>OX375768.1:1562500-3962500 GCA_947359385.1 Chesias legatella | reverse complement strand
ATAGACAGTTAATTATTAATTTTATGTTTTTTTATAAATACACAGTTAATTATTAATTTTATGTTTTTTTTTATTAATAGACAGTTAAAAATTACGTACCTTAAGATAAATATGAAAGAAGAAATGAAGAAAATGTTAGGATTCGAACGACTCACTCAATTGTAATTTTGTAAATTTTATCGGTTCTATAGTTTTCGGTTTTACCAACACATTTGATATTCATAAAAATTCAATACGTTTTTTTTCAATAATAGTTTTTATTTAAATACCAATATAAAATAATAATATAAAAATAATAAAATTGTTTTCCTGTTCCAAGTTCCAGTTACTAGTGCCAACCATCACTTATAATTATTTTATATCTCATTTTATAATATTTAAATTATATTCAACAAGAAACTCTAAAATAATGTGTTTATCTAATATTTTTTTCTAATAGAATTGATAGAATGGAATAAAATATTATAGATATATTAATAAAATAATGAATAGAAAAAAGATTGAGTAACTCAGTAATTGCGAATTGAGAATTTTCTTGAATTAATTACGTTAAGTGAAACAACTTCATTTCGCGTCAATAATATGTTATCTGAAAATTTATACGTAAACATTGCGGTCAATGACTGACATACTGTATAAACCATTTGCGTCATAAATCTCTGTAAGTGATGGTTGACACTAGTAACTGAAACTTGGAATTTTTTAAACTGACTTCAAGGTAATCAAAAAAATTTCAGAACAATGTTCTTACAAGATTCAAGAAAAAAAAAAATATTACGTTGGTGTGGTAGATACTTTTAACAGATTGGTTAAAATAATGTTGACGCTCACGTTCCACGCGATGGATCACGTTGGAAAATTTGATCATACACGTAATAATCCGGTATTGGACATTCCGTTTCATAAATACTTATTGGATTATCCATTTAAAATGACGATGAGTGAAACTGGCATCAATTTACAATTACACCCACCATGTTGAAATGGTAAGTCCACAGTTAAGATACCTCTTGTTACAGGTCGATGAAGGTATGGTCTGCTTTCTATTGCATGAAATTATTATGAAAACTATATATGACAGGAAACGCAATCCATTATCCTCTAATCTGTTTAATAGTGAAAACCTTGCCAAAATTGCAATGGAATTTTTCCTCGTAAGAGACGTTTGTGAATGCGATGTTACGTATTTTTTTTCAATAGGTAGAGTAGAATTTGTGTGTATTGTATTATGGCCTGCATAATTCAGTAGAGATAATCTTCATTTTTTATTATCATTACACAAACAGAAAAACAACAACTACAGCTTTACTTTAGACAGATGAATACACCTAGTTTAATCGCCTCAAATAATCTACTTTGGCTCCACAGACTACCAGACTTATTGATTACCTATTGTTATATTGTATAAGTCAGTAACTTTAAAAACATGCGTGCACTGAAAAACCTTTCAGTGAAACGAATCATTTCAACGAATAGGCAGGTCATTTTACAGTAGCTTATTAACATTTTCAATCAGCAGTCCAACATAAAATCTATTCAACAGAAATGTAGCCCATAGCAAACCAGACCCGGACTCTGTAAGGCAAATCAAAAGCGCACTAAGTTACTCAATCCTTGTTCCATTCAGAGAAAAAAAAGTGGAAATCTTGAAAGAGTCTTTTACGGAAAAACATTCATATCAACGAAATGGTGTACTCTGCGTCTACAGGTAAACATCCCGAGACGCACTCATTCAAGTTGTACACTCCACTTATCTGTTACAGTGGACGTATTCAAGGAATATGTTATTCATGCCTGAATATATTTTATACTGGGGCAAAAAAGGACTATCACTGACAAATAAAAATGAAAAATCAATACCTGCTTCCGGATCGATTAGCATTAATATAAGCCAAAGTCAAATAAATATATTTAAGATGTAGGTAAGGAATGCTAAATTTTGTTACAACTGTGCTGTGGTATAACTGATTGCTGCTCTTGACGTTATTCCTTTTCCGTCTTTGGAGTATAGGTCTCACTTTTGAAATGCCATCCAGTCACCACATGTTACGCATGGCTTACGTATCCGAATCGCTGCGTTGCATCGGCCCCGATCAACACTGCACACGGCACGAGGCGCCGAGTCAGCGGAACGTGTTACATTGAGGCCAATCGCCGCGCCTAGGAATTTACCTAGGTCACGGAAACACTTCGAGCTTCGCTTCTAGTTCTCACACCGAACTATTAGCAAGTAAATTAGTTTTAATTATTAATTGTAACCTTTATTAATAAATTCGTGTTAAAGTAAATTGCATTTTTTTGCATCTTCCGGGCGCGCTCGTTATAATTGGCGCAGGCGTACGGCTATTCCCGTGTTATTCGCGTCCGAAACGCTCGAGAACGACCGGGAATAGAAGAATCTACAACATCGCGAGCAGCAGCCTGGAGGTGAATCCAGAAATCGATTCCGCAGAGGTACCTACCAAAATGCAGATTATGTGAGTACTTTAGTTCTATCTAGAGTTGCTTTCTTTTCCACATAAAATTCCTTAAATTTACCAAAATTTCCCATTCAAGGCAAATTCGGTATCCTAGCATAGAAGGATCTAGTCGACGTAATTTTCAAGACGCGACTAGAGATTTAAATTTATTAAATTTATCAGATAGCGATATTAGTGATAGTAGTATAAGTGAAATTAATAAAATGTGTGACGCTAGAGTAGAACAGATTTTTAAAGCCCTTCGGTTAGTACCCGAATTCGATGGAAATGCGAACGTGCTCACACGATTCATAAAATTGTGTGACCAGTTAGTTATTCAGTATGCCAGTGCTGAAGAAGGGTACGAGTTATGCAATTTAGCCCTGCAAAATGGCATTTTAAATAAGGTCGTGGGCCCTGCTTCCCGCCTTATTAACGCTAACGGAATACCAGACACGTGGGATGGTATTCGATCGGCCCTTATTAATAATTTCGCCGATCAGCGAGACGAAACCTCACTATACAACGATCTCGCGTTATTGAAACAAGGTACATCAAGCCCTCAGGAGTACTACGAAAAATGTCAGAATCTTTTTAGCACGATTATGACGTATATCAGCCTGCATGAAACGATAGCGAGTACCATTGAATCTAAACGATCCCTTTATAAGAAGTTAACACTTCAATCCTTTGTCCGCGGTCTCCGCGACCCATTGGGATCTCGCATCCGGTGCATGCGGCCTGATACAATCGAAAAAGCGTTAGAGTTTGTACACGAGGAGGTCAACACGCTGTATCTTCAGCAGCGTAACGAGTTTCTTCCCGAAAGGAAAATACAGCCCCAGCATCAGGTTAGTCAACCTAAATTTAATTTTGGCTTCATGCCCCCTCCCGTCGCAATGCCGCCACCACGTCAATTTACGTTGCAGCCACCGCAGCCGCACAATATACCTGGACCGTCGCGACAGATGATTGCACAGCCTCAAAGACCTCTGTACAACCCACAGACTTTTCAGGTTAGAGGACCAACTAGGACACAACAGATGTTTGGTGCACCCCCACCAAACTACAGACCTCAGAGCAACGTATTTAAGATAGCTCCCCGTAATAATGGCCCTCAGCCTATGAGTGGCGTTAGCCACTATGTGACTAAGCAAAGCCCTTCACGGCAACCGCACGACTGGACTAAGTTTGGCAACCCACCACCCTCGAACTACTTCAAGACCAGGGAAATGAACTTCAATGAGTTCTACGACAGACAATCATATGACGACCCTCAGAATTACGATTACCAATTCGACTGTTACCAAGACTATTACAACTACCCCGACTATACTTGCGAATATTCATACGAATACCAACCTCAACCCCAGTACAGTGACAACTACTGCGTAGAGGAAACACAGGGAGATGTTCCTACGCCTGAAAATGAGGATTTTCAGAAGACTACCAAATCAGAAAAGTTAAAATAGAACTTAACATACAAACACAACGGCAGTTACCGTACATTCAAATATTAGATCCCCCCCTAAAGTTACTCATTGACACTGGAGCTAATCAATCATTTATAAGCCCAGAATCAGTGCAATATTTCTATCCTGATGTACCGTGGAATTATGACCCTTTCGAAGTAACGAACATTCATGCCACCACCCGAAATGATTATTCTATAAACTTACCATGCTTTAGTGAAATTAATGATACGGAAAACATTACTTTATTCATATACAAATTTCACGACTACTTCGACGGTCTTATCGGTCTGGACTTACTAGAAAAATGGGAATCTAATATTGACTTGAAGAATAAAACTTTAGTTACGAGACATGCGACTAACCCCTTACTGATGTACGACTCGCGTAACTGTAATTTGTATGAAGAGATTATACCGGCCAATACTTGTAAATTAGTTAAGGTCCCAATAAATTTTCATGATGGCGAAGTTTTCATTCCAGAGCAATCAATATCAAATTGCGTGATAGGAGACTGTGTTACTACGGTTAAAAATAATCGTGGTATCATAGAGATTAGCAACCCCACTCGTCATGATGTAGTTTTTTCAATGGACCGCCCGGTAACTGGTGAACTATTCAATATCCAGTGCGCGCGTAATGAGACGCTATCGCAGCGTGCGGTAGAAGTACTTTCACGTTTGCGCACGGAACATTTGAATCCGGAAGAGCGAGCTAATTTAGAATCTCTCTGCTCACGTTATGCCGACGTCTTTTACATAGAAGGCGAGCCGCTTACGTTCACCAATCAAATCAAACACAGCATCCGAACAAGTGATGAAGTACCGGTGTACACTAAGAGCTATAGGTACCCGTACATTCACAGACAAGAGGTACAAGATCAAATCTTTAAAATGTTAAATCAAGGAATAATCCGCCCCTCTCAATCTGCATGGAACTCTCCAATTTGGGTTGTTCCGAAGAAAGTAGACGCATCTGGTAAAACCAAATGGCGTTTAGTAGTAGATTTCAGGAAATTGAATGATAAAACCATCGATGATAAATACCCTATCCCAAATATCAATGACGTACTTGACAAATTAGGCAACTGTCATTACTTCACGACATTAGACCTTGCCAGTGGCTTTTATCAAGTCGAGATGAGCCCTGAAGACATTCCTAAGACCGCCTTTAACGTAGAGCACGGGCACTTTGAATTCTTGCGTATGCCCATGGGCCTCAAGAATTCTCCATCTACGTTCCAACGTGTGATGGATAATGTCCTTAGAGACCTCCAGAACGTAGTGTGCCTAGTATATCTCGATGACATCATCGTCTTTAGTGTTTCGTTACAAGAGCATATGGTTAATTTGGAAAAAGTATTCCAACGACTCAGAGAATCCAATTTTAAAATCCAAATGGATAAATCTGAATTTTTAAAGTTAGAAACAGCCTATCTGGGCCATATAATTAGTAAAGACGGCATCAAGCCTAATCCAGATAAGATAAAAGCTATTGATAAATTTCCATTACCAAAAACCGCAACCGAAATTAAAAGATTCCTAGGTTTGCTAGGTTATTACCGTAAATTCATACCTGATTTTGCTCGTATAACGAAACCGATGACGCAATGTCTCAAGAAAGGATCTAAAATAACAACTGATGACGTCACTTACATTAACTGCTTTGAAAAATGTAAGACCCTATTGACTAACGACCCTATCTTACAGTACCCCGACTTCAACAAAGAATTCATACTGACAACCGACGCCTCTAACTTTGCCATAGGCGCCGTATTATCACAAGGACCCATAGGAAATGACAGACCCATAGCTTATGCATCGCGGACACTCAACACTAGTGAAATTAACTATAGCACAATTGAAAAAGAACTCTTGGCTATAGTTTGGGGAACAAAATATTTCAGGCCCTACCTATTTGGTAGAAAGTTCAAGGTCCTTACGGATCATAAACCTCTCCAATGGGTTATGAATATTAAGGAACCCAATTCAAGATTAACTCGATGGAGGTTAAAATTGAGCGAATACAATTTCACCCCCATTTATAAGCAAGGGAAATTCAACACTAATGCAGATGCTTTATCTCGCATCGAGATAAATAATGAGGATTTCAGCTCTATCGCAGTAAACCCTCCCGACACTGAAAGACAACTCTCAGTTGCTGGTTCCTCTACTCTCACTGTCCATACATGTGCCGAAAATCCAATATTGGAGATCCCCATCTCAGACGAACCTTTGAATAAATTCAACCGACAGATATGTTTCGTACTGGTAGGAGACATAAAAAAAAGACCGACTGTGACAAAACCCTTTGAGACTCATACTAGGACTACTATACAGATTTCAGAATCTAACTTAGAAGATGACGTTGTAAATGCTATTAAAGAATACGTAAACCCCAAAGTTAAGACAGGTTTACTTATAAAACCGCCCTTAGCCATGTATAAAATTATTCCGGTCATTCAAGATAAATTCAAAAGCTCAGCTATGAATCTAGTCTTAGCTAAGATTGAAGTCGAGAATGTTAAGGAATATTTACGACAGCAAGAAATAATAAAGAAATATCACGAGGGTAAAACAAACCACCGTGGTATAACCGAATGTTTCCTTGCTTTATCTCACAAATATTACTGGCCCAAGATGAAAGAATCTATCTCAAAGTATATAAATGAGTGTAACATTTGCGGCCAAGCTAAATACGACCGTAATCCAATAAAGCAAAGGTTCTGTGTAGTACCACCACCTACGAAACCTTTTGAGATTCTACATCTTGATCTTTTTACGGCCCAAAACGAAAAATTTCTAACGCTAGTTGATGCTTTCTCTAAATATGCTCAAGCATACCATCTGAGGGATGGCACAGCTCTCAGTGTCATTCAAGCTCTCCTTACGTTTTGCACCCATCATGGCATTCCTATGACTATCGTGACAGACCAAGGACCTGAATTCACTAACGCTCTCTTCTCAGAATTTACACGACTTCATAAGATACAGCATCATAAAATCCTTGCACATTCCCCTAATGACAATGGCATCGTTGAACGCTTTCATTCGACTATTCTAGAACATCTAAGGATACTTAAACTTGAGAGAAAAAATGAACCTGCCATCAATCTCATGCCTTATGCAGTATTGGCCTATAATAGCTCTATTCATAGCTTCACGAAATGCCGACCGATTGATTTAATTACAGGACATTTTGACCCACGCGACCCTATTGACATAGATATGACTGAACATTTACTTCAGCAATACCTGCAGGACCATAAGAAACGAATGACCCAAGTGTATGACGTTATAAATCAGACATCCTTGCACAACCGAACCGTACTGACTGAAAATAGAAACAAGGACCGCGAACCTGAAAAAGATTATGCTCCTGACCAGCAAATATTCGTGCGAAATCCAATGGCGACCCGACAAAAGCTCGCCCCTCGATATACGCAGGATACAGTCCTTGCCGACCTTCCCATTCACATTTACACCAAAAAGAAACGTGGTCCCGTAGCTAAGTCAAGACTTAAGCGAAGTCCTAAAAATCCTGTATTGTTACAGGATACCACTACTATCGCTACTACTACAACTGACTCAAGGACAAGATGTAACGATTGACTCACTACAAGACGGCCCAGGTTTACTCCCGTTTAAACTCGGACCGACTAAAGTCGTATCTCACTACCACTCCTTCCTAAACTATATTAATCTCAACACCACTCAATCTCAGATAGAATTAATTTCATCCCAATTACTTGAACTTCAGTCTCAATTAAATAATAAGACTTCATCTCTCTATGAACCCCATCTAGAATATCTTAGTGCAAAATTGGGAAGAATCTCTGACCAATTGCAAACTTTTCAGCCTAATCGTATGAAGAGAGGACTTATTGATGGACTTGGTTCAGTAATCAAGAGCATTTCAGGCAACTTAGATTACTCAGACGCAGTAAAATACGATAATGTTATTAAAATCCTTAAAAGTAACGAGTATAAATTAGAAACTGAAATTAATAACCATGTTTCTTTAACTAAAGAATGGACATCCCTAAATTCTAAAATACTAAATAATATAACTGCTAATCAAAATAAAATTTACAAAATCCTTAATAATATAATAGGTAGTGACAGGACTAAGGAAACGGACTTGATTAAATTCGCCCATCTGGCGCAATACTTTATAATCTTAGGTGACAATATTGATAGATTATCGGAAGAACTATATAAGTTAGAAATTACGTTAGCTTTTATAAGAGTTTCAAGCGCCCCCCATTCCATATTGAATGTAGGAGACTTGAAAACTATTTTTAGTAAATTAAGGACTCTTTATCATAAAGACGAAATCCTTGATGTAGATTATAGATACTTTTACGACATAATAAAATTAGGATATTTTTATATAAATAACCAGATAGTAATAGTCTATAAGGTACCGGTTGCCTCTCCTGTAACATACGACCTTTACAAGCTATCCATTGCTCCCAACAGAAATCATAAAATCCTATTACCAATCCATCCTTACACAGCAATCTCTGGAGACGACTTTATGTACATGGAGACAGAATGTCCTAAAGTTAATACATGGTACCTCTGCCAGAAGAAAAACAGCTACGTGGTTCGGGACACTCCTGACTGCATCCACGAACTTATCACCAAACAGGAACTTCTATCGTCCTGCAAATCGACTACCGTTATTCAGACGAGAGACGCAATGGAGCAGCTGGATGACAGACACTACATCATAAGCTTTCCCAACCAGACCAAGATCAAGACGTCCTGCGGACAGGAGCAATACAGAATCATCCAAGGAAGCTACATGGCCATCATTCCACTCAACTGCTACCTCACGACGCCCGAGTTCACCATCTCCAACTCAAACGATCGCATAAAGGGACACCCATTGAAAATAATGAATCTTCCCATAAGTCAGGAAGAGGAACACCGGGAAAACTCACCCATAATCTTAAACTCAATTGACTTAGAACAACTTCACCTCATCAACGATAAAATATCCTTGCAAGCTACGCCAAGATTAGTAGAATCCTCAGATCTCAGTCTATACCACACCACCATACCGGTCTACATCATCCTGTCTGGAGCGGCCATACTCGCCATCGGACTTATGTACCGGCCCCTCCGATCGAGATGTCACTATGGCAATCAAGTTGAAAATGCGACCCCTGCCACAGACACCGGAATATACTCCGAGATATCTGAAACAAAGAGATGTCATCCCCACCAGATAAAATTGAACCAGGGACACATTTCAGCGACTCCATCAAAAAATGTTTCGCCATAGTCGCTGAAGTACGGGGGGAGGTGTTACGCATGGCTTACGTATCCGAATCGCTGCGTTGCATCGGCCCCGATCAACACTGCACACGGCACGAGGCGCCGAGTCAGCGGAACGTGTTACATTGAGGCCAATCGCCGCGCCTAGGAATTTACCTAGGTCACGGAAACACTTCGAGCTTCGCTTCTAGTTCTCACACCGAACTATTAGCAAGTAAATTAGTTTTAATTATTAATTGTAACCTTTATTAATAAATTCGTGTTAAAGTAAATTGCATTTTTTTGCATCTTCCGGGCGCGCTCGTTATAATTCACAAGCATGTCCTGCTTTTTTTGTTATTAAACAATCCCTAGTGCTAATGAAGGGGGCCTAGGGAATGAGGGTTAAAAAGATGTCAGTATGAAAATCGTATTGTGTTTCGTTCAAATATTTAACTATTACTATAACGAATAATTAAGAAAAATATAAAATATTATGCCGAACCATAAAGCTTCAACACAATAATAAACGAGATTCTGAAACCCAACACAATGAAACAATTTTAATTTTATTATTTGCCCCCTGAATAATCATGCTTTTGTACCTTTAGTACTTCCCTGGCCGTCACTGCGTATAAACCAAAGTCATCGCTTTTCGCTGTCTAGCAATGTTCATATAATCGGGGGCAATCTTTTTTCCTTCCTGCTCCCTGCTCGCTATTTAAAGATTTATGCAGTTTTATGCCAGTGGTTCAATTTCATTCAGTATATTATAGATATTTTTTAATCGTCTCAAATGGAATGGAAATACAAATAAAATATGTAAATGGCTATTTTTTTTTGCCATGGTGTTTTTTTCCTTCCTTGTCAGCAAGCTGTCATTGTAAAAAACATTTATATGTTTAGTTTGTAAGAAACATTGAATTCATTTAATTAAATCATCAAATAGGTTTTTAGAATGTTTGACATCAATCGAGCTCAGAGTATAACAGTCTCTGTAGGCCAACAGCGCTAAACATTATTATTCCATAACTGTTCGTTTTCACTAGTTCTGTACGGATCACTAAAAAAGAAACGAATGCCTTTTTAAAAATGAAAGGAGAACACTGAGACGCTTTTCAGCATGAAAATCTTGGCACTCGGCAAAATTGAAAAGGAAAAGCTTAAGGTAGAAATCACAGTCTCAAATTTACGCTCTCGTGCCCTTCTCAAGAGAATAGCAGCTCCAGGTGCTTTGAATAGGAGTAATATAATGAAATGCAATTTCAGCGCAGGTTTATATACTTGGACATCCATTTACTAGCCGCTGATGCTGCTGCCCATTATCGGCAAACACGCATTCTTAGCGTAATAGTTGAGAGCGTTGTGGTCTAGCGGTACTGACCCCCGAGTTTCAATCCGAAGGTCGCCGGTTCAAATCCCAACGTGCACCTATGAGTTTTTCGATTGAAATATTTATGTACGCAATACCACGTTCTCAAAACGGTGAAGGAAAACATCGTGAGGAAACCGACATGTCCTAGAACTAAAAATTCGAAGACATGTGTCGTGTGCACGAAAGGAGCCTCATTGAGGCGCACTTACAATCCTTTCACCACACTGGTTTGACAGAACCGGTGACTCGAAGAAGAAGAAGCGTAATAGTAATGGGCAGTATCCCTGCGCAGCAATGTGTTAAGCGTGGGCATTAGTTATGTTAGGTATGCTTTAAAGTAACTCCAGTGCGTACTTTAAGAGTATTAGATATATGGCCTATCGATAAAATAATGTTTAAAAAGGTTCACAATACATACCTAATTAAAACATTATTTTTTGAAATACATGCATTCCAAATATAAGAAGTATTAAACAAATACTTCAAGATTTTTCTATATACTGAGACCAAAAATAAGTCTTCAACAATATACGTATCGAAAAAAAAAATTTAAGAGATACATAATGCATAGTGAAATCATTATTTTTCGAAATACATGCATTGCAAATATAAGAAATGTTAGTCAAATTATTCGTCCAATTGTTTTGACAATATTGTTGGTAAACAGGTTAATGATGGTCCAGGTCATCGGTAATTGCGATCAGATTCACTGCAAAAAAGAGCGGCAGAGATGAACTCACTGCTTTTCAATCTAAGTTGCATAAACCACAAAAACAACACAAGATAAAAAGAGGCCCGTTAGTGTTATGCCCTACCCCTTCGGGGAAAAGGCGTACACCCTGAAGAAGCTAGAGACAAGTCGTCGACTGGGTTGGTCCATTATGGATTTTAATAAAACATTATTTCGTTTCACACGACCAGTTTTCATGGCAAGTAAATATTTAAGCTGCAAATAAAAGGGTATAATGATATTTCCTGATTCCCAAAACAAACAAAACTATTCAACATTTGTGAAAATTGTGAAAATATAAGGAAACGTTTTTCTTTTGTACCTCCGTCAAAAGCCAAAAGCCGTCAACGAGACGCGGGAATCCAATCGCTTTCCCCCGCTTTCAATAAAATCAAAAAGTATTCTCCTGTCGTTGCCTTAGCGGTGAGCTCGCTCGCACTCTAAACATAGTGCACTATAATGTTATAAAAGTTATGTTACAGATTATATTAATTTACCGCAATGAAAAGCTGTATATAATAAATACAAAAAATGAAAGAGAATAAAGAAAAGAGGAACGGTTAATATGTCCAACAATATAATTATATCGCTTCCGCCAGCGCGTCTTAGCTACAAGTAGCTTTCTACAAATTCTACAATTGATTGTCAAAAAATAATAGAGTCCATTTGGTAATAAAACCTAATTTGAAATTAATAAACTTTACGTTGTACAATTTAATAAAAATGTAGGTATAATAAGATTGCCTTCGAGAAGCCAATATTTTATCGTAGACTGGGTCTTTACTTTACTACTAGTTTATTTTCAGATTCAAAAGCAACCTCTAGAATGAATTAATGACAAAAACAGTTAAGATTTTAATAACATAGATTATTAAATATTACATCCAGACACCGAAAAAACATCTATGTTCATCCCACAAATTTTTGTCATGGGTGGGAATCGAGCCCACGACTTACAGCGCCGAAGGCAGGGTTACTACCAACTGAGCTGTCAGGCCAGTCAAATATAGGTATAAGGGAAGACCATAAAGGCGTCAATATATCTTGAAGTTACTTATTCAAGGGTAGATAGCGATCTGAGTCAGCAGACGGCAGTTTGTAGCTCCATTGCATTTCAATTGTTTTACAGTGCAACCCATTATCATATTCCTAGTTAGTAACAAGAAATAATTTGTAAAAAAAATGTTTTGTTTGGAGTTTTGAAACTTTTAACCACAACAGCAAATTTCAGCTTACTTACCCTTCTGTCCATATAAATATTAATGCAGCCAGGCTAACACATATTTTTTGTGAACACTTAACCTTGAATATGTAGGTCATTGGTATAATTTGGAGGATAGATAATCTTTTCCATATCTTGAATATCAAAAATGTTTCGAGGTTCTATCTTGTTACAGAGTGGACACTATCTAATCTAACACAAAGAGTTAACAATTTGCAGCATGTCAGGTGTACTAAACTGCTTAGCGAGAGGCTGGACAGAAAAATAGAATATGATAGTTCGGGTCAGGTCCAATATCAAATTCAAATCAAATCAGTAAAAAGGGACGCGCAGTTTCAGACTAGACCTCATGTGCTGAATTTTAGCCAGTATGATTTCTTGTCCAAGGATAATTTATAATCATAAATTGAAGTAGTAGCGAGAAAAAAAAGAACTTTAATATTCTGCAAAAACCCAATCTGGATGCGTAGATATTACATATCTTCAAATTTGTAATTCCTGGACATATTTAACTCGTGTAGTAGTTTCTATCATATATTTTTTCAGAAAAAACTCATTAATTTTCGTCCGGGTTCGAACGAGCGACCTTCTTTTTCGTATACTCGACATGAAATGTAAAGTGTCGTAAGAACATTATGTTAAAATTCCATACAATCAGTAACGATTGTGACAACGATACAATATTCAAAATAAAGAAACAGGTATATTTTTTCATTAGCTGTCTGTCCCTTTTCTATTTATATAAACCTTCTTTGTTCGCAGGCTCGCGACAATGGTCGGCATTATTGAGGCTAAAGTCAACGTAACGAGTATTTTCTTAAAGAAAAAAACATAATGATCAAGCTAAAATAATGAAATTGTGACCTTACTGTAAATGAGATTGAAAATAACTTCCGGCTAACATTTGGGTTTTCTATTTGCAGATAATATAAATTTGATTACTAAGACAACGAGTTTTGATCCGTAGCTTAGTGACAGTGACAGTTTCAGATCAATTGTTCAAGATGTAAACGTAGGCCAGTAAGAGCACACGATTTTTTGTCGTTTTCTTAATAAGTTACGTAACAAGCAAGACCTGAATGTAAGCGGTAACCTCTGCCCATAATAAAAGCAAACGTCCTGTGCCCTCCCAAAATCCAAACCTAGGTATGGGAAATCGGACCCAAGGCGCATTTTATTACGCCCGTAACATTGGAATGTCTTATTTGTCTTAGTTTATAACACCACATTTTTAATACGATGAAGGATTACATCATCAAGACACAAAGCATGTCAAAGAAACAAGCAAAGTGCACGAAAGGAGACATTTAGCCCACTTTAATCCTTTCACCACACTGCATCCAGAGAGTCTTTGAAACGAGAGCATTAGCAATTGATAGAAGTACTGCAAAGGGTTTGATCCCCGGCCGGGGTAAACATTTGTCTCATAAGCATAAACTTTTAGCTCAGGTCAGGATGTTCTGTGTTGTTTATCCGGATGTCCAATTTGTCTATACTACAGGAGGTCACATTTAGTATTGAAGTTGTTTAGACGGTCTTAACAAACACCACGGATCAGACCCCACGTCCACAAGCACCACCTGAGCTGGATAAATTATTAATTATTTATATCTTCATGCGTTCCTTATGATTTTAGTATCGCTTGCTGAAGTTAGTGTTATTTGGTTTTAACTAGCTGAATTAACCTGTAAGTTAATAATATTAGAAAACGGACAACTTTGAGCTAAGGTGCTACGGCTCGTGTCCTGAGGTTCCGTGCTGTAAATCATCAATTGAGGTATACTTTCTTATTCTGTGGTGGTAAACAGCACACATACACAGGTATAGTAATATGGTTATGGCCTCGTAATGTCATTTGAATTTAAATCCGCAAAATAGTTTCGTAGTCTCAAAATTTCTAAACTTACCGCACTTGAGCATTAGTCGTATAAAGGGGAATAAAATCGTATAGAAGTATCAAAAAAATTACATTGGAATACGTTGCTCTAGAGGTAGCAAGGTACATAATATAAGAATTTACGTTTCCAGTTACATGTCTTCTTCTTCTTCTTCGAGTCACCGGTTCTGTCGAACCAGTGTGGTGAAAGGATTGTAAGTGCGCCTCAAAGAGGCTCCTTTCGTGCACTACTAGTTACATGTGATATATATCAATACTTTTTCTAGGTAAATATATAATATATCCTACTGCTACGAGTACCTACACAAAAATAGATAGGGTAATTCTCATAATTTTCTACTGCGGTTTTATACTGAGCTTCGATATGGGGTCCTTAAGAATGAATACATTTTGCGATGTTTTGCATAAAAATGAATAAAGATGTTGAAAAGCTAACAAAAATAGGAAAGTTACCTCCAAGCCTTTACCATCATTTATCATACAAATGTTGCAAGTTATGAAATGATCGATGGAATCTCTCACTCACAACTTTACTCATGAATCTTTATTTTCTGAAAAGTCCATTCGATGAATATTTCACACTTTTGACAGAATCATATTTTATTTAAATTACCGGTGTTGTGAACCTAGTCTGAGTTTGATTATAAATAATAAACCATTACGCAACATACACCCATGTGGAGGTCAGAAAGAGCAATTTTAATAAGAAGTGACGAGGTTGAGTAGGTTTACATAATACTAGTTTTTACACGCAGTTATATTCCATATGTCGGGATGCAAAGCTACATTATGAATAACTCAATATTGACTGAAATTTTACATAAATTCCCGCCACATCATCAGTCAATCGCGCTAGCAAAACCATTGCTGCACCATGGTTGCAAGCAGTTATACTGACATAAGCTGTCAGTTGTTGAGAGCAGTCATATTAATAACAAGATGTCTTCAATTTTTGAATCAATCCTCCCTTTAGTTTTAGGGTTTAGTTGATTTGGTGCAACATTTGTTAATAATCGTCATAATCCTTACATTATTATGAAGAGAGAGTAAAATAACAAAATAAAATATTTATAAATTATTCCTCCAAGTGAGTCAGAGTTTGCCGCAAGTTCGAATCTAAGGGTCTTCTTGAGCTAACTGATCGACACAGAACGAGCATCATGGCAACTACCCCGTCAGACATGGCTTCCTACCAAGAGTTGTAATTTTCCACCAGTTACTCCCTGAGTATCAAGAGACTTCACGTCTCTCCCCTGACTATCTGTGTAGCGCAGTATAGGGCGGCCGGCGACAGGTCTCCTGGTGTCAAATATTTGAATATGACTGAAAAAAAAACGTTTTTTTTTTCTCGTCTGCGGAATATACCTTATTACGTACACATTTCTATCGACAATTTCATTTTTTTTATTGCTATTATACAAAGTAACTGTTCATTTTTGTTAACATTTGTACTATGTACCTCTTTTAATAAAAATAACCTAAAACTGTGACATATAGCCTAGCGCACATCGCGCGACGTGATGAGAAAGCTCAAGTCATTTTCGCAGATCTTTTTTGTCCGTGTCACGAAACGCGCGGGTTTATTGCCTATTTTATTACACTTTTTGTCGTTTAAAATTTGTGCACATCCAATGGACACAAGATGAATATAATATTACCTTACACGGAATACATTATGTCTAGATGAGAATTTTATTCAAGGAAGTAAATATTTATAATTATATTCGGCCTCAATGGCATGCAGGCAAGCATAATACGTTTTGAAAAACTACACCAACATGTTTACATAATACGAGTAGTTCAATAAATGTTTTTTGTTTCAGTAAATTTTTGATGCCCAATTTCATGATTTTTATTTTGAAGTAAGTTCTCTGTGAAATCTAGATGAAATCATCTTAAAATTAGTTAAAATATAGATGAACAGAAAACTCTATATTGTACACCACGATATAAACATAAACAATGTTACAAGAAATATTAGCTTAAAGTGAAGTACAATGGGCGACCTTATTTCTTAAAGCAATTTCTTTCAAGCAACCTTTGGATGGACTGGACTAAAACAGGAATGATAAGGGACGGTGGTCTTAAATGAAAAGATAAAATACACTACAGATAAAATTACTAAAGACATAGTTAAACAACTTAAATACATAATTATAAACAAATAATCATCACTTAACATCAGGTGAGATTGCGGTCAAATGCAAGCCAATCGTATTAAAAAAAAACCTTTGTAAATACTAAATAATACATATAATATGCATATGCTGCTATAAAATTTGTAAATATGTGATTCAGCAGTGTTAGTAGGCACTTTTGATATCAGTAGGAAGGGCATTCCAAAGTTGAATAGCTTGTACAATAAAGGAATTCCATAGAAAGACGACAATATAGTTCAGGTAGCTTTTTTGTTTTCTTTTTGAAAGTTTTATTCGTAAGAATAACACATTTTAAAAAGCTCCTCTTATAAAAAGGTAACTGTAAACCTTAAGCCACCGAGTATATAATCCACAAAATATTTTCTGCCAATTGCCTCACAGCGTTTTTTCTGATAAAATCTAAGTGGGCCCATATCCAAATGTCGGTGTAATTATTACCCACAGGTTCCGCGATATTCCATCTTCATGTTGATGCTACTTGGCGGGGGCACAAATAGTATTGCTGTTCTAGAAGAGAAGACCGCTTACCATTAGCTTCGACACACACAGAGTTGTTCAAAAAACGTGTCACGGAGATGAAAAAAATCCATCTTAAAAAGCATGAACCGTCACGGTTTAAAGCCAATTTATAAAGGTTCTTCTTATCTCTAAGCTCGCTTACCTACCCGATACTAGCCCGCTTTTTAACATTTCTTTTGAATATTCAACACCTGCAACTCCCCGACTTAATTAAGGAGAAGGTATAATCAAGAGCTAGCAGTCTGTTTTAATGTCTTTTTAACTTGTCGTCCTAATTTATTTTCTTTTATCTCAAATGTTGATTAAACTAAATGAGGAATAATTAATGTTTAAACTTGAGTTAAGAACCTTGGTGAATAGAAAGATTAATACTATTATTTTAATTGTTTTTTAAAGCAGACTAGAGCAGACGAAAAAAGGTGACCCATCTCATCCCCAATTTGATTGCGCTCCGATAGATGAATTTTCTCATTGAGATATTATGAAATTGGTAAACTTCATTATTTTATTTTAAAATTGAATACATACAAATATAAAAATTTGTTACACAATATAAGCAATTTCATCATGGTCAGTGTTTTTCAATAGGTACCTTAAATTTTAAAGGTTAAAATGCGAAATCCAGGCAAAAATCTAAATAAAGTTTCTGTATTATTTACAGTAGAAACTGTGGTAGTTCAGTGGTACAGACCCCAAGTTTCAATCCGGAAGTCACTTTCAAACCCAGCGCAACAATGCCACGGTCATAAAACGGTGAAGGAAAACGTCTGAGTAAACTGACATGTCTTTGAACCAAAAACTCGAAGACATGTGTCAGAATGAAAGTTGAAAGAAGAGTGAACGTTGCCTGCATTGTGGCACTAATCATTTCACCACACTGGTTCGAGAGAGCTAGTGATACGAGTGATAGTTCTTGAAGAGGGAAGCGAAATAGTTGAACAGCGAAGAAGACTAACCTAAACTACCTAAACAAACTATAACCATTATGCATGGCAAATCAAAACTGAATATAAACCTCTTTGGCTTAATTTAAACATGCCAGAACACAAGCAAACATGAGCATATCAAAACTTTGGCATGAACTTACAAAACGGGCTTTAAAATTTCACTACATCAGAAATAGTTTCGAAGTTAAAACGCTCGCGGTAAGTTTAAACATTAGTCAAATTCTGGAATACATAAACTGCTAATAATAATAAAGAGTGACTTAGACAAGAGACAATGAAGAGAGTGATGAGGTGATATTTGGGATGTCATTCAATACATTATAATGCTACACTTCATAAATTTAGAGGTATGATTGATGATGCGCTCTGATTCTATTCACCGGTACCACTATATTTAAAGAAAAATTCATTACCTCATTTTCTGGCTCAGCAATGCAAGGAGCTTCAACTTTAGAATACGCAAGTTAGAAACTAAACTTAATTGCAAGCTGCATGTAAGAAATTCAATATTCCACCTCAAACAGGTTTAAGTTTTAAAATACCCACGAATTTTTATAAAATTTATAGGCTAAAATCTTACACATGTGGATTGTAAGTTTATTCATGTTATTTGTTCATTATAACACATATTTTAATAAATATAAATATTGTGTGGACTAATTTAAATATTTAGTAAATTGATTGATTATAATTGGTCAAATCTGTCAGTATATGAGTAAATTTTTAATCCCAAAACTCGTTTATCACATTAGCTTGTATATATAGCTGTATATACCTATATAGCCATATAGCTTGTATTATGGGAACCAGACAACTGATATAATACTTATATACTTTTTTGTAAATACATATACATATCAACACCCAGACACACAACAAGCAGCTATGTTACACAAATATTTGTGCAATGGTGGGAATCGAATCCACGACCTACAGCGCAGAAGGCAAGTTTACTACCAACTGAGCTGTGAGGCCAGTCAATATATTTACTTAATAAGAAAATAAAACTTTATTTATTTTACCAGCTATTTTATTTTATTTAAATTATTCTAAGTCTAATCAAGTGATTACGCTGATAAAAATAACAGAAAGGAAAACTCTCGTTAACCAAATAAAAAGTTTAGGAAGTACCTACTGCTGAGTTCGGCCATTTTATTCGCAGTGGCGCAAAGAGCGGTGTGAAAATTTTCGGATCAGAACTTTAAATTCGGTTTGAAGTTTAAATTCATTTATGAATAGCACGCTCCTGTGATTTTCCGCGAATAGCATACAAGGAACTTGAGCGATGTTTGAACAGTTTTCGCTATCTGAAGTATCTTGAAATGTGGGTATTCACACACATGATCGGTTAGATCTTGATATTTTTCTGGGGAGGAATTTCTTGAAGAGTCAGTTATCAGTAGAAACAGGTAGCTATAGAAAAAGGTTCAATGTGCTGTTCAAATTGTTGAACAGCACATTGAAACCGCGTCAAAAATTATTTTTATTGAAATGGAATAGCAAATTTTGTTGTAAATTACTCATGAGAAGTATCTTTTTACCTTAGAAATATTCTGTGATTAGTCGAAGGCCTTCTACCGTGAGTTTTAGTTTCGAAGCTGCATTAAGTATAAGCCGCTGACTTTATGACATCTTATTAGACAAAAGTAGTCAAGTATATAAAGACTAGTGTTTGCTTGGCGCGCGCTGCGAGTGCTGTGTGCTGTGTGCTGCGTGCTGCGTGCTGCGAGTGCTGTGTGCTGTGTGCAGTGTGCTGCGTGCTGCGTGCTGCGTGCTGCGTGCTGCGTGCTACGTGCTGCGTGCTGCGTGCTGTGTGCTTTGTGCTATCCCCCCATTTTGGATCACTCATCTTCACTTTCAAAAATACCATCATGTATCTATACAAATAAATAAAATTGGAGTGTCTGTTTGTAATATTAAAATAACCGCTTTTTACTAAGTGCATATGGAGTTAATACATTATATAATATGATAAACTGTACAAAACAACATTTTTAAAAAATTTGGCTGTCTGTCTGTCTGTTTGTTTTGGCTAATCTCTGAAATGCCTGGAACCGATTTTAACGGCACTTTCACTGGCAGATAGCTGATGTAACAAGGAGTAACTTAAGCTACTTTTCTGAGGGGTAAAATAGGGATGCGTGATAAAACCGAATTCCACGCGTACGAAATCGCGGGCAACAGCTAGTCGTCCATAAATACATTCATGATAAATTTCCAAACAAAAAAGTGCCAGGTAAAAATCTTTGGAAGCCAAATTCGGACTAAACGACCTCAAAAACCGCCAGATTATGAATTTGAGCCGAATCGACGCAAGTTTCAAGTAGGGCGCCATTATGGATCGGCCATCTTAAATTTTTAAAACACTGACATTGCGTCGATATCGAATATAAAAAGTCCGACTTTTACAAAACATCACCCACTTTTATGATATAATGGGCAAAAACTAACTTTTGTATGGAAACTTTAAAAATAAAGGTGCAAAAAAATAACTTATTCTCGTGATTTATGAATATTTTATTTGTTTTATTTAAATCAGGCGCCATAATATTAATAATAAACCTACATATAAACCCCAGAGTAGTGTGTAGTAAGCACGGTGCTTTGCTAATTCATTTTGGCAAGAAAGGAAATGAATCGATATGTATAATCAAGTGCCTCTTTCGCCTTTGTCACGTCATTACTTGCCAAACATTTTTTGATTATTATGTTTTGCACTTTAACAAATTGGCTATCACCTCAACATAACATTAATTTAATTCACGTTAATAGTGATTGAATCAATTTTAATATTTATAATATACTAAAAAACCTATTAATGTTGTTTTTTTTTTTTTTTCAACACTCTTGTCCTGAAGATAAGCTACGCTTAAACCGCAATTCTTGTCAAGTCAGTTTTTATACTGTAGCTGAAGATGATGAATGAGAAGATAACGCTGTCTATACCAATTACTGATTGGGTCTTCCCTTCTTTAAGTATGGGATAATACTTATAAATTTTTTCATGCGATTGAAGTGACGGATCGAGAAAGTAAAATAACTATTACAGAGGCACAAATATGAAATATAAACATAATAATTGAATGTATCAATGTTAACAAGTGCTTGAGTAGGTAATAATATTTATATATATGGATAAACACCTATTACATTTTGTATCTAAATGATGCTTACAAAGCCAAATAAAATATGTTATGTAGCTTTGTTCTCTCTCTTCCGTGTTTTTAGACAAAATACTACCTAAATGTAACTAAACACGAGGTTGTTGTTTATTAACAAGGTAAATTACATTTTCCTGGTAAAATTTAAACAAAAATAAAATACTAAGGAGCAAAAGGAGAATGTTGCTTACATGTCCGTAGCTTTATTTTCTGTGATGAGAACCGTAATCATTTTACACAGCGTATTTACATGTAGGTATACATTCTGATCTATAATACGCTCTGGTTAATAACACATACTAATAATGCTAAGTAACTATTTTTTATAAAGATTCACTCAAGGGTCCATATTAGATAGTTGTATCGTATCTGTAATTATCTTGTAATTTTCATGTTTCCATTTTATGTGACAATTAGAAAGTTGTTATAACTAAATAGATTATAAATATGTAATATAATGCCGCTTTCAACCTCTGTTTGCTTCTCCACTTCTTGTAAACCACGCAACTAATTTTGGTTCCAGTTTCACTAATAGAAATGTGTGATAACGAGGAAGTTTTATATTATACATTTTAAATTTATTTGCATCCGTGTAAGCATTGCAAGGGAGAGAAGAGGACGTCTTTTTGATACTTAATAAATTTATAAAACTTTTAACTAGCCTAATGTGGTATTCGTGACAGTTCTCAAATTCAAACTTCTGCAAACTCGAAGGTAGAAAAATAATTTTAACTCTGCTGTACGTGAAATAGCACAAGATTGCAAAATCAGGAAATAGGTGAACGTATAGACGTTCGACTCGACGTTCGAAACGTATTGACTCGATTATGGCAACACCAAGATACTACAGTATGATAGGTATTTGTATCGGGTATATAATTTCATGAGCACAAAAAACTTCCCACATTCCGCTTGACTGTTTCTATAAACTGTTTGCATAGTTATAAACACTAATGTTAAAATTGTACGAGAACTATGTTAGTGTGTTGGATGTTAGTTATATGATGTGATTCCATTTTGAATTATTCATAACTTACTTGATAAAAAAAGCGACGTAAACATTATTAATACATGGAATAAATTTTGAATGTTAACTTCAAAGGCATCTAAAATAAGTATATTTTGACCCTCATAATATTGTAACTATAGTAATAACATAACTCAAATTAAAATTTATTATAACGACGAATGGTTAAAATGATAGAGAGTAATAGCTACCATCTCTCATAGAAACACAACCAGTGATCTGAAGTGTGTCAGAGACGCATGTGATTGGCTGGCTTGAGCAATGCTCTGGTCAATGATCTGATCAAAGAAGACCCAAAATTCACCTTCAAGCCAAACTTGAAATACACCTTATTATTATTCGTAATTGTATATGACACCAGAACGAATGCTTAGTGGGCACTGAGCTTTGGAATTGTGTAAAGTCAACTGGTTATAATATTGCCGTTACAACTCAATGCATCTTCTGAAGAGCCAACAATGAAGAAAGGAAAAATTCTTGCTACTTATTTGAAACAAACAAAACATTGAGTAGCCCGAAAAATAAGAACATAAGTAAGAATAATGAAATACTAGTAAAAGTGTAGTGAACACGGTCCCCATGTCAGCTACAACAATCAAACAATGATGCTTACAAACAGAATACATATGCCATGAAAAAATCAACGTACAAATTAGTATTAGGAATGTAAACTTCGTCGAAACGTAGACACAAGTTAGTTTGTGTCTACTGTCTACCTGTCTACCTGTCTACTCACGTCACCTTCAAGAGTACAATTATTTAATGTTTAATCATTCAAGGCACGGCATAGAAACATGCGTTTATTCCGATAACGGCGCCATCGTCTGCCTTCTAATCATCTTGTTCAATGGCATACGCTTCCGACGCCGCTTCCGACCGATGACTGACTCAATTGCGGTATCTGAGTAATATCGTTTATGCGGTTTGAATATCTTGGGATTATCGTAATTGTTAACAAGCCATTCTTAATTATTAAATTTTGCATGTTATTTGCTTATGTGACTTATGACAGTGCAGAGTTGCACACATACTAAAGCTATATTCAGAAATAAAAATTAAAAACAATTAATCCAGTTGAGTGTATCCTTTGCCATTTGGTTTTATCATGTAAATTATAAATAAAAAAACTTTACTTTAAGTCAAGTACAACGGCACCATTATCAAGCTGTTTATACTTCAAGAGATAAAGTATACTTAGTTGAGGAACCATTTGAAATTTGGATGGCATTGCGCCTTGGATCATCAAAATTCTTCGAAATCTACCGCGTTTAATATAATATTGCCTATGGTGGTCTCAGCATCCTTGGTCAACTCTTACGTGAAGATAGTTGTGATTCGCCGGCGGCGTTATTAGAGCAGATAAAAAAAGCAATTTATTATTTCTTGCTCAAAAGTACGTTTTTCGGACTATGAGCTTAAGATCCCGTCACAAGACAGTGTTGAGTGACTATTTTAATTCCCTAAACATTAATCATAATCCTCAGTTAGGTATGCCAGTCCACTGCTGGACGTAGGCCTATCCCACTAAGTCCCACCGAGCTTCATCTTTGGCTCTTTGCGTAAAATCACGAGTACGTTCTCTCATATCACAACCTTATTATTCTTACATCAAATTATAATTTCCAAACCGTTGTTTCAAAACAAGATCCGGGAAGAGTCTGGGATTCAATTTCCTTTCAAATCATCAGTACAAACTAAAATGAGAGAGACAGGATACTGTACAAAACGAACAAAATTGGCCTTCCCATTCGTTCAACAGCCCGGGAAGTTTCTAATCAAATTTCTCCGAAGAAGCCTTTGAAATTGGAGGTAATGCCGCTGCAGTTTCTACACTTTTTCTCTCATTGTACTTTTTTGAAAAACAGAGCTAATTAAATATCAACTTTTCTGTTTTATTCCAATGAATTTTTGCTTGTATAAAGTTACTTAAAATCATTAATTAATTAATTTATGATCATGTGTTCCGTGAGGGCTCAAAATTAGCCTTACTTACATTAACGGTTTACGAAAATATTTATAATGAGCAAAATGTTAAATTGTTCAAAAACTAATATAGTTACTGTAATACTTTACTCGGATATTTATACCATTACATGTTTGAAATTGCAGATCACCATGGTAATGTTACAAGCTAAATCCTAGTATATTATCCCCTTATCGTAGATTACAATTTTTGTGTGATAACATATTATTTGACAGCAAATATTGCCTCACCTTTGGCAATATTACGAGGGTGTCCGTTCAAATAAAAACATCTATACTTACCTGACACCGTTGGTCAAATATTAAAAGTCCCATATCAAGTACGTCGTCCTTTATTGCCTTGTGGTCACGTCAGCTGTCTCCAAACCCTCGTTACGAGTTCCTTTCAGTAGATATTACTACCTTTGAGCAGTTTTTGAATCAACAAGTGCCATGTAACTCGATATAAATGAAATTGGAAGGGTGTGCTGAGTTTGCTTTAATATATTTTTCTCATGAAATATTGGATGTAAGGACAAATTTAGTTTGTAGAAACAGCTACGCAAGTAATCCTTCACTTAAGATAGAGAAGTGAATAAGTTTTTATACATCTTATGAACACACTCAGATTAAAATTCTAATTAAACTATGGATTATCACCAAAAACCACTGCACTAAAAAGTTTAAGACTTTGAGAACTTCTTCAATCGTCAAATAAAAGTTATCTGGTCAATTAAGTATAACTATATACATAACGGGCCAAAACTAAAATTGAATGAAATTGCTTATTTGACTTGCGTCGCAAGGCATGTGTCGCCACTATTTAAATTTGTATTTTATTAGTCCATACATAAATGCGTCGGCTATTTGTGTTGTGCAGCCCAATGCACAAAGGGCTAAAACTTTCTAA
Organism: Chesias legatella; assembly: GCA_947359385.1. Classification (NCBI taxonomy): domain Eukaryota; kingdom Metazoa; phylum Arthropoda; class Insecta; order Lepidoptera; family Geometridae; genus Chesias; species Chesias legatella. Next base: position 3,937,396 of record OX375768.1, on the reverse strand, counting down.
TGCAAAGGGTTTTGGTATCCTACTAATTTAGAATTTTCACTAATAAAAGATTGAACATCCAAGAATTTCATATAGGGATTTTTTTATATAAGACCTAGTTCAGATGGTGGCGCGACGTATCAGTCGCCGGATTACGAGCTACGAAGGGCAATCACGCGTACAATCAAGTGATTGTATTATGATTTTGAATGTCTATTTACCTACTTCTCAAAACGCGCGAGGTCTACGATCATAATACATATTTAGCTTGATTTTATTTTTATTACCAGGTAGTCTGGCTTGGCGTGAGTGGAAATGTGGATACGAACAAGGCTGGAACGAAATTCAGCTTATTCACTATTTATATATAAACGTTTTGTATCCGTGTAGAGAATCGGTCGATATATTTATAGACGAAATAATGAAAATGCTTTTATTCGGGAATAGATACTCAAACGCCCCGAAACGACGACATAATGAAAATTGAAGTTTATCGAATTGGCTTTAGATTAAATCATTTATAACTCTTCTTGTATAAAACCAATTATTTGGATTAAATACGGCTCACATACGTCAATATTACATCTAATGTTGTCGGGTAAATCTGATTACGTCTCGAGTAGAATTTTGTTATGGTTTTGTTTGCGACGTTTCAATATACTGATGCGTAATACAATAGAAAATAGAAAAGTAGAATAATAGAAATAGATTAAGATAGACTCCTGTACAGTACTGTTTATGTAGATATCCTATGCTCAGTAAATATATGTATAAGTATACCAACGTGTTACTTAAAGAATAAACGAGATGTTTAAATAAAATTTATGCTTTTTACCGGTTTTCGCAGTTTCAGGCATCACGATAGGTAAATTGATGTTTTTGCGGAAGGGGTTTTCAGGTTAGCCGACTGATGGACTAGATAGCCAATATCTGTGCATTCTCTTTCGCTGGCAAACGATACTCAAAAATCGAATATGTCTGTAATAGTTTCATAGTCATACGTGTAAAAATTATTAATGTGAATTCTAGAGCTGCCCGGCTACTCTATTTACCTTTTGCAACCCTGATTACGAAGCCAGAGTCCTGGGCTTAATTTTCAGCGAGGAATGATTGTTATATGTCTATGGTGTATAAGTTTGCATCCGTGCTACCTACGACATGTTACCACGTTAATCTTAGAGTAGTAGTAAGCTTGTTTTCCTTATTATGTTGGTCTTCCGTTGTCATCAAACCATAACGGGCTAATTACGGCGTGGCTGTATAAACAGTTACGATGGCAGGAAATTCCTGTACACTGTATATACTGTACCAGATTTTATGTAATCTATCGATGCAGACTTACCCTGCCACGGATGCCACACGTAGTAATTTTGGATTTGGCGTGAAATACTAAGCCCATATTAGTTTGCAATGTCTGAAAGAGGCAATTAAGTTTTAAGCACCACATTATCTGTAAGACCTAATTGTACACTTAGTTGGCAAATAAATTTTGTATTTGTGTTACAGTATAAGTAAAAAAAAAATATTTTTTTCAAGTATAGACAATCGCAGTTGTGTAGAAAATTAATTTATATAAAAATGAATGAATTTGATAATCTTCAAAATTGAGGAGTAGTGAGATTCGGAGTAGATTTATTGCCATCCATTTACCTAGCAGAAACATTACCTGTCGGGTTCTTCAGTTACCATATATTATTTTAAAATAAACTGAAATTACCTCTAAAGGCGGATTATATCATGTCTGTATTTTTGTAGCTGCTAAAGGCATAGCAATTTAGTCTTAATTCTGTTTTTGAACTCTTTCCTAGTCCCGTGGTATTTTTCAATTTCAATATATGTTGTTATTCATTTAATAAAGTCGTTTATTTGAAAACAACACTGTTTGAAACTTCTGAAGTCACGAGGATAACTGAATAATTACAATAAGTATCTGTCACCCACAAAAACTGCAGAAAAACTACAGAAACCAGCTTACCAGGTGTGCAACCGTTTTGTTGTCATTTCATCACATAAAATATTCAGGTTGATTCATCTACAGGTTTTCCACCTTTTTTTATGGATTTAACATTGTTTGCAGGTTTACGTTCTTATGTAACGATGTTGCTTTCATCGCTGAACTCATTTTTTACTTCATCCTTTGGGAGGTCGGAAAGATTGAGGTTATAAAATACGGGGAAGCGACACCATCTTGCAAATTGTTGTTGAATTTATAAGATGGCAAGGGCTCATGTTTTCTGAATTTTCCATGAGTTTCTAATAAACTATATATATAAAAAAAAACTGCTTAGAAGTCTAAAATATCCGTTTTTTTATTAATAAATAGATATAAATAATATTATTATTTATAATATTTATAGTAACTAAATAGACTAACTAATAGATAACAAATAGATATTTTTAAATAAAAGCACTTAAAATAATTTTATAATTTAATTAATTTATGAATGAAACTATAATTTGCATGAAATAAATAGGTCAAGTAGTCGGGCTAAGTGCGAGTTACAGTCCTACTTGGTCAAACTGTTTGAGAAGAAACACGAAAAACTATTAGCCCTAAAATGGCACCAAGGTCGACTATTGAAAATTTACTGACAAAAAAAAAACAAAAAGACGAAATGCCATATTTGGATAATGTGGTCGTAAGACTTTCAGGTAGGTTTTTTATTTTAAGCCTTGTAACGGACCTCCCCCTTCCATCCGTCATAAGACACTCAGATCGAAAATTTTTCGAAAATATATTCTAAATCTTAATATCTATAATGGCCAATAGTGTGATCGAATTAGTGGTAGGACTGTACGTTGTGTTTCATAGTAACCCGTTAAGTAGAAGGTTCTTTAAGAGGTATGCTGGTAGTAGACATAAGACATGGTATTGGGTAGCGTAGTGAAGAAAGTCCCTAATGATAAATATTAGATCTGGAGAATTATAAATGTACTATTACAAAAGTAGATTGTTATAATTAATCAAAAGTTTGAACTAAAGGAATAGTACATACTCTAATTTAATAATGAAAAATGAATAACAAGAATTTATTTAATACTGCTGTAAAAATAGCAGTTAGTTATTTTATACCACGAACATAGTTTGTGGGCCAACGGCATCTTCACAAACTATGGCTCGACGCCCCTCCCCGCGCCATGCTATGAATTTCGACTCCTGACAACCCTAGGATTTGTCGTCTAGAAAATCCTCTATTCGTGGTATAATAAAGTATTATCCCATCGAACCTGCGGAACTTAACCCTCCTTAATCAAAAGAAGAGGAAAGGTTCTATTATTCTCCGAAGAGATTTAGTTAACTCGTATAGCATACGAGCAAGAGTTAATGATGAAAAGAGTATAAAACTCTCCTATATCCACAATGATTTACTGTACTGTAACAGTAATTTAAATTAAATTATAAATAAGAGCTTGGCTCACTTATGCTAATGAATGTATTTCACATTCAGTAAGTTCCTAAACTCGTACTGAGATTGTAACTGAGGTAGAGTGCCATAATGCAGAACAAGCAAAGCACATTATCAATATATAAGATGATAATAAATGACTGTACTTAGCGATGTGTCTCAACCCTAACAATAATTCAAAACTGATCAATTGAGGTGATTACAGATCTCACATACCAATATGCTGACCATTTAGGTATTACAGCTAGGTGGAGTCGTACCCCTTTTTGACCAGACCGCATAGCCTAACTAGCAATTCCGTGAGATATCTGGGTTTCTCAAACCAATATATCAGTACCGGTAAAATAAAGTAAGAGTAGGTGGTAGTTCGGCAACAATGATAATAATGGATGATTACCAGTCTCACTTTGGAAAGCTATTACGACTAGACACAGCTTAGTAATATCATAACATTGTTATTTGATAGCAATACTTATTCATAAACCTTTGTGCTCAACAAACCGGCAAAAGGCAAATTAAAAATAAATAGCATAGTAAGTGTTAATGTATCAACATCTGTGAACCAATTTTCATCATTCAAATATAAATCAATTCATTAAATTAATACAAAGTGGATATTACATCTTCACTCTATCTTATACTAAAATATAAACTATGATAGGCTAAATGATCTGTTGTGCACATCAGATTGGTAACGTGGACCAAGTTGTTTCAATATAATAATTATAAAACATTTCCAACTAGCATCTGTGAATGTATCGTCAGAAGGCATTAATCTATACAATGGAGCTCCTTTACAGATAATAGCGGATTTAGCCATTATTTGTATCGCCTATTAAATAAATTCTTTATTTACGTCTGATCTTTGAGATACTCTAATGTATTAGATAAGTGTAAAATTATTTATAAAATATTTGTTTATAACTTAAAATATAAAACCAACACAACTATTCTTGGAATCATTGATTTAAACCAGTAGAATCAGTATCAATAAATAAAAGGAACATCCGTATAAACTCTGAAATTATCAGTTGTGTACCTAAATACCTAAACTAGCTACAAATATGTGTGAAAGCAAAACAAGGAGTTGCGTCCTTACTCCATATTTAATTCTAATTGTGCATGAAGGTACAAAACACAAGAGATTGTAAATGTGCACCTTCCTAACTATTCTGACTAATGTATGCGAGATTGGCTTTCTCGACTTTGTATTCCTAGTGCCAGCCCTAAGGTCTATCTCCTGCAGGCCGTAGCCAAAGACAGCAGAATTAAGACGTGTACCGCGAGATGTGTGAGGGACCACATCAAATGGATCCTGAAAATAGATTTATTATGGGTGCTGAAGGCATGACCCACTTCGACAAGTCCCCATTATCCAAGTTCAGGAAACAACCAATGTGGGAGCTTTGCTGAGCCCAACAAAGGGAAAACTCAACACCCAGTTCGCTCAAATTGCCTGGGCCTAACTAACAAGGGAATCCCTGACTCCTGGCTTTCGTTGACACCGTGAGGATCAGGCCAGCAGACCATAAACCATGTTATGGGTTTTGGTATTCATCGAACAGATATTGATAATATTCACAACAAAATAATATAATGGTTAAACCATAATAATTCTCTTTTATTTCCTTTTTTAGGAAAGAGAATCTTCAACATTTTCATAAAATCCACACTAATTACGCACTTAACATGTTACGTTCTAAGACGTCATCACAGCAACTACGCATTACAAAATCCCGTATTCACGAAATATCACGGAAACTGGTTTATGGGTGGAAACAATTACACTATTAAATGTGTATCACAAAACTATGCACATTGATGCAAATTTCTATTATAATTACTTGCAAAATTAATAATATTTTAATAAAAATCTGTTCGATTCACACATCTAAGCTCGCTATTCCAATCCGAATCCCCTGTCAAAACCTTTTTCTTTTTCCTGTAGCCTTCTGTCATCTTTCTATGTGGAGTAAAAAGTATTTAATGCAAAGTAATGGAAAAGGTTTTAATAAAATACATTGATTCCAAATAAAATACTCGAATTGATTATTGCTTAGAAATTTTGGTGGTACAACAGAGTTGGGATCGTTACAATCGCCCCCTGTATTATAACGTAACTTGTGAAGATATAATACACCATTAACAAAAGATCAAAACTCACCACCAAAATAAAATTAATAATAAATGATTATAAAACCCTTTGGAAAAAGAATGTACCTAACAATTAATTATCACCCCGTTGACCAACACAAATATTTTTGTTTAATAATTACTTGAGTAACTTGATATAAAAATTATAACAATAATTCTATTAAAATTATGATAAGTTCACCTAAAACTTTATCTTTCATCAAATAAACATTTGATATCTCTTAACTTGTTTAAGATGAACTCAATCAATGCAAACTATTGTAATTTTTAATTAATATATTAATTTCCAATCAATTACCAGATAAATTCAATTTGATAAAAGTATTGTAATTCAATCCTGAATATATTTGATAATCAATGCCAATTGATGAATTTACGACAAATTTGAGATTTATATGAATTAAGTATTTACTTTACTTTACTAAATTTGTTGAAATTGTTATTGAAAATATTATATTTAAATAAAATTTTAGAATAGTCATCAAAATTATATAGTACAGGTAAGATACAGGAAAAAGTAAAGAGTAACTACAATTAAAGCTATAATCGAAATCCTAATCCTAATAACTCATATACTAATACACTTCAACATATGCTAAAATCATGAACAGAAGCAAACAAAACATTAAGTCTTAACATTAATACATAGAAAACATTACTTAAACAACAAAAAAGTTATAGCCATTGAAATATGCAATGAATTGAAAACATAAAAATTATCAATATTTAAATCAATTACAAAACGAAGTAAAACAACCAAGAAAGAATTTATAGTCACAAATGTAAATGTTGAAGATATAGAATACATAAAAATTTATTAAAATTCGGATTATGTAATTAATGTTATTTAAAAAGCAAACAGATCCAGGAAAAGACAAATGAGTGGTTTATGCATGAAAAATATTTAATTTTCAAAACTGAAAATATGTCAAAAAGGGAATTTAAAAATGTATAATAGACGTCACGATAAAAGATCGCAAAAGAGCATAACAAACAAAATCTACAACAAAGTTGCAAGATATACAAAAGGAACTAAGACGATTAAAATGGCAATAGACAAAATATATGAAGAGGGACAGCAAGATAAAATGGACAAAATTGTAACAGTGGTAACCATTTAATAGCAAAGTAACATGAAATAAACAAAAATATGCACAGATGATATAAAAATAGCAAGACAATCTAAACAAGAAAAGTTTACACAAGAAAGGAATGAAAACAGTTGTAAAAAGCCTATGTGTCACAGAACTCTCTGATTATTAAACCAAGACGCATTGTGCTAGTTTATAAATTTAAACAATTTTGTTGCTATTTAATGTATTATTTTGTAAATTATTTCAATATTTTATTTTTATGTTTAGTTTCTTCTATTAAATATACAATAAAAAATAAAATAAATCAAACATTCCAAGAATCCTTATAAATATTTTTTTTATAGAAAATAAACTTCCATGACTATGGTATAAACTCCAAAATTTCAATACTCAAATGATAAAACTAAGAATTCCATGGAAAATAAAAATTTGACTATGTTAAATATCAAATTATCTCTCAATTATTCTCAAAATACCAAATTTTCAGTAACAGTATAATTAGCTGAATACTTCTTTTTTTTAAATAAGTGAAAAGAGCACGTAATGCATTCAAATATATTACATTTTTGAATAAATACCTAAAATAATCATGAAAATTTTAACTGAAAATGGAAATGCCATTTCTTCAGATCTAATCAATTCAATTGAATTTAATTAATAGAAAATTAAATTCTTAAATTATGTAAGTCTTGATGATTGATTGATTACACTTGGTAGTTTATTCAATAATCAATTACACTTGCTATTTACATTATTAACAACATTACGCAAAACTAATCGAAAATAGTGTCTGAAATTGGTAACCTAACCAAATCTGAATAAAATCCATCAAGATATTTTCCTTTCTTCAATTCTTGATGTTTACATAAACCTCAATAATATTCACTTAATGCTTCTCAATTTGATTTGCCTCTACTTTAGGCTATATTGTCTGAATATATTTATTTTAAAATAATAGTTATTATTACTTAATAGTAATAGTAGTGAGTGAAATAATTTTCACTCACTTTCATACTCAATACTCAATTCAAACAGCAAACAAAGTTTTATTTATTCATCAATAAATGGTTTCAAACAGTATTGAGTAAAATGTCTGTATGTATGTGTGTGTTGATGAACGTAAGTGTTTTTAAACCGAACCACAAAGAAACACAATCCAGGCCATCCTCCAAGTTTATAAAGTGACAAGCGTAACCAATGAAAACAACTCACCAGTTTTGGCATCGACAAAGTAAGAGAATCTGGTTGCGAGGCAGATTAGTCCTAGTGACATCCAGTAAGCTCTTCCCGAGTGAACAAATTCCGTTTACTTGAGTTAAACATACAAGACCCTCCAGTGTCTATCCTCCCTATGAGTGAGTGCATCATTTGCCATGCCCTATCACTTGCCACTCAAAATCAAAACCTGAACGGAGCCCCTTCATAATTCGGTGAATGTGCAGTGTGGGTACTATTCTTTCCTCATGGTAGAGTATGAATCTTCTATAGAATCAGACGGTACTGATGAATGTCTTTGGGTTGGCGCAAAATACAACCAGACCCATGCTGACTTATCCTAACACCAACTTCTCCACTATAAAAGACTCATTGAGTGTATTCTATAGTTTGTAACCAAATATTGACAAATCGCCAAACGAGAGGTCTACTTAAATTTTATTTTTAATGTTTATAATGAATCACTTTCCTTTAAATCCACAAACCCAAGTTATTTTTTTTTTAATAATTACAACCATTAAATTTGCAAGCCTAAATTATTCATATTCAATCAAACGCTTTCATTAAACAATTATAAGTATTAGCAAACTATAAATACTCTTTAATTAGGTTAGGTTCCAACTTCTGAACTTGAACTAAAGTTATTATCGAATTACAAATAACATGAATAATACTACCACCGTAAACAATTTCAAGTCATTCTTCAATACGCCCCCATATAGTTCTTAAAATTGAAAACACAAGACAAATTGCCTTGAAAATAAATTAAATAGACAAACAAGAATCAATTGCAAATAAACAGTAATACATGTTTGCCTTTTCTAAAATGTAATTTTTATATTACACAAGAATTTAATTTGAATAACTTTCAATTTAGATTAACATTATCTTGAAACACAACCATTTTGAAACACTGAAACAAATCAATAAATGTATACAAAAGAATTAAAAGTCTAAATCAATAATTGTTTTCACGCCCCCAATATTCTTAAACTTCTTTAACATTTTCTCATCAATTCTCAAGCTCATTTAACATTTGGATTCTCACCAATAAAAAGCTAAAATTATTATTAATGTATGATCACTATTTATATTTATAAAAACATATTCACGCCCCCAAGGTTCTTAGCTACTTGCCAACATTTGAGACCCCTTTATCCTGGTCACGGCACCAATTGTAACGGACCTCCCCCTTCCATCCGTCATAAGACACTCAGATCGAAAATTTTTCGAAAATATATTCTAAATCTTAATATCTATAATGGCCAATAGTGTGATCGAATTAGTGGTAGGACTGTACGTTGTGTTTCATAGTAACCCGTTAAGTAGAAGGTTCTTTAAGAGGTATGCTGGTAGTAGACATAAGACATGGTATTGGGTAGCGTAGTGAAGAAAGTCCCTAATGATAAATATTAGATCTGGAGAATTATAAATGTACTATTACAAAAGTAGATTGTTATAATTAATCAAAAGTTTGAACTAAAGGAATAGTACATACTCTAATTTAATAATGAAAAATGAATAACAAGAATTTATTTAATACTGCTGTAAAAATAGCAGTTAGTTATTTTATACCACGAACATAGTTTGTGGGCCAACGGCATCTTCACAAACTATGGCTCGACGCCCCTCCCCGCGCCATGCTATGAATTTCGACTCCTGACAACCCTAGGATTTGTCGTCTAGAAAATCCTCTATTCGTGGTATAATAAAGTATTATCCCATCGAACCTGCGGAACTTAACCCTCCTTAATCAAAAGAAGAGGAAAGGTTCTATTATTCTCCGAAGAGATTTAGTTAACTCGTATAGCATACGAGCAAGAGTTAATGATGAAAAGAGTATAAAACTCTCCTATATCCACAATGATTTACTGTACTGTAACAGTAATTTAAATTAAATTATAAATAAGAGCTTGGCTCACTTATGCTAATGAATGTATTTCACATTCAGTAAGTTCCTAAACTCGTACTGAGATTGTAACTGAGGTAGAGTGCCATAATGCAGAACAAGCAAAGCACATTATCAATATATAAGATGATAATAAATGACTGTACTTAGCGATGTGTCTCAACCCTAACAATAATTCAAAACTGATCAATTGAAGTGATTACAGATCTCACATACCAATATGCTGACCATTTAGGTATTACAGCTAGGTGGAGTCGTACCCCTTTTTGACCAGACCGCATAGCCTAACTAGCAATTCCGTGAGATATCTGGGTTTCTCAAACCAATATATCAGTACCGGTAAAATAAAGTAAGAGTAGGTGGTAGTTCGGCAACAATGATAATAATGGATGATTACCAGTCTCACTTTGGAAAGCTATTACGAAAACTAGACACAGCTTAGTAATATCATAACATTGTTATTTGATAGCAATACTTATTCATAAACCTTTGTGCTCAACAAACCGGCAAAAGGCAAATTAAAAATAAATAGCATAGTAAGTGTTAATGTATCAACATCTGTGAACCAATTTTCATCATTCAAATATAAATCAATTCATTAAATTAATACAAAGTGGATATTACATCTTCACTCTATCTTATACTAAAATATAAACTATGATAGGCTAAATGATCTGTTGTGCACATCAGATTGGTAACGTGGACCAAGTTGTTTCAATATAATAATTATAAAACATTTCCAACTAGCATCTGTGAATGTATCGTCAGAAGGCATTAATCTATACAATGGAGCTCCTTTACAGATAATAGCGGATTTAGCCATTATTTGTATCGCCTATTAAATAAATTCTTTATTTACGTCTGATCTTTGAGATACTCTAATGTATTAGATAAGTGTAAAATTATTTATAAAATATTTGTTTATAACTTAAAATATAAAACCAACACAACTATTCTTGGAATCATTGATTTAAACCAGTAGAATCAGTATCAATAAATAAAAGGAACATCCGTATAAACTCTGAAATTATCAGTTGTGTACCTAAATACCTAAACTAGCTACAAATATGTGTGAAAGCAAAACAAGGAGTTGCGTCCTTACTCCATATTTAATTCTAATTGTGCATGAAGGTACAAAACACAAGAGATTGTAAATGTGCACCTTCCTAACTATTCTGACTAATGTATGCGAGATTGGCTTTCTCGACTTTGTATTCCTAGTGCCAGCCCTAAGGTCTATCTCCTGCAGGCCGTAGCCAAAGACAGCAGAATTAAGACGTGTACCGCGAGATGTGTGAGGGACCACATCAAATGGATCCTGAAAATAGATTTATTATGGGTGCTGAAGGCATGACCCACTTCGACAAGTCCCCATTATCCAAGTTCAGGAAACAACCAATGTGGGAGCTTTGCTGAGCCCAACAAAGGGAAAACTCAACACCCAGTTCGCTCAAATTGCCTGGGCCTAACTAACAAGGGAATCCCTGACTCCTGGCTTTCGTTGACACCGTGAGGATCAGGCCAGCAGACCATAAACCATGTTATGGGTTTTGGTATTCATCGAACAGATATTGATAATATTCACAACAAAATAATATAATGGTTAAACCATAATAATTCTCTTTTATTTCCTTTTTTAGGAAAGAGAATCTTCAACATTTTCATAAAATCCACACTAATTACGCACTTAACATGTTACGTTCTAAGACGTCATCACAGCAACTACGCATTACAAAATCCCGTATTCACGAAATATCACGGAAACTGGTTTATGGGTGGAAACAATTACACTATTAAATGTGTATCACAAAACTATGCACATTGATGCAAATTTCTATTATAATTACTTGCAAAATTAATAATATTTTAATAAAAATCTGTTCGATTCACACATCTAAGCTCGCTATTCCAATCCGAATCCCCTGTCAAAACCTTTTTCTTTTTCCTGTAGCCTTCTGTCATCTTTCTATGTGGAGTAAAAAGTATTTAATGCAAAGTAATGGAAAAGGTTTTAATAAAATACATTGATTCCAAATAAAATACTCGAATTGATTATTGCTTAGAAATTTTGGTGGTACAACAGAGTTGGGATCGTTACAGCCTTTACTTATAAATGAAATGGTTTGGAAGATAATATGCTTTCGCAGCATTCTACGAAATAATTATCATCAGAACATCAGACCCAATTATTTATTTCGAAGAAGCGATTAGCGCCTCAAATAATTATGTGAATAGAGAGATGAATATAGATAGGAAAGATAAACTTGTAAATATTCAAGTGTTTTAAGTTATAGATTATTCATTATACATCTTGTTTTTTTTTTCAATCATTCATCCGTTTTTTATGTTATCAGGTATATAAACTGGGGACACCAAGTCGATGAATGTGATGATTTTAAGAAGTAGATTAAGATATAATAATTATATTATTATCCAGCTGACTTTAATTTGTTAAAAATATGCTCATATGTGAGCGCGAAGGCAACAAAGAAAAAAACGCTCTGAAAGCCTAAGGCCTAATAATTAGATTTACACACGTAAGCCACACAATAAACTAAACGTTATAAAATGAACTAAGTATGCCATATTAGTTTTCGCACGCCGCAAAATTGAAGTGGTACTGGAATAAAAATATGCTAACCTATTCCAAGTCTTCCTATGTGCAATAATAAACAGGACTTGCCTCATAGCTCAGCAAGTAACTCTGCGTTCTGCGCTATAGATTGTAGGTTCGATTCCCATCTAGGCCAAACTTTTATGAGAAGAACATAGATATATCATCGAAGGAACATAGTTTTTTATAGTATGTAGTCACAAAAAGTGTTTATTAGTATTCTATCAATTATCTAGGTCCCAAACCTGTATTTAGATTGGGGATAGATGGCGCTGTGTGAAAGGTTCAACAATATTTACATATTTTTTATCGATTTCAGCCATATCGGTTCGACAGTTTTGTTGTGGAGAAATAACAAACACTCCAGTGAGCTACAAAATCACTCTAAACTCAGATGGTTGACCAACCACCTGGGATTGGTAATCGCACGACTGAATAAAATATATACAAATAAAATTAAAAAAAAAAAAAATGTAAATATTTATTAGAGGAACAATACAGTGGATTATGATAATTGAGAAACTATGATGTCTGCAGAAGTAATAAAACTGTGTCGCAGGCATCAACGCCCACCTCCGTTACAGCGGTTTATAGTTCCATACAAGAAAAGCCAAACTCTATTAACAATATTTTAAAACAAGAAAAATATGTAGTAATATAGGCAATCGTTACAAAATGGTATTGTATGCATGCTTTGTTTGCGCGCGGGTGTGTGTGTGTGTGTGTGTGTGTGTGTGTGTGTGTGTGTGTGTGTGTGTGTGTGTGTGTGTGTGTGTACGGGTTGGACGAGCGTTTCGTGAGTTGAGACGACATATTTATAAAAATATTGCAACATACAAACTTAGCAACTTAAAATTAGATTAATAATAGATATAATGTTGAAGTTGTTTTAGACTCAAAGATAATTCGGCGGTCTCTGTGCTAGGCTGTACTGTACTGTAAAAGGCTCTGAAATGGGCTACGAAACCCCAATTTTGCTTGAAAATTTACTTCTGGGACAATCTATGGAAATCCGCATTTGGGCTTCCCATAGTCATTCAATCCTTTTGGCGTCTTTGGGGATATTATTTATGAAATCATCATAAAAAGGCAGCTCTAATGGTTTTTTAAGTGAACCTTTGAAATGCCGTAGAGTGGGTTTAAACTGTTACTAGTTACCTTTTTCAACCGAACAAGCAATGATGGCGCTAGGTATTCTATTTGGGCTTCAGGTAGCCAGTAATGATGAAGCCAGACCATCAGTACGACGATAGATAAACCATCGCTTTTTAACCGACTATAGGAGCCATTGCCTCACAGCACATCAGTTGGTAGTAACTCTGCCTTCTGCGCTGTAGGTCGTGGGTTCGATTCCCACCCAAGACAAACATTTGTGTGAAAACATGATGTTTTTTCTGTATCTGGATGTGAATATATATTATATGTATGTAGTTATAAAAAAGTATATGAATATAATATCAGTCGTCTGGTTTCCATGACACAAGCTATACTTAGCTTTACTTTGAGGCGAGATCGCGCTGTGTGAAATGTCCACCAATAATTATATTATATACTATAGTACAATATATTATATTATATTATATTATTGCCATTCAAGAGAAAATCTCTTATATTTACTCAATAAGAACACTCTCGTAATTATGTCAATTCAAGCTTTCGTTTTCGACCAAAGCAATTAAAACCTCCATCCATGCGAGATATCGCAAGCAAACGTTTGTCTAAATAATTGGATCGCAGAAACGAGTCGCTTGCTTTCAATTTAAAGTAACAGTCGAATAAACGCAGTTCACTAGTATTTATTTTATTTTACCAGTTGAAATGAAATGAAACTGTATTGGAAATAACTTATTAAACGGATGCATGATTATATTCTAATGCAGGAAGCCTATCGGTGATATATGTAATGAACTGTATATACATTATAATTGTTCTAGAATAAGAATGATTCATAAAATAATAATCATCTAGTATGACGTCAGTGGGTACAAGAATTGGTATGTAAAGCAGAAATACCCCACTAACAGGTGGGACTCGATCTTAAGGCAGATTAGGTATTGGATTAGGTAGATGCAAGAGGAAATTATATAACTTCTGTAATTGGTTGTATGGATGTAAATTTACTCGCAGCCATCGAATGACTCTTTTCAAGGTACAAAGCTATCATTTTAATGTGAGTGAAATTCTTAATCCGAGTTATCATCATTTAGTCTTGCAAACTATTAAACATTCACTTTTGACTAGGGATCGGAAATATATTGGTTCAACATTACAGAAGTGTAGTAAGACGGATGATATATTACCATTGTATCAAAACTACAGCCACTTATTGACTCCATATGGTCACTACTACATACACAGTTAACTGCACGTAACAAACATTACTCAGCGCATTGTGCCAAGCACACATATAATTAGGTATTAGTAAAGCAAGATAATATTTGTTTATATGAAAACTACTATTACCTATATAATACCCATATTATAAATGCATGTAGGAATAAACTTGATGTAGATTTCTCTCCAATTAACGCGTTTCGTCACGCACACATTTTATTAGTAAAGCGTCACTATTTACAAGATTAACTTAATATGTCAGTGACTTTACTGTTTTCATGAGGTAGTGTAACACTTTAGTGAGCTAACTATTAACATGAATAATAGTGTGTTGCGAGCATGCAACATGCTTTGTTACAAGTTTCAATATCCAATAACTTCCAACATTAATAAACTTCGCCACGGCTAGCAGCTTTCATGTATATAAACTGAAGAATTTTGTAATATGCAAAATCATTTTATAAAATACAATCGTTTCATCATTAAACTTAAAAAGGTTCAACAGTTTAATATCAGTTTTTAATTTAATAGCATATTGAAATTTATGAACTGATTCTCAGAGAGAGAAGAGAAGAGAGAAGAAAATTAACAGAATATACGGGTGGTTTTATCAAACCCATAAGTCATAATCACGATTATGATATCTAACATAGACAAATATAATCTGTTTTAACTATATAAAGGCATCTTCAAAGGAGCCTTCCCTGTCACACATTTTGGAAACACAAACGGGAAATATAGTAATTTCATTGCCGCCATCGCTACCTACAAATAATTCGGCAAGCACTTTAGCATATTATATTTACTCAGGTGTGACAAATTTGATACTAGCCAAACAAATTCAACTGTTTTTGATGTATCTTGACGTATACAAGGCTTGTTATCTTAGAAGAAATACTGTAACATATCCTGCCTGTTCATGAGAAAAACTTTGAGCACATCCATTTTTTATTTAGGATTTGAAAGTCACGTGGTATGGATTCGACATTAAACCTGAAGCTCGAAGGTTCGAAAACTACGTAAACACCAAAGGGATTTTCACCCGCAAAAATTATGTGCGCAAAAATTCGAGGACGTCTGACATCTCAGTGTCCTCACTATCCGACTGGGCACCCGCCATAGACATAAAACCCGTTCACTCTTGCTTCTCGAGAATAGGTCTGTTTCCCTGTAGTGGGTTCTATAAAGGCTTATATGGAATTGTTGACGCCTCATGATGGTTGAAATTCTAATCGCAGTAGGTCACAATGTAGCAGAAGTATCTAAAGTAGAATAAATAATCAAAGCTGGTTACGTTTTCTAAAAGCGAATACAATTTGGTTTGTAGGCAAAAGTGTGCAAAATATTATTTGGATTCAATTAGTGTTTTCAATTACCTCTGCTAGGTCACCAGACTAGGAATTCAAGGCTTAAATTTTTATAAACTTCTCCAGATTTGTTAATTAATAACTTGGTAAGCTTCTAGACGAATATTTTTAGTTGCCTTTGTCTTTCTCCGTTTTGATATTTTATTCTACATCAGAACCTCTTTTATTCAAGATAAATGTAAAATACGGTTACAACATTTACATTGACATGTAAAATATTGTTTACGATTCTTGAGTAAACAAATAACAGCAATTAGTTCGAGATCGACTGTATTTGAAAATTGTGGTCGAGCTAGTTTTAAGAGTAAGATACGATTCCCAGGTGGAATCGTGGACGTTAAAGTTTATATGTGCTATTTATACCAAAATTTAATCCGATTGTTTCGAACCGCCGCCGGCGCCGACTAGTCGGAATCCAAGTACAAAACATCCACGAACACTAAGTAATATTCAGCTAAACGTAAGCGCTCTGAAAGCAAAACAAGTCATTCAGGACTCACCACTTGCTATGAGATATTCAACTCTAAGCCTTTGAACATACAGTTGAAAGGGAGGTTACGTTGTGCATATGAAACATCCGTTTGTTACGCGGCCAAGCGTGTATCTAACATGCTTTAATAACGTGTAATGCTTTTCAAAAGACGTGGCTGACGCGACTCGAGCCAGATTGACTTTTTCTCTTGTATTTAGATGGAACACAACGTGATTATACCTTGACATGCGGCGCCAGAAGCTTTCTTACTTCATTTATATTTTGTTGGATTGTGATAAGTAAATATTGTTTCGTCATAAGTGACTGAGGATTTCAATGATTAGCGATTATAAGCTAGTTCATGCGGCGTGCGATGAGTGAACGTCACAAATCGGATCGCGAATAGCACCTGGAGCTTAATTTTCGTCTAAACGTCACACAACATTTGTATCAAAATTTCTTCTAAAGAAAGATCTTGGTAAAAGAAACGAATTATTCAACTGTAAAGGGTTTTTATATATGTCAAGTCCTTGTTTTCATAAAAATATTCTGATTTGAAACAAAACGGAATTAAATATTACGGTTGTCATCGGGCTGAGAATAGGGCACTAAAATTATGAAATTATTAACCTCATGACGGCAAATATACAGCGTACGATAGTGACAAAAAAGCAATAATCCAACTGACCCCCTTTACGAGACAATATAGCTCGTCTTCATTACTACCCTCTAGTGTCCATAGACTGTCCCAGTTTTAATATTTAAGGATTTATAGTCCCAGTGGAGACATTCATTCCAGCTTCTGTACAATTCAGGCCACATAATTTTATACAATTACCGATATTGAATTGAATTTTATATTGTGGTGGAATTTATTACGGTCGTTACTTACATTTTTATGATGGAGATTATAAAATTTTAAATGCCTCGTTTATATGCCTCGGTTATGGGGTTAACGTTCTAGGGACTGCTAATATAGTCAACATTATATAAGCTTTGTGTGGAATATATTAAAATATTTATTTTTGCAAATTTCTTTCACCACATAAATGAGTACTTTTAATTTAATTAACGTATACATATTGAGGAAATGCCTTTAATTTTATTTTGCCTTGTTTTTGATTAATATAAATATTTGTTTCGAAGTTATATAAACCTCAGTAATTCAAAAATGACAATCCAGGTAGTAAACCAATTTACAATCTTACATTACAGGTACTGATTTAGATAAGTTAAAAGTTACAAATGCTTTGAACTACATAGTTTAACCGAATAATGCCTGATTCAGTGTAACACCTGCATATTACTATCTGCAGAATTAACTGCAATAGTTAGCCCTAGGAAGAACCTACTGCCACCAGCCCTAATTTTCTGTAAAGTATTGAGTGCGTTTTTATGTTTTAGTTTAAGGGGATGGTTTTCATTCATCAAACATGGCGAATTTTTAAGTAAGATGTGATTTGTTTTGTTCCCATATTTAATATGGGTATAACATAAGTCTTACTACATTTGTTGCTATAGATAACGATACAGCTTAAAATCGGTTATAAATAGACTAATTAACTATGTGCGACATGACATTATGTTTCGATGAAGCTACACCGCTTATGAAGTTCATAATTTTATATTCCGAGCGTACAATAGCGTTCCCACGACAGGAGAGATATCGCTTGGGGTTTGGGCATGAACCCCTCATTTCACAAATCCGTGCAATCCCGGACAAATCTGTCGAAAAATTTACTAACGCAATAAAGAGCGTACGTACAGCATTATGTTATTTTGTCCCCAAATATATCCCTGTAGAAAGCTAGTTACCTGCCAGACGCAACTGGAATCCCTCAGAGTGTGATCCAACATTTTGCGGGTAGGTATATTAAATATGACCTTACACTGACCTCTGTAATGTACCCGAGAATACCCACGTGAAACATCTAGCTTATTTGCCGTCGCTATTTCTTATTTTATTACAAAAGGTTCATTTTATGGGCTGCTCCGTCGAAGGGCTTCCGTGATTAATTTATTCTTGCTGGGATTTTCTAAGGATGGGGTACCCATATTCATAACTAGTTTGACTTAGCGAAATCAAGTGGTTGCTTTGAAATTGTTAATGGTAATGATTTTGGATGTGTCGCTTTTGAGAGCAAGTCCAAGTAGCGATTTACTGGAAATTTTTTATCGGATCCCTTTCACTTTGATTGGTCTGGGTGTTAATATGTATTTACGAAAAAGTATATAAGTTTATCAGATCAGATCAGATATCAGATATTATATCAGTTGTCTTAAATCTAAATCTAATCTTTTACAAGCAGCAGATCTTATGCCAAGGCTTATCCGGGGAAGTACTGTTACCATACCCCTTTCTGCCAACAGGCAGTAACGCGTTCGCGTTATTGTTCTGGTTTGAAAGGTGTGGTTTCCGGTGAATAACAGGCATGTTGTCACAGGCATTATGAGACATTCCACCTTCACGTCTCAGAGTTACGGGCGCAAACAATGCGACTTGACTTGTCGTACATAAGAAAGGGAGGACCCAAGTCGGATTGCTCGTTAAGGGGCAGAGGTTACCACTTGACACCCGATGGGCCATTAGCTATTTCTATTACTTTGTCGCAAAAAAAAAATGTATCGTAATAACAAAAATATTATTGAAATATCCGTTTTCCTGTGCTTCCCCAAAGATTTAAATAATGGCAATGGTTCACAATAGTGTTAAAACCATGAACCACCTACCTCGGTCATCAAACGACACAATTTAATGGTGACATTGAAATGTTCGCGCTGAGCGCACACGGTATTAATGATAAACTAGTGTTCTGATCTTTAGCCCTGAGCTATCTAGACTAACTATCAATTTACTATGTATTATTTCAGTCAGTGAACACCCGGCGCCGTAAACGCGATGTGCTTTGAAATACGGTTAAAAAAATAAAAAACAAAACGTGTTTTAGTGTGTTAAGAAAATAAGCCAGTAAAATCAGTGATCTGGACTATTTACAAGGGACATTTACAAGGGTACGAATAAGAACTTACCTTTCATTACAATAGTTTGCTCAACAAAGCGGAGGTAAGTACCATTTATTAGCTTGTTAATTTAAATAGGAGGATATTTTTGGACAATCTAAGCAATAATTTCATCCCGTGACGGATGGTTTAATTAAATACGGCTTTGTTTGAACTAAAACCTTTGAAATCAACTCCTTCAAAATGTGGCTAAGTCTCGGGTTCGTTATTAAGAGCATTGCTGGGAACCTGGATTATATAGATTATACATATGAAGGATGCTCTTACGCTTCTCAAGGAAAGTAAATAAAGTTATGATAAAAAAATATATGCGGAAACGTACATTATTAAGTAATAACGCATGTTGCCAGATCTGAAATTTCATGACTTTTAAACAATGTGACAATAATGACGACAATTCGCACATAGCCAGGAACTCGGGCGGCCGTTTCTACTTCGCACTGCTCTAAACTTACTCAACTGACAAATTGACTTCTACAACTACTACTAGTTTCTCAGTGATATATATATATAAATATTTTTATTATATTATAATATATGTATAATATATTATTAATATTATTATATAATTCATTATATAATAATAAATATACAAATCTTCGGACTGTACAAAAATCATCAAAGCAATCTTAGCAAAGAATGGATGCTTCCATGTGCAAAATTTCTAATAAAATAGCTGTTAATTGGTCTTGTTATTCAGATTCCCAGTAGTGTCACCGTTTAGCTACTCATTAGTTTAGTTATAAAACTGAAAGTATTAGACTGATGTAAGGTAAGCTATTATCTCACCGTCCCAATCCTCGCAATCATTTGTGTCCTATGGCAAAACCGTCATACCGAATCGGGGAAAAAGGTAAAAAGTTGATGCGATCTCAACTCAAAGACCGTATTAAGGTATGAGTAAGTAGGCAGCTCACGCTAATCTGTCAGCTCTTATCGGAACCGACCCGCGCAACTTGACTTACGCTTTACTTTCTCATCACTCGGTGTTAGTAAATCGAAGAAAGAGGAGAAAAAAGACTTTATTATATACATTTACTATCATATTATATATACATTAGGGATTTCTTGGCTGTTCTTCCCCATGGAGGTTCGGATAGGGTTTGAACAGGCATCAAACTTATCGATAAGTACGCGTGACCTTATGTTTTGAATATTGACGTTTCCAAGCCATTTCTTTATGAATTCTATGGAAATAAAGTTGTTGACTTTGACTTTGACTTTACCTATATTCAGTGTACCTACCTGTAAGTATCACTAAAACTCTATTAAAATATTGTAAGTCTATGTCAGGGGAAGGTAACATTACATAATTTCAAATTGCTGTAATATTTTTTGTTTTCTTATAATCAAATACATACAGGGTTTATTTCCTTTGAAAGACACTGAATCACCTTTATCTATATGACTTTTTTCAATTCTTTTCTACTGGTTTTGTAATGCCACTTTCAAATCGAAACAAAACAAACACTTTACTTCCCAATTAACGTTCGCGTGAGTTTTTGAACTGGAATTTCCGGCCATTCGGAAATCTTTATTAGACAATTCATTTAATCCCTAATTAGCGAAACGGAAAAGGGCTGAAGACTTATAGCCAATAGCCATTAAACCTACGGCTAATCGAGCTCGACTGTTAACTTGAAAGGGATTCCATTCCGCCCTTGAGGGTGCTAAACGCAAACCGATGACCATCTAGTCCTCAGATAAATCTCAGTAACAACCGTGGCCGGATTGCTATTTATTTCCATAGACTTCTATTACCAACTTTGGTTTACGATTTTTTGCGGGTTGAAATAAAGGATTCTTCCTCGAAGAGGGTACCAGGTTTTGATTGAATGTAATGTGATATAACAGGAGTATGACTTCCACATTCCGTCTTTAATTTACATGCGCAATACAAAGGACAAAATACCTTATTTCCATAGAATTCATTAAGAAATGGCTTGGAAACGTCAGTATCTGATGTGTAAAACATAAGGTCACGCATGCTTATCGCAAAGTTTGACGCCTGTTAAAACCTTATAAGATAACTCAGGAAACACTTCCTTGCAGAATAATATATTCCTTATTTCGTCCCACAGCTAGGACAAATTTTATACCTATCAAGGAAATTACTAGCAAATTCCTTATTTAATTCCAACGCCCGGCCAGCCACAAATCTTATTCCTACCGACGAAGCGAAGTTAATATATGTTTAATCTTTATTCCAGTAAATAAATTCAGCGGGATAAGGTGTCGTGTTGCTTAATTACATTTAAAAGTATTATATCGTACTAGCTGTTGCCCGCGACTTCGTCGGCGAATTCGGTTTTATTACGCACATTTTACCCCTTGGAAAAGTAGCCTAAGTTACTCCTGGTTACATCAGCTATCTATCAGTGAAAGTCCCGTCAAAATCGGTCCAGCCATTTCAGAAATTAGCCGGAACAAACAGACAGACAGACAGACAAAAATTGAAAAAAATGTTGTTTTGGTATGTGTACCGTGTATAAATCCATATGCACTTAGTAAAAAGCGGTTATTTTAATATTACAAACAGACACTCCAATTTTATTTATTTGTATAATGTATATAGATTAGAGCGGGCGGGCGTATTACCTTAACTATATGCAGCGAATGCAGTTCAATTATACAACTAAGCAAATTGCGGAGTTTCGGAGAACAAAAGTACCTAATTAACAGATGTGCCACTGAATTAATAATTAAAGTAGATTCGGTTTATAAAGAGAATTCAGTTAGATTAATAATGTATATTATGCAGTTATTTCAGTGCAATGTGTGTAACCGGGAATTCCATGGGAAGGAATGTCAGCCAAACAATGCAATACGTTTATTAATAACTCGGCAAAAATGTAAGCTTTGCTGCAATAATAACGGGCCGTATAATATATATTTGTGATACATTCTGTTCGCGTTACTGTTTTCCGGTTTGAAAGGTGTGGTTGCCGGTAAAATTACAGGTACATGAGACGTTCCACCTATAAGTCTCAGAGTTACGGGCGCATACGATGCTACTTGGGTCTTGTCATACTTGATAGGGGAGAACCCAAGCTGCATCGCTTTTTATGGGCAGAGGTTACCACTTAACACCAGGTGGGCCGTAGGCTAATTCCGTAACTCTATCACATAAAAAAATGGTAGCTGGTATTTAATTATTTTTGTAACCTAAACTATGAGATCAGCCATTATAGCAGTGAAAATATAGCGTTAAAAAATATAATATAAAATTATTAATAAAATAAAAATAATAAGTTTAATTTCAAGCTTTTAAAAAATGATTCCTATAGTATTACATTCCACCACCATCTATGACATAAACTGCAAAAAAACGTAGCACAGTGACTGTTGCGAACGAATATTGGCTAATGAAACAATTTATTAAGCCTATTGACCACTTAAGTCACCTAACACTAATTGGCGGCAGACCAGACCATCTAGATGGCGTCATTTATCTTTGCGTTCAACGTTCATTCATTACATATCATCGTGACGTTTTGCTAGTGCGGGGAGGAACCTGATATCCTAATATCACAAGGTAACCTAGATAGTGCTCAGCCATGTACCTACAAATCGTAAAATTACAATTTTTAAATTATTTGGCCATCTTATAGATAATTAGCTGTTGCCCGCGACTT
Source organism: Chesias legatella (assembly GCA_947359385.1). NCBI lineage: Eukaryota > Metazoa > Arthropoda > Insecta > Lepidoptera > Geometridae > Chesias > Chesias legatella. The sequence goes on along the minus strand of OX375768.1, from coordinate 3,914,195 downwards.
CGTCCGCGTGGAATTTGGTTTTATTACGCACCCCTATTTAGCCCCTAGGAAAAGTAACCTAAGTTACTCCTTGTTACATCAGCTATCTGCCAGTGAAATTCCCGACAAAATCGGTCTAGCCATTTCAGAGATTATCCGGAATAAACAGACAGACGGACAGACACAACAATTGTAAAACATGTTGTTTTGGTATACGTACCGTGTATAAATCCATATGCACTTAGTAAAAGCGGTTATTTTAATATTTTTTAACTTGTGTGGATTGAGTTAACGGCACCTTAAAAAGGCTCGTTTCGTGCATTTGATACATACATGCATACAGTATTATTATTTTTTGGTTGTAGGATATTCCTTCTACGGTTTTTATGATGTTTTTCTTCACCGTTTTGAGAACGAGGTTTTGCGCACATCAATTTACAAGCAAAAAACTCATTGGTGCTATTTAAGATTCGAACAGTGACCTCCAGATTGAAGTTAGTCTACCGCGCTTAAATTATTTGTACCAGCGATACTTACACGGCTGCCTTTATCCAAAAATATAATTTGTATTATCAGACAATTCAGTCGGTCTTGGGCGAGTTTTGAAATCGTAATAAATCATGCTCAGGAATGTCCCCAACGAGACACAATATTTCAGTTTAACTCGTTAAACAATATGGAGCGAAATTTATAATTGGTACGATCGTATTTTTACTTTTAAATAATGGTATTTTCAAAATTACCTGTAACTGGCCAGTTTCCAAATATGAAACCTTAACTTTTAACCCAAAACTTTTTGCCTGGTATTATTATTATATTAATTCAATATATATTTAATTTTATGATAACTGTGGTGTTTTTATCCTTTTGATTGATTTTTTATATTTATTAATGACCCTCGTTGGTTGAATAAATGATTATAAAAATTATTATTAGTCTATCCAAAAAAAAGACAACGTGGTTTGAATTTCGTGTGTTCCAGTAGTTACCTTCTGAAGTAGAGCGCCGGGCGCAGGACTTACACCTGCGCTGCGCGTGTCTCTGAGTAATCGTGTAGACGAAGGCTACTAAATGCCGACAGGGTTACTATAAAAAAAAAACCGTCTCATATTATTACCATTCGTTTATGTTTATATTATTGCATAAGCTGTAAGCATATAACTTCACACTGTCCATCAAAAGGCGGAATTAACGGTATTACCATTACACTGACAATGAGGAAGTCATTGACAAGGACCCAGAGCAACGAAAAAGGTTGGCAACTTTAAGGAGGTCAAATAACTGACGTGCAGGTTTTGCTTTCACTCCAAAGACGGTGATTTATCATGTAATCGTAGTAATCATCATTTCCTGTCACTGACTCTGGAAAAAGTATGTCAAATGGATAAAAGTGCACCTCAAAGAGGCTCCTTTCATGCATTAGACACATGTTTTAGACTTTTTGGGGTATATGTCAGTTTCCTCACGTTGTTTTCCGTCGCGGTCTTGACGTCTGGCACTTACATTTCCTAGCGAAAAATGAATGCGTTCTTGTTTAGATTTGAATTAGCGATCTCCGTATTAACTCGGGGTCTGTGCCACTATACACATCAAGCATTCTGCTAGAGAACTCTATGAAACTTATTTTATCCAGTATTTAAGTTTCTGTGTAGCTCAAACTGATTTAAAGTCACTGTCGGGTCAGCACATGGCATACTTATTCCCTCAAATCTTATAACTCGACGAAAAGATTTCCGTATAAATTGAGTCGACGTAAGTGACTTTTTATGTTGAAAGCCCCGCAAACATGCTTGCTTGAAAATCGAATTTCTCCCGCGTAGAGCGCATTAAGCACACCTTTAACCGTTAACATGTTGCGATCTACTCACAAAAAATACTTCCTGATATACATTCTATTTATTTTATTGACTGGCCTCATAGCTCAGTTGGTTAGTAACCCTACCTTCTGCGCTGTAGGTCGTGGGTTCGATCCCCACTCAGGACAAACATTTATGTAACATTTGTAACATTGATGTTTGTTCTGTCTGGGTGTTAATATGTATTATATGTATGTATTTACAAAATAAAAGTATATAAGTATTATATTAGTTGTCTGGTTCCCATGATACAAGCTATGATTAGTTTACTTTGGGGCTAGATGGCGCTGTGTGAAATGTCCACCATTATTATTATTGTTATTATTATTCTATATTGGTTTTCTACTCTTTTCTTTGTGAAAAATTATATACTTAGAGGCCCGCGGTGTTACCCGCACATAGATATACATATAAAATTATAACCGTACATTGTTCCGGGATAAAAAATAGCCTATGTGCTATTCCAGACTATAATCATCTCAATGTCAAGTTTCATTCGGATCCATTCGCCCGATCCATACATACTTTCGCATTTATAATAGTATAATAGTAATAACATTGCTGCCTTTTTCCTCAAAGAGGTATACAGTGCCCCAATGAGATATTTTTCACCTTGCAGGTGCATAAAGACATACATTAGACATAGACTATCGGTTTTTACAAGTTGCATTTGAGAAAGTGTGCTACAGAATCTCACTATCATATTTCCTCATCTCCATTCCAGCACAGGGCATTTAATTATACGACGCCACATCACTGTTTATGGGCTTAAATACCTTATATCAGTATGAAACATTTTGCTTCCACATTCATCATGCCAATGAGTAGAACTCGTTTCTGCCTGATTCCTGGAAACGGAATGTATTCTCGGAGTCTTTAAGAGTAGATTGAATTATTTATAGGGAAAAATGTTCGTGGATTAACAGGAGAGATTGCGATGAAATAAAAACCTATTTGAGAAAAAAGTCTTGTGTAATTTTTTATCATCGATTTTTAAACACAAATTTCGGTAAGCGATATTAACGACGCTTATTAGTGATTAGATTGAATTCAGCTAAAGCTACAGTCATAATGATATGTACTTATTGCATAAGGAGTCTTACTCGTATATGTCAGAAAAACTTTACAGGTACACTCTGACCAAAAGTCTCAAATAGGGTCCCACACATAACGTCATAATCCTTTAATGTTATTCTATAAACACTAATACCTGATAAAATCACATAAATTTCTGCTACTTATTAAGCTTATATCAATCTATAAAAATCATATTATCCTAACAAACCATATTCACTCAAAGCGGGAACTTCCAAGGAAATAATAAGCCATTTCTATAGGAAGATTACCAACAATATGTGAAATGAAATCCCGCATATTATATTGTTAGGGATCCAATAACGCCCCTTGCGGAACATCTGCGGGGAAAGAAATTTATTATAGCTAATGTTTTACGCGCGAACCTCAACATATTAAACCATATTTGTGATTTTTCCTGAAAAATGCGCAGGCAAAATATCCACGTTAGCTTCAGTTGTTTTTCACATTCTAAATTAGATTCGCATTATATATCAAATAAATAAATTTGTTTCTATTGGTATTAACTCCATGTTTCTTTTCAAAATCACATTAACTTGCTTATTTTAATTAGATACATCATTCTAACTCTACTCTCTGAATCCATGAGAGTTTAATGAAATTCTATGATATTTTAGATGTTCCATTGAATGGGTATAAAAATAAATTATTGGTGGACATTTCACACAGCGCTATCTAGCCCCTAAGTAAGCTAAGCATAGCTTGTATCATGGGAACCTGACAACTGATATAATAATTATGTACTTTTTGTAAATACGTACATATAATAAAAATAAAAAAATCAAAATCAAAATCACAATCATTTATTTTCCATAAAAACTTTTAAGTACATAATATGCCTGTGGACCCCGCACTAGGGCTAGCCTGTATCGCGGGTGTCCAAATACGATTACTTAATTTTAATTACAGGAGAAAACATGAGAAAGAACGCAGATAATAAAGTTTAAAACAATTATACTAAAAGCTATACTAAAAACAATTATAATTTCAGTTTTATACAGACCTCAAAATATCCATAAATGATAATAGTTACTACAAATAATAAATATGAAGACCCAGACACAGAAAAAACAACTATGTTCGTCACACAAATGTTTGTCCTGGGTGGCAATCGAACCCACGCCCTGCAGCGCAGAAGGCAGGGTTACTACCAACTGAGCTGTAAGGCCAATCATCTATTTTTTATTATTGTGTGTAATTCTGTTTGATGATCAAAATCTGGTCATGACCTACAACGCTAATGCGTCGCTGGATTTAATCTAATGACATCTATTATGACGCTGGCAAGAAATTTCTGAGACCGATAAAGCCGTTTGCGCCAACCCAGTTCAAGATTGAGCTAACATTTATACCAACTAAATATATCAAGATAAGGGCTGCCACAGACGCCCCAGTAATACATTTGTCATTTTAATAGCACAGTGAAGCCAAGCGGCCCAAATAAAATTATACTACAAGCATCAACCAAATTATAACCGCTCTTGCTTCCTAATAGCTGACTTGGAAATCTGAACCCGGATGTTAAATAAACAGAACCCAACCCGCATATTGCCGGCAATTTTAATTTGAATAGCTATGCCAGGCGCGGTTGCTTTGAATGACTAATAGGAAAGCCGGTTTTTCTAAAAATGTTTTGATTTCAAGTCATCCCGGTTTCTCACGATGCGTTTCTTCACTGTTTTAAGGGCGCTGTATTGCAGTCGTCGTTTTTGGACTTGAGAGACCTTTGGATTTAAACCTGGGTTTTTACCAATGGACCTTGCTCTCAAAGATCTCTGTTTTCCAATGAAGCATGTATTTGATTTCGAGTGGCCAGCAAATCTAATATATAATCTAATATAGTAATCTAATGTGTTAGGAACCTTAGATCTTAGTATCAGCTAAGCGAAAATATTTTGAATCAATGTCAGAAATCAAAGTCTTCCTTTTTATCCTACATTTACAAAATTGAAAGAAAGAAAAACATTTTGTTCGTGGCACCAAGCTTACACAGGACATAAAAACAAAAGACAATAATTAGATTAAAAATAAATTAAAAATTATACATTATAAGTTGAATAAAGCCTAATTTCCACAAAAAGGTCTTTTTTAAATTGAATGTTCAATACTATATTTATAGATATAATTGACTAAATGGATATCATTACCTTAATGCCGACTTTCCCAAAGAGCTTCGGTCAGCCTTTGCAAACAGACGCAGTCGCTAAGTCTGAATAAATTCTGCAAACTTTCTAAGGAGGGTATTCAGCCACTGAAAAATGTCCTGCGGTAGCAGCGCACTAAAGCTGAGAAAGTGACGGTAAATTTCTTGTGCAATTTAAGGTCTTATAATATGGTGGAATAAAATACTAATAATAACCCAGGCTATTATTTGGCTACGGTTTTTTACCATTTTTACTATGATATTTGACGGTATTAAGGAATGAACCCGTTTTTGTAGTAATGCTTGCTTATGAGTCACTACGACCAAATCTTATTTTAATTACGAAGGTTAAAATGTTAACTTACGAAACAAATTGTTCTATGCAGCTCTACACTCGGAGTACCGTGGTGAGATTTAAAATCAGGGCGGTTTATAATCGTAGCGCAAATTTATCAATGATACGCATGTATAGAGTTGGTTTTCATTTAATGGTACCTAATTAATATACAAATACGACAAAAACATTAAAGTGTCCGAACGATCCAAATAGAAGGCATCTTAAACCATCTGCGGTAACATACTTAATTAGAATACGCAAGCAAAGCGAGGCTAGCATTAGATAGTTTGATTTTATCGCCCGTGTAATACAATTTTCCATTCCCATTGCGACATTGCATTTTATTTTATTCATTTCATTTTAGGGTAGAATTTCTCAAAATCCCTAAATGCCTAAGCGTGTAAGTTCGGAAAGGAACCTTCATCAAAAATTCAGACACGTAAGCCTAACATGTCGTAATGAGTTGTATCTAAATTGTAGAATATATGGATTTCAGAGGCATTGTGACAACTACTCTAGTCTGTACTAGTCTATAAAATTCGGTTAGATGATATCTTTGCATCCCAACAGTGAGAAAATTTGAGTCGGGCCGTGTCATTGATCTTTTTATACATTTTGTTTTCAAAACATTTTTCATTTTGTTGGAGCACGTGAATAGCGGGTGGTAGCAGACTGGGTAGTAACTGATATTAATCTGTGTCTGATATCTGTGGTGCAACATTTTTTGATTACATTTTTGCCAGTCCATTTATTGTAACTATTTTTCACGCTACAAACCATATTACAACCATAAATTTCGTTCCTCTCAACGGTGAAACTTTTCTCATTTATTTACTTATAGCTTTTTAGCATCAGACTGAAACTTTCTAAGCTTTAAGTAATTTATTACATTGTTATTCTTTTGCTTTTTGATTCGTTTATATCTTTAACTACTGTAGGTGCAACTGAAATTATGTATTTTGACTAATTACAGTTTTGCCTTTGACTACATATGACATCTTTTTGATTCGTTTACATTTTTAACTACTGTGGGCGCAACTGTAATTATGTATGTTGACAAAGTACAAATTTATCTTATGACATATGACATGGTTTTGAAAATTGGCTACATGATTGTGGTGGCACGCAACACCTGTATTAGGTACTAGCTTTTCATTTGTGCTACAGGATCACACCATTAGTTGCTTGGCGGAAAACTTTCAACTAGGGTTTCTTCGAGTAGGGTTTCTTCGACTAGGCAACTTTCGACGAGTTCTACCTAGCCGGGCATTTCCCGTATGACTACTTGATGGTTTTCTTATGATATCTTCATACACCGAAATCTTGAGTTATTATTGAATTGGAATCAAAGGCTGAAAATTCCTAAGTCTGATTTTTTATATCAATATTTATTACACATTTAACTAAATCATTCAGAAAATTAAAGTATATTAAAAAAACAACTCTTAGAAAATTAAGTATATTTACAAATTTTATATACTTGACTTTTTAATTTTAATTTTAAACTGGGTAACATGTGAAATCTACCAATCCGGATTGAGCACACCTGGTAGATTAAAAGCTCATTTAATCTTGCTTATCGAGGAAGCCTGTATACTTAGCAGTTAGAACATAGATCGATGGTACTGTTTTAAGAAAATGAGACGTAAATAGGAATATACTGCTTTGTTACCTGATACAGGTAAGTAAAAGCGTACTGTATTGCACTTGTAGTAGATAGAAGTATCGAGACCTAAGTGGGATTTGTAACAGCATCCAAGATTGTTTTCTTAATGCAGACCATTTAAAATAGACTATTTTAAGAGTTGATACTCACCTTTAGTTTGATATAAAAGGTCATAATATGGCTTGTATTATTTAGATATGTTTTTCAGTCAAATAAAATTATTCTCTAAAATTTGTAAATCAAAATTTTTCAATATACCTTTGATAAAAAAAACTTTATTTCCATTGACTGAAAAATTAATGGTTTAAAAACGATATTACTATTTGACAATTTAGTGACTTGAATGTGTTTTTAAGCTAATTTGCTGGGGCTCCGCTCAGTAGCAGGTAAGGCCCAACAAGGGAAGTGGTGCCTACTACCCCCTCCGCTAGTACTGCTCCTTGGTGATACAGTTCTTCGCTGCCACAATCTACACCGCTTCTCCTACAACAGCCCGACTCTTGCTTCGATTTTCTCTCGCCATCTGAGGTATTGGGCTGACACCCTACGGCTCATCCCGTGAAAGGTGATGGAAGGTACTTTAGTGCTTCACATTTTCTTGCGCCGGACGGCAACCCTGGAATAGAGTGCCTGGCTGTTCTACGTCTACCTGGAAGAGCCGCAGTGCCAATGTAGTGGTGGCTATGACTGCACCGTCACTACGCCTGGTACTAGCTCGTTGGCTGAAAATAGAAAAATAAAACGTTTTTCCATCAAATTTAAAGAAGGCAAACTAATTACATATTTTTCGGATAAATAGAAAAATTCCGTAAGTAAGGATTTTTAATAATAAATACAGTGTAGTGCTATGTTTGTTATAAAGATTACATTTTTTTATTCCGATTTTAAATTTAAAACAGTTTTTAATTATATATTTTTCTTGGTAAATTATTGAAGAGACGGCCTTCAGTAAATTACACAATAGCCGAAAGCCTGTTTAAAATCCAGGCCACAAAAGCAAATGGACAAAGTATTAAAGGAAGTTCATTTATCAAATTAGCAGTGAAGCGATCTGAATCCAGCCTATGGGTAACTTCAAAGGCACACAGTTTTTGTGTTACTTTAGTTTGTCCCACAGAAAGCCAGGAGACTTTTCTCTGAATACTATGATTCCAAAGACTGAAATTAATATTTCAAAATATTTTTCACGCATGATTGTTTTTAAGAGTCTTTGGAAAGCTCAGTTTAATAAAACTGAAATTACATGCTCATGTGATTTAATAGTTCTACTGGGTGTTTCACAAAGCTTACTGAAAAATTCGTAACACATAACAAAAGTAAAAGAAGCGAGACTAAAATCGACCAACTTTCCATGTTTCGAGCACGGCCTACTTGCAGAAGTGTCTGTCTGCTTGGAGCCGAAATTGTTCTTGCTTTTCATGTTCATTGTTTGTCTTGATTAAAATAAATATGATCCCATTGTAATCAAAACTTGTAGCTTTAGTATTGCCATTGACAAATGTTGTATTATATATTTGTTTTATTATTTAACTAGCTCTTCCCCGCGACTTCGTCCGCGTGGAATTCGGTTTTATCACGCACCCCTATTTTACCCCTCGGAAAAGTAGCTTAAGTTACTCATTGTTACATCAGCTATCTGCCAGTGAAAGTTCAGTCAAAACCAGTCCAGCCATTTCAGAGATTAGCCGGAACAAACAGACAGACATACAGACAAAAATTGTAAAAAAAAAGTTGTTTTGGTATATGTACCGTGTATAAATCCATATGCACTTAGTAAAAAGCGGCTATTTTAATACTACAAACAGACACTCCAATTTTATTAAGTTGTATAGATTTATTATTATTTATTATTCGAAATAAAAAAATAAGTTGTAGTTATTTTTTAAAATAATTACAATGGAATATCAGCTTGCGCTTTGTTACCGCTACTTAGGAAACTTCATGTGGTAACATTTTCACAAAATAATATATCTAATAATCAATCTAATAATCAAAAATGAATTTATTCTATTATTCTGTACTTTAAATATTGCAAATAGATTTTATCCAAGCGACAACCCTGATTTAGCAACAAGGATGCATCTCAGATTTGATACAAGCAGTTGAATGCGTCCAATCCGGTAGGCACAGAATAATGACACCCAAATGCATCGGCCCGAATATACCTGGAACTCCTGAATCATTCAGACGCTCGCAGATGGTGCTGGGTAACTCAATTAATAATCAAAGTCACTCGAGGCGTTCAGGAGCATTCAAAATTCACTAGCACGAGGCTCCGATTCTCAGTTACGACTGGAAACAGTTGCATGTTTATTGAGCGATTTTTCAATAAATATATTGTAAATAATTTTACAAAGAAGACATTGAGGATTAGAGTTTTTAGAGAAGATTTGAAATGCAAGTTCACGGAATATGTGAATGTAGTATGAAAACATTTAATTATAAGGTTATAAAAGTTAGAATCAAAAATTAAAAAAAAAATCTCATGGAATGTCTCATGTGCCTGTAATTTCATCAGCAACCACACCTTTCAAACCGGAGCATAGTAACGCGAATGCGTTACTGCTTGGTTGCAGAAATCGGCATGGTGGCAGTGCTTCCCCGGAAGAACTTGGCGTGAGTTCTTCTGCTCAAAACAAACATATTCCATTACAAAATCTCATCAGGCATAAATGTAATTTATTCTAATAAAAATTACAGAGTACTGTAAAAAAATGGCGTTGCAAATAATATTTTAAAAGAAAAATCATATTCACAACATATAAATGAAACGAAACATTATTCTAAAATTACGCAATAACATAAAAACGCTGATATTTCAAGCTACTGTTATTTTTAAGTAATTTTGATAAACTTGGAAACAAGCGTGGATAAATGATGAGTGCAGGCGAATCTAAATTGTAATAACATCGCCCCGCGAGTTAGCTTTTGTCATTAGTGGTAGATAACAGTCGTGTTAAGGAGCCAGAACATATCTGATTTTTACCTAACATTTGACTACATAATTATTTCATGTGGAAGCAGTTCTCTAGCCGAAAGAGGCAACACGCAACGGATGTATTGGAAACTGATGATGTCAGTGGTTGCATGAGCTGCAGATAGCAGACACCGTTAGGTGCTTGACGATAGATAATTCAACTTGTATGTGGTCTATCCAGGGGAGCAAATGCCCTCTGTTAGTAAGGTAAATACCCAACTAACATGATACAATTTACGATAATTTTCGTCACTGGAAGCTGCGTGCGCGGAAAGTAAAATGCAGAGAACAGCTCATTTCACACAAAATTGTCTATTTATTTGCACGACTGCTGTTAGTCACTAAATAAATGAACGTTGTTTTACAATCCGTAAGATTGTGGGTAAATCCTTCAATGAGTGAAAGATTCGTACCCACAATCTACAATGAGTATAGGCTTCGTACCCACAATATTACAGATAAGTATAATTTAGAAGAAATAGACAATTTTGTGTGCAATGAGCTGTTTTCTTCACATTACTTTCAGCACACGTTCAAGCCGGCATCGGGTAATATACTTAAATTACAATTATCTAGAGGAAACCATTCACGCTAGACTAAGGCTTTTTTCACAGGACTTCATAAATATTTATATTTTATCCATCGTATATCTACTTATCTTGTTCATATACTTGTTACTTATATTTTTATTTTGTTCGACTTTGAACTCAATCGTTAAAGATGACTTTTCAGTTCTGTATTAATTCTCGAAGTGAAATGATTGTGGTTACCTACTCCCGTTTCCCTTTTAAAGGCAAACCTCCTTTCCAGTTCATTTCTCGTTTCCAGTTTCTCATTCCCAGTTATCGGGAATGAGACTGATAATCCGCTTGCGTTTCCGCTGTCACTCCTCACTATATACAATGCGTGCTAAACCGAACCAAAACTAACGTAAATGAAAATACAGGGTTAATGGAAGTTTAATGAAGTTGATTAATTGCCGCCCGTTATCGCAACGCCTGGAGCTCCTCACTAATTCATCATGATTACTGATGATCTTGTATTTACGATCTACTTTATGGCCTCGCGAATTGCTTGTCGTATCATTTTGAGGGATATTTCTGATGTGTAATTCGATAAGCCCAGCGAATGCTTTCATCTTATATGTGGGTACATGGCACTATAAATATAATGTGTAATTACCTTCGTTTCGCTCCCGCGGTACGTTCCAGAACTATTCCATAAGGACAATGCATTCTTCCTGGACTGGCCTCACAATTCAGATGGTATTAACTCGGCTCTTTGTAGAGCACAGGTTCGATTTCGAACCATGACAATTTTTTTATGTAAAAGTAACGCAAACAAGCAGACGGATGTGAAGTCGTTACCGTCGCTTATAGACAATTACAACCTCAGTGGTGCAAATGCGTTGCCTACTAAAAATAACGACAAAATAATACTTGTAATGCTATTAACTAAATCCCACATGAAGTTAGTAAATATGTACACTAAGTCTACGCTAAAATTAATATGCATCAATAGGATTGAATAGACATGGTGGATAAAAGTAGCTGACGTAACTTTCAGAATTTTGAAGAGAAAATTTCAGGTTGCAAAGCTGTTATTCCGGTTCCGTGGCAGGGCAAGGATTTTTGATCATACTACTTTCTTTACTCGTTCATGATGATCACCTGTGAGATAGGAAATCCAAGGGCAAGGTTTTAGTTAGAGTACAAGAAAAGTGAAACTAGAATGGTGATATAGCTCATAGAAACAGAATATGCTTAAATATCTTCATGTGGCAATCCTCTCTCCAGGTTGTGGATGCTCCTTAGTTGATATTAGTTTCATGGCTGTCATTGTGAGTGACCTAACTAATAACGGCAAGTTTTGGTTAACACTTGCGTGTAGTTTATTGCTTTGAACTCTGTTTAAATTATTTGTTAGTAGGTTATATGACAACCAAGCATGATTTTTATTTATCTAACTTGGTGTAATGATATTAAAATAAAATACATGAAATGGGCTTAAATGTTTAGTAAGTCTTTACTAGTTCCTTAAACAATTTAAAAAATAATATAGTAAGTCAATAGAAAGATTAAATGTAGAAATAAGTAGACAAAGACACTAGGGTCACCAAAGCTTTGATGATTGAGAGAGAAAAAACGTAGTCTTTGTTGATAAGTTGATGATAAAGCTAAGTTGATATTGAGCCCTGGTTTGATATCCGGCTGAAGCAAACATTTTGTGTGTTGCGTCCTTGCAACAAAAGGAATCATAGCCGCGTGTGTTAGTTTAAATTTTATTGAACTGTGGTATGTTAATATGTTGTTACCAAACAAGTTATTTAAATTTGTTTTGTTATAAAGTAATCAGTTTTAGTAACAAAAGGATAACTCCACGTCTAATTATTAAGTTCTCAGTTTGGAGCGAACCCTTGTTACTGAATATTCTATGGGTGCACAGCGAGCCCAGAGGAAGGCTTTCATTATGAAGGTCAAAATATGTTCGATTGAGCGGAAGCAACACTGATGTAAAGGAAATATATGGAAAAAATTGGCACAGCTGTTTATGTTCAAGGGTGACAAAACCAAAATAATTCTGATTATAGTCAACTAACATGATCAGCTGGGATTAAAAATAATGATTTCAGCATGTATCCAATTTTTTGTGTGTACACAATTGGTAAAATGGCAAAATATACGTACCAGTGGTAACTATGCAGTTCCGGAAATAGCGACATTTACACTGAGAACCGCATTACATAGCATGATTGAGTGAACGAACACACGACATTATTAACCAACAAAACGCAGGAGGTAATAATAGAGCAAGCTTATGATGCCACGTGTGAGTTTTGAACCACGCTACTAATCAAGCGGGCACCAAGCGAAGTTCATACCTGGCAGCCTGGTTATGTACCATGTATTTCATTCGACCCAATTTTCAGTCTACACTTCGGTAGGTACTCACTTTGGCGAATGTTTATTGCAGATGATCCACCGGTGTTAGAAGTCTTTATTTACAGGCTTATACCGGAAGCCCTGAAAATGGTGATGATATTGGAAGATACGTTTTCAAAATGTCAATCATTCAATTTGACCCTCAACGGGGATTCCAATCGATCCTTAAGCTTTAGCTCCGTAGGTAAGTTTCAGGGTTCCACCTTTAGAACTCAGTTGTAGGAATAACTACGGTTCTCTGAACAAAATATATGAAATGATTATTCAGTCAGGGATCCCTAATGGATGAAAGGATGATTATATCGTAAGAGATAATGACATAATGACAAAATCTAACTGCACGATTTTTATCCGCTTAAACTTATCATAACAAATCACAATCATTATATTCGATACATTTTATGAATAAGAAAAACACCGTGATGTTTCAGTCCGCCAGCTTACAGTACATTATGTTAAATTTCAGAATACATTTACAAAAATTTTTGCCGATCATTTTTGTAAATTTATACTGTTACAACCTACGCGCATAAAAATCGAGTTTAGATGAAAATCTAAGTTGTATATCATTAACATCAACATATCAACTACACTTGAAGGTAGAAAGCCTTATGTGCTTGTATCAAGTTGTGAGGTGCTTCGTAGCTTACACGTGGCTTTTTTATGATGTAGCTATTCAGTTTCGCAATAAGGAAACTACAAACGTACAGAAATAGCTCTCATAACTCTGTCCCTTAGATTCTATTACCATAGGCGGAAGCCCGGATTTACTACAAAAAGCCGTCGCAAAAACATGTGTGAATAGCGATACGGGGTTTGCGCCGGTGGAACATCGCTGACTCAATTTATGCCACGTCAGTATAGCTGCTTTGAATATTCATTGCATACAATATTTTGCGGTTCATTTGCCGAAGTAACCAAAAGCCTGTAGAAACACTTCGTGGCATTTACTCTTGGATTTGAGAAATGAGTTTAATATCAAGTTCAGTAAGAAAAGGGCGATTTTTTTTCATAATTATTTGCTTGCGGTTTGGATACGATATAATATCACATTGCTTGGTTAGAGACAGAAGTACTTAATACCAGGTCAGCCATCTGCTCGTTCCGCAACCGTAACATAAACGAGTGTTTGGATTGAGCTTGGAAACTATTCAGACTCCCATACAAAATGATATGTGATGTAAATACTGTATGTATTTACTGCTAAAATGTCACAATGCTGAATTTTTATGCCCGCAACGCAGGTAAATTTTATGCGGAAATACCTGATTTCAATTCGGTTTTTAGAGCAGACGAACAGACAAGATTTGGTTAACCTGACGCATAACCCATGTCTGCCATTATCCTAATTGTACCATTAAAGGTACAATTGGGAAGTCAAGGTAGTTATTTGCTTATTTCCTTACAAAAAACGAAATTGCAAGAGGTAGTATTTTAAATAATTATAGTCTGACTTTCGTTGTTAATTACACAAGTCACACAATATATATATTAAGTTAAAAGTACGCAACGTTCCGTAATCAGGTCAAATTCGAAAATAATTTACAACAGCTGCGTACTTGAACTTTATACTGGGCTAATTTTATTGCTCAAAGGGTCGAATACCACATAGACCTACTTTTTCAGTGGTTATTTGGGTCAATTACTCACAGTACAATTGAAAAAGTTTACATAATCAAAATATATTTTTGTAAGTTTGAAAAATAATAAGTAGTGGTAAGTAAAATTTAATGCTACAGAGCTGTCAATATTATCAAACTAAGCATCAGAACCTACAGACCGAACTTTTTTATACTACGCGCATAATCAGGCAAGCCTCACAGCTCAATTGGTAGTAACTCTGCCTTCTGAGCTGTAGTCGTAGGTTCGATTCCCACGCAAGACAAACATTTGTGTGATAAGCATTGATGTTTGTTCCGTGTCTGGGTGTTAATATTGTATTTATATGTATGTATTTAGAAAAAAGTATGTATGTATTCTATCAGTCATCTGGTTTCCATAGTACATGCTATGATTAGTTTGGGAGTAGATGGCGTTGTGTGAACTGGTTATAGTCAATTCGCACACTTTTTAGTTTCGATCAATTTGTACACTAGCTACTTGGACAGTCATCAACTGTAAATAATTTCCATAGGACGTTTGCATCGATCTGTTCATCTGATGCCCAAACCGCAGCCCGAGTAACAAGTGAAGCTTATAAGAATATCTTTGGATATAAATAGCATCAAAACAAAGTAGCAAAATATGAGCATGAGCTTATCTTTAGATATTCCGAAGTCCATCTCAAAAAATAAAATCATCCAGCAAATAAATCTTACAAAATAGGCACTATATCAAGGGAGTCTCCATATTTATTTAGTCGCAACACTACATTTCTTAAAATACCGCGTCCGTCGCATCAATCATCTTTGAATTGATCCAGCTCATATCAATCATCCCGCTTTTACAGTTAATATCGTACGGGCAACGGAAAACACAGTTTTATAGTCCTTTTTATGTAAATAGGATCACGTCGGCCCTCTAGATACACCTATTCCTCGAAGAGATTTCGAATACTTGAACCAAATGTAACGTTGTTCTGAACAACCATTTTGGAGATTTACAGATGCGTTTACACGCCTCAGAATTATTTTGGATAGAGTTCGTGAAAATATAATTAGGGTTTGATTTTATATCTGTTGTATGTCTACGATCATAAGACACTGGTTTTATGCGAATTATTATTGTTACCAAGTTTTTTAATGTGATGGAGGTTTATATATTTTAGGTGACGGAACGAGCCTTATTTAGGTGGTAACCATCGCCCATACACAACAGCAAAGACTCAAGTCCTCTCCACCACAGTACGAGATGACTCAAGTCACATTGTGTTGCGTCAATCACCCCGAGATAGGGATGTTACGTCTCATGCCCCTGCAATTTCATCGGCATCCACTCCCTGCCACTGGAACACAGCAATACGAATGCCTCACTGCTTGGCGGCAGATTACCAGGTGTTGTAGCGGTTCTTCTCCGGACAAACTTACCACAAGATCAACTGCTACTTTGGGTGCGCCTTTCGCACCACCCGGGGGACACGTCTAGGGATTCAGAGGGTAATCACCTACGGAAGCTAGCAACGCAGGGCCCCAAATGACTTAATATTAGTGAATGCTAGCCTGTATAGTTTCAATTCACTTGACATAATAATCTTGTAGTATCGAATAGGTCAAGATAGAAAGACGTTGCATAGTCAGACAGTGTTCAGACCCTAAATATGTCACACACTGCACAGAACAATTGCTCAAGACTTGTTTATTTTTATTTTTTGATGGCGTTTGTCTCTGTAGCTACAGTGAAATCCAATCTATCGTCTTATTATTCCGTTGTACCGTATCTGGTTATCGGGCGGTATCATTATTGCCCATCTTTGTGACGCAAATGAAAAGGAATTCTTTTGAGTAGGTGCCTAAGGAATATTGTGAACATTTTATTTTATTTTTAACTCAAGTTATCTTAAACAATCCTTAAAATATCTAAGAGAGTTATAATAATAATATTTGTGAAAATTTCACACAGCGCCGTCTAGCCCCAAAGTAAGCTAAGCATCAGTTTTTATCGTGGGAACCAGACAAATGACATTTACGTACTTTTTGTAAGTACATACATATTATACATATTATCACCCAGACACAGAACAAACATGTATGTCCGTCTCACAAATGTTTGTCCTGAGTGGGAATCAAACCCACGACCTACAGCGCAGGAGGCATAGCTACTACCGACTGAGCTATGAGGTCTGTATGATAAAAGTTTGGTTCCCATGATAAAAGCTATGCTTAGTTTACTTTGGGGCTAGATGGCGCTGTGTGAAATTTCCACAAATATTATTATATTTTCATTTAATAAATAATTATTCAATGAAAATAGCAGAATGTTGGTAAAATATATTCATGACAGAATGAAATCTGTCTCAATCATCTTTAACTTCCTGTCATTCACCAACAACCGATAGCTACTTTTTTTTTTGTAATTTACAAAAGTAAAACATCATCCTAAAATGAAAATGAAAAAAAAAATGCACAGTGATCTTGCCTAAAACTGAATATGATGATTGAAAACTGTCCCGCTCCGACACAAAATTGGCGTTTTCTCAAGCAACCGTTTTCATTTCACGTCAATTAATCTTCTTAATTATATTTTTGATTAAGTTGAAAAGCCTATTTTTGATGTTTAATTACGGAGATAATATCATTTGGTGCAACGAAAGTGATGTTTAATATTCACGGTTGGCTACTCAGTAAGGCGGAAAATAATAGGGATTCTTGCTCAGTTATATGTTTTTCAGAAATATAAATTTAGCCATATGTGAAAAGTTATGCTAAATAAAAATAAAATTTAGCACTAATTAATGACGCAAAAAAGAAAATGAAAAATGTTTTCATTTAAAAAACTATTAAGCCAGTGATTGAACATGGAACACTATAAATAAGTACCTAAATAATGTAGTTATATTGAAGCATATCTTAAAGTCATAAGATTTGTCTCAAGATAATATAGAATGAAAAATAAGGCAGAAAAACCTAACTGATTGATGATATACGTACGTCCTAAATAGATTTTTTATTATATGTAGCTTAATAACAAAACAGATTTAAGCATTAAAGAGTCATATACATATTATTCTTGTTTTTATTGTTAATTAATTTATACAAATCGTAATTATTTCATATTACAATATTTTTCTTTTACTCAGTTGACAACTCGAATACATTATTTTGTTTAACTTTTATTATCAATTCTCATTTTATATAATTCTCCAGATCAAATAATTTATCACGAAACGAAAATTATTTTTTTTTGGGGTTCTGATAGTTATTTTGCTGTTAATCGTTTTTGTTTGCATCAATCCTTGATAATTGTTTTTTGTTCTAATCTGTTTTTTATATATTTTTATATATTTGGAAAACGTGCAAAAAACCTATCTGATTAAGTGGTTATCGTCACATACTGACATTCGTAGCCACGAGCGTTGACTAGCCTCCAGAAACCTCTTTATACCTTTTGAACTGACCCATATACAGCAGCGGGAAGCTTTCAGGAGGAAACCTCATTTTGTACTTGACAAGTTTAGACAGGAAAATCGCCAATAAGGAGATTTAAGTCTTACTTATCGATAATTTGCATTTTGTATGATAATAATAAAATACAATCTGCGCGGCACCACAATCAGCTACATGCCTACTAAAAGGAAACAAGAAGTCAAATAACACACTGATATAAAAGAAACGAAGTACATAATTTAAGCAACAATTTCAACTATAAATTTGGCAGTTATTAGTCCGTAAAATTGAAGCTTAATTGCCACTCTGTTGATTTACGCACCAGTTCCGTTTTTAGAGAGTTTGTAATTCCATTCGTGCGAACAGAGATTAATAAAATGGAGTGTATCTAAGCGGAAGTCGTATATACAATATAATTTTCGAGAGAAGAAAATTTCACAACTATTATAATATAAAACTTACTTAAATATGTATAAGTTTACTTGAGTGTTGAAGTGAGTTTTGAAAGATTGCTTACATAATCCAAACCTCCCCGATTTTAGATCATCCGGATTTCGCTATCGTGGGAACATGGACGTGGGAAGTGAAGAACTCGCTATTGTGTTCCCACAAATAACTCAGCTAACAGTTTCATTCAAATAATCATTCCTTAATAATACGCCAAGCAAGATAATGCTATGAAAATAACGCGATTCCGAGCCAAGAGATACATTAGTTAACTCGTTATGTCTTTGTTTAATACAACAATATATAAGGTATTATATAGCAAGTAAAAAAGCACACCTATTTTAAATTTTTATTTCGAAACTTTTTTTTGTTTCGGTACAATATGTAAGTAAAATTGAATTTTGATTGTTTGACAGGTAAAGATTCCGAAGTTCAACTGGGAAATATTTTGAATCGCTGTTTGACTAAAATAAATACTAATTCTAGTTATAGTACTTATATTCATTTTCAGATTATATGGTGATTTAAATACTAAAATTCATTACTAGAGGATAAAGTTAACCGAAATGAACTATCCTAACTGTAAAATGCTTTTTGAACTTTGGCCTTATTATCTGAGGGGACTGAATAAAAGCTATGCTTGAATTAAAATGAAACTCACTAAAAAAGAACGTGGTCTTTTTTTTTTTTTTTTATGTAATGTAGTTACGGAACGAGCCGACGGCCCACCTGGTGATAAGTGGTAACCTCAGCCCATAACAACCGATGCGACTTGGGTCCTCCCCTACTAGGTACGACAATACCCAAGTCGCATCGTATGCGCCCGTAACTATGAGACGTGTAGGTGGAATGTCTCATGTGCCTGTAATTTCACCGGCAACCACACCTTTCAAACCGGAACACAGTAACGCGAACGCGTTACTGCTTGGCGGCAGAAATGGGCATGGTGGCAGTACTTCCCCGGACGAACTTGGCGAGTTCTACTGCTCACTACTGCTGCTACTGCTAAAAGTGGTTGAAGTAAACATGTTATATTTTTGCCTACGAGCCAATTACGGCGAACGTGTGTGGGATTAAGTAGATGTTGAAATGAAAAATGAAAAAATGAATCCTATAAAGCATCGCTAATCCTATAAAATATATGAAAATGGACGATTTAATACTCACTGCATTTATAAGTAATTTTTTTTTACATTTTGCAAAATAATATTCAAAACCAAAATCAACCTTCCTACTAATATAGCAAACATATGAAGTAGGTACTCACTCACTCACTGTATTTTAGTGATCTCCTCGATTTTTTATATTTTATGTTCAGGTCAAAAATAAATTCTAAAGATCGCTTTCATCCTATTAACATTCTCAATAAAGTCACATACCCCATTGCTATAAAATTCCGAAGACTTCAAATTACAAATCACATGAACATCACATACAAACGAATACCTAGAACTGAAAATGGAACACCGGAAGACCTGATTTAAGTTGTATAGTAGGACACTATTACCTCACATTCAGGAATCTTCGAGTCTGAATACTTTGGCTGAAAAATTGGAAATTCTCGCAGTTTCATTTCAGTGGCTATAATGCTCACGCTTGCAAGGAACATAAGTGTTTTCAATAATATTATTATATTTTTCTTCAGACGTTTTAAACTAAATGATGCCTCAAACGTATTGAATTGACTGAAAATATATTTTATGATTTTTACGTGTTTTTTCCGTGTCATCTTTATGTTCAATCAAAAAATAAAGTAATCAAAACTATTGCCTAAATTATGAAATACAATAGGCAAATATTTAATATCTTATTTGATTTATTCTAGTTGCAGGTTATGTCGATATATTGTTGTTTTATAGGATAGCTCTTTACGACATTTATTTCATTAGTTCACACGTAGTTTAAATATAGGTAGTAATGAATGTACTATTCATTTCAAGTTGTTGGGAGAGGTCACCAGAGGGCAAACTCAAGTAGGTAAGTTCGTATGATAATCTGACAACTCGGATGAAAACGCTACATATATAATATATGAAACACGGCAGTAGTAACAAATACGTATACGTGACTATCAGGTGACGTGAATTTTGTTATAGACACTTCCATTCGAGGTACGCTAGCTTACAGCATACTTTTTAAATTTATTTTCAGGAATGACACATGAATGCGATTACATACACCCAAGTTAGAACTAGGATAGGCGATCAAATGGTTTCTATTTCGGATATGACCATTATAGTTAAAATATAAAAATATTTCCACAGGTAATTTGAACTTCAATTAATACCCAATCAGGAAAAACCTTTGGATATAGCTACAATTAAAGTCCAAGAATTGAATCAACTGCTGTGTTATGGGACAATAAAAAATCAAAATCAGTTTTTTTTGACGAGATTTTAAATCTCAAGATGTCTAAGCTCCGTGTAGAGGTATTACTGAACCGCGAAAGTGGCAATTTCCTACTAAAACTAAGGCTCCATTACATCTCAATGCAGGCTAAAGTGCGGGATTTCCTTGAGGAAGTATTTTATTTCAGACAGCAGTACTTCGCCACGATAAGTGTCATGGGAAACGTGCTCGTCAGATAACAATTAGGTAACTGGAGCCATTTAAATAAAAGTGTTTATTTATATATCGATGATTTTGATAATTTAGTAAGAGCATTTTTAAATTAGGGACAAATGACTGTATTTATTTTATCGATTTGTAAAATTTGTCAGTCCCTCTGCATCGGCCTGTACGTACTGAATCAAGACTGTTGCTTTAGTGACAAAGTAGACGCTTAAAGTAAAATTGCCACATTTTTTAAAATAATTACTTAACACTATAACTGAAGCAAGGCCCATACAAGCAGTAAGTACTCAAGCGCATTTTCAATATGTTTATGGATATAAAATAAAATTTCTCAATAACTTCTTGTTAAATTGCCAAAATGAGGTCAATATATTTTGATCTCCTTAAAGAAACACGCTCGCAAACTTCCAATGTTACATAGTTATGCCCATAATACCCACCCGTCAGTGATGCATCACAGAGAAATGTCGACTAAACTTACCCTAATATTGGTAACACTTTCTTTTCCACTGGGATCCCAGCTGTCACGTCATAGTTTATGAGTCAGTAGTAGGTCACAGGGAAGCAAATGGCTTTATGTATATGAGTAAGTAACATCAATTATAAACTTAAATGGCGTATAAAACTCACAGCTCAGTTGGTAGTAATTCTACCTTCCATAGATTTTGGGTTTGATTTCCACACAGGACAAATATTTGTGTAACGAACATAGATGTTTCTTCTGTGTCTGGGTTTCAGAATGTATTATATTATGTATGTATTTACTAAAAAAGTGTACATGTTCATAATATACAGTCATTCTATAACTGGTTCCCTGGTATAGCGGCTGCGAATTCTTCCACCTACCTCCTAGACATTTATCACCTAACAGAGCAACAAACAGTTATAAGTTACAGTTATATTTTTATAGTTATATTGTTATTAGTTATTTTTAACAGTGTAACTTACGCCAAGTAAGTATGGGGACGTACTGCCTCCAGATTAATTTCTGCCACTGAAAATACAGGCACATGAGACATTCTACTTCCACGTCTCAGAGTTAAGGGCGAATGCGAAGCGATTAAGGTCTTATTGTAAGTCGCATGAAATAGAAACTAGCGTCAAAGTAGGTGATGGTCAAATTTAATTTGCCTATATGTTGTAGACTTTTCATTGGCATATAACAATGTAATGGGTAATGGGTATTGGTAATGTAATGTAATGGGTGATAATAATGGGCGCAATACTATTATTGGACCTTCTTATAGTTTCGTAGGGGGGCAGAACTTTGTTTTTTGGGCACAATTTTGGCGGGCTTTCTGCTTTTCCATCACTTAATCATTATCATTATTATACTTCTAAGCCAAATTATTTGTAATTCATTGATATTTCTCTCATTTTCATTGATCAAACATTATATTCATCATTTGTACTAGTATGTAACACTTTTCACCCCTCCTCACAACATGCCCTCACAAAGTTAAAAGTTACACCATCACGAAACAAAAGTAAACGAAACATTCGTTACTGGTTTCGTTACCCTACGTACACGCGCCGCAAACATAACGATGTACTTACCGCTAATGTATGTTTCTTCTACACGTACGCAATGCTCGTGCTTAATCGAATTAAATTCACGAGCCCTACAGGCAGCTAATAACATTCACTCTATTAGTATGCCACGGTAATTGTAACGAAGGAGGTTTCTTCGTACAATATACAGGCATAGATTAAATAACATTAGGTAAATTCAGTGTTATTCAAAGTAGTTTTTCGATGTATTAATATTATCCAATGACTTCTTCTAAGGAGTTAGCTAACTTTATCTATCCCTTTCAGAAAATATTCTTACAATTTATCCAGAAAATTGGGACCTCTTATTAACGAAAAAATTTGGCTGGCTTGACATTTATCAGTTACTAACAGTTTAATTGCGATTAACAACTCCAAGATTTGATATAAACATATATGTTTCAGGGCAAGTAATAGTATTGTACATAAGTAGCTTTGGTTCATAGTCATTGGGTAATGTACTGACAAATAGTTAATTATCATTATACAGGGTTACAGGAAAAGTCGTGCTAGATCCGTTAAGGGCGTGGAGTACCCATCATTTCTGACTTATTTCACTATGAAACACCCTACCCTAAACTTAACCCTTTTCGAGATATTCGACTTTTAATTTTTTATTGAATAATGCCGATTTTTAGGCTACGAAATTTATTTTTGTTTATTTTGTGTATCTTATTATTATTATTATTGCATTTTTACATGTGTAATAAGATGCTTTAGGACATCAATCATTAAAATAGTGCATAAGTTAATTGAATAGACCGTAGTAGACAAGTGAAAGTAAAAAAATAAAAAATATATTAGCAAGCTTATTTTTCTCTAAGGGATATCTAAAAAAAATATTATGACACTTGTTCGGCAGATATTTTTTAAAATATCTACGTTTCATCAGCTATCTAACGAGGTATAATAATCTAGGGTTTTATTCAAATGCATTGGAAAAAAATTAGTAAAAAGTAAAATAAAACATTAGGTATGCATGAAATGTCATTTATTAAAGGTTTTCACACAACTTTTTCTTATTCTACAGTTCATGTTCAACATGGCCGCCTCTATTTCTGAAACATTGTCGCATCCTTCTACGGAGACCAGTCTTCACTACTCCAGTGGTCAACGTGGTCCTCATTTTATTTGCTGCATCCACAATCTTTTCTCTTAAGTCTTCCACAGACAAAACTGGATTCGGCTCGCTGTACACAAGACTTTTCATGCACCCCCATACATGAAAATCCATGGGAGTTAGGTCCGGACTTCTTGCTGGCCATGGCAACGGCCCACCTCGTCCTATCCATTTGTTTGGATAATTTGTGTCCAGCCAGTCTCTGACACTTCTCCTGAAATGGGCAGGGCAGCCATCGTGTTGGAACCACATGTCCCTGATCAGGTTGAGTGGCAGATCATCCAGCAAATCACTCAAGTCTGCTCTCAGGAAATTTTCGTAGCTTTCCCCATTTAGATTATCCGGGAGAAAGTAAGGTCCAATCAAATGATTAGAGATAATGCCCATCCACACATTCACGCTGAATCTTCGTTGGGACCCTTTCACTCTTTTCTTATTGGGATTCCTTAGTTCTTTTGGGGCCCAGTAATGGACGTTGTGATAGTTGGTTATGCCATCTTTATCAAATTTGGACTCATCCGTCCACAAGATATTTCTTAGAAAATCTGGGTCTTCTACGTCAGCATTTAGCATAAATCTGCAAAAGTCCAATCTTCTCGCGGGGTCTCCTTCTTCAATAACGTGTACCGGCGTGTAATGGTACGGGTATAGGCCAGCAGTATGCACTGTAAACCACACTCTCCATTGCGAAAGTCCCAGATCACGGGCAACAATATTAGTGGAAGTAGTCGGATCCGCTCGAAAGCGTTGCACTATCTCATTGTCCTGTTCTTCGTCGTCAATTCGTGGTCTTCCCATGTCTGTATTTCGTCTCAAAACAGAGCCAGTTTCTTTAAGTCTTCGATAAACTCTGTCAAAACAGGCCACATCCGGCACTCGACGACCGGGGTAGCGAGTTATGTATTCGTTACGAGCTTGCGCAGACACACAATCGCAGTATCCGTAACAAATAAGCATATCAGCATATTCCTCAGGTGTGTAGGACGTCATCTTCAACACATATATCACAGTATCACAGGTACAAATCAGAGTCCGGTTAACAAGCACAGTAGTCACAAATCAGAAGAAATAGTCCAGAATCACAGCCAAGTCGAGAAAAAGAGCAAAACGATATCACATCTACTATGTACGAAGCACAAAAGCAGACTGACAACCAAAACAATACCCCCTGTTGTATTCCCAGCTCTAACCGGTCTCTACACTTTTTCTTTCATTCGCACCTACATAAATCGTCACTTGTCTCGCTCTCTCGGTGCGTCTTAACTTGAAGGAAAATAGGCGCGGGACCGTTAGAACTGCTACCTGGAGCGTCCCAACTACTTTTTTCCACGAAATGTAATACAAACCCTAGATTGTTAGACCTCGTTAGATAGCTGATGAAACGTAGATATTTTAAAAAATATCTGCCGAACAAGTGTCATAATATTTTTTTTAGATATCCCTTAGAGAAAAATAAGCTTGCTAATATATTTTTTATTTTTTTACTTTCACTTGTCTACTACGGTCTATTCAATTAACTTATGCACTATTTTAATGATTGATGTCCTAAAGCATCTTATTACACATGTAAAAATGCAATAATAATAATAATAAGATACACAAAATAAACAAAAATAAATTTCGTAGCCTAAAAATCGGCATTATTCAATAAAAAATTAAAAGTCGAATATCTCGAAAAGGGTTAAGTTTAGGGTAGGGTGTTTCATAGTGAAATAAGTCAGAAATGATGGGTACTCCACGCCCTTAACGGATCTAGCACGACTTTTCCTGTAACCCTGTATATTATGTTATCAATGAATCTTGGACTTTGAACCAATCAATAGAATATACGCAAAGATACATGGAACACTATAATTTTCAGGTTGTGAACAATTTTTTAAGCTTAAAGAGAACTTTATATATACGTATGGTATAGATAGATAGATAGATAATACTTTATTGACCACCATACATGGAAATTTCGTAAAGATTAATACTTAAGCTAAGGTAATACAATGGGCGGCCTTATCGCTAACAGCGATTTCTTCCAGGCAACCTTTACAACAGGTATATACAGGTGTCCGGTATTGAATGGATAACTTTGAAATGGGTCTTAGTAAAACTATTGGGCATTCGGAAAAAATATCAAATAAAAAAAAAACAAGTAGTATCAAAAAATAAAATAAAAAACAAACAAACAAAACAAAACAAATAAAACAAAAAAAAACAAAAAATCAAAACATCGATATTATTTAAAAAATACATATCTTGATACTACTTGGTTTTTTATTATTTGATATTTTTTTCCGAATGCCCAATAGTTCTACTAAGACCCATTTCAAGGTTATCCATTCCTTACCGGACACCCTGTATAACAGATTCAGTAAAATACTGAGATGGTTAATAGCTGTCCCCGCGCTGCTCATAAATTGGAATTTATTTAGTCCCTACTCAACTTTCAAGCCCATACCTGACTTGAGAAAAAAATGTTTAAAAGTTCTAAATTGAGTTTGGGAATGAATATTGTTTTAACTTGCCTTTGGCATAAAAAAGGAGCGTCTTTGTCAAGGGGAAAGTATTTTGCGATAATTTGATTATGATACTATCGGTTTCTTTGCCAAGATCTAATTTTGTTGTTATAAAGCTGACATACTTCAAAACTTGAAACTTATACTTTTTCTCAAAACCCAATTAATGTTGAATGAAATTTGAATGTTGTTTTTTTTTAGTTCGAGAGTGTGGTAGGGTCTTGTGTGGTGTTGATGTAAGATTCCTACTGTAAAGCCTCACGTATATAATTGAAGCAAGCAGCAAGCATGCACCACAGATTTTCACTACAACTATAAGCTATTCTTTAAGAGCATTAGAATTCACGCCAAATTCTTCCTGGGAAGTACTGCCACCATTCCCATTTCTGCCGCCAAGCAGTAACGCGTTGGCGTTACTGTGTTCCGGTTTGAAAGGTGTGGTTGGCGGTGAACTTACAGGCACATGAGACATTCCACCTACACGTCTCAGAATTACGAGTGCATACGATGCGACTTGGGTCTTGTCGTAACTAGTAGAGGTGACTCAAGTCGTAACGGTTGTTATGGGCAAGGGTTACTTAGCACCAGGTAGGCCGTCGGTTCGTTCTGTCACTGTACCACATAAAAAAATGAGCTCCTAAAATAGAGATTATTTATTTATTTATTAATTATCACCAACAAAGTACACACCGATTAAAATAAACAATATTACCATCTAAACAAATCCTTCTTAATGTTACTCTAATTACAGGCGATAGACTTCAAGCAAAAATGAGATTAACAGTTGAGCGAGAAATACATAATATATATAAATTGAATACTTACAAAATAAAATAGAAATACATTACAGAATATTTACAATTACATAATTACACAGTACATAATAGCAAAAATTAATTGAAAATTTAAAATTAAAAAAACAAACCATTTCCATTTACCTACGCGTATATGTTCGTACAAAGAGGTTAAACAGTGAGATAATGATAAATCATTCTCGTTCATTGCGATCAAGTCGGTTTTTTCGATTTGCTAGCAAAGTTTGTATATATATATATATATATATATATATATATAAATATAATATAACACCACGAATAACCGTGAAAAAGGTCATGATATTACGAAGGTCCACTTTTGAAATCTTTCGGTACTACATTTTGACACATCGTAATACACCCTATGTCAGTCTCAGGATCAAGAAGACGCGTGTGACATCTCAAAATATAACCCTCTTTAAATATGTTAACCCTAGACACCTAACCTTCGTCGAATCGACGAGTACACAATATAAATTTTGATATATCTTTCTGGTGCGGGTGCCGATTTTGGCGTCGTCGTTTGTCAACTCAGTGTTCGTCGAGCTCTCTCGGGAAGTGACGGAGTCCGGCGCGTAAGTACTTTATTTCTCGATGTATTACGAAAATAGTCGTCGTTCCGACGAATGGTTAGGTTTTGTGTACATGGTTTTTTACAAGTAGTGTTGATACTTTTATGCAGCTTTTACTATGGCTTCTCAACGATTGCTGACTGATGAATATATTTCGCGTTTATTATTGGGCGAGGAAGTTGTTGATGAATTGGAAGAGTTACTGACAGCGAAACCGAAGATAATGTGGAGGTGGATGATGCAGAAAGCGACACTCAAGACGAACCTTCCGATCACGAAGGTACTCAAGATATTTCTTCACCTGCTTTGCGAGACAATGTGCTAGATCCACAAATACCATCTCCAGCTCCTGTACCATCGGTAGAAAGCTCAGGTAGTAATTCCAGTATATTGAGCTTCTCACAAAGCAATATCCGTAGTCGATCCCGTCATGTTTTAGCTACCAGTAAAGGGCGTATTTCAAGTAGAGCAGCTGCGATAAATATTGTGCGTGTTGCCAGAGGACCTACGCGTACGATAAGGAATATACTGGACTCACTTCTATTATTTGGTAGAGCCCTGGCTCAAAATCCGACAGGAAACTCGTACTATGCCGACGCACATAAAATAAAGAAATATTAGGAGCAAAGACTGATGAAGGCCAAGGTGAAGGTCAAGTTTGATGGTCAAGGTGAAGGTCAGTCATCATCCAGCAATGACGTTCAACCAGTCGAAGCCCCAACTGTGAGGAAAAGAAAAGTCTGTGGTCTCTGTTCCTATAAAAAAGGCGCATGACAAAGTCATATTGCTCAAAATGTAACACTGCAATTTGTGGTGAACACAAAGTTGATTTTTGCATAAAATACGCTTCAAAATAATAGTTTTTATATTTTTTACTGAATGATGAGACTGTTATAATTTATGTTCGCTAAAGAAAAAGCGGCTATTTTGGGTTGTTTTTTTTTAATTTTAATTTGTCTAAGTGTATGTCTCATTTGATCACAAAAAACTAGTGCTGTATAATATAAGGTATAAAATAAATATTATTTGTGATGTAAGACATAAATTCATTGTTTTATTTACTAGATTAATTCTTTGAATATATTAAGTAATAAAAATAACGAAAACATTTATTATTACATAAAATTATAAGCTTTCAAAATTGCTCGTCGAATCGACGTATAAAAGGTTTAAATTATTAAATATAAGGTTTAAAGGAGTATTTGCGAAGGTTAGGTGTCTAGGGTTAAATAAAACATTCTGTAACACACTGCATTAAACCTGTAGTTATACTCGGATATTTTTGGGTACATAACCTGATACCAAAAATTGGTAACAAAATCATAGTTCGTTACTATTTTTTTATTAAAAGTTTTTGAAAATTATTATTGTAGAGAAATAGCTTTTATTTGTGGGGCTTCACTACCGCATATCTAAGTAAAAAAGAATGGAGTTATTTCTTTCAATTACATTATTTATTGCACTCCAAATAAATTCTACAAAAATCCAGGCATATTCTTGTCTTTTCCCTTGGATATATAGAATAAATAAATAAGATATATCTATCGTACGAACGAGGATATTATAATTAATATCTCAAATCTTTATTATCAGATTTTATTAAATTTTCTTGTTATGGGTCCAGAATCCAGCAGAAAGAAGTAACCTCCACATCAGGGGACCAACTAATAATCAAATTATATTTAACGTATTTACCATACATATCAAGTATAAATAACACTTAACTCTGAAAATGTTTATTCGAAATATTTATAGGTACTTATAAAAAAACCGGCACATAAAACCCCCGTTCCTGCATTGATGGTTGTTCATGCCTTTGGTCGTAAAGAATATTGTTATTGAAATAAGGTGGTTGGCACAACGTCAAGGGTGAATTCACTGCCCTCCTGCAAAGATTGCCTATTGACTTTCAATGGTAATAAAATGACGTCACACGCTGCCGGTGACACCGTTTCATGATACTACAGCTATGCTGAGGTGTCGTGTTTCGTAAACGGATACTTGGTATGCTATGGTTACCTGACTACCTAGAGGGATGAAGTTAACATTTTTCCAATACATATTCACACAGGACAGGATACATTTCAGGAAGGAACAGAACACAGTTTTCATAACAGATTAAGCTAATTTGTTATGAAGACTTTCAAAGTGGGTTTCCACTCACTCACGCATTACCATACACACCAATGCCACTTTGTTTTTTTATAATGTTGTATGTATCTCTATTACGAGATATCACACCCAACATTAACATTGTAGCCATCGTATGCCAACAAAGATTATATCTAGTTATTTTTCCAATAAGCTTCTGTCATTTCCTCATTATCACGACCTTCAACAAGCCATCACGTTAAGCGAGAAGCTTTATAATTAAATTTTCAAAATGTTTACTGAGGAATAATTTTATTACCGCAGACGGCAATGTCAGGGGTTCTATTCTTATATTTTGAACGTAACATTTAATTTCAAATCTCCTTACCTCGATTGTTGGGGTGACAAGGGAATTTTTAGTTGTGTGACAATTATGTATCACATTATACACAATATCATATTTCTATCCCTCATTATATATTTAAGTAGTTAATTATAGTAGTTAGTAGAGCACAACATTATGAACATTTTAGCTCGAGGGTTAGGAATGCTATCTTTTTTAGTTTGTAATTTGTGCCAAAGTCCGTGGTTAAAAGAGCTCGTTAATCGGTCTTTGTCACTTATCTAACTACAGGATGTATCGACAATCTATCGTTTTAAAGCTTAGTTATTATATGACTTGTCAGAGTAGATAATTACTTTTTTACAAAATAAAAAATATAATCTTTTATAATTTGACACAAATGTTTTTCAGATCCAAGCTTGTCCCAATATTTAAACTTAGCATGTCACGATGTTGCCAAGGGTCAAGTCCCATGCGCGTAGAGTTTTGTTGTCAAATCAGAATTAATGCTTTGAAATAAATTATTATTTTGATTCAATATCTATATTCCGTGTTTCGACATATCGCTTTATAATAATTTTCAATTTAAAAGATTTTTTTAAGATTTGATAGAAATTAAATTATACATTCACGACTTGAGAATAAAGCTTCAGGTGATTAAAATGACAAATGGTGGGTCTTGCTCGCTAGAAATGAACAAGCTCGTGAAAAGTGAACTCACATTTGACTGATGTTTTGGTGAATTTGTTAATGGGACTGTTCGTCTTATTTTTTCCTGCTTTCCTCAGGTGGGTTTCAGCATTAAAAATAAATTCTGAATTACGACGCTTCTCACTTTTTACTTGAATTAAATCCGTCTGTAATAAATTCATGGCATTTTGCACAGTACTGGAAATTAGTTTACTCTTATAAATTGTCGACTTTCTTCAAAAGCCCAGACCAAGACTTGTGATTATTTATTTTTGTGCGTTCATAATTCATGAAAATGATTCGTAAATTATTCCCCTCCATCATTCGAAATAATGGAAAAATTTAAAAATATATATCATTAGTAGCAGTACCTCCGATTTCAAACAATATTTAAATATAACATAATCTTAGTCTTGACAACAATCCCCAAAAAGTGGTAAAATATTAAAATGAGCTAAATTTAATTTTTCGCTTATACGTTAACTAGGTATAGAATGTTCCACGTAGTTATGTTGCTCTTGAAACTTGATATGGAAGCAGGATAGCGTGCCATAGAGGGAATATCTTGAACAGGTGTTTATCACATGCTTGAATAAAATAAAACAATACGATACAAGTATGTAGACGGCTCTGGAATGTACAGCGAGCGTCACGTCGTATTGATTGTTACCCTGAACGTTGGGTGAATATAAACTATGAAACTCTGGCTTTTTATAAGATTGTTCAATACATAATAAACCTATTTAAAAATAAAATGTTGCCACGTCTAAGGAATTAAATTCGTAAGACTTTTTTGAAAGTTTACTTGAATGATCGGGTATAGGGAGTCCAATAAATACGCATGATCACAAAAATTTAATTTAACGAATCATCATGCCTCATTAATCCTGTTATGAGCGTTCTCTTCTGAATTGATCTCTCTAATTTCCGATAAGATTTTCTAATTGTGACAAGAGATAGCAAGTTCTTTTTCTTTATTTATCGGAGCGCTAAGATATGTGAGGATTTTTCAATAACAGTTAGCTTATCCATTTATTCCCAGCGGACGACGTCTTTGTTGTTCTACTGGGTGGTGCAAAAGGAGCAACATAAATAGCAGTAGAACTTGTGCTAAGTTCGCCTGGAGAAGTACTACCACCACACCTGGTAATCTGCCGCCAAGCAGTGATGCACTGGTGTGCTTGTTCCGGTGGAAGGGAGTGCCGATGAAGTTGCAGGCGCATGAGACGTAACATCCCCGTCTCGGGGCGATGGAAGCAACGTAATGTGACTTGAGTCATCTCGTACTTTGGTGGTGAGGACTTGAGTACTTGAGTAGTTGGTCGTATTGCTGTTGTCTATGTGTAGCGTTACCACTTAACATCAGGTGGGCCGTCAGCTCGTTCCGTCACCTAAGTCACAAAAAATAAAACTACGTTCTGATAGGTCATTCATTTCTACATTCACCCACTTAGTCAAAATGCATTAGAGTTTATATAGTTCTCAGCCTAAAAGCATAAAAAAATTATACAACCCTAAAATTGGATCTTTGGGATTATAACAAAGAATGTCTGATGTATAGGTACTTGTTACTTGTAGCGCGAACTGGTTTCCGCAACTAGGCCACAAATGGGCCCTTTTTGCGTGTACTGAAGCATAGGTATATTTTATCATGGTCACATTCTCATTCATGCAAGTTTGATCCGAAGTTTACACGGATAAAACAATTTTTTATTATTTTTACATAAATAGGACCAGCAATAGCATTTAAATTGAAATGCAATAGAGTTAGTTTCACAAATAGATATTCTCCTTAATTCATCCTCCATTGGTAAATGCTCAAAGTAAGTACCGCTCCGAATAGACTGAGAAAATAGGTATTATATATAAACAGTATTAGAAATGCTAATTGTTTCTACCTTTTGTGTTATTAATAAATTATGAGCTAACTAAGTAATACTGAGAATCCAATTTGTGAATGAGGGGAACCCGAACCAGAAATTTAAACAATGTTGCTTGTTTAATGAATTATTAAAATCATCATAATCGCAACATAATTATGTTTTGTTAAAAAAATATTAAAGAAAATGAGCATCTTAAAATGTGTTGCATAAATTAAGGATAATTATTTTTCTTGAAATGTGAAATATATTTAAGCGTTTTCCTCCTTTCTTGTGTCTGTTCTTGTCTTCCCCATGGACGGTTGGATAGGGTTTGCATAGGCGTCAAACTCAGTGGTAAGTCGCGTGACCTTATATTTTGAACATTATTGACGTTTCCAAGCCATTTCTTTATGAATTCTATGGAAATATAGTTTTTTGACTTTGTCTTGCATATGGGATTATTCCTGGAGAGGTACTGAAAGTACAAATGTTGAGTGCTTTTAAACTATATTATTGACGCGCTCACATATTATAGGCTCATTCCACTAATCTAGTTCACTTTCAAGCTGTAAAACATTATTCGTAATGGTAACCATCTCCTAAGACTTCCCATGAAAATAGAGTTATTGTGTGCAGAACACGGATAGAGTAAAAAACAAAATTATGAAATATTATAGTTACCTACGTCTTGGAATCAGAATAATCAAACTTAAAAAAAGCCGTCTTGAAAACTAACACTGATTTAGATTTAGATTTTTATTTACCATTTCGTTATATTACATAACTTAGCTATATCCATATAAAATTTTTAGTTCGGGCACACTACTTACGACAACGGTCTTGAACAAAAGTCTGGATATTTGTACTGGGATTTTAGGAATTGCGCCAATGAATTCAAAATTAATTCTAAAACAAATTACGTTATATTTTCGAAAACCTTTGGGACTAGCAGGAAAAAGATTTCTGATATAAAAATAAGTAATTAGCTTATTTCAAACAAAAAAAAAAAACGTTATTATTATAATTGTGTATTTTACTGGTCACAGAAACATGGACGGATATGGGGCTAATGTTTATTCTTAGATAGATAATTGGTAAAAAGATTTTAAAGCTATTAAAAAGCATACAGACTGATATCAAGCAATCACTGTAACTCATTTTATTTCTCGGAAGTGCTACATGATATGAGTAAAATTGTATCGGAAGTGCATGCTCACAGCACTGGCTCATTGAAGGTCCATTTTAAAGTTATTGTTGAGGGACGGATAGAGTCCCATAATATTTTTCACGACAACAACTCAGCGGGGCCTGACAAAGCAGCAAGTCATAAACAAGGCTACGTAATTGCTATGAAACTCAATACACCTTCTGTATTCGCTTGTAATTGGGTTTTGATAACAAACCTCATTCAAAATAGCCCCCGAGCGTTTACTTACTTCAATTACTATTTGTTTTCGGCCAAGAACTTCACGGCTCGGATAAATTGTTTATAACACGCAGATGAAGCTGTATGACTTGCTACGACGTAGTAATACTACGTCGTAGCGATTAATACATATTTCCTAGTCTTTCTAAAATGACGTGCTAGAATATTTAATATAATATGTATGTGCCATGGAATATTTAATCGTAATTATATCTCCTGGTAAATTTTAACTCTAAATTGAAAATGACTTTTCTAGATTCGAAAACGGATTACTAATAATTTTGAGAAAAGAAATGGCCTAAGTAAAATCATTTTTCTATCCCAAAAAATATCTTATTTTTAAAAATTACTAAGTTTTTTGAAAGAAAAGAAAAGAATTCCTTGGTTCTGATCCGACTAGCATATTACATATCCACGAGTTTTATTAATCAAAGATTAAAAATTCAGCAGCCGATTCGAATCGTTCATCAGTGATTCCATGTCCCGTGTGCAATTCTCTCGTCTCGTGAAAATAAAAAAATAAAGTTGCGTGAATTTACTGTTTTGTGTACGTAGCTGTGAAACTGGTAATCATATTGAAATTAATGTATGATTACCTCTATTTTCTTCCTATGTTTCTCCATGCATGACGTTAAAATGACAGACAGCTCTTTTAATTGAACATTTTTTATACGTACGGTGGCGGGTGGAGTAGGAGAAAGATGTTTTTTTTTAAGATATGTGTATGGTGCAAAAATGGAGCCGCTTTGTTGTTAATCTTTTCACCTCACTGGTTCAGGAGTCCGAGTGAGACGATCAAGAGTAGTAAATACTGCTATCGGTCGTTGATCGTTTTGGATACTGTCAGCTAGACGCGTGATTAGTAGCTATTCTATAAATGTGTCTGCTGTTTTCAAATTTGGTTGAAAATCGTCACATTTGAGACGACTGAGAGAATCACGCCTTTAGCTGACAGTATCCAAAACTTTGGCACATTAAAGCGTTAAGGATGCAAATATTTGACATGAAAATAATACAAAGATATATATAAAATTATTTGAGTGATATGGATGTAAAAATAGATATAATAGAGAATAGATGATAAATGAAATCTATAACAAAATTTTCCAAACTAAACTGATTGACATTGTCCATAAGAATAACTAGCTCAAGTAGCAGTAGATTGGCCACATATGCCGTGGAACCTGTAACCTTTGCGGTTGATGAGTTTTTGAGTGGATACCACGTGTAGGCAAACGTAGCGTAAGGCGCAACGCAAACAGAAGGCGGCGAGGCGAAGGTAAGGTACAGATACGGCGCAGATACGGTGCAGGCGCGATATCTCTACATACATTTACCGGTATCACATCTGCTGGCGACGCGGCGGGGGGCGAGGAGCGACGTGCCTGTGCCGTCCGCTTGCCGCCTTCAGTCACGAACTGATAGTTACACAAGACGCACGTCGCTTGTCGTGACGATATTGAATTTAATATTGAGTTTTGCCAGTTAATTGAACAATATCCGAATATCTATGACTACACTAAGACAGGGTACAGTAATAGAAATGTACAAGATAAAATATGGCAAGAAATAGCGAAAAAATTCGGTGCAACAGGTATGTATTTTATTTAAACATTATGTCTGATCTGAAATGGAATCGGAGATCGTTGTGTTAGATATGTCGTAAAATATTCCCTGATATGGTAGGGATTTATGATCTGGTAGCATTCCAGTGACATTTTATAAACTGTGCGAAAACGATCAGGATATTCATATAAAGTTTCCATTATCTTATGGAACCTGTGCTCTTCTGCTTCTCTCCACACTGGATGTATCCAATACCTTCTTGGTCTTTGCTGTAAATTAATAATCTGTAGCAAAGCCAGTGCATCTTCATCTTCGTCTGAAGAGGAATACATGTCTTATCTCGTCAATATCACGCTCTACAATGACATAACTTGCCGTATCGTCCCCGCGTCTGTTTGCGGAGATATCGCGCCTGCACCGTATCTGCGCCGTATCTGTACCTTACCTTCGCCTCGCCGCCTTCTGTTTGCGTTGCGCCTAAGATGGCCCCCGGAAAGGTAGAGTGACGCCTTGTGACGATTTGTATAGAAAAAGACCAGGCTTAGTGGCGCTTATTGGTAGAGGCCTAGGTCCTCTACCAATGAACCAGCAGTGGATGAATAATGGCCGATGAAGATGATTAGCAATGTTCGATAAATCATGAACGTAGGAACCATCTATATTCTATATTTAACTACACAGGTCACTGTGTTACCAACCTGCCATTTTCATGGAAATGACCGACCCTTTCAGAATTCAGTGTAATTCAACGACTGTACTATCTCAACTATGGAGCAACTTCGATCTGCCGATAAATATTCATGACTTGGCAATATTTCCCTGTTAATATTGACAAGCGAATCTCTACTATTCTGAAGACAAGGAACGATTGTTGATGAATTTATAATTTTGTATTCTTAACTCATTGAAAACAATTGTTTATCCATTTCCAAAATTTGAAATTTAACAATTAGAATGGAACATATGGAGATAATCTGCAATTAAATACCATTTAATATTTATATATAACTCTTGCCTTTCTTTAACTCTCACTAAATTATATACTACACATTACCTGTACCTGTTACAAAACTTCGCAAAATAAACGCTAAAACAGCTATTAACAGAACGATTCTCGTAACTTAATCCATATTATTATTTAATTTTAAGTAGCCTTCATTGCTTAGAATTATGTAGCTAGTACACTTTTGATACAAGCAACTGAAGAAAAGGGTCGCCCGGGTTTATGACCGCACACAATGTGACAAATGTTTGAGTCATCGGCAAAAAAATCCTGGATTTATTAGCCACACACATTCGACATTCAGCGGTTTTTTTTTAATTCAGCGCATTTTTTTTTCTACATTCAGGTACTGTGGCTTTTGAGAACTATCACAGACTTAGCTATGATATAATAAAACAAATTCAAACTAATTATCTATTCTGTTGACTGAATCAACCATTTTAAATAAAATAGTAAGTTCTCCTGTAATTTTTATTTCTTGTTCTTGTAGTTATTATAAATATTCAGACATGTTATTATAATTTTGTATTTTCCTGTTTGTGTGTTGCAAATAAATATTTTCTATTTCCATTTCCTGACTGATCATTTGTACATGCGTGCATTGGTATTAATAAGCTATGAAAGATTATAAAAAAAGCGAAATCTTTTCGAAACAATAATTTTGTGTTTTATGTAACTGATCAAAATAATGTTAATTGAGTGGTCTAGCTTTTTACCTTTATTTATGCCAACTCGGCACCGCCCACCTTTTGTGTTAAAACTCGTGAAAATAGGCTACGATCATTCGTAGTCATGCAATTTGCCGGTCCGTTGTCAATTAGGACGAGACCGGGCTCCTTCGTACAGTTCACCAAGCAATAATCACGCGATTCTGAACTTTGTTTCAAGGGAAACATACAAATGTTTACAGGTAGGCACATTGTAAGGAATGTACACTGTTTTAATTTTACCTCGCAGTTGTCGGTAATCTGCTACGTCAATAAATTGAGGTAACGATGTTGTTGTGTTTATTTACATTCATCTGCATAATTAACAAGTTATAAAGTTACAATATATTTTTTGAGCTATTAATGTTTTCGTAATTATTTGCTATTTACATAACATTTTTTATTGGGGACATTTTACACAGCGCCATCTAGCCCAAAATTAAGCTAAGTAAATAGCTTGTATTATGGGAACCAGACAACTGGTATAATACTTAAAAACTCTTTTTTTGTAAATACATACCTATAATACATATCAACATCCAGACACAGAATAAACATCAATGTTACAAATGTCACATAATAATTATATATATAACAGTTCATATATCTATAATATCATTCCATATATGATTGCATACATGAAATCAAATTAATCGAACAAAATTAATGTTTAAATTGATGCATTTGCAATTGAAATATAAATCTTATTTTTCAAAATAAGGCCGAGAGATCCAGTAGTTTCCGAAACCGTCTTGAGCAAAGTTATAAAATGTTGAAATGTGTGTTATGTTCTATTTATATTTAAATTTAAATATTAATTTACTGATTTGCACACAAAAAACTTCCGGAAAAACGAGAGTATTGGTTCATTAAAAGGATCAATGTATGTCACGTCGAATGTTAAAACTAGGCAAATTTTCCGACGTAATCTTACCGTTAAATTAGAACCCCTACACTCAAAGCCTGGTGACAACGATACACGGATTATAAAGGTGAGCGTGGATGAAATCCGGCTCGATCCGTACCTATATATATATCGCAATATAAATCTGAAGGTTTATATTTGCTATAAACAATGACGGCTTTTCTTGTGCGATTGGAAAATTAGATTATAGTTACATCTGCTCAATATAAGTCATTATTTTCTGTAAAAATGAAAATGTTAAAACATTAGACATTTGTCTTAATTTCAAACACCATCATATATCTCCACGATCCGATATCAGAGGATTAAGCTAGGATTTAAGATTTAGACATTCCATCCCTCTTAATATTTTGATGTCCCTGAAATATCAAGTTATTCAAATCGATATAAAAAATATAATAATGGTGGCAATTCTAATTATAACCAAATAAAACTAATTTTAGGTTCATTTTGTCTTCACAGTCTCAAAGAAAGTGTTTTCTGTGAAGAAGAAAAAGACCTGTCTGATTCATTTCGTAATGCCGGTTTCCAGAACTTGATATCGCGCATACATGCGCACAAAACAAGCAAATGAGATACTGGTGCGCATCTCGATTTCAACCAGAATCCTCCGTGTTGGAATTTGGGGTCCTTATCTTATAATCAGTCCCCAAATACAGCCTATTTGCAAGCAGATAAATTCACTTAATAGCGACAATATATCCTAGTTCTGTATATGTGCAAATCGATATAGTTTTTTTAGTATTTTTAAGTAAATGACAACGATAACGATGTTTGCGCTATGCAAAAAACAAATTAAACAGTTCCAATTTATCCTTGAATGTTTGAAACGGCTAATTGGTAAAGTTTCCAATTAATGAGATCGGGAGAAACATGCAAATATTTACGGTTGGTCCGTAGAAGCCGAAGAACTCTGAGAAGGACGAAGCGCAAATATGCATTTATCACTGCATTCGCATAGTTGTAGTTAGTTTGGCAATGCAATGTTTTTTTTTTTTTTTGGATTAGTTAGATTTAGTTTTCTACATTACGAAATATTTTAATTAACACGTGCAACGACGTAAGGCTCTTTGGTGGGCCTAGAAATTTCAATCATCGCTTTAAAATATTGTAAACTATCCGGCAATATCAAAAAAAGAATCATATTCAACCGTCGTATTTTTCTTCAAACACTTTTTTCCAATAACTACTTTTCTTACTATTCTCGTTTTTGAAACAAAGCTTGTGGCATTTTAAATATGTCAACACAAGTTCAGCAAATAAATTTTGCCAGGCATCTCGGTTTCGTCCCTAATTGAACCGACCTGCGTCTTGACTACTTAACACGAATTGAAATGTCAAATACTCAGAACAACGCGACCAGCTAATCCCCATCAGAAAATTCCTTCTTACGGGCAATCCATTGACGCACTTTAAGGACAAATTTGATAAATTACCTCCACGAAGGAGCAATGGCAGCATAAGATAATAATTACCGACAAAGAGGGGGATCTGAATCACTTGTCCAGACCATTAAACACCTGCTCGTGGCATATTAAATATGATGGACTAATTTTGATCATGGCTTCTTCTAATGGTTGGTTTAATTGCATAAAATGAATTAAGGGTCTGTTAAGTACTGTACTTACGTTTGTTTCAGTCGGTACTTTTTAAGCTTTTATTAAAGACACTTAAAAAGGGTCTTGTAGGAGTACTTATTCTGAATATGTTTCAGCCGGACTTGGTGGACCTGTGCTGTAAAATCGATGCATAGAATGGAATACCTTCTCGTTTCTGGTGACTTTTGTTATCAGGGTTACTTTGTCCATTTGGCAATAAACGTTTTTTTATTAGTTGATTACTGGAGAAGTTGTCACACAATGTTTGCCGAATGTGGACGCTCAATATAACTTTATTTTTATGAGTTGACGCTCGAAATAAGAATGAGAACAAATAAACTTACAGAAAAACTCAAATTAATTAAGATCCCTTTTGCACTTTTCATCTATGTAGATCGTAAAATAAAATTTATTTCTCCTATCTATCAATAATGTGTAATACCATAGTTTCTAGATAATGTTCAACTATTTCACCGTTTTCAGTTATGTGAAATTTTATTTCAAACTATTTCTTTGTTAGAACACTTGCACAGATGCAATACAGCACTTTGCAGTAATAAATGCAATTTCCTGTAGTAGGAAACACAATGCGCTCTGTTTCGTTGTGGATTTAGCTCATATTTAACGCGAGTTAAGTCAGAAAATAGGATATTTCATCGATTTAAAGTTCTATTCACTTAACGTAAGATATATATTCCAAAACTGACTTTTGTGGACTTAAGTTGGTATGAAGTTCACGTATCACAGGCAAATTGTTTTAGCTGCATTTTAAAGTAAGCGGGTGTTGTGTGAAATGCTTAAAATTATTTTAGATTTTATAACCAACCATGCCGTAGGTTATAACGGGACGGAGTAAACGAACAGAACAAAACGAAAGTTTTAGAATGTGACTTTTTATATGCATTAGTTACAGCACTCACGCCAAGTTCGTCCGGAGAAGTACTGCCACCATGCCCATTTCTGCCGCCAAGCAGTGACGCATTCGCGTTACTGTGTTCCGATTTGAAAGGTGTGGTTGCCGGTGAAATTACAGGCACATGAGACATTCCACCTTCACGTCTCACAGTTACGGGCGCTTACGATGCAACTTGGGTCTTGTCGTACCTAGTAGGGGAGGACCCAAGCCGCATCGGTTTTTATGGGTAGAGGTTACTTAACACGAGGTGGGCCGTCGGCTCTTTCCGCAACTAAATAACATAAAAAAACTAGCAGGATGACTTACCTGATGTTAAGCGGTGACCTTTGCACAAAAAAAAACTATAAGTCTTGCTATTCTCCCCTAGTAAGGTATGAGAAGACCTCTTCTCATTGTATTACGCGGGTAACTGAGACGGCACTTGGAAGGTGGAATGTCTCACGTATGTGTAATTTAACCGGCAACCACTCCTCGTAGTGTTCATCACGTGCAAGACGTAACACCAAGGACTTAAGTCCGTTTAGTTACTGAAATATTTTACAGGAGAGTGTAAAAAACGCGAGCTTGACATGGGAGAGCACGAAACATTAATTTGTAATATGACAGCCCGTGTCAAAATGATTGCGTTCTAATGTGTTTTGTGGTAATGCATCAAATGGGCAGCTTTCCATGAATTAATAGTGAACTTGCCAGATAACCCGGCGTGCAATCATCTACACATAATAAGGGACCATTTCCATCGGCCAGTCAAACGCGACTCCAACGTCGAGTTAATATTTACTACAAAAGTGCTTTGCTTTGACTGACCTTACAGCTCAATTGGTAGTAACTCTTCCTTCTGCGCTATAAGGTGTGGTCGTGGGTTCGATTCCCAGGAGACACATTTGGGTGACGAACAAGATGTTTGTTCTGTCTTCGTATTTATATGTATGTATTTCCAAAAAGTATATAAGGTGTGAAGTGTCCACCAATAAATACTTATTTATCTATTTTTCCGCTATCCTCAAAACTTGCGATAGACAGCTGCAAGACCGCGAAGTAAATATTCTTTTTCGGTTGGTAGGCTGAAAGCGACCGAGTTACGTCACAATGTAGCATTGAGACGCAATGAGTGATATTTTTCGTCAAAGGCCAATCGCCGTATCGCATATTGCCGTGATAATATGGAAGCCTATGCAATTTCGCAACGAAGGCAATAAAATAAAACGTTGCGTGAACTATTTATGGATAGTCACAATCTTAGCAATCAATCAAACCATAAATATTTGCATGACAGTATTCCGGTGCTGCCATCTCAGTGTGACGCGCGATGGTGCTCCATTTGCTGATCGCGCGAATAGATATAAGAGATTTACATGTTCAAACGTTCTAATGATTGCGTGTATTTTTTTTCGCACATCCAACGTTGTGATATCAGCAAATCGTTTTCTTTAGTATGACCATCTGAACTTAGCCTTAATATAAGCATATATAAGTATATTGAGTAAATTTCGAATCTGAGTGCTCGATAGTGTTTTAGTAATTATAAAGTCAATATGATGTAGGAATGGGTGTGACACAGTAAGACCGATTTATTTCCGACAAATAAGCGGAGTTTCTTTAATAGTTTCGCATCAAGCGAGTCCGTATGTTTATGTAACCCAAAGTGTGTTTTCACTACATCTTGATCAAGTAAGTAAAACTTGACAAACATAATATTTGAAAGTGACCAATTTTAAATAATGGCATTAGTTCGCTAAAGTGGCACAACACGATGTTCAAATGACATGCCGTGTGTATTTTACATGAATTATTAACGGTATCTCTAGGGAACCCGGAATGTAATCGTACCTTTAAAGCTATATTAAGCGAGTAGTTTGGAGGTGTTGCTCAGTAGCGACTCATTAATAATTAATTTAGGCGATTTAGGTTGAGGCATAGTAGCATACGCCATATTATGTAGACGGTATATTCAAATGTTTCATTAATTTAGATAGTCATGGATGTATGCTTCAGCCGAGCCGATCAGAATACGCGTTAGTGAGTAATGACAATAGTTTTCCTTCCATAATTGAGAGTAATTGCGGTAAGTCTACTAATATAAAGAGCTCAGTAGAACTCATTCCAACTTCGTCCGGGGAAGTCCTGCCACCATGCCCACTTCTGCCGCCAAGCAATAACGCATCCGCGTTACTGTGTTCCGGTCTGAAAGTTGTGGTTGTCGGTGAAATTACAGGCACATGAGACATTCCACCTACATGTCTTAGAGTTACGGGCGCATACGAGATAATTGGGTCTTGTCGTTCCTAGTATGGGAGGATCCAAGTCGCATCATTTGTTATGGGCTCGCCTTAACTGTATCACATAAAAAAGAAGTAAAAAAAGGCTGGTAATATTATTTGATGGGTAGTAAAACTGAGCGTTAACAAAGAGCGTTATGTTTTTAAAATGGCAATGACAAACGCACTTAAAGAGTAAACTACAGTCGTGCGTCGGAACTGTCACGCAAATTGT
Organism: Chesias legatella; assembly: GCA_947359385.1. Classification (NCBI taxonomy): domain Eukaryota; kingdom Metazoa; phylum Arthropoda; class Insecta; order Lepidoptera; family Geometridae; genus Chesias; species Chesias legatella. The sequence continues at coordinate 3,870,952 of OX375768.1, read as the reverse complement.
TTTTTCAGATTTGTCTTTCAGTGTCACTTCTTTGCTCTTTCTTTCTGAAAGTGTAGTTTTTATTTAATAGCTACTCATCCAAAGGAAATTTTAACGTTCAAAAAATACCTTAGTATTTATACATAACTACTTCGTAGTACATAAATCATGCGTTATTCTCGAATTTGGGGGAAGCCACCACGGGCCCTGTTTCACTACACGTTACGCTATTGTATGAAGACAGACGTGACAAATGATGAGGTCACTGTCACCATTGCATTCCCACGGATCACTGAATCAACAACATGAAATAAAAAGACAGCCTAATTCTATTTCCAAAAATGAAATTGGTGACAAATTTTTGGAAATAGAATAATTGTTTGATTTTAACCATTCACAGATAAAGGTATATAACGAAATAATTCATCTACTAAAGTCTGAGTCTACTAAATACGTTTTACTAATCTATACATAAAATAAAATCGTAGACATGCCCTATGTAAGTAAGTAAACATTAAATATTTTGGCAATTAATAAACTGCGAAGGTAGTGTGGATTAGAAATAAGTAACATAATGTAAAAAAAAACTTAAGTGTTTTGTCTATTTGTTTGTGCACGTATCATACGGCTGAATGGATTTGGATGAAATGTGGTACCAGGATAATTTATAAAGTTGACACATAGCCTTCTTTGGTCCCAGAAAAGTTCAGTGTTCCCGTCGATGACTTATTCACCGCGGGTAACACCGCTGGGAGCAGCTAGTACGTATTAAAAATAAAATTTCAGTTTTAAGTAATTTCTTACAATATTTTATTATCGAAAATCACTAGTCACTATACATACTAGCGAAAATTCAAAAAAGCTATGATTGATACCACATATTATACACATATAGAATCACGACTCCCTAACAAAGCAGAGAAGAAAAACTTTTCGGACTACCGCTTGATATATGCAAATTAGTAGAGCTTATATCCCAACAGACTGGCCGGAATTTATCCGGGCTTGATTTAACAGATGCTAGAACTATTTTTACCCTATCACCACCGAATAAGGCTCAAATTTGTTGCAGCCTAGCAAGTATTTTACGAGGAATGAATAGTTTATGAACATTTAATGAACATGGCGATTTCTGTCAGGGCGCACGTGATGAGAAATATTTTACGTCAGATGTCAGAGAAGCAACGGGATTTTACATGAAACCAATAAAACTGTTTAAGTTATCACTTCAAAAACGGTTACCACTTTGAGGGAACGTAGAATTCGCATACCGTGACGTAATAATGACATTTGAATGGTGGTGTTCCGTCATTTTTGTCAACGGCTAATCGCCGTGATAATATACCCTTGACTTCTTCTATTTGGCATTAGTGACATGAAGCCACAACATCCTAGGTCAATGTCTGTCTTGATATATCTACCCATATAATAGCCTAATTGACTAAAACAAAATATGTCAAATAGTATTTATGCCCTTCACGTTATACAACCGGGTGTATACGTAACCACCATTAGTCATTAGTTCACTGCCTAAAGCTCATAAAGCAAGGTTGATATCAGCATATATTTATTACTACATTGTTTTCGTCCATTTGCTTCTACCGGCACTGTACATAAGTATTCATAATAAATCCCCTTATTAATTAATTTTATTACAATTAATTAATGCCTCATCCTTGCATAGTAGATGAAGGAAACCTTGTCTTTTTTGTGGACATCTCGTCAATTATAAAATATCAGTGCTACGATGAAACAGCAGTTCATTCGTTAGTATATATATTTCACGTTAGACCTTCGTTTTGATATTAAGCCGATGAGGCCGATGATTAGCTTATCTATTGGATATACCATAATTTATATGGTTTTTTTAAATATATTATTAAAAAAACTTCAAGTAAAATCACAAACACACTAATGAAAATAATACGTTTTGTTAAAATATCGGCGTTTTTTTATGAGATCCCTACAGTAAAGTACCTAATTTACTTATAAAAACTTACGAGTATGTACTAATGTCTGCCAGTGCATCATCGAATCGAATTAGAGCGGGTTGGCTTAGGTCAATACAATTAGCTTTAATTGAACAGTCGAGAGGGTAATATTAAGCTCATACGCGTTACTCAGTGACAGGGGCTTAAATTTGTTAATACTTAGTGTCCATTTGGATATTGAAGTGAATTGTTGTGTTTAAGGACTATTTTTATCAAGTTTTTACGACACTCGAAGCGAGTTTTATGTGACGTTTGCTGCATTTACATTCGAAACTTAACGAGGCATCAATTTGATCGAAGTAAGTGGTTGATACTATTTCTCCAAAGAACATTCCTGGTATATAAAAATGAGATAGAAATCGATCGGATCAAAGACAATTTTTACAAAATATCTTTTTTAACAATTTCGTTATAATATACAGATAGTAGACTGCACATTTAGCTTTAATACTTATTTTTGCCAAGAAAGGGAGGGAGCAAGCACATCCAGTGATTAAGTTAATGTTTTAATTGCATGCAGAGCCGATTTTCCAATCATCTTATAAGGTTATCTGCCAACTAATCTTTGACATGATTGCTTGTCCAATTGTAGATAACACTTTATTGATCACTTACGTGGAAATTGCGTTAAATCATTAAAATAGTGTACTACAGTGGGCGGCCTTACCGCTAGTAGTGATTTCCTCCAGGAAAACATTGGGTAAAAATAGACAAGGCATGTTGGTGTACCGTATGTTAAATGAAATAAATATATATTCAAATTCGTTCATTAATATAATTAGGAAAATAAATAAGTGGTAATCAAATAACTGTATATCATATAAATAAATAAACAACTACAAAGCTGACTGGGCACTATGTGAAAAATAATGTTTCATTTACATGTCTTTAAATTTAGGCAGGGACTTGGCATTTCTAATATCGAAAGATGGTTCCAAAGAAGCAAATAATTACGAGAAAGATAAAGCTTTCCAATCAATTATTTAAACCCCTATAGGTTGGTGAAACAAAAATAATATAGTAAGACCCATTAAAATCTAAGCCACAAGTTTTAGTTTATTTTAGTCTAATTAAAAATTATCTTGACAATGTGTTCGTTTGAGATAGGTTTTCTGTAAAGAAGTGTTACCTGGGTGTTCTTGTGATATTCAAATAGCGTCTAATATGTTCAGTCGGTATGCAGTCTGTCATGTGCATATTGCTAGATGTATTGGTATTATATTATAATTAAAAACATTACGAAATATTGTGATAATGTCTTTAAATCTCAAGAAATTAATAAACATTTTGAACGTCTCTATCTTTACTAAGTTTAAATTAAAATTAAAAATCACATACCAAACTAAAATCCCATTTAGTTTCCGACGGAAACAATGAAAAAAAATACTGTTTAATATCTTATAATTAAATATAATAATTATCACCATAAGGTATCAGATACAATACAGTTTTAATACGAATAAGTACATACCCTGCTAAAATATTAAATATTCCTATAATATTTTATATTTTCTAAACTTGTTAAGTACTCGATTATTTTGAAACATAATTAAACTATTGTATATGTATTTGAACTGTAAAATTCTCGTTGATTCGTCGCGTCGTTTTTTGTGTACTTCCAGGAAGATACATAATTAGTGACCTAAATCTCTTCCATCCAAGCACGCATAAAATTGGGGTTGTTTTAGGAAGAAATTGATTCTCCCCTATCTCCATTTTAATAATTCATAACCCCCAACCCTTAATTGTTTATGAACTCTTGAGGAGGCTCTAGCTGGACTTGTTCATTCAGCTGATCAGCGTGTATAAAATACACAGTTTATTCCAAATTTCACTGAAGCAACTGTTTACTTTGTTATCCCTAATATTTTCTGTGTAATCGCCAAAGAGAAAACTTCTAGAATTTATTTTGAGCGTCTGTGAGCGGGCTCGTTCCCGCTGTGACCCGTTAACTCATTGAGCCGGACAGCCCGGTTGGGCGGGCAGCTTGCCGGTATAGCACAACTGCCAAAGAACCCGAGGCAGAAGGCAAATACGGTGTGCAAGTGTGATTTTAGGAAACCGACCAGGAAACCCATGTTACAATTCAGTGTGAATCCGCATAATAAAATTTATTAACGTAAAAGTTAATTATGAAAGTATTCACTTGATACATCAAAATTTTAAAGTGACGGATTCAAATGGTCTATATCTTCTCTTACTACCCATAACTGTAATAATACTACACAGGTCATCCCATACTTACGTTTATAAAATCTAAATCGCATGGCCCGTCGCTTGAAGACGTGAAAATGATCTTCTCATGGGCCTGTTATTTCGGTTATAGAAAACGATAAGTATACCATATTGGGTTCTAGGTGTATTGCGCTTGTTATACATACTACTGATCGGTAAAAAATTATCTTGTTCCTTCTCGACGCGTAGCCTTCAAAGGTACAATCAGAAGCGACTCAAGCCCTAACTTTCTTAAAGAGCTAAGGTAATGTATGTAAATGAGTGTAACTTTATTTCCTTAGAGCTATTTGGACGACTTTGACCGTTTTAGATTAAGCGCCTCAACAGGAAAAGACTCTTTATGGGGGGGTTTCTACAATTTAAAATGATGATAAAGTTTTATAAGTTCTATCTTAATCCAGATAGTGGAAAGAATTACAGGTTATATTGATGTAATTAAACAATCGTAAAATGAGTCGAATGGACTTCCCTTTATTTTTAGCGTTTATTTTTACTAACGAAGGGAGTTGTACGGCATGAATATATCTAGGTCAATTTAAACAATTTTATTAGAAATGGAAACATTCAACAATAATAGAAAATATGAGTAAACAATTTACAAATGTCGTCATCACTGCTAGCAGGTTGTTCGCGGTTTCTACTGTAGCATTAAATAAACATGATGTGATGTCGACAAATATGCACCATAAAAGTTATTATATGTGCTAACTAATATTATAAATGCGAAAGTGAGTTTGTTTGAGTGTTTGTTACGCTTTCACACTTAAACTGCCGAATCGATTATGATGAATTTGGATATAGAGATAGGCGGGACCCTGGAGACGGTCATTGGCAAAAAAAAAGTAAATATTAAAAGTTTTCTCGTTCATGTTTTCTATATCGATCGACAACTAGAATAGACAAAGTCAACATTAATGCTAGTGAAGTCGCGGGTGAAGATAGTACTATATATATAAAAAAACTTAATAAGGCAATAATAGTCGTAGTTTAACGATATATAACAAAATTATATTAAACATGGTTGCGTGTAAATTGCCTAATCTGTTTACATATAAAGGGGATCATTAAAATACACAATAAAAAAGAGCCATTATTCGAAATTACTTTTCCAATGAATCAATTATTAATCGACCGGGGGAATGTTGCGTAGTCATGTAATTTAACATTGCAACAGTATAAAGTACAAATAGATATTAAACTTTATTTGAAGAAGGTAACATTTCGGTTACATTTTATGAGGTCCTGAAAAACTAAAACATTTCCATGCAAATTCCGTTTAGTGAAGCTTAAGAATATTATATTGTTATTATTGTAGAACTAAGTCAAACGTCCATTTCCGTTTCTAGTCTAGACAAGACCAGAAATAACTCTTGTATATTTGTCAAGATCTATGCAGAGATGAAAGCTGAAGTGAAGCTGAACTCTACTGCAATATTTGAGGTTGAAATGTAATATTCGAGCCATTAATATTATAGTAAAGTCGTCATTCAAGTTCAATGAATTCAACCACCGTCAATTTTACAAACGGTCAAACAGAGAATCCTACTTCACTTTAGTGTATACATTTACGTTCCGTTCTGCATACGAGTATATAGACGAAACAGATTATGGAAGAAAAATTTCAAATATTGTTTGAGAAAATGAAGATGGAAATGCCGAAGCAGACAGCTGAACTTACGGAATCTCCAACGCTCAACATAGATGGATGAAAAACTAACTCCAGTCATTCAAGAAATCGAAAAACTAAAACAAATTTGAGAAAGAAAATAACAGTAGTAACATTATTTTTGGACTAGAAGAGAGCAAAAATCAACATTGCAGCTATTTCAGAACATCAAGGAGAACTTCAAAGAAGACTTATACACAACTTTAGTAGAGAATTACATTCAAAAATAATATCGCTTAGGAAAAAACAAAGTTTTGAATAATTGAGACCTATGCTCTGCTCTTTTATAAATGAAGATCGGCAGACTATTCGAAAGAAGTCTTAAGAGAAAAGTAAAGCTTTGCAAATTTCAACTACTAGAAGACAGGATAAAGGGAAACAAGCTATTGAAATATGACAAACTGATAATAAAAAAAATCGACACTGTTTAAAGGAAAGGGAATACTACTTCACCACTTACTTCAACACAATCATCCACAAATACTCAGCCTATAAAACAACGAAAGATTAGCTCTGTCGAAGCTAATAGGACAAATGCTTTCGATGTAATGAGATCCAGATCAAGTCTTAACCTAAAGTCGGCACATAACAATCAATAGCAATCAATAAACCGGTAAACGTAAAACCAAACTAACAACGAAAACCGACAAAAAACATAGTCTCCCAAAAGCTGACTGCACCTCGTGGGGATGGAAACCACGAACCTCTAAGAATTCAGGAAATCAAACAACAAAATAAGAAAAATCGAAAATTTGTGTCGTAGCCCTCAAATATGAAAATAAGGATAATCTCACAGAACTAATAGATGTGTTAAAATAAATCCAATGGTACTATATGTTACATATGATTATAGTTATAAGTATTACTTATATTTTTTTACTGTGGTATAGTGGGTGAGGAAAGCCTTTACATTGAGCAACAAAAAATACACTTAGACGAAAGGGCTGTGTTTAATAACTTTAACTTTAATAATTATAGCTAACAACCGAATATGTATTATACTGACATCTATTTGTTGATGAAATTAAATTTCTGAAATACTGAAGGCCTACTAGTGTTACCACTATAGAGCTTAATATTCCATAATGTTAATTCGAGAATCGAGAGCTATGGCAAGAATTTTGAACTTGGGGCACGTCAATTTGTATTTTTATGTGTAATTTTATGTGTATATATTTGACTGGCCTCATAGCTCAGTTGGTTAGTAACCCTACCTTCTGCGCTGTAGGTCGTGGTTTCGATCCCCACTCAGGACAAACATTTATGTGACATCTGTAACATTGATGTTTGTTCTGTGTCTGGGTGTTAATATGTATTATATGTATGTATTTACAAAAGACAAGTATATTAGTATTATATCAGTTGTCTGGTTCCCATGATACAAGCTATGCTTAGCTTACTTTGGGGCTAGATGGCGCTGTATGGAATGTCCACCATTATTATTATTATTATCAAACGAGATAATATCCAAACAGATACGAGTATATTAACTCAGATAAATACTATAAAATTTCCGCCTTTATTATTTGCAAAAGGGGTATTCCTCCTACTTCTAATGAAACTAAAAAAAAATAGCATTAGTTTAAATATTTACTCGTTTCACATACTTTCTCGAAACATTAATTATATTTCTTCACCCAACTCATACAGGATGTAAATTTTTAAATAATTGTAGCCGAAATCATAGTTAGTAATAATTTAAATTAATATGAGAAAAACGAGCTTGTTCCCAACCCATGTAGTTCCCACGAGTAAAATACACCCCTGCAATTACGTACCGGGATTTTCCGCTTTTATTATAAGTCTCGTATACACTACAGGACAGGTCCATTGCGAGACAAATATCGCCAGCGATATTATGTGACAGTTATCGTCCAAAATTTCTTAAAATGGCTGATGGCCCGATGACTGGTCAATGAAATAAAATAGTAATAATAATAACAGTTTTTACATTAAATTAACTCAGCAACAGACGATAAACAAACTTCCAGTCCAAGTTTTGTTTAGCGCCACCACCGGCTCCCTGGCCAAGCCAGTAGCAACCCTGCCTGCAAAACGAATGGTTTGATTCCTGGCCGAGACAAACTCTGTAAATTGAGCGTATAGTATTTTCTCATGTCTTGGACGTATGTGTTCAGTATCTGTATGTTTCCTTGCCAACTGCGACAAGGAATATTATACATCTATACATTTGTTTTAAGTATTGTGTGCTGTTGAACTTAAACTAAACTAAATCGTCGTTGGCAGTTCTTTAATTAGTGCTGAATCACTAAATTTTTAGAAGAACTCTTTGTGGTAATGAAAATGGAAATTATGCTATATATTATAGTTAGAGTATGTTTAAATTAAAGTGTAGCATTTATTAAAATTTTGTTGTTGTTTTGTTTATACTGTGTTGCGCAGCGGAAATTAAGTTTTAAGGTATGTAGTTTTTACCGTGCTCAGACACTTGACTTGTCTTACCGTTTCACATGATTACAAAGTAAAAGCCGGGCTAGATTTTTATCTAACATTTCCGTTTAAGTACAACTGAAAATGAACTTTATCCGTAGTTATTGAATGTAAATAAAATAAAATTCAGATTTTCAGAAGAGAACAAATTCGACAGTTTTGCACAATAATCCGCTAACGATCATAGACGCACATTTTGTTTTAAGTTCTAATATATTTTATTATTATTGTTATTATTGTTATAATATAATTATATTTAAGTATATAGGGTGTAAATAATAGTAACTTTCTTAAAATTTAAATATTTCAAAAAGCAATAAACTAATGAATTTAAAAATAAATTAATAATAAATTAAGTATTTCGACAATTTTGGTTTTGTAAAGTTTTGTATTAATAAATGTTGTACAATTCTAGATTGACTTTCTTACATTGTTTTCATTATATTCCTATATGATGTGATGTGGTTTAGTAGCATCATCATTTTTACGACTATTTAGTTAAATTTATTTTTATAAATATACCTAACGTTATTACAATGTCGTAAATAATGTAGTAATTATATGAAACAACAGCACTACAAAGATAAACCACTAATTTACGTATAACATATTAAATGCGTGTTTGTGTTCGAAATTCCTTGCATAACGAAACATTACGACTTGAGGAAAATGATCCATAAATGGGTTCTGACACTTACTATTCACGCATGATTTCCATTAGGGGTGACTAAATGAATCAATATGCGTGTTCATTGATGGTCGTATGAAAGAAGTGTGTTGGCCGCATAACCTGTGTTCTATAGAACGTTCAGTGAATTGGTCTTTAGAATGTGTTTGATGAGGGGTCACCACAAGATAGAATAGTTTCCACTAACAACATGAATCTAGTAACTAACTTGAACCAATGAATAACTATGATTTATACCTGAGTTTATAACCCTGAATTATGAGACTGAATATACACATAGTTCACGCCTATTTCCGAGGCTTCTTTCTAAGTATTGATATTAAATATAGTAAAAATTACTGTTTCTAGTAAATCCCAATTATCAATGAATATTTTTGAGCATTAGACAAAAGACAGTACGATAATTTATTTTTTTAAAGAATTTTTGTCGTCCTTTCAAGGAGATCAATGAAATGGAACTTATAGAAGTTTGCCGCAAGCTACCGCCCGCAGGCAATTGCTACCGCAAGCAGGCAAAGGCCCAGCTCGTGGTAGCTGAACATGTATTGTAATGTACTAGCATATTCGTAGCTTTATGAGACCAGGCAAACTGCTAGCATGATTATGAACGAGCACAATTTTGACAGTGGAACTTTGGACTTAACACTAATTCATTTTTGGTTATTAAATTGACAATAGAGGGTAAACGGTAGACGCAATCAAGTGGATGTCGTCACGGCGTACTTCCATGAGCGACTACTCACACCAGTTAAAATCAATAGTTCACATAATGGCTGATGTTATCTGCGAAATAACATAGCACATCAATTCCATTAGCTTGACGAATCTACATTCATTAGTATATTACAAATTCACTGAATAAGTGTCGCCACATTTGAATGGTTACTTATAATTATATAATACTAGCTGGTGCCCGCAACTTCGGCAGCGTAGAATTAGTACTTCGAATACCCTATTTTTTTTTCTCCATGCTTTCATCGATAACCATACAAAGGTAGGCAAGTACATTAAAAAATGAAATCGGGTGAAAAAGGGGTCTAGTTAACTTCTTTTGGTAAGAATACCAAAAGTATAATTATTATGAGTTATATATCCCTAACTTGAGAAATGATTGATTTCCCATACAAACCTTCATCCCTATTTCATCCCATTCAAGTTTATTTTTTGCGAAAAATGTAGTATCCTGCTCCAAGATCCAAAATTCCAACTTTAACAACCAAAATTCTTCAAAAATTGATTCAGGCGTCAAGGCGACAAAATGTAACAAACAGACAAAGTTACTTCACAATTTATAATATTAGTATGGATGGATATTCAATTTTTACCTTGAAGTGAGGGCAGGAGGTATTGTTATATTTTTGTGTGACTGACGTGGAATAAGCAATGTGGATGGCCCGCCGGATATTTAGGGTCACTTTTTTCCTCTGTCTATCATAAACGTATTAATATATAAGAAAATAAATATAGGTGCTTATCTAAGATATAAAAAATGATAAAAGAAAATTCGGAGAGCATGGTGACCCAGTGACATAGACCCGGAATTTCAATTTTAAGGTCGCTGGATCAAAACCAGTGCAACTATGATTTTTCTTCTGAAAATTATATGTGCGGACAATACGACTAAAATGGCGTTTAAGTAAAGTGAGGTAACCGGTATATTTTCGAACCAAAAATACAAAGATATATGTCAAGGAGAACCACGACACGGGGAGTAGTAAGTAGTAAATAAGTATTGGAGGAAATTGGCATTGACAGACAGCGCCATCTAGATGGGTAGCCCCAAACTAATCATAGCTCTACAGGATCCATAAAGCTAATGCAATATTTATATACTAATATGTGAAATACATATCTTATGTAATACATAACACCTTAACTAGAACAAACATCTATTTTTTTTTATTGCTTGTCTTGGGTGAGAATCAAACACATTACCTACAGCACGGAAGCCTGAGTTACTACGAACTGAGCTTTAATGCCAGTCAAACAAGTAGTAAAATAAGTGTTATTATAGGCCAGGAAAGCTAGATATTAACAACTTTGAAGCCCGGAGGGATTTTGAATCAGCAAGAGTTCTCTCGCTTGCTGAGTGTAGGCTGGTATTTCTGATCTGTCCTACATAAACAGCCTGATAGAAACCTTAAACAAACGATACCAAACTCCATGTTGTTGATTTTAAGCCAATTGGCTATTTTAGTTCATCATTCATCAGAAGGTTCTGTTAGTCAATGCTCTTGGTTTGCCAAGTTTTGCGATACAAACGAATAAACCAGCCTCATATTGACTCTAAGCCAAAAATCTGGACAGTTGTTTTTGATTTACTTAAAATAAAGCTTTTCAAGATTTTTGCTCAAATTTAAGTAATTGATCCAAAGTATGCCATGATAACCAGCTGGAGGAGGCTTTTACCGCTAAGGCGGCCTTTACATAGAAACATTGAACCAATACTAAAATATATTATTTATGTACATAGGTATAATGTATAAATAAGTCAGTTCAATTTCTTAAGCATTTCACTATGTAAGTTTAAATAAAGCTATTATTATTATTATTTATGCCATGATTCGAGAGTGAAAGGAAAGTAGTATCCCGAATTTCAATCTGGAGGTTGCTGGTTCAAACCCAGATGAGCTGATGAATTTGGAAGTTTACATGAGTCGTGAGTTAAAAATTAAAATGAGAATGAAATTTTAAATTAGATTTTCGTTTAAAAAATATCATCATTGTGATTTATACTTCGCAAAATGAAGTTTATCAAAACGGTAAAGGAAAACGTCCTGTGAAAACCAGAATCTCCAATGGGTAAACAAGAAATCGAAGAAATTAAAATAAATATTGGTCGTCATCTGGCATCATATTAAGGATAGCTTGTAATATGGGCAGACAGGGAAAAAACATCTTAATTCGACACAGAAATATTTGTCCTCGGTAAGAATCGACCCCACGACCTACAGCGCAGAATGCAGAGCTACTACAAAATGAGCTGTGAGGCTTGTCAAGAAGATGGAGTGCATGAATGAAGCAGTCTCTAGCCTTTTCACCATACTGGCAAGAGAGAATAGTGATTATTATAGTAGTAGCAATATTGTAAGATAGTTCTGTCTTAATCACTTATTTTATAGTCTAATCTATGCATTTATAAAAAAGGGGATACGTTAAAAACTGATACTGATCTCGGTGCGGAAACAGTAGCTAAATAAGTCGTATAATGGTTATTTGTTATTCAAATATTAAATAAAATAAATTATGTTTAAGACAACATTAAATACCAAAACATGAGCAGCAAGAACAGGTTCTTATAGATCCTGTAAATAATCTTTAAATACAACGTATCACCTCAGTTTTGCGACTATTTTGAATTTGAGTTTTGTCTTTCAAAACTCTTGGATGGCATAATTGTTACCTTTTGTTATATAATGTCACAATCATAATCTTAGTACTGAGATACAGCATAAATCTTGTCCGCATTTTAGGACGCACACATTAAAAGATATAAAGAAATAATATTATGTCACGGAAGCGTCATTAATTTCCTTTAATAATTTTGAGAATCGATTACTTTAAGTTTGAAAATGTGATCGTAAGCTTATGTTATATTAAGGAACGCCCGCGTGCCCGCGGTTTCATCCGTATTATTATTTTATCTCTGGCTTCAGTCATCGTGGCAAAATAAAATATATATCTATCAGCCATTAAGCTATAAGCTGTAAAAAGGTTTTATCAAAATCGATCCAGTAGCTTTTGAGTCACGCTCTAAAAAACAGAGATATTTACAGTTTCTTAAAAGTTTTGTATGTAAAATAAGCGAGACATTTTGCAATAGCACTTAATAAGGCTTGCAAATTTTCATTTCAAGAACATAGATTACGAATACATTGTCAAAGCTAATCTATTACATAAATTACTCTTTTCTTTTACCCAATTAATGGCATAATTATCACATAAAGATAATTAAAAGAAAACTTAACATTAAGACAATTAAATAGTGGGAAACCGAAATAAAGATTTTAGGACGACAGTTAATTCGTGACATAGTGAAAAGTTTGGTTATTAATTTCCTCGTGAATAAGTCTGTTAGGGAGAAGACTCACTCGGTTTCGCGCAGGCGCATAACGAGCCCCTAAGATACGGCATTACGTTAGTTTGAACGTCGCTTTTCAGGAGGGAGCACAGCCCTTCTCATTTTCTCATTAACAAACGAGATAGCGTAAAAATGTAGAGAACTAGACGTGAAAAAGTTTTGTGGTGATATCCGGCGGATAACTGCGAATGCCAGTGATGGTTTTGTGATGTGAAACAGTTACACAGCTGAGTTTTCTGTTCCGTGTTGTTTATAAGTTTGCGTGAAATGTGTTTGCCTGTTTATTTTGGACTTTCATTTTCAGTGACGGTAAGTGTAAATTGATATCAACTTGTTTTAATGTACCAACATCCTTTACGAAAAGTATTAAGGAATCAATTATCCCTAATTTCTTATATTTATTTCGTGTGTTAAATTTACCAAACCAAAAATCAATAAATAAAAATAAAAAATAAACAATCACCTAATTGACATTAGCATGAAAATAAGTAATATGCTGAAAGAAATCTATTCTCGACAATTTTGAATGGACCAGTTGTTATAGATAATGTTATAAGAAACTATACGTCGAATGTTAAGTTACAGCTTGACTTTTTGTCGCGTCTTCGTCTACATGAAATAATAAAGTGTACACTTGCATGTTAAGGGACGTTCTCTTAATAATTTGAGACTGTTGCTTCTTAGGTCTGTAAGCAATATTAGATCAGTCTGTTTCTTACTTGATTTCATTTCATCAGTCTATCGCTCAATTTAACATTATGCTATATTTGATACTTATTTGAACTCTCCTGAGATCCTAGGAAGGTTATTATAACAATAAATTAATAGATATCATATTATGTTCTTTTTTTAAAAACAAAGTGTGATATTGTATGATTTGAACATATCTGTTGGATAACTGAATTTAGTAGTTTGTGTTACTATAAAATAGTCTAATAAGTCAATATTATTTTTGTTATTTATTTCACCTGGCCATGAAAGGATAAATTTACCAAAATATGAAAATGCTTTAAAGCTGTTTATGTTTTCCAGTGCAATACTCTCAATGTATTATTTACTTTGTAGTGGTCTCATGCTGACAGCTTCATAATAAGCGAAATAACGTTGATAGCAGTTGAGCAGCAGATTCTATAAGTTTTCCATATTATTCACCCATTTAGCTTCAAATTTTCTACCTTGGGTCTTGCTATACCTTAGTAGGAGAGCACCTAATCGCCGTATTTTTTTTATGTATTTAATTCACGGAACGACGGCCCACTTCATATTAAGTGGGAACCGCTGCCCATAGACAAAAGCAATACGACTAAAGTCGTCTCCACCAAAGTAAGGGATAACTCAATTCGAATTAAGTTGCAGCCATCCCACCACCCCGAGACAGGGTTGTTACGTCTCATGCGCCTGCAATCTCACTGGCACCCACTCCCTTTCACCGGAACACAGCATTACGAGTGCATCACTGCCTGGCGGCAGAATACCAGCTGTGGTGGCAGTACTTCTTCGGGCGAACTTAGCACAAGTTCTACTGCTACTTTGGGTTGCTCCTTTCGCACCACCCGGGGGACACTTGTAAGGATTTAAAAGGTACGGACGCGTGCAACGTGGACACCCAAATATTGTTGTTGTTTTGATCAGATCCTACCATGTATCGAAATATGGTAACCTAGCTACACCCTGCGGTATTACCCGTGTGAATAAGTCATTCCACAGGAAATACACATGTTCCAGGAAAAAAATAGCCTATGACAAGTAGACAATAATCTATCCCTGTGCCAAATTTCATACAGATCCGTTCAGCCGTCCCGGTGTGATTGAACCATCCATCCAAACTTTCGCATTTATAATAGTAGTAAGATGTCTTAAACATTAAAGTAAGTAGTTTAGTACACTAGTTTGAAATTTTGCCGTATTAAATGAATTTGATGCATAAATCTGAGGTTCTGTGACCTTAACTTATCTTTAGAATGCGTTAAAAACTTTTCACTACTCGGAGTAACTATAGATACACATTTAAACTTTAAAGAACATGTACAAAAAATTAAATCTAAATTATCCAGCTTCACGTACGCTCTGAGGGAGCTCGTCATTAGCACTGACCTTCCCACGGCGTTATCAGCGTATTACGCACACGCTCACCTGTCTCGTGCCATTATGTTATGGGGGAACAGCACAGATGCACATCACCTTTTCATCATGCAAAAGAAATGTGTACGTATTCTAGCTCACATCAAAAGTCAAGAATCATGTAAACCACATTTCATTAAGCTTAAAATTCTTACGTTGCCATCGATCTACATATTAGAAATGTGTAAGTTTGTAAAAAAATACCCTCAGTATTATAAAAAACTCGACGATTTTCCGCGACGTTTTGAACTTAGGCCGGGTAGAAATAAATTAATACAGCCAGAAACTAAATTGAAGATCCGCAGTGACGGTCCACACGCCATGTCCGTAAAAATATTTAACAAATTACCTACAGAAATAAAGGAAGCAGAAACCTATCCACTATTCATAAATAAAATCAAAAGTTACCTACTTCAGAATTGTTATTATGACATACAAGAATACTTATCGCAAACTACGACATCAACTAATTTAATACCTACCTGAAATTTATATTTATTTAATCCGACATAATTATTAAAAAAAATCGGTCCACCTACCAATTGCTATACCTTATACAAAAGGTTCACATGTGACACTACCTACTGTTATAAATATCCAAATTACCATGTGACAGAAATAAATATATTGAATTGAATTGAATTGAACATTAAATGAACAGCGGATTATCAAGTTCAAGGAATTTCGAGTTTATAAAAAGTCGAAATTCCTTTTGTTGCAGAACAAATATTATTGGTTATGATTCAAAGAACTAACCCTTATTAGATTTTTAGCATATTAAAACAATCCTGCATTTAGTACAAACATCAAAATAGGTGCCCACTTAGCCCAAGGTTGTCTCTAAAATTTGAGACACGATGGAGAACCTCATATTTCTTAGCTAGCCCTAGCCTTACATGCTACTCGGTACCACACGCCAACTATTTATTACCTACCACTTGAAACTAACATCAGTTGCTAAGTTGTTATATCTTTAGACTGGCACTAGTGGACATGCACCCGAAGGAGTGAAATACAATAAAAAAAGCTTCGATACTGTTTGTTCATTAAGTACTCAGACGCAAGAATGGAAATCTGAAATGTGATGGGTCGTTACGAAATGATTAATCATCAGCCCGTAGCAATTGACTTCCATAGCCTTGCGCAGATCGTCACTCCACGTAGCTGGAAGGCGTTCTACACCATGTTCGCTTAGTATTACTTTTCAGAATAAAATCTATCAAATCAGAACTTTCTTCTTCTTCATCTTGGACAAGTATTGAGCTCACCACTGTAGTTATTTTCCGTGAACAATCATGATAGCCTAAAGCTTTCTTCTGGTTAATCAGAGCTTAATAATCCGACAGCCTTGACAACTGTTACACCAACCAACTCCGGACGGCGCATGATATATAACTGAAAATAGTTGAGTAAATAAAGATCACGTGACTTCCCTTATCTTGACAAATGACGGGCATAATAGGTTAAAGATGTGAAACGATTACCAGCACGCTACCATATCTAAAAGCTAGTGATTTAAAACGATGAAAGAAAACATCAAAGACAACTGGTGTGAAATAGAATCAGAAATTTGAAGACAGCCTACTCGAAGCGCACTCAAAGTTTTCACCACATTGACTCAAGAGAAAAAGTAACTCGAGTATTATGTTTGAGTTCTGAAATCCTCCTTTTTTTTAAATGGTCCAGATATACAGGGTGTGGCGTAATGAGTGGATAATAGGGTACCTGCGGGTAGGGGCCATTGTGGCGGTTCAGAAAAATATTTGTTATGCTCAGTAAAAGTGCCTCGGTTTTCGAGATATTCGACATTTTCGAAATTCGAAAGCAAGTAAAATTTTAGTGAAATCTTATTTTAAAAACATAACTGTGCTTGTGTTATAAAAATAATAGTTTCCATTCGATAGCACATCTATCCAAGAATACTATCCAAAAAACAGATAGAAAAAAAAAATTCATTTGCAGTCTGGGCGCCAAAAATAGTGACGAAGGGTGAAATATTTCTTAAATTTCGAAAATGTCGAATATCTCGAAAACCGAGGCACTTTTACTGAGCATAACAAATATTTTTCTGAACCGCCACAATGGCCCCTACCCGCAGGTACCCTATTATCCACTCATTACGCCACACCCTGTATATTAATATCTACACAAATAAATAAAATTGGAGTGTCTGTTTGTAATAATAAAATAACCGCTTTTTACTAAGTGCATATGGATGTATACACGGTACATATGCCAAAAAAACAACATTTTTTTACAATTTTTGTCTGTCTGTCTGTCTTTCTGTTTGTACTGGCTAATCTCTGAAATTTCTGGACCGATTTTGATGGGACTTTAACTGGCAGATAGCTGATGTAACAAGGAGTCACTTAGGCTACTTTTCCGAGGGGTAAAATAGAGATACGTGATAAAACCGAATCCCACTCGGATGAAGTCGCGGGCAACAGCTATTTATAACATAAAATAATGTCAGTAACTAAAATTAATGCCACCACATTTTCTGTCTTCTCTTTTTATTTTATTTGAATCCTGCATGCTCATTGGTTGTAACGCGACCATTTAGGTGGATGACAAACAAATATGTAATAATAAAAATTATGGGAGATGAAATGCCTGAACAAATGTACAATCCTCATTATACATATAATCACAAAAGAGAAAACTAATTTCCATGAAACACGAAAGAAAAATGTTACACAAAAATTCAAGGACTCTGACGGATTTACTTCCATTCTAAAAGTCGTACGGACGATCCATTAATAATAATCCGAGGGCTTCGCCTTACTACGACTACTTAGGGCTAATCCGTTAATCTTAATCAAGTGCCTTACTGAAGACTGACTTTGCTCGAATTATTCTCTAAAACATTTAAAGCTGTCAACGATACTTGCCGGCTTAATTAGTTAGTTGAAGGTAAATATTTATGAAATGTGATACCCATTAAAACAGAGTTGATTCTCTTTTCAATTCAATAAAGAAGTACAAATTTAACATAGAAAACTGATTAAATAATTAAACGACATCTATTTGGTCGATTTTTTACCGTTAACGCAGTTTAGCGCAACGGACCCGGTAACAATATGCAAAGCCCATTGAAAATAATATATATATATATATAAATATTTTATATATATATATATCTGTTAAATTGACACATGTTTAAATATATGTAATAATAATAATAATATTGGTGGACATCACACAGCGCCATCTAGCCCCAAAGTAAGCTAAGCACAGCTTGTATCATGGGAACCAGACAACTAATATTATATTTATATACTTTTCTTTTGTAAATGTATATGAGACAAATCACATAACTTTACACATAGCAGCAGTAGAACTTGTGCCTAGTTCGCCCGGAGAAGTACTGCCACCACACCTGGTAATCTGCCTCCAAACAGTGATGCACTCGTGTTGCTGTGTTCCGGCGGAAGGCAGTGGGTGCCGGTGAAATTGCAGGCGCATGAGACGTAACATCCCCGTCTCAGAGTAATGGACGCAACGCAATTCGACTTGAGTCATGTCGTACTTTAGTGGAGAGGACTTGAGTGGTATTGCTCTTGTCTCTGGGCGGCGGTTACCACTTAACATCAGGTGGGCCCCGAGCACGTTCCATTACCAACATGGCATAAAAAAACTTTGTGCACAATTTACGATTGTTCTATATTTTTTTGGACAATGCACCCTGAATTCTATTTCCAAACACGCTCCATATGCATTTAAAAGTTCACTCAAATACTCGAATACCAATCCTACTATAAATACAAAATTGTAGTTCTCTGAAACAAGCGAGTATAATTAATAATACACTCACCAGTATAGTATTAAGATTCCATCTCTCCAAATTTATTTACCTAATTAAGGCTTGTACCCACTCAGTTATGTCAAAAGGATACACCAAGATGTATATGTGTATACTTAGCGCTTACATACAGAGATAACATGGTTACGTTGAGGACGAATGTACAAATATTTAATGCTGCCTCACAGCAATTCATACGAGTATGTTAGAGATAGAGTAGTATTATGAAATTGTAATGACTGACATAATTTCACTGAGAAATATAGAGTTCAAGGGAACGAGGAACAATCTCAAGGCAATAGCCACAAAGCCTTTAAAAGCCAGAAATGATTTTTGTGTCATTTTAATCTTAAAATGTCCGCTCAAAATTGATATAATATAACTCGGAAAAAATATTTAGATACTGAAATTACTCTTTAGAAGTTGGAAACATTACCAGCAACCCTATATTCTTACATTAAAAATGTTTCCCGTTAATATTGGTCGTATACTTAGGTCAATTTTGCCGCGAAGAAGCATGACATATAGCTCAAGTGATTCGGTACATGTCTCCAGAGCAGCTATTTGATCAGTACCAAGCACAAGTCCGATCGTGTGTAGATTACTGGCCTAATGTATAATAATAATAATAAATAATAAATTCTTTATTTATTATCTTATAAATGAAACATTCTGGGTTTGGAATCTCCTTTTAAGCAAAATTGTTTTGCTTGTGTTAGGAGAAACCGCTCTGCCATTAACATGATTACATAAATTTATAAGTAAAATATATACAGAATATGAATGAACATATTGTTTGAAGAGTACGTTAGTGATTGCATTAATATTTTTTGTGTGTGTGTGAGTGTGTGTGTGTGTGTGTGTGTGTGTGTGTGTGTGTGTGTGTGTGTGTGTGTGTGTGTGTGTGTGTGTGTGTGGTGCCACAGATAAATTTCATCTTGAAGCCTTGGAATTTATAGAAAGGTGAGAGGAAAAGGCTTATTGGCAACATGTATTGGTGGAAAATACACTACTAAGAGTCGAAAACAGGCGCAGTGTTCAGTCCTGAGGAAGGTATTACTACAGGTATTTTTCATCCTTAAGTTAGTTACAACAACTAAAAAGTAAAAATTGCAGTAAAATCTTAACGCTATGCGTGCGAAGTTATGGCCGCTATATATCCGAGTAGGTCGCTAGTCCATAATGCGGGCATTCAAAATTTGGAACTCATTGTCCATGTCCAGTATGCTGCATTGCGTTGACTGCATCTTTGTTTTATATCAGGTGAAATGTCAGTCAAATGAAAGTTTGTTAGAAATCAAAAAATGACAATAGTAATAGGTTTCTAGAACTAAAACTAAAGCTATATTAACGCTTACTTCATAAATATAGCTATACTACTTAGGGCTTCCCATTGGTTTGGTTCCTTGTGATGAATATTTGCCCATTTCTACTAGTGAAAGGTTTATTGCAGTGGAATATTATGAAGTTAATATTTTTGTGTTTAAGTGATGGAATGAACACACCACCCCCACCTCACTCAACATCCTACCCTACCATATATAAGGCGACTTACTCGCATCGCACTGCACCCCTCACTCTTACAATTACAGAGAAACTTCTTGTGTAATGTCACCAACCTTATAGACAGAAACAGAGCAATAAGAGTGCACTAATATTTGGTGGCAAAAATGGGTGTAGTGAGTCCTGGATGAATTATGCAGGAATACTGACTTCTAGTAGTACTAAAATAGCGACGATAAAGTATTTGTTTGCATTACTACTACCGGGTCGTAATCCCATGTGTACGTTACGTTACCGTCCTTTAGCCGGAACAATACAAACATTTACTATTCGGGTGGAGACATTGGGTCAGTCATAGATAATGCACATGAAACAAAGTGAATTTCCTGACGCTTTTACAGGAAATACGCGTGAGATTAAGTTTTAAACAATAAGGGTTTTAAATTAACTTTTTAAGACAAATTTGTGTACCTTCTTAAAAGTTCTTACTACACGTTGCACGCCTGTTGTAAATATGGGTAAATCCATATGGTTAAATACAACCTTAATGTTAAAATACTTCTTATTTTAACATATTTTAAAATACTTCTTATTTTAACATATTTTAAAAATGAGGTCTTATTTTCATAACCTATTTTATAAGGTCTACTTTTACATGGGCGTCGGACATTATCATGCGAAAATACGCGCACTGATAGATTTGGCTGAATAATTATTTACAGCAAAATTGAAGGATCATGGTTAAATACTATATTTAAATAATAATACAAAATTAAAGCCAACTATGAAAAATTATGGAGAAAATTTATCCAATACCAAATTCGAGATAATACATTCAAAACCTATGCAGTCAAAAATCAAATTCACAGCTTTCCTACGTTTCCTTCCCTTCCGTTCTTTTTTAAGTTCTGTGGCGAATAACTGTAACCATTGGGGTAAATGAGTTATTCAGTAGAAGTTACGAGTAGGCAAACGTAGACCAGGTTGCCTCCGAGCTTTGTGGAACGACGACTTGCGTAAGTTAGCTCGCGGAAAGTGGACACGGAGTGGGTTCAGTGGCATTTTGTGAAAATTTCCCAGTGCCACTACTGTATAGAGCAGTGCAATTAGGTATGCCGAAAAGTTAGCTCAGTAGGAATCAATACTACTGAATACTACTGACTGGCCTCATAGCTCAGTTGGTTAGTAACCCTATCTTCTGTGCTGTAGGTCGTTGGTTTGATCCCCACTCAGGACAAACATTTATGTGACATTTGTAAGATGTTTGTTCTGTGTCTGGGTGTTAATATTTATTATATGTATGTATTTACAAAAGAAAAGTTTATAAGTATTAAATTAGTTGTCTAGTTCCCATGATACAAGCTATGCTTAGCTTACTTTGGGGCTAGATGGCGCTGTCTGAAATGTCCACCATTATTTATTATTATTATAATATGACAGGTAATTATGATTATAATATCTAAGTTTGGCACCTTGCTGCATCTGTTTCTGAGAACTGTAAAAATCCCTCTGAATTCTCTACGTGACAGCCAAATTATTATATATGGGGCAAAGACAGAAAATGATAGTCTAAACATATAATACATAGACTTATTTTATTTTCTATTTGCAGCCCTAATTATGGTGATGCTTTAAATGAAAAGTTATTTTAATACTTAAGTTCAAGACAATAACTAGTATTTATTGTCAAAAATGTGTCTCTATTTTTATTATGAAATATGGTTATTAAATTGGTTTTTTAAATAAAAAAAATACTATCGCAATCTATACAAATAAATAAAATTGGAGTGTCTGTTTGTAATATTAAAATAACCGCTTTTTACTAAGTGCCTATGGATGTACACACGGTACAAATACCAAAACATTTTTTTTTTCAATTTTGTCTGTCTGTTTGTTCCAGCTAATCTCTAAAATTTCTGACCCAATTTTGACGGGACTTTCACTGACAGATAGCTGATGTAACAAGGAGTAACTTAGGCTACTTTTCCGAGGGGTAAAATAGGGGTGCGTGATAAAACCGAATTCCACGCGGACAATGTCGCGGGTATATTTTAAAATATAGAACTTACATCGTGACCGCCACATATAAAGTACAACATGCCCGACGTGAGCTGTTACTTAATAATGTGGCTTTATGTTTCAAAAGTGGTTAAGCTGACCAATTTATATAGCTTGTAACCGTCTAAGCTTAGCAGGTTTCGATATTTTTTATCCAAGACAAATTTCTGCAATTTATTTTTCATGATCTTGCATTTGTGCTTCTGAGTGATATTTTGAGGTGAAAGAAATCAGCTTATAATTATATATTATAAGACTCAGTGACCTGACTGCTTAATATACAGACAACTGACAAATGAAACCGCTGTTTATACGGAATAAAAATTTTGATAGTGTACATTCATTATAGTGTGTAAGT
The DNA here is from genome assembly GCA_947359385.1 of Chesias legatella. NCBI lineage: Eukaryota > Metazoa > Arthropoda > Insecta > Lepidoptera > Geometridae > Chesias > Chesias legatella. Next base: position 3,848,019 of record OX375768.1, on the reverse strand, counting down.
GTAATTGACTATGCAGGAATTTTAGAAAGCTGAGTTCAAAGGAGTACTAAATTCAATTAATTTGATAAAAATACCTCTGGATTCAAACCCATTTGTATCTAGAACTACATCCACTATTGAAAAAATCCTGATATATTTATATAAACAAATCAATATTTATTTGTTTCTTCGTATTTTATGCGATGTCAAACTTTCTTCCGATTTCGATTAAACTTCGTCAACTTATTCCTTGCGCTTGCTCTAAGGCATAGTACATATAATTAACTTACAGCTCGTACCGTACCGGCAAATAACGGCAGCAATTAATTTTTAAATTCGGTATTGGTTAAGAAAATTAACAGTGAAACTAAATTTTAGCACTTGTTTAGTTTATGTCGAAATTAATAATTCTTCATAACATAAGTTGATGGGAAATAAAGACGGGCAAAAAAATATTGTTGTAATAACATACCCTAATAAAGTTACTTCTCCCTGGCCTTCAATATTGAAGGTAAGATTGTACAGCACAGTTTCCAGAAAGCGAGTCTGAGACTTTGAAGGTTTATATAGTTCTTAAACTTTCTGACAATAATAATTATCTTAATTGGGTAGCTCGAGCTTCCTGTTCATACATTCATAATTACGTACGAGTATTATATATTCACGTTGTTTCCAAAGCGTGGGCATTGCCGCTATAAGCCACATTTCAGTCTGTGGTTAGCATTCTCGTGCATAGTTAGACGTGACATATCATGAGCTCGACACTGTCACAAGTTTTCTGCAAAGACGGATACGATACTAAACATTCTCGCATTTACAGACACCCAAATTCACAAACTTCCTACCTCTATAAAATCGCCTCTCTCTAGCCTCAAAGGTTTGCTGGAAGAGAACTCTTTGTAGGGTTAAGCTCGCCTTTGTACATGTATCTCTTATGACTTTTTTGTATATTTTATTCTCTGTGTACAATAAAGAATTAAGAATAAAGAACTTCTATTATATTCTAAAATTTAAAATCATTTTATTTTATTTAATACAGTTACGGAACGAGCCAACGGCCCACCTGGTGTTAACTGGTAATTTTAGCCCATAACAACCGATGCAACTTGGGTCCTCCCCTACTAGGTACGACAAGACCCAAGTCGCATCGTATGCGCCCGTAACCCTGAGACGTGTAGGTGGAATGTCTCATGTGCGTGTAATTTCACCGGCTACCACTCCTTTCAAACCGGAACACAGTAACACGAATGCGTTACTGCTTGGCGGCAGAAATGGGCATGGTGGTAGTAGTTCCCCGGGCGTACTTGGCGAGAGTTCTACTGCTCTTAAGAAACTAATTTCTAAAATTGTGGCAATGTAAAGGGTCAGTCGTAACCGTGTATTTTATTTCATGATGGAGTGTGTTAGCAAATATTCTCTTCCACTGACGCATAACAATATCTCAAATAGGATTTCCTACAAAATATTCACTTGAGTAATAACCTGTTACCGGGTAAAAAAAACCATATCATGAATTATGGTGAGTACTACTACTACCTAGATACTAATTATTTCACAAGTGAGAGAATGAAAATATAGACATAAATGCACATGCATGTCATCACAGTTTATTCAAGATTCTTTGCAGCGACTCCAGATGATTAGGTAACACTGTACTTCTGCACTTCTGAGCCACGCTCCAAAAAGTACATTTGAGAGAAAAAGCATATTGACATACACAATGCTTATGAATTTATGATAAATATCAAGGTACTTTTGAACTCAGGCGCAATTAACCTCAGTTGAGGTAAAGAATACTGACCGTTTACAACGCAGTTCCTAGGGGAAATCTCGAAAAAGTGGACCCAAGGCTCATTATACGATGTTTCTTACATCAGACTGGAAAATCTTTTATTACTCAGTTTTATTATTTACTTGTAAAAGCTTGTTTGTTATGGAGGGAAATTGAATAAGGATGAAGTTCATAAAAGAGCGGATATACGTAGCAAACGAGATGGGTAATATAGGAAATAATAATGAGTATAACTAGGTGTTTGTTATTTTTCCTAGCTTACTAAGTTATCGTTATTTCGCCTATGCGAAACAAATAAACTGTTGCCATCTATACATCTATACAAATAAATAAAATTGGAGTGTCTGTATGTAACATAAAATAACTTTTTACTAAATTCACATGTAAACACGGTGCATATTCCAAAACAACATTTTTTTAAATTTTTGTCTGTCTGTCTGTTTGTTCCGGCTAATCTATGAAATGTCTGGACCGATTTTGACGGGACTTTCACTGGCAGATAGCTGATGTAACAAAGAGTAACTTAAGCTACTTTTCCGAGGAGTGCGTAATAAAACCGAATTCCACGCGGACGAAGTCGCGGGCAACAGCTAGTATAAATATTAAGCCTGGCAGAACTCTTCCGGGTCACGTTACAAATGGACGCAGTACAGCGCGGTGTGTAGGCCGCGGCTGCCAATTTCTGTATGCATCTGCAATTTCTCTTTGTATCTATATGGAAATGTTTACTCCAGCTCAGCCTCTTTGGTTCTCCGATGCTGATATACCTGAGTGTACCCGTACGGAGAAAAACGTAATGTTAGTTTAAGTACAAAGGTAATTTGTCAGCTGTAAGTGTGCAATAATTCTAATGGATATATATATATATATATATATATATTGCAGGTTGCCTGGAAGAAATCGCTGTTAGCGATAAGGCCACCCATTGTATTACCTTAGCTTAAGTATTAATCTTTACGAAATTTCCATGTATGGTGGTCAATAAAGTATTATCTATCTAGCTATCTATTATTTAGGTCATGCACGTTGATGCTGTATTTAATTTGCCTTTTCAATTAAACCTCACCTTATTCTTCCTGTTATTAAAGTTATCTTAATGGTCTTAATACTGTGATTCAGTGTTAATTGAAATTATAACAAAGGATACATCTTTAAGTCTCAGTGCAACAGGTACAATATGGGTCTGCTATACTGAATAAGGTGGACGAAATAAGATATTTTGGAGCATATAATAATGCTTTTAATACAAAGTAGGCTATCTGCTGGTAAAGGAATTTATCTAACTTATAAACTCTTACACACACTTAGACACTCTTGTAACAACCTATTTTTAAATCAATCTTTCTTCTGACTATAGTATCATAATAATATATATTTTCATGATCAAATGCCGACACAAAGTAACTAATCTTTCATATTAAACTTTGATTTTCTGGGAATCATAATTCAGTATTGGCAATTTTATTTGGGACACACTTCTAGAATTTATCTAGTAATTTTGATAAACTCGTAAAAGTCCGACCTAAAATAATTAAGTTCAGGTTTCCAGAACTTTCAATTAACAGAAACATGTGTCTGGCGAAGTTTGAGGCTTAGAAAAATGGTATAGAAAGTTAGGAACGATGGAAACTGACAAAAAAATCAAATCACTGAAATTATAAGGCATATATATATATAATAATATGCATAACCGATTGACATGAAATAAACACTAAATGTTAAGTGAAGCTTACTACAATATATTAGTGAAAACCGTATCTAAATCGAATAAGCCGTTTCTGATATTAGCGTGCACAAACACACAGACAAACAGACAAAAAAATAATAATTACAATTTCGGGTTCGGCATCGATATAATAACAACCCCTGCTACTTTTTTTTATATATTTCCATTGTACAGACACCACTTTTCTACAATTTTATTATATGTATAGATTATTTTTATTATTATGTTATACATTTCCGTTGCCAAATAGAAGAGCTGTACAAGAAGCCACGGGTAAAAACGAGTTATTATATAAAGTAGATAAAAACGCGATCAGTTACTCACATAAAAACACAAAGCTTTATATTTAGGTGTGGGTGGTCTGTTATACTACTTAAAAAACTTGAGAACAGGGCGTAATCCTTTGAGATAGGAGAGGACGCCCTCAAAGGAACAGTCCATCTTTTGTTTAAGAAATGCTTTATTATTTCACATAACAGGGTCGTTGTTTTACGGGATAATAATTCGAATCTATATATTTATATATTATCTTAGAATATAAACTAGTGTAGTATATGTTTCATCTTATTAATCTCTTTTGTCTGACCGTAGGTGTTTGAAACAAAAAATAAATCTTTTATGTAATTTAAGGACCATACATAGAGTCGATTCAACTCAAATGATCTGAATGATATATAATTTGAGTTTGAGCGACTAAGTACGTAGTGCTATGTATGTAAGGCACTTACTGAAGCAAAAAGGCAGAAAATGGTCTCAGTTGCCGGGACACCACACATATCTGCCGCCTGGTTACTTCTACGGACCAAATATACACACAGTTTTACAGCTACAAATTCATTTAAAATAGGAACCATTTGTTTTTTCGGACCAATGACATAATATTTTCATAAAGTTCAAAAGTTCTCTCATCGTTAGACTACCCATTCTCTTCGTATTGCATTTAATAAAGGATTAAAGAGAGAACAAATATAAAATATGTTTCCACAAGGACACTTGCTGATACTTGTTTGGGTCATGTTTGAAGGTTAATAATAGTACTGTAAAGGTTCGTACACAAGGCCGCACAAGTTTTCAACACAATTTTGTGCAAACCATGTGAGCACCACTCAACATCACTTCAACTTGAAATCTGAAACAACATCAGCCCACTGTTTTGGGGGAAAATGTGTTTAATTTACGCTGAAATCCTTAAGATTTCCGTGAAATCAGTCTCCAATTGCGCTCACACCCTCCTACTCCAAAATGGGCCTGACAGAAGAGTATAATAAATATCTATTAAAAACGAGCTCACACGCATTGCACTAGCATTCCATGTGTGAGATGTGAAATGTTATGCGCACTACACAAAGTTTGCCCCAGCCGGGGTCGAACTCGGGAAACCTCACATTGCAGGCTGAGCTACTACCAACTTAGCCACGGGGACTTCAACAGTAATTACCCCATTGACTAGCATCATGACCCTATACGTCGTGATTTCCCGAAATTTTCCTAATGGAGTTTCAAAAAGTTATCTCAGTTTGAGTTTCACAGCGGTGGAATCAGTGCGGTGCGATGAAATAATTACACAATTTTAAAATTTAACCCGAATCACAATGTATTTAAAAAAAATTAGGTTCGCCCAACTCATATAACTCAATTATTAGTAGATTCCGTACATCGTTAAAAAACCTCCATACTCGTCTTCACTTGTGATACGTATTCGAATTTCTCGTCTCCAGTCTCGAGTCGTATTACATTTCAACCGTGTATTTCCTTCTAAATACATTATCTTCAATATTGCACGTTGCCGACGCCAGCGCCGTGATGAAGACAGTCTCTCTCTCTCTCTCTCTGACGCTCCCCTAACTGCCTCGCCGAAATATGTTTTAACTTAGCTTTAGACTTTGCGTTCATTAAGTTCTATAATTGATTATTCGTAGTCAACAAACGAATACTGAACCTTTAAACTCCAAAGGTTCATTTAAAATACTAAAACTTTTACAACCATAATAATAAATAAAATAAATAACGATATAATAAACTCAAGAGAGGCTTGAGGAAGTTAAGCCGTTGATGTGGGTAAGGAGAAAGGAGCAATAAATGTTGTGGTAACTGAGTATTTTATCTTCAAGACCAAGCTTTCGGTGGCAATGCTATTCCAGTTCTAAGTCGCTATTACCAAGGACAGCAGTACGACTTTTACCGCTTTCCTTTAGATAAATTAAACGAAAGGTTTCGCGTTCGGTGCTGTGTGTGCATTTTGAAAATAGTAATAATAATAATAATAATAATAATCTTTTTATTTCTTGAAAAGATTATTATTATTATATTATATGGTTATGTAGTGTCACGTAGTTGTTTACATTTGCCGTCATGCGCTGCTAAACCTCGATAGATGCTATTTAACTGCGGTATTTTACGCGCCATATGTGAATGTAACTATCAATGCACGATTTACGTCACTAAATAATAATCTGAGTGGTCTTCTGAAATGTTTCCGGGGCTTGATTTAAGAAAATCAGGCTTTTATCCCTGAAATGTCAAAACAGGCTACTTTTCTCCTTGAGAGTTGACCTATCGTGCAAACATACGTTATAAATGGTGAGATCGCCGTCATTATTTCATTGATTCTATTTATTTAAATTATATAGCTTGTTTGAAATGAATTACCTACTGATCGTCCTTGAGTAATTGTTCATACAATTTTTCTTCTTACATCTTTTTAAATCTGAATCAATTACCTAGTAAACTACTTTCTAACTCAACGCAATTTAATTTGCCGTCGTGTCATATTTTTTTTAAATCATCCCCAACACCAAAATAAATTGCTTCAGAAAATATACAAAAGTAAGTCTGATTTAACGTGAAAAGTGGATAAGGTGGATATTTTATATGATACAGACAATTTTGTTTCCATTGCATCACTACGTTTCGGTGGCCGCCCAGTTGGGCGGGTTACCTACTAGCTAGCGAGCTGTAACCGTCACCACGCATTTACAGTAACGAGGTTCTAGTGTGCACGTGATGTCCACATTCACTATTACCGTAACGGAGCTGGCCGCTATACACGACAACTACGATTATAAGCAACTACGAAGATTGTGGATTTAACGAATGTAACAAGAAAAAAATAATTTCCTCTTGTTATTGAAAAATAGACATATAAATAAATACTCGAAAATAAATACATATCAACACCCAGACACAGAACACAAGTGTTCTTCACACAAATTTTTGTCCTGGGTGAGAATTGAACCCATGACCTACAGCGCAAAAGGAAGGGTTACTACCAACTGAGCTGTGAGGCCAGTCAATTGTAAATATATATTTGTAAATATTCATATCAACACCCAGACATCGAACAAACAATTTAGTCTGTCACACAAATATTTGTCCTGGATGGGATGGAACCCACGATCAATGAATATCACTTATTTTACTTCATCCCTGAAGCTGTCTTGGAAGGCTTGAGCTTGAGCAAGTTATTTTCATGTCGACCTATCCGATTTTCTCCCTCTTATCATTTTGTAGAGATGATGCCGTTGTCTATGACCAAAGAAATTGAAGACTCCTTGGTAGCAGATCAAAACTCAAAATGCACGTCTAATATAATAAAAAAACGTATGCGCAAAACAAGATGCTAAATCATGTTTTACGTAACACGAAAAATGTATTGGGAGAGTAAAATATGTTATGACAAAGGCCACCCCGCCCGAGTGACTCTCTCAGCCTGCGGGGCGGCCCGGCTACGGCTGTCCGTTACACGATATACACAGATTCCGTCCGTAAACTTTGAAGCATCCAATGACCCGGATTTCCTCGACCCCCATTTACTACGTATGACACATCAACAGTTTCAACATGCCTCTGTAAATAGAAGGCAGGGGAAATGTGTCGGAGCGCCTTTCTCGCATTTTCCCTTTTATTATCTATCTTTATTGTTTACTGAATCCGTACTATTAAACTTTCGGCAAATATTGCCCTTTCTTGTAATCGAACTATGGACATTGTCTATGGACATTCGGGGGTATCTACTTTTTAATTATACGTTAATGCTTGCTACGAAATGTGGATCATTGTAACACCTAATTAAAATCTATACAAATAAATAAAACTGGAGTGTCTGTTTGTAATATTAAAATAACCGCTTTTTACTAAGTGCATATGGATGTATACACGGTACATATACCAAAACAACATTTTTGAATAGTACACATTTTTTCAATGAAAATCTGCTTATTTACAACAAAACTGTAACACATAATTTTGTTTCAATATGTTTCTTGTATTAACAAATTGATTAGACAACGAATTAAAACTTAAATTCAATTAAATGATGTAATCAAGTCATCTAAATGGCTCCATGCGTCCGAATAAAATAGTTTTAAATAATGTTATACATTAGAATATGACATTAAACGTAATGGCATACAACTGAGTAGGTAGGTACATTTAAGTTTCATAGCTTGGCTTACCACAATTCCGATTGAATTTTAGAAACAGTTATTCTCGATCGAACAACGACCCCATTACCAGAATTATCTGTATGCAAAGTTATTCAAATTTAATACAAAACGTAATTCCATCATAGAATTGGAGATTTCGGTTGCCTAATTACCTATTCCGAGCAAAATTTCTATCATTGTCGTCCCGAGTGATGCCGAATTAAGCTAAATCTGAGAATGGACGAGATTATAAGACAAATCTCAATGCCTCATTGAGATTTAAAATGAGATGTTTCATGAATTTGTTGGAATTATTTGATTACTGGCTTTTACCCGTGGTTGTCGCTGTCTGCTACAGATTTATTTTCTAGGTGTTTTTAGATAAAAAGTAAGCTTTGTCTTGTTCCAGCCCATAAAATCATCACTATTACTAGTTGTTCCGTTGCCATGTGAAAACAAAACAAGAACATACTTTCGTAAAGATAACAGGAAATTCAAAGTAGCGTGAATCGGAATTCACGCTACTTTGAATTTTCTGTAAAAAAAAAGGTATGTACAAATATACTATGTACAAAGGACTCGGAAGTCCTTTGTACATAGTAAATTCTAAAGATGAATTCATCCTCCTTATAAAAATCTTACTACTACGCATATACCAGCAGATACTCCCTCACGGCACTGTATAGGACTTGGTATAGATACATGTATATTTTTACTGTCAAAATAAAATAAAAAGTCCCCCATATTTTTTTTAAGGAAGCCCTGCCTTTATTCTCTTCTTGTATTATGTTAATTCCATAAAATTTTATTCATAATCAAAAATGTATAATTTATCGCAACTGTACCGTTTAATTCTTGTTACTTTGTTAAATCTTTATAAAATAAAATAAATGCCTTTTAAAAGGCATTCTTAGGAAAGGTTTGAGTGTTGTAGCCAAGTGGTACATATACCGCGTGTTTCAATCCATAGATTGCTAGTAACGATAGACAACAGGATATCCGATATTTATTTATAGATTAATTTTACTCGTATACAAATATAAGCAGGTTTACATATTTGATTAGAGTCTCTTTTTTCATCTCTTGTTAGCTTTTAGTACCTACACACCACACCACTCTTAAACTATTAAATACGCTTTCCATCCCAAGGTTGTCTGGAAAAGTTCACTTCATAGCGATAAGACCACCCAGTACCACTAAGTTCTAAGTTTTTATAATTTTCTCTGGTGTAAAATAAAACTATTATTATTATTATTACTATTCGAGATTTGTGACGTTTCAACTTTAGGAATCGCCGCCGTCACCAGATGCGCAATATCACTTACCCAGTAAGTAATGGAAACATCGTAAGAAACACCGTAAGGAAACATATGCCTGTTTCTTTACGTGACGATGAGGTAGGTATTACGATGAATATCCTTAGGTAAAAAATATAATAGGTAACATTTTTGGAAGACAAAACGTATCAAGTGCACGGAAGGCATTATTCGAGGCGCACTTCAGTCCTGTCACCAAACTGGTTCGAGAGAGAGTATTAAAGCAAAAAGTAGTTGTATTACAATAAGAAGGTGAAGAATATTTGGAAAAAATAAAAACACTATAATACAAAAAAGTGAGATTATTGATTCGCACGAGTGTTTTATATTTCACAAGTTTAGTGCGTAATCACCGCATAACAGATTCTTATTGGCACGTCGCTGCGCCACTATTGGATAGGAAATATTTGCAGTATTGTAAAAGTGGTATTATTGTATGAGCAGATTTAATTGTCTAGTCTAGTCTAAAACATAAAACAATACATTTGACACAGCGCCATCTAGCCCTAAGCTTGTAAAGCTTTCAGTACTACAAGAACAGAACTGACAGCTTAATTGTAAATACATACTAGTAATAAATTATTAACATCCAAACACATAAACATATCTATTCTCCTGACAGAAATACTTTTGTCTTGAGTGGGAAACGACCTGTGACCTGTGAGACCTACAGCGCAGAAGGCAAAAATACTAACAACTGAGATGTAAAGCCAACTGATGGATTATGGGTTGATGCTTTCGTAGTTGTGCGATATCCGTCCGATATCGGTATTGGAAGCTGATAGAGTTATTCGACAAGGCCGCTATATAATATCGACACGATTACATATTGGATCTAATAACGTTGAAATTCTCTAACACAGCGGCTTCAGGATTGTAAATACAAACAAAATACAGGCTTTTCCCTAAATAATTTTAAATAACGCTTATGCAGAGTTCAGTGTTCGGAGTTCAGTACATCTATTTATGTATAATCTCTTTGTTCCAGGGAGGAGCGCGGTTGAGTGATAAAAAAGGACAACATAAATTCAAATGACTTCGCCCGGATGCGAACATTTTGTAGATTTAATAAATTAGATAGTTAACACAATGTTTACTACAAGCTCTGTGAAACGGACGTTCATGGCATTTGTGCTTCTAGCGTCGACTTCACCTTCAGCTACGCAAGACACCATAATTGCAAGTAAGTGATTTAACCCAGTTGAACTCTTTGTATACGGTCATACGTGCTTACTGATCGACTTGAAAATATATGCTTACAACCCATTTTGTCGGGCCTGATGAGTTACGGGCTGAAAATACCAATAACAAAACATTCTCCTTTAACATTTCACCGTCGCGTCGTCTTCGGCATCAAGTCGTGGCACAAGTTCTGTAGCGCTTCGAATATGATTGAATTGAAAGTTGTTGATTCTATACCAACAAGACGAAAGAGAACATTGAAAATGGTTACTGCTAAGCAGTGTTACCATATCGTACCGAACACAGCCAAATAAGGTATATATCATAGTACATCGTATACATATTTATTATTTTATAAAAGTTTTTGTCTGAATGAGTGCCAGAGGCAACGAGATAACATATTTTTTAATTGAGACATATTTTATTACATTTATTTGAATACAGTTTGAACAAACCGGACATCAAAACTATGAAAGAAGGTGTTCCGTTGCAAATTGCAATGAAACTGCGAATTCGACATTGGTATTGTAACGATCCCAACTCTGTTGTACCACCAAAATTTCTAATCAATAATCAATTCGAGTATTTTATTTGGAATCAATGTAATTTTATTAAAACCTTTTTCATTACTTTGCATTAAATACTTTTTATTCCACATAGAAAGATGACAGAAGGCTACAGGAAAAAGAAGAAGGCTTTGACAGGGGATTCGGATTGGGATAGCGAGCTTAGATGTGTGAATCGAACAGATTTTTATTAAAATAATATTGATTTTGCAAGTAATTATAATAGAAATTTGCATCAATGTGCATAGTTTTGTGATACACATTTAATAGTGTAATTGTTTCCACCCATAAATAGTTTCCGTGATATTTCGTGAATGCGGGATTTTGTAATGCGTAGTTGCTGTGATGACGTTTTAGAATGTAATATGTTAAGTGCGTAATTAGTGTGGATTTTATCAAAATGTTGAAGATTCTCTTTCCTAAAAAAGGAAATAAAAGAGAATTATTATGGCTTAACCATTATATTATTTTGTTGTGAATATTATCAATATCTGTTCGATGAATACCAAAACCCATAACATGGTTTATGGTCTGCTGGCCTGATCCTCTCGGTGTCAACGAAAGCCAGGAGTCAGGGATTCCCTTGTTAGTTAGGCCCAGGCAATTTGAGTGAATTGGGTGTTGAGTTTTCCCTTTGTTGGGCTCAGCAAAGCTCCCACATTGGTTGTTTCCTGAACTTGGATAATGGGGACTTGTCGAAGTGGGTCATGCCTTCAGCACCCATACTAAATCTATTTTCAGGATCCAATTGATGTGGTCCCTCACACATCTCGCGGTACACGTCTTAATTCTGCTGTCTTTGGCTACGGCCTGCAGGAGATAGACCTTAGGGCTGGCACTAGGAATACAAAGTCGAGAAAGCCAATCTCGCATACATTAGTCAGAATAGTTAGAAAGGTACACATTTGCAATCTCTTGTGCTGGTTGTTCCTTCATGCACAATTAGAATTAAATACGGAGTAAGGACGCAACTCCTTGTTTTGCTCTCACACATATTTGTAGCTAGTGTAGGTATTTAGGTACACAACTGATAATTTCAGAGTTATATACAGGTGTTCCTTTTATTGATTGATACTGATTTTACTGACTTAAATCAATGATTCCAAGAATAGTTGTGTTGGTTTTATGTTTTATGATAGAAATATAAACAAATATTTTATATAATAATTTATCTCATACTTCTGTATTTTTTAAAGATCAGAAGTAGATAAAATAGTTAATTACTATTCAGTACAAATAGTGATTAGTTCTGCTTTTATTCATAGCAGAGCAGCACTGTATAGATTGATGCAATTTTACGCTTATCTAATACTTCAGAGTATCTGAAAGATCAAATGTAAATAAAATATTTATTTATTAGATGATACAAATAATGGCTAGTTCCGCTATTGTCTGTAGCAGAGCTACATTGTACAAATTAATGCCTTCTGATGATACATTCATAGATGTTAGTTGGAAATGTTTTATATTTATTATTTTGAAACAATTTGTTCTACATTACCAATCTGATGTGCACAACAGATCATTTAACCTATCATAGTTTATATTTTTTTTAATATATATTTTACCGGTACTGATATATTGGTTTGAGAAACCCAGATATTTCACGGAATTGCTAGTTAGGCTCTGCCGTCTGGTCAAAAAGGGGTACGACTCCACCTAGCTGTAATACCTAAATGGTCAGCATATTGGTTTGTGAGATCTGTAACCACCTCAATTGATCAGTTTTGAATTATTGTTAGGGTTGAGACACATTGCTAAGTACTGTCATTTATTATCATCTTATATATTGATAATGTGCTCTGCTTGTTCTGCATTATGGCACTATACCTCAGTTACAATCTCAGTACGAGTTTAGAAACTTACTGAATGTGAAATACATTTATTAGCATAAGTGAGCCAAGCTCTTATTTATAATTTAATTTAAATTACTGTTACAGTACAGTAAATCATTGTGGATATAGGAGAGTTTTATACTCTTTTCATCATTAACTCTTGCTCGTATGCTATACGAGTTAACTAAATCTCTTCGGAGAATAATAGGACCTTTTCTCTTCTTTTGATTAAGGAGGGTTAAGTTCCGCAGGTTCGATGGGATAATACTTTATTATACCACGAATAGAGGATTTCCTAGACGACAAATCCTAGGGTTGTCAGGAGTCGAAATTCATAGCATGGCGCGGGGAGGGGCGTCGAGCCATAGTTTGTGAAGATGCCGTTGGCCCACAAACTATGTTCGTGGTATAAAATAATTAACTGCTATTTTTACAGCAGTATTAAATAAATTCTTGTTATTCGCTTTTCATTATTAAATTAGAGTGTGTACTATTCCATTAGTTCAAAACTTTCGTTTAATTATAACAATCTACTTTTGTAATAGTACATTTATAATTCTCCAGATCTAATATTTATTCTTAGGAGCTTTCTTCACTACGCTACCCAATACCATGTCTTATGTCTGCTACCAGCATACCTCTTAAAGAACCTTCTATTTAACGGGTTACTATGAAACACAACGTACAGTCCTACCACTAATTCGATCACACTATTGGCCATTATAAATATTAAGATTTAGAATATATTTTCGAAATTTTTTCGATCTGAGTGTCTTATGACGGATGGAAGGGGGGGATCCGTTACAGTATACTGCTATAATGTAAGTTTCCAGATGATTAATTTGAAGGTCCTCAATATAGCGCGATATGATATATGCTTATATGCAACGAAATTTATTATTTATTTATTATATTGTTTTGCTTTTTATTTCATCATTTCATATTTCATCATTCATTTTGTAAAAATATTAACCAGGCTAGATTGCGGTCCACTTTTGAAGCGGTCCCAGTCGCCTGTGTTTATAATGTCGGGTGTAATTGTGAATGAAATATACATGCGTATGTCATAAAAGATAATGGATATGAATGGAAGCAAAATTTATTTATTTTGCTTAAAGCTTGTCTCCATTTTAACTTCGGAACTGACTAAAATATGACTGAATGTCTGTAAAATACACGTTACGACATATTTTTCACGTAACGTAACAGTTTCTATTGTCATAACAGGGTCATTACATCCGGAGAAAAAACGATATATCAAGTCGCATTTGAAGGTTACATTTTGCAAAATAAGACTTCAAACTGTCTGGTAAACAGACTGATAAAGTATCAGATAACCAGACAACTGATAGAATACATTATATACTTTTTGTAAATAAATTAAATTAATACATACTAAAACTCAGACAGAGAACAAACATCTGTATTCGTAACACAAATGCTTGTCTTGGGTGGGAATCGAATCCACGACTTACAGCGCTGAAGGCAGAGTTACTACCAACTGAGCTGTGAGGCATGTTATAATAAGAAAATATTGTAGATACTATATTCCTAGTATCAGAGGCCAGAACACACGTGCATGGATGTCCTGCACGTTAACGCAAGGGGTTTGCTCATAATATGTCATATAGTTCTATATTGTGAGGACCTTAAACTTTAAAGTTGCATAAAATGAACACAATACCTAAACTTAACTTCAGAGATACAAGATACATGGACCGAAATGCGGCGACCGCGACTACCTAGTTTTATATGCATCTGTATAGAACAAAATAGATAAGAACCTGCAAGGCGCAGCAAGGTGTTCTAAGCTAATCAGTCTCTCACCGCACCGCGCCATGTCTGATGTGAAAAGCTTCAAAGCGAAAGTGAGCATCGTCGCTAGTTTTATCCAGTTTCATTATTCTGGACGTCACATAATAGAAATGCTTATAAAACACGTTTGCGAACTATTTTCACGTAACAAAGTTCCTATTGTGTCTAATATCAGAATTTATTCCGCGCGGGGACGGAAACAATAAATATACCTGCGTGTGCTCCTTTAACGGAAAAGAAGAAACATTTTTAGAAAAGGGAAGATAATATTACGATAGTGTTTCTTTAATTTTTCTTATTTGGGAATAAGTTACGAGATTGTTCTAGCAAATAGCCAATCTGATATTAAGTGGTTACATATCTGCCCATTATAAAAACCACACGAATAGAACCCTCAGTTAAAAAGCTACCAAACACCAGACCAGTATTTCGCCCGTAATTGTAAGGTGTAACGGGAAGGTGGAATATTACTCACTGCGTGTAGTTTTACCGAAATCAGCTTTTCAAACCAGTACACTGCAATTTGTGGCTGAATATGTATGGTAGTAGTAATACTCCGACCAACTAGGCAGAAAATCTATTGCTGTTAGATATTTGTCCTTCTTAGCAGCGCATCAGTTGTAGACTTGACCATCTTCTTCATCACCCCAGCTTTATTTTAAGAATTATTTTCTGATAACTAGGGAAAGCTGCATTCCTCACCCAAAAATGCCTATCCGAACCTCATGCCTAATTGTAATTATGACCTATCTGAAATTATATGATTCTGGTAACCAGACCAGGAATACTTTATAACTTTTGAGAAATTTGTAGCAACAACAGATATTTATATTCGTGTGGCTTGTGGCGTTAGATTATCGATCTCATCAATCTAAAAATACTACGAAGTCGTGCCGCTGCTCCTCGACACGTATTATGTGAAACTTTTATTATGCATATTTTATATATCTATGTCTAAAATGGCAGTTGATGTAACGATAGTAATTAAATCAACAGATAAAAAAAACCTTTTTGGAATGTGTGATCGTTCTGCCTTATTTTTTTTCTTTTTATGTGATACTGTTACGGAACGATCCAACGGCATATTAATTGGGTGATCAATTTTGTGCTAATCATAAAAATGTGCGACCACGGTCGAAACATGGAACTCGAGACCCTTCGTTTTTGAAGTAGGTTTACTGCCACGGGTGCCGTCAAAGTAGTCGAGGAAGGTACTAAAGTCGAACTTCAAACCCCTTTCAAGTTCACAGGCCATGGTTTGCAAAATGTATTCACGTACAAATGAAAGTAGCGGAAGTCCCGTTCCAATTTTAACCGACATGCTAATTTTCACCAAAGTTATTGACAAAGGTTGACGGGTAGACAACAAATTCACCCTTTATTAGTTCCGTTGTACAGTAAACGACAGAAGTACATTTTATGACTTCAAAACTCAAATACCTAATTCAAAATTTGTTGGAGGTTCGGTAAATATGTCTGGCTGTTATGGTGGTCTGGATTTGTTTGTTAATCAATACGATCATAATATATTGTAAAATTTGCAATAGCCTCCTTTTAGGTAAGAGTACCTGGATGGCCGAGCTTTGCTCGGTATATATTTTTTGACGTGACAACGTCTTATAATTCGATAGAGCCGGCTGCACGCACGAAAAAACATGACTCATGCGGCGTTACCTCGCTCTGAGGCGTTCCATGTAAGGCTTGTGCAAGTGCAAGCGAGAGCGCGGAACGAGCGACAAAGAAGCACAATCGGCCTTTGCGTTCGGCAGCGTTCGACATCCGTCTCTCTCCTACTTGAGTGAGCGATGCGTCTGCGTGGACAGCTGCTAATACTTACATTTACATGTTTTGATCGAGTATCAAGTGCAGTGTAAAACTATTAAATTGTAAAAAAAAAATTGACATAATTGTATTTATGCGTACAAATAAATCTAACTTGATCAATTTCATTGTGATTTCCAATTACCTCCTTCTCTATATACATACAAATCTATTAAACAAATGAAATTAAAATTTTCTTTTGAAAAATGCTACCATTCCATCAGTATTTTCTTAAGACGTTGTCACGTTCAACTATCGTCAGTAAACCGACTTTACAGACAACCATTTTTTTTTTGATAAATTGTGTTTTGTTGAAATTATATTTAAGTACGAAGTACATACTGATAAAATGATGAAATATGAATAATATTTTTCGATCTTACCGACAGAAGAAACGCCACCTTTTTGTTATTTTTCTTTCAATAAAAAAAAATTAGTTTATGTTTAAGTTGATTTTCTGAAAATGAATCCTAGCTAGATCGATTTATCGCCCCCGAAATCCCCTGTATACTAAATTTTATAAAAATCGTTAGAGCTGTTTCCGAGATTCAGATTATATTATATATACATATACAAGAATTGCTCGTTTAAATATATAAGATACAAGGTGTGAAACAATCATCGTACTCAAAATTTTGTATTTTGAAGGTGAAACATATTATATTAAAGGTATGATATTGAAATGATGCATGAAAAAATGTATCTAATGAATAGCCAAAGGTTTAGAATCTCATTTTAAGAAAGAGCCATCTAGCGTTCAGTAGTGAGACTGTAAGCCGCGAAATTTCCAGAATTCACGCGTTTTTAGGTATAAAAGGTTTAAGGTTAAGGTTTTTAAGGTTCTTTTAGGGCGTTTTTAAGGTTTTGTTATTTCTTGCAACATATCCTTTAGCCTGCGCCCATACCAACTCAATGGGATTGAGCTCACAGTGGTATGGGGGCAGACGTAAAACAATTATCCCATGCTGCGCTGCCATCTCGTCTACAACATACTTATCGCAATGTTCTTGTTTGTGTATTTATATCAGAGCACTTTTATACAATTTTATTGTAAAATAGAAATAATATTCTTTTATAGCTTGAAATGATTATCTACTCGTATTCACACTCATTGTTCATTCATCTGATTGAACGAGAACTGAACGCATCACTATTACTTTAAATATGGCAACATTATTTTACAAAGTGACATTAGCTACTGTCAGTTGGCCTCGTCTATTTAAAAATACGACTATAGAGTTTACGTTCAAGCAGTTATGCTACTCGACAAGAGATGGCGTTGCAGTCGTTAAGTTGATTATTGAAAACACGAATAAAACAACATTTTCTGAAAATGAATCCTAGCTAGATCGATTTATCGCCCCCGAAAACCCCTGTATACAAAATTTTATGAAAATCGTTGGAGCCGTTTCCGAGATTCAGATTATATATATATATATATACAAGAATTGCTCGTTTAAATAAGTAAGATAAGCTAAGGAGTCTTAATACTAGGTAAGCTCCGCATACTAGTTATGATAAATTTTGAACAAAAAAGTCAGCTACTCGCTAGCATCAATAAAACGCAGGGCTCATCTGCACACTAGCTGCTTTTTTCTGACGTAATCAACGGTTAGCCACTTTAACCTAAAATTGCATTAGTCACTTTTTGGCAATAGGAAAGTCAAAAGTTGCTTTCGTCTACTAATGCTTCTTGATTTACGATGCTGAAGTGTGTTGCGGTCATTCACAACGAGATCGCAATCAAGTCACTGCTCACTAGCTACTTATGGCCCGACGACGATTCGTCGACGACGACGCGACGATTCGCGTGCAAGAACTTATTGCAGCGTAACATAGTCCTAGAGTGCAGAACCTCATAAATAGGTTCATTCTTAAAATGCCCATTGAGTTTCGTTCAGTAATTAGCAACTTCATTTGTTTCAACCTAAATACCCATTCTTTGCTTTCTGACTGCAATTTACTAAGTGATTTAATTAAATTATATACTTCTATAATAACAGCTATTAGCTGCTCTAATTTCAAGAGTTTCTAGTTACCATTATTAGCGTATTCATTTGACGGCTTATTAGTATTAAGGCTTCTATTGGCAAATGAGCTAATAGGTTTGTAGTTACTCGTATAATGGTTAATAGTATTATTGCACGCAACCAAGCTACACTTTGTTTGCCTGAAACATTATCTGATAAAAACAAGCGCTAGCATTCAAAGTTGGAATAAAGCAGAATTTTGGCTTGAATGGTACAGATATAGTTAGTTTAATTCGGCGCAATCCAATGCATGGGTTTCAAAGTACTGGTTTTGAATCAAGTCTGTTCAGTTAGGTTTTCAATAGTGAAACTACCGTCCTGTGTGTAAGTTAGCTGAGGAAACCTACATTCCTAGAATCCTATCCGTTCAGCCGTTCTGGCTGATTAACAAACACCCAAACTTTTGCATTTATAATAATAATAATAATAATAATAATAATAAATTTATTCAAATAAAACATGGTAAATATAAAAAATCATAAAACTTATTTAGACATAGGTATATATAACACGGGAGCCTGAACTAGGTAATCCTGTGTTTCAGGCGAGAAGAGCTAACATTTAATGTAAAATAATCACTACTTTGTTATTATTATAGGTACCTACTTATAGCTACAAGTTATACATAACGTGTAAACAATTTGGAATTGAACGTAAAAGTAAACATTTCAAAAACTAACTAGACCGAATAACAAAGTCCGTAGTTGCAAATTTTTTATAACTTAAGTGACTTAATTAAATGTATAGAAACTAAAAAGATTTATTTTAACACACTCAATAAGTTCTCTGTATCATGGTAAGACATACTCTGGAGGGTATCCTTAAGGATTTTTTTACAATTATTGTAATTAAGGGGATAAATATTAGCTAACGCATTCAGTCTATTGTACATAAGCGGTCCTAAGAATGTGTAAAATTTGGATGTAAATGCATGTTTTAACCCTGTTTGTTGCGGACAGACTTTATCTTTCCGTCTTTTGTTAGTATGTTCAGTGGTGTAGGGAAGGGCTGCGTGCTGCTTTAGTACTATGTTCATTATAAATAACTGCCGAACTGTTAACACTTTAAAAGATTTATATAGCAGGTTAGTGGGGAAAAAGAAAGGGCGAAAAGTGGCCACTTTGAGTATCGCTCTTAATAGTTGTAAGATGTTTTTTTTCAGATAAAGCTTGTTAGGTATCTTCCATCTCGGCCTCTAAGTATCCCATTTCAGAAATATAAGGCTATTCTCGTGATAGTAAATGACCTCGAGCCTTTACCTATGTTCCCTAGTGACTGTCCCTAAGTTCTTCTCTGGCTAGTACAGATTACTACACAGCATAGTATATATCTACGTGCTTAATATGTTTTGATATCACACATGGGTTTTTATTATGAAATAAGACAGTAAATAGTCAAACATCAATCTGTTATCACTAAAATCTTTTAATTTCGAATATAACTAAATAAATGGTAAGTATATTCTTTTATACAAACAAACTCGGAAAACGGCAAGTCTTATTTTTCAAAGGGACCTTTTTAGTTGTAAAACACGAAGGGAGGGTCCAAAATAAATCTTAGTGGCAGATAAGGTTGGACTCGAAAAATGCGTTTCAACGACCTATGGAAAGAAGAATAAAAGCAAATGTTTAATGAAAGTGATAGTGAACGGAGATAACAGTAATGAAAACGAAATCTTGCTAGCTTATCTTTCACTCGAGCGGGTATCAGAGATTAAAACAAAAGTAAAGGCAAGTTTATTCAGATGAAAACCTGAATGCTTAATCTCGTCTGTGTTCTGTAAAAAAACGCTGTTTGTATATCTGTAACATGTCTGCAAACTTGTCAGATATGAAAAATTATGTTCATTATATGTTTCACTTTGTTTTCAGCATCGATTATTTTTTAAATAGTGGGTCATTTCCAAAACCTAGATTCCTAATGAGGGGATAATAGCTAACGGATCCACAATCGTTTAATATTTGAATAGAAAACGAGGTTATCTGGATGTCTTCGAGTAAGGGTTTCGGGAAACCGCGATTAATGGAGATTTAGCGGAGATCTGCCCAACACTGTTCCCTTTTATAGCCAATTAGTCCATCACGTTATACTGTGAATAAAGAATAAAATTCTCTTTTATATTCTAAGCGCCGAAAATATAAATAATGTTCATAATACTGTAATGGAATATAAAACCATACCAGATTTTATGTAGGATGCAATTTTAATTCGTTAGTAGATAGATAGATCGGATGCTCTGATACTGATGAGCGTCAAAATTTCTCGTAACTTAATTTTAAATTTAAAATTCCTAATTATTTGAAGTATTTATAATATGTAACTCAATAAAAGCACATCTAACTATTAATATAAAAAACGGCAGAATAAACATCCTGCAGTTTATTTTATTCTTCAAGATAAATTCACCTAAATATGAAATGAAAATTGTTTTCGCAGATTTGATGCATGTTATATCTACATTAATAATAATAATAATTCTTTAAAAATGGTAATTAAAAAATGAACCACATCGTAATATACTTTTTCATTTATAGTGTCATCTCTGCCGCCACGCTCTATTTTCAGACACATGTATTTTGCATTTATTTCACTTACGTGCACCGCTTAGCAAGTATTCATCATTTTCAAATAATTTCAATGAAACATCGAGATATAAATGTAACTACTGGCCTGACATCCGCACGAAAAGTCGAGCTAATCCGAACCAAACTAGATCGGATGACGAGCACCCACGACACATTGAAACAGGTTTTCTCATATCTAAGGGTGTGCTAGATTAAATTTGATTCAAGACTGCTACCCATGTTGAAGATATTAGATGTGATTCGTATAAGCTTACTTTAATTGATTACATTTTCTTCTTTGAAATTTTAACATAGGAACATTTAAAACCCCATTCAGAACTGTCATAGTGGTAAAGATGTAAAACTTCTAATAAAAGCGCAAACGTCCTTCAAAGAAGTCTTTAACAAGTTTAATAGAACAAACTTGTATGACAATATTGAACGTGGGTCTTTTCTCTTGATTTATAAATGACTTTTTTTCAAATTGATTTGAAGATGTTCCACGTAAATTAAAGTTTTTCGGATCATTGTTGAAACTTTCGAGGAATTCAATAAAAATAGGAGCATTTTAGAAACCTTAGGAACTTTAGGAATTTGTTAACAAACGCATTTCTACAATTTAACCCACAACTTCGAAACTTATAATCACTAATCACAAACACTACCAACGACACAATTACAACAAATAATAAGCATACCACGTATGTCATTGATGTAATAACTTATAATTACCATTGTCATTCTTGATGTGGGAATACAAGAGCTGCTTGAATAAGTGATATTTTTAGTTGCCCTCAGAATTTAACCCGCCCGTATGACCTTGGGTTGCTTCGAAGCATTTTAGAATAAACTGGGTTAGAAATAAAAGTCATATTACAATGTCGTTAAATGTGAATAAGCATAAACTATTAAATCATTCGAAAATTCGTTTCGATTGTACTTTCCATTCGACGTAGATTTTAGGATTGAATATCATTGACTGTTATGACATTTAAAAAACATTGAACTTGCAATTAACTCTTCGAATCAAATACAATTGTTCGAAGTGGTGGAAACATCTAGTTTTTATACATAATATTTTTGATAAAGTAAAAAAATAAGTTCCTATCCATGTAATTATTAAGGACGGCCAAGATTGACAGTTATACCTACTAGTGGATACTTGCCACCAAACCCCTAACTGTATGTTCTTCAGTGAGACTTTGCTTAAGAAGTAGTTCCAAATCCAAATCTGTTTCGCCATAACTGTATATAATCGGCTACTTAATCAACGCAACGCTGCAGATCTTAACAAGATAATTATGACTCCATAAACACAAAACCAAACAAAAATTCGAATTTTCTCTGAAATCAGAATTGCCTATTAGCTACAATTAAGTACCGCACGTTGCGAAATTTTAATGGATAACTGCTAAATTTATTGATGGATGACATTCCATTGGAATAACGTTATGATTATGAATCCGTTCCTTTTGGTACTAAATTCTGAGTGACGGAACCCAGATCTGTATCTCTGTTAAAGCTTGTTTTTGGTTCTTACACCAACCACTATTTTATTTTCTATAATCCAAAACACGTTCTACACGACACTTTGTACACCATTTTTCATTTCTATTTTTCTTCTCCTGTCACTTCCTATTGTTTTTCAATTGTCACTGAATATGATGACATTTTTGTCTAATGTCATTTGTCATTAGACATTAAATACTGGCCGCCTGTATTATGTTGAATGAGCTTGTTTTACTTTTATATATTATTAGATTGTATCTTTAGTTTGTTATTTCGGTTACTGTATGTCAAAATGTATGTATGTTAGTTTTTTGGTAAAATAAATACTCCTTCTTTCTTTCAAACAGAATCATGGTATGATACTTTAAGGATTAAGGAATGATTTTATTATATTCTAGTATCTCTCTCTAGTCTCTCCTAAAATATGAAGGAACATCCCGACGTTACTTCATAGCATAGTCCGCACTTTTAAGAGTGCATTTGGGTAGCAAATTTCTATGTTTCGTCGAACAGTATAATGCCACAGATAAAAAAATAGCTTTATAACGCCTTGATTACGGGGTCGGTTTCTAGAATCGAACTGTACGCCACAGTAACATATTTCTCCGTTCCGTGAAGAGGTACACTGTAAAGTAGCGATTGCACCTTCGCGTGTGAACCCTCGTAATCTCTACAAGTAATTTGTTCAACGGGCGAGTTTTAAATTAACTTGTATATTGCTTTCAACCAACTTTGGAGCTTTCATTTATGAAACTCGCAAACACATTTAGGGGTTGAATAAACATTGTAACCTCGACACGAAATATACTTAAGTACTTATTATTTTCACTTAACTGTGGGCACGTGAATCATATATCTTAGAAACATAAGAACGCAAATGTTACAAATCATTTTTTGAAATTCCGTAACAAACATACTTTTACATTATATAATTATACATCGTAGATGCGTAATCATGCATCCAAAGCTTAATTATTTGGTGTGAATGTAAATGTTTTGATACTAATCATCGTCCGTCATACCTGATTAAATACTGTAGAAGTAAGACTCTACAGTAGTAAGTAGTGTCTACTAAGACAAATCATCAACATAGTAGCTGTGACAAATTAAATTCGTAGTTTGAATGTGCCTACGTCGCTATTACTTGATAAGTAATGATAAGATTAAACCCAGTCAACGCAACTACCTATTACCTATTACATTCTCAATAAACATTTTTTATTATTAATATCTTACACTCCTGCTCAAATATCAAATTTAAAGCTGTTTGTATTTGTCATCAAGCGTCTTAGTAAAGCCATGCCATTGACAGCTGAAGCATTGAAATACCGACTACCTTTAGATAAGTCAATCTCATTCAAACATGGATTCTTTGTTCGATTTGTTAGGTTCGATTTTTAATTCGAATTTTGTTCTTAGAACTATTATGACTACCCTTTAAGAACTTTTTAATTTTAAAGATTGATGAGACTGATTGTGTTGTGTCAGCACCTGCCGCGCTGACCAAAATTGGTCAAAGTACCTTAGTGCTCCTCGGCATTCCTAATGTACTGAGGGAAGACCTATAATCTTCTCCAGCTGAGTTACAGTATCCACCACTCAAACTCCCTGGCGATTTTTTCGACTTAAGCCTAACCATAATACAGCGCGTTTCCGTTCGTTCGCTGAGAGAGAACTACCTGGTCAAATGGAACATCGTGACAAAACCACGATATGAAGTAAGGCATTATCTAACTCTCCTAGCAAACTTACTTCTACATGTGAAGAACTTGTCATATGGGAATAGGTATATTCTGGTTGTTCACAGAGAATCTCAAATTTACAGGGTGTCCTGCCTATTTCAATCTAGTAGTGGTAATGAGCCAAGGGGCGGCTTCTTATTACTCATTTATTTCGTAACTGACCAATGTTTATTATAGTCAAGAATTTCGTACTTTTCATGTACCTACTAATAAAAAATCACACTCCACTTAGTTTCCTATAAGGTAGTCACAGTTAAAAATGTGTAATATATAGTACCTACAGTAACTATAGCACCTATAGTAGCCTATAGTATGAACCTGAGTCAAAAACTTGCTGAAGATGGAAAACGTGAAAAAATAAGATAGGGTGACTGGTCCTTCAACACTTCGCTTCCACTCCTTGAGAAACTCTTAAGACTCTCAAGGATGAGGAGCGAAGTGCATTTTGTTATTTACTCTTCTCAACTTTTACTTCACACCCAAGATAAATGGTTACTCTCATTTTTTATGATAATTTAATTTCCTAAGATTTCCAGTTAAGCCGATTATTCATATGCCTACAGTAAAATTGATTTTGTATCTTACTAAAATAATCTTTAATAAATGTTGAAAACGTGTAAACCGGTTTTGTACAAAAGCTAAAATATATATTAAAAATATTATATATTATCATCGCAAAAAATGAAACAAAGATGTGAAAAATCGAAACGCAACTATTAAATATATACCAATATAGTAAATATAAGCAATATTTTTAATAAATAAAGAAAATAAAAAGGATCTCATTATTTTTAAAACAACGGCATTATGTAAGCAAAAAAAGTCAACAAAAAATGGTACAATTTTTCCTTTTTCCTTTCCTTAGTTCCTTGTCGAAAAAGTGATCTATTTTATATTCTGGAATGAAGGATATTGTACAACATTTGTTACAGGAACGATTAATAAACTATTTATTGGCCACGTGCCAATACGACATAATAATAAAAGATTCTTGAAAAACCATGACGAAAACTGGAACGTAGAAATAATACTACTGGCTTATCTAAACATCTCATCTCAGCAAAAGACAAAGACACAAATGAAAGAAATAATGAGCAAGATGAAAAACAAAAACCAGGGTTAGTGCCAAACAGATTTATGCTAACTAGCGGCTCGTAAATTATTATTGACTGGTCTCTTTACCGGGGGACCAATGGGCACCTTTATAGGGGCCGAATCTACAACTTTTATTCCGGGGGACGAATATTAGGGGACCAGTGGGCTTGGCCGTCATAACTTCGCAGTACATAAAACTTTTTCTTGAATTGCTCTATCTATTAATGAAATTCGTATTAAAATTTCTACAGTACTTTTTGAGATCAGCCTATAGACAAAACAATAGACAAACAAGGCGGGGGCTTAGTAATGTAAATACGTAGTTATTATCTTTTTTTCGAAATTTCCCTCATGTACCTATAATTACACCGGGTTTGACCAACTTATACAATATACAAAGACAATATTGTCATAGCCACAATGGGCCTGTTTGCACAGAGTATAAAACTATCGTTCACTACACAGAATCTAAATTATTAGTAGCTTAACATAAAAACTACATCACTGTTAACCAAATAGCACAACAAGTTATCCAAATCGGAGGCAATTACAAATTACAGGGTAATCCACTGAAATCCTTCAACCATTAACTTTACCAGATATGGTAACAATGGAAAGTGGCTGGTGTCGGTGATATCCCGCAAAAAAAGCTTAAGAATCTTGAAATCTAACTTCTGTGTATTGGCTTTTGACTCTCTATAAACTTAGCTACATACTGACGATACATATTACTTTAACTAAAAGTTCGATGGCTTCCATACGAAAGAAGAGAAATAAAAACTACAAATGTCTTAACGTATGTTGTATCTCAGTACTAAGAGATTTGAAGAATTTGAACCTCATTCTTAAAATTATACATATGATTAAAATAGATTATACTACTACTTTCTATTACTTTTACTTTCTATACCCTACTTTCAACACCTACGGCAGATAATATTTCTTCACCATGTTCCCCTCAAGCGAATGAGTAAATAATTAGCGACTGCACCTAAATAAGCTTTTGCGCGACGATTAATTAGTTTCCCTTACCAGTTAAAGCCATAAAACTTTAGGTCGTTTAATAATAATGTCCCTTAAATTAGCGAATTTTGTAGATCCTATTGATTATGAACTCGCTTTTAAAAAAAACAAGGAGCTATTTTAGTACAAGCTTGTTTTAATTAAAGTACACAAAAACACTCCCACTCGATAATTAACTGTTATTTCTCATGATAATACGAGTACTACCTGTTTAGTGAAATGGCGAGGTATTAAAATGTTGTCATTATAATTTGTGACAGGTCCGTAACTAAATTGGTAGTAACGCTGCCTTCAAAGGGGTTCTGGTTTCAGACCCCATCCGGATCAAAATATGTATTAATAGAAGTTTTTCCTAGGTCTCAGGTTCTTTTTGCGTAGTATTTGTATGGATAGCTCACATGCCACCTGCAACACATGAAATCCTAGGAGAAGTAGTAAATAATTGACTGTTAATAAATTTATTTCTTAATTATTTTATCAAATAGTAGAACCTTGGAGTCGTGTTCTCATATTTTTTATAAAAGTAATTCATCCTTTACGATACATTTAAAAAAGACAGCAATTGAATATTTAAAAGTCTATCGCTCATGATTTTTTAAGATCGCTATTTGTGTCGAGACCCGGCAATATATCAACTTAAGAGTTATGGAATCATAGAGAAAAGTTACGGTTATTCTTACTTCTACGGTTTGTACAACAAACCACTAAATTCAGAGATGTTTTTGGTGTTTATAAATTAGAACACATGGTCTGATTTTTATCAAACTCTGTATATTTTTCCAAAATACCACAAGTCTTCAAAAGGCAGAGTAATAAACAGATAACAGTGTGCTACGAAGAATAGACCAATTTATAGGAAAATTCAGAGTCCGATAGAGAAATACAGAAATCGTATTGTCTGCAACCATGCCAGGAAATAAATCTTCGGGCCACGGCCAATATGGGGCGGTTCCCGACCACAGTACCTTTTAACAAAAACTCACGAAAATGGAGCAAGCGCGTGGAATTTTCGTTTTCAATTTACCGTCCTGCTTTTATTGCTTAGATTTTTATATTATGTAGGAGTTAATAGAGAATTGTATGACAGCTTGTGTCGTCATGTTATAAAGTATTTAATCACAAAATTTGGAGCAATTAAAACCTTCGAATTTAATTAACCCTATTCTAGGATCATAGCAGCCTCGAGTCTTCACTTTACTCGTATCGCTCTTCAAAGTTCGGTTTAAACGACCAATCAAAATCTATCAGTGAACTACAGTCAATTTCAACAAAAGAAAATGACTATTGGTAATGTAAATACAAGTTTAACACTGATCTTTTTACGTGAGACTAGACCGCAGCTTCACTCTCCGGGTACTAGGACCAAAAACTAGGTAATGCTTTTAACTAGCTTATTATCTACTCGTGTTGGACGTTTCAGCCAGATCGGTTCAGTAGTTCTGGCGTTAAGTAATAACAAACATCCAAACAAACAAACTTTCGCTTGATAACCTAATGATGTATTGTGATGAACACAATTATCACGTTGTTACATTTTTTCCTCTTTTTATAAATAAAGATAATTGTTGTAATTCATAAACAATAACAGCAAAAAAGTAACAATTATGATTACATTTATTTATTTCCAATCATCAACTGTTTACTGCAATTACGTTATTTACGTTATTATTACGTCATTCACAAAAAAGGTACAACATTACAAACGGGTCACTCGCCAAGCAAATAATATAGTTTTATCAAGCCCTAGGACAAATTATGGCAAGAGAAGCATTATGTTTGAAGGTGCACAATACTATAATAAATTACCAAAAAGTATTAAAGACGCTAAATCATTAATGACTTTTAAAAAAAATTTAAAACATCACATTTTAAAAGATCATTCGTAATACGGCATATCGTATTACCATGTCCGCTACCTTATGTTTCATTACTTGTAACTCGAGCTTGTCTGTTCATTCATAATTATTTTTTCGGTGCGGGTAGGCACTGAGTAATACCGCACTTTTGAGTTGAAAAATTGTTAGTTCCACCTACGCTATTTGGCATAATTATTTAAAAACCTGTATTTACTCTGTAAGTGATTTTTGTAATCTTAAGAGCTAAATAAATTTCTTAAACGTTAAGTAGTTACTATCTACCAGCGCAAGCCACTTACAAATAAGTTTATAATTATATTTTATCAGCCCTTAACTAGTTAACTCTGGAAATAAAACATAAACATGTTGCAAGAAGTTGCCACTCATTATGTTTAACTATAAAAATAAGGATGTCTGACTTTCGTCTATCAGGACTATGAGCATATTCAGGGCCTAGGCCGAAGCTTGTTGAGCGGTCTACGTGTGACAGTATATTGGAAATATGTCATAATAAGGAATATTAAATTGCCAATTCGGCAAAACAATTGTATTTCAATAAAATAACCTTCGGAATCTCATAATTCGTGTACAAAACTTTTGAGGGCACCGTTTTACAGTCACGCCATTTCTGATTTTACTCTTCAACTAATTGGCCTTATATCACAATCAATTTATGATTACTACATACATATAATATATTTAGTTTTTTTTTATTAAGCACAAATATAATGTAGTTCAAAACAAACACAGCGTCTGTCAGCTTTGGTCTACTATTGTCCATTGTCATTTGGTCTCCTATTGATACTACTAGGCATTAGTGTGCAATCCCCGTACTAATAACGTCAAAGGAAAACATTGTGAGGAAATAGACATGGCCTAGAATAAAAAATGCAAAATGTTACATATGCAAATACAGATTCAGAAACTGTAGTAGATTAACCTGGATCACTCTAGCTTCGTTGACAGTAGAACCTCTGCAGTGATAACATAAGAGGTTGGTACAGACTCTCGCTTAATGATTGTCAGTTGTTATCTTCTGCTTATGCCCATTATCAGACCTGAAATTATAGCTGATCGTTTATTACCCTTGAAACCTGTTCCGAATTTTGTACATCGTTATATCGAATCGTAAAATTCACTACCCTTTTAAATTTAATCAACGGAACGACCACAACGTGACCGGTGCCTTATCTATCTCGTGAAAGATTTATGACTTAAGCGCAACCGTGGTTTATCTTCTTCTAGTCCTGGATTTTATATCTCTATCAGCGGAAGTTGAGATGCGAAGCTCAGTTCACTTTGCACTGAAAATTAACAGCATTTAATGTTAACTGATTGATTAACTTGACTATTTGCTTTTAACATTATTTTCTGTTGCGTATTTTAACCGTGGTTAAACAATAATTACAATTTAATTATACAAAATTTCTGATGGTATCAATTAGTGGTTGCATCTTGGTTGAATTATCATTTTTAAGTATCAGCGCGGCGCCGGCGCTACGCTATCTTGGTGGTGGACACTGGTTATCTGTAAACTTATAGAAGGTATCAAAACCTAAAAAATTAGTATTATTATGGGGTTCGGGAATTTCACGAATTTTTCGCTTATATTTTCTAAGTAAATCTTTGTGATCTTCAGAATAAATATTATAGAACTCGTGTGACTGTCAATTTCTAAGAATATACTGGTTTAAAAGAAAATATTTTCTAGTATCACTGTCTTCAACATTTATTACGATAAAGAGTCATCATATTTTACAGATTTAAAAACTCAATTTTTGCATGATTTTACATTCACATACAACAAGACGCCAAAATACAAAAGAATTTTGTTCTCTAAACTTGTTACAAGGTTATATTAAAAAAAGCACCTTTGTGGTATTTGAAATCCTTCGCAGCTTATGAAAGTAAACGTAACTTTCTTGATATTCAGCATTGGGGTTTGAACTTGAAAATTAAAATGGAAAATACAGAGGAGGTTGTTATATTCCAGTTATACCATGATATACAATACTAATAATAATAATCTTATTAATTATCTATATAAAAACAAATTTTTGGTAGAGGGAGCGGAATATAGCTGGTAGAAAGTGGATGCGAGTGTCAAATACCTAACCGTGGCGGTTACTGGAAAGGGCCTGAAACCAAAAAACTTAAAATAAAGAAACGCAAATTTGTATAGTTACGTCGTCATGTGAATTTCAGATAAATCAGTCATCAAAATTAATTTCTAAGATACACTAAAAACTTTTTTTTAAATATTAGCTTGTAATAACAGAAACAGGATACATCTTTATTTTTGATAGGTTTATTGACGGGAACAATGCGATGTTACTGGGCCTTCCCTCACCAAAGTAGAGCAGGAACAAGTTCATATTTCTAAGTAGATAAAACATAATCAGGCTAGCTGTTAAGTTATTTACCATCATTCCTGGTTTTAACTGTGGTGTAGGTGAAACCGCTTAAGCTGTATTACTGTTGTTATGGGTAAAAAGATTCGCCGTTTATAATAATATATCGATCTGTATAGCAAAAGAGAAAAAAAAAACACAGGATAATAGCAGTGTTACCATAAATCGATTCTCCTTTAAAAATAGTGCAATAGGCTACCTTGTAGGTAACAAGGAGTACTATGTGAATGTGAACATATTTATATTGAGAATGAATCCAAGTAATAAAATCACAAAAATAATAATCAAAACGGCTGACTCAGATTACATTTGAATGCTGATAAAATATTCTATTCGATCAATTATGTATAAAGAATACTAACAATCGTACGGTTACTTTTATGGGGGAATTCCCCATATGTCCTCCATCTACCTTTATGAGTCATTGGTCGGAGGGTCACGCCCACAAACCATAGTCAAATTAATCAATAGTTTTCTTTAATTTTGACTGGCCTCATAGCTCAGTTGGTAGAACCCACGACCTACACCGCAGAAGGCAGGGCTACTACCAACTGAGCTGTGAGGCCAGTCAATGTTTTACTTAAGAATAAAACTAAATGCATTAAATTGTCTGCCAAATGTGAGGCAAATATTAGGTAATATTCAAATAACTGGAGAAGTGCCTAATCTTGTTGATTCCACTCTTTTTTGGGTTGAGTTGTAGATGCAAAGCTTCAGTGGAAATAACAAATCGCAGCTTACAGACTTTGTACAGCCGCATTTACGGTACGTAGAATAAGACGGACTACAGCTAACGGATTAAGTTACCGCTAAGTTAGTTTATTTGAGATATTTTTTATAGTGTTATGACAAACGGTATCCTGCTTTGGGGGAAAGCAGCAGATATCCAGGCCATATTTATTTTAATAAAGAGTAGAAATAAACATTTTTACTTTTTATTTTGACTATTAAAAAGATTGTTTTTAAATTTTCACAATTTGTTGCCAAAATCGGATCTCAAGAGCTTTTCGGATATTTCTCGTAATTTTGGATAATCTATACCCACATGAAATAAATTTCCTCGTTTGGATTTCGTGATTTTGCAACGATAAATTCGAAAGGTTTTTTTTCATGAATGTGGAAACTCCTAGCAAAAACCATATATTTCAGCTCGCTTGATCTAAAAGTTACGGGAACCTTAAGTAAAATACATTTTAGTAGCAATATTTCAAGGTAACGTATAGCGCGACTCGCGCAACCTCAAGATTAAACTTTATGTGGCCACTAAAAGTTTTTCATGTGGAGAGCAAAATAAAACTAAGCCAGCTAGCTTCAGCGTCGCATTTAAGTTTTTAACTAGTATTATTATTAGTTCTTAGCTCTAATGTAGAAAGCTATATTAGTTTAAGGACACGGAACATGGAACGAGTGGAGAACTAATACTTTAAATTTATTTTATAAACAAGTAAGTAAAATTAATAGTAGCTCTGTCTTCTTCGCTTTAAGTTCTAGGTTTGTCTCCCACGCTGGACATATATTTGTGTGCTATATAAAAGTGTCCGATCTGCGATCTTGGCATTAAATACTTTTGTTTAAACACACTATTTAAGTATTCTATCAATTAACTACTTACTTGGCTAGTGGACTATGCTTATAAATAACTAGCTTCAGGACAGATATGTATCACGTCTATTAACAATTACCTATTGCTCGCGACTTCGTCCGAGTATAATTCAGTTTTTCACGCACCTCTATTTCACCCCTCTTCGATAACATTTGTAAAGCCTATATATGTTCCAATCTAAGCTTTATCTACGTTCAAGAACTGCGCAAAACAGACAAACGTACACTTACAGCATTAAAAAATATCGTGTTATTATTTTCTATTATTATTCTTTTATCGCCGCCTCTGTATATTTCGTCAAAATAATCTATGGACAAATACGCGATTTCTGCTGCTTTATTATAATTTAAGATAAGTCATAATATGTGCGATTACGTCTAAAGACAACTAGTAGTTATACATTAGATTATGTAAATAATATATATATATATATATATTTATAATTTATATAATAATAATGTTCACCGTGAGAAACGGTATGCGAAGTCAAATGATTACGTCGATGTTATTAAAAACTCTATTTATGAATGTGTTCATTACTTTACATTAATAACACATTAATAGAAAGTCATCTAGTGAGGCTCTGCCTACCTCTTCGTCCCCGAAGGCGTGAATCTATGTATTCGTACACCTTGTATGGACATTGCGTTATTAATCAGCTAATCCCGATATTCAGAATGGCAAGATTAATTGCACATTAAGATTTCGACCCAACAACGCAGATGAGAGATTAGGCGGTCTACCAATCATCTACAGTTTAATTGGCCTACTGACAAGCCTCCAAGTGCTGAGAATGTACATCTGTAAACTAACCAGTAGGTAACATTTCTTATGTCCCGTCGACAATGTGTTTTTCTTTAAATTAGTTTGTCCTTGTTATTCACGGAGATAATACAAAATATTTTTTATTAGAGCTAATGACTGAACGAGCAGATGGCCCGCTAGATATTTTAACGGTGTTCTCTGCCTATAACAACAGAGATTATGTAATTTGGATCCTAGTTAGGTACCTAGGAGATGCAGAGGTATGCAGGGATGTTAATTAATCCACATTAATCCTGCTGGAAGTTGGAACTCAGGGTTCATAGGAAAAAGCAAAATGGGTTTATCTTAGTGGCCAAAATTTCGTGTCAATTTACCCTTTTTTTTCAAAAGTTAGTTTAAGTACTTTTCTTTAGCGCCTACCAAGACGCGGCTTTTATGGTACTTTCGATAAGAGCCTCGCTAACTTCCCACTTTCAAGCATAAATAACCTCTAAAAGATCACTTTTACTGGTAACGCTTTGCAATTCGTGTAAGGCTAGCAGAAGATTTCGCACGTATTGATGTTTGGGAAAGTTTATACATGGCTGAAGGTTATATTTTTTCTTAGTATTCACAATGGCTTCATAGATTCCCAGTCATCTTTATATTTATAGACGATAATGACAGGACAGGCCTCACAGGCCTCACATGCCTCACAGCTCAGTTGGTAGTAACCCTGCCTTCTATGCTGTAGGTCGTAGGTTCGATTTCCACCCAGGACAAACATTTGTATGACGGATTTAGATGTTTGTTCTGTATCTGGGTGTCAGTATGTGTATATTTACAAAAAAAAAGTATTATATCAGTTGTCTGGTTCCCATAACACAAGCTATGCTTAGCTTACTTTGGGGCTAGATGTGTGAAATGTCCACCAATATTTATTATAATTTTATTATTGTTATTATAATAAAAATACAAGTTGTTATTGTGCACGAATATCAGGCCAATTCACTTATAGGCACAAGCGCCTCAACAGCTGCACGTTGAACAAAGGCCATTTCACTCTGGCTTTGGATTAAACTTACTTTACAATGTTAATGAGGCCGCAACTTCCGTGGTTTGATCTATAGCGTGCAAATGCCATTGAATGAAAACCGCTTGGCATTTGCTAGTGCGAACGTCTCTGTGAGGGACGAATAATCACTAAACAAATAGTATATTACGATCCTAGGCCTTTGTATCACACACGCCAGGGCATCCAGCATTCGGGCCGTGGGTCGTATACTATTTTTCTTGATCCCGTAGCCGAAAGTACGTTCACTAATTGATAAAATGATATGGACAAAATACACCGCGTGAACATGACAGCTAACCACTCATATTTGTATCGTGGCCTACGTCAGCGCGCCTTTCGGTGATCGCGCGAAATGCAGTACCGAATTTAGGGCTTGCAATTTTTTTATTTTTTATTTTGCTTTATGCCCGCCTGACTTTTGCAAGACCGAGGCGAAGCCGAGGTTTTGCTGGTCGGGGCGGGCATTGAAATCAACAAGATGAAATATAACCAATATTACTAACATGAACATAATCAACGATTTTAATGCTTGTTTTCTTTATTGCATTCATATGAAACGCGAAAAATTTTTCGCGACACTACGACACACAAGACAAAAGCATAACGTGCATATGTAAATATGGCCGGCCGCAAAAATCCTGTCAGAGCGAGCGGTCGTCAGCCGGCCACGAAAAATGCTCTTCCCGACCTGAAATGCGGCCGGAAAGTGCGTACTTTCGGCTAGGGGAGCAAGAAAACATGTTTCCCGCACACCGCACTGGTACAAGAGAGCTAATAGCTAGCTTAGTGTAAGTAAAATAAAATTACATAAGAAATTATTTACTACGAATTCTCTGTACTAGCCTAGAGACTGCAGTCTGCCAAAACTCGACATGAAGGTTATTTTAGATAGACATTGCTAAAACTGGTTTATGGTAAATTGCGCCCCTAAGGGGTGAATTATGGTAGAAGACTTACGAATTTTTTTATCTTCATGGCCTAGAGAGTCTGCTATTTTGTCTGGGGGTTCTTTTCAAGACGCAGACGCAAGCTAAGACGAAATGAAAATTCAGTTCAAAAGGAGATAAAGCAGCATTAAAAGGGATAAAAATCTTGAGCAGGTAGATGAAAGAGTTTGATAAATCTTCTCTTCGATCAATGTATTAAGACTGCGAATTGGTGTTGGCATTTTCGACAAATTATAGTTATATCGGGTGAAAAATTTGTTTGAAAATGTCTATGGTTCGCAACAAATACTTTTTCGTCAGTAGCATTGTATCAGCTGCTTACGAACGGTCAGTGGATTGACAATGACGTGAAACTGCCCATGGAATGGAAATATAAAGTTGTTTTTATTACTGATAGGTACGAAGTCCCCAATTAAATTTTCAGTGAGTACTTGAGCTGTGTAAAATACACAAAGAAAATTTGATATGAATGACAAAACAAAATTCAATGTGTTTTCATTACCGTAATGGAATTTTCCGTCGCCTTATTTACAACACAGACAGGTATTGTTTGCAGACGCTATTATTTCAAGTAGATGGTAAACAAAATTATTATCTCCTGTAATAATTCTAAAAAAGAAGTCGGAATCAAATGTCTTCGATGTTTATGTTTCATTGTGCTACTAAATTATACTCACCACTTCGCTATCTACTGCGCACCGTACTATGCATTGCAAAGTTAGAGTCATTATAAAGTATATACCTATATATTTATGGTACATATTTCGTCACTTGACCTAATTCACGCACTGCATGCAAGAAAAAATGATAACACATACCTAACCCATACAATTTACATTTAAGGGATTTAAAGTGATGTATGAAACTGCAGCTTCGTCGTGTTTTGGCGGAGTTTTCGGGTGTATGGTTTCAAATCTATATACCTATATTCTATACCTTAAAGTATTTTGTAAAACGACGTAGCAAAACTCTTATAATGCATCGTCATTAATGTTGGTTATTAGTAGCTTCCAATTTAAATCACTTTCTTACAAGCCCTTTATGCAATAACGAAAAATATAGTTATATCTAGCCTTGTTCTACTGACTTACCTACTCATTCACACAGATTTCTCACACAGAAACCGTACATTATTATGTTTTTTATATAACTATCAAGACTACCTATGGAATTAAATCTATGCGTTATTTTGTAACTGCTTAAAATAAAATAACTTCAAACCAAAAACAGACTTCTACATTAATAATAGGTACGTGTGGAATAGTATGAACAAAACTAATTTCGCTAAAAATTAATATAAAAAAAAAACACCTATCGCAAATTCCTTTCCAATTGTCGCCAGCAAATATCGGAGTCCCGCGTTAACAAACAACAATATTAAGGCTTTCCTTTGTTCGTATTTAAGCACACAACACCCATCTTAATGAGAAGTTTGTCGCTTATTGCAAACAAATTTTCCAAACGCTGGCGAAGAAACAACAACCATAAAAGAACAGCTATATAAAATTTGGCTTCAGTTACTTTTACATGAGTGTAAATTATAGCACATTATTGGCACTGACTAATGTAAATTACCAAATGTCAGTTAAGCGAGCTACGAATATGAACTGTTATTCAATATCATTTTTTGAATATGTATTTGAAAACCGATATTGAGATAGCTCGATTGGATACCTTGTCTTTTGTCAATATACCTTACATGATTATAAAATAAATATTGGTGGTCATTTCACACAGTCCTATCTGGCACCAAACTAAGTATAGCTTGTATCATAGGAACTAGCCAATGATATTATACTTTTAAAATACATAAATCATCTATGTTAGTCACACAAATGTTTGTCGTGGCTGGGAATCAAACCCACGCCCTACACTGAGCAGAAGGCAGAGTTACTACTAAATAAGCTGTGAGGCCAAATGAAATATCTATTAACAACAAAGTATGTAAATATTCAATCAGTCATCTGGTTCCCATAGTACAAGCTATGCTTATATTAGGGCTTGATGAGTGACATGTCCACCACTATCTATTTTATTTATTATGTTGCTGCGTGGTACAAACCAAAAAACTTACTTTCAAATTTACTTTTACTGTTCCTCAGAGTGGAAGATTTTTGATCTTTAAAATATTGCTTCATGAGATTCAAATAATATATAATAGTTCGTCACGGCAAAAATAAAAACTTTATAAAATTTATCACAATGGAAGTTAATTTAATGTCCTCAAAAATAAATAATAAAAAAGTTATCAAAAATTTACTTTGCTCTTTGAAACGTTAATGGAATGTGACTATACTATTTCAGACTGGAAGTTTTATATTGATGCTAAACACTTTCACATTTTCATTTGGCTAATATGCAGCAATCAGCGTGTAGGTAGCAGAAATAGAAAAATAAATTGTTGTTGTTACGTAAATCTAAGATAATAAACGTAATGTATGTTGAGATCGTAAATGGAATGGCTCTGCGCCGGGCACTGAAGCCATTAAGTTCCACTGTATAC
Organism: Chesias legatella; assembly: GCA_947359385.1. Classification (NCBI taxonomy): domain Eukaryota; kingdom Metazoa; phylum Arthropoda; class Insecta; order Lepidoptera; family Geometridae; genus Chesias; species Chesias legatella. The sequence goes on along the minus strand of OX375768.1, from coordinate 3,810,461 downwards.
ATAAAGTACTGTCGGCTACGTGGTAAAAGTAACGGGGTCTGTAACATTGAGGTGCTATGTCACGTCATCATTTTTGGTAAAATGATTGGACTAAACTTGCAATACTACTCTTGCCACTAGCTCTCTGGGACCAGTATTTAAGAATTAGTGTGTCTAAACAAGGCTCCATCCTTCCGTGCAACTGTTTGAATATTTAGTTCTAAAAGACGCCGATTTCCTCATAATGTTTCATTTCACCGTTTTGATATGGTGAAAGTTTTTCAAGTGAAAATATATATTTTTGTTCACTTCTGTGCTTGAACCAGCGGCCACCAGATTAAACCGCAAGAATCGAATAACTAGGCCACCACGCCAAATTGCGCTCGATTGATCTCGATTTTCCAATTACTACGATCGTTACTCACCTATTTTACTTCATCGTTCTTATAACATTCTTCGTACATGCTGCACGATCTAGGATAGGCACTTGCAATAACTTGTGCAATACATAGTTTGTAACTATTTCCTATGTTAACTCACTGTATTCAGTCTCCCTGACAGTATTGTACCAATATAACATCAAACTTCTGACAGAACCGTAAGGAAATCAATAAAGGTAAAGAAAGGATAGTTACCTCTATTATTTCCCAATTTTGTTACGTGATGACAGGCCAAGTGAAATAATGAGGTAGTTTTGAAACTATGATTTTGATTTACAGCAGCTACTTTTCTGAGGATAACAAATTGAATAAATTATCAATATGAATAATAAATTCATATCTTCAGGTACATCAATAAAAAATCCATAAGGTAGTCAAGTTTCCATTCTGTTTCCAACTTTGCCTTGGTACTTGTTTAAAAAATAAATGTCTAAAACTTGCGTCCTTCTAAGAGAACCACTAGATCATGCCAACCTGCTTGCGTTTGCGAGTTATTTTTGTTATTGCAGCTATTCCTGGCCTTCTCATCGTATAATGCTTAGTGCCTTAAATAATATTGTTAGATGATGCTTACTTAGGTCAAGCGTCGAGTTTGCCTAGAGCAAGGATGACTTGAGAACCGCAAAGGAATATCTAGGCATGAAAATCATTCAACTAAGTAACAACCAGACATTTGTTATGAAAGAAAACATAAGTCTGCTATGTTTTAGGTCATTCCAGCTTATTACAATGTTTGTTTTTTTTTAAATAAAGCTTTTATTTTAATAACTTACATCCATTTAAGCTTATCTATTCACAATAACTTTAGTTATACGAAATCGTTTGTTGGTATTGGGTTTGTTTTCGAATCCTGTGGGATAGAAAGTAAAGACTAGTAAAATCTAGTTTTACTTAATAAACGCTAACAATTGAGTTGCTAATTTTACTGATATTTATGCTAGTAAGCTGTAGATGTAGTTGAAAAGTTCTGACCAACAATATATGACTTTAAAAAGAATGACTTTGATATGACAAATAATTTGCACTTTTGAGCTGAATAGTTCTTGCAAAGACATTTGTAAATTTTAGAAAACTATTTCTTGGGACTGCTCGCAGCTTTTCCTGTATGATTAAATAGTAAAAAGTATTTTTTTTAAGTAATCCAGGTCTACCTAAATCCTAAACTTCACCGAAATCGCTTGATAGCTTTCGGCGTAATATTGTAGCAAACATCCAATCCAATAAACATTTGCATTAACATTTTTATCGTGATATTCGGTCGTTTTATTAGATCTAGACTAGATCAGAACTTCTATTTTTTCAACTCGCATTCATTAGAATTATCCTACGGAGCATCCTTTAATGGCATGCTTTTGATCAAAGTTTTCCTCTTTAATTATAAAGCAGAGCGAGCAGCATTTTCAAAGCGTTCAAATAGTAAATAAAGAGCGTGGATATAAAGTTCAAAGTTTCCTATTCGTAACATAGAATTGCTTTGTGACGGGCAAGCTTTGTGTTCAAATCCTGAAAGGCCTTAGACATTTGCTAAAACCTTCCCCATGCAAAATCTCAAACTCGTAAAGCTTGCAAGTTTTAGAGATATTGTGATCTAAGGCACAGGTATTTTTCTCTTTTTATGCTAGCAAGCGCTATTCGCAGCACTATACTCATATTATTATAGATAACATGACTAATTAGTTGTTTTGTTCACGCAACCTGCTTGATAATGCTCAGCTGTGCATCATGCAATCCTAGCATAATATAAGACTTTTTTATTTTGCCTCAGAACTCCTTTGTTACGGATAATGCCTTCTGCGCTGTACAATGTGGGTTTGATTTTCACTCAAGACAAATATTTGAATAATGAACTTACACGTTTATTGTATACTAGCTGTTGCCCGCGACTTCGTCCGCATGGAATTCGGTTTTATCGCGCACCCCTACTTTATCCCTTGGAAAAGTAGCTTAAGATACTCCTTATAGCATCAGCTATCTGCCAGTGAAAATCCCGTTAAAATCGTTCCAGCCGTTCTGGAGATTAGCCGGAACAAACAGACAGACAAAAATTGAAAAAAATGTTGTTTTGGTATATGTATCGTGTATACATCCAGATGCACGTATCAAAAAGCGGTTATTTTAATATTACAAACAGACACTCCAATCTTATTTATTTGTCATAGATCTGGGTGTTAAATATTATATATTGTATTCATACACAAGGTATAGTATAAGTATTCTACCAGTTACTTACGTGTTTAGCTTCTAAAATATATCCCTTTCTATCAAACCGGGTCATAATATTGTATCTACTGAATTTCATAAAAAAACGATGTTGCAGAGGAATTTTTGAATTGGGAAAAGCTATTTTATTACAATATTATAATATATGAAACTGAAACAGACGTCACAAACCAAAGCTTAAAATATTATTTAATTGCGAAAACTACAAATTGTTATGTTGAGACATTATACCGAAAACAGACAATTTAAAATATTGTTTTTCTTTTCAATATTACTACAAATGAATAACTTGAAAAGGCACAAGTTCTACTTCAGAATTAGTTTATTATATTAGGGAGACCAGTGCAATTCACTTTGACTTGGTTCCTCCCATAATTCAGCAGAGGAGGGATAAGTCACAACATTAGATTTGCCTTGTGCTAGTTCCGTAACTTTTAAAAAATATTTTAAATGAAACAAAAGCATAAAAAACAAATCATTATGACTTCTCACAAGATAAATAGTTCGTATTTTGGGCTAGTCAACAGATAGCTGTGAAATTACAAACTTCAAGAACTTTTCATAGCATGTGAATTGAGGAATGAGTAACACACGTCTCACTTTGCTAACAAATAAAGTCTTTTTTGCATTTTTGGTTCCTGCGCACGCCATTATGTGAATAATAGGCAAAGGCAACGTGAAACAATTATTGGAACAATAGGAACATGCAATGTTACGAGTATCACGTAACATTCCTGACTAAAAGTACAAACTAGGAGCAAAGTCGAACGTGAACTTTGCATAGACTTTTAAAATGTTTTTAATATTTAAAACGGCCATATATAGTATATCAGTCTAGATGCTTTTCGATAGAACCAGTGACTTGACTAGTAGTAGTAGCAGTAGCAGTAGCGTAGCATAGCAGTAGCAGTAAGTTTTAAGAGCAGTAGAACTCTCGCCAAGTTCGTCCGGGGAAGTACTGCCACCAAGCCCATTTCTGCCGCCAAGCAGTAACGCGTTCGCGTTACTGTGTTCCGGTTTGAAAGGTGTGGTTGCCGGTGAAATTACAGGCACAAGAGACATTCCACCTACACGTCTCAGAGTTACGGGCGCATACGATGCGACTTGGGTCTTGTCGTACCTAGTATGGGAGGACCCAAGTCGCATCGGTTGTTATGGGCAGAGGTTACCACTTAACACCAGGTGGGCCGTCGGCTCGTTCCGTAACTGTATAACATAAAAAAAAAAAAAAAAAAAAAAAAAAAAAAAAAAAAAAAAAAAAAAAAAAAAAAAAAGTAACAGTAGCAGTAGTAGTAGCTTAGCAGTAGCAGTAGTAGTAGTAGTAGGTATTAGTCTAGACTTATAGGCATAGTTTTTAGAAGAAATAAAGGCCTGCGCCGCTTAGGTTAAAAAAGGGTATTAGTTTATAAGGTCTTTGCTCAATGTAGGTTTTAGTTAGGTCTTCGTTCACCATCACTGGTCTTAGTGTAGCTTTACTTAAGTCAAGATTTAGGTCAAAAGGGGCTATCAATATATATATATAATATAAACCGATCACAGCGATAACATTTCCCCTCTTTTCTTGAATATAAGTACCTAAGCTTATTGGTACCTCGATTAGTTTTGCTGAGGCCTGACTCGACAAGGACAAAATGGCGAGCGAAGCGAGTTAGTTACCTTCCATATCATTTTGAAATATTTTTCTCATGCTTAGCTAGAGAGGGGTAACAAAACTTTAATATAAAAGAAGTTCCAAAAACCATTATTTTTACTCAATTTTACCGATTTTCTTAACTTCTTTAACATATGTTTGAACAACGGTTGAAACATAACGTAAGTTTCAACATCATCAGCGACCTTATTCGACAAAACAATCATAATTCGTTAAAATTAAACAATATACTGAATTTGTTAGATATATAAGCGTTTTGAGAATTTCACACGTATACCGTGGGGACCGTGGACCTATGAAATTCACAAACAATAATACCTGCCGGGTGTGAGTCCGACTTGCATACCGAGGGTTCTATACATCACGCAATATTATTTGTGTTTAAAGGTAGGACAGACGGCGCGGCGGGACGGACAGACGGACGGCGTAGCGCAAGTTTAGTAACATGGTCGCGTCCTTTAGGTACAGAACTCTAAACAGAAAGGGACATTCGAAGCAACGCCTGACTATAATGCTGGTTGTTTTACGCAAAAAATATCATTTAATTAACCAACTTCAGAAAAAGGAGGTGGCTTTTTCTCCACTATTTTAGGGACATTGAAATTCCTTTAACTTAGTGTTTTCATTATAAAATGTTTTTACAAATGGTATACTTCACATTCACATCTACTTTGATATTACCTCTTCCCTAAAGACCTCGGTACTTTATGACCGAGGTGAAATCGCGCGTGTCGCATGCCACGTAAAAATTAACGAGAATAATATTTTTTATACGTAGTTCAATTCAAACACGCCCTTCAATTTACAAGTGTTATTTATTATTATAGGGCGTGGCGAAGGCGAATTTTGACCTCGATGAAGGAAAGTGACTCCGGGAGTTTCTATTACCTACCAATTTGGTTTTGATACCCTCAAATTCATGAATATTTTAAAGGCCATGACAGCCCGTGGGAAACGTTCAGACTTTGTAGCCTCTTAACATAAACATAATATTGTTTGTTAGTTTATAGATTTGGATGATAAATTTGAATAGCTTCTTTGTTATAATGTTGGGTTGTAACCCCGAAATCGAATGATTCAATTGATAGATAAAGGTAAATTCAGAAGACAAGTGTTAAGAGTTGTATATTCTTTGGTTTTTTCTTTGAAAACCACTTTCTTCGGAACGGACATTGATAAATGTATGACCAGTTTTCTCAGCATTTTTTCAGAACTCAATTGGTTTCCCGTTTGTAATAAATCGACTTTTGTTATTTTTTTATTACGTATTACTTTAGTTTGGTAACCTCCCATGCCAAAGTCAAATATCATAACAGACTATTCAGAACATTTATTTATCTCGCTAAGTATTCTGTTAAATGAGTTTTAATGTGCAGCTTAAAATGATCTTTACAATATTATTGTTAATTATGTCTATTTCTAACGTCATGTCTCTAAAACTTGTAATTCTCTTAATTACATTACATATATACCTTTTAAGTAACCCATTTCCTCGCTGGATAATAATGCTCAATATGTAAGCGAGAAACAAGGTGACGCGTCGAATGCTACGAAGACGTTGTACTAACAATTGTATTGTGATTGGGGTATCTTCCCCCCCTGAATTCAACCCCACGAAACTATGCGGACTGAATCGATCCTACAAACCAGCTGTACTGTGTATAGGCTCGTCCGTGACTTTATCATATAAAAAAACATGAAGTCCAAACCTCCAACTCAATTTTTATGAACTGCCCGACCTATTATTATTTGTCGACAGAGAGATATTTCAAGAGTTGGGTGATAGTGTTAACGCAAGGTTATGTTTTATTTCGACTGGCCTCACAGCGCAGTTGGTAGTAACACTGCCTTCTGCGCTGTAGGACGTGGATTCGATTCCCACCCAGGACAAACATTTATGTGACATTTGTAACATTGATGTTTGTTATGTGTCTGGGTGTTAATATGTATTATATGTATGTATTTACAAAAGAAAAGTATATAAGTATTATATCAGTTGTCTGGTTCCCATGATACAAGCTTTGCTTAGCTTACTTTGGGGCTAGATGGCGCTGTGTGAAATTTCCACCAATATTTATTTATTTTTATTTATTTCAGGTGGAGCAATGCCTACGGTGACCGGCACGGTGACTCGAGTCGCTGCTGTGGCTGGTGGCGAAGTAGTAATGCCGTGTGACTCACGGCCGCCGCTACGTAACGACAGTTTGCTACTCGTCGTATGGTACAGGGATGATAATCCTGTCTACAGGTACAGTATTTAAAATTCTACATAGAAAAAAAAATCGGCAAGGTGCACTACGCTCAACGGTTTTATCGGCGTGTAGTTCTTATTTTTCAGTGAAATATTTATTTGCCATACCGTAGCACAATATGTATTCTGTTATATTCGAAATATGGACTCTAGACCTTTAATCAGATTGCCGAATGTACAAATCTGGAATTCATTACATACGCGTGTACGGATTAGTTTTACGTCTGAAATTTTATTCTTGATTGTGTAAAGGAAAACGTCGTAATGAAACTGACATATCCTAAAACCAGTTCGTAGACCCATCTGCTATTTGGGCTTTGAGTAGTTTCTAGCCCGCTCACTGTCATTTACCGACAGCTGGTACCGTTGGTACGGCTGGAACGGTGGGAACCTGACGTGATCATGCAAACCGAATGACAAAATATTCGGTCTCGGCAGCAGGTGATTAACCATTGTTGGAAATAGTCTGGTAGATCAGGAAATGCACACTGTAGGCTTGGTCACAACCGGGACAACGTACAAACGGGATTGTATAAGACATTAATTTCAAAAAACAAGTAATGTAAAAAAAAAAATAAGCGGGCAATTAAGTAATTAAAAATTAACTTTTTGTCCGGTAATATTTTGAGACGAAGAGGTAACAATAACCTTTAAAGCTTTAAATATTTAAATCCCATAACAAACACTATACTTTTTAACAGAAAAAACTCAGAGATAAAACCTTACCCAATTCCTGAATCCAAATGAATGGACGAGATTGTTCGTAAGCGGTTTGGGACGCAACAATCTACATCTATCGTGTTGGCTATTAGCATACTATGTACGGAAGTGCTTTGATAATGGCTACCGGAAAACAATTTGCATTTAACAGTGTTAGCGAGCTATTTTTACCTGAAAGATATTGGAATTTCCAACCTTCCAGTCTCGAAACTCTGAAAAAACATCTTCATGAAAGTTAAAAAATATAATTTTGATTAACGAGATATTTACCTTTATCTCTTTCGCAATTTCATGTCCCGTGATCACTTGCCGGTGAAATTACAGGTGCATGAGACATTCCACCTACACGTCTCAGAGTTACGGGCGCATACGATGCAACTTGCGACTTGTCGTACCTAGTAGGGGAGGACCCAAGTCGCATTGGTTGTTATGGACAGAGGTTACCACTTAACACTAGGTGGGCCGTCGGCTCGTTCCGTAACTATCTCACATAAGAAAAAGCTGAGTTGGCAGTTAATCTGCCATGAGTGATCGTGGGTAACTGTCAAGCATTTCCAGCAATGCTGCAGTTTGTTGTTTTAGATTTATCACTTACATTTTCGGTGGTGGTGAACTTTCTCGCTATTTTAAACGAATGAATTTTCTAGGAAAATTTGACACCAATGACACAAACACAATGACAATGAAACAAAAAATGGTGATGAACGATTACACCCTAATTAACATACCACTGCAGTGATATTCCCTTTATCGCAGAGAACATGGATACACCACACGAAAACCCGAGATTCGAGATATGCTTACCACAGAAAGCTTGCCTCAGCCAGAAATCGAACTCCACTCTCTACCCTACTCTAATCGAACTACTAACAAATCAGAGGGAGCCATCACATTCAAATAACAGCTGTAACTCTCTAAATGTGTTAATGCAAAACAGCTGTATTTTGCTAAAGTTTTACTATATACTGAATTCGTATTTACCAATGACAATACATCTAAATATAAACATTATTAGAATAAGAATTAAGATTTGGAATTCAAGTGAACTGTTACACGGATCATTGAATGGGCTTAAAAAAATCCGACGTTTTTCCTTTCCCAATGTTAATTTCAATGGCACATTTCAAAGGGTCGTTGGAATTTTTCAATCTAACTCCATAATGTGAAACGACCGATGAAAAGCCGCTCTTGTCCAAAATCTTACAAAGGCTTTACGCAGGTATCCCTTTTCAATGAAACGAAAAATAAAACACGCGTTCATTATATCGAAAATTGTACCGTCTGATGATGGCAAACGTTTAAAAGGAACGGACCCTTTTTGTCCCTTACTCATTAAACGATATAATGAAGATTGATATTATTAATGAACAAAAATAATTTGGGAACATACGAATATCTTAGGTACTTAAAGCTGGAGACAAAATGAATTGTAATGCAGTTTAAATTTTCAGCATAACAAGACTACTTCTAGTTGTTTGAAAAAAAAATGTAGTTTATATTAATAGTTATTTTTTAGATTTTACTGATGTTTTAAAGAAATAGGTATAGTGAAATTAAGTTCCTATTTTGGAGAACGGGAGGGGATGAAGTTCTGAAACAGAGATCGTCATTTCACTCATCTAAGGGTGACCGGCGCAAACCACATTTTTGGTTTTAGCTACAATAAGAAAATTGATTAGTTTGGCGCCAGACACTACTTATAAAGTATTGGTATATGCTCATGCTCACCACTGGGATAACTACTCAAAGTCGTAAAAATAACATTTGTTCTATTACATTTGGATAAATGAAGTTTTTTTCGAAAAGTTAGCTGTTTCTCGCATTTCATGACTGTTTCATGTTGATCGCATCACTGTTTTTCGCACATTATAGTACATACCTTCAGTATTATAACTGTCACTCAATATTGTACTGATTCATCCTTTACAAAAAATATTATAATAAAAACCTACTATTTGAGATGCAAGTTGAAAGAGAATATTTGATATTTAAATATTTGATGAACTGATTATACATAACATTTATGGAATAACAACACAAAAAATAAAGAAAAGTGAGTAGCTATTTACAAAGGGGATCAAGTGAGCTACCAGAAGCCCTTTTTATTCCTATCAGCAGTATTTGAAGACAAACAAGCATCGCAACTAATGCGATCTATTTAGGTATATCATCGCAAGCCAGGTCTGCTAATCTTAACTGGGTAGAGCTAGTATCCCGATACTCCAGTTTAATAAATCGATATATAGTGGAATTGCTAAATGGTTCAACGCTTAGCGCAAACAGATCGACACGTAATGGACATCCGAAATATGGAACAGCCGAGGCGATTGATTGCGAGCGGTCGCAATTAACTTGAATCATGTACAGTATCGAGACGTAGCATCCGCACTATTGCCCATTGTACGCTACACTAAAAGTAAATATATAATAATTAATTATCGATAAGTGATGTATTTATGAGATTCACGCGAAAGTAGCTAGTAGCAACAAAGACGATTGATTGCAAGCAATTACTGTTATTGTCGATCGGTTCTCATAGACTACAATGCCTTTTAATGAAAGAAGAAACAATGCCAAGAACAGTACCTATCTAACCATATAGTGTGGTCCGTTTATAGGTTATAATCGGTCTGAATAGGTCGGTCGTTTTCACCGACACTGGCAAGGAATCGTTTATTCGATATTTAATTTGATGAGCGAAAAGTTATTAGCATTATTTTATAGTACGTTTATCGTCTTTTATAGTGAAACATTTAAAGAACTTTTAAATAATTATGTGTTACTTTATTAATAAAAAATATTCAAGAATTTTCGTCTCAGATCAGATCACTGCGAAATGAACCGCAAAATTACAAGTCTCACTCAAAAACCCTTCTCAAGGCTTTATGTTTTGCTATTGAATTGTTCAGGTCAAAACTTGTACGTTATACAGTATACAGTATTTGAAAGAAAGAAAGAAAGCAAGAAATATTTTTTGTGATACATTGAAATTTAGAAAATATTTATATCTTACAAAAAAAATACAGATGTTGCACTCAGCATAATGCTGCAAGAGCTTTGCAGCTCAGCCGCTGTGGTTGTCAGTGCGGTGTGTTGCCACTGTGAAACAGACTAAAATGTGCGAGAGACTGGTAAAACAACATGTCAAATAAGACAAAGATGAAAGAACAACATAAGAGAACACCACGACTACAAAGTGAATTTGAACACCAATAAACTACCGTGACGTTTCGTTTAAATATGTCCGTAAAGAGTTCTGTTTGGCGCTGCCTAAAGGCAATGTTTAGAGAGCGTTAACGCTTTTCATAATAATCATAATAATTTAAATAAATATGTTTCATAATAATTTAAAATCGTTAAAGTTTCCATTTTAGCAACATGGATTGCTTTGATTACCATTTTTATGCGGTGAATTTTATTCACCGATTCAAATACAGTCATTTTTTTACACGATTTTTCTAATTTTATGTTGTTTGTTTCCCTTGGATTATTAATGGAATTAGTTGTATCAATTAGGGAAATAAAAACAATTACAAGTAACATGCTGTTATAAGTTTGAGAACTGTTGTGCTGTGGTCTTAAGATAATACACTATTCTCACCAAACTATGTTTTCTCACAATTCATCATGTTTTCCCGTCAAAATGTTATATCAGATGTCCTTCAAACAACTGACTTCCTCTATGGAGATAATAAGTATGTTAGTTAATATAGAGTGTTTATGTAATAGTGAGCAAATGTACTTGGTGAAGTTTCCCAAACTAATTAAATGTAAGGATAATCGAAATCCCAAAGCACACGTGGCACAAACTAAACATGGTTCATTTTGTCCCTATTAGGATTGGACCAGATTTCACCGCCCAACACAGGATTTTTGCATACCTGCGACCATATTTGAGAAAAAATGCCCATGGGCAATGTTTACAGTTTTATTTTATGGAGTTTCTGGGTGATAGAAAATGATAGGTAGCAAATATCCGGTGGTGGGTGGTCCAACCCTTAATTACACTAGCTAATCCAACACAGTTTCTCCATTCTACTGGATTGGATAGGCAATAATTATTGCCATCAATTTTTTGGTTCTTGAGACTGACGGTTGCCACACGATGTTTGTCCTCACAAAACGACAATTTTTTTATAATATATAATTATCATGAAGCTTTTACAGCAATTCATAAAATAACTCATAGTTTTGAAACATCTGGACAGGTATATGAAATATATGGAACATCCAAATAAATAGCTTTCAATTCGGAAACTCGCAATAAAATCGGTCCTTGTTTGGGAACTACGAAGCCACAGACAGGCAAATGTAATTTTTATGTGATATTAGTGACGGAACGAGCTGATGGTCCGCAGATGGCCTCCTATAAGTAACATTGGGAAAATATTACATAAAGTTCTTTCTTTGAGTGTTTGAGGTTTACCCCGTTAAATAATCTAATTGCTACGGTATATAAAACAAAACCGTTGGAACCCTTATTGTCAAGAGAAGTGATAGATGGAAGGAAAGATTATAGCTTTATTGTACACCATTTAAAAAACAACAACATATGCAGACACATTTTACAAGAAAATGGTGCAATGGGCAGCCTTATCGCTAAGAGCGATCTCTTCCAACAACCTTTGGATGGACAAGATCCGTATAGACAAATAGAGAAGCGTGAATTTGAATGGTATCATTACCATCACTACCGTCATTCATTCTTGAAGTCATTGTCGTTCAATTCTCAGCGATTTTAGATTTTTTCAGGAAGGAATGCAACAGACAGCCCACTAATATAATTTATTTGTAACAATCAGCTACTTAGACATGAGACTACCCAAGTCGTAACTGCATTCGCCAGTCACCCAGAAACATGAAGATATATATGTGAATGTAGATCTCACTTACGTCTCAGAATATACTCGAAATATTGCGGTACCGAGGTGTGCCAAAAATATAACGAATACAACGGCTTTATTTATAACGTAATATACATTGGGAACACTATTAAGAGATTAAATTTTGAGTCAAAACTAGGTCATAACCTCTCATGGGATTTTCATGAGTACTGTGGATTAATGACATCACATCGATGATGACGTTACTAACGAAGTTAATTTTATCGCTTCCCTTGGGTCTACCACGAATCTAGGAAACTCATAACACTATGGCATAAGTATATATTTCGCAATTTTCCATTAACAAATTAAAGGCGCATGAGATGTCTCATAATATGTCAGTCTCAGCATACTCGTAGGGTTTGTTAGAAAGGAATAAATTGCGCCGCAAAGAAGCTTCCTTCATTCTCTTGTCAGATAACTTCAAAATTTTGGTTTCACTGGTTTATATTTTAAGTGAAAATTTCAATGGTGTGGACTTAGTTGAAGCAAGCATGACCCAGCAAATGCTTAGCTGTAAACTGAACTGTTAAGGGTGGCCACATTGTCGTTCATTGTTGCCAGTCTTGACTAGAGCCGTTAAAGTTTTCCTTATTCAATTTTGCAACAAGAAAACTAATTTCCAAATTATACGTCTTGCAAAGTAGTGTAACTCTACAGAATTAGCATTAATGGCCCATAAGTATTTCTTTCAAGCAAAAGTCAGGTCAAAGGCCACCCCAGAGAATGGTCTCATTATTTGGTCATTAATAACACCATTCGTACACAAAGCATGCAACCTATTCTCGCATTCAGATACTCACAAGTTATAAATCCTCATTAGTCAAGATTTACGGTGCCAAAATACCGCTTTACGTATGTGTTAGGCCATTTAATATGGTCCCACGAATATAGCTCGTAAATCGGTGAATCGCTGAGAAATAATGGCGTTTACCTGATTCAGATAGCAGTGGTGTTGCGGTTTAGAGTTGTAACTAGACAATTTTTTTTATAATTTATTGCCTATAATTTATATTTTTTTTATATAATTTATTGCCTATACGTAATATGTCACCATTAAGGTTCAGGCTAAGATTTTTAAAGGAGAAATGTCCTATATGTTCCTAATAACAACCAATGTATGTACACGATTACGAGGTCAACTTACAGAACAGAATATAGTTTTTCGAAGTGCTTATTATCTGGGTTTCATTGAACGCCTTGATGGAAGCTTGTAAAGGTCGCAACTGGGGGGCCACGTTGCTCGCGTCCGTATGTGATAACCCTTTGAATCCATACCCGTGTCCCCCGGGTGGTGCAAAAGGAGCAACTCAAACTAGCAGTAGAACTTGTGCTAAGTTCACCCGGAGAAGTACTGCCACCATGCCTGGTAATCTGCCGCCAAGCAGTGATGCACTCGTGTTGCTGTGTTCCGGTGGATGGAAGTGGGTGCCGGCGAAATTGCAAGTGCATCAGACGTAACATCCCCGTCTTAGGGTGATGGACGCAATGCAGTACGACTTGAGTCATCTCGTACTATGGAGAGGACTTGAGTGGTATTGCTGTTGTCCATGGGTTACCACTTAACATCAGGTGAGCCGTCAGCTCGTGTCGTCACTTCAATGACATAAAAAAACCTGGTAAATGGTTATCATGGCACCCATCTTCAATTCTCAAACCGCTTATCCTAGCTCCGATAGTGTAAATGCGTGTTATAGTTTCACGGACCGTCTGTAGAGTAGTAAGCGAAAGGTACGCGAAGTTTTGCCCCAGATGTAGCGAGAGAAATAAGGGAATCGGTCGAGTTTGTATAGATTCGAGAAAGTTTCCCCGATTTCAGGTGTCGGAAGAATAATTAAATATGAAATGTGAAATGTTAAATATTTATTTTTATGTGAACTACACAATAAACTGTAGCAATGTTTTTTTTTCATTTATATTACTAATTGCACCAATAGTGTGAGATGCGCAGTACCTACAATATAAAATTGTATGTTCGTTTTTACTGGACAGAGAATACCGTTCAGTATCAGGTGGGCCTTCTCGTTCTTCTCTTTTAATCACGTTAACTTGGCCTGTTTGTGATTAATGTTCAATAATTTTGTATTGTGACTTAAACAGGGTATAGGTAATAATAAAAATCGGTAAAAAAACTTTTAAGTTAAACAGTTTTATTTTATGTGCACTGAAAACTACAAAATAAATAAATAGTTACTTACCTATCAACCTACGTTGGTGATCTCGGTCATTAATACCTCTGATGGTAGTGGTTGTCATAACATGAACCATGTCAGCGGCCGAAAGGCAGTTCATGAAAGAACACTAACACCAGGGTTTGCTTGGTAGGTAAACTAAGCAGCCCACACTATAACAAGTAGGTATTTTGACCTTCTAGTTCAGAAATATTTTAGTACTAGGCAGAATAGCTTTTAGGCATATTAGACTAAAATAAAAACGTGGGGCCCATTAACTATTTCTGTATTACTTTCTACTATACTAAATGTGGATTGCATCGACTTATTATAATCGTCATCATCATCATCCTAGCGGTTTATCCCGGTCGCATCCGAAACATCATAGCTCCGGATTCCAGGGTCCGCTGAATCGACTAACTATAATCTAAAAACTACTATAATCGCAACTGGAGGTTTTGACCATCAATAACCAGCCGTTACGGCTTCACCAGCGAACGCCGCGCCGAGCTCATGATCTACCAAAGTATAAGATATGCTCTGCCATAGGTATGATTTCAGAGGGGCCCCACGTTTTTATTTTAGTCTAATATGCCTAAAAGCTATTCTGCCTAGTACTAAAATATTTCTGAACTAGAAGGTCAAAATACCTACTTGTTATAGTGTGGGCTGCTTAGTTTACCTACCAAGCAAACCCTGGTGTTAGTGTTCTTTCATGAACTGCCTTTCGGCCGCTGACATGGTTCATGTTATGACAACCACTACCATCAGAGATATTAATGACCGAGATCACCAACGTAGGTTGATAGGTAAGTAACTATTTATTTATTTTGTAGTTTTCAGTGCACATAAAATAAAACTGTTTAACTTAAAAGTTTTTTTACCGATTTTTATTTTCTTGTTTTTAGTATTTAGTGAAATTGTCTACCGAATATTCCTCATTCTATTTAATTCATTCAGTGCATCATTATTACATGGCTGGAAGATCTTGGAAGCATATTAGGTAATCTTTCACTGACCTCAAAGATATCTTGGGCAAACAACACTGCTTGTCCGCGGAAACCGTAGGTACTGCCCGTATAGCCCAGTAAATTTTACGATTTTAACAAACGGGATGATTCTACACAGCAATCGCTGCTCTGCTTGCGTCAGCGCTTGAATCTCATCTGGTATTGAACCTGGATCCAGATTATTCCAGTACGCCTTTGATGGTGCTATTGTTTTATTACTGGTCACATGTGTTTGGCAGCGCGAACATAAAAGTAATGTTGTTTTTGTTCAGTTGTTCAGTTTGTCACAGTTCTGCAGGTAGATATCCTAATGCAGCTGTGTTGTAACGTACAGTATGAATTTGGTTAGGATAACAATGCTTCGTGCAAATGTCACAAACGTGTATACACGATGTGTTAATAGCATTTTCAAACGCTTGTACATGATTTTCAGCTCTGCGTTGCTGTGCACGCTCACGTTGGTTATTTAACCTGTCGTGGCGTTGCTCAGGTGTTTCTGAAGCTTCTAACTCCTTTCGTCTCTCACGCCGTCCTGTTAACCTGGCCTCATGTTGCTCAGGTGTTTCTGACGCTAATAGCTCTCTTTGTCTATTACGTTGTAATCTTAGCCTGGACTCATGACGCTCAAGTGTTTCTGACGCTATTAGCTCTCTTCGTCTGTCACGTTGTGATATTAGCCTAGACTCATGACGCTCAGATGTTTCTGATGCTAACAACTCTCTTTGTCTGTCACGTTGTGATGCTAGCCTGGACTCATGACGCTCGGGTGTTTCTGACGCTATTAGCTCTCTTCGTCTGTCACGTTGTGATGCGAGCCTGCACTCATGACGCTCAGGTGTTTCTGACTCTACCAGCTGCCTTTGTCTCTCACGTTGTGCTATTAACCTGGTATCATGTTGCTCAGGTGTTTCTTTTTTTTCTTCTTTCCGTTCTCTTCGTTTCTATAGTCGACTATGGGTTTCATTTTCACTTTCCTTTGCACGTTTCGTTCTATACTTTTCTTTTGCCTTTTCGAGCCTTCTTTTTCGTTGTGTAGCAGTTTCGTTTTTATTTTTGTTTGCTTTTTTATTTATTGTTACCATGTTGTTCCCACGATTAAGGGGCATTTTGACATTTTTATCCACCCTAATGCCATACAGTCCTCGGCACGTTTTAACCTATTACCTTAACTTGGGTGGTATAGCTACCGCTTACTAACGAGGTATCTAATTACGTTTTTTTTTTTATCTGCCCCTCTAACGTCACACAATCTTGGACGCAACTGTTCTCGACACGACTAATCATGCCCCCACCTAATACGCCATTTTGTAACAGCGTCCATCTTGAGTTTGAAATTTTGACAAAATGACAGTATTCTGCAGTGTAGTCCTATTATTTGATACCCATATTGTGGTGGTTGTGGAAAAATATGTACCTAGTCCGCCATATTGGAACGGCGTCCATCTTGAATTTTAAATTTTGACATAATCATCGTGTTTTACTAGTGTAGCCCTTTGATTTGATACCCATATTGTGGTGGTTGTGGAAAAATATGTACCTAGTCCGCCATATTGGAACGGCGTCCATCTTGAATTTTAAATTTTGATATAATCATCGTGTTTTACTAGTGTAGCCCTTTGATTTGATACCCATATTGTGGTGGTTGTGGAAAAATATGTACCTACTCCGCCATATTGGAACGGCGTCCATCTTGAATTTTAAATTTTGACATAATCATCGTGTTTTACTAGTGTAGCCCTTTGATTTGATACCCATATTGAGGGGGTTAAGGAAAAATATGTAATCCGCCATTTTGTATCGGCGGCCATCTTAGATTTATAATGTTATTGATTTTATTATATTGTATTGTCATCTAAATTAAATGTGTGTACCAAATTTCAGATCAATCTGACAACGGGAAGGTGCTTAAATTTCAATTTCTAATTTTGACCCAAATAAATTCCGTACGGGTCGAGCTAAATAAAACCGTTTAAAAATATGCTAAGAATCATTTGCATTTGCAAAGGCTTTTTCGAAAAAGTGAGCTCATATGTTTTCCAAAAATGTTCTGGTCGTTAAGACTGTGAGAACCTTCGAGGTTAAACGTCAGAATAAATCTGAAAGTCAATGACCTGGACACCCAAGAATCAGCTGATATCAGAGTAAAAGGGCCAAAGTTTTAGAAAAAAAATTACATTATTCCTACATACGCAGAATCAGTGTTGTTGGCTATGATGCACAGAAGCTACATTTATATACCTTTTACCTTACCTTTTTTAAGCATATTGACAATAATCGTATATCTAGTCATACTGATGTCACTTTGCGACATTGAAAATATATTTTTAAGACTCAATAATATTGTTATCACTTAGCGCAAGACATCAACATGTTGCTCTTGACATGTACGATAACCCTTCGCAAAAAGTATAGTATTAACAAAACATGAATAAAATCATTATCGCTATCGTTTCGAGCCGTCTTCATCATCGTTACAGTTTATTGTGTAATGCGCATAAAAATAACTATAAATTTAACTTTTTACTTATAATGTTTTATTACATTCCATCCGGTGAAATTGCAGGCGCATGAGACGTAACATACCCGTCTCGGGGTGATGGACGCAACGCAATGCGACTTGAGTTATCTCGTACTTTGGTGGAGAGGGCGTGAGTCGTATTGTTGTATATGGGCGGTGGTTACCACTTAACATTAGGTGGGCCGTTAGTTCGTTCTATTACCTACCTACATACATTAAAAACAATGCAGACCATAATAAGAATGAAATGTTTAATAGCATATAGTAAATAAATTGCTACAAACTAGTTTTTTTATAAATATAGTACAGGTTTACATAAAAAAAATAAGGCAATGAAAATATTGGTCAATATTGTTCGAAATAAAATTACATTTATCATGAATCTAACTAGATGAAATTGTATTTCGGATATGATTGAATTTAATAATAAAAAATATGAACATGCAATATTTCACTTTGATTATGATATAAATAAGTTTTGGAAAACATTTATAAGTTAGATGGCACTCTCCTCTTCAGCCCATCAGCAATTTGCCTGCCAAGTTCAGGATGAACTTTACCAAACATCACTATGGCTCTGTCTTGGATAAATTCTGCAGCACCCTTTAGATGATCAACGATGTTGTAAACTAAACGTTTCTTCTCTTCAGAATCCATCACTTTCGTGTAAAGAACTGCTGCCTGTTTGTAGTCCTCATCCGTAGCCAGGTCCTGGTATCTACGAACTTCGCCACTAACTACGTACTTAGATTCCAGTCTCGCAGCCCGTGGGCATTCTTGCGGGCCCAAAAACGAGTTGGGGTTGTAGTTAGGACTACCATCCTGCTCATGAACTTGTGGGCCATCTCGCTGGTAATTGGCCACCTTAGTGCGGTAGGGGCAGTTCACAGGAAGCTGCAAGTAGTTGGCACCCAAACGGTGGCGATGCGTGTCATTGTAAGCAAACAGACGTCCCTGTAACATCTTATCGGGAGAAGGCTCAATGCCAGGAATCAAGTTCGAGGGGCTCATGGCAATTTGCTCCACATCCGAGAAATAGTTCTTTGGGTTTCGGTCCAAGACTAACCTTCCCACGGGGATAAGGGGATATTCAGCATGTGGCCAGATTTTGGTCAAATCGAAAGGATTCATTTTGCTTTTGTCAGCTTGATCCATGCTCATGACTTGGATATAAAGAGTCCAAGATGGATAGTCACCCTTAGCAATGGCGTTGTAGAGATCTCTTAGAGCATAATCGGGATCCTTGACAGTTAGTTCAGCTCCCTTTTCTGAAGACATATTTTTGATGCCTTGGTTGGTCTTAAAATGGAATTTGCACCAGTGAGCAATACCTTGGTCGTTAACCAGCTTAAAAGTATGAGATGCGTAGCCATTCATGTGTCTGAAACCGTCTGGAATACCACGGTCTCCGAACGTGTAGATTGTCTGGTGAACGCACTCCTGTCTCAAAGTGATGAAGTCCCAAAACATGTTAGCATCTTTTAGGTGAGTTTGAGGGTTGCGTTTCTGGGAACGGATGAAGCTTGGGAAGATTGATGGGTCTCTGATGAAGAAAATGGGAGTGTTATTGCCGACAACATCCCAGTTACCATCCTCTGTGTAGAATTTTACGGCAAAACCTCTCGGATCACGGACGGTGTCAGGAGAGCCAGATTCACCAGCGACAGAAGAGAAGCGCATGGCAACAGGTGTTCTCTTGCCTATCGTATCAAACACCCTCGCTGCACAGTATTTCCTTATGTCATGGGTCACTTCAAAGTAACCAAATGCTCCACCTCCTTTGGCATGGACTACACGTTCCGGAATACGTTCTCTTGTGAATGAAGACAAAACATCGATGAGGTGAAGATCTTGGAGGAGGGCTGGGCCATTTTCTCCTACAGTTAAAAGGCCAGTTGCATGACCGATTGGGTTTCCTGATTTATTTGTCAAATAAGTCGTTGTTCCCTGTGGGTGAAACAAAATGCTCGTGAGATTATTTACTCTGACTGTACATGGATTAAAATCAATGTTTTTTTTATGATATTTAGTGATGTTATGTCCTTCTGTCTATTTAACTGAAATTACCAATATTTACAACAAAACTACAATCGGAATAAGGCCCATCCACACATAATAGAACCATGGCAGGCTCGGACAACTCGTTTCACGAGGACATTTCTACCGCATACTTGTAGGCTGTGAAATGGGCTACGTCCAGAGGTATTCCCGGCAAGGTATGACATGGGTAGCTTCAAGAGAAATATAAAAAGGTATCTCCAGGGTAGGCAACGCATCAGTAATGCTCCCGGTGTTGCTGACCTCAATAGGCTGCGGTGACCGCTTAACACCAGGCGGGCCGTAAGCCCGTTTGCCTAAACTTAACATTAAAAAAAACTATGAAAAAAAATTACAAAGGAAATTACAGGCACATAAGTCACTCATTCCATCTTCACGTCTCAGGGTTACGGGAGCATACGATGTCACTTGGTTCTGGTCATACCTAAGTAGGGGAGCACCTTAGTAGTATTGCTTGTTATGGACAAAGTTGAGCCATCTGCTGTTTCCGTAACCTTCATCATATAAAAAACACTTCAGGAACTTAAATTTTCAAGTAGATCTCAACTGGATATTAGTCAATGTTTTATCAATATTATTTGCATTGTGCTAGAAAACCTTACAGTAGATTGACATAAATAAATATTATACAAACGAGCTTACCTCAACAGATTTTTTGTAGTTAACAAGTTGCTCTGAAGCTGGATCTCTTGCAGCCATTTTTCAGGATTCAAATTTAATCCGGTGAAAAAAAACCAACACGGAGTGACACCCAAGTCCACGCCCGCAACTAAATACTTAAATGGCCGCATCAAAATCTCTATATATACGGGTTCGGGCGATAAAATTATCATCCATTATTTAATGCTTGTGGTTGATTGAGCATATCGACGTCAATTAATTCTCAGTTATTACATATCATAATTAATTGGTGATGCTATTGTCTTGTTCTTACATAATATGTTATACGTTTTTGCTTTGTTTTCCTCAATTTACTTGTATATATAACAATAACTGTATAATACATAAATACGTATCGGTTTACAAATTCGGGCTATTTCGAAATTAGTTCGACGACCTTAGCAAGATAAAATTAATTAATGGGAATTAGCTAAAATGTGCTATTATGTTGATTTTATCCATATTACAAACATGAATTCATTTACTTGAGTAGCTTATTGTGTGTTTTATTATTCTCTGAGACATGACGTTTTGCAGTCGAAGACAAAAAAGTTTTAATGAAGTTTTGATTTGCTTATCATATATAAATCTGGTAAGGCTTGAATAGATGCATATTAAACTATGAAGGCAGGCAATTACGAAAATTCTCAATTTCTGATTAACTGTAGCAAAAAAAGGTTTAAGCAAAAGTGGTAGTCGTTAGTAATAGTTTTAATATCACTATAACATCTTTAAATTATGGTAAGAATTGGATAATAATTGTACTTATTGGTTTAGTAGATAGAAGTATTGTTTTCCAGCAGTGATTTGATTGCTTGCAAACATCAACTCGTATGATAAACACGCGTTATAAATTTCCCGAACATGCGAAACGAAAAAAAACGCTGCAAAAACAAAACAACCCTTTGACAAATGTTGAGCGCTGTCGGAGATTTTAAACGCTGTACATTCATCAGCTGGGTTATTTATTTTAATTTGTCCACGTTCACCAGCCTCGACTGATGTTGAGGCTGCAGCTAGCAAAACATAGGTGTTTTACGGGTTATATATTTTAACTGCAATAATATACTATTTAATAATAATAATATTGGTGGACAATTCACACAGCGCCATCTAGCCCCAAACTAAGCTAAGCATAGTTGTATCATGGGAACCAGACAACTGATATAATACTTGTATACATTTTTTTGTAAATAAATACATATTATACATATTAACACCCAGACAAAGAACAAACATCTGCGTTCGTCACACAAATGTTTGTCCTGGGTGGGAATCGAATGATCGGTAACATCTGATAAATAATTTCACGTATAGCTATCACATCAGTAGCTACAGAATATACATATAAAAGCTATCTATAAAATATGACCTATCTATAAAAGTATTGCCTCGTTTCTTTTGCAGGCTATAGGTTAAAGACAATTGCATTGTATGGCCTGACATAACAGGCACCGAAATCGTTTCCCGTTTACATTACTGAATTAGAAATTATAATAAAGTTACTTATTTTTTGCCTTTCTTTGTGACTTGTTTTAATTAATTTGAAAATATTAAAGAAACAGTTTTCAATCCAGGCTTTGGTAGCGCCACCGTCGACTACATAGTCACATCACACCAGGTGATAGGTAGTCACAAATACAACCATACAGGTGGTAAAGAAACAGGTTTATATCGTTAATTCCGTATCTAACTAAGCCCCAAAATGTCAATAATCAATGATGGAGAAAAATAGTGGGTTAATAATTTTATTATTTATTTATGAATATTATTGAATGCCTCAAAATTAGTAATATGAAATCACTTGTTGCAGTTTATTTTAGTTTATCATCACTATCACTTGTATAAAAAATGACCTAATGATTTGATGGTAAAAACAATTTAACGACTAGAAAATTACTAGTGGGTCAACAGGTCGAAGAATGCACTGTTATCGCTAAAATGTTTTTAAATACAATGTTATAAAATGATTGTTATCTAAAACAAACTGTGTCCAAAAAACAAGTACAATCCTGAAACAAATTTATTGTGATCTTAGTTACTAGCCACCTACTCAGACTCTGTCTGACCCTTCAAGTTCCTCTCTTTAAGTAGATATAGATATTTACAAGGTGGTAGTGGTGGTAGTGTAGGTGGTAGTATAATGATGGGATAATGGGACAATATCTGAAACACACTTTTGTCGCTGAATATATACTTGAAACAGTTTATGAAAATAATAGTTTAATTTAAATGAAACGGCCCGTGTTAACACCACAAAAGTAATTTATTTAAAATTCAATCATTGTGACTCAGGTCAGGGACGAGTCGTGAAATAAATCTCAAAAACTACGATGGTGGATCGAGACAAACATGAAAAAGGACCGTGGATTTAAAATAAAAAATATATATATAAGTTGTGAACTATTTACGTAAGTTACTGAGGTGTATTTGACTTTAAGCGTTATTATTTGCTTCCTCGTTCCTCCTGATTAAAGTATAAACCAAACCAGCAAAGCAAATGCACTTCTTGGTGGCAACGATAACAAACCTTCGACGGACAAAGCGTCGAAGTAAAAACATAAGTAGTCATAAATAGTAATCAAACGGCTTATACGAATATGTAGTTATATTACTATTTACAAATTCCAGGAACACAAAAATGTACCGAAACAGTTCCCACGTCTGTTTTTGACCTACTTCACACGCTCGTGTCTAAATTTTGTATAACCCTCGAAAAATTTCAATGAGTCCCAGCGCAATGCGGCACTCCCGGCAAAAAGTGTGACAATGTGGGCTCATGGAGCAACCAGACGTATGTACAGATATTAATAAAATTACGCCCGGGGGATATCTTGTCTGGTCATTTATCATTTAAAATAGGTAATTATTTTCCTTTGGATACTGATATGTACTATGTATGTAATATGCATGTGTAACCTACTCGTAATCTGCGGATGGGTTGAACCAGATTTTCTCAGTTGTTAGCAAAAATTCAAATGGAAATCATATAAAGCCGCAATAGAAGCTATTCAAAAACTGTCTTGCATGTTTCAAACGCTACTACTATTTTTTATTATTGATTGTGGAGACGACATGACGCAAAAATTTGTAATCTCTTATGGGAGAAAGGAAGAAGAAATTATTTTTTAATAACCCTATTTGTGCCGATTAAAAGCAGAATGATGATAATGTAATTAATAAAATCATACTAAAAACATACTATTTTGTTTACTAATGTTTAAGAGCAATAACGATAGGATGGTCAAGATTTTTATTAAAAGTTAGGAACCCGACACTCAATTGAAGGTTGCTTATTAAAATTTTATTGCGTGCCATTTTCTCAAAGCGGTGAAAGAAACTTATTAATGAAACCAGCACGTTCCTTTGCCATAAATTTGAACACATGAAATCTGTCATTCCAGATATGATATTCACTGCGTCCCCGTGGTACATTTGAGAGCATTCCTTTTCGTTTATGGAGAGCAAGCATGCTTACATGAGACATTACAAAGTGATAGACGATGCGGTGTTTCTAATCAGTACGCACCTACATCTGGCGAGTAACATCACGCTTGAAAGACCTCTGAAGGACTTGAAAGTTAAATGAAATCATTTGCCGCAAGCAGACGACACTGGAACAACAGCTGAAGTCTGTTTTCCCAGCTTTTGTATCTCTTTATTTGTACAACCTAAATGGTCTGGTTTTCGCAGCGTAATTTGAAGCTTCTGAACTGAATTTGAAATTCCCAGAGAGTCAATAGAGTGATTATTTTATAATAGTAATTTAGGATGAAATCACTTAGAAGTATAAATAATATTTTCTCTTTATTTGAAGGGTCAGTTATATTATCACTCCACTCCAATTTAACCAAAATACAAATTTATATTTGCGTATGCTAATTGGACCTATTATATTAGAATCTCGTAGATATTGGTACTATATTGATTTCTTTTTCAAACATGGCTACATCATTTTTTGATCTCAAAACGATGATGGCATATTTGAGCAATAAATTACTGGTGCATCTAAAGTAACTTAATTTAACTTTCGTTAAGGCATTACTACCTCGAGGCAACGTCCTAAAAATGTCTTGTATATTGGTAAATAAACGATCACATCCCTTTTCCATTTCATATGGTTTCCCGTAAGTTATCATCTGATATCTGATAACCTAAGTTACGTTATGCGTAATAATTTACTGGGAATTATTATTAGCAAAGTTGTGGAACGGCAAACTTGGAACATTTTGCGACAATATCAGGGTATCAATATTCTGAATCACTCTATCAATTATGTATTATAGATAACCAATCAACACGGTAGAACTTATACCCAAACAAGATGGTGTTTTGAAAATGTTTTGAGTTACATAATTATTTCATAAAAACCATTTACTAAACATATGGATGGTTAATAAAAATAGATTTGGAGTGTTCATAAATTACTTCGATGATAAATTTACTTATTTCTTAACCATCATATATTATAAACATTCAACAGCTTGAGCAAAAAGAGCAAAGAGCAGAGAAGAAGAAGAAGAGAAGAGAACGACTAGGGAATGATATTCCTGAGCATATTTTTTTCAAATGCATGTTTATCATCTTACGTTTTCTATAAAAAAAAACGAATGACTCTTATACAGGGTTACAGGAAAAGTCGTGCTAGATCCGTTAAGGGCGTGGAGTACCCATCATTTCTGACTTATTTCACTATGAAACACCCTACCCTAAACTTAACCCTTTTCGAGATATTCGACTTTTAATTTTTTATTGAATAATGCCGATTTTTAGGCTACGAAATTTATTTTTGTTTATTTTGTGTATCTTATTATTATTATTATTGCATTTTTACATGTGTAATAAGATGCTTTAGGACATCAATCATTAAAATAGTGCATAAGTTAATTGAATAGACCGTAGTAGACAAGTGAAAGTAAAAAAATAAAAAATATATTAGTAAGCTTATTTTTCTCTAAGGGATATCTAAAAAAAATATTATGACACTTGTTCGGCAGATATTTTTTAAAATATCTACGTTTCATCAGCTATCTAACGAGGTCTAACAATCTAGGGTTTGTATTACATTTCGTGGAAAAAAGTAGAGAAAGACCCAGATTTTCTAAGAAATATCTTGTGGACGGATGAGTCCAAATTTGATAAAGATGGCATAACCAACTATCACAACGTCCATTACTGGGCCCCAAAAGAACTAAGGAATCCCAATAAGAAAAGAGTGAAAGGGTCCCAACGAAGATTCAGCGTGAATGTGTGGATGGGCATTATCTCTAATCATTTGATTGGACCTTACTTTCTCCCGGATAATCTAAATGGGGAAAGCTACGAAAATTTCCTGAGAGCAGACTTGAGTGATTTGCTGGATGATCTGCCACTCAACCTGATCAGGGACATGTGGTTCCAACACGATGGCTGCCCTGCCCATTTCAGGAGAAGTGTCAGAGACTGGCTGGACACAAATTATCCAAACAAATGGATAGGACGAGGTGGGCCGTTGCCATGGCCAGCAAGAAGTCCGGACCTAACTCCCATGGATTTTCATGTATGGGGGTGCATGAAAAGTCTTGTGTACAGCGAGCCGAATCCAGTTTTGTCTGTGGAAGACTTAAGAGAAAGGATTGTGGATGCAGCAAATAAAATGAGGACCACGTTGACCACTGGAGTAGTGAAGACTGGTCTCCGTAGAAGGATGCGACAATGTTTCAGAAATAGAGGCGGCCATGTTGAACATGAACTGTAGAATAAGAAAAAGTTGTGTGAAAACCTTTAATAAATGACATTTCATGCATACCTAATGTTTTATTTTACTTTTTAGGGCTAAGTATAAATTTTCTTCTCCACTGTCGCCTATGAAACTAATTTTTTTCCAATGCATTTGAATAAAACCCTAGATTATTATACCTCGTTAGATAGCTGATGAAACGTAGATATTTTAAAAAATATCTGCCGAACAAGTGTCATAATATTTTTTTTAGATATCCCTTAGAGAAAAATAAGCTTGCTAATATATTTTTTATTTTTTTACTTTCACTTGTCTACTACGGTCTATTCAATGAACTTATGCACTATTTTAATGATTGATGTCCTAAAGCATCTTATTACACATGTAAAAATGCAATAATAATAATAATAAGATACACAAAATAAACAAAAATAAATTTCGTAGCCTAAAAATCGGCATTATTCAATAAAAAATTAAAAGTCGAATATCTCGAAAAGGGTTAAGTTTAGGGTAGGGTGTTTCATAGTGAAATAAGTCAGAAATGATGGGTACTCCACGCCCTTAACGGATCTAGCACGACTTTTCCTGTAACCCTGTATAAATAGAAAGAAGAAAGAAAGAAAGAAAGAAAATAACATTTATTTGTAACAACTTATTACAATTCTACACAATAATCACAATAATCAATAAAAATAAGAACAGAAAAGTAATAAATTAGTTACAAAACGGTGTCTACCTCAGCATGTGCTGGTAGAATAGATGTTATTACTTCATTTGTGATTGGTTAGCATATTGCGTTCTTATTTTTTTCTTTGCACGAATTAAAACGAATCAAAATTCTCCTGAAACCAATAATATCAGCCAATTTAACCCAACAAAAAAATAATTATTCCCCAGTAGACCGTAAGTTAGGACCGAAAATTGCTGATAGAAAAGAACCACCTTAACTACTACTAAGTAGTAGTTGCGAACTATTGCGAAGTTAATGCAGAGTTCTTAAATGTGTCACGTAGGTAAGTTGCTACGCACGAATGCACTAATCGTATCAAATTTGCGAGCTTTTGTTGCAAGTTTTCATCTTTTTCGAGTCCGATGTACTTTTTTATTGATTAACTGACTACGTAGAACTACTGTTTTCATGTTTAGATATTTTATGAAAAGCCATCAACTACGTGTTTTTTTACAGAACTGCATTGAATATTTACCGTACGTGACGTTGCAGCTCTCTGCAACCATACTCAGATCATATCGATCGCGGGCTGCAGCCACACCGCGATTGGATTTATATAGTGTTTTATGAAGCTAAGTCGGTCAAGATATTTTATATACGCCAACTGTGACACAGGGAATCAAGCGCAGTCGTTTCTTATATCCGCTTTATTTAGTAATTTAGTACAGTTGTTGATGATTTCATTGATACAGGGCTGTTAGATTATTAAGGAATAATTTTCCTGGTGAATTATGAGTAGATTATTTAATGGAAAACCAATGGCAATGATGAGTCGTCTTACGTTTAGTCACGTACTAGTTCCATAATAAAATGCGTTAGGTAAAAGTGACTGCCTACCCCTTAGAAGGAAAAGTTGTGACTCTTTCCCTCATGTATTTGTTTAATATGAAATTTATGTATTACCATTATGCTGCTGTGGTTTCTGTGAGTTCCTTGGCGCTAGTGTTGAAATTTTAACACAAGATATATATTAGAAATGTTGTTATAAGTTTCCGACAATATCGTTCTTTCCTCAACAGTTCATTCAATGGCACTTCATTCATTTTAGACATTCATGCACATGGGTTTTTTCGTTAATTTTGAGTTAATGCTTCATTCAATATCAGTAACTAACTGGGATATAAAACTGCGGACCGTAGGTAGGCTAGTACGAAATTTTCCGAACCCTGGTTTTGCTGTAAGCAATAAAATTTCGCTTGCGTTGCTCGCTTATTTTCCCTTCGAACTTGTCAAGCCATCACGCTACACACGGTGCTGACACGCGAACCAAACGATAGAGACACGGTGTAAAGGGAAACGGGTCAAGACCCAAATTTACGGTAAATTACAATCTGCAATCAACTACGTGAGTCACCATCCCAATATGGGTTAGTATATTGTCGCACGTCATATGCATACGCTGTTGATTATATAAAAGATATAACTAGTTGATAAACGCGAATATTTGTAATCGCTTCCAAAATAATAATATTATATTATAATAATACTAATGAAACTTTGTTGGGAACAAATAAATGTTGCGTTAAAATTATAGTAATAGAATGGTAACTGCAATACGTATAAAAAACTGTGGTGCTGTCACCAACGCCCACCTACTCTAAATACTATAAACCACTAAAGAATTCGTTACAAATCTTATTTGTAGATTAATTTTTTATGTGATTAAGTTACGGAACGAGCAAATGACCCACCTGGTGTTAAGTGGTAACTTCTACGCATAACAAGCAAAATTAATTGGGTCCTCACAAGACCCAAGGCCCTTCGGTTGCGCCCGTAACGCTGAGACGTGAATGTGGAATGTCTCATGTACCTGTAACTTCACCGGCAATCTCAGCTTTCAAACCGGCAGACAGTAACGCACATACTTTACAGATTGGCGGCAGATATGGTGGTAGTTCTTCCCCGGATGAATTTGGCCAAAGTTCTACTGCTACTAAATTTCTTTGAATAGTTTTTAACATGTTACAAGTGACAAAAGTAGGTATCACTAAGTTAAGTTAACCTTATGGTTAAACATGTTAGAGAGAAAGTAAAAAGGTTCGTTTCCGAAGAAAATATACTTTGTTAGATTCTCCTGTAGGCCAAATTAAGTTATTACCTACGTGAAGGGCATACGATGTCAAGGAAACAAATAAACTGTCCAATTAATTTGGAGACAATTTTCGTTACCACTCATGTTTGAACGAATGATTAGTCGGAAGGACACAATTTTGAGTTTGTTCTGCGTCGTAAACTATTCTGGTACCGAACCATCGGTAGTTACTGTTATACTGTTGTCCAGTTTTGTACCTGTTCACACGTAAAATACTATTAGTGAACGTTTGAAAATAAATATGCGCTATTTGTCTTGTTTTCAGAAGTTACACAAAAATACGGTACTTTTTAACGAATAATAAATATGTTTTTAAACAACATGCAACTTTGTTATTGCTTCGAGGAAAGTGTAGGGACAGACAAAAAATGTTTACTATTCGAAAAACATTACTTTTCAGAAAAATGTTGTGTAAAACGGGTTTTTTTTTTAAATACCTATGATAAATGTACCTTTTTTTATTGCATGCTATTTGCGAAGCAGGAAATCCTTTTGTAGGGGTGTGTAAATTTCTGTGTGTAGTAAAATACTGAAATTACATAGTTTTTCCTGTTTCAAGGGTTTGATAGCTAATAGTATAAGTTTCTTGATATGTCTCTACTTTTTTTACAATACAATAGGTGACAATAGGTGATGAGGAATCAAATCCCAACCCTGATGTGAGTGACGCAAACTACCTCACCATCAATGTTTACGACATCAATATGTATCTCTAACAGTCCTTTTTAGGGGCACAGGCCGCAATGTTTTAATTTTGTCAATTCATTGCAACATATTGTCCGTTTCAGCCGTCAGCTGTGACCCTTTTCACAATGAAGGCATCAGGTGCAAGTGAATGATGACGTCGGGCTTTTACCTCAAAGGGTGTTTCTTAATTAAAATTGACGGCTTCGTATCTGTTACAAGTAAACCTTGCTTTTTGTCCAGCATCCAAACCCTAGTTTTGGGGTTGAGCATACAATTATGAAGTTTATATTTATTATTAATGGAACTAAGTTTGTCAACCCCGCCTCATAGATATTTTTTAAATGCTGTATTTCTAGACAAACACCGCCACCATATTAATTTCTGCTACCAAGCGATATAAATCCAGTGTTGTTTCCAATTTTATATTAAAACTGTTTGAAAGGTATTTAAATCACAGGCATATAGAACGTTTCACCATTTAGCTTCAAAGTAACGAGTGCAATAAAAAGTATCCTTGTACTCCAGACAATTTACACAAGTAATAAGTAGTGTAGTAGACACTGCTACTAGTAGGTGACATTGAATATCTGATATTAAAATATTTATTCTAAATAAAATTCACCCTGGAAATACACTACATACATAGTACATACATAGTAGACCTTTTTTACCCTTATTTAATGCAATAATGTTTAATTGATTGATTTGACGTCACCCGAACATATCAATAATTTTGTTGGTGTAGTAAAATTTATCATAACTGTTGGATTATTAAGAAATGAAATACTGACTGAAAGTTTCGGCTAAGGGCTGAGTTATTCGTCGGAAAACAACGGCGTCGATGAGATTACTCCTTCTCACACCTACATTCCCACGATCGTGCAAACCACAAGGTGGAAATACCAATCTATCCAGGGAAAACCCGTCATCCTATGTATTTATGTAGAGACACTAACACAAATTAACCATTACATTTCTATATTATCCCAAAAGAAATCGAAGATTCCGTAATAAGCGGATCATGTGGATTACGAAATAATGTCAGCCGTTACCGGCAATAGCGCCGCTTCCCTCCGCTATTACGTCGGTAATTCCGCGGGTAGGGACAAGCGATGAGTATCACAGCAGTTGCCTGTCGCCAAAGACGTTTTTTTTGGAATTTTTGAATTGTTGCAAATTAACAAAAATTGGCAGGGTTTGTAATGGTAATATTTCATTGTTTACAAAAGATTGCTAGCATAAGTATCATACTATTTGCACGTGTATGCAAAAACAAGTACCTACCGTTGATTGGTTTACAGTCCTATACGGCACCCTTCCAAGATTAAGAGATTAGATTTAGAGATTGCAATTGCCTGTGTGAATAGCTCCTCTATCTACACTAACGGCATCCACAATACCGTTGATGTCACCGGTCTATGTAGATCTCATCAATGTAGATGGTATGTTCAATATAATCAATGTCTTCTGAGTTTCGCTTAATTTGGTAAATGTTAGTTTGTATAGCATTGTGTGCAAAAATGTGTAGTTTGCCATCTTTAAGTAGACCTCAGCCGTTCCATGTTCCATCTGCCGATATAAATAAGTCTTTAAAGCCTAATGCTTCTTTTATCATAATTTTAATGGATCCGTTACAGCAGCCAACCAACAAGCGGATTGTCAGGCAAACTGTCTCTGTAAGATTGTGTATCAATCATATGACTAAAGGGAAAACATTGAAGTAGGTAATCAACTTATTGGACTGGTCCTACAAAAATTGCCAACTATACTACTGTCACAGAGCCAGCCCCTTGCAGGGCAAAAGTGACAACTACAAAATCCCTCAGTCATCGCTCGTTCCTGCGATTCTAAACTATATTTTATAGGCAGCAGACATTAATTGTTTCCAAGCTTTATGAACTCTGTGGAAATCGTTTTTGACTTTGAGTTTGACTTTGTTGATAACACTTCCTTGCATGAAATCTGCAATTACAGTAATTTTTAAATTTTAAGAGTTAGTGAGATTAATTATTGAAACAAAATATATCATATAACTATCTTGACTACGACTTGGGTCATCAGCTTTGTGAAAGAATCTCAAAGAGGATTATTTTGAGCACTAAACACGTTAAACAATTTGTTTTGGGAAATATCAGTTTCATTCCTTCTTTTATTGCTAAACAACTTAAGAACGTGCTTAAGAACGTTGAAATAAACTTTTTTTTTTTTTACTAAATTAAAGTCTGCCACATGTTTGGATTTGAATTAGTGACCTTTGGATTGGAAGTCAGGTCTGTACCACTAAGTTAAGACGCTCTCATTGTCAAATATGTTGTAAAATACAATGAGAAAAATATTATCAAATTAGGTACTACTCTAATTTATATACTTCAATTACTTCCCCAAAATACATACCTACCTAGGATTACTTAAACGTTACTGAAGTGACTTCAGAACTCTAAGTTCATAAAACAATTTCAGGTCTGTTCAGCACTTCAGAGGAACTCCGTCCCAATTATGCAAGAGACTACCCTTCTAACTTTTGTACGCATTCGTTGAAATTTTAATTGTTTTTCATCAAATTTATTAACGAGCCCTTCAACGAATTTTGAGTCGCTTCAGCTGAAGAAGTCTTTGAAAACTTGTTAAGGTGGATCTTCGAAGATATTTAACGATTTTATTTTAGCCTCACCCCTATTCTAATAACTTTTCGCGCAAGGTTTAAATAATAATGATTTCTTGTTTTTATGACACAACAGTTATTTGAATAATCTTATAATTACACCTTTCCCTCTCTGGTCAAAATGAGTAGATACCAATTCTATGCACATCATCATACCTATTATTATTAAGTTATTCGAAGATGTGATCTCACATGCCAATCTAACTGTGAGTATGCGAATTCATAACAAACCTCGCATCGGCTGTTATGGGCCGAGGTTACCACTTAACACCAGGTGGGCCATCGGCTCGTTCCGTAAATGTATTACATAAAAAAAAAACCTTCACCTGAGTTACTCAATCTCATCACAGTATTCTTACATAAATATTAGCTCATAATATTATAACGCTTATAAAATAATATTAAATACAGCTGCAAATAAAATACTATAGGAGCGCACGACAGTCGGGGCTTTTTACCCTAATAATGGCTGTTGATTAGGTTCAGTAAATTATTGGTGTGAAACAATGACACTAAGGGTACGTGATAATTCCCATATAATAATTATGTAATTTTAAATAATTCTTATAGTTCACAAATCAATGGGTACTAATATGACTGTCTACTCGTATGTTGTTAATCAGAATAAGGCTGGTATGGTTGGTAATATTATCTAGTTTCATAAACAATATGTCGAAATACACCCAAAATAAGAGAGCGCGGAGTTTATCCCGCATTTATCAAATATTTTGTGGTTGTTCTTAATGTGGCTCGAATATTACATGATTCGAATTGAGTTGAGAATTTATATTTTTATTTCTACATTATCCGTTATCGGCTACTTATTTGCACTGTTTTTTGTCGTTTTCATTTTTTGAGTAATACAATTCGAGCTCAGGAAGCTAATTGCCTGTTTTCTTTAGGATTAAACTTAGTAAATTTTCACCGTACGAGTCAGCTACAAGGCTAAAATAGATCAGGCAAATAGCAATTTGACACGCCGCAGGTGCCTAAAATTGCAAGCTCCTAAGTAGAAAAGCTTTTGTCTTTGCCGTGTATTGACAGGTTGCTGTAAAATGGTCGTAAAAATGGACAGTCTAAAGCAAAAGCCGAATATGTGCTTTTATCTCATGGATCATCTATTCAGTGCAAAGTAGAAAACGATGTACCGCCTAAATTGCTGGACATGAGAATTGACATTTAGAAGGTAGCTTGTAGCGTCGCGATTTACTAAGAACAGTTTTTTTTTTTTATCTTTGTATCTTACCTATGTCCGACCATTTGGAGTTTTTGGGTGTTACCTTAACGTCCACCCTTAATTTTGGTTCGTTCATAGAGTCCAAGGCTAAAATTGCAGCGAAAAAACTTGGCATTATTTCTAAGGTGAGGCGGTTCTTCACACCGGGGCTAAGGAGCTGTCCTTAATTTGTATCAAGCACAGGTCCGATCGTGTGTGGAGTACTGCTCCCACCTATGGGATGGCTCTGCCAAATGTCATCTCGCTGCCTTGGACTCTCTTGAAAGGCGAGCTAAAAGGCTTATTGGGGACGATACACTGATTGAGGCTAGACTCCAAAGTCTCGAACACCGACGCAAAGTAGCCAGTCTATCGGTATTCTATAGGTTACATTACGGGGAGTGCGCGGCTGAGTTGCACGATCTAATTCCCCCATCTCCATTCTACCACTTTACATCCAGACGTACAGCATGAAGTCACCCTTTCTTGGTCAAATTACCTCACATCCGTACGAAGCGTTTTGCTTCCACTTTCATAATGCGGACAGCCCAAGAGTGGAACTCCTTGCCTGCGTCTGTATTTCCCGAGAACTATAATCTGATCTTCAAGAGGAGATTTTCTAGGCGAGCACATCGTAGACCGCATCGTCACTTAATATTAAAAAAAAAAAAAAAATGCGATTTTGTTAATTTGGGTTGTGGCTGTGTGAACTATAATTGAAACAACGGAACGTACAAAATTAATTAGCAATGAAACTCAAAAGACACCCAAATCTGAATCAACAGTGCCTTATGGTTGAACCTCAGATCATTCGAGGCGCCAATCAATTCTCAATGCACTATTGAATTGGACAACGATATCTATAGGTGTATGAACAGCTAACCAATACGGGACCGATGCCTGCATCGTAAATATTGAACATCGTATTGAGCTTCGGATAAACTTTGAATGGACCAAAACATGATGCATTGTTCATGTGGGCAAGCGGAGCGGTGTGAGTCGCATAGAAGATCATGATGTGTACGGTGCTCAGTCTGATTATTATAAGTTACCCCTAAAGGACTAAAAATAATTCATACCTTACATTTTTTTTTTAATTATTTTAAGGACAGTAGAACTCGCGCCAAGTTCGTTCGGGGAGGTTCTACCACCGCATGCGTTACTGTGTTGCGGTTTGAAAGGTGCAGTTGCCTGTGAAATTACAGGCACATGAGACATTCCACCTATTCGCCTCAGAGTTACGGGCGCATACGATGGGTCTTGTCGTAGCTAGTAGGGCATGACCCAAGTCACATCGGTTGTTATGGGCCGTCGGCACGTTCCGTAACAGTAACAATTGCATAAAAAATAATATATGTGAAGTTAGTTTGTTTTATTTGGATTCTATTATATTTATTCATACATGCTTTAAAACACAATGTCTATATAACGTATTTTTAATCAACTTAAATCACAATTTTCATTGAGTGTAACTAAGCGATGATATTACATTTAAGCTTTAACCAGTAACCATCAAATATTAAACATCATAGTTTGTTATTACTAAATACAAAATATCTATTATGAATAAAAAATATTATAAACTAAATAAATAAATACAAACTATGCTAAATTCAACAAATACGTAAATAAATATTCTTCTAGTCTTCTCTTTCTATTCCACGTCCAAATGTGTACCAAAATTGCTATAAAAGCAATAACACTCATATTGAATGAACACATGACATGACACATGGGCTTGAATAGTCACTAGTGAGTGAAGTTCGTAATGATCTATTCGGAATGGGTGCAATACACTACGTATTGCTTCAAACTCTGGCACAAATAGTTAGTTTAATTGTAAAAGTTTTGATTGCATTTCGTGTTCGGGTATTCGTTTCGGTTCATTGATGAATCAAACCTGGATTTTAAATAAAAGCAGAATTCCCTCGACACACAAATTTAAAATTGGTTGTTTTTATTGACGCCTTTGCAATTGCTTGTGATTACAGTTTAATATGGTGTGGCATGATGTTGTTTAAAATTAAATTTAAAAAACAATCATGAGATATAAGAAAAAACGCATTAAAGATTCATTCATTTTATAATGCAGATAAGTGGAAGTTTGTTATGCAAAAATAACTATACTAATGGAGACACAATATACAAATCAAACTATTTAATTGAACTGGATAGCCTAGATTTAGATTTATTTTAGATAGTTCATTATTTCCTCACTCGTCACACAAATGTTTGTCCTGTGTGGGAATTGAACCCACGAACTATAGCGCAGAAGGCAGGGTTGCCAACTGAGCTGGGAGGCACTTATAAATCCCTTTGTTTCTGGTAGAAGTATTTGTTTTGCTCGAGCATTCTAAAAAGCAAATCTCTCTCCAGGAGATTGTTTTAAGGCGTTACATTAGGTGTCATGCATATTTGATCAGTGTTTTGATACGTATGTTGTTGATAATCAACAGTCTGTAGCACCTCAACACAACGGGGTAGGGAATATAGCGCCTTTAATTAAACTGTTTCTTTCCTGTGCAGA
The DNA here is from genome assembly GCA_947359385.1 of Chesias legatella. Taxonomy (NCBI): domain Eukaryota; kingdom Metazoa; phylum Arthropoda; class Insecta; order Lepidoptera; family Geometridae; genus Chesias; species Chesias legatella. Next base: position 3,774,267 of record OX375768.1, on the reverse strand, counting down.
CGCAAAATGGTCTACGAAGAAATAACAATATTAGCATTGCTAATGTGAAAGATAAAATACTATGAGAATATTACGTTATACCTGGTTTCAAGAAAAAAAAAAACGCTTTTTGCATAGTGTTATGTGCTTTAATTATTAAAATTTATGTGGAAGGTCGTCTACCCATAAATGTTATCTAACGTTCAGAAGATTGACAAGCTGTCTCGAGGAAAACAAATCATGATAAATAATTATTATTGTACCGTTTCAGCCTCTTTTGTTCAAAATACAATGCGTACTCTTGAGAAGCGAGAGTGAATAAGATGTTATCTAAAACGGAAATAGCTAATCCTTACCTTTGCTAGTTTAAAATATCTAATATATAAAAGTATTTATTATAACCATCTTAGCCATATACCTAAGCCTGTTTATTAGATGTCTATTAGATTTTAGCCATTTATAAAAATGTGGCTAACTGTGATTGAACAGTAGTAATAGCATGATATCATGAATCCAAAACTAATATAATATAGCATTTCATGGTTACAATATCAAATAACCGATGAAAGAAACTTAATTTTACAATAAATAATTAATTTTTCATTTCTCTTTTTAATCTAATTAAATTTGAGTGAATTTTCATATTTTTATTTATTTTCATTCTATATTTAATATATTATTTTTTATTTACTTATTCGGACGGCGTAAATTCCCTCTTCAACGAAAATGCACTGATAGTCATATTTTATATCTGTACTTTAGGTCTCCCTATTTTCTGCCTATTTATTATATATATTATTTCATCTTCAAAATTGTATGTACTAGTACTTTCTTTTATTTTGTTTCGTTTGTTTTCTATGTGTTAATTTCTTGTATTATAAATTAAGCCTGTCCGCTCCCTGAAACGACTCTCAATCCTTACTGCAAGACGCAAGAGTCTCGCAGGCTTAGTTTTGTTCTTGCTAAAATCTTGCACGGTCAATCTTGGTCTTGGTCTTGCTAAAATTACGCGGTCTTGGTTTTGCAAAAATACAAGAACAAGACCAACACTGCAAGACCAAGACCTATTTTGGGCAACACTATAAGTACTGTCACCATGCCCATTTCTGCCGCCAAGCAGTAACGCATTCGCGTTACTGTGTTCTGGTTTTAAAGGTGTGGTTGCCGGTGAAATTACAGACACATGAGACATTCCACCTATACGTCTCGTCTCGAGTTACGGGCGCATACGATGCGGCTTGGGTCATCATACCTAGTAGGGGAGGCCCCATGTCTCATAGGTTGTTATGGGCCGAGGTTGCACTTAACACCAGGAGGGCTATCGGCTCGTTCAGTAAATGCATCAAATAAAAAAAAACATTTTGTCAACAGTTACGATACACGAGTGGTGGGGCCCACAGCTCACTGGACGGAAGAACCGTTCCGGGAGAGAGCTCAGTGGATCCACTCACCAGCGCCGGGTCTTCGCGTCGAGAATATCCAGGCGCGAGATCGAGCTGTGTACAGATGTCGAGTGGACTTTCAAGTCTCGCCGACCAGAAACTATAAAATTGCTCTAGATGTTATTGGTAAGTCCTACTTACTCCCACTATATTAATTTTAATATTTCAATGAAAACTGTACGGTCCCCTGTATGGATTAGGCAATGGTTTTTAGTGCCAGATTGTAATGATACATTTTTATGTAATTAATCTTTCAATGGGAATTTTGAAAGTTTATTATACAATGAATTACCTAAGTGAAATCTAAATGCGCGTTAAATTAAAATCCGAAATAAACATGATATCAATTTGATATTTGTTTAATAGCGTGATAGGTGAATGACATTAGATCTCCAACTGACGCTATCGATCTCATTATTGATGTGAAACATCTATAGCCGCACGTAAAACCGATTTCTGGCGTGGCTACGCGTCGCCACGGCATGCGTTGCATATTACTTTTACAAAATAATGTCGATGTTTCACATCTGCCAGGCGTCCCGTGACGACTCATATTTTTTTTTTATATAAGTGACACTGCTTCTTGTGCAAAGTTCCTCATTAATATAAATTCCAAATTACAGAAAAGTAAGATAAAAATAACTTAAATAAATAAAATCACGCAATTTCGTTACCGCTTTAACTCATGAAGCTTCTCAAAATCGACAAGACCGAAGATTGCTTTCTAGATATTATTTTTCGATAAGCTTATAACAGAATTTTATATTGGATACTTGCGATGTGGTTTTCTATGAGATCGTTTATTTAATCGAGAAATACTTTTTTAGTCGACTAGCTCGTCTGGTCTTTGGTGCATCGTAGGGCACGGTAAGTCTAAGGTCAGCTTGACAGACTTGTTAACTACGTGATATAGCGAACTTACTATTACCCGCGGCTTTGCTTTCGTTGAGGATGTAATAAGGTAGCTTACGGCATACTTTTAGAGACTAATAATGCGAAAAAGAGCGTGCTAGACACAGTAGCAAAAAAAACATTTGTAACGTTGACTTGTAAAATGTTTAAAATTGAAAGATTGGAATTTAAAAGTAGTAGAAAGTTCCAAAGTATATACAATGCATTCACTGCCATAGCCAATCTTATTTGTGATGTCACTTGTCAATTGTTTACTAATGTCAGATTGAAAGAAGAGTTTTTACGTTTTTTGTAGTTAGAATGGTTCATCAGTTTAATGTCTTCAATTAATTAGCCGAAAAACAAAACGTTATCGCGTCACTTGTATAATGTTTAATTGTGTAAGATTGGAAACTTTCCTCAACGGTGCACTTATTTAAAGGTCGTTCAGTAAAACAAACTATTTATAATTATTATCTCATGCTATGTAGCTATGTAGCACAAGTCGGTTCCCCGTTGACATGGCATCGCAAGATGTCAATTCCATAAGAAAGAACACACTCGATTCTTCTTAATGCCAGTCAGAAAACCACGGGCAATGTTATGGATCGTGGACTGAGTTGTGCGTGTGCGCTGATCATCGGATCCGGGAACTAGTTGAACGATATAATATACTAGCTGTTGCCCGCGACTTCGTCCGCGTGGAATTCGGTTTTATCACGCACCCCTATTTTACCCCTCGGAAAAGTAGCTTAAGTTACTCCTTGTTACATCAGCTATCTGCCGGTGAAAGTCCCGTCAAAATCGGTCCAGCCATTTCAGAGATTAGCCGGAACAAATAGACAGACAGACATAAATTTAAAAAAAATGTTGTTTTGGTATATGTACCGTGTATACATCCATATGCACTTAGTAAAAAGCGGTTATTTTAATATTACAAACAGACACTCCAGTTTTATTTATTTTTATAGATATCCGACGTGTGCTGCAAGGCTCACGTGTATCGTGTACAATCACCATTAGTCAAAACTGACACAGCCTGCGGATTCATACCATTAGAGACGAATAATAATGCTAATTACGAAAACATAGCAGAAGTCGGCTGGCGCATGATTGTCATCGATCAATTACCGTTCCGCAACAAATTTGGCAAGCTATTGATAAAGCATACACAAATTTAGATAACAATGATGCCTCTTGATTCATTGCTGTTATTTGAGGCAAACGAATTTCTCTATAAATAGCACGTAGGTACAGAAACCTTGCAAATGTTCGTAAGATTAAATTCTGCTACTTTACGAGTGCCTTTCCATTTAACGTCTGTATAATTTAGCAGAGCCATGGAAGGCAATTCCCGAAATTTAGTACAGCAGCAATAAAATAGAGACCCTTTCTTTATTGCAGATACCTGAAAACTATGCTTCCCGTATCTGAAAAATTATCCCCGGGAAATAGGCGAAACTCTTAAATTCTCACCTAATCTCGCGTCGGTGCTTCGCTACCCTTTTTTGTGTTTTAATAAAATAATTCAACCCGAAACAGAGGGGACAAAAGCTATGAAAAGTCGTCGCCGTACCGCCACTCTGCAATCTCGATAAAAACTAGAACGATCGTAAAGTTGACCCTCCGTTATCCTAGTGGAATCAACACGGAAAGTTTGGGGAAAGTCCAAAAATGCGTATGGATGATTTACGTTTGCCCTGGGATGGTTAAATATGGGTCAGTTAGGGAATTAAATTTTTATGGGAACTTCGAGAGGATCTTGGGTAAGTCGAATGAGTCTAATGTCGAAATGGATTACCTGCTTATCGCACGAGCGTCGTAACTTTTACGATATTTGTAGAAGTTACTTTATGTTTTATAGCTGAGTTATCAGCGAATGATAAACAGAACGATATAAAGTTTGCTACGCGACTGGACATCAAAGTTATGTTATAAAAACATACCTTAATGATAACAAAATCCAACAATTCTCTTATCTATACATACAAATAAAAATCAATGTTTGTATGTTTGTTCCCTATGCGTTCCGAAACCATAGATCAGATTGTGATGAAACTTTGATAGAGTGTTCTGGGGTGACGCCCGCGACGGTTCCTGGCCCAAAAAAAAACTATACATAAATGTTTTGTTTTTATTTTTTGTTTTCAAAGAAAATATTATATTTAACGTGGCATTGCAACGCATGCGGGGTACAGCTATTAGCTGTATATTTTTTCTGATGCGTTTCAAGCGTTTCCGTTGCCAAATTTTTCATTCAAACGTTGAACAAGAAATGAAACAAGAAATATATATTAGCAAAACGTGCCTCCCAGCAAGTATGTAATTAAAAATGCAATGTGAAACGCAAGATATATACATTGTACATGTTAATATAATTATAGTCCGCTTATCTGTTCACACTATTGATTTGAATAAAGCCTACCGACTATTACTTGTTATAACATTTGACTTTGAGCTAGTTAATCACAAGAGCTCCTCTTTACCTCGTCCCAGACGAGAAATAGATATAGAGAAATCGTATCATACCTTCGGTGAAGACGAATACCAGCGTTATTATCGTCAATAGATAAATAAATTCTAGAGAATAAATAAAAGGACGGGGTTTCCGTTAGAGACTAATGCATCATTAAACCTTTATTCTGCAAATATTTCAATAGAAACTGTTCATATTGCAAGCATGAACACCTTGAGCCCCCTTTCATGAAGCCATTTTCTTGCCTTTTGCATGCAACAAAATTGAAGTATTTTGTTACATGATGTATTTAAATTTACATTAATCGTTATTTCGTGACCTTGGATAATTATATAATAAGCTGCACTGTTAAATTTAATTCTTAAATAGTAGTGTAGCAAGGCATAATCAAACTTGTTCAAAGCAGCAATAAAATTCTGGCGATAAGGTACAAGGTCACACGCGACAACCTAAAAAACGAAATTTCAAGTCCCGAGAACAAATTTTTATGTACACAACGCCTGCCCTGTCCGGAGATTGAGCTTGGAGTTGTTCTGGGTTATTTTGCAGGTAGAGTGACTACCGACTGGGCATGGAGCTGCCATATTGCTATTTATACCTACATATCTATACAAATAAATAAAATTGGAGTGTCTGTTTGTAATATTAAAATAACCGCTTTTTACTAAGTGCATATGGATGTATACACGGTACATATACCAAAACAAAAAAATTGCAATTTTTGTCAATCTGTTTGTCTGTCTGTTTGTTCCAGCTAATCTCTGAAATGGCTGCACCGATTTTGACAGGACTTTCACTCGCAGATAGCTGATTTAACATGGAGTAACTTAAGCTACTTTTCCGAGGGGTAAAATAGGGGTGCGTGATAAAACCGAATTCCACGCGGACGAAATCGCGGGTAACAGCTAGTATACTATAGCCCTAAGGCTATAGTCATACATACAGGGTTATAGGCAGGTTGTTATAGCTCTGAAATATTATTTTAAAAAACTACTACTTGGCTTTACGGTTCTACAAAATCGTTTAACACAATTTTGATGAATACATACTTCCATTACAGATAATATTATTTCATTACCTAGGAATTTTATTAAATTTCCATTAAATAATGTTTTTTTTTTCAGAATTGCCAAGTACACCAGCTATATTTGACGAGTTTGGTAAAGAAATACATGGAATAGCTGGCCCTTACAATGAGGGCGGGGAATTCAAACTTATTTGCTCAGTGAAAGGCGGTGAGTATCTATTGAACAAGTAACGGTCAATTGGAAATAATTTTATGAAATGTAAGAGAAATTTCACGAATTCATTATTTGTAATCACTTTCTTCGACATTATAATGGTAATTGTACTCAAACCTTGATACAAAGTTTGAAGCTGTTTCAGTGACGTAACCACATACGAAATAGTACGTAGCGAGTACGTGCTTTGAAGTAGAATTAAGTATTTACCACAGAATACCAACTTATTGAGGGCAACTATGCAGACGAGGATATTTAATTAACATTTTGAAAGAGGATGTTTGTTTGACAGAATAGGAACAGCCTAATTAGCTGGTCCAGACACTGACATTTTGGAAGGATGTTCCTTATAGTGTATAGGCACACAATGAGTAAGGATAATTTTTATACAGGGTGTCCGGTAATGAATAGATAAGAATAGATAACCTTGAAATAGGTCTTAGCAGAACTACTGGGCATTCGGAAAAAAATCAAATAAAAAAACCAAGTAATATCAAAGACATGTACTTTTTAAATAACATCGATGTTTTTTTTTTTAGTTTTTTTTTTTTTTTGATACTACTTGTTTTTTTTATTTGATATTTTTTTCCGAATGCCCAGTAGTTCTACTGAGACCCATTTCAAGGTTATCCATTAATTACCGGACACCCTGTATATGGCCCAAAAAGGGTCCAAAATCGAGTTTCAGTAAATATCTGCTGTGTTTCGGAAACCGTTGCATTTTTATCCGTATTTTGTACTGAAACGTGTCGTCTAAAGTAAGGTTTTAAGGCTACAATCGGAAACTAGGGATCGATCCGGGCAACAAATAAATTTGCGCGTTATCTGGAAATACTTGGTATGCCAACTATTTGACCACTCTACTCGTGAAATAATATTCACCAATGAGATAATCTCCGATGAAGTTTACGAATTACGAATTTTATATTTGCTGTCTGTTTCCGTGCTGTTATAAGCCGACACACTTTGGTGTAATATTTTATGTTGCATTTGAGCTATCCAAGCGCAAAATAAACTTGAAAAAAAGGGTTTTGAATTTGTGTCTGAAATATTAAGCTGCATTATTTATTTTAATAATCGTTTTGTGTTTAATTTTGTTTTCAATATTTTAATGCTTAGAGTCAGTACTAACATTCGTGAGAACGGCAGTAAATGAACTAGCGCTAAGAAATTTACGATGAAGTTTAGTTAAACATCAATATAAAACTGAAATATTATATCATTTATGGCATGAACATTGTGAAACTGCCTGTATAATTTAAAATTCTGAACTTGTCGGAGAGCGTGTGTGTAAAATTTATGCAAAGCAACGTAGGTAACGGCGCGAAAAAGGTATTTCCATTTTCCCGTGTTTTGTTATTTTAGGTAAAAAAAATCACAGTTTTGTTCATGTAAGCTGCGTATCGTGTATCATCCAATACAAGATCTTTATTTATTTGTGAAAATAGACATTTTATTTATTCTTTACTGACTTTGCTTTATATTATCTTTGTCGTTGGTGTATTACGAGTACGTGCTATCGTATTACAAGAGAACAATTTGCTATTTTACGAAAGAAATCTATTGTTTTATTTTATTATATTTTATATTGCATTAAGAAGGATGAAGAGTAGGTAAAGAAAGAAGAAAGAAAGAGTATTTATGATACCTATTTAGGTAGGTACTTTAAAAATAGTAATTTATTCACAGGTGTGCCATCTCCTCGCCTGCAGTGGCTGCAAGACGACTCAGTACTCCTTACGTTGGGAGCGGGAGATCTTCAGCCTATGGGGTTAGCGAAATCCCTCGTGTTAGTGTTCAGAAATGCGAGCAGGGAGCACTTACCATCAATTTTTACATGCACAGCCGATAACACATTACTGGCACCACCGCAAAAGGCCAGTGTCAGAGTGGATCTATATTGTGAGTATCTCTTTGAACCGGTATATTTGCTTCTTTTCCACAGCTCCGTGTAGAGCAAATCAAGAAAAATCTATCTATTTTCCCAACTAATATTATTGGAATTGATGAGATAATATAAGACTTAACTCTACCCAGATTATTTAACTATGCGATTTAGTGACCTAAATAAGTCATAGAGTTAAGTAGTACGCGACTTAGTGCTGACATCGCATCATTGATCTATTAATTCTGATAAAAGAAACAGTAAAAGTTAATGTATCAATATTCATTGAGTTCTTTGAAACTGACAACGTTGAAGTGGCACGTGGAAGTTATAAATCGAATCGATATATCCATTCTATTATGGGCAACGGTTGTTACCATATAGTTTTATATTTTCCGAGTATTTACCTACTAGTGGACCCGTTCGCGACTTCCTCCCCGGACCGAGTAAAACTTGGCTAATAAATCTCCCGCCGTCATGACATCTCTTTCATCATCAGCCTCAACGAGGAATTTGCATTTAAATTAACTTTTCAAGTACACCTCACTCAACTTGTCCGTTTTCGAAGTCGTACTCTGGCAATTGATTAGAATTAAGGAACTTGTCAATTTTTTATTATAGATTTGTGCTTAAATTCACCTCCCCCATCAATTGTTACGAAACCCAATAAATAATATCAAAATAAAACATTGTCCATGATTTTTTTATTAAGGCTATTGAACTTCTTTGTAATTCTCTTGAATATTAAATATTGTACAAGCAGTACGTTAACCAAATAAAGTGATATTGTTTTAATTTGGAAGAAGCCCCTTTATAATGGCACCGCGCTTGATATGTAGAGTATGATAGAGATGATAGTAGAACTTGTAAGAACATTTCAAAAATCCACTTCACATCTTAAACTATGATTTCTGAAGAAAACCATTTGAAAGGTCTACTGAAGGCGGTCACATAATAGAGGCCAATGAACTGTACGGGGCCACAGCCACGGGGCAGACCACCAGCCCGATGGTCGCACCAAATCTTTCAAATAGCCGGCAAGCAAAGGTCAAGGATGCATGGGCGGTGAAGAATAGCTTCCAAACAGGAGGCCAATGCATGACAGTTGGTGCCAACAGGCTGAAATGATGGTGAAGATTATGAATGGAAACAATGTTATTCTTTGTCAAGCGTTGCCAGTTGAACCTTCACTCCGTATTATTTTGCTGGTTAAAACAACTCCAACTTTGTAACTGTAACTTACCGCTCTAACTAAATATAGCCCATTATACGTGCTCATTTTCCCAATTCCTGTATAAAATAAACGTGTGCCCTAACCCAGGATAACATAATTTAACAAAGCTTTGTTCGATAAATAGGTCTCGTGAAGAAGCAATAGTCATGCATTGATTCATAGAAGAGAACGAGCTTCTAAGAAGAGAAGACACAATTCTCTAATTCCCTTTTGTGTAATGTATTTTTAACTGTAGGTATATGCATTTGAGCCTATCAGATTTTGTAATCAAAATATCATTATCATTATGGCTGTGGGAAATGATAAGTTGCGGCCATCAGTAAAATTGTAGTATTTGGTTTACCCTAATTCGCCATATATTAACTATTTCTTATTTGTTATGAATTATGTTGCCTGTTTTTTACTACTTATAAAGTTTCTAAAATAGTAAGCGGTAATGAAAAAAATGCTAGTTGACGCATTTAAGTCGATAATATAACGACATAGAAAGAGGAATTACTAATATATTATAGAAAATGGACAAGTGCGAGTTATCAGCGCGCATTGAGGGTTCCAAATAAGTTAAATGGAATCTTTCTCATTTATAAACAATTCCTATAGATCAATAGACGTGACAGTCGATACTCCAAAAGCCAAAAGATTCTCCAAAAAATATATGATTTTGTCTTATATAATATAACTTCAAATAAACGATTTTTGGATTTTTTCCGTGCAGACCTTGCTTCTTGCCAATTTGCAGGATTTTAGGCCAACGGAAAGCACTCTGTAGGTTTTTATTTACTTACTAGCTGTTGCCCGCACCTTCGTCCGGGTGGAATTCGGTTTTATCACGCGCCCCTATTTTACCCCTCGGAAAAGTAGCCTAAGTTACTCTTTGTTACATCAGCTACCTGCCAGTGAAAGTCCCGTCAAAATCGGTCCAGCCATTCAAGAGATTAGCCAGAACAAACAGACAAACAGACAAAAATTTAAAAAAATGTTGTTTTGGTATGTGTACCGTGTATACATTCATATGCACTTAGTAAAAAGCGGTTATTTTAATATTACATACAGACTCCAATTTTATTTATTTGTATAGTTTGCATAATACTTTACATCCCTTTGGTTAGTAATCATATTTCTAAGGCTATTATTGTAGTATTTGCGATAGTAATTGCGTAATCGCAATGCACGACCTGTCAATAAATAGCGATACAAACAAAACCCACAATATTCGCGGTGAATATGTGGTGTATATTGATAATTAGGTTAGGCTCGAGCGTACCTATCGGAAAGTATTATCTGAAAATGATTTAACTTCAATTATCAAAGAGTAATCCATCCTACATAATAGACCCAAATAGGTACATTACCTACACAGTAGTAGTAGATAGATACCCATTTACAACGATAATGGTATTACGGTGATTCCAATAAATAATTTTATGGAAATGAATAATATTTTGAAACGAGTGGAGTCTGTCAGAAATATATTTACTGGGTACACCTTATAATAGTAGCTTTAGTTTCAAAGATGCCTTGGCCTTATTCTGGTTGGCTTGCTTGACTCAACTACTAAAAATTGATCAGGTTAAAGCAGGTTTGGTTTTAAACATTTCATTCCAAAAATCATGCCCAAGGTCACATATTAACCATGAACTGTTTTGATTGTTGCGTGACTTATTTCAGTTTAATAATGGGATTTTTTTTAGTTAAATATCTTACGAGTAGATAAAATCTAATCAAATGGAAAGTAGCCGTAGCTTAAGGTGCCTGCTTTTACCAACATTAATATTACTTTTTGCCTGTAAATTATGTATTATTATTATTATGTAATTATGTTATTATTTATGTGGACGTGATATAAACTAGATATATAGACGAGAATGATTTCTGATTATCTAGTACATGGACGACATCTTTTTTCCAGTTATTTTGAGTTTAAAACCAAATTACTGAACCGATTTTTATGAGTTTTCTATGAGCGACCAGTCGGAAATTATAATTATCCTTTCACATAATTTTTATTTTGTCCGTTCCTAAGTTGCGCAGTAATGAGGTAACAAACATAAATATATACAAACAAATTGAGTACCTTCTCCTTTTTTGAAGTAGGTTAAAAACGATATATTTCAAAACAAAAAAACCGATTGCTTAACTACTTCTACCAATCGATCTGGGCTTGAAAATCAATTGCTAATCAGTGAAGTTATAAATACATCGTTTTATGACACCGTACACTTTTTTACGACAAATTACCTATAAGTACTTAATGTTGTACACAATCCCTGATCCACTTTCCCCATTTATCTGAAGAGCTAATTCACTTTCTTGCAGACGGCGACATCTTCTGTCTACAGATACATGCCTTTCCGTGCTAATTCCTTTAGAAATTGTGGCGTTTCTATGCAACTATAAGCCGTTCCGTATAAAAATATCATGCCAAAAGACTCAAATGCCTAAATTCTGCCGTCTTATGGCTAAAAGTGTTGTCATTACATTTTTTATTATACTTTGAAATAGTTCTTAAGTCACAAGTCTACAAAGACTTGTGAAGAAGTTGAATCTAGTTCGGTATTTTTAATAAGGCTCGGTAAGATCTATTCAACAATGAAACATCTGACTTATAATGTTTACTATCTACCAAATTTAATTTAGTTTTCACTAAAATGTTTCACTTTTACACGTAGTGTTTTCGTAGATAAGTAGATTCAGTTTCCGGCCCCCCAACGTATCAGAAAAACAACACAAGAGCACTTCAGTGGCACAATAATCTTTTACATGTTATTCTGAAAGCTTTCTTAGATTCGATAACGTGAAACGCTATCAAAAAGGAAAATAAATGTGCGACACTTTTGGTGAACTAAAAAGTAAAAATAACAGTTTGGTTGTTATATTATGAGGAAGTATGTTTGTATCTGTTTTATCTAAAAAGTTAAAAGTTAAATCTGTAAGAAACATTGAAGTAGACTTTATTTAAAGCCTTTGATGATGATATGCGGAGTACTTTGCGGTGGGTTTTGACTTTATATAAATAAATGAAATACCTTTACTACGCTTTCAAACCAGCGAATAAATACATTGTGAGAATATAAGTACTTCTAATAACCAAAAGTTAAGAAGTAAGAGTCCTGTTTCTAATTCACTATTGAAAACAGTGTCTTCAAGTTTCAGGTTCAGGAGTTTTTTTGATGCTACGCATATGCATAGTGTAATTAAAATCTTTTATTAGATACTATGTTAATTTCAGCACGAAGTCAATGAATAAAGATATATTATTATATTCAGATGTACAGATACTACATACACGCACATACATAATTAACCCGCGTAGTTGATCAGGAGAACCTCTACTTCAGACAGATGATTACACGAAATACAGAACATTTAGAGCAACTTATTGAGCTCAAGTGGAGGTACGCTTACTATTGTTAACTACTAATGTTCAACGCCCGTTGACAGCAAGATTATTTGAAATCGATACGGTATCAGTTTATTTATGCGTTTTATATAAGTATTTGTTTTTCTCATTTTCAAAGTGTTATTTTAAGTCTCATGCGCCTGCCATTTACCGGCACCCACTCCCTTCCACTGGAACAGCTTGGCGGCAGATTACCAGGTGTGGCAGTACTTTTTCGGGCGAACTTAGCACAAGTACTACTGTTACTTTGGGTTGCTCCTTTCGCACCACCCGGGGGACACGTGTAGGGATTTAGTGGGTAATCGCCTGCGGACGCAAGCAACGTGGGCCCCAAACTGGTAGTGTGATAAAAAAACTAGCTTTTTACTAGCTAGCTTTTAACTAGCTATTATACAAGAGACAAGTAACTGTAACTGTACAAGTAAATACTTCCTAAGTTGTTAAATTGGCAAGCAAAATCTACAGAAAAACAAACTATCAAGGAGATAGGCAAAAAAACAGACTTGCGATTATCTTCTAAAGCAATATCCTTATAAATATACTTTGAAAGCTTTCTGTAGATTTGATACGAAATGCCATCACAAAGTAGAATTAACGAGGCGCTTTGTGTACGACAACTATACCAATAAGTTCCAAAAGTCACGCGCGAAGTATTCGAAGCAGCTGCTTTGAATGTGAATCTTGCTGCTTATATTTGAACAAGCGGACTTCGCTCCACTTTTGTACCGAACTCGTTATGAAATATACCATTTTCCAACCTTCTTCATGTTTCTGTTGCAAGGTCACCGGGCTAGCCGTGACAAGTTGGAATGACCGTAATATATCACAATTGACCAAATTTGTATTGGAAAAAGCAAACTTATGTATTATTTTATTACGCTGGTGGTATCTGGCATGTCGTACTATTATAATAATGTTTGCGAAGTTATGACCTTACACATGTTTTTTTTTTTTCACTTCGAGCATTCGTCCATAACGAAGTGCTATACTTGGGTGCCCCAAAAACTGTCTAACTAAAAATGTGTTCAAAGTGGAATATTCCTTAACAAAAAAGTTTCGAACCCATTTGTTTATCAGTACTAACTACAATTTAGCGACATCCAATCCCTAAACATATATTTTTATTCTGTATTATATTTTTATTTTTCATTCTTAAGCAGACCGACGTGTTTTGAACACTTCGTTTAAAACCAGTTAGTGCAAGTTTTTTGGATCACGGCTGAGATATGATTTATACTATTTTACCACCATAATGTATATGCTTACTACTACTATTCAATTACTAACACTCACTCGGATGAATCATTTATATCGGCTCAAAGAACTTTGTCATGAATGGAATTTTCAACGATGCCACGAACATGCAAGGGTAGATACATTTCGTGAACACTGAAAATTCACTCACTGACTGATTTTCAAATAAAAAATAGCCTGTGCGGTTTCTGGAACACAAAATTTCACTCAAATATCTACATTGTAAAGGATTTTCCTTACCAGTATCTACATAAAGTTAGGATAGGGTAAAATCCGCCTTTGAAAAGAAAATAAATAGATCGACCAGATGCGAGTCTGACTCGCACACCGAGGGTTCCTTACCGACCCTGAGAGTTCCGTACCGCCACGCAATATTTGTGTTAAAACTCAAGAGATTTTTTTTATTATTTACTTTTAATACTTATGTACTAGACGATAATCTCGTCTCTAAATTCCCGTAACTACGTCATCCACTTTCTAAGGGATTTGAATTTGGATTTCACTACTAGATCACATTCCCTTAAGCTTTTAAGCCTCTATCGCATTTATTTTATCGTAATAAAGTGACGGAATGAGCAGATGGCCCGTTTGATGTTAAGCTCTAGCCTACATCCGCTCCACCCGCTAATATTTCCAGTATTAGTCTATCGAAGCGGATAGTATTTTATCCTGGATTCGAAACATCTACAATCACACAACTAATATAATTTTTAACAGGCCTCATAGCTCATTTGGTAGTAACCCTGCCATCTGCGCTGTAGGTTGTGGGTTCGATTGCCACCCAGGACAAACATTTGTGTGACATTTGTAACATGGATGTTTCTTCTGTGTCTGGTCTCTATTATGTATTATATGTATGTATTTAAAAAGAAACGTCGCGAGTAATCTAAACCTATACAAGAACCAAAAATTCGAACGCTTTGTCTCAACACATGTTTCGGGCTCTCTGGTACATAAAAGCAAATTTCCTCATGCTTGTTGAAACGTGGCCTGATGCTGATGTAACAAGGAGTAACTTAGGCTACCTTTCCAAGGGGTAAAAAAGGGGTGCGTGATAAAACCGGATTCCACGCGGATGAAGTCGCGGGCAACAGCTAGTGTAGTATAATTTTTATATTTGTAATTGTAAGGAAATGATAACGTACTGTTAGTGTCATTATATCGCAATGACAGTATTGCATCTCTATTCAAGAACCATCATCAGGGCGGTAGATAGGCAACTCGCTACAATCATGGCGCGCTGTGCACACGAAATTGTAAATGTAAATGTGTTACGGAACGAGATGGAAAGCTCACCTAATGTAGTAGGTATAAAACCTTTGAAAAAGTACTTCTAGATATCCTTCCGTGCTAGAAGCAAGATCGAATCATATTCTTTTGCGTCCGTAAGTTTGAGAAGTGGAAGGTGGAACGTCTCACGTGCCTGTAATTTATTCGGCAACCATACCTTTCAAATGAAAGAGTAACCTGAGAGTTCCGTACCACCACGCAATATTTGTGTTAAAAACTCAAGATATTTTTTTTATTATTTAATTTTAATACTTATGTACTAGACGATAATCTCGTCTTTAAATTCCCGTAACTACCGCATCCACTTTCTAAGGGATTTGAATTTGGATTTCACTACTAGACCACATTCCCTTAAGCTTTTAAGCCTCTATCGCATTTATTTTATCGTAATAAAGTGACGGAATGAGCAGATGGCCCGTTTGATGTTAAGCCTACATCCGCTCCACTCGCTAATACGTCCGGTATTAGTCTCGAAGGGGATAGTATTTTTTCCTCGATTTGAAACAACTTCTACTGAACAACTAATATAATATTTTATTTCTATATCTTTTATTTCTACATATGACTAAATATTAAGATAATATCCTGAAATCATTATTATACTTTTTAACACAAATTCTACTGCCTGTAAAAAATAATATTTAGGTTAGCTTACTCTTTAAGGATCATTAAGCAAGTCTTAGCCCAGAATAAGGCCCCTGGGCTGTTCTGTAATTAAAACTGTTGTTCAAGTCTACGCAGTGGTACGTGATGATTTTCGTAGTAGTTATTATAATAATAAAATATTCCGGTAATATTATGAATACTTTAAAATAAATTGAAATTAAAAATCTTTAATAAAATCAAGCTTTTAATGGATTGGAGCAACGGAGTTTAATTCGCATTCGTAGTCTCAGCAAGACCTTTTATTTTATACCCATATTGGAGGAAAGCATAAAAAACTTAATCCGTCATCTTTAGAAGTCCGCCGTATTGGATTTAGAGTGACGTCACTTTATTTTTCGAGTTCTTCTCAGCAAGCCCTTTCATTTGATACCCAAATTTTAGGAGTGCATTGAAAATAACTAGTCCGCCATCTTAGGTATACCGCCATGTTGGATTTAGAATGACGTCACACAGCTAACCATGCACTGTTATTCAAATTAAACGTGTATACAAAATTTCAGCTCAATTGGTTGAAGATATCTGCTTAAAAATTGAATTGCAAGATTCCACCCAAACAAACATAGTTATATACATTGAAAGTTAATAAAAAGCTTGTAATAACCTCGTTTCCGCAGTAACACAGTATAACTTTGTCAACAGTGAAACCACTGACAGTGGAAATAATGTCCAGAGAGCAGCCGTTGTCTGACGGCCGCAAGACTGAGTTGTGGTGTCGCTCTACGGGCGCGCGGCCCGCCGCCAACATTACCTGGTGGCTGGGGAACAAGTTGTTGAATTCAATAACTAAGTATTCTGTAAGTAACATGAATATTATTATTTTTAAATCAGCTTGAAATGTTTAACTTATATTTCTAGGTGCATTTTATTTTGATATCGACGCCAAGTTATATAGAAGACAACCAGAAATTTGCCTATGAGATTGCCTCTATCTTTAATGTTCTATTAATGGGAAAATAACAATTTTCGTACATAAAAACACATGAAGTAGCCATAATAACCATAACATTGGACTATTTTCTCATAGTACTCCTGCCTCAGGTATCGGAATAAAATTTACTTTTGTGTTATTTCAGGCCCTCTTGGACCTATTATCAAATCGATTCAGCGGTAGCGCAAGAAAAGCAAAAACACATTCATCTTAAAAATCAATTTATGAATATAGAGCCTTAGCAAGCCTTTTTAGTAGCATAAACTAATTACTATACTCCGAGCATTGAAGAAGTTAAGGAGTTAAGCATCTTGAAAAACAAGTTATAAAAACAAAGTTAGAATCAGTTTACACAAAGTTTCGGCATAATGTTTTTTATCACAGAAGGAAAGTTTATCAACTAATTGAAATGAATGTTGTAAATTATAAAGCTTTTACTTGAATTATGTGTTAATTATATGCTAATTACGTGGATATAAAGACAAACAAATCTTGTGCTGTCGACTTTTCACTGGGGAAATTATACAGCTATTTTCACCTGCAAATTCTCCTCTCAGAAGTGGACACGGCTTATGGTAATGATAATAAAATGGAATAATTTTATAAACCAAATTATTTCAGTTAAAATTACAAAGTTACTTGCCTGTAATTTCGCCGGCAACCAAACCTTTCAAACCGCAACACAGTAACGCAAATACATTACTTCTTGGCGGCAGAAATGGGTATGGTGGCAGTAATTCCCCGGACAAACTTAGCATAAGTTTTACTGATACTAAACAACATTAATGGCATTCAAAGAAAATAGTCAACCGTAAATGAGACACTCTTGATCACAGCCTTTGAAAACGAAGAGAACTAGCAATATTATTAGCAAGTATTTTGAGACATGACAGCAACATAAAACCTATTCTGATGTTAGCTGATTTGACCACTGGCACCACATGGCACTTGCTCTGTCCACTCTGTAACCAGTGCCTGGATTTTTTCTATCCACTTTTTTATTTTGTTATTACAAAATATATTTATATACTAGTTAAAAATATTTCTTACCGGATTGCTAACGATATTTAAAATTGGTTCCCATTAATTACTACCTGGAAATGTAAAAGACGGTAAATATTATCCCTTGTATTCATAAAAACCACTAATCTATACGTGCATACTAGCCATTAGGTCATAGTATAGGGATACAATAAAAATGCCGCTAACATTAATCCACAGAATTTATTTTATTCTCATATTACGATATATACTTTTTTGATGAAAATTGTGTAGTTTTATTTTTTTTATTACATAAACAGTGTTATTTGTTAGGGTTTGACAAAAAAAAGTCAATATAAGCTTTTCAAATCTTTGACGACTCTTTGTATTCGTAAAATGACAGTAAACTTATAAAATAACTATATAGTAAATTACAATTTAACGAATGAAATTACTAGGAGCTACTGGAATTTTTGTAATTTTTATTACACGTATTAAAAAATCATTCAATTATAATATTGATTTATGAATATGCTTTCGAGTTTTCAAGATAAGGAAATCTACACTACTGTTACTACTACTATCGTATGGCTGTCACACCATTGTGGTGAAAGGTTCTGAGTGCCTCGAAGAGATTTTTCCGTGCGTTCGATACATCTCTTAGAATTTCAGGAAGTAACATCACTTTGAAAAATAAAAGATTAAAATTTGTATAAAAAAACGAACGTTTTTAAAATAATTTACTATACATAATACTAAATTACTTATTCCGACAGCCTTCCTTGTAGAGATTAGATAAATGTTTCTGTTGTGAGCACATTGAACTTGTTATTTCAGGGTTATATACATTGTAGTACTAGCTGACCCGGCAAACGTTGTTCTTCCAAATAAATTGTGAAAGATATCGAACGTACGTCTAAATGGAAAGGAAATACTAAAATTCAAAACTGAAAGTGTGCCGTTGTGTGTCGCAGTTCTATTCGAGAAATTTTCGGGCCCGATAAAAAGCAAATGCAGAATAAAATGTCAAAGTGACGCGACACTTCACGTCAATGAGTTCACGGCATGAACGACGGAAATTAATTGGATATTGTTCATACAAATATACTAAAAGCACGATTAAAAATTGGGGGTAGCAGGATGAAAAATACTTTACGATCTATACTCAAACCTACCAAATATACAAAAAAAAAGAACCGGTCGAACCGTTTCGGAGGAGTGCGACAACAAACACCGTGACACAAGATTTTTATATATTAGAGGTAGATTGAAAAATACATAAATAAAGGTTAATCAACTATATAGTCATTAACGAAATTATGAGTTAAAAGATAACGAAAGTTTATTTCAGGGTCTCAGAGACGCCAACGAAACCCAGTCGCTGTTACAATGGGTGCCTTCAAAGGAGGACAACGGTCAAGTGGTTGTCTGCAGAGCGGAACATTCAAAGTTCGACCGTTCCACCATTGAGAGCAAGCTGCCTTTAAATATATACTGTAAGTTAGTTACTACAATCTATATTCATTTGATTCCGCTATTTATATAGAAATACATAAATTCTACCAGCGTTTTCATTTTGAACAAACATATTGTTTCCTAATATTAATAAACATATTTAACTTATCATAATTAATTTCACTTGGAAACAGGATTATGTGAAGCACGTTTGAGAGACACAGTAAAAACACATTATGTATTGAAAGATACTTTGAAATATAGATAGGCCACTTTTGTAACAAGTGATGAGTTCATTGCAGCCACTGTTTTCCCACGAATAACTCAGATATCATTTTCCTCCACCAATTCATTTCCGATTAATTCTAACAGCCAGGACAAATCTTCTTGAATCGATATTGGTAACAGTTAATATTAACAAGCAAATACATATTTTGAAATTATTATGTTCCAAAATAAATTAAGCAATATTTACTTTCTGATTAAACTATACATATCCAACTGCAAACTTCGTAGCCTACACAAAATAACGAAGACATTTCACTAATTTCTACACCGTTGATCTCTAACAACTAAAGCTCTGAGGGCTTAAAGCTTCTAGTCGCTTGGTTTTAATTAATTATTTTCGTTCAGATATACCAGAGACGACGATACACCTCGGTGCTAAAATGAACCCTAACGACATTGAAGAGGGCGACGACGTGTACTTCGGATGCAGGGTAGACGCGAACCCGCCAGCTTATAAAGTTGTCTGGGAGCATAACGTGAGTTCGCCTTTTAATATAAAATGGAATACATGTTTGCATTTTAAAAAAGCTTTTCATGTGTTTGTTTACAAATTTACATAGGTTGGTGTGTGGCACATTGAATGGTGCTGTGTTTACCTGTAGTTGCAATATTTACAGCTAGTCTCTGAATCGAAGCCTGTTTCATACAAAAAGACTCATTTTGTATGCTTTTCTCTTATTTTTCACCAATTTAACCCTTCACGGTGAGACTTTACTTTTTTTAACCCAATATATTAGTTTATTTAATAATTATATCCACTAAGTATAATATATATATTAAGTATGTGTAATCTAAATCGTTGTTATATCGAAAAACTTCTCTGTAACTTCTAATCATCTATCAGCCTATCAGCGAGTAAATAAGTATTTTCAAAGTTCAAACTCGAGTAACGAGGAACGAGTATATCTCTTTCGTATTACTTTCGTTATTGCCACTTTGTATAAAATCTTCCTCAAACTAAGTAACAACGATGCCATTTCTGGAAAACTATGTTGTTTGAAAATTAAGAATGCAATGAACAAAAATCAATTCTTTCACTTCATTTATACGTTACCATTGTTTGGTTCGTGCAAACATAAAGGGAATCTCCGCTTCTATCTTAACTATTAATAGCCAATCGATATGACCACCCATAGTATCAATGCATATTGATTTATTAATCATCACATTGTATATTACTATAAATTCAAGTCCCCCGCTGCGTGTTTCTGTCGTCCTGTCTGTCTTTACAGGTTCATCTCAGAAACTTATATAGAGATTTTGATGCGGTTAACATTAATAGATAGAACATTTCATGAAGCAGATTTATGTAAAATGTATTAATATTTCAGTAAAATTTACTATAGACATGTTTGTAAGTTAAGTTCGAAAAACGTGCCTATTGAGTACTATCCATGCGATGGCAAGGCGGGTTCACTAGACACACACAAGCAAAAAGTGGCGTTAGGATAGTTCATTTCATATAATCCTGCAAAATCACCCCATTTGTCATCCCCGGAATTCTCGTAACTGTTCACCGAACGGCGAATTCAATGGAAACAATATCGGAGTCCATATGCGAAAAAATATTCCAACAATCGAGAGGAAAATTCAGCATGAAATAGAGTTAGATAGTTGCTCGACTTTTCTAAAGTTTATATTTTATGATTTACTTGAAATTGATTTTATATTTTCAATTAAAATTATAATTATAAATATTAATTATAAATTAATTATAACAATTTAATTATAAATTAAATAACAATAGTGGTGCTATTGTTATTTAATAGATTTGTAGATAACGATCTCATCTTGTTTTTCTTTTAAAATTTCTAAAATAGTTTTAGTTTTAAGAGCAGTAGAACTCACGCCAAGATCGTCCGGGGAAGTACTGCCAAATGACTGTTTCTGTTCGGGTTTGAAATTGATCTTCTAGTGACGTCTAAAATGATATTTTTATAGAAAATATTTAACAAGGCAACATAATTTCGACACGAATATTAAGTTTTGTTTGCTCTCGTTATTTTGACGCAGACTGCACCGTGATTACAGTATTTATCTCGTAAATTCGCAAAATAATATTCATAGCCGCGATGGTTACAAAATTTATGCTAATTTTGTTAACGATGGAATTTTAATATTTTTGAAATCATTACAAATTAAGCGTTTAAAAATTCGGTTAACTATTGAGCTCTTTACCGTGATTTTGAGTTCTCCCGATAGAATAAATTTATTCCTGTGGGAAATAAATGATGATCATTAGGTATTTAGTGTTAATAATATTTAAAGATACATACATGCACTATATGACGCCGATTACTCCTGGGCAGAGAACACAGATTTTAATCACTTGCTGGAAACCCACTTTCGCATCATTCACTCTAATATATCCCATCTGCCTGATCTGCTTTGCGCTACGGGGAACTACCTCGCTTGCATCTCATAATACTCTGAAAATGAGAGAAGTGATGTAGTACTAAAACATACTACTAAACGGTTACCAACGTAACGTCTGTGTAATATTTCTGTAAAAAATGTAATTTGATCGATTGACAATCACTCAATGTTGTCTCAGGGCGTGCAACTTCAACACAATCCATCAAACGGCGTGATACTAACAGGGAACAGTAATTTAGCACTCCGCAACGTGTCGCGCCTCCAAGCGGGGGAGTACACGTGCACCGCTTCTAACGTCGAGGGGGACGGGAGGTCGCAGCCGCTGAACATGCAAATTGTTTGTGAGTACCTCATTATTGTATGTTAATGCAAAATCTTACAGATAGTAGGTAAATTTTGTAGACTCCCTTACATGAAAGTTATCAGTACTATTGTGGTAGCACTTCGTGTTTTATCTTCTCTTTGACAGGAACGGCTGTAAAAGGAGTCTCAAAGCAATAGCCCAATTACCAGACCTTATGTTGGCAACCAAAATAGCTCAAATTTCTTCAAATTATCTATCATAGCTCTCTCATCACACCTTTCACCATTATATTTACCATGTTTAGCACTAAAAGGCATTTTAGTGTATTAATATACTGGGTATTGTCCACAGACAAGCCCATCTGCAGGGCGAAAGAAATGAAGATCCAAGGAGCAGCACTCCAGGAGCCATCTAACGTGGTTTGCGAAGTGGACGCGTTTCCAGCACCAGATACCTTTGAATGGACGCTTAACAACTCCGGGGGGTCCATCAAAGTAGATCCAGTGAGTAATTAGTCTATCGCATCTAGAGGCAGCAGCATTTGTGAGTCAGTTCGGAGACGTACTGCCACATTACACTAAATTGTTGCTTTCCCGTTTATAGGCTACTTGCCGGTGCAAATTCTAGGCACAAGACGTCCTAGGGTCCCTAGGAACCCACGTTTTCGCATACTTAAATTGGAAAATACCTGATTCGCATACTGATCATCAGTGCTGACTGTACGTGCAAATCATCACTGATTATATCAATCACCAAGCCCAATTTAATCTTAAATCTATCATTTTTGACTTCCCTTAGTGAAAAAATACAGTTCAAATGAAAATTCTAAAATATATTATGTGTGGTATAATTTTTATAAGAAATAAAGTAATAAATATTATACGATAGACTTCTTTGCATTTTAAAGAGTTCTAGACAACGTTTACATATATATTTGACTGTGTAAATAATACGTTTCTCCACAAATTTTATGGAAAAATCATAACTAAACGTTTGCGAAATTAATTTTCTTAACGTTTACATTGCTTTCGTTTGTGTTTCATTATTTTATTTTTATTAATATTAAAACTTTTAGGTTGCTGAATATGATAAAGTTCTTTAATATACTTCACATAAAATTTTAAAACATGACGACTTTCAATTTTATCAAATGTTAATAAATACCTATATTAAAATTCTATTCTAACATTTCAAAGGATTATACGAAGGCAAATTAAATTAGTTTTTCTGCTTAAAACTATTAACTTAATTTGGATATTTTAATATTTAAGTATACTGAATATTTTAAATGTATTTTTATACTATTTTATTTTTTAAATAAATGTTTAAAAAAATGTATTGGAAAAGTGTTAAGCTAATACCTAACCTACATGCACATAATAATAAAAAGCTGTACCTAATTATGAAATCAATATTGGCAACATAAAATCAGCAAAATTATGATTACTGGGTCGATCCATATTAATTAATTGTGTCAATGAAAATAATTGTTTTTTATGAATAATTATTATCAACAGTACATTTTCTTTTCTATCATTCGCGACGAGTAAAAGTACAATGCAATATTTATAACCTTTTGGTCAATTTATTTTCTTTTCATTTTCAAAAAAGAGACAAATATAGTAATATTACAAATAACACTTAGACTGAAAAATGCAACACTATTAAAATGTAGCGATACTTTGTCATTGCACAATGGAATTTATACTGTTACTAGCTGCACCCCACGGAGCATGCAACCCTGCACTCTTTCGGGATACAAGCTTCATAAATACCTACCTTGGACGAATATTTATAAAAATATTGAGTTTTGTGCTTACCAACAAATTTAGCCATTCATTTTAAATTATATAGAAGATTTTATTCGAGCTTCGCTCCTCGGTAACACTACGAAAGGAGCCTCTTTGAGGCGCACTTACAATCCTTTCACCACACTGGTTCGACAGAACCGGTGATTCGAAGAAGAAGAAGAAGAACACTATCATACTACGCAGGTTGTTAGGTCACGCTATAGTAAGCTAAATTAATCGGATAATATGCGCCCTGAGCTTTAGTAGTAAATAGCTCATCACAGTGGATTTGAACTGAATTAGTTCCGTTTAGTCGGACGAGATGCGGGTGGTTGCGATAACGATAGTCTATTGTATGAATTACATAATCGCGAAGCACCTACATATTATTTTAAGGATGAATAAGAAAAATAAGATTCTTCCACACAATACATTTTCTAAAAGATTTATCGGATGAAATCAAGTTTGTATCATTGTTTGGTGTTTTATTTAAAAAGATCTTATATAAATATATCTTATATTGAAACGTGAATATTGAATTTTGTGTATAAGGTCATATGAGATCAAGTATGATTAAAAATGATTGGAAACCAAGCAATTAGACATAATTTATAAATTTAACTAACTGGGAATTCGTCAAATTCGTTGAATTGTCATTAAAAGATTTACTTTAAGATACAAAAGCATTATATTGAGAAAACAATTCTGCAATAAAAACGATAAAATGTATTTATACAGATTTCATAAATGATGGTTTTTTTTTTTAATTTTCAATTTAGCTTAGTTTTAGAACCGGAATTTTCATAAAAGTGGATTTTATGTCTTAAAACTTAAAATATTAGGTACATATATTCTCTAAATTTTAATATAGCTAATAAGATAAAAACTGAAACCTATAAAAATTTAATCTTTCAAAATAGTATTAGTTACGAGTGTAGATTTTAAAATCTTATTATTTTTAATTAATTTTTATAATATATAACGGATGAAGAGAGGGTTGTTTTTAAAAAGTGTGACGTCAGCATTGCTGACGTCAGTATCTTCAACATTGCTCTTGTCACCCGAGAATTTCCAGTGACGCGACGATACAGATTATCTCGGTTAATGAAGTCTTCGCGTAGATCGCGCCGACATATATTATATAATAAATAAATTAAACTGGATTAATTTCAATGCTGAGTCCATTAAACCGCGTCGAAAATAACACCAATTATATAAAAAAACTGATCACTGTGATTTAACTTTACATTTTCCATTTCTTTAAATAAATTTTCAATTTCAGGATCGTTTCACAGTGGAAGCTCAAGAGGGCAGGTCTGTTCTGACATACACTCCAGTATCGGAAATCGACTATGGAACTTTAACGTGTCGAGCGACGAACCTCGCGGGCCAACAAGTATCGCCGTGTGTGTACACTCTGCTGCCCGCGACGAGGCCGGACCCTCCTTCCAACTGCACCGTGTACAATCTGACACATGATTCACTGGATCTCTTGTGCTTGGCTGGTAAGTAATAAATAGAATAACTTTTCATTACATCCTTTTTCATTGACAATTTTATGGGCGCTAAACTATACTGAAATAGGCTATGGAGGCACAATGCTATTTTATTTTTTCTGTATTCAAATGTAACAAAATCTAATAATAAATTTGTTTTAATATAGAAATCAATGTCACTATAGTTAATCTAACAGCAAGTGGGCAGTCAATTTTCAATCATCATTCAATAATCTACACCACAATAATAAGATAAAGTTAGTTATACTCGTAACTTGACTAATGTGTAATTTAACGCGTGGAATTCTTGTATTCTTCTACGAGTTCTTAAGTCTTAATCTAACATAATATTTTATGATAACTGTAAAATCATATAATTACCCTTATACTACAAAACTTAATCATCATAACAAAGTTTTATTCCAACAATCTTTAGCAGTATTTTGCAGATTTGATGTATATTCTGGTAGCGCAAAACTATATTTATTTATTTAGGTTTTATTTACGTCATAACATTGCTGTGCAGTCCTGCACTTAACTCCAAATGTCTGCGTCAAACAGGGTCTGAAAAATGTGCAGAGACACAGGCGTATGGACATAGGGTTGGTTGCGTCACAATTTCAATTCCTAGTATTCATGCAGATCATTGAAACCACTATGTAACGTGGGTTTTATATAGTAACCATATTTACTTGGCTTAGCTGCAAAAATTTATTTACTAATCAAGTGCATCTCACATATCATGCTCATATTAACGGTCGGACAAGTCTGGTAATTGACCAGCTCAGAATGTACGGAACGCAAAGTAGCAAAAAAAGGTCCGGTGATGAATCGCCCCTAATCCATTCAAAGTCGCTCAGCGAACTATAGAGCCGACTCGCCTGGTACAACTCTGAAAAATCAAACCCGTAACGAAATAATCCTAAAGTGGACCAAAGTAACCACATTTTCACTTGCTTATGCTTTCTCTTACTTATGAGAGCGTGGTGGTCTAGCGGTACTGACCCCCGAGTTTCAATCCGGAGGTCGCCGGTTCAAATCCCAACCTGCACCTATAAGTTTTTCGATTGAAAGATTTATGTGCGCAATACCACGTTCTCAAAACGGTGAAGGAAAACATCGTGAGGAAACCGACATGTCTTAGAACTAAAAATTCGAAGATATGTGTCGAGTGCAGGAAAGGAGCCTCTTTGAGGCGCACTTACAATCCTTTCACCACACTGGTTCGACAGAACCGGTGACTCGAAGAAGAAGAAGACTTGCTTATCCTCTGTATATACAGGATAAGCAAGTGGAAATGTGAACATAATTATACCTAAGTAAGGTAAGTAAGGTAAGGTGATTTTTAGAAGAAACTGCGATTGGGCAGTACATTTTTATTCTGACACTTTACGAATTTCTAACATTAATTGAATTAAAAAACTCAAAATTGTGCGTAGTATCGCTTATTGGGAGAAAACTCAGACAGTAAAGTGCTAAGACTTATGGCGATCACAACTTACCCAACGTCTTTCTCTGTTGTCCAGGTTACGAAGGTGGTCTCCAGTGCGTGTACATTGCAGAGGTTTGGGCTAAAGAAGGTTTAGCTGTCAACGCAACTAACGGCTCTGCGATGTGGAATCTTCGGCGACTCGGCTCCAAGCGACAATTGAAACTCGTGGTTTACGCTGCGAATGCGAGAGGGCGTTCAGAACATGTCACTTTTACTGTTGAGACGGCTCCCAGATTATCGCCGAGAACTGGTAAGATATTGATTGCTACATTGTGTTAGTAATGCGTCACAGAGAAAGTTTCGTCAAAAGTATTTTCAGTACAATAATACTTGAGCAGTAAAACTTGTGTAGAGTTGGTTCGGGGAAATAAAGTCATCCTTTATAAATTAGGTGAGTAATAATATGTACACAAAACTTCGAAAGTGAGACTCACATAAAATAAACCTTTGTATAAAGGTTTAGTCCACATTTCTGTATAAACAATTACAAAAATAGAATATTACCTATTGTTGTAAGCATAATTTAAAACATTTTAAGATCGGAGTTTAAACTATATTTATTTGAGAGCGTTGTGGCCAGTGTTTCGGACCCCGAGTTTGATCCGAAGGTTGCTAGTTCAAATCATGAACAGCACCAATGTCTTTTTGACATGTAAAAATATATATGTAATAGTTCTCAAAACGGTGAAGGAAAAAAATCTTGAGTACACTGACATATCCTGCAACGAAATAACAATAATATATAACAATAATAATAAATTCAAATACTTGTGTGAAGTACACAAGAGCTTCTTTGAGCTGCAGTTTAATCCTTTCACAACCCTAGCTGTAACGAGCTCGTGGCACGACTGAGTAAATAGCAGGTTATTAATTATGAAGTAGTGGCGTTTAATATGAAGTGAATACTGTAAGACATGAGAATTTAGAAAGTTTGGCCATGGAATAACTGTCCGCCCCTCAGACTATATAGTTCGTAGTTGCTTTACAACTTACCAACTAAGATGAAACTCAGTTTATCAAACTGCGGAAACCAGAATCTCAACAATTGGAATAGGTAACTCTTGACAGGAGAGATTCTGAACTATCATTGACTGCAAAAGTTACAAACAAAATGCAAAATGTGAAATTGCAGGCGCATGAGACGTAATATCCCCGTCTCAGGGTGATAAACGCAACGTAATGCGACTTGAGTCATTTCGTACTTTGGTGGAGAAGACTTAAATCGTAATGCTGTTGTCTATGGGCGGCGTTACCACGTAACATCACGTGGGCCGTCAGGTTGTACCATCACCTAAATCACATAAAAAACAAAGCTTATAAATTGATGGGATTAGGACGCAGCATTAGGATTTCCTATTGGAAACACAAACATCCAAGAACCGACAATAAGCGCTATGCTAAACAGATATAAAAACTCACAAAATTGCTTTGACATAAAACTCAGCAAACATAATATTATGTGGTATGATCATAAATCTGCTTCGTAAGCAGACTTCACTCCACGTTGATAATTCAAACAGATAAAAGTGAGAACTCCTTACTCGCGTCTGTATCTCCTGAAAACTGTAATCTGGAAGTCTGCAAGAGGAGAGTGAATAGGTTACTCATAGGAAAGCATGCTACGTCGTAGACCGCATCGTCACGTTATAAATGAGATTGCGGTCAAATTGTTTATTTTGTCAAATGTTAGCCTATAGCAATCATTATTATTGTTATAGTTCATATTTATTCCTTTTTCTTTGACAGAAGCACAAGAAGCGTGGGAGTTCAACTGGGCAGTTGGTATTCTGTTAGGCGCTGTACTCACAGTATCTATCATCCTCTGTCTCGCACTCATCACTTCAAGAATAAGGCACAGGGAGCGGGACTACGAAGGTGTGTATTAGATATTACATGTAACACTATTTAACAATAAGTACACGTGATCTTAAAAATCTTAAAAATAAAATAAATAAATAAAAATCTTGTTTGTACGAATGTTTAAGTCTCACTTCCATGATTTGTTCAAAGTAATTTATTTGAATTCTAAGACCAACTGAGTTGTGAGGCCAATAAAAATAAACTAATATATTAGTATAGTAGATTAGTATTACCAGATGCTTGCTACCCGGTCACTTGTGAGATCACTGGTGGAATTCAATATGGATTGAATTTTTATTCCTCTTGAGTATACTTTGAGTAGACAGAAATAAAAAATATGTCTGATTACAATTGCAATTCAAATCTCGACAAGGTTAGCCACCTATTTCCCCTAGCAGACTGCTGG
Organism: Chesias legatella; assembly: GCA_947359385.1. Taxonomy (NCBI): domain Eukaryota; kingdom Metazoa; phylum Arthropoda; class Insecta; order Lepidoptera; family Geometridae; genus Chesias; species Chesias legatella. The sequence goes on along the minus strand of OX375768.1, from coordinate 3,745,133 downwards.
TTCAAAACTACCGCTTCACAGCCACATTATGCTAATGTGCTCGCTCATAAATCGTAAAAATACGACTAAAGTCCAAACGATCCAACCATGCCTTCGCCATCTGTCTGCTTCTTGTTGACTCGTGTCTGATGGCTCTCACTAGTCAACAGTAAGTCAGTCTACAAACGGAACATTACTGGTCTTCTCCTGACACGATTCAAGAGGAGGGCACTTATCGATTTATGTCCTTGATATTATGCGGCTACGACCCAATTCGAAACTTTAGACAAACTGAATTATTAAAAGTTCAGTTGAAAATTTAAACAATGACTACTCAATTTTCAAAGAACGATTATTGCACAACCACGATGAAAAAATGTTGGCAAAAGCTGGCGTGTGGCCAACTAGCATTTTTTCATTTTAGTTTTTTACACACAAGGGAAATGTTTCTTATTCTCAAGTATCTGCTTGCATTCTATATTCAATGTCTGTGAAAGTAATGGAAAATGGAATATTTTTTGTGTGAAATTTCTGAGGATAAATATTATTAAAACCATTTTTACATTATTTGTTGTCCTTGCATGGAAATCGATTGATTCCCGGTCTGGAAAATATGTTTTCATTAGACTAATGATATAATATTGAAGCAGTGAGATATTAAGAGAAATTAACATAATTTATTTACTTATGGGATAATTAATGAAATATATATTAAAAACATAAATTTTTCAACTATTATTATTAACAAGCGAAATAATTCATTTGCTTATACATTATACAGCATAAAATATTAGGCAAGTAGATTTTTGTTGTATTAGGCACTAAGTAATTGAGTACCGAAGAGATTAAACCCCCTATGTTATTTTATTACTTGATGTATACTTCAAGGAGTTTATGATTATCTGCTATAGGTACTTATAATAAGTTATTAATTGCTTTATACCACAAACTTAGAAAAGGCAAACACTCTCTTTACGAACTGTGCTTCAGCGCTTCACCCCTCGCGAACTTATGAATTTCGTCACCTGGCGCCTATATGGCGTCACCTAGAAAAATATCTGTCTGAGGTGATTTTCTAAATTAGGTTTTTAAATCATTCCCAATGCAAATGAATAATGGTTTACTTATTAACAGTTATTTCACGGTGGCATTGAACTTATGTTAAATTCGTGCTTAATTAAATTTGAGCATAATTCTAAATGGAATGAAAGCAATTTACGCTGGTGCAACTGAGTTGGGATCGTTTGAAGCTTTATTCACCATCGGGAATAGATATCTACCTGAAGATAGTCACATTTTAATTATTTTCCAAAACAACTGGCTTTAAGGCTTCTAATTTATTTACAGATTTCAGCAGCAGAGTTAGCCACGATCTTATGTCATTAATATAAATTAATAATGTACAGTTAACATAATATGTTAAAGAGATTATTACTAGAACTTATACTCTTAACTGTTAACCATAAATACTAAATGTTGATAGTGAGCATTCAGAGAGAGAGGTTCAACAGCATATTTTAACAAACAGCCAACATGAATCGATTCTTGTTTTTAAAGCATAAAACATGTCACGTTTTCATTTAAATTGACTATTGCAAGCATGTCAAATGAGACGTAGGTACTCTCGTGATATCTGTCAGTGTATCTGTCAGCTTCATATCAAATTTGCTGCTAAATTTTGACAACATATAACGAAATCGTTTGATAAACTTATTTTATTTCAGTGACGTTACCGAAAAATCAGAAAATCATCGTACCGAAGAGGGGTTCTGTTCAAGGACCAGATGACAAGAACCCAGATCTCATTCCATTGAGTAAAGGTAATGAAGAATCAGAACAGATGTGGCTCCGTTTTCTGAGAACTTTGATAATATTCTTGTATTATAGGAGGCATTTTATGATTTCTAGCATTATATCAGATAAAACAGAAATAATGATCGTTTTTAGTTTGGCACTAACGTGACCATTTACACCAAGATCATATAATTTACCAAATCTGAATTTTAGACCCAAAATACCACAATACCTTTTGAAAGTTATGCGTTTCCTTTAAATCCAGGTTCGATTTAAAATTCGTGAATAAAATCCAAAGTAGAAATTCAAATGAATTCTGACCAGATGATAGCAAGTTGATAACGAAATTTCACAACGCTTCATTCAATTTTCTTCTCACAAGCAAAATATTCAATGTGTGAATATGTGTGTGTGCCAAATTCGTGTGTCACGAAATTCTACGCTAGTTAGTTTTTCTAGTGTAGCCAACCAAGTATACCTCTCAAAAAACACCACGACTAGATACTTTGCAAAGAACAACAAACTTTTTGCAATTCGCAAGTTGGCGCAGCAAGTTTCATACAAACTATAACTGATCATGTTACTAAAAACAAAGTGAATGCACTAAAATGCAGAGATTTAAAAACATTATGATTTAAGTTTCCGAAATTGTTTATTGATTTATGACCATAGACTTAATAACAACAACTCCTTTCTAGCATTTTTGTACTTAGTATGAGCGATCGTATAGGTCGGTTTAAACTTAATTATCTGCTAGTTGCTACCGTTACTGTGTACGTGTAAGTAATCGTTAATTAACATTAAGTAAAGTAGTGCGCTAGGATCCGCTATAATAATAATAATTGAAAAAGCACTTTAAAGCGTAGTAAGAAAATATAAAACAAATTTGGTAATACGAGTAAAACTGTTGAAGAAGATTAAAATATTTGGATTACTAAATGCTTTCCAAATAGAACGAGTGAACGCTGAGTCAACTCGACAGAAATTCACCGTGTATTTTTGCTTTACAGATCTAAGTACTCGTTTTTAAGTACTTTGAAACGCATTTAAAACCCTACTTACTTCTCAGCTTGAGCAAACCGTACTCTGGTTATTTGGATTTATTTATCGCCTGACTGTAGATGGTTCGTGAATAATTAGCTAAGTTGCAGGCGGACCAACTTCCTCGGTTGCAACCTTTTTATACATTGCGCATTCAACACCAGACAGACAGAAAATTTAAACCAATTGCGCTAATTACATTTCTATGTTAATTTATAAGCGCGCTATAAATTAATGTATGAAAGATTAAAATTGAGTCTGTATTATGAACTATTTAGTCTATTTACGATTAACTAATGGACATGAATTCAATGATACTGCGACTTTTAAGAAACTTGTTCTTTAATGTACTGATATTTTGTTAAATTAATTTATCCATGCATGTTTTGTTTGAGTTTTGTAACATAAATTCACCTTAGATATGAAATTACAAAAGAGAATGAGGCATATGACGATGTTTAAACCTTTGGTTTTTTGCTCCACACATCAAACGCAGTTCGGTGTCTGCTGGGCATGGTTTCAAACCTGAGCCGTCTTTAACTGCACCGCAGTCCGCACTCTTGCTATAAGTTCTTTATAACATACTTTGCTGCTTTTTCGTTTTCTTGACTTAACTGTCAAAGTTCCATCACACACATTACACTCCACTAAAGTAATAACCGGAGAACATAAGATATAACATCAATTGCCCTACCGTAGGAACAGTACACAAAGTACAGTTTTCATACCCAACTTTGTCGCGTTATGGACGGTAACGAATTTAGTTTTAATTTCGTTATGTGCAATTATAGTATCTGTCTCGTGCATATTTACTGTAAAATAACTTAATGCAAAGTTTTTTTATGAATCATTTTTGTGTCCTTAAATCAAAATATATGGATTCATTTAACTCTTGCCATGCCGTCCGCAATGGCCGTGCCGGCCATAAAAAAATGCACAATAACTTCACATGCATGAGTATAACTAATCCACCTGCGTTCCTAGGGTTAGCGGACTGTCCGCCGCAGCCGCCGTCGTACTCAGCCGTGGTCGCCACGTCAGCGAGGCACTCGAGTAGCGCTCACACGCTACAGTCGCATTCACCGACCACGCCGGTGTTAGCGCACGGACGCTACACCGACACACAGGTTAGAATTAATTTAAAAACAAAATGGCTGCAGTTGTAATTGTTAAAGTAGCCCGCGAAAGTTTTATACCGAAAATTAAATGTACAAGTTCGCTTGCTCGACACTAATCCCACAAATGTCGCCATCTCAAATCAAGGTGACTCGCTGCCCACGCTCCGAGAAGACCGCTTACTGTCTGCGGCTTGAAGAGATAATAAGATCAAATTTGTAGACCGCCCTGTAGATGAATGATATCATACCAAAAAGTATATCTACCGCCAAACTGTAAGGTATTCGCATTGCTGTGTTTTGCGCAACACAATTTGACTTAGATATTTCCTTAGTTATAAGGGTGGACCCAAATCGTAATACCAAATATTAATTATATTAATTTTATTATGAACAAAGGTCACTCAACACCAGGTGGGTCATCTGCTAATCTGTAACTAAACAATAAAAAAAAGACGATGAAATAACGATAAAACCATATTTGAGGTTCAATGTGTGAAGTGTGTTATGCTGGAATGATGTCGTGTAAACGCGAGCTAGATAGATAGACAGATGAAAAAGAGGCCTTGCTGAGCCAAAAGGATATTTCTTTTCAGGATTCCTATCAGATAATGAATTTCAAGTGATTAAAATCTAAGGGTTATAGAAGTTTTACACCTAAACTTGCTTATACTGCACTCAAAATGCACAATGCACACAAACAATAATCTTTGATCAACTAATTTCATGTTGTTGCATTCGGGCAGTATCATATCAACAAGCACGTTACGCTGTAGCACAATCAAACGATCGCGGCCCGATGAGAGCACATAATATCACCAGCACTATTCATATAATCAACGAGTGGAATGACTTCTCCATATTTTTCGTTATGCTCCTGCGTTTTATTGCCCGGCTGGCAGCGACCGTTACGTTGTACTTTACTAGGATCCAGAAAACGTCTCGTTAATCTTCGTATGTCGCGCCTTGTCTCATTATAAATTTATCGTTGAAAATGTATTCGTCCACCCGAAGACACATCAATATGACTGTATTTTGTTGCTATCAAGCTAACCATTTAAATAAATATGCTGATGTAGCGCACAGGAAACGGAACAATGAATTCATCTTACTATCCGTCTAAGCTTGACGAGATTAGAAAAAGAAATGGAATATTTCAAAATTTGGGAATTGTGAAAGACTTGTTAACTGTTTTGTTACTTCAGCTGTGTCAATTATATAACCTCAAGTTTAATAAGCCTGTTCAGATAGTTGCGCAAACGCCCGCAATTTCGGATGCCCGCGTTTACAGCAAATACAATCATTGACACAATTACGCGTCTACAGGCGCGCACGACTATCTGAACTTAACCCGACCAAATTCCTTTCGAAATATAACTATCATAATATAATAAACCTTAATTTCAAAGCATTACTGCTGCTATTTGTGACAATGCCTGTCTTGAATCAGCTTGGTGAAGGAATCAAAGTGGCCTCAAAGGGGCTCCTTTCGTGCACTTGACACATATCTTTGAATATCTGGCTATAATATGCCGGTTTATGCTTTCCTTTACGTTTTGAGAACGTAATATTACAGCGTATTCTGAATTGAAACTCGGAGTTTGTACCACTGGGCAACCACGCCACCGCGATTTCGATCACAAAACTAATGTTATTTCTTGTTTCAGAGTGACTCTGCTCGCAGTGTCAACGGATTAAGTAAATCTCATCGCGAAGTAGTGACGACGAGAACACCGCTTCTTGCAGCGCATCAAGAGAGTCGTGTTTAATAATATATAAATAACTTGTATAAATTAGTTAAGCTAAATTAAATTTGGTCTAATATCCATTCAGTTGTCATAAGGATATTTTTGAAATATTTTGTTATAAAGTATTTTAATTTCTTGGAGATAAGTTACCCATATGCAGTATCAAAACGTTTCGACACTTGAGCTTTGTAGAGAGAGGATATTTGTTCCAGAGTTCTTAGCCCAAGCTTCTCCAGTACAGTCACTTACAAAAGTCTATGATCACGTGTAAGTTTCGTAACTCTTAAGCACTTTACGGATCTTAGGTCACGATCAGATTAGTGCACATAAGAATAAGCTTCAGGTATCGACAAAATCGTATTATCTGGCCCATATGTGTGAGTCTTGGAACTTAGTACCTATTTGTTCATTGAATTATGACCACGACTGTACGATAACGCCAGACTCACTATTGTCAGAGTTTATAAGTGCAACATGCCATAAGAACCAGATTCCTCTTACAATAAATTGGCAAAATGCTACAAAAATTAACCTTCAGTTCACCCGAAAATTTCATATTTTTATCAGTTTGCTACATTTTCGAAAAATAAAACTGGTGAAGTGTAGACCAATTTTCCTCCTTTTTTGGATTTGCCAATTCCATAAATCTAAATTTATTATACAATTCACAAGTTACCGTTTTCGGTTACTTGTGAATTTTATAGAGAGTCTTGAGAGTTTTTACTCTCAGATTAACTAACGTAGGCTCTATTTGTTGTAGCACAGCGTAACAAGCCCTTGTCTCGACATCTCTATTTAGATGCCGCTTTAGCAGTGGCATGCTAAGCGGCGTAACAGCTTCAATTTACAGGCTTAATGTCACGACAAGATGATCTCGTAAAGATAAGTCTCGAGATAAAATAAACGATATTTCACGCTTATACCAAACAGATATAATCCATATATGAAAATGTCAAAATCAGAAAATTATTATTTATAGTAAATTATTATTACGATATATCTGAATAACGGTAACTCGAAGATCAGAAAAAATCTCATTAAAGATGATCTTTGGTGATTCAATATTTCATTGTGGTTTGAACTAAATAATATAAATACTCGCTTTAAAATAAATAATATATAAAAAAACAACTCAATAAATGTGCTGCTTTTGTTTATAATGTGGAGATAATATAGTATATGACTGTGACGTCCAGTCGAGTCAACTAGAGACATGATAAAGTATCCAATAATATTTTTCCTTAATTCCTAAATATTATCGAAGCTCAAAAGTAAGTTACTGGGAAAGCTCATTACATTCGGATACTGTGATTATATTAGGCTTGTTTTCAACTAACTGACATTTCACACGTACCAAAACAAATCCGTAACGAAATGTGCAAAAATGTCACGTACGTCAATACCAACCGCTAAGGTTTGAACAGCCGTTCGGAAAAACGTTTCTGCCTTTATCAGGATAAGTTACTTTATAAACAGTAAATTTGCAACAAATTTCTTATATAAATAGTAAGTTATAATATTTATCATTGTTATGTAAATTTTAATTCATAAAGCTATGCGCTGTCAATTACAAAAAAAATATACCGTAGATGGCGCTAGGACCATGCATTAGGTAAACGCTCCTTAATCAACAAACTGCTTTGTTCAACATAAACGCATTGTTTTTAGCCAATCGCTTTTGTTATCCTGATTTGGATTTTCAATAATAGACTTCCTATTCATGAACAGTGAACACAGTTATTACCTCATAATAACTGTTGTAGATGCCTTACTAATGGCGCGATCTGCCAAAAAAAAGTTACGCTCTGAAATTTTCACAACTTTGTATAATGATGCGTTTTTTGTTATGCTGTGTTGGAGGATAAAACAAAATCTTTTTAGATATTCTTATGCTCAGAATTCATTACCTATTAAACTTAAAATAACATGTAAAGTATATTTTGAGTTGTGTTTCTCTATTTAAATACTCGGGGGTAATTTGTAATGAGAATTTAAACAAAAACGACTGATGAATAAATTATGTAAGTAACGTTAGGAGAAAATCATTTTGTTAGTTAATTCGACGTCTTATGAAGTTGAAAGGGAAGGCTTGAGACAGACTAGACACTGCTTAATGTCGACTCATATATCTTTCTTTTTACTTAGGATTTATATTAGGTATATTTAACCAAGGTTCCATGTTAATCTTATTACTACCGAATCAGGTATCACGTAATAATCAGATTTAACAGTAATATTAAAATTTTCGCTGAATACTGTACTAACAAAAACTAATGAAATAAATAAAACTCAGTACAGACTTAGGGCTCTATAAAGTCGTCAATTTACTTTTATCTATTTATTATCAATCCATGTTTAATTGATTTACCTTCTTCAACTAATATTTGAGCATAATGAAATTTTGGTTCAAATAGGTGTAAAGTCAGTTAGCACGTGTCCGGTTTGTTTCAGCCTTTACTCTTGCCTGTTAGTGGCTCGAGTCAAGTGAAACTCAAGGTCTATGCACACCAAATGTAGCATAAGAGGCGTATCATTTCTGTCAATTACTATTATTTTGAGTATAGGTGGATTCCGCAAGAAATTGTTACGTTTTGATGGCAATAAGAACGGTTATGCACTGTGGATTTTTGCAGTGTTTGATGCTGTAACACTATATTTACGATTACATTACAGTTGTCGTTTATGATCAGTCGGTTATGATCAATTATAAGATACCTGTATCGCCATTCGAATTCCAGACGCGTAGCAGAAAGTCGCAGTATGTCGCTTATGAGTGATGCTGTGTAGCATCTTTCCAACTTCCTCGCCTTAATTGTCTGCTATTACAACAGTGTGCTGCACTCGGTGTGAATGGGTCTTAAATAATCTTTAATAGACTTAAGGATTACTTTCTCTTTAAGAGGCACAACTATCAAGTGGCTCTAAGCTATCAATAGATTTAATATGAAATATAAGTAAGAAGTTGGTGTCATTGTAAAATATTTGAAAATGTATAAATAAAATTTAACTATGTGAAAAAAAGTGTTCACTTCGTTACGTTTTTTCAAATAATTAAGAACATTTTTATTTATTAAAGTTATTTATAAATTTAAGTAGAGAAAATGTTTATTTGTGTTTAAAACTAATTTAGACACCGTAATATTTGAATACAACGATTAAATCCCATTGAAAAATCTGTGTATTTAATAAAACTATTGGTTAACAAAATTAAACGTTACCTTTCATTCATTTGTCACAAAGCACAGACTTTGCCTGGATACGATAAAAAGAAACCCCCATTTGATGATTACCTATTACTGTCGCAGAATAAAGACGTGGACTAAGAACAAGACTAGATAAGGGGTCGTGAACCAGTTTCAAATATACGTTAGTTCTGTTGCTATCAAAACCACATCTTAATATTTTACGCCACTCGCCACCGAAATTTAAATAAAACCCAGGAATTGGAACTATTTCATTAACGGTAAGAAAAATTGAGGCTCCTAATTCAGATTCCAGTTCATTGTGCGAGAACCGCTACATACTGGCCCTGAATCGGTTTACAGGAAGTAAATATAGGCATTCACATAACTAACGCGAATAAATGAAAAAAAAAAACATCTATTGGCAGTTCTAAGTTTAAACATCCTACCTACTTAGGTTTAATATAATACTTAGGTTTAATAATTTAAGAGCAGTAGAACTCTCGCCAAGTTCGCCCGGGGAAGTACTGCCACCATGCACATTTCTGCCGCCAAGCAGTAACGCTTTCGCGTTACTGTGTTCCGGTTTGAAAGGTGTGGTTGCCGGTGAAATTACAGGCACACGAGACATTCCACCTACACGTCTCAGAGTTACTGGCGCATACGTTGCGACTTGGGTCTTGTCGTACCTAGTAGGGGAGGACCCAAGCCGTATCGCTTGTTATGGGCTGAGGTTACTACTTAACACTAGGTGGGCCGTCAGCTCGTTCTGTAACTGTATTACATAAAAAAAGGTATACCGCGTGCCACTCGGAAGTTCTGGCAACCGATCGAACAAAAACTCTTCTGGTCGGAATTATTTTGTCGATAAAATGTTATTCACACTGACTGGTACTGCCAAACCGTCACAAACTACACAATAATAGTTTTAGTGAGTTAGTATTAGATATCTCTTTATAAACGCAATGTATTTAGCATTGAGTGCGAGGACGATTTGGACTTGAATACTACTAACTACTACTGGTTCATTGAACCAGTGTGGTGAAAGGATTATAAGTGCGCAACGAGGGCGCCCGAAGCTCAAGACCTTCCCTTACTATGACGAACCTGACCTGACAGACTTATATCATATATTCAACAAGCATATCAAAACTGTCCATCACAGGACGGCCTTTGCTCAGCCTTATAGCCTGTCTCATTAATCTCATTAAAAACGAGTAAAATATTTTGTGGCAACAAATGAGGAAAAAGCTACCCCATCTACCCCAGTATCTACCCCATCATGAATTACGCATCCGTGGTCCATACCAAAATTCGTCCTCTCCAGACCCCAGCCACCGGAGATCATGGTGCAAATGCAAATGCTTCCTCCACCTAGACACACGTCTACCGTTACCCTCAAGTCACCTAAGTCGTATTGCTTGTTATGGGCAGAAGTTACCAGTTAACACCAGGTGGGCCATCAGCACTGTTTTTACGTTCGTGGTCCCCTTAACTAAATAACTGCCACTAATCCGGGGGTATTCTTATCGTCCAGTAAAGTATCCTACGCAAAAAAATCACACGGTTTTGTCAGTGAGTATTTTGCTTTAATTTCGAGACCAAGATATACACGTAACACTTGCGCCTTTATTATTGTTGAGGACATTTCACACAGCACCACCTAACCCCAAATAACTCATAGCTTTTACTATGGGAACCAGACAACTGATAGATTATTTACATATACTTTTTATGCACATAAACATATGATCAGTCAGACAGAATAAACTAAATGTTCGTCACACAAATTTTTGTCCTGGGTAGAAATCGAACCCGCGACCTACAGCGCACAAGATATAGGTACTGCACCTGAGCTGTGAGGTCATTTATTTGTATCGGGTACATCAATTCATCATTCGCAAACCACATTACAATACAAAAACATTCTGCTGGGAAAACCCTGCGTATTTTCTTTATTTTATCCTGGCACTCGAGAAAACCACGATATACAGTTCGATTTCACTCCGACCCGAGGTGGCTAAATTAATTCTGTAGCGGCACGAAACACTCAGTGCTGACGATAAGGATCTCTTCACACGAGGGCCACTTGATCTATCCACTGTGACCCGGCTGCCATTAAGCACACAACCTGGATAATATCTGCTTTAGATGGCTTTAGGTGCTTATACAGGGTGAAAGAGAATAATTATGTATGATACCAAAAGGGCCATGGTTTCCGGAGAGTCATGTGTTGTTTGGTTAAAAACGTTAAAATTTATACCGTCTAATGCATTAGGTAGAAGATATATTTAAATTATTATTAAATCCTATTTTAAATCTCCATAAATTCTGTTACTTAGATGTCTTTGCGGATACGAGTTGGATATTATCTGCTTTGGACTATACTCGCTGACGCAGCATTGTAGACAGAATTTTGATACACTTTGACTGCCCTTGCAGCTTAGTTGATAGTAACCCTGCTTTCGCTGCATGGTCTGGTCGTGGGTTCGATTTCCACCCAAGACAAACATGTGACGAACATAAATGTTTGTTCTTGATTCGAACAACTATAGCTACAGCCACAAACTACGCACACAAAATTATTGTTAAGCTTAAATATAAATTATTTATTATGAAGTGGACAGCTTATTTGAATTTTATTATTTACGGGAACAGATATAACCGGGATATAATAACAATGCGGATAAAGTCACGGGCAAAAATTAGAACTTAAATAAAAATAGTACAAAATGTTTCAATATGATTGAATGCTGTGCCAACGGGATATATGATTTTTCGATACATTACCATTCGCAACACGTACATCACAATTTATTTGGGAGGACATATTTTTCCGAATGTCGCCGAATCAAAAGATATTTTCTCATCACTCAGGTTGTATACAAATTATTGATACAGATTCTAGTTCAGTCATGCAGATAAATGTTTTGTGTGAGCTTTATTACAATAAAGGCCCGGTCCTATTACTATGCAAAGCTATGCTGTGCAAAACTACTAGGTATGTCTCTACTCGTCTCTTCCTAGTTCTCCCGAAACACTGTCGTGAATGAAACAGACTGGGCTCACAGCTCAGTTGATAGGTAATCCTGCATTATGCACTGTAGGTCGTGGGTCCGATTCCCACCCAGGACAAACATTTGTGTGACGAACATAGATGTTTGTTGTCTGGGTGTTCAATATGTCAAGAATTGTGTATATATTTACAAAAAAGTATACATATATATAAATATATATATAAGTATGTATATCTGATAATATCAGTCCTGGTATATCAGTTGTCTGGTTCCCATAATACAAGCTATGCTTAGCTTACTTTGGGTACTAATATTTGAATATTTATTTATATCAATTTATTTTGTTCTTCGAAGATGCTCCTTTCGTGCACTTGGAACATGTGTTATAATTATTCTATTCTAATTAAATGCCTCATGTAGAAATACTTCTGACACCTAAGGCACGATGCGCCTTTGCAGATCAATCGATATGACTCTTTACAAAGAGAATCCATTAGAATTACTCTCGATCCCAAACTCACTGACTCACTGGTACTACAAAGCGATCGCACTGATATCGGTTTGCTGCGAGTTTTTATCGATTGTACATCGGGGAATGCTCGGGAGAACTTTTCAAACTGAAACCATACTTTAAATTTTTCCTACGTGCCACTGGAATAGAAATAAAGACCATCACACATTGTCTAACCTTGATGGCTCGAACAAATCATTTCACAAGAACTTTTCTTCCCCGTACTTGTGTACCGTACCGTACCGTACCGTCTTACAATAGTCTGTACAAATTGACCTCCAAAGTTATTCTCGGCAAAGTATGACAGAGCAGCTTCAAAATTTCAGGGTTGACAACATATCACTAATGCTCCCGGTGTTGCTGAGTTTTATAGGCGTTCGTAACCACTTAGAACCAGGCGGGCAGTATGCATCTCTGTCTAAACATAACCCAAAAAGGGCACTTTCCTATGGTCATTTTCTTTTGCAGTTTTGAGAACGTGATATAAACATAACTTATTTAGACTTCATTGAACAAATTCAAAATGAACTCTCACGCAGGATGACTAAATGCAAATTACTAACATTTTATTAACATTTTAGCAATTTATTATTATTTAATAAGGCCCGTAGACTATAGGAGAAAAAAAATTAGGTAATAAATGTGCTAGTATATGGGTTGAAGGTAACTTAAAAGTTGATCTCAAATAACTAATAGTTTGTAGGTTATTATTTTTTCACTATCACCATAACCTGCTTATTTCGATGGTTATTAAGTTTGTGGATATGGCGAAAAGTAATCTGGCAATGAGTGTTTGCGACTTGAACGAATAAGTAGACTTAAATCTAGGTTAGTAGGTACCTCTAGGTGACGAATCCTTCAACTGCCTGTGAGGTGTGCAAAGCATAAACCCTTCATAAACAGGTTTTTCGTTAGCACTGCGCACTATTTAGTTCAAAACATAACCCAGAGATGGCGCTTATGACTTGAATACGCAACTGTGAGTGAAATATTTTTCATGGTATTTGTTTCTGACAACACGTAAAGATGGCCAAATGTTTTATTCAAGGGAAACAAATTATTCTGACAAAATTAGAGGCAGTAATATATTTTTTTAATTAAAAAATTGCTCGTCTTGGTTTACATAGTATCGCCATGTCATGAAACAAAATTACCTTAAATTAAATAGAGTCCATCATGAACGCCTGAAAATAGCCAGAAAAACAATCAACTATTCGTAATTGAAAATGAGTAAAACGTTTCCTCGTCAAACTTCTTAGAGTGCATATCGAGTCGCATCTAAATTGGAAATACGAAGATAGACAGCTCCATCTCATCAGCATGTTACGCTCTGAGAGCTTACGTGATAAGATTAGTGTCAATAAACTACAGACATGCACGCGTAGAATAGAAGTAAGGCCGTAAACAAGGCTTGACAGGTACACAACTTAGTTGTGAGACGTATAGTAATTTACTGAGGTTAGCAATAAACAGACCGGAATAGATTTTATTAGCTAAGCAAGAATAACGTAGTCTATGAGTTTAATTCCTCAGTTTTGTATGTGACAAGGTAAAGATGGTACTTGCCTAACTTCTGATCAAATGAAAAGGGATAGCGGAAATATTATTTAGTCTTGTTGTCAGTTTCAGTGCACAATATCTGAATTAACAGCCTCTTATTTTTTCTTTGCTGGTACGTACATAAGCCTGCTTTCGAGAAACAGAGTTATCTTAGGGTAATTGTTATTGGTAAGGCTAATTGGTAGATGCCTTATCTTCTAATATTTAGTTTTTAACTTATTATTATCTCACAATGATCTTGATGGCATACTTTATCGTGTTATTTTTTTATGATAAAGTAGCGGATCTAGCACATGGCCTACCAGTGTTAAATGTAACTTCTGCTACATAAGACAAACCCTAGTCGCATCGTACGCGCTCGTAATTTCATCGGCAAACGCACCTTTCAAACCGGAAATACGTTTGGTAGCAGTACTTCCCCGGACAAACTTAGCATAAATTTCACTGTTACTGAAATAAATAAAATATATCGTTATAAAGTAATTCGTCAGTATAAAAGTATTGCGTCAATTCCTGGGCTCTGTGACAAACGAATCCATCTGTACGAAACATTATTTCATACATACGATTTGTATATAACCAACAACATGGAGCCCTGTAACGGTTCAGTCAATAATAGAACACGGTTTCAGTGTTTATATCTCTCTGTGGGGCTTTTTAATTACCATTCGGCCACGAACATGTGTCATAAATTCTAATGGACTAACTTCTATTCGCCGCGCCCAACCACATTGCTGCATAGCTATAAATGATACAGGACGTACTAAGTTCATTAATATTTAATGGCTCACCATGGACACATTGACTTGTTATTATTCCACGTTTCTTATTTCTATTCAGTGACTTAAATTGAATATTTATCACTTATAACATAGATTTAAAATCCTCAATTTTAATCAGAATCATGCTTGCGATGATCAGAATCATGCTTGCGATGAGAAGAAACCTTTACTCTTACTCTACCTCTACTCTACCCTTACTCTTTTAATTAGCCTTAAGCCTTTAATTTATTAACCTATTCATTAGCTAGCTGTAAGATTTCCTAAAATTGTAAAAATAAAAATAAATAAATAAAATTACTACTTATGTATTTCTTTTTCTTCCCCATAAAGAATCGAATATAGTTTAACCAGGCGAGGCCAAATCTAACAAAAATTATACTTGAAACAGTTTTTTTTAATTTAGTCCTATTCATTGTCTATTATATCCTGGCACCTAGAATTCCGTAGCGTATCAATTTAAGCGACAAGACCGCCCTTAATCTTAAGTAGTTTTAACGTTTTTACTTTATTTTAATAGAGAATATAAAGGATTTTTATTCATTCCGTTATCAGATAATGCAACAAAGGAAAAGCCGCGGTTCCAATTAGGTACCTGTCCGGATAGAAATTGAGGGTTCACCCCAAACAAACCCTATCCTAAAAAAACTTATTTACGCTTGAAACTACGTATACATAACAACCGGTACGATTGGGTCCTCCCGTACTAGGTACGACAAGACCCAAGTCGCATCGTATGCGCCCGTAACTCCGAGACGTGTAGGTGGAAAGTCTTATGTGCCTGTAATTTCACCTGCAACCACACCTTTCAAACCGGAACACAGTAACGCGAATACGTTACTGCTTGGCGGCAGAAATGGGCATGGTGGCAGTACTTCCCCGGACCAAAATGGCGAGGGTTCTACTGTTCTTAAAAAATAAATGCTGAACATATGTACGAACTTGATGTATATCAAGTTCGTACGAACCGGTAGACCGATGAAAATTGGCATATCTGTGTTTATCCATGTAATTTTTTGTTATCCATTTTACCTATGGCAGAATAACACTTCCCGTGTTCTGCTAGTTAATTGTAAAGCAGATCATGTCGACAAAGTGTACGACACAAAAAAATATTGTTCATTTAGGGCGTACAAAAACACCGCACCTTGGGGTGTATCCACGCTAATTTGCCGGATTCACAAACAAGTTATAACGAACTTTCCGGCCCGATACGCTTGTAACAACTGAATTAAATTACCTTCTCCGGCTTCCGGCTTCCGGCGGGTGTTCGCTTGAGATACACCCGTGTTATGGTGGTAGCAAAAACAAGTGGCAGTGCAACCGAGATCATAACATTGGAGTTTCAATTGCACAAGTTTGTTCAATTTTCCCGTTCGCACTATCGCAGATTCGCAGATGTTTACCCGTTAATGTCTTCGTGTTTGTAACTAACATTCAAAAATATATATATAAATAGCGATAGTATATGCAATATTTCTGAAATGCTATGAAGAAGTGAAAATCTAATTACTTACAGAGTATAAAAAAATATAAATAAAATAATAAAAGTAGTATTTTAGTGTATTCTGGGCAAATTCGAGGTACTTATCATTTACTGATTGAAATTCCGAGTAGACAAATGCATTACTAGGTTTTTCACAAAATACTTAAATGACCGAGGAGTAAGTAAGGAGTCTAATAGTGAGAAGAAAAGAAGAGGAGAGAAGAGGCACAAAACGATATAATAAATTAAAATATTATATTCGAAGTGGATTATAAGTGAAGAATTGTTAGAATATTGTTAGAAAAAAATTAAAAGTAGTTATAATTTTATATATATTTTTTTTTTAAATTAATAACTAGAAGTAACGTAGGCTAATTTTCCAAGGGGTAAAATAGGGGTGCGTGATAAACCGAATTCCACGTGGACGAAGTCGCGGGCATCAGCTAGTCTGATATAAAGCCAGTTACTAGTTATTACGAACAAGCATGTAAACTTGTTTTACTATCAGTTTCAGTACAGCAGCTTCAAATGAAAATTCAGTAATTCGAATGCAGCTCTGCTCCGGCATTGCCATACCAGTGTGGAGTTTGACAAATTAGTTTATACTTTATGGCTGTCACAAACTTTGTTTATGAGAATTGTAGAAATAGCAAACGCGAGGTTTGGGCATAATAATTCAATGTTGGTGAGCAAAGCGGTAAACTTGGCATATGATTATTACTAAAAGGTGCCAAATTTTATACAAAGTTTAATTATAATACATACAAAGATTAAATACTTTCTAATTTGAATAATTATTTTAATTATTTTAATCACAATCTGATAAAGCTATTTTCATTCAAATACCAAAAGATTCGCTAGGGCTTGCTGTCTATGATAGTCTAAAATATACGAGTAAAACACATTACAAAGCGTCGATTACATCTCACTCTGAAAACGAGAAAAATATTATGAGATTACACAATTATGTAAATAAATGTTCATGATTTTTTGATCAAATGATGTAGGTTCAATATTCTCCATTTATATAATGTTTTTAGTTACGATTAGAATATGCGCTGCGAAGATATTATACATTCCGCAGGCACAAGAATATCTCATGTAAGTGAATGCCATTCACGCGGAGTGTTCTTGACTCCTCATCGCCACGATGGCACTTTGGATGATTTTGAACGAAGAAAAACGAGGTCTCGACAAGCATTCTCCAAAAATATATGCTGAAAATATATCACTAAACTTGTGCAAATCCGATTTTGTTGGAATATGTCTGGGATGTCGTTTGTTCAATACTAGTTTAGCAGTCATATGAATATACTGTTTCTGTCATTACGGCGATACAAAATATAGGTATAAAAATGTAATATATATATATATATATATATTACATATTTTCAGTGTCAGTCACAACAGTCGTGACCGCTCTAGCCCATAAATACTAAATACTAAAACTAAAATCTTAATACTTACTTCAGGTTTTCCCCGAGATCTATACATTACACAGTTATATTTTTCGGGGTTCTTATTCATTATGTACGCAAAAATTTTTCAAATGTATACCAGGGATATTAGTCACAGATTAGCTATATCAATATATTATAAACATTTCACGCGCGACATTGACCGCCCTGGCCAGTGCGGTGGCGCAATGGGATAGCGCATGACAATTCGAACTGGCCGGGGTTGCGGGTTAAAGTTTGTGTGGCCTTGTAAACTTTTTAGGGTGTATTAAAATTCAAATCATTCCTTTTTCGCAGGTAACTTGTACACACACATAACATCCAAGAAACGAAAACAAACTATGCTCATCACATAATTGTAAGGCGGCCGATAGAACCGAAAACCCTCGTTTCTTTGTTCGAACGCAGGCTACCAGCTCTATGGAGTATTCAAAAACTAATCTTGAAACTAATCTTTAGAACATCTTCCTAACACTGATTAGAAATCTGACCGATATCATAAATTTACTAATAGAAATTACTCATTATTACAAAATGAAGTAGGTACATGCGAGAGTACATCGTAAAACGAAAGCTCAACGAGCCAAGTTTATTGACGGTATCATGACATAGTTGATCCCTTCCAAAAATATGTATCAGTATTGCAAGAAATATTGCTAGCACTATACAAGGCAGGGCACGCGAAAATGAGCATTCCATTCTGTCATTTTATGGGGTCGATGGGACCAATATCGCGTGAAGCGCTGATTCAGGGATATTGAAGGGAATTTTGTGTGAAATACAGGTGTGCCCTTGTTATTATTTTGTTTGCTTGTCATTTTGGGGACAAAACGAAGGTTATTTGTATATCAAAAAGATGAGATGCTACATAGTGAAATGGTATTTCTCCCTCTATTATATTTTATTGTTTGGGAGACTTGCAATGTTAAGAATTTATGCATATATCCATCAGCATAGTTTTTTATGATGGCTTTGTCATAACTCATTGTTTTACGTGTTTATACTGTTTATTTGATTTATTGGATTATTAACTTAATAAGTTTAATGGATATCACACACGCCTAAACTGATAATTTTGTAACTAAGGTAGTATGACGTAACTGTTTTTTTGTTTTTGGGATGAGTTTGTATTATTGTTCGATTTCAGTTTATTTGGAACTTTGCGTGAATATTCTGCATGCATTGCATTGAGACACATCAGGAAAAAGAGTAATGGAGGTCAAGACCTTCTCTTCATGTACCTGAAACTTTTACTAAAAATAAAAAATAACTGTTATGTGACCTGAATATAGGTTTACTATTCAAAGTAATATTACCAATTTTATAACTTTTTTTGTATAATCTTAACTTGTATGTAAAATTATGTTTTTACAGAATTATAATTGTATTGACAAGACTTATTATTCCAGTATTTGGGGAGTTTAGCCTTTGGAGGACACAGACCAAATTTCCAAAACTAGAAAACCGCTCGAGAACGGGGCATTTAAATAATTCTGCCAGTTTACATTAGGTTTATTCTGCCATAACGATGGAAAAATACGGATACGTATTCTGCCTTTCGTATAAGACCATACTGAAATGAGAAGAGGAAGAGGGACAAGGTGTAAACGAAAATTACACTTACTTGCATAATTAAAGCATTAAAATATAGTAAGGAAATTATGTATCTTATTATTCACTTGCTATTTTATTGCGCTTTTGTGAGTTTTTTGCCCTGTCAAAGCAGTTCTTCTTCAAACCATACATTAAAGTGTTTAAAACCTTAACAACAACAATACGTTTTAGCCCCGAGTTTATCAATGGTGACAGCAGCCAATCCTGCTCATGCAACACTGGAAAACAATGTATCCTACGTAACCTTTGACCCTTTTCCAATGCCTTCTAACTAAAATAACAAAATTTGACAACCAGAGCAAAAAATGGTGCGTGTCATCCCCGAAACGCCACTGGAGTTTACTCCTAACGAAACACGCGTTAAGTATATTATATATATATTATATAAGATGCGCGTCTTTATTGCGCGGAGAGGAAACATAACTTTTTGTTACTTAATTAACTGTTTTGCTCCCCATTAAATTTGCATTGAATCCTTTGAAATCGAAATCCTTAGAATAAATATTTACTCACTTACATTTTGGCCATATAAATTTTAGAATTTGAAGCTCTACTCTAATTATTCATTTATAATTTTTTTACGTGTTTTCAATCTGTTAACTTAAAATTATATAATTCCTACGTATTGTACACCGCCGATGTGACTTCTTTGTTTCCTGTCCATCCAAAGGTTGCATGGAAGAGATCACTTGTAGTGATAATGCCGCCCATTGTGTGCCTAATATTTTAATGTATTTTTTATTTATTTTTTGTAAAATATTTTTGTGGTGTATACAATAAAGAGTTAATCTATCTATCTATCTATCTATCTCTACTCCATCTCGTTTTTCCTAACCATATGTTTCGAATCGGTTCCAGCAAAGCGAGTGAGCCCGTCCATCTCGTCCAAGGAAGCGTCAGGTAAATATTTGAACGGTTCGCGTTTTAGGAATCACATTCATCCGCGGACCTACAAGCAGCGGCCCAACACTAGTAGAGAAATTAAATTTACTCGCTCTGTACCGTGAATATCGTTATAAATTGTGTGGGCTTTAAATTCAATACTTACCACTTTCTTTTAAACATACTTGCTATATTATTTTTAAGGTTTATACGTTACTACTTCTTCTCGTGGCACTGACTCTCTCGGAAGGAAAGGACTTAAGTGCGTTTATAAAACGGGCTCTTTTTGTGCACTTGTAAAGTGGTGGCTGCCAAGTACAAGGCTTATTCCTGGCTCCCGACCTCTGGTCAGCCGGGATCGTTCACCGTCGCTATAGGGAAGCGCGACCGTAAAAGACAATTCCCTAACTTTGGTGTATTTGTTTTAGTTTAGAATATTATAAATATTTTAGTCCATCAGGTAGGTATTTAATAATATGGGTCGAATGTATTTTACATAGTAAGTTGATAAAATAGGAGTAAAATATTATTTTTAAAAAGTAGGTCTCAGTATGTCTATCCTTGCCTAACAGGTAACAAAATTAAAAAATAAGTTTCCCATGCATTAATGATTTATCAAAAACGAATAATGCTAATAGTTAAACATGAAGAGCCAGAAGTAAGATATTTATATACATAGTGGTGTTGGAAACCATAAATGTATATGCCGCCAGCCTTTGTTCGCATAAGCGTACCCATAAAAAGAAACAGCATAGACAATCCCTAGCTTTGCCCATACTCGGGCCATTATATATTTTATTTAATTATGTTCTATAAATTGACTCTAAGCGCTCTGAAAGCGCTGAACTGAAAGTGCTTATATTATCCTCTCTAGAGGAGGACTTATTTCGTATAGTAGTGAAAAAGCAGCAGGCCGCATAAGCTCATTATGGCGATTACATATTTTAAATAAGTAAATATATTTCTTGGACTTCATTCATGCATGCAGTTAGTGAAGTGAAATAAACCTTTTTGTTTAAATTAAATAATATTATCAATAAATTTTAAAAATATTTTTGCTGGTTTAAGATTTTGCGGTTTTTCCTTTCTATTAGGTTAAATACCTAGATTTTAAATAATTACTTTATTCCACACAAATCAAGGAGCCTAAAGTTACATTGAACATAAATTAAGGTTTGTGTTTTCGCCAACAGTATAATAATAAATAGTATAATAAGTATAATAACACAAATTTGACTTTAGCCTTAAAATTCTATTAATTTAATATTATTAAAATGTTCTATTCTTGCAGAAAAGCACTTAGTCTTTCGTGAAAGTACTTAAAGAAGATCAATGTTTACTCGATGCAAAGTGTTAAACATTCGTCGCCAACGCTGTAATAGAAGTGAGAACTTAATTTGGGCGGGTGCACGGAACGCGGGAATTACTAACACCACCACCGCATACGTTCAATCTACGCTGAAATTAATGGTTTTAACGAATACGGTTTTTAGTCTTCCGTGCCAAAAATAGAAAATGGAACACTTATAAGAGCGTTTCCACATAATTTGCTACTATAAGAATCGGAAATTCAACTCTCAAAATTATCCGGCAGTCCGATTTTCATGATAATATAAGTTTTTTCGCTTTGTTTTTCAACTGACTATAAACTAAACTTCGTTTTCACAAAATTTTAAAGAACTTGAAAAAGTTGATCAGTCAAACTGCTTAGTTTGGCGCCCATTTCTATTCCAAAAAGCAGCTAGAAAAAGCCGTGTATGTTATTTCACTATAGAACTTAATTTAAAAGAATGATAGGAAGGCTGACAACACAGGAAATGGAAAAATCATCGAAAGGAAAGCGTTTCGCTAAATTACGATTTCATTTCCTTTGATCTCTTTCGGTCGGGATCTGATGCGCATCACTCGAGAACTTGTTTTATTCCCAGGATAAAAAATACGTAGAAACGAGGCTAATATATATGACTAACAATATTTGAGGGTATTTATGATTAATTCAGTGTCATTCGATTTCGAAAATAGAATGGCTTTGATTTTGCAATCGATATAAAATGACTGAAGCAAAGGTATGCAATCACTCAGCTTGGCTGCAATAGCCTATTTTTACCTGTCTCGAGTGACTGATATGATATGTATGATGGGCTCCGGGATTAATTCAGTATGACTCTGCCTGCAAAGAAATGGGTCTCGGGTTTTGATCCTTGACAGGGGCACACTGTGTAAGGTGAGCATACAATTGGTAGATGTATACGTAGATACACACATATTGTGTTTGTTTATCCCACCTGAATGGTGCTGCTTAGTTATGGGAAAACGCAGTGGTTTTTGGCACAGTTGCGAATTCGATGAAGTTATCCATCCATACTTCCGGCCCTTCCATCCGATTTCATTTGGTAAATTTTGTTGATGGAAGGAGCACTTCTGGATACTAAGGCGGGCTCGAAAGTAATTCACTCATTTCTTTGTTTTCATTCCAAAAGTAATATGTGATATTTATGTACAAATTCAAATGTAATGAAAAAAATCTACGGCAAAAACTCTATCACAAAGACATATGGCATATTTAGACGTCAAGGCAGAATGTTTGATGTACCTGTAACTTCATTGCACCACACTGAAACACAGTAATGCGTATGCGTTACACTTGGCGGCAGAAATAAGTGTGGTGGAAGTACCTTCCTGGACGAACTTGGTGCATAAGTAAGTCTGTAAAAATAAAAAATGTACTGATATATCTGACATGCAAATGAGACTTGCAATAAGTAGCATTGTGGATAGTGGACGAGTTCCCACTCGTGGTAGATTAAAATCATTCGATCTCGCATTTTGAGAGTCCTTTGTCCTTGAAGACGGGACATTAGCGGCTGGTGCGGAGAAGTGAAGCGGATTTACTTCTAATTGACGTGTTATTGATTACCTAAGTAGAAGTTGATAAATTACCGTTCTCATTGAACGTTTTGTCAATGATTTGTTTCCAATGATATTGGGTAGGAAATGGAAATCTCTATTGAAAGTGATCGATTGGATATCGCTTCGTCACGTTGAGGCTTGCGGTTGACGTGCCGTATTTAGACAACACGATACTTTTTCTGGTTCAACTTTGGTTCAGCACCGGACTAGAATCTGACCTAATAATATCGAATAGTCATTACTACACTAGGTACCTACTATTACAAATAAAAATATATATTAACTTTCCTTTAATTTATGCTTTCGTAAGAAAATCTCACTCAAGTTTTCCTATCATATGCATACTTATTGGGAATTAGAAAATATTTCGAATGCCTTGAAAATTGACATGAATGTAACGTTTGAATCGTTGGCCGTATACCAACACAATTTGTTTTTGACCTCCATTGAAACTACATAGCATTAGAAGTTTGAATGCTAAGAATTTATCTCAATATCTTGTTTAAATTTAATCACTTTACAAAGATGACAATATATAATAAAGCAAAACTACTTTGGTGCATCAAATTGGAGCGGAGTATCGACGAAAACTTATTATGTTTTTTATTTCTCATAAGATGTCAGTGAGTTGGGATCGGAAAAGTGGTTGAATTATTATCTAAGGGCTTTATCGGAAGAGTTTATCAGTTTGAAACTTTTAGAGTGCTACGAAATTGTATTTGACTTGATAAACTCAATAAATGTCGACTATTGATACATCTTTAGATAGCTCTTATTCCGCACTGCCAAAAGACAGATATTTATTTCGTGGAAATTATTTCAATAATGTTTTCCTATTACCGAGCTAAACATAATTTACTAAACGAATAATATAGTTAAAAAAACGATTTCAATTAAGTATTGAATTCTGTTGTTTCGAAAAAAGAAAGTCATATATATGTATAATTTTTTTATTATTCACACCGGGTAGTTACTTCCTTACCTAAAATATTTAAACTGTAATAGTATTGTAACGCTTATTCAGCATCTTTAAGCAGTTATCTACACTAATATTATAAGTAGGCAAAATTTGTATGTTTGTATGTAGGAGCTAATTTCCGATACAACTCATCCGATTTCAAATATTCTTTCATCAGAATTTAGAATGGCTTTTAAGCTTGGACTTATATTATTCTGTTAAAATAAAAGAGCTTTTCGTTAAGACCAATTTTGCAAAGTAAGTCGACGAAAACACGGTCGAGTCAATGCGTTTCTACGAACGCTGCCTTAACTGTAAGAGATATATTTCTACAGAAAGTTGTAATGCCAAAAAAAGTCCGCAATGACAATAAATATATCTGATGATAAGATTAATTTTATTTTAATGTAAATATTAATAAAATATTATTTAACCGTACTATCCTATATTAATGAATGCCACAAAATTTCCTCTGAAGATTTCGTAAATTGCTTTGTATTAATAATTTACACGCTTTATGGAGCATTTACATAATTTATTTAATATATAATAATAATAATAATTTAATAATAATAATAATTTTAATAATAATAATTTATTTTATAATAAGTGTAAGAAAACAAACCAACCAAACCCAATTTAATAATAGAATTTTAACAAATAATTATGCTGAGTGGTTGTGAAGTAGGTACAATTAGTAGTAAGCTTACTTATTATCTAGAAGTTATTCATAAAAAAATTATGTGCGCCAATTACTTTTTTCTTCATAATTCCCTTGTTTTTATTTTATTTACCCTTTTACAGGTTATTAAATATATTTAATGAAATATGGCCGAATACTTGTTAATATTGTAAAAATACTTTTAAGTCGTAGGATCAAAAGGAGCTAAGTTATTTCCTTGTTCTTATGAGTCGATCATTTTTGTTTGTAGTAAGATGCCTCAAATACCTCTCAGTCAGACTCGTAAATCTTTCGGTATTCCTAAGAAAAATATGTAGGAATAGTTTTGGATTCCCGGGGAGTTATGATGCACTACCAGTGTATCAAATATAACTGACTTCGTCAATTTTTTTTATGGTTTTTGATGCTACAGACAGTTAAGTCACCGGCAGGAGGAAACATTGTGTGATGAGTCCACATATTTTTGCTTCATTAATATAAATAGTGAACTGCATATCTTTTGTCTTTAAAGCAATAACACGTCCAAGATAAAGTGCTTGTAAATTTCTATGTATTATTAACACCTAGTTTAACCCTTAAGGATCAGCTAATTAGATTAGTTGAATTATGTAGTACCTTATTGCGTGGGACCTCCGACCCGACTGGGGTTGATTAATGAGGGCATCTTCTCGTTGATTAAATTTAAAATAGTTTTATGTGGTGATTAAAACAGTGTGAATTTTAAATTAACGTAATTAATGTTACAAAATAATGAATACAAATTGTGTTTTGCCTTTACCCTTGAACTCTACGTATACATAAATACTTTTAAAATATTAATATTTCCATACTGGCAGAGTTTCATACGAATGGCCGTTGTTTTAAGGTTAAGTCAATGTCATAATTGGTAATCCCATAGAATTGATAAAAAATAGCTTGGAGCTGTCAATTATTACTAGTTTATATTCCATATAAAGATCACAATGTACTTAATGATAAGTTTTTATTGTGTTAGATCGGGGCTGTTGAATTGTTAAGGAATAAGTTATTGGAAAAGAGTGTGAGTTATTTAATATATAGAAATTATATATTTATATATTATAATTATATGTAAAATATGAGTTTAGCACTCACACCGCAAAGAAAAGTGAGTATCAGCTCAGAATTGCTATTGATCTCATAATCAAACAAAGTATAATAGAGTGTCCTGTAAGGCAAAAGCATGTCAATCAGATAAGGGAAGAACTGATTTTTTCTTCAAAAAAAACGTATGGTTTTACGAAACTGCATCTTGTTCATTAATTAACTTTTTCTTTCTTTTTTTCTTGAAACTCAGAAAAAAGCTAAACTTTTAATTTTCAACCATAAAGCAAACCAGTTTCAGTACCGAAGGGGAGCAATATATATTTGTAGAGGTATATACATTATTAAATTAAACCTGTCTATAAGGTAAACTAAAGATTGATTACACAACTTGAATGATGTATTATGAATTTTAAGATTAGATAGTGGTCCACTAAAATTCAAAACCATAAAGATCAAATTAAATAATGGTATAATGTTATTATTCCGTTGCAGAAAATTCCAGAGGAAGGTTCTTCACCGGACCTTATCGTTCAAAGCTGGTCACGCAAATGTTTTCCCCAGTTGGGACTTGATCCCGGGATTCCTTGCTTTGCAAGAATCTTAACGTTGCCAAAACTGGATCCAACAGATACCCGAACCTCATTTTATTGTTGTAACTTGCGTTAAAATATACGTTCAGAAGCGCGTTGGGAGTTGGAAAACCGAAAAAATGCTTTTCTGATACGATTTTAACTGACGGAAGAGCTTGTAAACACATATTTCATTAAACCCATTGGTGTAACAAAGTAACGAAAACTGATACTTTTTGTGCCTCATTAAATAATATTTAAATAAGAAGATAAATGATTCCATACATCATTCAGCACGTTAGTTATTTTATAAGTAATCAACTAAATATAGGCATATTAGTCATAGCACTGAAAATACCATTAATAAGTTTACATTTACCCAAATTTCGGCAGGCAAATGTTTCATTTACAGAGTCAAGAGCCTTTCAAGTTCAAAGCCCACTTGAAGCAAAATAATTTTCGTAATTGCCGAAACACTCAAATTTTCTCTAGTTGCTATTAAATAAATAAGCCCTTGTCGTCTGCAGAACTAAGATAACAACTCGAGTTTGCCCCCGAAACGACAAACTAAGTTACAGACTTAATTGACGTCGCCTTCGAAGAGACTTGAGCGTATTAATATTATTTGCCGGGTGAGCCAAATAAACAGGTACATTTTCCGCGAAGTGTGCGAGATGGATTGTTCGTTTGAGTGTTTCTTATGGCAAATATGTTTCCACTAAACCAAATATTGGTAGCGGCGTAATTCTGAGCCTCACGTGGTAGAAGTTCTTCTTTCCTAAACAAGAACTGAACTTTAAGAAGTTTAGTTACGTATTAAGTGATTAATTCGATTAATAATCTTATAAATCACTGAGAAGTGATAAAGTAATCCGTAAAATAACATGGCATATATTAATAGTAATAAATAATAAAATACTAAATATTGGCGGACATTTCACTAAGCGCCATCTAGCTCCAAAGTAAGCTAAGTAAATAGCTTGTGTCATGGAAACCAGAAAACTGATAAAATACTTATTTACTTTTTGTAAATACATACATATAATACATAGCAACACCTAAATACACGACAAACATCTATGTTCGTCACACAAATGTTTGGAATGTCAAATCACAAATGTGGGAATCGAACCCTCAACCTACAGCGCAGAAGGCAGGGTTACTACCAACTGAGCTGAGAGTCAAGTCAAAAGAAAGTAAATTAAAAGTATCAAAAATATATATGAAATTTTTCCCTTATTGATAAACTACGATTCACACCTTTATTCCCGAAGGAGTAGGAGTAGGCTCAGGGGGCCATTTTTCACTTTGTGGGTTACACTGTCATGGGATCGTAGATGTGACGACGGGTGAAATCTGCGCCGCCATTATTTTCTAACGAATAACTCTGTTAACACATGCTTCCCGTAATTAATTCCTAAATATTGCCCAAACTTTTTAGTGATTTTGTTGAAATAAGATTTGCGTGGCTGTTGGAATAAATATACAAAAAAAAAAGTTCTTACGGTATGTACAACACAGCTTTTAGATTAACAAGCTAGATTATTTGAGAACTAAGGTAATTCATTGTTAAACCAGCTTATCTCAAAGGAAAAGTTACCCAGTCAAATTGAATTCAATTAAAATTCCCGAGCCAGCGGAGAAACGTCCAACACGGCATAATTAAAGCATCCCAAAAGCTGAATGGCTCCCGGCCCGACAAATGGATGTCTGAAAATACAAGCAGGTGCATCCACAGACTTAGGTACGTGGTGAAACTTAATAGCTGTACGTGTATGTTGCGGTCAAACTATTGTTGTAAATGTAATGATGGCATTATGTAAAAATAATAATTAAGTGAGAAATAATTTGCTCTAAAACTTTAATAAATCTCGCGTTTCGTTGTGCGGGTAGGTCAAATGGTATTGTTTTTTTTTTCTCATGTAGGGAGAATAGTTCTAGGTAATGTTTTTGTTATTTAATGAGTCTTCATTACTCACCTCATTAATAAGATTATTTTTTTATTCATTACACTCTTTATTCATTAATAAGACCTAGAGGTATATAAACCTAAAATTCGTTTTATTCCAATAGATCACCAGCTTGCATGATATTTAAAATAAAGCATGCTAGTTGCAGTGGTTGACCCCTTTCTCAATATGGTAGAGAGCGTCATTTTTCATATTCACCCTTCAAAGTGCCCACCACAGTGTGTTAAATAAAATGTAAATGTGAATTTGGAAATCTTGATGATTGTTTACTTTATTGGTCGTAAATAGGTAGGTACCACAAAAAAGGCACGCCGTGAAATCTGAAATAATAAATAAATGAATAAACAAATATTGATGGACATATACACCATCTAGCGCCATTTAGCACCAAAGTAAGCTAAGTAAATAGCTTGTATGATGGGAACGAGACACCTGATATACTACTTAAATTTTTATATTTTTTCAAATACATTATACACATAATTATGTAATACATATTAACACCCAGACACAGAACAAACACCTATGTTCGACACACAAATGTTTGTCCTGAGTAGGAATCGAACCCACTACCTACAGCGCAGAAGGCAGGGTTACTACCAACTGAGCTATGAGGCCTGTCACATCTCACATCAGACGTATGTAGCATTTGTAACGTAAATCGCAATAGCTGCGTTTGCCTCGCATTCCCGCTGTGACCGTAACATTGTGTGTCACGTGATGTAAGGTAGGAGCACTCTGTGCCGACATTCACACCCCGTGGAATCCGAAATTACGTCGCGCAATCGTGTAACCGCCGTTTTAATCAGTGACTTTTGTCTCATTGTTATAAGCCGCTCGAACGTTTCCCACTGTGCTTTATAACAAAGTCAAAAGAAAGCCCTTTCATATAATTGTATTTATTCTGATCAAGATGTGCGAATTTACTGTATTCATTGAACAAAAACAAAAATACAAAAATGGAATGAAACGGATTCATAATTCTTTTCTTGTATGTAAACATCAGATTTAAAAATAAATAAATATTGATAAACATTACACACAGCACCATCTAGCCCCAGACTAAGCATAGCTTGTGTCATGCGAACCAGACAACTGATATAATACTTACATACGTTTTTCGTAAATACATATATTTAATATCTACATATTAACACCCAGTACACAAAACAAACTACTATGTTCGCCACACAAATGTTTGTCCAAGGTGGAAATCGACCCTGCGACCTACAGCCCAGAAGGTAGAGTTACTACTAATTGATCTTGATTATAATTAAGTAACCATAAGTAATGTAAACAAAGCTAAAGTAGTGGTTGACGATGGTGTAATGCGAAATCTTCCAATCTGGAATAGTCTCATGGAAAAAATTGTCTATTAATTATTATTCATTATCTTCTCTCACTTGCCGCAATCGAGAAACTAAGCTTTAGTCGCTACATTGGGTAAACAAGCTTGTGCCGAGAACGGAAACGAATATAAGTAATTTGTGCTCAATCAAATAAGAAAAAAACGTATTAATAGATTCAATTATGTGTATATATATCTTGCAAGTCCAGTTCTCAGTCTCACCAGTAGCGCTAAATAAATAATTTCTATAAATATAATTAAATATATATAAAATATAGTTAAATATTTGCACTTTGCCGTACAAGAGATCCACTAAGATGCTTTCGAACCAGAATCCACAATCACTGATCAACGCTAATGGATTTGCAACAGCCACAATGAATGACAATTTTAAAATCAACACCACGTCTGCTTTATTTAATTTATTTACATCTATTTGTGTTAGTAATAAAATTTAAGATTAAGAATTCATTTAAGATTATATTTTATTCAGTCGCTTTTCTGTACAGGGGTGTAAATAATGCTAGTCTATAGCTAAAAATGTAGGTACCTTACATAACCTCAATCTAAATGTTTTATTTTATTTTATGTCGTTCGTTTTATTTAAGCTTGCTTACTTAATACGCCACTATGCTTTGATAGTCGATGTAGGTTAGACGTTTTATTATTCCAACCTCAAAGTGTGTGAAAGTTCAGTAGACAAAGTTTTGTCCGTAATTGACAGGTCGCGTCACGCAGAGTCAGTGTAAGGTGCGTAAGTTTTGACATGCAGTTCACCTGTGTACATAACTTACAAAATTTTCATTAATAACAGGTATTTTATAGCTTTTTATTTTGTATTATATATAAATGTAGTGTTTATAGTAAGTGTACTGTACCTGTAGATTTTAACGACCCTCTCTTAGTCAACGTATTCGGCGTTGCATTATATATTATTGTTCCATAGCATTTGCACATTAGTATCCCATATAGTGGCGGATGCCAGTCCTAAGTCGGTATATTTAAAATATTATTATGTAAATATATTACAAAGTAACGATTACTTGACCTATATTAGAATTTCCAGCGTCGCAGATTTCAGGGATAAAACATACCCACACAACACGAATATTCGAGACCTGACATAAAAACCTTATGCTCACCACCAAAAGTTCGCCCCGGCCGAGGATCAAACACAGAACGTCTAGTCTGACACTTGGTCAGTGCCAATAAAGAGGCCAAAAACATTAATTTATACGTTTTATTTGACCCCAATATCGGATGAGAGTGTTAGATGCGAGAGTCTAGATTTATACCGAGACTCCTTCGGCATTATTATTTTATGACCGGCTGACATCGTAACAAATAATATGATGTGGTAATTGCGTCCGTATGCGATTACCCTTTGGATCCCTACACGTCCCCCGGGTGGTGCGAAAGGAGCAACCCAAAGTAGCAGTAGAACTTGTGCTAGTTCGCCCGGAGAAGTACTGCCACCACACCTGGTAATCTGCCGCCAAGCAGTGATGCACTCGTATTGCTGTGTTCCGGTGGAAGGGAGCCGGTGAAATTGCAATTGCATGAGTAGTAACATCCCCGTCTCGGGGTGATGGACGCAACGCAATGCGACTTAGGTCATTTCATACTTTGGCGGAGAAGACTTTAGTGTAAATCTAAGATTAATTTTCAGACAAAGAAGAATCTTTTATGTTTTAAACGAAAAAATCCGTTGCATAGTTTTTCATGATGTCAAAAGAAGGTATACACAAACAAGGTACAGTTTTATTTTAATTGATACAGATAACGATATAAATTAAGAGTAAAGATCAAATAGCAGTCTCAATTTCCACAAACAAGAAATAAAGTTATTTTATGTCACTGAATACAATAAGTAACAATCAAAATTTGGGAGCAAAGGCGGAGAATATAGAGCAAGTGGTTTTGTGCGGATTGCGAACCCTCCGCCGCTCTTTGGTTCCGGGCTCGCTTTGTTGGATAACAAACCGAAACTAGACTCGAGGTCGAGACTTCACGTTTTACAAATGCTATACCAACTATAACTTCAAATAGCATACAGCAATAAAAAAAATAACAGATAGATTTGCAGTTAATAGAAACATCTATAGGTACTACAAATAAATTTAAATTGTCTGTTTGTAATTTGTAAATTAGTTTGGGGCGTTGTGTGAATTGCGCACTTATTATTGTTATTATTTATATATTATTATTATATATATTATTATTATAATGACAAAAAAAAATGTGAGCCGTCACGGGACGCCTGGCAGATGTGAAACATCGACATTATTTTGTAAAAGTAATATGCAACGCATGCCGTGGCGACGCGTCGCCACGCCAGAAATCGGTTTTACGTGCGGCTATAGATGTTTCACATCAATAACAAATTTTAAAATTGTCATCTGTCATCCCCTGTCTGTTTGTATGTCTGGGCTCCGCCTACTTTTATGCGTAAAAGGTGTGATTCGATGAACATGACTGAGTCATAGAATAACAGTGTGATAATGTAATAAAATATGAAAGGAATGGACCAGGGCGGAAAATCAGACATGTTATATACACTCACGTGAACACTCAATGAACACATCGTTCCGCAAGTTTCCAATTTAACTTACAGACAGATATACATTATGCTTGCCGAACACCGAGTTCAGTGATTATTAATGCTAAAAGATACCATCGTCACGATCTAAACGTTAATCAAGGCAGTCAATGAATTATTTAGTGAGTTCAGGTCGACAGAACTCTTAAGTAGCGCAATTTCCTGACTGTTAATCGGAGATTTGGATCGATAAACACATTGAGATACACTGTGAGTTATACTCACGTTAATTGTTTTATATCAAAGTTTTACTAGATGTCATCTGTGCGGAAAAATTATTTTGTTGCAGTCAGTTTGTATCGATTACAGTGTCAAATCTAAAAAATGAACACGCTCTCCATTGATGTTAGGGTGTCAAAAAGGTTAGAAAGTTGATAATTACCAGATACACGGAAATATACCAGAACACACAGAAATATCAATAACATAAAATTCAGCCTAAAATATGACATAATTTACTCGACTAAAACATGGATATGAGGGAATAAACATGGATATGTGTAGGATATAAGCATTAAAATTAAAGTTTGCAGTGTGTTCCAAACTGGGCGAAACCTACATCCATGTAGCTATAGATTTGGTAAATATTTCATGAAAGATGGTGTTAATATTTTTTCTTATATAGAACATGTTTTGAAAATTGTGCGTTGATGTTTTTATTTGTTTATTTTGAATATAGAGTTGTCATTTTTAAATTAAATAGTGGTCCTGTGATTATAACAGTTGGACATCAAGAAATATATTTGGCATAACATTATTTTGATTCTCTAAGTTTGTATAAGGGGAAAAGAATTTATCCGTGGTCCACTAAACCGAGGAACACGAGCACCGCCGTCCTTACAAAACCCTAACGATCATCACTAGTGATAAGTTTTCCATGTGGAAAATAAAACCTCTTTTGTTAATCGGGTTGGTTACGAAGAAACATTCTTGAAAACTAGATCACATTATCTATGATTAAAATGTTGTCCCACTTGATAACCGATGTACATTATTTTTTTAAAAGATACTAATTACCACACTTGGCGTTCTACGAGGAACAAATGGTAAATCTTCAAAATAAATCGTGTTTTCGAAGCCAGCCGTAAAAAACACACCGCTGGCATCACGCGGAAGTTTTATCAGTGCCTGACGACGGCCTAAAGTGCGCCTTGGTAGTAACCGGAACATGCCCAAAGTGCACCTGACGTGCCCCAATTTCTCCGTCTGGAACCTATTAAACAATGTAATACCCCCGTCAGACCATCACTGGGGCTTTGCGGTACCTTTGTCACCTAATTAAGGTGCACCACAGTTAAACAAACACATCGTTCTGTCTTGAACACTGATTGACAGGCAAAAGGTAAATAAGCAAAAGCATTCTATGAATGAAATAATAGCCTCTCTCGGGTTAGATTAATTATCAACCTAGTTTAAAAATGATGTTATATATGATTTTTTTCGACGTATCTTCTTAGTCGTGTGGTACTGTACCATTGGAGAAGTAATTGAAATTCGTAGAGCGGTCCAACCCGATGCTAATCGCGGACCCATCCTGTGTCACTATCACTACATCCCATTCAATTATCTACAGGTTCATACAAAATGTAGCTCTATCCGGATAAGAGCTTTCAATCAATATGATGTAAAATTCAATGACTGTAAACATGATATTTCGGTGTATATTCACAAATATTAAAAAAAATATTTGGCATTCATTTATATGTAAAAATACGTAGATTGCTAAAATAAAACACTTCCCTTTTTGCCTTACGTAAAAAGAGAAATATTCAGTTTTATTTTATAAAACGGTTTACAATTTGGACCCTAGGAACGTTTCTCAGCGACTAATCAGTACTTTTTCGAATTTAGTCTGACAAGATCAAAACTACTAGTTAGCTAATCAATCGCTGGAAAAGCATTTTTAAGTAAATCCACATATATCTATTTTTGTGACGGGACGAGCAGTTGGAAAGAAGGAATCCTATCTGTAGAAACACATATAGAACTTAAGTCTTCCCCTGATTAATTATGGGAAGATGTCAATCGCACCGCATATCTATAGATGATAGATGGATTGTTTGATGTGCTTTTAATTTTATGAATACATTGCAGAAAAATCGGTAGGATATCTCGAGTAGTCTGGTCTGGTAAGACTCATTCTTAATCTCGAAAAGCGAGGTCCTTTAACATCAGATTTCCAAAAACTTCGTTAAGAAATGGTTTAAAAACGTCAGTCAAATATTATATGAATAAAAAAATACTTAAAAGAAGTCAGCAGTTTCATAAATATACTCTGAACGGCTAGCACTTAACATTCCTTTGCGTTCAGCTGATCAGTCTTAAATACTTCTGTAGAATGCGTTTAATGAAAATTGTTTATTCGAGCTTCAACAGATACTAGTTACGAGTAGGTACTACCTTCTACCGTGGCTTTAAACGTGTGGGGTGAATATATGAAAGACTGGTTCAGAGCTCAGTGCTCCAGTCTCCCATATGACGTCCAGCAGCCTCCAGAATCTGATTATCTCAGGAATAACGACATTCTAATTGATATTTTCATAAAAGTCTGTTATAAAAAAAGGGCAAAAGCACTTGTCAGATGAAGTGCTGCACACACTGTGCCTGCTGGGTAGTTTTCTTACCTCCGACAGGGTTGCGTTTGACTAGATATCACCTGATGTTAAGTGACTATGTAGCCAAGGATCATAAGCGTAATCTTAAAACAGACTACCATATCTATGGAAGTATGATCTAAAGGTGTTACACACAAAGAATTTATAGCCTTTTGTACGTATCAGTTCACAATTCAATGAAACCAATACATTGTAATAATTTGATACATTATCCAAAATTGCAGGCCGGTGGAATTACACATGAGACTTATCTCCATTCGGAGTCATGGGTGTAATACGAGGCGGAGCGACCATGCCTTATTTATTATGTTCTTATGCCTTATAAGCGAGGAATCATGTTAAATACGTGGTCCCGTTGATCTATTTCCGTTGAGCTATTTCCATAACATAAAAGACTCTTTATTTTCTAGCCTCTTCACAAACCTTTGCATAAACACCAAAATATAACACTTTATTAAGACAATTCATAATATTTTACTCACAAAATATTATTCAATTCTTAACATGCAGTTAGAAAATAAAAATAAAAAACCGACTTACATATTTTAATTCGTTGAAAACTGTAAAAAAGTTAAAAGTACGTATAAAATTGTTATCCTATACAAATGCCTTCAAGATTTTCCTAACTGAATATCCCTCTTGACTGTACATAACGGGGGTAAATCGGGGTAAAAAGGGCAACTGGAGCGCGAAACCGTTTGTTTAGGTTTTTTCCGGTAGTTTGACTAAAAATACCTGAAACCATCCCCTTGACGCCGTCACTTTGTTTTATTTAAAAATAACAAAAGCATTATTGTTTGATAAACACAATAATATAATCTTTGCTCAGATTTCGAACCCTTTTAGTTATCGCTTATTACAATAAAAAGTGAAAATTAACAATAATGAAATACTTCGAAGCAGTAGAGAGAGATACGCTGGCGTGGGTTGTAATATTTTATCAATTCCTTGCCAGCCTCTTATGATCCCACTGCTGGGACAAAGGCATAATCTCAACGAGCGATAGTGTTAGGAATAGGCTGGTAGGTTAAAACCAGGGTGTCTAATCCGGATTGATATATTAGATGACACAATGTCTTCATATATTTAGTTTTAAGATCACGTTTCCTCGTTATTTCCCTTTGCTGTTTTGAGATCGGTGTTATATATTTTACCTTATATATGCAGCTAAAATAAACGTGAATGACCATTTATTAAATTTCATACAATTAGCCTAACCACAAACTGTGCCAATAGAGCTAAATTTGATCACGGCAGATAAAGTGAACCAAAACAAACGATCGTCATTTTCCACACAGTACCGCGCTGGTGTAATGAAATAATTGGTACATTTAACTTGTAAGAGCAAGTTGATTAACATACTAGAATTTGCAGTAATCCAAACCTAACTGTTTGAAAACTTGTGTTTAAGTACTGTTACTCGATATGAATGGAACTTGCACTTGGCATAATTCTTTATGATTATTAAGACAGAGATGTAGCAAACTTATGAAATAATGCATTAATCAAAAATTATCATTTAACTCAAAAATACAAAAAATAATTAAAAAGGACATGTATAAAATTGTACGGAAAGTACCTAATTGTGCTGAATTCCCGGAACATTTATGTGCCAGCACAAGCAACGAGAATGGAGGCCAAATAAAAAATGATGATAGTAGGAGAATAACAAAGGAATTGCTGTAAATTGTCATACCGCATTACCGCATTTACACAATCGTGTGGCTCGTGAAGCGAAGCTCAAACACAAGTAAGTTAAACTATTCGCATCGGTCCAAGATTTTCGCTAGTCAAGCCTTAAAGGCTTAAACAGAGACTATAGTGTCACTACTGCAAGGAAAAAAGGTCTATTCTCAAATAGTAGTCCAATTTGTGAGTAAAATATTGCGCACAAACATTTCTCAAGTCAAAATCTCATTTCTGCGCGCCTCAAGACTTGGATTCAGTACAAACGTGACCTTTTTACTGTCAGGAGTGTTATCAACCAGAGGTACTATTGCAAGCCCTTGAAAACCGTTGACCCGTTTTATTTTGCCCTTATTAAAAATATACATCGGTACAATGTTCGACATGATAACAACGGTCGGATTATGTCACATTCGTGCCGGGTAAGAAAGAAAGAGAGTAAATAATTTATTATATATGGGTAAACACTTATTTCTTTATTTTCCTCATGGACATCTATTCTCCAGCTAAGAGCAAGCAACGGCACAGTGCAGTGAAATAGCTTAAGCTGTTAGAAACAAATATTTAGCATTATTGCACGAAACATCAGAATTCGTAGACGTCAGCATTCTTAGACGAACATTTTGTGTAAATGTGCGGCGCTACACCCCGAGATAATCCCCGCACAGCGGTTGATATAGGTTAATCA
Source organism: Chesias legatella (assembly GCA_947359385.1). Taxonomy (NCBI): domain Eukaryota; kingdom Metazoa; phylum Arthropoda; class Insecta; order Lepidoptera; family Geometridae; genus Chesias; species Chesias legatella. Next base: position 3,707,878 of record OX375768.1, on the reverse strand, counting down.
CGGGGATTTAGGTGGATTGCGTCTTGCAATAACCGCGAATGAGTGCCGTCGCGTCGTAATGCTAGTTTTATGAATGTTTGTCACTATTTTTAGGACTGTTTATTACAATCGTGTATATTTACAATTTACGTGTCTTAAAAATCTGCACTATTTCTTTTGTTAGTCTGTTTATTTGTTGATACAATAATCGAATAGCATCGTGCATTAAACTATCGTTATAGTACTATCGATACTATTGCAGATTATTTAACATAATTCTAATGTATTATTATTTCTACTTTTGTATTACTGACTTATCTAAGTGCATTATTTATGTCAAAAGATCAATAAATTAATAAATAAATCATAATGTGTTATATTAATTCCGCAAATTATCCCAATACGGTGCCTCTTTTAACTACTTTTATTTTGCAATTTTGAATTACGGCTTTACCTTAACGCCGAGATTCCTAGAGTGTAGACGAAACCCCTAAGTATTTATTATAACAAAAAAGAAACTATCTAACAAATTTCGTTATGCGAAAATAAACGAAACATATTTTGTGTTTTGCCTTTCAAATCCGGTCAAGACAACACGCGGCACAGTTTGTTTTTATTATTCCTTAGCAACTCGTAACTTACGGAGGGTTAGGGGCACGTATGAAATGATGAATCGTGTGTCGTTGTTCATAATATCCCACAGCAGTTTGTATGACAAATGTTTGGCCAGTGTAATGCGGTAAAACATTTCCAGCTTTTTATTTCATTTAATATACTCCTTCTTTTTCTTCTTCTTCTTTCGTGTAAAGGGTCCACATGAAACAAAATTAGCTTAAAATTTGGCCACCTCAACTGCGTTTTTGGTGGCTTTCATCAGGTCGTCCCTTGTGCAGGAGAAAGGACACATGGACAATATACTCCAACTTATTGAGAGGTGAGAGGGGATTATCATCCTTGAGGTCACTAGCAGTTTTTAAATGCGATTAAGTTACGGTAAGAACTGACGGCCCACCTGATGTTAAGTGGTGGCATCTGCCCATAACAAGAAAATAAATTGGGTCCTCCCCTCCTTATGCAGACAAGACATGGCATCGTATGCACCCGTAACTCTGAAACGTGAAAATGCATTGTTTCATTTGCCTGTAATTCTACCAGCAATCACACCTTTCAGGTACTGGAACACAGTATGCAATTACTGCAAAGAATACAGTACTGCTTGACGGCATAAATGACAAATAGTGGCAGTACTTTCCCAAACAAACTTGCCATAAGGTCTACTGCTACTAAGTTACTCTTCAAATATGGTAAATTAAGAGGATAACCATTGAAACTTTGAATTGCCCGTCCTCGGGTACTTTACTCCCTTAAAAATATCAGATTTCAACACACAAATTTGTATACGTGGTATGTGTACATACCTGAAAGTAACTCTAAAAACTCACTCATTATAAGTTTTAAAGAAAAGAGTTGTAAAAACTTTATATTCATTTATTTGCCCACTGAAAATTGTGGTACTCTTTAACATGACATTCAAGTCTCAAATGTGCTTTAACTTGCTTCGAGAATGAACGACTTTATTTTGTCGAGTTGACGGGGCTGTGTTGGCACTCCCAAGACGCTCATTCAGCATCTCCACTTCAGTACAGAACTAGGGATTTAACATGATATATAATCGCTGCTTCTAAATGAACCATTGGACCCTGCGGGCCTGTATTTAAAACAGCCTGTATTTTCTTAACCTATCGTAAGAATTAATGTTCACAAAATAGAAAAAACAAGAAAGAATAATAAAATCGTTATTTGGGTACAAAAAGATCAATTTTTTTTCATGTAACGGCACACATTGGACAGATTGTGACATTTGGCATTCATCTGCTAAAATTATAACCTGGCTCCGGGGTTAAAATAATACGGCATCTAAAATGATAACTGTATTACACGACCGATTGGCCCGTTGCCAAAATGCAATAATGCACAGTTCCTGTCGTTATACGGCGTACAAATTGGCTACTGATATTATGAGCACGTTTTGCCCGACATGCCTGTTTCCTGTGCCAGAACACTTTCAATTTGCTGTCTATTTTGATGGACTTTGTATTAAATTTTGATGGTCTCTGAACTGGCAACGAGTGTTTTTGTTAGAAGGTAATTTTTTCTCCAAAATTCGCAAATTATAGAGCTTAGATAAACGGTACATTTTAATTGAAAGATTTATTATAGTATAGTTATATAATTATACCCTTTTCATTCTACGTTTTCGTATTTCGTTAATAAGAACCTCAAAATTACGATACCGAGTTTAAATCCGTTTTAATATGACAATTTGATTAATTCATATTTTGTACCGGTACTGAAATAGAGAGAGAGAGAGAGAGAGAGAGAGAGAGAGAGAGAGAGCACCGGTTAGGTAGCTGCTTGTTAAAACTCATAAAACAATTTAATGCAGAGTATAAGCGACGAAAACGTCATTACTCAACTCACAGACGTACGCCCGGCGCGGCGGGGTACTCGGCCTACTTAGCAATTCCCTTGTATCCCAATATATACTAAAAATACGTTTCATTTTCAAACATTGGTATAAACCAATTTTAACTTTAATTTTACTTTTCATTAAATACTTTATTGCACAGTCTTAATCATCTATTCCTCAAATAAGCGCAGTGATGATTCTATACAAGGGAAAAATCCTTTGATATATTGCATCGTTAGTCGCGCCATCTCCTTCACGGAGTCCCTCGGTTGTTAATCGAGCCATTTGTCACGATCTCGCCCCGAATTCACTAACAATTCTAAATCCGTAAACGACTGCAAAAGGATATTGTCAGAGAACTCCTCCTTTCTCTGTCGTTCACGGAAGATGTATCAATTTGTCATATATAAGAGATTTCTATTTAATGCTGCCACACACGATAAAGTTTACCGTCCATGTTTAAGTTCGACAATATACGACGTACACGATCAAATAACCCTGGCACAACATGTCAGGTAATAAAGTAAATAAAAATGTATTTCGCTAAAATAAATGTTTTTCTTTCTTTCTTCTTTCTAAAATCAATATAAAAGCTAAAACACAATCAATGATCATAGAAGACATCTGTCAACAGTAAATTGTTTTTGACACTTGTGTCAAAAGCAGACAAGGGAAAAGTTTTAATAATACAAACTACTGTGTATCTAAACTGCCATGTACAGTAAACAACCTTTTTTTTTTTAAAAAACCATTTCTTCATATAAATCAGTTCCTTTAGTGACAGACTTCTTCAGAGATCACAGAATTTGATTGTAGCTGGAAAGTAAATATTTTGGACGAAGTGAAATAGACCGTTCTGCCTTATGTATTTGTTTATCACACAGGACATTAAATAACTTCTGTAGTAGCTATTTGCTTAGATATATTTCTAAGAATTTCATTGATTTACTTACAAGTAAACTATTGCATTGAACGAAGGCTGACATGCTATATGGTCATAATTTTTAACCAGCAAAAATATTTATCTTTTCTATCACGCCAAAGTTCAGACCCTTAGGTTCTCGTCTAGTTATATAGTGCCAAGGTCTAATCCTACCTAAAACACATTACCTACCCCCTTAAAGAATAAGTAGTGTGTCTAACAAGTATTTTTTCCCACGCCAAGTTTTTCCGAAAAATTGCTTTATAGCGAAAAGTTTAATGCAACTGTATATATTTTTTATGGACCCAATGATTTTTACAGATCAAAATTAACGACCACAATAGGTTTCCGTAGTATAAATAACTATCGGCAACAAAAACTCAATTACTTTTCGAATTATTTCTCAAAGACACTTAACAAAACAAAGTTATAACTGTGTCGGTAAACTCAAAACAATTTATTTGATACATTCATTATTAACTTTTTATTACAAATTTTTAACCCAACGTTGAAATGTTAATCATTATTGTTATTATGTTATTCATTATTGTTATTATAATCAAATCCTCCAAAATTAATGACATTAATAAAAAAGTATTATCCATATAAATAAAAATATATGAACACTTACACAGCTCCATCTAGATTCCAACCAAGCATAGCTTGCTTTTAGCAACCAGATAAGTGATGCAATACATATAAACTTTTATTAAACACAAACGTTACAACTATTGAAGTACAAACAAGCTCAATCATCTAAATTCGTCACACAAATGTTTGCCCTTGGTGGAAATCAGGCCCACGACCTATAGCGCAGAAGGCAGTGTTACCACCAACAAGCTGTGAGGCCAGTCCAAGTCAAAATCTATTACTTTATATACCCTCTCACTTATCGGGAGTAGGTAGGTTGCTACCCGTGCAGCGATAACATTTATGAGAAGACAGGCACGCTATCAGTAGATCAAACGTTTAAAGGAATCGCAAAGTGTAAGTAAAGGAAAACAATGTTTTTACCCGATTTAAAATGCAATGAATTTAACTTAACAATGCTTGGTTTACGTTCCACGTACACGTTAGTCGTATTTTACCTAGCGTTGGACTCACAGATAGGCATTTTTACATTTAACGACTTTTTAAACGGTTTTATTTAGCTCGACCCGTACGGAATTTATTTGGGTCAAAATTAGAAATTGAAATTTAAGCACCTTCCCGTTGTCAGATTGATCTGAAATTTGGTACACACATTTAATTTAGATGACAATACAATATAATAAAATCAATAACATTATAAATCTAAGATGGCCGCCGATACAAAATGGCGGATTACATATTTTTCCTTAACCCCCTCAAAATGGGTATCAAATCAAAGGGCTACACTAGTAAAACACGATGATTATGTCAAAATTTAAAATTCAAGATGGACGCCGTTCCAATATGGCGGAGTAGGTACATATTTTTCCACAACCACCACAATATGGGTATCAAATCAAAGGGCTACACTAGTAAAACACGATGATTATGTCAAAATTGAAAATTCAAGATGGACGCCGTTCCAATATGGCGGACTAGGTACATATTTTTCCACAACCACCACAATATGGGTATCAAATCAAAGGGCTACACTAGTAAAACACGATGATTATGTCAAAATTGAAAATTCAAGATGGACGCCGTTCCAATATGGCGGACTAGGTACATATTTTTCCACAACCACCACAATATGGGTATCAAATCAAAGGGCTACACTAGTAAAACACGATGATTATGTCAAAATTTAAAATTCAAGATGGACGCCGTTCCAATATGGCGGAGTAGGTACATATTTTTCCACAACCACCACAATATGGGTATCAAATCTAAGGGCTACACTAGTAAAACACGATGATTATGTCAAAATTTAAAATTCAAGATGGACGCCGTTCCAATATGGCGGACTAGGTACATATTTTTCCACAACCACCACAATAAGGGTATCAAATCAAAGGGCTACACTAGTAAAACACGATGATTATGTCAAAATTTAAAATTCAAGATGGACGCCGTTCCAATATGGCGGACTAGGTACATATTTTTCCACAACCACCACAATATGGGTATCAAATAATAGGACTACACTGCAGAATACTGTCATTATGTCAAAATTTCAAACTCAAGATGGACGCTGTTACAAAATGGCGTATTAGGTGGGGGCATGATTAGTCGTGTCGAGAACAGTTGCGTCCAAGATTGTGTGACGTTAGAGGGGCAGATAAAAAAAAATACGTAATTAGATACCTCGTTAGTAAGCGGTAGCTATACCACCCAAGTTAAGGTAATAGGTTAAAACGTGCCGAGGACTGTATGGCATTAGGGTGGATAAAAATGTAATGTCGTAAGCGCTTCCCCCTCAAGATTGGGCGCATCTTGTTGTATATTAAGCCTTGTCCCTTTACTGGACCTCTGGGGAGGGGGGGGGGGGGTCGACCGTCAAAATGCCCCTTAATCGTGGGAACAACATGGTAACAATAAATCAAAAAGCAAACAAAAATAAAAACGAAACTGCTACACAACGAAAAAGAAGGCTCGAAAAGGCAAAAGAAAAGTATAGAACGAAACGTGCAAAGGAAAGTGAAAATGAAACCCATAGTCGACTACAGAAACGAAGAGAACGGAAAGAAGAAAAAAAAGAAACACCTGAGCAACATGATACCAGGTTAATAGCACAACGTGAGAGACAAAGGCAGCTGGTAGAGTCAGAAACACCTGAGCGTCATGAGTGCAGGCTCGCATCACAACGTGACAGACGAAGAGAGCTAATAGCGTCAGAAACACTTGAGCGTCATGAGTCCAGGCTAAGATTACAACGTAATAGACAAAGAGAGCTATTAGCGTCAGAAACACCTGAGCAACATGAGGCCAGGTTAACAGGACGGCGTGAGAGACGAAAGGAGTTAGAAGCTTCAGAAACACCTGAGCAACGCCACGACAGGTTAAATAACCAACGTGAGCGTGCACAGCAATGCAGAGCTGAAAATCATGTACAAGCGTTTGAAAATGCTACTAACACATCGTGTATACACGTTTGTGACATTTGCACGAAGCATTGTTATCCTAACCAAATTCATACTGTACGTTACAACACAGCTGCATTAGGATATCTACCTGCAGAACTGTCTTCAAAAACAACATTACTTTTATGTTCGCGCTGCCAAACACATGTGACCAGTAATAAAACAATAGCACCATCAAAGGCGTACTGGAATAATCTGGATCCAGGTTCAATACCAGATGAGATTCAAGCGCTGACGCAAGCAGAGCAGCGATTGCTGTGTAGAATCATCCCGTTTGTTAAAATCGTAAAATTTACTGGGCTATACGGGCAGTACCTACGGTTTCCGCGGACAAGCAGTGTTATTTGCCCAAGATATCTTTGAGGTCAGTGAAAGATTACCTAATATGCTTCCAAGATCTTCCAGCCATGTAATAATGATGCACTGAATGAATTAAATAGAATGAGGAATATTCGGTAGACAATTTCACTAAATACTAAAAACAAGAAAATAAAAATCGGTAAAAAAACTTTTAAGTTAAACAGTTTTATTTTATGTGCACTGAAAACTACAAAATAAATAAATAGTTACTTACCTATCAACCTACGTTGGTGATCTCGGTCATTAATATCTCTGATGGTAGTGGTTGTCATAACATGAACCATGTCAGCGGCCGAAAGGCAGTTCATGAAAGAACACTAACACCAGGGTTTGCTTGGTAGGTAAACTAAGCAGCCCACACTATAACAAGTAGGTATTTTGACCTTCTAGTTCAGAAATATTTTAGTACTAGGCAGAATAGCTTTTAGGCATATTAGACTAAAATAAAAACGTGGGGCCCCTCTGAAATCATACCTATGGCAGAGCATATCTTATACTTTGGTAGATCATGAGCTCGGCGCGGCGTTCGCTGGTGAAGCCGTAACGGCTGGTTATTGATGGTCAAAACCTCCAGTTACGATTATAGTAGTTTTTAGATTATAGTTAGTCGATTCAGCGGACCCTGGACTCCGGAGCTATGAGGTTTCGGATGCGACCGGGATAAACCGCTAGGATGATGATGATGACGATTATAATAAGTCGATGCAATCCACATTTAGTATAGTAGAAAGTAATACAGAAATAGTTAATGGGCCCCACGTTTTTATTTTAGTCTAATATGCCTAAAAGCTATTCTGCCTAGTACTAAAATATTTCTGAACTAGAAGGTCAAAATACCTACTTGTTATAGTGTGGGCTGCTTAGTTTACCTACCAAGCAAACCCTGGTGTTAGTGTTCTTTCATGAACTGCCTTTCGGCCGCTGACATGGTTCATGTTATGACAACCACTACCATCAGAGATATTAATGACCGAGATCACCAACGTAGGTTGATAGGTAAGTAACTATTTATTTATTTTGTAGTTTTCAGTGCACATAAAATAAAACTGTTTAACTTAAAAGTTTTTTTACCGATTTTTATTTATTTTTAGCTATCTTTAGGTTTCTTGGGAAAGAAGAGCAAAGCTTTTAGATCATAATCTTATTTACCATGTCTTTAATCTCTTTTGAGTTGCAGTGACTTAAAGTGACTTCTAGCCACTGGCCCTTGTAACAAATCCTGCCCCTAGCCTCCAAAACAATTTACACAAGCTTTGATGATGTCAAGAATAATTGAAAAAAAAAAACAATATATCATTTTTTTTTCAAATGAATTCTGAAGTTTCATGAAAGAATTTACCGACAAAACTCGTTTTTCTCCCCGAATTTGAAATAGTATCCAAATAAGCCAAGTGTGACTATAGTGGTGGCTAGCATGTTGGTCAGCTGTCTGAAATGCAAAAAGAAATGTCTGAGTTCGGGTCACGGGTTACTTTCCCATGCGGGACAAATGTTTGCAAGTTTTTTTTATTTGATATAGTTGCGGAATGACCCGACGGTCTACTGGTGTTCAGTGGTAACCTCGGCCCATAACAACCGATGTAACTGGGTCTTCCCCTACTAGGTACGACAAGACCCAAGTCGCATCGTGTGCGCCCGTAACCCTGAGACGACTAGGTGGAAGGTCTCATGTGCCTGTAATTTCACCAGAAACCACACCTTTCAAACTGGAACACAGTAACGTAGGTACGTAGGTAGGTCTAATGATACCACGGTACTCGTAGTTCTTATATTGGGTAATAACAGTGAAGTAAAGTAGTAACAGTGCTATTGGTATATAATATTCTATTTCAATTAAGTCTCATTACCGATATTGATAGCATTTTTAGGAATACTTTTTTTTTTGTATTTTGTTAATTTACCGATCCGGTTGCTGTGTTGGTACTTATCCTGTCTGGGCAGTTAATATTCCAGCCGGGGCAGTCTGGTCATGATGACATATTGTTTGTTCTTGGGTCTAGTGCACCTGTGTCATCTAAGACATTGGGACTCCTAGTGATGGTATTTCAATATTTATTTGTATGAATCGATATTATTATTTAACTATCATACGATTAGACTTAGTCGGATCGTCGTGTCGATAGCACCAAGTTCACACATACCAACGAAAAAACGAAGAAGATAAAACAATTCGATTTTTTCGCTTAAGGGTTCTGCAAAATTTTAATTAAAAGATTTCATTGAATCAGTAATATTTATTGACACCTTATATATCACTATACTGTCAATTACAACAAAATAAGTATAATTGTATACAGAAACAGCTTAAAGGTAACATATTAAGTGACCCAACTATATATACCCAAACTAAAGTAATATAAAATTTTCTTGTATTACATGTATTAGTAGCCACCCTCGATGTTAGTTACAATGGTAAGCAAATATGTTAAAAACTGATTAAGAATAGTCGGATAGATGGGATAAATGATTTTAAAAACAAATTTATTCAATGAAGTTATGTTTTTAAATCAAAATATTTTATTATATATTTTATATTACTTTGAATCGACGTTTTTCATGTAGGTATATTTGTACCTATCTATGCAACCCTAATTTGACAGCCCTTAAATATAAAAAAGGTGTGGTACAAAATCCCGAATTGTCACTTTTTATCCCAGGGTGCGGTCCAATCTCACGGCTCACTGAGCAAGTTAATTAATGAAATCTATTAACTTGACTATTCCTCGGGGTAGGTGAACGTTCAAGGTGCTTTTTTGTCTGGTCATTCCAGCAGATTTCATATAAAAATGCAATGTGCATAATTTTTCGTTTAGAAATATAGACACGACGGCGATTGTTTTGATAAAAAAAGAAATATGAACCATTTTCAATAACGTGATTAGTTTAGGGAACACTCAAGTCGTATGTTATAACCTTAAGGTATGCACTTATCTATCTATATGACATCACGAGTTGGAAGTACGCGAAGTAAATAATTTCACACGATTAACAATATAGACGTAAAGGGGACATTTTGACCAACCCCATTTTGGGGGACCAAGTTGCTCGCATCCGTATGCGATTACCCTTTGAATCCATACACGTGTCTCCCGGGTGGTGCAAAAGGAGCAACCTAAAGTAGCAGTAGAACTTGTGCCAAGTTCGCCCGGAGAAGTACTGCCACCACATCTGGTAATCTGCCGCCAAGCAATGATGCATTAGTGTTGCTGTGTTCCGGTGGAAGGAAGTGGGTGTCGGTGAAATTGCAGGTGCATGAGACGTAACATCCCTGTCTCGGGGTGATGGGCGCAACCCATTGCGACTTGAGTCATCTCTTACTATGGAGAGGACTTGAGTCGTATTGCTGTTGTCCATGGGCGGCGGTTACCACTTAACATCAGGTGGGCCGTCAGCTCGTACCGTGACTTCAATTACAGTACATTATAAAAAGCACCTACAAATTCAAGACCGGAACAAGCAAGTGCAGTGCACTGGTAAAAATTGCAAGATTTTATATTAATTGACTTCTAAATAACTGAAGTTTCTGACAGATTCATAATTTGTTTGCGCAAAACATGTTTGTTCTCGTTTAAAACAACAACAACAATACGAACGATTAACGATCATCAATCACCTAAAATGTTTTCTTCACTGTGAATATTTCGACAGGGTCTTAGCTGCTTTGCTTACTACTAAATAATAATTAGTGATACATTAACATGAGGCTCCCAAGCTCGTCGCAGTTAGATAACACAATGAATAAGAATTTATGTTATCCAACTGTGAAGGAACTTGAAGAATTTATACTTTCGCGCTTGCAAGCATTCAACTATCAGCCCGTTGTTTCTCGAAACAAATTCCAGTAGCAATTTGAGTGGTAACACTAAAAACGTTTGTAATAAGTGACGTCTGTAGTAAATAAATATTATTATCATTAATTCGGTTTGTGTTAATATGTATTACATGTACGTAATTACAAAAATATTTTCATTCTATCAATTGTGGTAATTGGTACCCATGGTTATATGTGAGCTATGTTCGGGGCTACATGGCAACGTGTGAATTGTCCATAATTATTTGTTATTTTATTACTATAGTTAACTCTCTTGCCCTTTAATATATAATTATTATGTCTTATTCTTCTTAGTCTATTTATGTATTACCATTTCAAAACATTTCGTTCTTTCTGTTACCGCGCGCCACTCACAAGCTCATTGTTATCAGCGAACCCCGTGCCTATTTATTTGATACGTGCACAATGTTCCAAAGTCGTGCCCCAGGGACGACACGACAAATTACCGTGAAATGAGTGAAACGTTTCGCTTATCCCTTTCTCCATTTACCTGATACGTTGATACGTGCAAAGATAAATAAAGGGGTGCACCCCGTCTCGATGCATTGCATTACAGAATAAACGATAACAAACCACGGCACTATTAGCGCTGCTTTAACGTTTCTTGCACTTTGTTTAGAAAAATTAATATTACATTAATTATTTCCCTTATGTAATATATATTTTTTTTTGTGATTAAATAAAAAAAAATTGATCTTTACATTTAATAATGTTATGACTTAAAACTGTTTATAGGTTCAGTGGCAAATTAATTAATCTGTGTCGATACTCAGATAATTGGATTACCAGGAAATTAACTTTATCTGCCCCTTTAACAACAATAATATATAGATATACACCGCCAAAATTCGTCAAAGTCAAAATCTTTATCTCCAAAGAATTCATAAAGTAATGGCCTGGAAACATTAATAATATTCAAAACATAAGGTCACGCGTACTTATCGCTAAGTTTGACACCTGTTCAAACTCTATCCAACCCACTAAGGGGAGAACAGCAAGAAACTCCTAAAGGAGTGCTTCCTTCGTATTAGGCATGCATCAGACGGAATTAATCAGCTTGTATACTATTCATTCGGTCGCTATGAAAGCATTCAACGGTAATATCATACATCTGTTGGAGGATCTACTAGTACTAAAATTATACGAATATACATATATATTGATCAGCCCTGGCCTCTTGTTAATTTCGTTGGTATGAGATTTGTTCTGGCCGTTGGGTCATTGAGAAATGTATTACTGGATGAAAGTGTTAGCTGAATTATTCGTGAGAAAACAATGGTGGAGACAAGCTCGCCCCTTGTCTTGCGATAGCAATGATAATAATATTGGTGGGCAATCCACACAGCACCATCTAGCCCCAAACTAAGCTTGGCTTGTACTATGGGAACTAGACAAACGGATAGAATAGATACATATATATATTTTTGTAAATACATACATATTAGCATCCAGACACAGAACAAACATCTATATTCGTCACACAAATGTTTGTCTTGGGTGAGATTCGAACCCACGACCTACAGCGCAGAAGGCAGAGTTACTACCGAGCTATGAGGTCAGTCTAGTACCACCCACAAGGTGAAAAGTGGCACAATGATGCTCTGCCTACCCCTTTCGGGATGAAGGCGTGAATCTATATATGTATTGTAACATAATGAAGCAGACAATATCTATGTAATATCTATCACCAAATATCGAATAAATAATTGGTTGTTACATACAACTTACAGAGCAGAACACAGTAGATATACCGGTCTGCGCTCCAAGTTGTAACCAGAGTGCGAGGCCAGTAATCTTTAAGTGCATGAACATTTCCCACGTCTACAATGATGCCGCGACGATGAGACTAATCCAGGGTCTTATGTGACTATAAATTTCAAGCGACGGCCCCATTACATCTGGGGATTACCGGCACCGTTCTGTTCCAACCAGTGGAAACTGCGAAACATGATTGCACTGAAAAGCACTCTATTACTAAAATGTACACAGATAAAAGCGCTAGAAGGTCCCTATAGTTTTATTATTTAATATATTAAATCAGCATGTTGCATTTTTTTGTGGAGGAGTTATGGAATTGAAATTGAAAAATTGAGTTGTTGTGAGATTACAGGCACACGAGACATTCCACCTACACGTCTCAGAGTCACGGGCGCATACGATGCGACTAGAATCTTACCGTACCTAGTAGAGGAGGACTCAAGTCGCATCGGTTGTCTATGGGCGGCGGTTACCACTTAACATCAGGTGGGCCGTCAGCTAGTTCCGTCGCTTCAAAGTAAAAATAAAATTGTCAGTAGATCTTGTGCTAAGTTCGTCCGGGGAAGTACTGCCACCACACACATCCATGCGCATTACTTCATTCAGGTTTGAAAGATATGGTTGCCGGAGAAATAACAGGCACTTGAGACTTCCCGTTTCTTAGTTACAAGCGCATACCATACGTCTTGTACTGAAGTAGGTTAGGACCCGATTAGTATGACTTTGTTATGGGCTGAGGCTAGAGAAATACATTTGAATACATTGATCCTCTCAGTTATCTTCTAATTTACAGGCAAAATAGGAACAGGTGTTGGTGAAGATACAAAAACATAAAAACGTAGTTATAATTTGTGCTTTTGCCAGTCTGCTGCCACTTTCAGCTAAGCGAAATCATTACAAACCGCAAATTGTTTAGTTCTACAGTTTTTTGTACTTGTCTAAGTTTTTTAATTCAATAAAGTTTAGTTTAATTAAGAAACGCTTAGGTAAGTCGGTAATAGTAAACAATATTGATCGTCAAAAACAGTTGTTAAAAATAAAATTATAAGTTGTCGGTAAGTTTTTTAGAGTTCCGTACTTAAAGTATGGGACCCTATTACTAGACCATTTCTTATTATATTACTATTACCTAGACCGTCCGTCTGTATTCCTTTCCAACCGACTAAACCTAAACTTTTATAGTTATATGGTTAAGATTATGCGTTGAAATAGTGAATATCCTAAGATATAATAAAAGTTTAAAATAACTTCACCAATAGTTACGTCTATTCTCGCACGATAAAATAACCAACAAGGTGCAAAAGGGCCGGTAAGGATTTGCTGATCCATTCGAGGAAAAAGGGAGTGCATTTAGCAGTACGTTTGCTATAATTTATTTTTAACCAAATAAAATAAATCCAATGAATAATTAGGAACTTCGTCGTACTACAATATTTACTAAATAATCACCCAGCCTCTTTAGAGTTTTTCGTACCTATATCAATACATTTCTGACTCACGGTACCATTATCTCCCGCCAACAATAATGAAATGAAAATCACGAATAAAACTTACAATCCCAACGTAAAAGTTAAGTAGTGATTGCATCCGTGAGGCAAATGAGTTGATGCAATCACGCAAATTAAATCAAACCACGCCAATGGGGTAAACGCGGACCATTCATTTTCATTAAAATTGCGAAGCAGATTGAATTTTATAACACGTCTACCGAAGCGGAGGCTTGTAATGCCGGTACGAGACTTCAGTATAAGGTATAGTACGAGTTTATTTTTAAATGAGCTAACAACCTCCTAAGGGTTAATTCTTTACATAATAACAAACAAAAATAATGAAGTAATTATGCCTAATGAAAAGAACTCAAGCCAGTTATTATTTCATTAGCCTGCTATGATGGCAATGTCAACATTGTTTTGTACGCTATTCTTATTGATGGATATAATAAAATAAGTATTTTCGAAAATTTCACACAGCTCTATACCAAGCATAGCTACTATGGAAATCAGACAAAAGATTCAATATATAGGTAATTTTGATTGTAATAAAAAAATCCAAACTTGGATATATTTTCCAATAAAATAGAAATGTTCAAAAAGTTACTGAGCCACTTTGACTCTTTTGCTTAATTTAATTTGTACGTCTTACTTTTCTTATCTATGTCTTGCTTGATTCATTTTAACTTTCTTAGTTTAAAGCCCTTTTTTTATTTTCTATGAGTGTTATGGTATATGTTATGTACACTTATTATTGTCATATATATCAGAACGGCCTTTTTGTTATTCTATTTTAATATATATGATGTTTGTGTGCTTAATAAATAAATAAATATTGTAATACGATTGTAAATACGTACATATTAAACACCCAGACAGAACAAATATCGACGTTCGTTACACAAAAGTCTAATCTAACGACTTAACACAAAAGGCAGAGTTACTCCCAACCAAGCTGCGAGTCTAATTTTTTTATTGATCTAAACCTATTAAATTCGGTTGTAGTTCAGACTTACATATACAATTATTATTTCTTACACGACTATGATTGTAAACAATGTTGGAGTTAAACGGAATATTTTGTTAGTGGCAATCGCACAAAACTACATTATCACTCGGGGATTTGTTGGTAAATCAAAGCAATTTGCTCTCGTCAACTGGAGACTGCGACTGACAACACCATTTGCCCGCGTGAATATTCGATGTTTCAGAAAATCAGGTTTTACGAATAGAAGTGACTGGCTTGACTGGCCTCAAAGCGCAGTTGGTAGTACCTTCTGCGCTGTAGGTCGTGGGTTCGATCCCCACCCAGGACAAATATTATGTGACATTTGTAACATTGATGATCCCCATGGAGGGTCGGATAGGGTTTGAACAGGCATCAAACTTATCGATAAGTACGCGTGACCTTATGTTTTGAATATTGACGTTTCCAAGCCATTTCTTTATGAATTCTATGGAAATGTTTTTTTTTTTTTGTGTTTTTGACTTTGATGTTTGTTCTGTGTCTGGGTGTTAATATGTATTATAGATATGTATGTATTTACAAAAGAAAAGTATATAAGTATTATATCACTTGTCTGTTTCCCATGATACAAGCTATGCTTAGCTTAGTTTGAGGCTAGATGGCGCGGCGCTGTGTGAAATGTCCACCAATATTTATTATTATTATTTTATTTAAGTAACAAAGTAGTTTAAAACGTTATTGTCTCAACAATCTAGAAAAGTGAGCCTACAAAATTCACTATCCATGTAGTTAAAAAATTTATTGAAACTAGCTTACACTCCCAAGGTAATAAACCTGTTTGGGCAAAGTTGGTTTAAAGTAATCTTTAGCGTACTTTTACCTTCACTACTATTGATGGCTTTGTGGGTTTATTGGTCGTCACTTTTTCAGCACAACTGTATTCGATCTTCGAAAGAGATGACTAATTATATATAAAAAAAAATTGGGTCTTGAATGTTTGCGTCATATATCTGTGTGCTATATATATTACCTTGAAATACAGGGAAATATGGTCGTATAGTGGTTTATAGGGCTTTAAGGCCAAGGTTTATAAATACATTATTTAGACGTGATTATGTTAGTTTTTTTTTTTCAGCTAAGTTTGAAATTTCCGGGGCTCTGCCACCGCATGAATACCAGTCTTCTCTCGACAAGCTTAAGTGAATGGGCTATTAAGCATACATGGGTGCTCAATCCGGGACGGTAGAAGCCATAATTTAATAAAGGCCAGGCTGGTTACTAAACGATAGTTTTCTTTATAGATATAAGAACGAGTTATTGCGCGCATAGTTTTTCCAAGTATTTTCTCATTAGTGAAAGTCTGGATTTATCCATTAGCCCGGTGGTATCTGTTTAAAGTACAAGTCACCAGTCAGAATGAAATTCGGGGGTGGTACCACTGGAACATCTTCCTCTCTAAACGACTTAATTATTACACATTAAGTGGTTGCCGGTCTGTGTTCGCTGATCAGAAATGCATTGCTTGAGCTTCTCGTATAAAACACTATCTAGTTAATTCATCGTCTCGTTTAACAATGAGGCCCCACTTTGTACTTCTTCATAAACCACCAAATGGATTACTGAAACTACACTTGTTTAAAATTTCCCAAACACATCAACAATTGAGTTAACAGAATCTCAGACCAGAAGCCGGGATAGCGTCCTTTGAAGCTTGAGCTTGAGAATGTTACAAATAAATGAGGCTGTCGCTCACAGATGCGTTACCGTCAAAATGTGTTAACGTTTCCTTACATCGTAGCGTAGACACAGGCTATTATTAATTTTGACGTGAGTGACGTAATGCATGTAGGGTAAGTAGACCTCTATGTAATCAACAATGGATAAACGAGCTCCACTCACCTTTGTTGGGATAAACTATACCTTAGATAAAAGCTAGAGGAACATAACGGGGGAAACTTAAAGCTTTTATATTTATCTTAGTAAAGTTCAGATAATTTGGTATCTTTTTAGTAAATAGCGTGCGTGCGTGAGTGTGTGTGTGTGAGTGGCGCGCACATTTTAAAGGCAGGATTTCATTTCAATACATTAACTAGACATGTTTAAATATGGTCACTTATATTATTTTCCTACTTAGTAATTTTATAATATCTATACATATAATAAAATTGTAGAAAAGTGGTGTCTATACAATGGAAATATATAAAAAAGAAGTAGTAGGGGTTGTTATTATATCGATACCGAACCCGAAATTGTAATTAATATTTTTTTGTCTGTTTGTCTGTTTGTCTGTGTGTTTGTGCACGCTAATATCAGAAACGGCTTATTCGATTTAGATACGGTTTTCACTAATATATTGTAGTAAGCTTCACTTAACATTTAGTGTTTATTTCATGTCAATCGGTTCATAAATAAAAAAGTTATGTCAATTTAAAGAATCACGGCGAACATTTTTAACGTACAGAGTACGTACTACACGCCTCGCGCCTGAGCGTCCGTGGCTATATAAAGCGCGCTGAGAGCCGGCGCGCCGCTGCCATAAGGATTCAGTTATTCAAAATATGCTGCCCGAAAAGTCACTATTCCACGCGAACGAAGTCGCGGGCACAGCTAGTTTTATAATACGTGTGCATGTGAGTGTAAACGTTGTATTGAAGTTCTATTTTTATTAACAACATAACATGTGTGCAACATTAATGAAACCATCTGCTCGTTCCGTAACAGTATCACATAAAAAAAAAATGATTTGTAAAAAACAGTTTATTTTTTGGCCTAAGAAATTAGGACTTTTGTGAGCTTTACAATTTTTTCATGTTTTTTTTTATGTCATGCAGCATGGAACGAGCCTAAAACTCACCTAGTGTTTAATCGTAAACTCTGTCCATAACAAGCGATGCGACATGGGTCCTCCCCTACTAGGTACGACAAGACCCAAGTCGCATAGTATGTGCCCATAACTCTGAGACGTATAGGTGTAATGTCTCATGTGCCTTTCACGATCAACCACACCTTTCAAACCGAAACACACGCATTCGCGTTACTGCTTGGCGACAGAAATGTGCATGGTGGCAGTACTTCCCCAGACGAACATGGCGTGAGTTCTGCTGCTCTTAAAATGGGCCTGGTTGTATTGTGCTATAAATCAATTGGTAGACCCTAGGAACTTAATACATCTCACATATTCTATCTATCTATCTTCTATCTTTCCGCTCCAGTTTTGACCTTTATATTGATTTAAGCCCACGGAAGATTCTCATGTTACACAATTTCCCGTTCAACCATCATCATTCAGGATTTTGAATATATCATGATTAATTCCGGGTCGAAATCGTATCCCTCTCACTTTTTTAATGACTGGGTATTGTTAAATTTTTCAACATTTTTAAGGTCCCATAATTTCAAACTATATTTCACCTAGTCTCTGAACTGAAAAGTAACTAATCATAAACGCAATCTCACAATAGACTTGTATACACATTTAATAGATAACACTGTTCATATCCCAGATTTTATTATCGGTTTTGACCTTCAGGGCCTATAGATATGTATTAACTTACACCAGTGTAATTCTTTAAACTATACTCGAAAGTTTCAAATCAGCGAAATATATTAATTTTCCGTTATTTGTTTTCGTGGATAAATTTTCCAAAATGGTTATAAGCACGTGTTTCTCAAATGCACTCGGTTACAATAATCTCTGGCATATTTTCACGAATCTGTTGTTGTACCTTACGCTTGCTTTTGAGAGGAGAATTCACATCTCCGTTGAAATCTCTCTGTTTTTAATAGTTTTATTCTTTCGTAGTTCCATTCTCCCTCCAGTCAAGAGAACTGTAATTCAATATATAATATTATAAATATTATTGTTGTAAATTTGCACAAACCACAAACACGTAAATTAGGCCTATAAAATTAAGAAGATGGATCAAGGTTAAAACCGCCTATCTACCAACCAAGTTCCAGGTCGATTGATTAAACGTTAAGAGTTTTCGTTGGACATACTCGGATTTGCGCATAGAACTTCGCTTGTTCGTTCAAACTGAGTACCTATAGCAAGCAACAAAATGAATCATATTTGATCACTAAATAGAAAATTAACTTTGATGAAGCTGACGACCTTTCTCCCAGTCTTTGAGGCATTTTCATTGCAAACATTAAATAAAATAAAAAAGTACAAAGAATTGTCTCAAAAGAACACAACTGACAACAAAGAAACACATTTATAAATTATTCTTATTACATCCACGACTTTAATAAAGATCTCTGCAGTTTAGTATATTGTGGAGGATATTAAAGGTTTTCCTTATTCAAGTCAAAATGGCGGCGATTATCAAGCTCAATTTTAGGAAAAGGCTCTATAAACATTTGGTATTATTTAACCTGAAAAGCAGGCATTCTCGGATCGATCACCTGGACAATTATGTTTATAATTTTGCATTAGTTTTGATGTCAGGTGTTTCATATGTTCATATAGGAATTTGTATTTGCGAGGTCATTGGTATAACAACGCGTTTCTCTTAGTGAAATATTATTTATGTACCTTACGACACATTTTCTTCTGTTATACCAAGTTCCTAAGAAGAAAATCAAAGTTTTTCCATACAATTCGATGAGTTATTAACCGTTCTGGTTAGTTGGATGGATATAAGCCATACGACAACGACTTACGTAGTCCCTTACTTAAGCATGTGAAAAGCCAAATCGCACCGCATTGCACATTTTACTCTGCGAAGTCACAATAAAATGTATCATGTGGTTGTATGAATGTGGTATACTTAAAAAAAAGCATGGTGGCAGTTACTTCTCCAGTTGAACGTATGATGAGATAATAAACAAACAATTCAACAATTCGTCAGCTTTAGTAAAAAGAGTTCAAAGAAAAGGTCGCCTAAGACAGTGGACAAAAGCTCTTGTCTCAGAAGAAATGGGAGTTTTTTAAATGTAAATAATGTTTAAGGTAGTCACAGTAGGTAGTAGGATCTTTAGTAATTCAAATTAACGCTTTCTATAACGAGTTTCTTCTGGAATTTCCTAAGGAGTATTATTTTATTTATATTTTAAATTATAATAACATAGTAAATTATATATTCAATTTGCGTATTTTACTCGAATGATCGAAGTAGGTACGCGCTTTTTAAATAACAAATAAATAATAAGATAATAAATATAAGTGTACATATCACACAGCGCCACCTAGCCGAAACTAAGCATGCTATGGGAACTAGATTACTAATACAATACTTATATAGTTTTTGTAAATACATACATATTATACATATTAACACCCAGACACAGAACAAACATCTATATTTGACAGACAAATGTTTATTCTGGGTGGGAATCGAACCCACGACCTACGGCGCAGAAGGCAGGGTTGGGACCAATTGAGCTGTGAGGCCAGTCAACACAACAAGAACGCAACAAAGGAAATGAGTTTATTACATTAATAATCGCATTGAATTTGATTTTCCTCAAAATATATAAATAAATAAAATTATTGCTAGTCGTTTTTTCATGTATAAATAGAACTTTAGTTCCTTAGTTTCACCAAAATGGACACTACACCAAATAATGTCCTAATAAGTTATTTTATCGGACTACCATCGTACTCGTCAAAGATCTTAAGTTGTCTAAAGAAAACCAAAGACAATTTATTGAAAATCTTCATAAATCAGCAAAAACTATAATCATTCAAAACTACTGAGTGTTCGCCATCTCCGATATTTTTGCAGCGTGCGCGTAAAATTTCGTATTCTCTCTTGAAATTCTACAGCAATTATTTGTCTTCGAAATGCAGTTTTAGTTGGCAAATCTTAGTAAGGTCCGCAGCAAAATTACTACACAGAACATTTTTTATTACGTTCAAAGCCAAATTTAGGAAATCAGAATTTAAGATAAAATGAAATATGATGAAAAAACAACGGAAGTTCATACATCTAGACCGCAATATTTACTAAAAACTTTAGGAACACATTTTATGCCAAAAAAATTGACAAAGCTCAGAATTTTATTGGCACAATCATTTTATTATTTTGAAACCTACTATTTCAACCCAGTCGCAAATAATGAGCAATTCGTTCACTGTTCACGTCACGCTGTAATGTCGGTCATATACTTTATCGATATACCATATAAACAAATTCATAAGATCAGTACCACTCACGTCTATTTCCTCCGGGGAAGTACGCCACCATGCCCATATCTGCCACCAATCAGTGACGCATTTGCGTTACTGTGTTTCGGTTTGAAAGGTGTAGTTGCCGGTGAAATTACAGGCACATGACATTCCACCTACACGTCTCAGGGTTACAGGTGCATACGATGCAACTTGGGCCTTGTCGTACCTAGTAGCGGACAAGGGCGGATCCAAGGGGAGGGTCATGAGGGTCATGACCCCCCCGCTGGAATGGGTCCAGGACCTAGGTGGACCACTAATTAAAATTGTTAAACATAATGTTATATATTTTTTGTCACAATTATTATATATTATAGATTATATTATAGATTTTATGTAGGTACCTTCAATATAATTAAGTACAGTAAGTACTTACATACATTAATACTTTTACTTTTACAATATACTTTTTACTTGTATCTATGATTACAAAAATTAAATTATAACTTCTTGTAACTTGACCACGACTATGTGACCCCCTGGCACCAAAGCTGGATCCGCCCTTGGTAGCGGAGGACCCGAGTTGCATCGATTGTTATGCGCAGCGGTTACCACTTAACACCAGGTGGCACGTTGGCTCGTTCTGTAACTGACACATAAAAAAAAACCGTTTATTACCAAGTTAATGTCAATTTTATTTCATTATATACCAAGACCTGCATATGCCCGTATCTGAGTGATCCCAGCTACAAGCAATTTAGCACTTTGACTGTACCTCACAGTTTATTTAAATGCTATAACGATAGTTTTCTTTTGAATTTGAAATTTAAATCTGTGATCTATAAAGAAAAAAACATTCACTATTTGTGTCTTGAAAAAGATAGAACTTAGAAATAAATTATAATTTACCTGTCTCTTGATAACTATAAATTACCTTAAAACAAATGAATGTTATTAATTACGTTTAGGCTTAATTTTATTTATTAAAGTAATGTAAAACATAGGGTATCGTATGTTCATATATATTGACGTTTATATAGATTACTAGTATTTCGTGGCGCGCGCTGCAAGCAGCGCGCGGGGGCGATTTTCCAATTTGGCGTCCCGAAAAAAATTTCACTCTGATCCTAGCAACTTTTTTTTCAGCCATCACAAACTTTTGTATGGCGGCCATCTTTAAAAAGTGAGATAAAAAAAAATTGACCCCAGATTTGGAATCTGCACCCCCAAAAACCCCCGGATGCAAATTTTCACCCCGATCCGAGCAACTTTTTTTAGGCCGCCATTTTGGATCCGCCATCTTGGATTTTCAATACCACCACCGAGTTTCCCCCCCGACTGGCTATAACATTTGTCCAATCACCCCTTACCTATCTGCAACCAAATCCGAGATATAAACGTTTCAATTTTGTATGGCGGCCATCTTTTTGTATGGGAGCCATCTTTTTTTTCTTTTATTCCAACTCGGCTTCTAACCCTGACTAACTTTCGTTTTGGAAGTATGCCGCTATCTCTTACCGTTTCCGAGATACACGCGGAGGGGTAATAAAGGGGGGGAGGTTGGGGAACGTTTGACCCTTATGAAACTCCTCAAGGCCATGCAAATACATAACAAAAGTAATAAGTTTAACTTTTTCAAAACAACACCCACTTTCATGACTCTATCGGCAAAAACAAACTTTTGTATGGCGGCCATCTTTAAAAAGTGAGATAAAAAAAAATTGACTCCAGATTTGGAATCTGCACCCCCAAAAACCCCCGGATGCAAAATTTCACCCCGATCCGAGCAACTTTTTTTTCGGCCGCCATTTTGGATCCGCCATCTTGGATTTTCAATACCACCACCGAGTTTCCCCCCCGACTGGCTATAACATTTGTTCGACCGCCCCCCCCTAACTGCAACCGTTCCCGAGATACGAGCGTCTCGTTTTTGTATGGCGGCCATCTTTTTTTGTTTGGGAGCCATCTTTTTTTTTCAAAAACCCTACTCTGTTCGCCCCCCTTTCCAACTTTAGTTAAGGAACGACCCCCCTACCTCTAACGCTTTCCGAGATACGCCGTGGGGGGGAGAGAAGGGGGGGAGGGGGGTCAAATGTCAGATTTTTCCCGGGCCCTCTGAGCCACCCCCTACGCGACCCTATACTCGGTTTTCGCCCACCCCCCCTGGAAGTGCCCAAACAATTATGTCAGTCAATGAGTGAGTGGTAATCGAGCTTTATATAGTATGATGATAGGTCTAATACAACCCTAATTTTATTAGATTAAATCAAAAGTTATTTATTATTTCACTATATCTGATATACTTCTTTTTTTTTATGTAACACGTTTACAGAACGAGCCGACGGCCCACCTGGTGTTATACTTACTTTGATCGTAGTAACTTAAGATATTACCATAATTGAAAAAGCCTTAACTATATATATATATATGGTATTTATGCGGTTATGAACTCTTGTCAGGGAAACTGATGAAGGTCCATCCATATATCCATATCACATGCGTTCTGTTTTAAATCTTTGTACGGCATCACAGCAACATTATCTTTTACCTAGGTTCTGCAATTCATTCTAGGCCTACATCTTCCTATCTCTTGCCAGTAGACAAGGGGTAGTTACCCCACAATGATGTTATTGTCAAAATTATTATAATGTAAGGTACCCATGCATTTTCCAGTTGTGTCATCATCTGTCTGCATAATCAAAAAAAGAGCCTTTCGTTCTACTTTTTCGTTCCTAACAAAGTAACCAAAGTGTCAAGCCATATAATAATGTACATACTCGCAATTATTTCCACATCTAATATTATTTGAAATATAATATTGTAAATTTTCTAAATGCTTACAGCAACATAAGAAGAAACAATTCAAGTGCCGGGATAATTAAAACACCTTAAATATTCATAGTTTCGAAATGAAAGCTGAAGATTTTCGTTTCAGTGAACGATGAGAATAGAATTCTTGAACGTAGGATTAATAAAGGTTTATGAGTTTTTACATTAAAATATTACGAATTTCTTAAATTATTAAGTTTTACTTAATATATACAATACCAATATATACGCCTGGAAATCGGAGACTGTTGATTACCAGTGCCGCACTGACATCAGCTGGTTGAGTGCAGAATTATGCTGTGATTGGAACCCGTTTGCCAGCATGAGGTACGGAATCTGAATTCTCTTTTTTTCTATTGTCTTTTATTGTATTATTTATGTTCCTTGGTATGTGTAGACAAATAAGTATACTTTCTTTCATCTATATCCTGTACAATATTCTATAATCGCGTTGCCCTAAATAGATAATTAGATGATATGTTTCATTTCATGAGAAAATTTGCGAAATTTAAGCTGGAAGCCGGAAACCAGAGGGCCCGAGTTCCACTCACATTTATTCGTATTTTGATTCGCTTCTGTGATGTCTCAAGGCAGTCTTTCATACACGGTAACCATATAAAATCATACATATCTACAAAATCTATTAACCACAAGATTTTATCTTATTTTCCTGCGAAAGATTAAGCGATTACGTAGATTAACATGTTAGATATATTATCCAAATTTTCCTCTGGCAGTGAAAGGCGCATCCGCTCATTCAAAAGTCAAGGCCCTGTTCAAAGTGCGGACGTTTAATAAAGTCAGTACTTTTAGTAGTTGGAAGTTTTCAGGCTGCTGAATTTAAGTCTATCTTGGCTGGGGAAGTACTTCCACCACAACGATTTGTCTACCAGTCAGAAGTGCATACACATCTGCATTCCGGAGTCATAGGTGTCGTTGCCGGTGAAATTACAGGCACGAGTAATATTTCACATTCACATCTCAGAGTTATAGGGTCAATACAATGCAAATTGGGTTCTCCCATACTCAAGAAAGGAAGGACCCAAGTTGTGCAGCTTATTTTGGGGTACAGTTTACCGCTTCGTATCAGCTCTTTTATTACTCATATACATAAGAGTAGTAAAGTCGCGAAGATACCCTTAATAACACCCTCCCAATTAAACTTAAAATTTTACTTTATCCAGACCGAAAAATCTCCCAAGTAAATAAAACCCAGTGACGTATACTTGTACTAAATCACGGCAGGCGGTGGTAATGTGAAAATCCATACGTAGTGAAACTGGAAGATTTATGTGATATTAGTTTCAGTCAATGAACCTCGCTTTCAAATTCGTTCGTATGGTCATGTTATTGAAATGTATATTTGAATAAGTCACGATATTATTTATATTTAAAATGAATATTAAAAAGTGTGCCTGCATCATTTTAGAATAATAACAGGTGGTAATGTAATACAGTATTTAAATAAAAATACAATTTTAGTAGTGATAGTAGTGCAGTTTTTAAATAACGTAAAATTGATTAATTTAGTAATTAATAATTGATTTTATAATATCTGATTATCGATGTTGTTTGAAGATAACATATTATATTATTTAACGACATGATTTGTAATGTTGCGAATCATATATTAAATTTAATCATTTTTAACAGACTTAGCCACACAC
The DNA here is from genome assembly GCA_947359385.1 of Chesias legatella. NCBI lineage: Eukaryota > Metazoa > Arthropoda > Insecta > Lepidoptera > Geometridae > Chesias > Chesias legatella. Next base: position 3,682,442 of record OX375768.1, on the reverse strand, counting down.
CCGTCGCTTATATCACACATATTTTTGACACTTCGGTTCTTTTGTGTGAATGTTTTTGCTTTATGTATTTTATATATTTCCACTTATAAAAGTATAGTTTTCGATATTTTAATATATTATTATTGTATTTCAATGCACGTCATAATGTGCCGATTTGGCTCAAATTTTGAACTAAGAACATAACCTGATATATCACATAGTATTTAGAATTAGATAATATATGTTTTATACGTAAAAACTAGATAAACTTGCCTCTTTTTCTGTAGTAGCATAAGAAATCTTATAATTATCTACCTACTAGAAGTTTGCGAAGGATAATCGCGAAAAGAAACCAGAGCTGTGCAAAACTGAAAAGGACGGTCGCATAAACAGCTCAGAATATTATGTTAAACCGTTTTCTCAAAACCCCAAATTAAACTATCAAAATTCATTAGATTGTGGTGCGGTTATGACAGGAAATTGGGGTAAAACAGTTTGTCACGAACGCACGCCCGAGCTTGCGCGTCACTTTCAAACTAACTTTAGCCATATCGGATACAGGAATTATAACAAATGCCTTCGCTAATTTCACACGTGACTTGGATCCGGTAGTGGATGACAATAAAGCAATCGTAGAGTTTTGAGCAAATGCCGATGTTAAATTGATTAATCGATCTTACGGCTGGCCTTATGGTTGGTTAAAAGATTAATATCATTTTAGATCTTGCTTATGATTTATTTACCATCTACCTCTAGAATGTAACACATTTGGATATAATGTTCGAAACGGCTTTGTGTCTATTGTTAAAATTGATTGTCAGTTTCATCAAAGAGAATCAATAATTAATTTGTTTGCCTATTAATGTACGGATAAATCAATAACTGTGAAGGATAATGGTAAATCTAGTGTGATAGAGTGAATGACACAGTACCTACTAATATAACTATATGTTCAGTTAATAGTTTGCTTTCCGATTGCAGATAAAATATATAAGTCGTATAGACACAAACACCTAAATGATTTAATCTATGTATGTATATAATAAAGATAAATATAACAATTTCTGTTACATATCTCCACATAACACATTGTATATGAAATGATTTATAAATTTACAATAACATTTAGGAAGCATTTACATTTCCCAAAGATATTATTCAAAAGTGTTTCTTAGGTAGGAAAACGCTTTTTGTGACACAAGGCACCCAAGGCACGTTTTAATCTGCAAACAAAGAATAAACACAGAAGGGACCTCGTGTAAAACTTAAACAATTTGAAGTGTAAAAGTTAAACAATTTCAGGTAAACTCGACCTTATTACGAGATAGCATCTGAGGGTAAAACAAACGAAGAAACATTAAAAGATACCTTTCTATTGTATTTTTGTATCAAGCTTGTGTTTTCATTGTTTCTGTGATTACGCTTCTCGCGATGCCATTGACGAAGCCATAACGGGGAAAACTCATCAGATTCAAGACGTCAACAAATGAAATTCAAAAACTTTTGTTTGTAAAGAGGCTATATCGTCAACCTGGCTTCTTTTGTACTGAAATGTACAAAAACTGTGAGGCTGGTTGTTATTTCATAGTATCTTTTTACTTTAATATGTAACTGAACGATAGCCTATCTGATGGAGAATACGCTATATCACTTGAGAACTCACAAAATAAATTCATCCCATTATTGCTCAACTGGTCATTGTATTTTAAGTACAATTTACAAACTTTTTAATGTTATGAAATTGATGTACCCAAATGCAAAAAAAACTGATATTTGTAAAACTGATAGGCATGATTCTCAAGGATATAGTATTTTGTTTGACTAATTTATGCGCCAGAATAATGATTTGTCACTATTTGCTTAGTAGAGAAAATTATAGTCACTACAGTTTTGAAAAATAGATTATTTATATTATTATAAAATATTTGCATAATTTTTGCGCACAATATTGTGTCATTACTTTCAAATAATGTCATTTTTACGTTTATTACACATCACCATTAAACTTTCTAAAATACTAGAGGTATATTACTTAGTACTCTAATATTCTGTACTTTTTTATCATTTCTGGAGGCCGCGCTTTATCACAGACATTATAGTAGTATTTTTCACATTTTGCTCATATTTATGGCATATTGGGCGTGTTAACCGCTATTACTTTCGCAAAAGAGCAATAAAACTTGTGTCCTGGTTCTGGTTTATGAGAATGCCCAAGTCTCATCGCAATAAATTCGTACTACGAATTCCAAGGTGAAATTCTCATAGTTATTCCTGAAATGTCATACTTTACATCTTGCAACATGTCATTACAGCTGCATTGTTTGCCTGCACAAATGGGTAATATATATTGCCAATACTTCTGGGGAGAAACACCGCACATACAATCAAGGTAACATAAGGTATTGTACATATCAGATGACATAGGTTTTATTCGTACAGCCTTCTCGTGTCTCTGACTCTCTCAAATCAGTGTGGTGAAAGGATTAAAATTGTGCTACAGAGCTTCTTTCTTAACCTCTTTTTTTAAAGTTTTGTTTTTAGGACATGATTTGTTATTCCTCGCAATGTTTTTCGAGCCGAAAAACAGTGGAATTTTGGATTTCTAGTAGCGACGACGATTGGAACTTGATACATACTTTGTACTTACTTTTTGAAAAGTGTAACAGCCAGTCGGTTCTTTAAACGTAGAACAAACCCGCTGACCTACCGACAGCTAGGCGACTTGGTGTCGGCAACCTTATTTTGATAGACTCATTATGGAGGCATGACCGCACGGTCTACCAGACTTGTATGCACGCTCAATTGCTCAATTGCATCGAACATTTATTGTGTCTCTTGTGCACGCTTTTTACATGAATCCATTTTGGTTTTCCCACAGCTTCAATTCAAGGTCAGTAATTAAGGTAGGGAAATAAAATTCATTAGAATGTCCTACATGTGCTTTTATTTGTCAAATCCGTACAGTTAATATTTACAACATTATCAGTCGGAGAGTAGGTCGAGCTTTAGACAGATTATCGAATTAATATTTAAAAATCTGATTGATATACAGGTGGTCAGGTTCAGATGAAATCGGTATTACATATTATAGATCTTGAAAGTATAATGTGACTTAATTAGAGATTAATTAAACATTACTTTACTGATTAAAAAACAATTATATTAACAGCAAAATGGAATTTGATAAATATTTTTATACGTATAGCGAATAAAATTCTCATTATGTGACAGATTGCTCAGGGGGCACTAACACTACATAGGCAAATCGTTTTTAATAATAAATCTATTAATCAAATAACGATCACAAGTGTATGAATCCCCAAAAAGAAAAAACTTAAGAAAGCAATCCCGTAATTTTTTTAAATACATGTTATGATTACTAAGTAACTACACTATTATTTTTTGTCGAATGAAATTTTGATGAATATTAATTCACCTATTTAATTATAGTAAGACTTTCTAAATGATTAAAACAAATCATACTTCAATAAAATACATTTTACATACAATTTAGTGACCACCCTGTATACCACTTCAGCGTTATTTTCCTAACTAGAGCCCGTTTGTACAATAAACTAAACTTAATTGCAACTTCACGTTCACCTTGGATCTATTTCTGTGAAATTTCTATTTGCAATTTGCAAGTTGATTATCAAACTGATTTAACTACTTAATCAGAAATATGATTTCTTAAGTTCTATATTATTTAAATTTTATTTACAAACTTACAGTTTTCAATTTTAGAATCACAGAGGTCACAATACAATTTAAATTAGATTTAAAGAAATATTTTTACATTTAATGATAGCCCAAGTTTGTATACTTATTTACACTTATCACTCTTCTTAACAATACAAATACTATTCACGTTACAGGCTACATCGAATCAGTGTGTGAAATAATTATAGTGCGCCTCAGAGGCTTCACATATGCCTTCGAATTTGTGGTAGAACATGTCGGTTTCCTCATAATGTTTTTCTTCACCTTTTTCTTCACCGTTCGTGGTACTGTGCACATAATTTCTTCAAGCAAACAAATAGGTTTTGGTGCACTTCTGGATTGAAATCAAAAACTTCCGGATTAGAACTCGGTGTCCGTACCACTCGGACAACACGCTCGTAACAAATATAGCCACAAAATATACATAGTGTGTACAAGTAATTGATTAATTAATTTAGAACACACCCCAATTATAATGGTAATAAAATGATAATAACCATGTATCGTTAGATCACGATATCTGTAATTACGACCTTACTTCAAAACTGTTACTTAGCAATTAATATTCTAAATTATGGTTCTAATTATGTTTGTGTCTTTCTCCACTGAATTCCAATCTACCCTTCACAGAAAATGACAGCACAATGATTAGCTAATCAATCGCTAAATAACATTTTTAAGTAAGGCCCTTTTTGTATATCATTGCGTTAATATCTACTTTTATTTAATCATCATCGGAGCAAGATTTCAGTCCGCGTACATTTTCGGAAAGATATTGAATCGAATAATGAATTCTTATAATAATTTGTTGACATAAGTTTTATAGAAATTTACATATTTATTCGTATATATTTCAGAAATATTTCTAGCTATGAATACTTGATCAATTCTGACATTGTGAACTTATTCGAACCGTGAATGAAGGTGAGTCTAGACACAACTTTCTTGAGTGTTTGCAAGTAACGGTGTCCTTGTTGTCACAACTTCTCGTCCGCGAAGTAATGTGCCGCTTTTGATGCTTCTCCAGTCGTCTGCTAATGTGCCGATACTCTGGGGAAAAATTACATAGGTAGTCTATCTCAATTGTGCTGTAAATAAAAAGATAAAAAGTAAAAGTAAAATAAAACAAAAAGTTTATATGATGCAAAAAAGTTAATAATAATCGGAAACCAGACGAATCTTAGAACAGCGACTTATTATTACGGGATTACGCTTCTGAGCAAACACTGGTTAAGATGAGTCGATGTTGTTTTTTTTTATATATGTAAATAACTTCCTAATCATCTTTACATATAATAAAATTGTAACAGGCCGATGTCTGTATATTAAAGATATTGAAGAAAAACTTGATGGACCTTATCAGAGCAAAAGAAGCCAAAGTAACAGTTTTTTAAGCTATTGCATAGCTTCTATCGCGGGCCTTGAGCGTGGAGACCGAATCCAGAAATTCCGTAACGAAAAAAACCTAACACCCCCCACTCCGACCGGCACAGCGGTGATACTTTTTAGTTTTTCCATCTATCGATAAATACCAGAACTTTTAATGACTTTTTGAAATATCACGCGCAATAGCTTTACCGCGGCAGTCTCCGAGTGCCACACGTCTTTTTTTTCTGTTTGACTGACTGTATGTTTGTACACGCATCACGCAAAAACTAGCGCATGTGATTGAATGCAGTTTTCACCAATGTATTGCTAGAGGCTAACTTAAAATAAAGGCTCCATTTTACCGCAGGAAAATATGTTATTCTGATTGTTTATATTTAATATTGCTCGGATCTCACCACCGAAACAGTTGAGACGATTTTGACGAGACTTTCACTGGCAGATAGCTGATGTTCTAAGGAGTAACTTAGGCTACCTTTCCGAGCAGTAAAATAGGGGTGCGTGATATAACCGAATTTCACGAGGGTGAAGTCACGGGATAGTATAACATAAAATCGTTGTAATCCATCTTAAATCAAAAATACGAAAGCTTGAGATGAATGTTGTTTAATAACTCCTTCACGCCAAATCTACTGAACTGACTTGGCTAAACTGTGACCGTCTCTAGACGATGACCTATTACACTAAATGTACTTCGTATCCCGACATTATATCGGCATAGCCAAAGCACGGTAGTGAATCCGTATTGCAAAACATCTGGAAAACCAGTAATGTGTAGTTCTGTTGTATATTTCATAGAATAGAAATCATGCCAACTGCGTAAACTGTGTAAAAAATAACTTCTTTATTATTTTTCGTATTAATTTTAACACTATGTCAGTTGCTTTAACAAAGCCTAAACGTAGTTTGTCTTATAATTAATTACGTTAACATTTTTTTCTCTAAACGAAATTACGAAGCAATTTGTCCTTTTGAGGATCTCGGGCCAGTTTTTCCTTCATAATTTGAAAGTCGTATAATTAATCAAATAACGAAATTATGTAATAATTAATTTGTTGGAAAATTCTGGTACATTGTTAGTTGTTGGAAAATAAGTTTTTAAACCTCTCATTATAATCATTGACACTCACTATTGTTGACATGGTGGTAGAGTAAAATAGGGGGAAGGGAGGGGGGATTTGGGTGGGCATAATTACAAGCGTCGAGCAACCAGAGCTTTTCAGAACTAACTCGCTTATTTAGATGCGTAATATAGAGAGAGGTAAGAGAGTAGTAGAGAGAGGTAATTATTAGGAAATATAGTGAACTTGTTGCCGCTTGTCGACGCTGATTCTGTACAAAGTATAGAGAGTACTGTCTGCGCCATTTCTATATGCCCTCATGCGTGACTAAATTACAAGATCACACGCAAAGTGATGCAACCCTAAAATTGAATTTATAAACCTTATGAATTATTTATTTTAGTATTTATTAATATATTAAAATTAATATTATATTATAATATATTTAATATTAATTAATCATACTCAACTTCATTTATAGCTCATTTTGAAATGTTTAATTTAAAGTACCTGAGCATCAGAAGACGGCGTGATTGGCGTACGCGCCAAAGACCTGGTTTCGTGAAGGCTATGCACGCTTCTGGAGAACCCTTGCGGAGTAGCGACCGCTCTGTAGGGCGGCGGGTCCGGTGGCAGAGTTGTTGATCTGGAGTAGTTGAGGTCTGGCGAAAAATTGTTACATCACGTACACGTACGCCCTCTACACGTTTTTGTTTCATTAAAAATGAAAACTCTATTAGCGAGTGGATAAAATCATTAATAAAAATAATATTTTATTTTTTATTTATTTATTTATTTTATTCACAAACATGTACATTATATTTTTACGGGTAAAACCCAATGCAATACAGTACCTTATAGTCTATACGTTAATATTAAAATTAGAAATCATTAATTAAGTAGGTACATAAATAAAAAATAAAACTACCTTATAGTCTATACGTTAATATTAAAATTAGAAATCATTAATTAAGTAGGTACATAAATAAAAAATAAAAAATAGTCCGCTAAAAATGTCAAGAGATAATTACAATGATTTGTCATAAATTATGTCGATGTCAAAGTAAATTAATTATAAACTACAATTATAACATAAAAAATAATAATCCTAAATTTGTCAACATTAATAATTATATTTACATAGACATATAAAATCTTTCAAATTTTTATTGGTCAAATCAAACAGATAAAGATCAAAATGTTCGCTGATCAGTTAATTACAACTCAGCGTTATCGAACTATGTAATACACAAATTCAAACGAAGCATAAAAATTAGTTGCAATGAAAAAATACTATTCTAAAATCAAAATTGTTACGTATTTCTGAGCATTGATCGTAACCGTAGAAAAAGGAACATCCATTATGTGACGCACTATTAGATAATTATACCTAAACTTACTTTTACCCAATGGTACCACATCCGGGTTTTTCTCATCCGGTAATGGTGAGTGATTCTCGCTGTGAATCGAGCTCTTGTACGTTTTGACCGTTTGAATTGGGGCTGAAATAAAAGCATAATATCGTATTCTCTCGCGTATAAAATGAATGAAATGTTTTTTAAAACAAATAAACTTATTTAAATTATAAAGGTAATATTGGATTATTATTGTAAAAACATTTATGTTGTGATAAAACCTAAAGTAATCAAAATAAACTTATCAGTAATACCAATAGTTCTTGAAAAAGGTGGTTCCCGTGAACCTAAAAATCTCTATCCCCTTCTTTTGATCTATTTCCCTTCATAAATCCTTTGTTTTCAAAAAACCTCTTATTTTATTAACAAGCACCAGCGCTGCAAGCCAAATACGTAAAACGTCTGTTGTTTCATAACTAGTTGAAACAGAATTTCGTTCATGACAATACCGAGTTCAAACTAAATAACAGAACGAGGCCAAAATCCAAGTCACGCTGAATTTGTCCGCCTGAAGTAAAATTGCTGCGGGAGGCATTTATTTGCGACAGTCTGCGCCAATCCTTTAAATTGAACGGCATTTTTGTGACGGAACCCAGTTATTATTGGATTTTTAGAATTTAGGATTATGATGTGTATAAAAAAATATATAGAAGGAACTTTAATGATTGACTGATATCTATCAGCCAGTCAATCGAAGCACTATTTCACGCACATTATGAATAGTATCGATTTGTAGATTATAATGTAGTCATAGTAATCAGAATAAATTGTTTTTTAGCTAATTTTATTCGTTGTTTTACTTAACTATCTTAAAATACTTCTAGCGCACAAATTCAACTTTTTTGTGAATTAGCATCGAGATTTTTGTTAAGAGATTATCATTGTTACTTTTTCAAATACTATTTATACAATATGAAAGCAAATAATTACGCTAGACAATGTGGCACACGGGTATTAAGGTCAATTTAAATACAATCTATTCAGCTGGGAAATCAAGCGAGTTTTAGTACTGAACCTATCTGTTGAATACTAATAATAAAGAGATATTAATGAAGACTTCTCTGCTAGTTCTTAATTATTTAATATTTTAAAGGGATAAATCTTCTCTCGGTACAAGAGAGTAACCAGGAAATGCTGGTGGTAGAAATTAAGACTGAAAGATGTCATGAAAATTTCATTACTAGGACATGCATGTTCATAATTTTCTTTCATCTTTCAGACCTGTGAGAATATTTTAGTGGAATACAACATCATTGTACAAATTTTGTACAAATTTAAGGATTTGGTACAACGTTATGTAGTAACAATTCGGTGAGTTTTTCGTACGATGTTTTAACTGTACAGTAACGATTAACCCATATTAGCAGCTGATTCATATCTTAGTCATGATTACAACTTTCTGAAATTTATTCAACGAATATAATGTTGGGTATTTACCTAACATAAGATTTATTAAATTGTTGGTTTAACCTCGTTTTAGTACTAATAATATATTTTCCAAGAAAACTTTATTCAGAAACACTTTATTTTGTAGAAAAGTGATTTTGTCCTGGAAAAGCAATAGCGTTGACGAGCTCTGAACCATTCACTACTTACTTCACATATTCAGGGCAAATGGTATGGCTGTGTCTTGAAAAAAACGTGTTACAGTACAAATACAGTTAATAAAAAGTATTGATCAAATGCCACATGTTTCCGAAGAATTTTTCTAAAATCCTTTGGCATCGTGATTGCGCAACATAAACAAACTCTGTTATTTGCTGAAAAATCAATGGGTCTGTCAACCGATGACGGGTAGGGTAAATCAAGTAAAAAATTGGAATACGGTTTTGTTTGAAAATTGCTGGTTTTGAACTGTTAGTTTTTCGTTCAGTTCAATCTTTATTGTTTTGTTAACGCTACGTATGGTATTGTTCTATGTGCTTCGATTCGCTGTATGTTGACTAGCACATTTGACCTGCTAGCTGAATATGAAAATGTAAATGTTTTTTTTTTTGCCAATGATGGTCAGAATTTAGGAAACAGGCGACTAGGTCTACCAGTATCCGAGATGGCGTTATGTCAACCATATTGTTTTATGGGTCCACCTAGTGTTACTCATAGTTACAACTATACAATTAAGATCATCCCTTAAAGATTCAACTCAAATGCTTACCTTCCATAAATATTAAAATGGTCTCGTGTGAAAGTAATTTTACGATTTGTTTCATTTTAAGAAGATTATTTTATACATTATTAATATTTTGTGTGTCATATTTTGTATTAGGTATATTTTGTAATATGGACTTGTTCCGAAATAAACATTTATTATTATTATTATTATTAACAATAATTTATCATTTCACAAAGCTATGTATGTTCATAATAAATTCATGCGGTTCCCCAAGTTTCATCCGTAAGCCAGCGACTCTACAACGGACAATCATGTAAACGACTCTAATGATTTTTTTGAATTTCCTTACAAGCATGCGATTATGCTTTATGATTATGTGACCATCTGAAATGGCTCTTAATCATAAATTGTGGTCTTACCTGCATATTGAACAGGCTTATGCAACCTCCTCGCAAGAAAGGCAATGATGATGACCAGCACAAGTGTTCCCACAACTCCTGAGAGAACGCCGAGCATCCAATTCATGGTTAAACCCAAGTTTGCAGACTTTACATCTGTGTAGAAATTATATATGATTAGATCTTAGCGCACCTTTTTTTTAAAGTAAATATGTACATTTTTAATCAATTAATATATGTAATAACCCCTACGAATTTAATAAATATAATATGTGTTGGTTTATCCTACATTCACGCTGTTTCGTGACTGTAGGATAATCATCGTTATTTTTGCATAGAGATAGTTGAAGGGCTGGAGAGACAATCTTTATGTCCCAGAAAATTGCACCACTCCTGTGGGATAGATTACGATCGAACCAATCATAACTGGAGTTAAAGCTACTTTGAAATATTATACCGTCGCACCACACTGTGCTTATGGGCATAACACATACAATCACACGTTCATCCCGTTCTTCTCCTAAGGGGTAGCAGAGCCAAAATGTGTTTTTCACTGTATGTTCAGTGTTATTGGCCAAACTACCTTGACCAACTCCAATAAACACTTTATTAACGTACTATGTGAGTAGTAAGGATTCAAGCACACCCATCCATTATGATTATTTTTATATTTATATTATTTTACACTGCTCTAATGCTTACATTGCTCTAAAGTTGAAAGTATACCTAAGTAAGAATGATCTCATAATGACAAGTATGTACTTAAAAGCAGATTTCATCATCTTAAAATATAAAATGAATGAAATTAAAAAAATGTTTTATTTGCATGTATCGTATCGAATCATTAATAAAATGGAAAATAAGAGTTTCAATTTTGCTATAAATGTTGGTTGCAATATTTAACTTTAAAGTTATTTCAAATACACACCGTAATATCTACACATAACTGCAGAATTTGCAACACTAAACATATTCAAATTCATGTCGTACATTCAAGTAAACGAATTCCTCACCTGCATGCACAAGTCTCGAGAGGGTATGCACTTTTAGCAAAACTGTTTCCGACCTTCCCCTAGCATTGTACGCGTAGAATATTAACTTCAACGACTTCCCTGGGCCGAGACCCCGTAGTCTCCACACAGGTGTGGGGTTGGATAGATTCAGAATCAGGGTGTCTGATTCCCACGCTTCGACTAAGTAAATCGTGTGGAGACCTCCGTTGTAACCTGAAGACAATTGAAATATTAGTTTTGGATTTCGTTTTAGTTCGTTTTTTTCCCATTCTTCCCCACGGAGCGTCGGATAGGGTTTGAACAGGCGTCAAACTTAGCAATAAGTACGCGTGACCTTATGTTTTGAATATTATTGACGTTCGCAAGCCATTTTTTTATGAATTCTATGGAAATAAAGTTTTTGACTTTGACTTTGACTTTAACTTCGGTTATTGTCACTTGGTTTTAATCGCTGATGGTACCTAAGGGGTCGATGGCTACTTTTCTATCGCATTTACGACCTTGGAGGCGCTGGCAAGGATTTCAAACTATTTTCAATTTAACACTGACTAAATTAGCTGCAAAATTTGCTTGAAGCAAACATATATGTTCTTTGCTTTTTAAAGTGGTGAAGTAAATGTTGTGAAGAGACTTTATTTTAGAGAACCAAAATTTGAAAGGGTGTGACGCCTCTCAGTCTGGACTAGGCTTGTCTGGTACCATGAAGGTCGATTTTTTTGCTTCACAGACGCAAACAGTTGACAGAGTAAAAGTCGTCAAACAGTCTTGCCCTGGAAACCTTTATAGGCCAATAAGGTGCCTTGCCTATTTAATTGTGGACCCTTGTAAGAAACAATTCCAATCAATGAAGTTTATTCTTCTTTGGTGCCCTTCCTCACAGAGGTTGCTAACTTTATTTATCTTTTTTTTCTTGAGGTAAATACTTAGCAAAAACCGCATCTCACCTCACTATGACATTTTAATTGTTTGCTAAAAGTTTGTCTATCGATTTAACTGCTGAGATGATATAGCTGAAATTTTGAAGATAAGATACATATTGAAATATAATGATGACCTAGAAGAACACTTGGCTATTTTAAATTACGGTAACGGGTGAAGGCACGGGCAGAAGCTACACTACAAGGCAATACATTGAGACGACCTTGACTCACCAGCAACACATCTGAACTCTGCCGAGTGATCAGTCAAGTTGTAAGTTGAGCAGTTCGATAGCGGATCCGGTCTGACTGCTGGGAGGAGGTTGTACCGACATGGCTCCCCCTGCTGCCCAGCCAGGTTGGACGCCCTGCAGTTTATTGTTCCATAATCGGCCTCCGATGTGGCCATGAAAGACAGAATCGACCTTCCGTCTGCAATTGTGAACTTGTCCTAAACGAAAATAAACATCAAACTTTAAGATGATATGGTGAATCTGGTTATTCAAATTAATAATAATGGCTTTTTTATTACTTAAGTAAACAATGTAAGAAGTATTATTTTTGATAGAACGTTCACAACAACAAAATTTTCACACCACCAGCTAACATTTAATATTCGAACAATTGTTGAACATGAGATAACATATTGTAAACATCATGCGGGTTACTAAAATAACTATTTGATTTCGGATATTACATCTTGAGGGAATATTCTATTTTTAATAGACAGGAATCGTAAAATCTATTCTCGACTGTATATTATGATTTATTTGTTATATAATAATGACAAAATTAAAATTTTTCAGATATTTTTCATAAAATATGGATATAATATTTACTAGAAAACATGATGTATAAAAAGCAACGCTTGCGGACGAGCGGTGGCGAGGAGAGTGCGTGAAGCTCGCATGCAATTTGCCGACTAAGCAGCGGAATCAACCCTAAAGAAGTTGTAATGTGTTAATACTCCAATGGGTTTATGATGTTCCATGTCTTTCAACTTCTGTAAATTGATGACAGACAGCAATAATCTACAGGTGTTTAGTCAGAAAAATTAAACATATGTACTTACAGCTTCCACCTCTACAGTCCCCAAGGAGTTGTTTACTGTCCACTGGAAATTGTTCGGCTTAGGGATAGCGTCCACTTCACACGTGATGCGAGTCGGTTCATTGATCGCCGCTCCAACTGCCAGCACTGCGTTCGTTTTGCAAGTGGGCTTATCTAATGATGAAATGAAAATATTTATTCATCTAAACCATTAATACGTTTAATGTAAAAATTTTGATTATATAGCTTAGTATATACAGCTATATATATATAGCTTAGTAACTGGTAGCAATGATACCAGCGTCAATCGAGACTATCAATTTAAAATAACACACAATCAATAAAAAAAAGATGTATTATTTACAATGGAAAAAAATATATTTAAATATTTTAAAACTTCTAAAACCGCAGATTCTCTCCAGCATTAATGATTTCTATGAGCGGTATTTTTTATATGATATAGTTACGGAAAGAGTAGATGTCCCATCTGGTTTTGAGTGGTAACCTTTGCCCATATGGAGAAACTGGACTTGGGTCCTCCCCTGCTTAGGTATAACGAGACCCAAGTTGCATTGTATGCGCCCGTAACACCTAATGTGCCTGTAATTTCATTCAAATTGCCTTTTTTTTTCGATTCGAGAGTGATACTACCGCGCCGCTTTACTGAAAATGACTGAATGTCGCTTTGTCACGTGGTGGGATGGAACTAAGTTCTCTTTTTTGCCTACAGATTGTCTACTGAAAATCCTAAAAATGAGCTTAATAGCGCATAAAGTAGCGATGGCTCGTGAAACAGGTAAAAATAGACTATAAAATAAAAAAGTGTTTATTTCCTGAATATTATCTAGTATTAATTATTCTGCCGCCAAGCAGAGATGCACTCGTATTGCTGTGTTCCGGTGGAAGGGAGTGAGTGTCAGTGAAATTGCAGGCGCATGAGACGTAACATCCCCGTCTCGGGGTGATGGACGCAACGCAATTCGACTTAGGTCATCTCATACTTTGGTGGAGAGGACTTGAGTCGTATTGTTGTTATGGGTAATGGTTACCACTTAACATGAGGTGGGCCGTCAGCTCGTTCACCACGCGAATGACATAAAAAAAGGTACGTAGACAACACTATATTTCATTCAGCCTGTTGAAATAAAAACTAGTCTGAATATTTTTCATTGAGTTTAGTTCAGAATAAAACAATGGCATCTCACCCCGTCCAGTTCGGTTCAGTTCTTCGATTTTTGTATTCAATCAGAATGAAAACTGACATGCAATGTGACTGATTCAAGTCAGGTGGCCAATTTCGCAGTTAATTTATTCATGCTTTCGCTCTTTCTCTTTGTTTGACCGCAGAATAAATGTATAGTATAAAGTTCCAGAATGCTAACTTCGCTTATACTAGTAAGAAAACTGAAACCTTGAACTTTCTGAATATAATAGATAATAGAAGAGAAAAAAACATTTTCAGTTTTATTATTTTCATCTTTTTTTTATTTTTTAAATAATTATTTTAATGTATTTTCATCATACTGGTAGAAGATGACTTAATAGCGCTATACATTGTTTAATCTATCCATGTCCCTTGCATGCTAAGAGCAAAACTTCAGAGTTGCCAATATCCGTCGCAAGAACTTATTCAATATAATTTTAAGCTAAATATGAATTGACGAGGCCAAACTGACAATCAATAAAGCAAATAAGATAAAAATCATAGCTCTTCAGTTTGCAAACGTCAAAATTGAAAATACAAACAGATTCAGCCCCTGATGTATGGCATCGCATCAGGGAATCGTGATTATTCGTCGTTTTAAATCGTTCCTGCATGTTGGGAGTTTGTTTCACGACTTTTATTGGTAAATGGGAATAATCCGGAAGCTTTAACACTTGTTTTTTAACTATTATTTGCCCGTTATTTCATCCGCAGTATTTTATCTTCATCTTTCAACCATTCATAATAACAAAAATTTAAGGTATCTACCTCTATCAAAGATACATACTTTTTCTGTCATAATAGACCGCGTGACATCCAATAATGTCAACTAAAAGAAACACGTACGATCTGGTAAGTAATAATAAAGTTAAGTCACAGCTTTACAAGTTGAGATCGGTCTGTAATTCTTCAACTCAGGGCCGATAATGCTACATTCGACCGCCGAGTAAATATGGGATTTACTCGACAGCCATCCACTAACGTTATTTATTCCGATTTGTCCTTTTGAACAATACGTACACAAAATAAAAGAAAATATTAACATTCCCCGCGTATTCCTAAAACTGATGAGTCCAAGCAACCACTCTCTCACTCCCTCCTTCCCCTGCACAAAAATACCTGTGCCATAATCATGAATACTTCACTGACAGATACACACACACTAACATCCAAGACACGAGACCAAACTAGGTTCATCATACTAATGTTTTACCCATCCGCAAATCCATTTGAGTGAGCAGCATTTTTGTCACAAAAACTTATTTCCCATTTTTTGTATCCGTATTTTGATAAATTCATCACTTTATAAATGCTATCGCCTATTAGCATGGCTCTCTACCGCAGAATAGTCAACATAATACCTTCTCTTTACTTTCAACTACGTATGAATAAGCTCTGTACATAAGTTAGTAATGAAAATATTTTCAGTTTATTCTATCTGTCTCCTTATAATCTACGTTTAATTTTTTAAGTTAGTAAATTTTCATAGTATGACCCCCAAACTTACATAAAATTGCCTGTTTGAAGTTCCATATAAAATATAAGATTAAAATGTACTATTTTATTACGAAAAAACAAAACGTAGAGAAATAAAATAATTTCACCTATAGGGAAGGTGGAATATAAAAATAACATCATAAGTAATTTCACTTTGAACAAAATAAAAATCGGTAAAAAAACTTTTAAGTTAAACAGTTTTATTTTATGTGCACTGAAAACTACAAAATAAATAAATAGTTACTTACCTATCAACCTACGTTGGTGATCTCGGTCATTAATATCTCTGATGGCAGTGGTTGTCATAACATGAACCATGTCAGCGGCCGAAAGGCAGTTCATGAAAGAACACTAACACCAGGGTTTGCTTGGTAGGTAAACTAAGCAGCCCACACTATAACAAGTAGGTATTTTGACCTTCTAGTTCAGAAATATTTTAGTACTAGGCAGAATAGCTTTTAGGCATATTAGACTAAAATAAAAACGTGGGGCCCATTAACTATTTCTGTATTACTTTCTACTATACTAAATGTGGATTGCATCGATTTATTATAATCGTCATCATCATCATCCTAGCGGTTTATCCCGGTCGCATCCGAAACCTCATAGCTCCGGAGTCCAGGGTCCGCTGAATCGACTAACTATAATCTAAAAACTACTATAATCGTAACTGGAGGTTTTGACCATCAATAACCAGCCGTTACGGCTTCACCAGCGAACGCCGCGCCGAGCTCATGATCTACCAAAGTATAATATATGCTCTGCCATAGGTATGATTTCAGAGGGGCCCCACGTTTTTATTTTAGTCTAATATGCCTAAAAGCTATTCTGCCTAGTACTAAAATATTTCTGAACTAGAAGGTCAAAATACCTACTTGTTATAGTGTGGGCTGCTTAGTTTACCTACCAAGCAAACCCTGGTGTTAGTGTTCTTTCATGAACTGCCTTTCGGCCGCTGACATGGTTCATGTTATGACAACCACTGCCATCAGAGATATTAATGACCGAGATCACCAACGTAGGTTGATAGGTAAGTAACTATTTATTTATTTTGTAGTTTTCAGTGCACATAAAATAAAACTGTTTAACTTAAAAGTTTTTTTACCGATTTTTATTTTCTTGTTTTTAGTATTTAGTGAAATTGTCTACCGAATATTCCTCATTCTATTTAATTCATTCAGTGCATCATTATTACATGGCTGGAAGATCTTGGATGCATATTAGGTAATCTTTCACTGACCTCAAAGATATCTTGGGCAAACAACACTGCTTGTCCGCGGAAACCGTAGGTACTGCCCGTATAGCCCAGTAAATTTTACGATTTTAACAAACGGGATGATTCTACACAGCAATCGCTGCTCTGCTTGCGTCAGCGCTTGAATCTCATCTGGTATTGAACCTGGATCCAGATTATTCCAGTACGCCTTTGATGGTGCTATTGTTTTATTACTGGTCACATGTGTTTGGCAGCGCGAACATAAAAGTAATGTTGTTTTTGAAGACAGTTCTGCAGGTAGATATCCTAATGCAGCTGTGTTGTAACGTACAGTATGAATTTGGTTAGGATAACAATGCTTCGTGCAAATGTCACAAACGTGTATACACGATGTGTTAATAGCATTTTCAAACGCTTGTACATGATTTTCAGCTCTGCGTTGCTGTGCACGCTCACGTTGGTTACGTTCACTTTTTCATTCACGTCCTGTTAACCTGGCCTCATGTTGCTCAGGTGTTTCTGACGCTAATAGCTCTCTTTGTTTATTACGTTGTAATCTTAGCCTGGACTCATGACGCTCAAGTATTTCTGACGCTATTAGCTCTCTTCGTCTGTCACGTTGTGATGTTAGCCTAGACTCATGACGCTCAGATGTTTCTGATGCTAACAACTCTCTTTGTCTGTCACGTTGTGATGCTAGCCTGGACTCATGACGCTCGGGTGTTTCTGACGCTATTAGCTCTCTTCGTCTGTCACGTTGTGATGCGAGCCTGCACTCATGACGCTCAGGTGTTTCTGACTCTACCAGCTGCATTTGTCTCTCACGTTGTGCTATTAACCTGATATCATGTTGCTCAGGTGTTTCTTTTTTTTCTTCTTTCCGTTCTCTTCGTTTCTGTAGTCGACTATGGGTTTCATTTTCACTTTCCTTTGCACGTTTCGTTTTATACTTTTCTTTTGCCTTTTCGTTGTGTAGCAGTTTCGTTTTTATTTTTGTTTGCTTTTTTATTTATTGTTACCATGTTGTTCCCACGATTAAGGGGCATTTTGACGGTCGACCCCCCCCCCCCTCCCCAGACGTCCAGTAAAGGGACAAGGCTTAATATACAACAAGATGCGCCCAATCTTGAGGGGGAAGCGCTTACGACATTACATTTTTATCCACCCTAATGCCATACAGTCCTCGGCACGTTTTAACCTATTACCTTAACTTGGGTGGTATAGCTACCGCTTACTAACGAGGTATCTAATTACGTATTTTTTTTATCTGCCCCTCTAACGTCACACAATCTTGGACGCAACTGTTCTCGACACGACTAATCATGCCCCCACCTAATACGCCATTTTGTAACAGCGTCCATCTTGAGTTTGAAATTTTGACATAATGACAGTATTCTGCAGTGTAGTCCTATTATTTGATACCCATATTGTGGTGGTTGTGGAAAAATATGTACCTAGTCCGCCATATTGGAACGGCGTCCATCTTGAATTTTAAATTTTGACATAATCATCGTGTTTTACTAGTGTAGCCCTTTGATTTGATACCCATATTGTGGTGGTTGTGGAAAAATATGTACCTAGTCCGCCATATTGGAACGGCGTCCATCTTGAATTTTAAATTTTGACATAATCATCGTGTTTTACTAGTGTAGCCCTTTGATTTGATACCCATATTGTGGTGGTTGTGGAAAAATATGTACCTACTCCGCCATATTGGAACGGCGTCCATCTTGAATTTTAAATTTTGACATAATCATCGTGTTTTACTAGTGTAGCCCTTTGATTTGATACCCATATTGAGGGGGTTAAGGAAAAATATGTAATCCGCCATTTTGTATCGGCGGCCATCTTAGATTTATAATGTTATTGATTTTATTATATTGTATTGTCATCTAAATTAAATGTGTGTACCAAATTTCAGATCAATCTGACAACGGGAAGGTGCTTAAATTTCAATTTCTAATTTTGACCCAAATAAATTCCGTACGGGTCGAGCTAAATAAAACCGTTTAAAAAAGGAATACGCGGACTCGAATCCGCAAACTTTGATGATTTGATCCTGGCCGGATCGGTCTGAGTTGCAAATCCGCTTAGTATGGAAATATATACTATAGAGGTAGCAACAAATTTCTAAAATAATAATTTATAATCCTCTACGACCGTCTTGTTTTCACTGGAAGCTTTCACCTGCTTGACGTGACGATAAGCCAGTGCTTATAGTCATGTTAAACGGGTCGATACCTTTATATATTGCTTTTATAACTCAGTTTTTTTTATGTTATACAGTCACGGAACGAGCCGACGGCCCACCTGGTGTTAAGTTGTAACCTCTGCCCATAACAACCGATGTGACTTGGGTCATCCCCTACTAGGTACGCACAGGCCCAAGTCGCATCGTATGCATACGTAACTCTGAGACATGTAGGTGAATGTCTCATGTGCCTGTAATTTCACCAGCAACAACACCTTTCAAACCGGAACACAGTATCGTGAATGCGTCACTGCTTGGCGGCAGAAATGGACATGGTGACAGTAGTTCCCCGAAGAAACTTGGCGTGAGTTCTACTGCTACTTGTCACATACTCACATATAATTTGCAGATGGATGGGGGCTGACCGTCCGTCACCCTCCACATTTGAAGCAGTACACGTGTACCTCCCCGCTTGAGATCTCGATACGCCTTGAAGGGCGAGATGCGCCGAACCCGCTATGACTCCGGCTTGTTGATTATGTGTCATTATTTGACCCTGGAAGCGATACTCTGTGATAAATGTAAAACATATGCATATAATTCCTAATTTATTCTTCATTTTCATACCTTATATATGGATTCTCCTTGTTATCGAATACTACAAGTATTGTGAAACTACTACAAAACGAACCTAATTATTTATAGATCATGTGATATTGATTATTGGGAGACTTTGATTGTTCGTATGTCACGGGAATTTTCGATGATAAAATTCGGGGTAAATCATAATTGAACTAAGATGAAAAGTTGTATAGTATCTTTTCGGTGACAAAAATATGTCTCTATGGATGAAGGTAATATATACTACAAATAACCAAACTGTATTGTATTGTAGTATATTGTACCTTTTATAATACTAGCAACTCAAATATCAGTAAAGGCAAAATATTAGTATTGTGGCTTGAATCGGTACAGGAAAATCTAAACAGGTACTTTTTCATGTGTAATTTAATGCTAATAACTGCAATAAAAAAGCTGGCTGACATTTTTATTTGAGCAAATATACGGCTAAAAATCGAAAAGGTACGATTGGATCAATTCGATCCAATTGAAACATGATAACTTGAATCATATCAATATTTGGGATGGGTAGGCAGCTTCGTCTTATGTGTATTGGTATGAATAATAGATAGCAAATTATTGGCTTTACGTTTAAGTCAATTTTGATTTAGTGAGACGATTAACTAGACTTACTTATCTAATCTACGTCAATATATCAAATATTTTATCTATATTGTATCTAGTGGTAGATTCTTCAATAAAGTCGAAACTATTTGCGCGATATCAGTAATATCCAAATCAACCAAATGAAACAGAAATCTGAATACAAATCTAAACACAATGAGTTATCTGAATTCATTAATAATATTGTGATAGGTACTCATTGAGGCCCAAGTATTGTTAAGATCATACGGGTACATCATAAGGGTAGTATGGGAACCAGACCACTGATAGAATATATATATATATATACATTTATGTTGTAAATACATACATATGATACATATTAACACCCAGACACAGAACAAACATCTATATTCGTCACACAAATGTTTTTCCTGGGTGGGAATCGAACACACGACATGCAGCACAGAAAGTAAAGTTACTACCAGCTGAGCTGTGAGGCCTGTCAAAATGGCTATAAGCTATATAATGTAACATAGGTACCAGATGACCAATAGAATACTAATATACATGACAAGTATATAAGTACAATAGAAACAGACACAGAACAAACATTTATGTTCATCACACAAATATTTGTCCTGGGTGAAAATCGAACCCACCTGCTACAGTGCAGAAGGTAGCGTTACTACCAACTGAGCTGCGAGGCCAGTAAAAATAACTTTACTCACATTATGCTCCCAGACAACTTTATAGGCCGGCGGATTTGCTTCCACCACACATTCGAAGTACACATCGTCGCCCTCTTCTATGTCGTTAGGGTTCAGTTTTGAGCCGAGCTGAATCCTCGCTATTGGAACATCTGTCGACAACATTATTTTCAAAGTTTCTGTTACTTACAGTATTGGTCCACTCGGTTTCGATGTGTTTCTGTTTATTGAATCGATATTGAAATTCTAAAGGTTCTTTTGGGTAATAAATTTGTCATATAAATCTGATGTATGCTATTGATAAAAAGGCTTGTGACCTTAATTCTCGAGTAATTGGGAATCATTTGAGTATTGATGTTCTGTTATTATTCTGTGATGTATGCTAATTGAGATCGGAGTAATTGAAGTGTGGTCGCAAACAGAATTCGAGACATATTTTACTGTACATATTATGGTTTCATACTGTTAAGGTATTATAGCTGTCACGTGGTATTATATAAAAGAATATTACATAATGAGGTTCAAGCAATAGATAGGTTGATATACTTTTTTCACAGGTTTTACAGAGCAATTTTCTGTTATTAATATCCTGGCGTGACGATTATTTTACAACAGCCGTGGTCAGGCGATGTCTATTTAATAAATTATTTGAATCCTATATTTTAATGCTATTATGCTATTTTTTTATATTATGACATAAGGTTTTATATGAAATTATTACTAATTACTATCGTACTTTTCGTTCTAAAGATCTGATTCGCCGCTTCTACGTTTAAATTATTTAAACTCTCACCCTCCTAAATAGGACTTGCAATGTTTGAAATATTTAATTTTTACTTGTATCTGCAGTAATACCTACTAATCAGTCCTATAAATATTGTTTTTAAAACTTTTGTCCCACGGTGATAATAGAACCCACGTCCGTCACAGCCAGCCGGTTGGTTGAACAACTACGTTGCAGATATTTACTAATAATGGCGGTTCAATTTACAGGTGCAATGACAACGATGTAAAAAGATAGGGTTAATTGAAAAACTCAATAACCTTTACATAATTCAATTTGCATCGCGATTTTGATTGGGGTCTTTTGTCATGCAATTGAATGATTTATATTGCATTTTAACGTATTGAACATTACCATACCATCGGAAATATACAGTGGAGTTTCACAAGTATCTTTTACCTTTACGTTTTTGAACAATCTTACCTTATTAATAAATATTCGTGGCCATCTAGCCCCAAATCAACCAGATCTTCTTCTGTTGGATTCAGATAAATGCTAGTATACATAAATACCTCTTTTGGTAAATATATAAACAATAAAACATCTGATTTTATCATCCAGACACACCAAAATCTATGTTTGTCATACAAATGGTACTTATTAATTTCGGCAACGTAGGAAGTACTTGTTATTGTTTCATAATGACTTATTGATGTCGTTATTTAGAGTGGGTGTGATGCTACATAGAGTGTATCATTGTATGAACAACCAAGAACTAAGGAAAGTGATTTTGACGTTTTAGGTAGTTAATTAGGGAGTCGTTAATACTAGTGACGTTAAATGGAGTTTACAATTTACACCAATCCTTTCTCCGCATTGGTTCGACATAGCGACACGAGTAGTTTAGTATTATTATTATAAGTAGGTAAGGTTAGTAAGTTTTCATGTAGGAGATAATCTTCGAAACTACCAATTCGATTCTGATAATTCTAATATGAAGATACATTATCCCTGAGTGCTTAAAAGCTTTCTAATTTTCTGATAAAGTTAAGTTCCAGCCGTCAATGCTTAACACTATCTACGCGAAGCCGGGAGAGGCTGCTAGTTTTAAATAATACTTCAGCCAACATACTTTTATAGCAATGAGTGAAACGAAGAAGCCAAACGTGGACTGTAGATCATAGCATATCACAATCGCTTTCCCCTGCACCCTCTCGTATCTATCTTACAAGACTGCCAGACTTCAGAGGAAATAAAATGGTCGGGAATTGAACCTATAACCTAAAGAACGCTGAGCTACAATCAACAGAACTGCGAGGCCAGTCAAACTTTCGTGTGAGCTTAAAATAAGGTTTAGGTTAGCTACCTTGTTTTAAATTAAAAAAAAACAAATTAGAGTTTGTTGTTCTGAATTTTATAGGCAATTCATAGTAGCTTAGCACTTCTCATTCTGTAGTGCCATACTTATTATGTAGACACGATTTAATAAGAATAAAAAAAAATGAAACCATAATGTTTATTATATTTTCAGATAAGACATTATTTAAAGAACGCTATACAGATTTTAGAATTTATCACTAGCCTGCCGTGGTTGTTTACACGAATCTGCAAACGACAAGTGCTTAGTAAATTGTGATGTTGCAGTGCGTTTCTCACTTCGGAATTATAGAATCGGTTTCGACAAATATATGGGTAATAAGTGTTTTTATTAAGGAACTTTATTACAACCAGGTGAACAACGACTGTACGTTTTCAAAAAAGATTTTATTGACAAGATTGCCTTACAAGTAGATACAATTATAAACTTGAGTCATCTATCAAGTCTGTAAAGCCTTATATCTCGTTCTGTATTCTCCGTGAAAAAAACACATTTATAAAGGCGATAACCAAGTTTAAAAATAAGGAGGTAAGTTTCAGAAAGGTTGATCACACTTACAATGCAAGTTTAGTGCCATGCTAGTCTCGATAGTTTCCTGCTTCAGTTTTTCATGTGACGCGCGACACGTCAGAAGTTTGCCGTTCTGTTCCATCCTCGGCGTCCAGCGAAGTACCGACAACGTTTCATTGTGGTCGTCTGACTCCTAAACGAAACACATATTAAAATGAAAAAGGATGAAGGAATAAATAAAAGCACTATTTTATAAACGATTTAGCTTTTCCAGATAGGAGCACAGCCTCATGTCTCGATATAAACTAAAAATAAATATTTAAAAATAAAAATAATATCCTGCTTTTCTAGTTTTTTAGTCTTCTGAGCACTGAGAAGGTTAAAAGTCAGTAAACATGACCCACAACATTCATACTCTGGACTCAAGACGTATAAATCAAGTACTTACTTATGTATTTCATAGATGGTAACGGACCAGCAACCCCAGTACAAGAGATGCGTGGCGCCACCATCGGCTACATACTCGCTTAACATCAAGTTATTAAAGCATGGAATAAAGCAGTCAAGTGCCAAAATTTTATAATAAAAACTCAATGCAACCAGCACAAAAAAAACACAGTTTAAAAATAATTGTCGAATTCAATAATACTGTTACAAAATTATGAAGATGCGAAAACTTTTCGGCTCATCTTTTTTTTTCACGAATAAATGCAGTGCTCTCATTTATTCCAAGTAATGGTTGCGTTTGTGGCACACTACCTTTTGTGCAGACGGAATCTCCATGTTATCCAACCACCAGGTGATTACAGCCGGCGGCCGCGACCCCACAGCTCTGCAAGTCAGCTCGGCCCTTTGATCAACCGACAGCGGTAGCTCTTTTGTCAGGATTTCGACAAATAATGGTCGCACTGCAACAAACCAATGATTTTTACACGCTATTTTTGACAGGAATTAACAGTTTTTGAATGTATGTCACTGTTAAAAGTTACGTATTTTCATAAAAATTTTAATTTTAGAAAAATCTAACATATAGGATCGCCTCATTTCATCCCTTAACTACAATAAAACTTTTGATTTTACCTAAAATATTAACTAGAAACGTGCTACGCTACGCTTAACCAATACCTTAGTGGGGGCATTTTGTATTTCAGCGTTGTTTTTAGACTCAATTAAAAATAAGAAAACCAGGTGCCGTGCGTTATATTCCCAGTGCTACTCGTAAATCACTATCATAAAATCTTATATTCAAAGCCGTCGACGCGTTCAAAACTCGAGACATTATAAAAAGAAAATAACGCTAATGGTAGTGTATATTGTGGTGAAGTCGCGAAGATAGGACAATGGTGACAAATAAAAATTAATGGGAGTTGAGGGGAACAATACATAAAAGGATCTTTATGATCCGCCATTATTCAGAGATAATCACGGCTCGGCTGAAAGATGAAAGGTTAATAGATCGACTAAGCTAAATGTATTTCTTTTGCCAAAAAGGTTTAATGAGACCTTGACAATATCGTTAAAAACTGAGAATTATATATTTAAAACTGATTTTAAATAAATCGCCTTTTTATTCAAGCTAAACTAAGCTAAACTTATTCCGTGTGAAACCAGTGTTGTTTTAATGCTTTTGAATTTGAATACTCAGGCCATACTGAAAGTTTCCTGATCCTGGTAAATAAAAAACTTACGTCAGATTTTATATTGAATTAATTGTTTTCCAAAGTATTTCCCTTGGCAATTTTAGTTGTTTCATTCTCTGAAACCACTGTACACACGGTATGTTTCCAAATAATAAGATTCATGCTTTCTTGTAAAAAAATGCTAATAAGGTCTTCAAGTAAATAAATTATCTTTACTCAAGATGCAGAATTTCATATAATACTATAGGTATTATGTTTTTATTTCAACTATCTTCATTGGCAACACAAATAAATTGGTTACGGCAGCAATTCCTCCATTCTCTACTAATAAAAAAAACAGATGGACCATTAACAATAAACTGGAAATTTTATTTTCTTGATAATCACGATACAAAATCTTAGTTCCACTACGGTCATTATCTCCTTCAAATGTGCAAAGAGCAAACATCCTTGCCCCTAATTGTCTCCATTAATACATCCTGACGGAGACGCGAGAAGAGTGATATCTAACTAAAAATGATAAACTTCTAAAAACAGTTATTACGTGCCCACAAATACTTTTTTAAATGTTATTATCCATACATTAGTTTGAACCTGCGGCTTTGCTTACGTGCTACCGCAAGAAAATTATTTGCTAACAATGTTTTATTTTTTAGCCAAATCGATTCAGTAGTTTCGGCGTGAATTAATAACATATAGTCGTCCATTTACTCAAACGGACAAGTTATGAATATTAATTTAATTTCACTTCTTGAAAATGCTTTGAAGAAGCGTAAAAAGTCTTGAAAATATATGTGAACTGAACGGTTAAAAGCTTCATGCCATAAATAATTAATAAAGAACGTAAAAACATCATAAAAATGACATGTTCGCAACTGTCTTTGTCATGTAAAGCAACATATTCAAACAATATTTAACATATTAAATCGACTCACCCAAATTTGTTTCGAATAAGGGACGATTTTTAATCCTCGGCTAAATAGAAAAACGTTTATTCCATAGGTAGCAAAATATTAGTCTTTTAATAGCTTTAAATGCATACCAATAGTGTGTTTTTCAATTAAGTTTCTTCGATGACGGCTGACGACTCGTAATGAAAATATTTTACAAAACACTCGAAACATATCGTATATAACCTCATTGGTCTAATGAACAAAACATAAACTGTGGCACCACTGACAGTTACATTTCTTGCTGTCAGAATAACATGACAATGGAGAATGCCTTCGAGCGAAGCCGGAAGATAAAAATAACTTGTCCTACTCATTAGTATTATAAGCAGAATTCTTCTCCTTAGTTACTTCTCCGTTAGAATTGCTCAAGTCAAAATAATCACTCGTATATTCTATTCGTGACGTAAATGGCAACTGAAAAATAAAAAACGATGAGAAAAATAGCCAAAAAACATAATTCTATAGGTAGCTGATCAGTTAAGGTACTAGACATTTTATCTGAAGATTGAAAAATCGCCCCTAAAACGACATACAACTTGTTCGCGGTAGAGAGTACGAAATTCTCACAAGTGTACAAGATTTTAGAACTTCACAGAATGTTGAACTTTGAAACAACATCCCCCCGAACTCTGAATTATGGCACAAACATTATGTAGATTCGCAAGTCGGAGTTTCTTGGCTGAACATAATTTGGTGGTATTGTTTCATGCTATACAATTTTCAATTCGAATGCCAATATACCTCAAGAGTAATTGTATCGGTTGGTAATATGAGATACTTTTTGAATAGAAAATTTAGAAGAATATCATATTTTATATTGAATAAACCTAATGTAACTAGATGTTCACTCTGAACTGAGAAATCTAATATTTATCTATTATGGAAAAGAATATTAGTTGTTGTTTCGCAAAATTTGTCAAAAACTCTTTGAGTATGGTACTTCCAGACATCGATATTTGAAGCTGTTTGAACCATTTTGTTTTTTACCCCACTTTGGTATATAACCACAATGCCGATTTGTCCCAGTCAATTTATAGAACTTCGCTTGCTCGTTCTAAAGTCTAATACATATTTACAAATTCTTTTATTTCAATTTCGAAAGGGATTTTTTTCGAAGAAATGTTCCGTTTCTGTCAATTGTTCGGGGCAGTGATCACGTAATATAGTCATGTACTGAATAAGACAAAAACAGCTTTCTATACATATATATATATATATATTATATACATTTGAAATTGAGACGGCGCGACGACCGTGGCTTCCAGATTTTGTAACCATCTCTTTGAAACAAAAAAAGACGTGTGGCACTCGGAGACTGCCGCGGTAAAGCTATTGCGCGTGATATTTCAAAAAGTCATTAAAAGTTCTGGTATTTATCGATAGATGGAAAAACTAAAAAGTATCACCGCTGTGCCGGTCGGAGTGGGGGGTGTTAGGTTTTTTTCGTTACGGAATTTCTGGATTCGGTCTCCACGCTCAAGGCCCGCGATAGAAGCTATGCAATAGCTTAAAAAAACAGTGCGATATAATATTCAGTCTAACTGAAATACTTTCTGTATTGAAAACTATTTGGCTTCCACTAATCAATGAAAAATACCATATATAAACTAGTAGTCTCTAATATCTGTTTATTTTGCATTGCAATGTGGTTAGACCTCATTGATCTTGCATATAAGAAGCTTAGAAGAGCGCCTCTTAATCTCATCCGACCGTACTAAGCCTATGCTAGCAGAATTCATAAACCGTAAATACGGGCATCGTTGTAGGATAAGCGATTAAGGTACTGACAGACGTGCTCAAAAAAAGCATGCTAATAAGCTTGCTTAAAATTAGCATGCTCTGCAAACTGTTCACATTTGCCAGAAATAAGCATGCTTGATTTAAAGCATACTCCTAAATAGGCATGCTCAAAGCAAACGTACGGACAGACGTGCTATTTGGCACCAGGCTCTCGGCCAAAATGGATGTACAAGTATATAGTGACAGTGCTATCCGTACAGAACTTAATAAAATAATCCTATTGCTTACAACGGAATTGTATAAGAACATTTTGGTGAAAAATAAAAAAACAAAAAAAAGGAGAATTTGGGTTCGTAATTGGATAAACAGAAGAGAATCACTGGGAGCAAGTAATCGATTGTTGGCAGAGATGCGAAGCGAAGATCTCGACAGTTATAAAAATCATTTGCGCATACAGTCGTCCGCCGCAGATCGAGACAAAATGGATAATAGCATGCTAATAAGCAAACATGTTCAGACGTGCTCGGAGCACGCCCCCCACCTACCCGCGCCTCAGGTAGCATGCTTGAAAATCAAACGTCGTTTGATTTTTGAGCACGCTTTAAATAAGCATGCTCATTACATTACACACGTGCTACTAATGAGCACTTGCTCAATAAAAGCATGCTTTCGTGCTAGTAATGAGCACGTCTGTCCGTACCTTTAAGCAAGTTGATAGCTAAGTAGAGTACGTAATATTTATTTATTAATGTAATTATCATGTTCATCTGAAAAGCCATTGTTTTGTGATCTAAGCGCTACGGCTAAGCTACAAAATCCCCGTAGCGACGTAGCATAACGTAGCTACGTAGAATGCCTACTCTCATCTGTCTTTAGAACTTAAGACAACGTCTACTCTGGATTCCACCGCCGAACTAGCACACTAATTTATAACATACTTTTCTTTTCATTTCTAATTACACACATATATCGCTTGCACTAGGATATTCTGTTTTGCATGTGAAAGAAAGAAATAAAAAAGAAAAATGGTGGCATTGGCAACACAAATACGAAACACGAAGGACCAGTTACTTAAAAAAATCAAGTAAACAGCCCAGAACCTGATTGAATATATTCATGATAGCCATCCACAACACAGGGAACCTAATGTGGGGTCTAGTGCTCATTCTTGCAAAAAAATAATAAAAAGAAACTGATTGTTGTAAGAAGCTATGTAAATATAAAATACTCACAATACATTTGTATTTGTACGTTGACTTTCTGAGGTGGTGCCAGTAAAGTGTTGTCAGCTGTACAGGAATACACAGCTTCATAGTAATCCCGGGTCAGTTTTGGTATCCGCAATTCTAGTAAACTGATCCGTGAGTCGTCGTTGAGGGGGGATAGAGTCGACACTACTTCGTCGTCACGCCACCACTGTACACGTGGCATTGGTTTACCTAATGAGCAAAATATTATAAACAATATTCGTTAATAAAACAGTTCATAGTTACGATAAAAATGTATACAAGGTAACTGGTATTAGTTACTGTTACAATAACAAACTCTCAGGGGTAACTTCTGTACAAAATAACAATATTTGGTTAAAGACTTTTGGAGTTTTGATACTCTTTTGAATATTTTGAGGTCATAATTAAGTAGATGTTTTTAGCATTTTAAGGTTATATAACTCAAGTCCTATTGCCTCTCTTCTATTGTCTAATTATTATCCTTGAACAATTTGTTTAACGCTTTTCATCGGCCATGGTGCGAGATGGGAGATCAACTGAAGTCTTTGTGGCTGTTACGGCCGTATAAAAGATGATGGCTTTAAGATTCTTATTTGAGATGTCTGCTGAACAGGTTGCACTTCGTCGAATCAACAGAGGTAAACCAGTATTTTAATTTAAAAAGTTCTCTATGTTTCCTCTAGCTTTACCTCCACTTACAACACAGGTAAGTTTTAAACTGGTGTCTTCTACGTAAGGACCAGCAAATAAGATGACTTCCTTGTCAAACTCGTCAAATATCTTCGGTTTCTCAGGAAGCTCTGAAATAAATACAGTATTATTTAAGATATGGACTATACTTTTTGCATTCGCAACTCCAGCCGTGTGAATCACGATGGCCTGTTTGATTTTAATCTTTTATATAGTAATTGTATATAGTAATCTATTACATAATATATTTTTTAAATGAAGCGGAATCTGTAGATAGAATTTTAATTTAATTCAAAATCCGATGTCACCTTGACACAAAATTGTCACTTGGCTTCATGGCACAAAATGTATGAAACCTTTATGATGTGGGCAGGCCGTTAGACAAAAACTAACACATCTCTGAGGAAGATAATTTGTGTCATACCTATAACATTCAATATTATCTTCTGGTTCAAAGTGGGTGAGATCTTGAAGTCCACCCTGCAGCGGTACAGCGCCCTGTCTGAGGGGACCACGTCACGTATCCGCAGTGACGACGGAGAGGCTGGATGCCACCGCGCACGTCCACCCATTGTTTTGTCTGACCAGTGTGCTTCTGGGCCCTTTAACCGACTGTCATAGCTGCGAACAAAATGGTTTATTCAATTATTTGTATCACTGAAGATTAGTAAAAATGTGTACGACCACTTAACCTGTAGTGCAGATAATACAATCCTTGTTTTGTAATTTAAAAAGTAACTTTTTTCAGTATATCTTTATTGTCACTCATTTTTTGTTGTATTAAATGCAATTTGTATGGAAAGTAAATTAGTTTTAACTCGTTATTTATTGTAGTTTATATAGTTACGTTATTATGTTGTTCCGCAGGGCTCTGTCCTGGGTCCGCTTTTATATGCTAGCTATTTGTACGATGTGGGTAAATGCTTTTACAATTCAAGGTCCCTTATGTACGCAGATAACACAAAAAAATATGAAAATCAAGGATCACACTGACTGTGAGAAACTACAAGATGACCTTGATCGGCTTGACGCGTATTATGAAATCAAAGGTATGTATGTAACCAATTGTCATATTCTATATCTTTTACACGAAAGAGAAATCCGACAAAGTTTTATTATCAATTCAGTAAAATGGACACTAATAATGCAGATTTAGTTCGAGATTTAGGAATATTGCGTGACGTGAAACTAACATTTGAACATATTCTGAACAATGGACATATTATTTAACAATTATAAATGAATATTTTAAAAGCCTTCATATTAGCTATTCATTTTAAGAATGAGTGTAACATTTAACTGATACCTCATGTATAAAACTGCTCTATTATTCATATTTCAGGAGTATTCTTGAATATTGTTCCACCATTTGGAACCAACATTATTTAATGTATATCGATAAGTAAGAAAACATTCAGTATAGATTTGTAGAACATTTATATTACGGAAAACATAAATACTTTAAGATCTTGTTTGCTGTCTCACATTTATCTACAAACTATGCACAGTATTCGATAAGTAATAGAATACAGAGAATTTACAAGGTAGATTGAACACAGTATTCAATTATCTACATTAAAACAAGCATTTATACCTATGTTTTTAGACAATCCTTTGCTTTTCTTTTTAGTACTTTCATACACACTGTATATTAATTATCCAAAATAGTGTAAAAACTTTTGTTGGTATCATTCTCTTTGGTAGACTCGTCTGTCTTGTATAATATTTTGTAAAATGTAAATCCTTTGTTGCTCGTGAGAAAAGCTAATTAGGCTTCTTATTGTTTTAAATTAAGTGTTGTGGATTTAATATAATACATAAAATAAAATAAAATTATCTGCCAGAACTAATTTTCAGACTTTTACAAAACTATGAACAATAATGAAAATAAATGAAAATCCCTCCATTAGGGGTTTCTTGGCTGTTCTTCCCCATGGAGGGTCGGATAAGGATTGAACAGGCATCAAACTTATCGATAAGTACGCGTGACCTTATGTTTTGAATATTGACGTTTCCAAGCCATTTCTTTATGAATTCTATAGAAATAATGTTTTTGACTTTGACTTTGACTTTTGACTTTAATGAATTATCAAAATGAATATAAGCATCTCAGACGTATTGGATGCGGCGAAAGTTTCTAGAACCATATTTAATTTATAAATCAAAATAATTATTTAAATTGATATGGTATAAGATTTTAGGCCCGATTCTTCATAATACACTTCCTTAATTAGGAATGTATTATTTGACAAACGAGTTGTACGTATGAATTAAAGTGATCGTACACGGATTCTTTCGTTGCTTTCAGTACGTATTCATAATTCTAAAGGAACATCTAAGTTCCTTACTCTAAGAAATATTCATACTGCTTAGACTTAAATTTAACGAGCAAACGAAGCAAAGTTCTTGAAGCTGTATTTAATGAATCAGCTTGTTTATATCTATAACAAGCTCTGCGCTTTGAACATTTTCACCAGCTTTCTAATTGCCCACTATATGGACAGCCGACAGTGAACGGGCTCTAATCTACCACAAGAGCAAATTGGGTTGGCTGGCCACATGTCTTGCAGTAAAATACCTCGAGTAGTACATTTTTTTTTGAGTTTATTTCTCTTGTGTGTTTCGTAACTCATTCAGAAGAAAACTTTGAACGAGCATACACCTGACATGCAAACTATAAGATGTCAAAACGATAATAAAAAGTTGACCATCCTTACAAACAAGACGCTTCTAAAAAGCAAAATAAAATTGGGTAATATTATATATCATATCGTGTTGATTATTTATACCACTG
Organism: Chesias legatella; assembly: GCA_947359385.1. Lineage (NCBI taxonomy): Eukaryota > Metazoa > Arthropoda > Insecta > Lepidoptera > Geometridae > Chesias > Chesias legatella. Next base: position 3,649,729 of record OX375768.1, on the reverse strand, counting down.
CCATGATAACTAGTACTTTGTTTCAACTAAATCCCTATATTGAATAATCAAAATTATCGTGCCTTTTGTCTCGTTAAGACCGTGGGTGCTGCTGACCATCGTTACAAAATATTGTTAAGGTTAAAATATTTTAGTAATTATAAAGAAATTCCCGATATAAATTCTCCAATCTTCAAGCAACGATGGAAGATCACCCATTTTAGGAACTCAGATTGTTCAACAAATATTGTTTCACTGATTAAACAAGTAGCGACTAGCTAGCATTGCCTCGAACACAGTGTCCCGCAAGATAAGTCAAACCCGTGTGAAATTGTGCATATTTTATAAATCGCTCGGCCTGTATATTTGCTATGCATGGCGTTGGTCACAAGTCGGCAATACTATTAATTGAACTTTATCACAATGCCATAAGGTTGTTTATGACTCAATGCCTTACTGGTAGGTTCATTTGTATGAAGAGTCAATATCGTTTGCGTGTCCCTTAATATTTATGTTAGTGAGAATATTTTACCAAGTGTTCTGTGCTCTGGACGCGTGGGGGTCGGCGAGATTAGGTTTTGACGCAGACGTTTCATACCACGGACGGTTTGGTCCAGTTTCATGGCTGTGGCAGAACTATCTATGAACTGTGACAGATAAAATGTATCCATAGCAATCAAGGTAACCCCTAGGGTTATATCTGATTCCAAAATTAGAAACAGGAATGTTAAGGAACTATTACTTATTATTTGTCAATCATTACATAATAATGTTTACTTAGGATAAAGGATAAGTTCTAGTCAAAAATTTCATATATTTTACAAGGACAATGACTTTGTAGTGGATCAGCCATCTGCAACGGTTCAATTACCGCGTAGAGCTTGGGGTAATGGTACCCCGATTTTTATATGTTAATTTACAAAATAAAATAGCTGTATAAGAAAATTGGTGTAGGTAATTTTAATTATGTAGGTATACATTTAAGGCTAAGTTGTCTACCTTACAATATGGACACTAGAATTTATTAAAGGCATTATCTAGTTGAACTGAAACGTTGGGTTGGATAGCAATACATTTCTGGTGGTACAAAATTTCAAATCCAGTAAGCAAACATTTCAATGGTTGTCATACCAAGCGCCTAGCTTCAAAGCCTACCAAAGCTCAAGGTGAGGGCGCGCCCTGTCTCAATACACATCACTGACGTTTCAACCTTTTACATCTCAAGTGTTTTATTTATCTACTGTTTGTAATAAAGTTCGAAAGATATTTATTTGTACGTAGAGAGAAAAGTGAAGAAATTCACCGGTATATTGGATTGTTCTTTATACGAAGTGACTAGCAAATAGTTCTTACATGGGATAGTCACGTAACTACAGCGTCAGCGTCGGGGCTAGCGACAGCACAATCTGACTAGTAGAGTATTGAGTTCTGTCGGAGTTATTGACCTTTTATAACCATTTTTGGTTTTAAGAAGAAATTTTGCACAAATATCTTCATGGCAAAACTAATTATGGTGGTTACTCCGGATTTTAAACAGGGATATGGACCGAATAAAAAACTGAATGTCACCGGGTTGTATCTATTTTGTTCTATGTTGTATCTATTGTATATCATAAAACAAGTGACTAATGTTGAGTTCAAATAATTAACGTGCTGTCTCATAGTAAAATTTAAATAGTTTTGCCGTAAAACAGCAGAAGGTTACATCGTATTAAGTAATATACGAGGGCATCAAACTGTAGGGGTGTAATATTCTGAATTTTGAACTTAAGCTTAGTTTCGTTAGCATATGAACTTAACTTATCTTAACTACGTCTTCAGTACAAAATTTAAATAGGACTAAGACACTTTAATATAAAAAAATCACAACCCGTGATGACAGCAGTTACACATCTGAGCTTCTTATGGCGGGCTTTTTCTTCTTGATAGAAACTAAGATAATTCTGCTCAGCAGAATATAACATTTTTCAAACTTTGATTCATACCTGTCATAATCTTGCGTTTTAAATACTCACGGTATGACTATTCTACCAATTTAAAGCCTCCGAGGAAGCCATGTTAAATCCATTACGAGGTAATCCAATTAAGAACCAAATTAATCAACATAACCCATACGATTAGCAAGTTAAGTGGCATGGAGCTAATAGATACCATTGGAGTAGACGAGTTCTCGAATATAGCCAGGTGACTTGCGAAAGAACTGACAGGGATAAGATTTTTAATTTGGATAAATTTCTACTGCCATTTCTTTTCACTGCCAATCGTCTCTAAACCTATTGTTTATATCTCATTTTCACACATATCACAAATAGCTAAGATCTGGCCATACTTCAACCTTCCCTAATCGAGTTCCCACAGTAAAAGCAAAGCTTTGTTAGGGGCGCTGTGTGAAATGTCCACTAATATTTATTTATTATATTATTATTAACATGTTATAACGATACAGCTGTCCATTAATCGAAATTAATGGTTTTACAATGTAACTTTTAAATGATTTCTTTAGTATTAATCCATACAAATAAATAAAATTGGGATGTCTGCTTGTAATATTAAAACAACCACTTATTACTAAGTGCATATGGATGTTTACACGGTACATATACCAAAACAACAGTTTTTTACAATTTTTGTCGGTCTGTCTGTCTGTTTATTACGGCTAATCTCTGAAATGGCTGCACCGATTTTGACGGGACTTTCACTGGCAGATAGCTGATGTAACAAGGAGTAACTTAAGCTACTTTTCCAAGGGGTAAAATAGGGGTGCGTGATAAAACCGAATTCCACGCCGCGGACGAAGTCGCGGGCAACAGCTAGTTTACACATACAAATTGCGTTACATGAACCACATTGCTAAAATCAATTAGTTCCAAGTTAACCTTTGCATGAGGAATAATTTGATTAACAACGTCGCTATGGTGATCCTGTTACTTCGGGCCTAACTTTGAAATAATTGGTTAGCAATTGATTTACCAATCAGTATTTCATCACTCACTTAAGACACAACACTACTTAGCCAATCAGTCGCTGAGTAAAGTGTATAAGACCGTATATTATAGAAACTCAGCAAATCAACAGCACGTCCGCATCTTCAGGGAAGCACGAAATAGTCACGTAGCCAACGTAGCCAACGCTGACTGTCTATATCTTAACTACGTCAATACATGGTATTGACATCTCTACTCTCAGTGTATCTACGAGTCCACCACTTTCCTCTTGTTTCATTATCTTGCAGGTTCAAAATTGGGCCTAGTTATGCAGAAAGTAGCCATGTGGCATTTTTCCAAAAATGAGTTATAAACGCGGCTATACTTATTTCGACATGACGGATTTTTTTCAAAGACAGCCATGTCGATATCTGTATTTTTCACGGAGATATGAGCCAATGCAATAATATGAATCAATACATGACTGAAGTAACCATCGACAAAAAAATGCTTATAACTCCGTTTGTACTTTTCCCCACATGGCTGTTTCCTGCACCAAACGTACTTCAAGCAATTTTGACAGCTCTGATGTTCTTGTCTATTTAATCAACGCAAACCAACGTTCGCACTGTGTTCCGGTTTAAATTACACGGGTGCCGGTGAAATTACAACTAAATGTGACATGTGTCAAGCACCTCGGGTTTCCCATACCTAAGTTGCGGAGGAAACGAGTAGTATTTATTGCTTTTGTTAGCGGCAGAGTTTACCGCACACCGCCAAGAAAGCCAACTGCTAGTTCCAAAATTAATAATTTGTCATAGAAAACAGGTCAAGATAAACGTTGTTTAGATAGATAGATAGATAGAAAGCTCTTTATTGTATACCACAATATTATAATATTATATTATAAGCAATGATAAAAAAATAAAAGTACAATGGGCGGCCTTATTGCTTATTATATATAATATAATATCCATATCTTCCAGGCAACCTTTGGATGGACTGGACTAAAACGGGAATGATATTGGGTGGTGTTAAATAAGAGAGAAAATACACTAATATAAAATAAATAAATACATACTAGATATAAAACTTAAATACATAATAATAAACAAATAATAATAAAAATGTACATACTTATATATAATGCATAATATATACATATCTAGTATGTATTAGACCTCGCAGCTCAGTTGGTTAGTAAGTCTGCCTTCTGAGCTGTAGGTCGTGGGTTCGATTTCCACCCAAGACAAACATTTCTGTGACGAATGTAGATATTTGTTATGTGTCTGGGTGTTAATATTTATTATATGTATGTATTTACAAAAAAGTATATAAGTATTATATCAGTTGTCTGGTTCCCATGACACATGCTATGCTTAGCTTACTTTGGGGCTAGATGGCGCTGTGCGAAATGTCCACCAATATTATTATATACTACTATAACATTTTGTTAATATGTGATTCGGCAGTCTTAAGACGACAGGAAGTGTTTAGAACACGAGCATTAACAAATAGAGAGGAAGAAAGTAACAAGCACCTGTATATTGGATTGTCGTCCTTATACCAAGCGACTAATAGCAGCACGTCCGCAGCTTGGGGCGAGCGGGTGTCGCAGGGGAGGGTCGCATCCCCGCCGGTGACCGCTGACATCTTAATTGCGTCGAGTGACTCTGCCTTGACGCTTGATAATCCGGCACGGAGACCTGTTGAACGAACGTTGGTACAGTTCCTAGCTTATGAACTTGGCAGGACCGAGACTGACATAAATATGGTTATTCTGTTGGCAGCAAACTAAAATAATAGTTTCACGCGTCATTTTCTCTAGCGAATGAAAAGATGGAGATGGATCTGATATTAATATTTATTATAATAAAGTACATCTATATACATTATACTCGTATTCCTGCCATTTTTTATCGTGATTGCTATCTTTTCTGAAATCTTCTAAAGATACCATTTGTATTTGTGTTTCGTTTACGCTATAGTCACTTTTCATTCGCTAAGGAGATAAAAAAAATGCGAAACTTCATATTAGTTTTGTTTGTTGAAGGAATCACCACCAAACATGATCGTCGTCCGAACTTGTTATTAATTTTAATGGTATAAGATTTTTTTAGGAAATAAATTTGTCTGGAATATTATATTTACGGAAAATAATGTAAGCTAATAATATATAATTTCTAAGAGAAACATTTTCAAAAATTATATAAAAATATATAACTAGACTGCCTAAATAATGAACATCTTATTCTCTAAAATCCTTTTCTATACATCCACTTCCCTAAAAACAGCTAACCTTCCAAACCTTAAGTCTGTAAGAACAGCTGTTTAGATTTTGCGTTATCTGTCAGTCAGTAAGTGGGAGAAAAAGGAGACCTGACTCCTCTTTTTTTAATGTATTCTGGTAATTATTTTCGAATGGATCACATCATTACTGAAACATTGTAGAATAAAAATATAGAAAGTATTATTTTACCCATAAAACCAGCACAACAAAGATTATCATTATTTAAAAATGTTTCAATATGTAGGAGAAGGAGAGCTCAGCTTCATAATTACAGTTTAAATATTTAAATCAAGTAGGCAACATCTCGAATCAAGCTTCCTGCGGATGCTAACTGTAGAAGCAAAACACGTGTCGAAATTCTATTGTATCCAAAAGGTAATTGTGTTGCAAGTAGAGTAATGTTATAATTAATCCGCTTAGATTACAGTATAATAAAAGAGCAGAATGAACCAGTATCCATATTGGTACTGAGTGTATTCTGTTTTGTCGGAAAGGAGTTAGCACAAACAAAATTTCTTAATATAGACGCCAAGAAACTTATCAAAATATTTCATATATTTTAGTACAAAGTAAGCAGGCATCATGCTTTTGATCAACAACCTACTACAAACTGATGAATTTTTCATGTTGAAGATGTAGCAAACGGTTTAATATAAATAAAACATGTTCCTCCAATTCCGGTCTAAATATTGGTGAAACGAACCGAAAATAACCGTATGAAATTCCAGAAAAATGTGAATTAAAATCGCTATTAGCGATAAGGCCGTCCTTAACTTAGTGATTAATCTTTACTAAATTTCCATGTAATTGTGTGTCCATTAAAGTATTATCTATCTATAAAAAATATTTTGGTATAAAAAGAAACATCCTTAAAACATACGAATAAAAACTTATGCCGTTATAATGGTTTGAATTCTAACTTTTTTGGTAAAGAAAATAAATTTTATTTATTTCCTATTTTTTATTAATATTCAGGTAGTTGTTTATTTACTCATGAGCCTTTTGTTAGGTGGCAGCTGTTAACTCTAACAAAGTTTCACCGAAATCGCATTCCAATGTACCCTATATTTTGGTCAGCTTCATTGATGAGATTACTGCTCAATATCATTCCAATTGTATTCAAAAAATAAATATTTACTTTACTAACTAGAACAGTAAGTCAAAGGCAATAAACATCTGTCATTTCAGATTATTCCTTCAGCAGAATTGAATGTAATAAATGTAAATTTGGCTAAGCACTCCGACGTATTGGATGTCACTTGTCAATATACAAATACGTTGGGGCCTAACGCTATTTCAAGATGAATTATTATTTCATAGATCAAGTCACAGTACAGACATCACAAATATATACAAGTCTTCATAAATAAATAGAAATAAATATTATTTTGACATTGTGTAATAATCTTGTATTTGTAATAATTTTATTATATTTGTAATGTATTCAGTAGAAGTAATTGGTTAATCCGTGTTTATTGAATTAAAATAAATAAATAAATAAATAGTTCCAACATTTATCTTCGCTGTCTGCTTGCAATGTATTATTGAAACAAAGAGTTAGAGAATATGAGAAAAAATTGGCGGTCTTGACAGGCTCACCACTAGTCAAGTCCTTGATAGCGTAACCGTCAAAGTGGAAAGTGGTCCATTAGAGCTACGCTTACCTCTTCGGTAAAAAAGGCTTGAATCTATGACTTGTGCATATTTGTTATGTGAATGATGAGGTACATATACTTACTGCCCACCTGATGTTAAGTGGCTACCGTCGTCGCCTATATTTATATGAAAAGTGTTCCCACACCAAGCTTTATCTGCCACAATGTTGCGGAAATACCTTAATTCAATAGTTCCAAGCTGCCCAATGATTTATGCTTCTCACTTATAACGAGCAAAGCGTTACAGTTTTTTCTTGGATCGTGTGCGTGCTAATAATTTTCGACTGGAAATTTTCTAATAACAGTAACTTTAAAGTCAGCACATTCTCAGCACGATCCCCATTCGTTCACGCGAACGCGAGTATAAGCGTGACAAATTCTTTTTACTAAATATAAACGATCTACAAGCGTGGATAACCATAATATCTGGGACAGAGCATTTTGCACTTGTGTTGCTGTGTTTTGCTTTTAGTGTTATTGGTGCTATATATACAAAATAGTTAACTACCATTTCCTCTTCAGTTTGTGAATGCTTTCTTCATATTTTCAATAACTATTATGGTCAAATTTTGATTATTTTGGCGAAATAGTAAGAATAAATAATAAATTATTGTACGCTTGACACTGTCTTTCGATCGAAGAGTTTCAAACCAAGTAGGCATAATGTCTTCCACTGAGTTTTCCGATTCAGATTGTTCAATGCTCATTGAACTGAAATGCGTTTAAAATATTGAATGAACATATCGCCCGGAAACTGCCCTTCTATATTGTGTACTCTCTTAATATCGGGTTTCAGTAAGTTAAATTTATACTTAATGCAAACACAAGGCAATTTTTTTTTAGATTTTCTACAATATCAGAATATTTGATATATTACATAGGTCTGTATAAGGATAAATAGGCTTGTAAGAAGTAAGAACACGACTAATCTTTATTTTTCAGCCTGTATTCCATTATTATTTATATCTCGTACAAACGTTATGCGTCCTGCGAATTACACCAGCAAAAAAGCTATCAGATAGAAAAGCTTTTGATCACGCTACATGAAATTTACCATCTAAATCTTGAAATAACGGTTGAGAAACGGACAGGGAAACGTTTCTAAACTTGTTAAGCTATATACGTTACTTTACATTTATATCCTTCCCAATCTCAATATTCCAACTGCATTGATAAATATAGATAGATAGATAAGATCTAGCCTCGACTAGTGGGAGTAAATTGGCCCACGAACGCCCTATGGGAGCCCAATCCAAATTAATAATGGCGTGACCCATGAGTTTTGGATTCTAAGACGCACTGGTTTCCTTAAGATGTTTATCATTCATCGTCTTGGAAAAAGAGTTATTATGCGTGTTAATTTCCATTCACAATCATCGTTAAGAGTAGACCTGAATCGCTGTAATAGGAAAATCAGACGAACGTTTACAAATGGAAATCGGAATCACGATCTTAATTGGTTCTAATTAACTGATTTCATTTGATCTGATTATACACAACAGACGCCCGTGGCCATGCCACCTGACACTTCCCTCTTCTTCCTGTGGCCCCAATGTTTCCTGTAATCGTACAGTTAATTAAGAATAATACTTAGGTATAGTTAAACTTCACTGAAAGTGATAAATATTTTCTTTTAAAAAGTTTTGAAAATGAAACTATGATAATCTTTGATGTATTACGCTACTGTTAAAAGTTATATTTTAGTCGGTAAGATGAAATAAAAAAAAATGAGAAATTCGAAGATTCTCGCTTACTACACTTATCATTCAGTTACTTAATTCAAGACATACATTATAAAACTCTTTCGGAATTTCTAGGCCTTTTCAGTATTCCTAAAAGCATTTTCGACACTTTAAAAGGAATCGATTGATCTAGCAAATGTCTAATATTCTCCGGGGTCTACTACAAATTGTATTCGCAGAGTGCTTTTCAGCGCGTGTTAGAATTTTTCAGAAATTTTAGACCGACCGCAATCACCTTGATTTCCACTTAAGTTCTTTCATGATTATAGCATGAAACTTGACTGATACTGAACTTTAATGATAATACTTCTCTCCCCTACTTAGGTATGAACAACTCAAGTTGCACCTTGTTCGTGCGACCAGAAGATGGAAGGTTCTGTGTCCAATTTTACTATTACCTAAACTTACAACACTGAAACACAGTAATGCAAGTGAGCGCATGACTGTTTGGCGGACAAATAACTATGGCAGTACATAGCTACGAAAAATGTATGCAATTCGCGTAGATTATAAGAGGAAATATTAATTTATAAGCTAAATATAAGCTAACTAAATTATAAGCTTTTACTAACCCTATGGACTTATGTTGTCTGAATAAAGAAATTAAACTATTATTATTATTATTAAGACCGGTATATTTTTATATCATGTCGCATTAATGTCTATCCCAAGAATTTTCGGGAGTTTTTTTTTATGTGATAAGTAACGGAACGAGCCAACGGCCCACCTGGTTGTAAGTGGTAACCTCGGCCCATAACAACCGATGCAGCTTGGGTACTACTAGGTACGACAAGACCCAAGTCACATCGTATGCGCCCGTAACTATGAGATGTGTAGGTGGAATGTCTCATGTACCTGTAATTTCACCGGCAACCACACCTTTCAAACCGGAACACAGTAACGCGAACGCGTTACTGTTAGGCGGCTGAAATGGGCATGGTGGCAGTACTTCCCAGGATGAACATGGCGAGAGTTCTACTGCTCTTAAAAATAACTTAATGGATAACGTTTCTGTATCATATCCGGATAATAACGGACACAGGCCTATTCTTGACAAAGAAGAGTGAATGAGCAATACACGTAGTGAGCTCAATCTTGATATCTTCGAAGTTTTGGTTCGTTTTACCTATAATTTTCGTAATTGTCTAAAACTTAGTATTACTTTAAAAGCTGAACCTAATGAGGTTTCATTTGATGAGTCGGAGTCCGCAAAATAATAAAGGTTTATTCTCGAAGTAACCCCGCTGCAAAACGGTGTCCAATGTTAGTGCAATGATTTTTACCACCCTACTCCATGTGGGAACAGTACATGATTCACCAATATCAAAACATATGCAAATATCTCTCTCTGTGCAAGAATTGAAATTTTATCAGTTGCTAAGCTGTGGCGCTGAAACATGCTTTTAGTCGAACGAAAATATTCTAGCAGCTCAACTCGACTCAGCTTCCGTAAACGGTTCCGATACTGATATCTTTACCACTGAAACACACCTGAATTACCTATTATCCAATCAAAAAGGAGCTTTATCACGTTGGTTAAAGATTCTATAAAGCCAATCATCAGTCAGGCCACGTTCGTAAGGTGACGTTAAATTCTGTCAAGTGGATATAAATCGTAACTCACAGCGTTAAGGTTCAATATCGTTTGCGTATTACCCTGAAATTTTTACATGTTTAGGTACAGTGAGTCTTCTGAACAATAGTCCTTTTTATGTATTCTGTGCCGAGACAAATGTCCCGATTAACAATACGGAGACTTCGTCGGGGGAGATTGTGCTTCTAACGATGCAATATTTCAATGGTTCTACGGGAAAACTGGTTTATTGAATATCAAATTCATTTAATCCATCTCAGTAATTCTAGGCGGCTTGGATAAATGATGTAGATAACTATGTTAGAACACTGTTTTTGTAAGATTGATGAGTGTAGTGCGGGAACGAGATGAATGGATATTAAATTATTATGATCTGTCTTGTGGATCTTGTAGCATCATTCAGTATTCCCACTGAATGGAATCCCTCCATTAGGGGTTTCTTGTCTGTTCTTCCCCATGGAGGGTCGGATAGGGTTTGAACAGGCATCAAACTTATCGATAAGTACGCGTGACCTTATGTTTTGAATATTGACGTTTCCAAGCCATTTCTTTATGAATTCTATGGAAATAAAGTTTTTGACTTTGAATTTGACTAATGAGCTAATCTCACATCTGAAAAACAAATATACATAAAATATACATATATTAACTAGTTAAATATAACTCAATCATCTGCAAAACCAATATTGTAGGTTAGGTTTCATATGAAGCCACTTATTTTAAAATTAGGTTTTAGACTTTGTAAATTTATATGGCTTTTCGTCCATTTTAACATACATTAAAGTAATATCAAAATTAGGTAATTCGACGATTTTTTTTATTTAACTTAAATTATTGCGTACCTATATCATTTGTGAGTGTGAAGTATAAATCAACATACTCACAGGAAGTCTAAGGAGAACACAATGATTAAAGATATTTTCTGATAGAGTCAATGAGAATTATATTTTTACATGCACCTGCGGACATATTTTGTAATTATATCAAAGTGTGTCTAATATATTGAGAGGGTCAGACAAAATAATTAGGTCAATTTTGCGTGATAGACTAACAAACTATTCATATTAAAGCGTTTAAATTAGTAGGACACTCGATTTTCTTAAGTCATACATTCGGTTGAACATATTCTATGTATACCAGCTTGCCTTCTTAGTACAATACGATTACGTTTATTCTTCGGGTCCTCCGCTATCTGCCGCATCATTTCCGCGCGGGCTAGCCGCTGTCTACTGTCAACCGCGCCGCAGACTTTTATGTCTTGTAGGGGATGAATACACCGTGTCCTGACACGTGCGTGTTTGGTGACGAGCGGAAATCCCGCGGGTGCAGACCGGCCCATAAATTTTACTCATACATTGTCTTGGTACTTCAGTAACTTTTTTAAACGAACTAGCAAGTTAGTGGTGTTTAATTTATCTTATATAAATTACCACTACCCTACAAACTTGCTTTTGCAAATTTGGTCCATAATCATCTCTTTATAATCCAACTTAGCCAGTATAAAAAGAAATACTTATAAAATCAAATCGCAGTGGCTCTCTAATTTGAGTAAGACAACATCACTGCAAGCCTAACTTTGAACCAGCGACCTTCAGATTTAAATTAGGTGGCATACCACTACACCTCCAACCTAACGACTTTTCTTTGAGTAAACCAATCCAATTTACTTTCGGTAAACTAATTTGATTTTCAAGGCAAAGAGATGTTGTCAAAAGTGTCCCGCTAGGCTAAGTAAGCGTACAATTTTAGTTACGAAATGAAACATGACAACCACTGAACAATGACATACCATTAGTAACGGATGAACTAGAGAATATTTGACAGAGTTACTCGTTTTTTTTAATGTGATTGTTATAGATTATAGGTTATAGGCCCCAGAGACTACATAAAAGTAATAAAAAAACGGATAGTTTATTCACTCTTAATTGATAATCATTAAAGAATGTTGGCTATATATGGAAATTACACAAAATAATTATATATTTAATACCGTTGAACCAAAATCCAGAATCGCGGCTGAGTAAAAAGCAAACGGTACCACCACACTGCTTCCCCAACTTCTCACTAAACACATTGCATTATTAAATAGCAGATCAATATACATTTTTAGAAATGTGACAGTAATGAACAGTAAACAAAAATGTTTCAGGTGTAGCTAATTTATGTCACAAATACTCAGATTAAGCGATACTGTTTGTTAAAAACTGTATAATATTGTAAAAAAACGTGTATGAAAAGCTTAAATTTTTATTGTTGTTATATTATCTTTTATCGTTATACTTAAACCAAAACTTTTGACGCATTATGAAGAAATAAAAATGATTTGTATCATTTCAAAAATGTAACATAAGCTTTTTCTTGGAAAAGTAGTAGTCTTCACTTCAAAGGGATAAAGTAAAGTAGAGACCACACTCACATAAAACTGTATCTAAACACAGTTTTCAGTATAACTACTACTAGAATTAAAGTTTACTTTACACTCAACTACACACGAGAGTAAATTGCGCTAGCAATTCCAACGTAATGTTCCGGACTTTCTGGATGTATTTACGCTGTTATAAAAATTGTCGTAGGTTATTTCGTCTAGAACACAAAATAAAATCAACAAAATAAATAAATGGCAATGCCCGGTTCCTGAAATTATGTTCTGTTTGGTCGTATACATAGACGTCGTTATCATACAAAAATTATAAAATAATAAATAAAGTCTACGGTGATCCTACTTACTCCATTGTAAGATTCCACCGAGACACCGAGATGATTCCATAAGTGTTTCGTTTTTCCAATTTTGTTACGGCCACACTTAAAGCTGATGTAGGTAAGGACAAATCTTATCAATATTTGATGTCTTCCTCGAACATAAATAAAATATATTTCTCCGAAAGGCAGGACAAGCGTGAGCCACGTTCGACTTTAGAATATAATATATCGTTATTGTACACTATAAGTAAAACATATGCAAAATTAGGCAACCCAAAGCAGCTCGTTCTGACACTTACATCACATAAAAAAAAAAGACTTAGGTCCTCCCCTACCTTGGTACGACAAAACCCAATTCGCGTCGTATGTGCTCATAACGCTAGACGTGAAGATGGAATGTCTCATGTGCCTGTAATTTCACTGGCAACCACACCTTTCAAATTGCACAGTGACGTGAATTCATTACTATTTGGCAGAAGAAATGGGTATGATGGCAGTGCATCCCTGGAGGAACTTAGCATAAGTTCTACTACTACTGTAAGTGTCGGTAAATTACCAATAACCCTGTGTACATTTGTGTATACGCATTTAGAAAATCAAGGTTGGATGAGCTTGAGCATCGCCTCGCTTCATCGCCGTTAAATCTTCTGAACAGACGCGTAGAAACGGAGTGGCATCGATATGTCTCATGTCTCGGCACTGCCGACCTGTCAAAGCGTATACGCTTGAACGAAGGCTCCTTGACGGATTACTGTCACAAAAAATAAAGGAAAAATCATCAAAAGCGGCAGAATAAAAAATCTTTGTCCACCGTGAAAGTGCTCGCATGGTTCCATCTTTATGCCCCGTAGTGAGTGGCACAATACGATTTGGACAGGGTCTTTCCTACGTAATCAGTAAAGGACCTAAGTATCTAATTAGAATATTTTGTTTTGCTTATATTTTAACAGACCCTTATAGCTATCAGTCAACGAATTTTATAAAAACACTAATTAATTCTTTTCAAGTAATTTGTTTAAGATTTTTCACTTTTAATGGACAATATCTATTAGTGCAATTATAGTCGTCACATTCCAAGCCCATTTAAGAACTCCTTAGGTACGATTGTCATTGAATAAATTAATGTTTTTTGTATATTTTTTTTTAGCAATAGATAGAGTGATTCAAGAGGAAAGCTTATACCTATACGTATGGTTTAATAATATTTAATGTTCATCTGTTGAAATATGACGATAATTGTTCAAGATGTCGGTTTAAATCAAGCCGAATGAGAGCTTAACGGGCGCTGCGTAAACCAATAGAAGTTATCTTATTTAATTAAATTAAACTACCGTTTTCTTCTTTTTTTAGGCGTGTATGCTCTATTATCCGTGCGAAGTTGGGGTGGGTCGGCTAGTGAGATATAAAATGGATAATATCAACTGGCTTGCATATCCCTTAAAAGCCTAGCATCTACTAGGCGCACCAAATTGAATGCCAATAATTCACCTTATTTACTACGACACTGCGTCGTTCAGGTGAAGAGCCGCGGCATGTCGAGTTGAATCCGCACGCGTTGCTGGAGGCAAATTTCTGGAGGCGACACAATTCGGCTCGATTTGAATCATTTCATTTGTAGTCAACGTCAGCCTTATCAAGGATTTCATTTATATTTTGAATCTATGTGCGAATAATATATAGATTATAATCAAATTTTAAATAATTATTTTTCAATACTTTAATATGGGTCATAACATTTTCTCGTTCGTTATTGAGAATTGCCAGAACTGATTTTAAAAATAATATATGAACATAATTAAATAATACATTTATAAAAGTTAATCTAGGCATTAAAATAAAATATAGTATTATAAATTAAATATCGTATACAGACTCTGGTTTCACAGGTGGTGTAGACCTATAGAAAGATTCACAAGTAAAAATCTAAGACCGAAAAACAAACTTTATGCTAATTGTCGAAATGTTTGCCCCAGCTGGTGATCGATCCCAAAACTTTGCAGCGTTCAAGCAGGGTTATACAAAATTTACAGCTGAATTCAAAACATTCTTTGTGGGAAATTTACTCCCTTATCTAATACTTTCCCATAAGTATTCATTTTTTTTTAGTAAATGTAAAAATGTTTGATCATTACTTCCGCCATCGAAACTTTGATTTTATTTTGGTGTCTATTATAACGTTCACTTTTCAGGTAGGAAAACGTATTATCCTCGTAACAAAGGGAAATATAAATGACGTGACCATAAATATCCGCTGACCTCTTATCCGAAGGTCGCACGGAAGGTTGTGTGAAAGAAACCACGGGACACAGCTTTATAGCTTGAAATAAGTAGTGACGTAGGTCATTAAAATGAGTATATATTTAGCGGGTTAATAATAATAATAAACTTTCCTTGTTTTCCAAACGAATATGTTACAAAACAAAGTTAGGAATTAAAAGTTAAACAGGAGAAGGTGGAGTGAAGATTCATAATTTTCAAGTGACCATTTTTTTAACAATATCAGCTATAATATATATATAAATATAGCTAGTTTTCTGGACCAGTTCAGTTAACGGGTTTTAAAGGAGGTTGGATTTTTACCAATTTCTTAAAATATTGTCAAATTGTAGTGTGTATTATCCAACAAACTTGTACGCATGTCTCGTTCCTTAAGCTTTAGTCACTTCTATTTTTATGAATCCTGCTGTAATATTGTTTGGCAGTTAATTCACTGGAGCTAACAATAGTGTGATACATGGTTAAACATTTGAATCGTTAACTAAACTACTAATCTTTACAAATAAATAAAATTGGAGTGTCTGTTTGTAATATTAAAATAACCGGTTTTTACTAAGTGCATATGGATGTATACACGGTACATATACCATAACATTTTTCGATTTTTTTCTGTCTGTCGTCTGTTTGTTCCGGCTAATCTCTGAAATGGCTGGACCGATTTTGACGGGACTTTCACTGGCAGATAGCTGATGTAACAAGGAGTAACTTAAGCTACTTTTCCGAGGGGTAAAATAGGGGTGAGTGATAAAACCGAATTCGCGATGAAGTCGCGGGCAACAGCTAGTAAGAAATAAACCACACTCTTTCTAATTTTCACCGTGAAAGGAATTGAAACCAGGCGTAAAACACGGCCAAATTAGGAAAAATACGCGTTATCTTTTTAAAAAACATTTTCGGTTGTAATAATTATTGATTCGTCCACGTTGATAATTTATTCAGCAATTTAATTTAATTAATGTGATTGAATAATTATGATCATAATATGTACTCTTACCGATGTTCAAGTACGTATTAATTAACTATTAAATGGAAATAAAATATGCAACTGAACATTTACGATGTGTATCTTCGTATTCTGGTAATTCCTATTTTTAAGATAGTTCCGTTTTAATGAAAGAGCATTAGCATTTAGATAAGCGCTTCAGTATATGTAAAGGAACATTAGATTGTGGCATTTTTAAACAGCAGTCTGCTGAAAATTTTTCAATCAAATGTCTTTGTCGTTAACGAACTTGCATTATGCGCGATTGCAGCACCGACATTTTTTGAGAAACTTAACCGCTGCCTGCTTCTTATTTCTTTTGCAGTAAATAATAAAGAAGTTTTAGTCACTTTTGTATACAGCCGCAATAGCATAGTTTCGAGGTCCGACGAACCCCGATTTTCATTTCCAATCGGTAACATGTCTCAGTTTCTCAATTTACTCGATGTGCCGTTTGATTATTTCTGCTTCATTGTGTATTCTGGTTTTATATTCTTTTTCAGATTTTCTCTATTTGTCGTAATAGGGTCCCCGTTTTTCGAGATGGGAGCTTAGGTTGGTAAGTGTTTTGTCCGTTTATGAGGCGGAAATTGAAATGGAGTTCAAAAATGTGTTGAACATTTTACGTATCGTGGGCTGTTTTAAGAAAAATATTACGTCTGAATGGGTTGGTATAGTGTTTTTAAGCAGTTTCAGTAATGTTACGCTAATATAACATGCGATTTTATCGACAAGTTTCATATTTGGGAGATAATTGGCCTTTAATAATAATTGCTAATGAATTTCCCACTTTGTAACATAACTTCTAATTTAAACTGCTGTAGTGCTGTAGTGTATCTATATCATGTTAATACGCAATGTTATCTTCGCGCGCCTTTATTTATGTATACTCACGCTATTGCCAGATTTGTTAAAATTCCGTTCGTATTTTCTTTTTAAGTGATTTTCGTAAATCTAATCAATCTAAATAATTTTTTAAAGTTCTATAAATCTAATTACTATTGGGGTTTATGAAAATTAATTTTTCAAACCTTAACGTCCATCAAAAATATATTATTGTATTATTCACACCTTGAGCAGAGAAAATTTATTGAAGAAATACAAGTAGATTGTAAGGTGATTCCTTCTGAAATGATTGAGTTTGAAAAAAAATGGTCCTCTCAGCTTAACAAAATTCTGGTCATTTTAGATTAAAAATAAAGGAGAAACTCCAAAATGACCATGTTATTACTGATGGATCTTGGCAACCGCTAAAATCCTTTTGCGAGGATACTTTACACGATAATATGCCGAATTCATATTTAAATGTTTTTTTTACGTTTTAGCTACTAAATCCGTTTTCGTTTTCGCCTCACAACTGCGGGCTTTATTTTCTCTACGGCTGCATCGCTGAGCTTAAATTAGATTTCAACTTTTATATCACAAATTCCAGTCCTTTTCCATTTACGAGACACGAAGTAGTAAAAAGCTAGAATGTAAAATTAAATGATATTTATATGGTTTATAATTTGTAGGCAAGGATGGTTGTCATTATTATGTTACTATTCTTAATTAATTTTTGATGTGTTATTTTATTTCGTGTTTATATGAATAAAGTTTATTTACTGAATACATTTTACTATCCTCCTATTTCAAAGGCTTTCCATCTTAGTGTGTGAACAGTTTAAGCTAATAACGATTTTTTAATGCCTCTGTAGTAAAGATCATTTGAAGTATGATGGCAACAGAATCTAAGTATTTCTTTGTTTTCTCTGGCATAATGAGCGTTATTAAATCATAATTTCAGGAGTTTGTAATATAAAAAGACCTTCATTGAGGTGCACTTAAATCGTTTCAATGCATGGGCTGATAGAGGCACTGACACTACATGCGTAAGTAGTAGTACTTCCTGCTGAAGCTTTCTTAGCAAATATCTTCCTCACTCACATGACTCAACGAGGATTTGGATTGGAATAGAAGCTTATTTCTACCAATATATCGTTTTTCTCACTAATTTACAACAAAACTTATTTACAAACAAAACTCTCCAAGTCCCTTATTGCGCTTGCGACCCTTAGAAACTAAAATTCTACTATCACTCGTTTCACTGGCTCTCTCAAACCAGTGTGTAAAAGGAATAAACTGCGACTCAAGTCAAAACACTAAATGACATATTTGCTTTGAATATTACAAGTGATAGTCACAGCAAACTAGTAACAAAACCACAAGTGAAGCCTGTATAATTTACCTGCAATATCTATGCATCTGAGTAGCAGCGTCCACAGGGACACGATGCGGCCGGGGCTCGCGCGTATTCCCCACTCCATTTTACATTATCCAACACACACACATATATACACTAAGCACTTCAAGTGGAATAATGTTTGACGTGAGCGAACACTTTAATATTTTTAACACTTTTCACAAGTTGAAAAGTATATTGCGCGTTTGCTGTACACTTTTATCTCAGAGCGTACCTCCGCTAACAATTTTAACTTTCAAACTCCACTCACACTCACAATATTATCTCCTTGATGAACCTGAAACAAAAGCACGCACGGTTATATCAAAACGTTTAAATAAAGTGCACACAAGAAGTAAATAATATAGGTGGCTCAGTAGCTATGTCAGCAGTAATCGAGGGTGCAGGGTTCAAACCCCGGCCGGAGTAAAATAAAATAAAATATTGGTGTAAATTTCACACAGCGCCATCTAGCCCCGAAGTATGCTAAGCATAGCTTGTATCATGGGAACCAGACAACTGATATAATACTTATATACTTTTCTATTGTAAATACATACATATAATACATATTAACACCCAGACACAGAACAAAAATCAAAGTTACAAATGTCACATAAATGTATGTCCTGGGTGGGAATCAAACCCACGACCTACAGCACAGAAGGCAGGGTTACTACCAACTGAGCTGTGAGGCCAGTCCAATTAGAGTAGACTATGTGCTGAGCATACATGTCGTGGTTCTTGGGTCTTTTTACATATTAGTATCTGTTTTTATCTATGTATTTACGAGACAGTTAATCCTAATAAAAGAGTCTAGATATTGCTCGCTAGACCAAACTCGATCGTGACTTATCACAGCTGACAGGATAAAGTCTGAGTATTTGTATTATTGTAAAACCCATACCATTTTATCATAGTGCCTGATATCCTATGTTTCACAGGAGCAGCTGTAGATTTGACTAATGACTGACATTCCCTCCGTATTCTCTCAAGATCTCGTCATAATGTTCAAGGAGCTTAACCATTTCATTCAATTATCGTTAAGTATTGAATTCGAATGTAGATTACGTCATTGTATTGTCATCTGCTTTTACAAAGATTCAACTAAAATTAGATATAATTAGATAGCACTGAATATAATTTATCTTTTGTTTAGTGAATATCGTTAACATGGCTAGCAGTATTATGTCCTATCTACGTTAGTTTTAGGCTGGTTTGGGACCAATAAAGTCCAGGCACCGATAAAATATTGTATATAATTTAATAGCGTTACGAATTCCGTAATGTGTAATTTAGCATGGTTGCTTGGTTTTTATCTAATAGCAGCTGGAATATTTATCAGTATACTTATACACTACACTAATAATTTTATATGCTTTACATAAAATAAAACTATACTAAAAGGCTGTGAAACATCCTTAGAATATTATGTTAGGTACTGATATGGTCATATACCTACGTTTAAAATTTGAAAGCATGGTAGGCAATTAGCGAGGGCTTAGCAATTATTGCTGAATCAATATCAGGCATACTAGTTAAAGTTTTTGTGGTATTTTGGCTAAAGTTTGTTTCCGGATTTACAATTGATCTGTATGAGTGGTTAACTTCCTTTATACTTAACATTAAATGTTAAGTAAAAAGGATTATATTTAACAACTTTTGTTAAATATACATTTAGAATCCCGAACTCATAACCCTCATTTGACTTCGCCGTATTAAGTGAATAGCCTTTTATATCCAAACATTCCACTTATTTTGCGAGTATATTTCCACAAAAACCATTATCCGAGCAATATGGCCGCCTGTTAGGTCAGTACGAGTAGAATGGGCCCCCAACTTGCAGCAATCAATCTTTATATTTCCCGAAGAACGCCTGACAATAACCATTCGTCTTGCTAAACTGCCCGAGGTGCCTGGATTCCGATTAAAAGAATTCCATTTTTGGGTGAGATGCAATTAAAATGGGATATAGAGTTTTGTTTCACATGAAGTTCTGCTATCATATATATTGTAATATTACATGACATATTTTTGATACATAAATCATCTTCTCAGAACATGCCGAGAGCCTTAAAACCAAGACCTCATTTTCATGGTTAAACTCAAAAACTTGATCACACCTCCATGTGAAAAAATATATGCAAATAGACACGCAGTTAAATGCCGAAGATACCTCTCTTCAATACATAGATGGCTACATAGAAGTTTCCTAGACGTCTTCATCAAAACAGAAAAAAACATGGCAGTCGGTTGGAAGCTTCTGATCTGAGTTCAAGATTGTCAAATCGATTTACCTGCTAAGTTCACCGTATTTGAGCATCAAAGTGCAACTGAACCGAAGTTTTCACGCAAATATCCAAGTAGAAATCGTGAGTACATAGATGGAAGTATCGAGACACTTACGAGTCCATTTATTCTAAAATATTAACCCAATAAAAATTTAAAAGACATCCAAGCAAGGCTTGTTACGTCTATATATAATTAATATAGTTGCGATGAAATATGGCATGGATTCTTCATGTCCACAATGAACTTTAATCCAAACATTCGAGTTTTCTTTTTTACACGAGCAAATTAATTTATGTTTTTTTCCGCAAAATAATTCTCCTTTCCATAATATCCGGCACTCAATTACCATCCATGGATCGAGAGGTGGGCTCGAAATTGTTATTTCAAATCTTTACCTAACATTATTGATTTTGAATAATGAGAAAATAACCGTGAATAAAATTCTGAAATCCATTGTATTGAAATTATCGTATATCAAGCGACGACTGCCTAGTTACACTTAGCTTTAGGTTCCCTGATGTGGTTTTCCAGTCAGGCTTGAAGGTACTCTATATGCTTAATTCTAAACATATAGTCAAAAAACCTAATATCAGAATGGAATGCACTTGCAATGCGTCGGGTCGATAGCTTCTGCGTGGCGGTGCTCGGGAAACTGAATACTTCACTCCTATCAGATCTGACGTGTCCTACGAAGCTTACAATAATTAAGCAAAGGAGATTAATATCGATTGGAAAAGTAACCAAACGTAAATATTAATAATAAACAGGCCTTTTTGGTTTTATTTCCTTTGTATATTGATTTTAACTGTCTGTTTTTAAAGAAATTAATTGCTGAGTTCAATTATTCGTGGAAACCCAGTCAATAAAATAAGCTCACCATTTATCATGTCTTTGTTCCTTCGATTATTTGAATCGCAGTAAATGTATACCCATTGTGGCCCTACTTGCGCCTCTTGGCCTTCTAAGGCCTGTGGTTGGGACTTTAGGTGCATTATCTAAATTGAGTTACATTTATGCAATTGGTGTAACAACGACCCTATAAACTTCGTATAAAGTAGGTCGCAACTACCATGAACAACATAGCAAGGAAGTCCCGAAATTACAAACTGACAAAGCCATCGTCATGTTATCCTTATTTATAGTTGCAAGTTATTCCGGAAGGTAGCAGAACCCTAGTCGTGTAGGTGTAACTTTGTAGCTGTTTTCAAATGTAGCTTGACAAATCAAAGCTGAGTCACTTGAAATCATGCAGAAGTTGGCTGACAGCAAAACATAAAAATAAGGGCACATAATATAAAAATCTCCCTTGATTCTTACTCTCCTGGAAATACTTTTAATAAAATTACGTCCATTGTGTAAAATCAAACGTATAAATTGCACTTATTGATCACATCTATACGACAAATAGTATTTACAATAAAAAAATTGTTAAATGCTATTAGAATAATTTCTAGTAGTGAGATCGATGTGATCCAGCTATTGTTTTTCTCAGCATTACCCGCATCAAGTGAACCCTACATGCCGTATGTGTTTCACTAACTTACGTTTGTCTACTATCATGTAATTTAATTCAGGGTTCTGTGTCGTAACCGTCCAATTAGATATAACGTAGGTTTAGTTGTATTAATCTACTAGTGTAACATTATATAAACTGGCCTCACAGCTCAGTTTATTAACTCTGCCTTCTGGGCTGTAGGAGATGGGTTCGATTGCCACCCACCACATTGGATTGTGGAACATAGATGTTTGTTCTGTGTCTGGGTGTTAATATGTATCAACCATCATCATCATCATCATCATATCAGCCGGTAAAGGTCCACTGCTGACCGTAGGACCTCCCCCAAAGATTTCCATACTCAACAGTCTTGATCCACCTCCATCCACCGTTTTTCTAAGAATTTTATGTCATCAGTCCATCATAAGGGGGGCCGCCCTACGTTGCTTTAATGATATATTTAAAAAAAAAATATCTAATCAATGACGATAGATCTCTAAATAAAGTGAATACCAAATTGTGACCTAAGCGATATTTTTATCCTATAGCATGTCCAGTATAAATGTTCATGCTATTTTTGTCATTTCGTAACTAATGAATGGCATAGCTTGTAAATGATCACTTGATCACCTTTTATTGCAAGATAATAGCGGCTTCGTAACGCCATAATATAACTTCTTACCATTAGTGCTAAACATCACTTTATTTTCATTAAATGTTCCGGCCATTAATATCAATCACATAGGTAAACGCCGTAGCATGCGCTCACAAAATTTGAAAAGAGTTTTTTATGGCAGAAACTTATTCAATATGCTGATAAATTAGTATGGAAGCAAGAACCTCTGTCCATAACAAAAGCAGTACGACTTGAGTCCTACCTTAATCATGTGTGAAAAGACCCAAGTCGCATCGTATTGCATCCCTAACTTTGAGACGCAAAGGTGGAATGTCTCAAGTGTCTGCAACTACACCTAACCAACAGTTAAACAGTAATGCATATGCATAACTGTTTGGCGGCAGAAATAAATAAATAGTTAATATTGTTGGAAATTAAACACCGAGCCTCCAGCCCCACTATGTACCACTAGCCCCCCCCCCCCCCACGCTCTCATAGGTAGAAAAATCGAGCGTTAACGAATAACGTTGTTTTTAAAATGACAGTGACAATGAATTTTTGTAAAACAGTCGTCTTTTGAAACTTAAATTTCATTTGAACAAATACGTGCCATAAATAAAAAAGAGTTTCCAATGTGATGGAAATCCTATATGTATGAAAAATTCTCTACCTAATAGTTATGTAAATTATTTCCTATCTAGGGTTAATGATTAAGTTTCACCACTGCAAATCATTACTGGAAGATTAGGAAGATATGTAGGATATAATATGACAGGCCTCACAGCTCAGTTGGTAGTAATTCTGCCTTCTACGCTGTAGGTCGTGGGTACGATTCCCACCCAGGACAAACATTTGTGTGACGAATAGAGATGTTGTTCTGTATCTGAGTGTTAATATGTGTCATATGTATTGTATATATGATTTTTTTATTACCCCAATAAAACAAAAAAAATGTATGTATTTACAAAAAAGTATATAAGTATTATATCAGTTGACTGGTGCCCATGATATAAGCTATGCTTAGCATACTTTGGCGATAGAAGGCGCTGTGTGAATTGTCCACTAATATTATTATTATTATATGTGAAAAAAGAACTCTTCTGAACGGCAGCACTTTCACTGCTTTGAAAATCGGCGAAAAATTACATAATGTAAAATATATGCCTAGATGTTCAAAACATTACGTTGAACCTGGAAATATTGATTACTTTGTTTAAACTGCGGAACCATAAAATATTACGACAAAAAACAACCAAATTATTGAATATTGCGGCAAAATTCACAATCGCAAGCTTCTTTTCAACAAGCATGGTTTACCCCGTTAAAATCAATGCGAGTCGGAATAACTTCGCGTCACTCGTGATCCGCCCGGAACCGGATTCTGAAATAGTGTTCAGTGACTGAAACTAATATCTCATATATCACTGCTTTCCTTCGGATGGATTTTCACGTTGCTGGGTGGGTGATTTACATCTACCTATACCCCATTTATTTTAAATCAATGCATGGTATTTCGAATTGAAGTTCTGTGTTATAAGCTGGTATATGTGCAAAGAGAGAAAATGCATTGAACACTTTATATTTTAGTACCTACGTATGTTGAATATAAATATTACGAGCGCGATTAAATTTTGGAAAATTGTGACGCTTTAAATCCTGTTTTAGTTCCAAATCATCTTGTCAACTAAGGAGTTTAAGTTAGCTTGTATTGTCAACTAGTGGAATATTTTGGAATACTATCTAATATATAAAGAAAATGTTGAAACGAAAAACTATAAGCGAACAGACGAAAAAGTAAGTACGGTGATGTCAAACGTGTAAATTAAATTTAGTGTTAATATACATCTAAAATTTTATTTCACTTTTTCAGTGAATAAGATTTGAAAATCAATACTATAGACTTGACTATGAGAGAACTTAGTGTTAGAATTGTCTGACACGGTAATTTAAACTTAAACCAGTGACTAGTGAAAAGTTTTGTGGTCGACATTTACGGGCAACTCCAGCGGATACCCCATTTGGTTTAGTGTATTTTATTTTTCGTATAAAATACAATGTAGTACAACAAATATACTTTAGTTTTGTATGGACATACAAGGTTAAAGAATGTCAATCTCAGAGCTCACAAGGGACTAAAAATTCATATATATATGTAGTTAGTATGGAGCTGACTTAATGATGGAACCAAAAGGTGGGACCGTCTCGACTATAAGTTTCGTATAATGACTGGGTAGTCATAGTCTGTGAGAAAAATTATGTGATTAAGGACAGATGAAACATATTTAATTTGATTAATTTTTACATAACTTGATTTACATAATTTTATCATTATAATTTCATCATGGATAGCCATAATTAAGTCAACCCAAATAAGAATTGACGTAAGGAAGATTAATTTGTTATCTGCTGGCATTGACTAATTTCACTGACGTTAAAAAAAAATCTAAAGATGGAAATTGGTATAGGTATATTGGTAATAGTGAAGTGGCAAGAAGAAGAGGCTGGCGCCCGCCGCAAAAATTCAATTGCGGCCTATTTAGAAAGTGCTGCAAAGAAAATAACGTAACAGGCTAGATTGCATGCCTTGTTTTCATTAGCATGATTGGACTGACCCCATTTAAAGCCGGCCTCACGACCTCACGTACGCGTATTAGGGTTTAAAAGGAAAATCCGTTTTTATGGGTGTTAATTATTTGGGTGGTAAACTTGAATAGCCTGAATAGAAAATTTTAAGAAGATTTTCATGTTTTAGTCATGTACGAATAGCAAAATATTTTTTTTTTGACAGTAGTACTTTCGGTATGTTTTTCCGGGAAAGTACTGCTGCCATATTTGTGCCGCCAAGCAGTAGCTCATACTCATTGCTGTGTTCCGGTTTGAAGGGTGTGGTTGCCTGTCAAATAACAGGCTCATGTAATGTTCCACTTTTCATGTCTTAAGTTACGGGCGCCCATAACTAAGGGAAGGCCCAGATTTATAGCTTTTAATATGGGCAGAGTTGACCTTAACATCAAATGATCGTTTATCATTCCATCGTGATCGTTTCGTAACTTATTCACATAAATAGAATAGATGGGCCTCATAGCTCAATTGGTAATAACGCTGCCTTCGTCGTGGGTTCGATTCCCACCCATCCCATTTGTGTGAAGAACATAAATGTTTGTTCTGTGTCTGGGTGTTAATATGTATTATCTGTATGTATTGACAAAAAGTACATAAGTATCATATCAGTTGTCCGGTTCCCATAATACAAGCTATTTACTTAGCTTACTTTAAGGCTAGATGGCGCTGTGAAATGCCCACCAATGTTATTATTTTTATTATAAAAGCATTATTTTTATGATTATTATTATTATTATTAAAAAACCACAGATAACAGGCCGTAACACATGTATAAGCCTCTAATGTTTGTAATGGATGGACACCGGCCTACTTTCGACAAGCCAGAGTGAATGAGGTTTTAATCTACCACGGGTATCCAATTGGAATGCGTCCACATATAAATGATTTAAGCTCACACAGATAAGCTCCTATTTTGACTCTATGTTACGAATTGGTGTGCGCATTTCATTAGCGCATTTCACAACCCGTTAAGAGCGTTGTGGCCCAGTGGTAAAAACCCCTTGTTTCAATCCAAAGGTCAATGGTTCAAATCCTGAAGGATGACAACGAGGATTTTCACTTAAAAAAAATTGTGTGCGTTTTCTCAAAGGAAAACGTCGTTAGGAAACCGGCATGTTGTCCTAGAACCAAAAATCTAAGACATGTGACAAATACACGAAAGGAGCTTCTTTGAGGTGCACTTTAATTCTTAACACCGGTTCGAGAGAGCTAGTGACTCAATAAGTAGTATTACGAAATATAAACGATAGCTCATAGACGCGCCTATTCCATGTTCGCACGAACCATCGATTGAAGCGGTCGATGAGTCAGTCATCAGTTCAAGAGGATATATATATTGTCTCTGGTCCGCCCAGACGTAAACAAAGTCTAACATAGCTCTTACAGTTTTAATTATTTATTACACTGAATAAAAGTGAATTCAGACCTCAAAGTATCGGCAACATCGAAATAACCTCCGAGGAAGTCAATATCATCATCTTGAGGCACATCCAAAGGACCATATTGCGGTAAATTCCATGAACGCTAAGCTTGGACACTGGACACAACGGTTAAAACTCAAAATCAGTGGTCTGAACTCAAAAACAGTGAGTAGGAATTTCAATTTTTCACGAGTGATTTCAGTACCAATAAAGTTGACAATACTAAAGCAGCTGTTTACCGGCGTTTGTGACAGCGACTCGCCAAATTCTGACATTCAACCATATGTCATCACGACAGTGGCCATAGACTATAAAGTGGATAAGTAAGAACCGATCACGACACCAGAGACATCTATTGGCGAATAGCAATACTTATTCCCTCAAATCGCTGCAGGGATTTAAACTGACAAAAACGATCAAACGCGAATATCAGTTTTGTTCATAATGGATTGTGCTGCTTGCTACACACCGATTGTAGGCGAGGATGGTAGGCATTGTAGTGTAGTTACATGCAACAAAACTTTCCATCATCTATGCACAGGCGATAAGTATTCAGCTGAAAATGTTTCTTGGTTGTGCCCAGAATGTCGTTGTGCTCCCAAAAGAGGAGGGTACAATAGCTTGACCCCTGTGGGTAGCTCCAAGAAATTGCATGATATGAACGTCACACATCGCAAAAAGATAACATCTATGAATGCAAATGAGGAAAGTGAAATTACAAAGAGTGCTGATGCTGACCTTACCTCTGAGATTCACTCTCTCAAAGAAGAAATAGTCGTAATGCGGGAAATGTTAGTACTCTCAGTTTCAGCTGTGAAAAATAATGAAAGCTTGATGAAGAAATATACATCGGAGATAAAAGCACTTCATGATAAAATCCAACTTTATGAAACATCTAACAACACATTAGCCACGGAGCTTAAGATTTACGCGGCAAAAGTTGAGATACTTACTCTTCAGATGACAAAGTTGGAGGCCCCCGGAGTTCAAGTAGTCTCCGAAAACCAACATCAGCATCAGGCATCTTCTACTTCTATTTCAATATCTGATCTTAAGATAAAACCTGCTGCAGAAGTTCAGAAAACAAAGAAGCAAAATAATGTAAACAGAAAGCTGATTAAGGCCGGAACAACATTTCCGTCGTTGCATCCTCAACCTCAAATTGACGTTGAGGAGTTAAAGAGCAAATTAATATCTAGGCCTATTTCGGAAATGACACACGGCAGTGTCGTAATGGATAAAGAGCCCAGCTGTCTAAGCCACTCGGAACCTGAAGCTCAGCAGTGGACCGAGGTGAAAAGGAAAAGAAGGCAAGCTGCTTCGATTTGTGGAACGGCTGGTCCAGCTGTTACTTCCCTTAAAGCAGTTGAAGTGCGTAAATTTCTCCATTTATGGAATATGGAGTCAAGTGCAAACGAGATCCGTGATTACCTTCGACAGCTATGCCCAAGCGCATCTTGCACAGTAGATGAGCTGACTCCCAAGGGTAATTATAAGTCCTACAAGATAGGTTTACCGTTGGCATATTACGAGAAATGTTATTCCAACGACGTTTGGCCAGTCAACGCCAGGATAAAGGCATGGGTCACCTTCAAAAAACCCTCAAGCCCAAGGTTATCTACACGAAATAATCAGCCCTTTCGTGGCCAAGCAGGTATTAGTGCGCACTAAGAATGCGAGGTTAAACGTCTTTTACCAAAACGTCCGTGGGCTTAAAACAAAACTCAGACTGTGGCGAAATAACTTATTGTTATTAGAACATAATGTTGTAGCTGTGACGGAAACATTCTTAGACGATTCCGTGGGAGACGCCGAATTAGCATCGGGCGAGTGGAGTGCTCTCCGCCGTGACAGAGGCACGCCTTGCGGAGGCGTCCTCCTTGCTGCGCGTGCTCCTATTGTACTGCGTCGCCGTCGTGACTTAGAAACAGATAAGGGAGAAGATCTGTGGGCGAGTTTTACGTGGCGGGGACGCCCGTTTCATGTGTGTGTTGTCTACATTAAACCAACTGCCTCTGATAATGTCTATATGGAATGGTTTTGTAAGATTGAAAGTTTTATTCATGTACTGAAGGGATCTATATTTATCTTTGGAGACATAAATTTAAATAGTGCCTCTACAAACATTTCTAATTATTACTGTTACTTTTTGTCTTTTTGTAGTTTGACTGATAGAAATTTTGTTATCAATGCACACGGTGGAATGCTTGACGTGGTTCTGGTCCAGGAGAATGTTAGCGTTAATGAGGTAACCGTCTCGACATCAGACGGAATTGTGCCAGCCGACGCGTATCACCCACCCTTAGATATCAAGGTAAGATTTGGCTCAGCTCATTGCTCTAATATCGTCAAGCCAAGCAACTTAGACCATGCTAAAGACTGGAATTTCCTCAAATGTGACTATGCCCAATTATATCAAGTATTAGCAGAGACCTCGTGGAAGAGTGTTGTTGATACGGATGACGTTGACACCGCTTGTCAACAATTTTATGACATAGTATATAGTGTCTTTGACCAGTGCATGCCCAAAAAGCGGCGCAAGGGCACCACTGAGAGACGTTACCCCGTTTGGTTTACGGGTGATATAATTAGTGACATTCGTCTAAAGACAAGACACCATACATTATGGAAGCGCTCTAATTCGGAGGAGTCTTACAGGTCTTTTTCTAGGCTCAGAGCGGACTTGAAACTGCGCGTGTCTACAGCTTATGATAGGTATATCTCTGGCATTGAAGACAATATAAAACTGAATCCACGTAAATTCTGGCAACACATATCGAGTTTAAGATCCAAGGGTGGATTTGAGCCTAGCCTCACTTATAAAGGTATTTCTTGCTCGGGCCCAGACGCAGCTGAAGCTTTCGCCAATTTTTTCGCAAGTGTTTTCCTACCCGATGTGCCTCAACTTGATGTCGCAAATGCTTGTTTCAGAGATAACACTGTAAATAGCAATTATGTGAACGTAGTAAAGTTTACGGCAAGTGATGTAGTATATGGGATTAACAAGTTGAAACCAAATAGTTCCATTGGTCCTGATATTCTTCCGCCAGCTATTGTCAAAAACGCAAGAACACAGTTGTGTGACCCTCTCTGCCATATCTTTAATCTGGCTTTAAAACTGGGTGCTTACCCTAGACAATGGAAGTTGTCAAGAGTCACACCAATACCTAAGAGCAGCAACAGGTATGCGGTGGAAGAGTATCGACCAATAGCCATTTTATCCTCGCCAGCAAAAATATTTGAAAGCATTCTGCACAAGTACATTTACACGCAAGTTGGAAAGTACTTGTGCAACGAGCAGCACGGCTTCAGAACCAAAAGGTCTGTAAATACAAATCTACTAACTGCAGTTGACTACATCTCCAATAGCCTTGACAGGGGGACTCAGGTGGATGTGCTTTATTTTGACCTTGCGAAAGCGTTTGATAGGGTTAATAACGACATCCTGCTGGAAAAACTCTGTCGTATAGGCTTTGCCCCTGGGCTTCTCCGGCTACTTGCAGACTATCTGCGTGACCGCCAGCAATTTGTTAGGCTCGGTCTCTATGAGTCTAAACCCTATCACACGCGATCCGGAGTAAGTCAGGGATCTATACTTGGTCCCCTTCTGTTTTTGTTGATGGTCAATGACTTACCTACATCCATCGAACATGCTAAGAGTTTGCTTTATGCTGATGACTTAAAACTCTTTTTGGAGATTAAGTCTGAAAATGACGCCATCAAACTTCAGGGAGATGTCGATGCAATTCTGGAATGGAGCGTTGCGAACAAGTTGGAATTCAACTGCAGCAAATGTTACGTCATGACTTTCGGCCGAATGCGTCACCCTCAACTCTTTGATTATAAACTGGGCAGCCAAAGGATACAGAGAACCGTTGCAATGAAGGATTTGGGGGTGACATTCGACCGAAAATTGAACTTCCATGGCCACATCAGTGCGTTGGCGAAAGAGTCCTTCAAACGGCTCGGGTTCGTTCTTAGGAATGCTAGGGACTTTCGACAACACAATGTGGTTCGACTGTTATTTGGAGCACTCGTGCGGACCACGCTGGAGACCAGTGCATGCGTCTGGAACCCGCATGAATCAACATATGCCTTAATTCTGGAAAAAGTGCAAAAAGCGTTTCTGAGATACCTTTATAAGCGGTTGTACGGGTATTACCCTTTTATGTACCCCACTCAATTCCTTCTGGGTTGTTTGGGATACAACTCGCTTGAAGTTCGGCGGAAAAACGAGCAGTTGATAACGGCGTGTAAACTTCTCCGCGGCAAAATAGACGCTCCGGACTTGAGCAATGAGCTGTGTCAACTCTTCACCCCCGACAAGTACAATAGGGCCCGGAGACACAAGCTGTTTGCTGTGCCACGCAGCCGCACCGTAGCGCGCGCTACCTCCCCTCTCCCGCGAGCCCTAACCACGCTCAACGCGCTCCTGGTTGCCGCGCCCCACACTGATATATTTGCGGACGGATGGATGAGATTATTATCAGAGGTTCTCAGATTTTGTGAGACTGATGACCGTGAATAAAAGGATGTGTTCTTTTAATTTTGATTTATATTTTGAGCTTTCATGTTATTATTATTATTATTGATCCTTATTTTTAAGTTGTTTATGTTGTGATTGACCTTTATTTATAAGTTGTTTTATTTTGACATTGTATTTGTAATTGTATTATATTTGTAATGTATTCAGTAGATGTAATTGGTTTATCCGTATTTATTGAATTAAAATAAATAAAATAAATAAAATAAAATAGCTCATACGCGAAAACACGCCCCGTAGGCAAATGCCCTAAATTAATCACTTGTATTTGATTACCTTTCCAATTCTGAATGCATAATATAATTATTTCTTGGAACTTCATTATATAAATTAATAATTAGAAAGTTCACGCGAACTTATTTCGAAGCATGGCAATTATTTAGACTAGTCTCTAGGGGAAACAAGTTTTCCGTTCTTATATTATACAGAGTTATTTGTAATTTCCTAATTACCTTTTAGGGGATGCTTCTGTACGTGATAAGGGTCGATATTTGTTCCTCGATTTTCGGAAAGTCAATGTTTCAGGCGCGTGAAAGCCTAGTGTTTACATATTTATTGAGTTTGAAGAATTCCTTTGAGTTTCAATGGCTGCAACAAGCAAGGAGCAATCGTTTTAAAGCAATTATTACGTCAGTGTTTTCGTGTTAACGTCTCATTAAAAATGTTTACTATTATGTACAGAAGCTACGCTACACCTTAAGTGTCGTTAGCATATTACCCGATAATTGATAGTTCTTAAAAACTGTTTTATATAAGTAAATTACATTGTAATACACAGATAAAGAACATTTATATATTTATATTCTTCGTAGAAAGTTTGTCCTAGATGAGAATCAATCCAAAATCTGCAGGGCAGAAAGCAGAGCTCTACTAACTGAGCTGTGAGGCCAGTCAACTTTTTAAGTTTATTACTGCAATTTTAATTATTATCTTTATTATTATTATATAAAAAACATTTTTTTCATTAATATGAAGTGTTGAATAAATTTTGTATTATGTATAATTTATCATTGTGTATAAATAAAACTAATGCTCACACTGGTTATCACATTGACAATAGACTAATTATTTATATTTAAAACTCAATAGTTACTTATTCCTTTGCTTCAAAATACAGTTAAAGAGTCGATCTCAGCTATTTCAATTCTATTAATAATGCCAATAGCGTTCTAGGTTGAATATTTCAAAATCAGTTACCTACTAAAATATACTAGTTTGCTTGCTAGAAAAGTAAGAATATAAAAAAGTGCAAGAGTAACCAATGTAAAAAATTGGAGTGATAAAGATGTGTGCGCTTTTTAAACATATATAATTCCTATACATGTTTTTTCTTTTCATTCCTTTACTTTTATTCTAACATCACGTGGGATCATTTTAGAATACCAGAATACAAAGTTAAAAACAAACTCATTATACAAAAACAACGCATAATATTTTACTACAGAGAATTTCCTTTGAAAAGTATAGTATACACAATAGTAACCATACACATACCATTGAATTAGCCGAATAAAAAATACTTTCTTATGATTTTTTCTGGAACCGACATTTTTATGTTCCATTTTTGGAGTCACGCCAATTAAGCAGTCCTCAGGATACATTTACACATTATTTTCCTCATTTTAAATTTTTTTGGGTTTTCACAAGAGAAATTGCTGTAACCCGATGAATATAATGAATTGGTACCCCTCACAGATTATAATTACATACAGTTTCCTGCCACACAGAAATGATTAAAATAGTGATTTTCAAATTCTTGTGTTTTGTATAATTTGTACATGTCAATGTAAAAGACTGAGGTTTGGTTACGGATTAGATTTACCAGTAAGGCCTTTAACCTTATTACACTACTAGCTGTTGCCCGCGACTTCGTCCGCGTGGAATTCGGTTTTATCTCGCACCCCTATTTTACCCCTCGGAAAAGTAGCCTAAGTTACTCCTTGTTAAATCAGCTATCTGCCAGTGAAAGTCCCGTCAAATTGGTCCAGCCATTTCCGAGATTAGCCGGAACAAACAGACAGACAGACAGACAAAAATTGTAAGATATGTTGTTTTGGTATATGTACCGTGTATACATCCATATGCACTTAGTAAAAAGCGGTTATTTTAATATTACAAACAGACAGTCCAATTTTATTTATTTGTATAGTATAGATATATAGATTGGTTTGCGAGCATGCTTCCAGCGAAGCCATTAAGGAACGTGCGGCGAACGTGCGAACGTGCGCAGCGTGCTCGCCGCAACATCATGATGGGCGCCATCTTGCACACCTGCTTACTTATGTAGTAACTACCCGCTTATCACAGATGTGTGTCTTCACGACACTCGTGAGCGTTTTAGGATCACATTTAACAACTCCTAAAATGTAGAACATGACATTAACACGCAGGAACGAAATGTTTTACGTGATGTGTCTGTGTCATTGGAGAATGCAAGTATATCTTTTTCAAACACATATGAATGTATTCTTTGTGTTTCTCCTTTCTTCAAAATCATTCCACACCTCAATTGTTAAATCAAAAAAATTGGCCTTAAATGGTTACATTTTTCCTATAACATAATTTACATAACTGAATAAAGAAATATATACCCTTGTAAAATCTGTATTCACACAGAAAAAACCATTACCCCAAAAGAAAAAGCAACAACATAAATAGGAAACGCCCAAAAGCGCTTTAGACTTTAATATTAATTCCGACAACCGATTTTAATAACATCGGTAATGTATAAACCCTGCATGGGTTTTCCTTCCGTTTTTTTATAATTAATTTTTGTATAAAAATAGATGGCTCCAAATCTAAACGTGTTTGTATAAAGAGAAAACCGGTGAAATAGTCTGTGATTACAATAGGATTTCACGGAGACCTTTGGGAGCAAGCCCCTAATAAAAGAATAAGCCGTCAACAGAAAAATGCCTTAAAACTTCCGGTTTCATCGTGGATATAATAAAAAAGTAAGAAATACTGACGAAGGGAGCTAGCACCCTCTGGTACTATACTACGTAGGTACTTACTTCGTGTCTTGAATGGGGAAGAAACTTTGTATAATTATCATGGACAAGGATAACCGGTTTATCGATGTCCATGATAATTATAATAATAAAGTAATAGAACATTTCTTTTTAACCTAATGACCTTTTTTAGAAACAAAAACTTATTTGTGCGCTACTAAAGGTCGCACTGCTGAGGAGAAATCTTCTTTTGAGTAACTAGTTTCAACTGCTTTAAATTCAGCCTTGTTTTAATTATGCAGACAATAACTCAAGTGGCTTCCAAATTAACTTACATTCTGGTAAATCTTTCCGATGTCAATGTGCGTTCGCTAACTGACGCAGTCAGTTCTAAATATTACTAATTGGTTCAGGTGATGATAATTTCAAACGCTGTACAGGTGTTTCACCTCATAAATCTTATTAGTAAGGCCAGACAAACTACACGTTTGTTTTAATTCTGCTGTGGTAATGCCATTGAAGTCTTATTCGAGTACTTCAGTAGAGTAAATAAACAAATGAAATAAAAAAGGCACATGTAGTTAGTTCAAGTAGAAAAGTATAAAATAAATGCGAGCAGGTCACGAGACCCGACAAATAACAAACAAGCCCCAAAAAGTGCTCTAAACTCCTGTATCGTTAGTCCGAACCACACTCATCTTTCCACGCAAAGAATTTTCACAAATAGCACTTTTAGTACTCGAACACTCGAAAGTTCTCTAAAAATAATAAGGTATGACCGATGACCTATGGTCTGATTCCGAATTCAAAGTTTGGCAAAGGGTACTAGGGCGGTGAAATCTCGGTGGAAAATGAACCAATCGCTCTAAAACATCAAATTAACTGGATATCGAGTTCTAGCAACCTCAATTGCCAATGTTCCATTCCTGAGCTCAATTGGGATGGGAGTAGTCACGTCTCTGGAGTCAAAATTACCAAATGAACAGAATGTCGGGAAACCATTTGCCGATTGAGTAAGCATATTTCTCAGGGTATATTGCATTTAGAGAAGGACACTGATTTCATAGGGGCCAAGCCATAACAGGCCTTATTGCAACTCTGTAGAGATCAAGGGTGTTGTTAAATTCCAAATTCTGGGTCTCAATTGAGCGCTAAGATTGCTTGTTTACAGCTGGTAGAGTATAAAGTAACACATCTACAATTAACTGAAACCTAATTCAAGAGTCAAATATATTTAAGGATATCAAAAATAGTTCACTTACTACATTATATCATCATACATTACAATGTCCATATTTACAAAAAGTATATAAGTACTATATCAGTTGTCTGATTACCGTGACACAATCTATGCTTACCTTTCTTTGGGACTAAATGGCGCTGTGTGAATTGTCCAACTATATCTTTAGCTACACTTAAAAATCCAATATTAAGCTCCTGTTCCGATTTATTCACATGACAATGTTCGAATGGAGCTTACAACCCGAATTTGATACTTGTTGACTTCACATAACCCGGATCGAATTTTCTCTGATTTAAAATGTCGTAGGGTGACGCTTGAGATCCACTCAAACCGGTGTGCCGAGTGAACTTAGAAACTGAAGGGTCATCACTCACTACCATAAGCTTCACTTACATCTTCGGATTTCAAGTCGCTCCGAGCAGACTGCTTGAGTTTTCCCGATTTATTTCGCACCTTCTATACGTGAAGAGCGAACTTTAGAATTTAAACTTTATCACGTTTTTATATGTCAGTAATGAAAAAATTGCATTTTTCGTAATTCATATCACATGCTTGTAAGTGGTTAAACACTAAGAATCTTAACGCAGCCAAACCAGAAGAGTTTGTCTCTTCCTGCGTATTGAGAAAGGGCAGGATGAGATGTCAGAGAGGCGCGCGGGCAGCGCGTGTCCCTTCCGCGCGGAAAGCATTGAGTTTTCTGGTTTGCCAAAACGTTTTCAATGGGAACATATATAAAGTATTTTGTGCTTCAGTTCTTAGATTTTGCTTTGATTCACACAATTTGCTAAACATTTTTATATTACTATCATGACCTGACCGGCTTTATTATCAGGCGCAATTATGTTGGCTAGGCAAAAAGTAATTTCATGAAATGGCTAGGTCACCAGCTGATACAAGCAATCTAGCGTTTAATTATGAAAAAAACAATAGGTTGGAAAAATCTTTTTGCAACCAAAATCATTTTCTAAATGTCACTTTCAGACGCACTTCTGAACTACTAACGTCTCAAAATAAATTATTTGATACATGCATGACACCGATATTAAGCCGAGCGACTGTGAGATTGAATTTTCCTGAAATTGAGTCCTTGACGTGGTGACATGAAGAGCTTTGAGCTCCAACCTGTCAACAAAATGGTTCTGAGATGTGAAGTATGATACGACACACGGTGTAGACAGATGATAATTTGTTTAGTTTTAACATGCATTACTAGAAAATTATCTTCAATGTAATTATAATACAAATGGATCTTTTACACTTTACTGCTAATGGCGTAATGACGCCGCATATTAGTTGGATCTAAAAAAAAAAAAAGCTTATTGTGCATTATCATCATTGTGTGAAAAAAACATCTTTATAGAAGGAGGGGCGTATTTGCTTAAAATTTAGTTTTCTACCAGAACAGAAAATGAATTTGGTTCTATAGAAAATGAACTAAACAAAGGTTAATTAAAGGTTAACATTTCTCAATAAAAAACGTCTTGCAAAGAAATAAATTGATCATTATATTTCTAGTTTCAGCATAAAAACGACATTCAAGACAAATTTAAACCTAGTTTCGTTCAATTTATTAAAAGTTTTCCCAAACGGAGGATGAAAACAACAAGTTCAGTAATTTTAAATTACATTGAGTCAATACATACAACACAAAAAGAATACAGAAATGTATGGATTGACATGACATTTATTTATTTTATTTATTTATGAAGGGTTACCAGCAAGTGATACACATTTCTTACATTATTATCATTATAAAAGTATACTTCTTGTGCTCACTCCCTCAAGGTAACCACAGCTTACACAGGTAGAATTCCTTGTTGAGGTTGTTGACAAATACAGACATTAGATAGGTCTTTGAAAATTATGTAAAGGTTATTCGTTATTTTATTTCTATTTTAAGTCAGTAGTTGGTGGTACGGTAAAGTCAATTATAAACATCGTACCCTCCAAATTTTCAACTATGGACTGACCAATTCTGAGAAAAGGTAAGCTATAACACTTAAAACACACTACACTTAAAAACGAATAAGTACGAAAATTGTCTTTAATCAGATATTAAACGCAGTTGTTGAGATATAGTATATTTTCTGAAAAGGTAATTTAAGTCGTTAAACAATCATTTTAAATCATTAAATGACATTATGATCGATCGGTATTTTATAAACGATTGATGATTTCTCATTACATTCATACACTTATAAAAAATAATCAGAGCAGAGTTATGTTCGAGGCAGTGCTGATGAATAAACACAACTATAATATTTACTATATTACTACTTAATATACTATAACTATACTAGTATACTACTAAGAATCGTTAAGTATTGGTGATCTCACAGTTTGTATAGACCGCATCAGTAGGAGCAGAAAATAATAGTAGTATTAGCTCGTTGAATAATTAAATGTTTTTAATAGGACCTTCCAAAAATTACAATAAAGTTAGAAGCTTGATTATGCCGGTTACTAGCTTAGCCATTTTATTGAATATACTCTGTTAATAGTTTTACGAATAAAGTTTTAATGAGTATGTAATGAAACTACATTGGAAACACACATCATTAAAATCAAGAGTTAAATTGTCAAGTCATTCGCCTTAAAACGTTCAAGACCCGCCCTACACTTAAGAGACAATTTGTCTACTTAATAACTGGCCTCACCTGTCCACTAGATAACGTAGTATGTGCTTTCTCTTCTTTGATTAATAGACTCTGAACACTACTTTTTAACGAGATATAAATTATAAATTCAGAGTTTTACTTCTAACGTTGGTCATTAAAACTGAGCATCAAAAAACTCCAATTATTTTGAAGGAGTGAAGTACTGAAACAATATTTTTATTAGTATGCATTTCACTTAACTAAGTTTTTTTGTCGGGCTAATGTTAGTTCTTAAATATTAAAAAGGATATGAATGTTTGAACTGAACCTCGAAACTAATAAATAGAGTTTTTCAAATTCAAAAATCTTTATTTCCTTAAAATTCATAAATTTTTTGAATCGTTTTCTGGCTACACTTGAGTCTAATTCGTTTATACAGAATGGACCTCAAAAAAGTGAATATAGTGTGGTGTCATTAAAAATGTAATTTCAGTGTTCAGCATTGACGCTGATGATTAAACATAATTTAACACTCCTGAGGAGGATAATAGCTTTTCATATATTGATATTCTTTACCAATTATATTATTAGCTAGTATTCTCTACTATTATGTTACATGTTATTATACTAATTTAGAAACAATTTGCTTAACTTTCGTGACGCAAACTCAGAAATGCCCGTGATAAATTGATTCACCAGAATATCTCACTTCAAACGCTCCGCAGCTAACAATATTATGTAGTTTAATCGTAATCATACATATTGGGAATATATGTGGGAAGCGAAAGTATGTTAGGGAATCTCAGGGAAATTGAATTCATTTTAACTTACTATTTTTGCTAGTATAATTCTCAATTACTACATTTATTTTCATGCTAATGTGTGTTTATTTATTGTTTGTTATTTAATATAAAAAAAACAACGTGATTATTATACCTTTTGTTCCTGTGTTTCGATGAACGATTAGAAGCAAAATATGCATTTCCAAGATGTTTTTTTAATTTTTATTTAATAATAAATATTTTAATTTCAAATTCGAGCAAGTCTAGGACCAAGTTTCAGTGCGTACCTACCAGTACCTGAAAATGTCTCTTGTGCCTAGTCAACACACTATCAATATAAAAAAAAACATGGAAATTTAAAGATAACTCTATTTTTGGAAAATAATTCTGCAACCTGGATTTTGTTAGCATAAAAACAGGCACTCCTCAAAACTCCGCCGTCGTCGATATATGCAATACCTAGGTATCTGCTAACTTCCACATTATATCTGTATCCAATATAAGCTGAACTTTGCTCGTAAAGGACGCCACCTCAGGAATGCCAGTGATAAATTGATTCTCGAGAATATCTCAGTCCAAACGCACCGTCACTAACAATATTACGATGGCTCAACTATAACTACACGCAATGATGTGTAGTGTATGAGGAATAACTATGTTTGGGTAAATTGGAGGTAATTGTATCAGCATCCGGACAAATGTTTTCGTGTTTCGCAAATGTTTGTTAGTAATTTACTGCTATACCGTTTTCGACTATGCTTGTTGAGCGTTGGATGTTTTTATTTTAATAAGGTTGTCGTCATATCAGCTGGTTGTCATAGACTACTGAACATAGGCTTCCCCCATAGATTTCCATTATGAATAGCCTTGAGACATTTTTTCCCCCATCCTTCCGCGGTATTACTCATCAGTCCATTGGGTCGGCTGTGGCTGTCCTAGTGTCCTACGCTACTTAATTAAGTTGTATGACGTTATTGTTATTAAATATTAATTATTATTTGAATATGAATTTTTAGTGACTGTGTCATTCAAGACATTTTAAGTAGCCAATATAAAAATAAAATGAATAGAACAAACATGAAACAATTTGTCCAGTAATTTCTCATCTTTATACAATTACAACTCACATCGGCGCGGCCCCAAGGTTTCTGGGTTAGGGGCTGTCAGCTCTAGGAAGTGGTCAAGCTTCGCGGTCTCGCCGGGCATTTATGCCTGAAGCCTGTTTTCTGGAGGGGTAGGCAGAGAGCACCATCTACTACGATCCTGATATTCTCCTATGCTTCATCGACTCTCATAACAATCATGCATGCTTTTCGATTTCTTAATTTTGCCTAGCCCTATTCCAAAACGACACCAATTTGGTCTAAATATTTAATTTAATCTTACAATTTAATTAATACAATAAATATTTTTTTGTTGCTTATTGACCAAATAAAAGTATATTACGATAACATTAAACTGCTATTTTTTATTACACCTTACCATTTTGATTATAAGGTCCAATACACAATCTGCTAGGATAGCATTTTTTATATCGATTTAATAATGAGTAATATAACAAACATCGAGAACTGTAAACCGAACTCTAATATCATGTGCGTAAGGTTGTTTTCAGCGTTTATTGTAACTAAGTGGATCATTTTCAGTGAAGGCCGTAGATTCGAGAACAGGGCAGTTAAGATGATGCGATAGCGCTTTAATATGAGCCGGAACCGCAGATTGTATAACAGGTAGTTAGGCGGAATCTACCACTGTGGGCCCCAGGACTGAGGAACATCTGAATGTGATATGGGCTGCAATACCTAGTATTGTGATAACTATAAACAGATACCCCTTCACGCCTTTATTCCCGCGGGTAGGCAGAGCCATTATAGGCCATATTTCACCTTGTGGGGGTTTTAATTTTATCTTGGACTGTTTGTTTTAATTTATTTCATCTTAATATGTAACGCAATAATAATGTTACACTCACAAAATAATAAGTAAGTCCAGGTGGACTATGGAAGTAAATTCCATCTATTGGACATTGAATTAACGTTATTAGTAACAAATTACTTTAACCTAAATCATTATTTCAATCATTTTTTTTGCAGAATTTTCATGAGATCCCCTTGATATTTTAAACATTTATTTATATTAGTTGCATGTGAATTGAGATTATAAAAGCTCATCACACATTTAAATCCGAAAGCAAACTGAAACACTTAAGATTTAAGATTCTACTAAACGAATTCCTGGCTATGAAGAATATGACATTATTCCAACGGTGAATAAACTCGCGAAAGAATTTTACAATGTTCCGTTATGTTTTCAAACGGCATATAAAGGCTAGAATTGTTACCATTATCATAAAACCGTCCTCAAAACACAATGCCGAAGACATTACGACCTGAATAGGCCATTGATTCGTCAGTATCCGGTACTTTTCGACACAATTATTTATTGTTTCCCTTCGCGCCCTTGAATTCAGGGAAAGTGGCACGAACGCGGAATAATAAATTTTGCCCACAACTTTGAGATGGACGCGAAATTGGACAAAGCCAGAATAGGGAAACTTTTTGTTGTTATTAATAATCTTTTCGTCGTGAGTGAAGTAACTGATAGGGCCAGTTGCTTGCAAGATGCAATAATAGGACTTCTACCAAGATGTATGTGCCATGATGGACTGCCGCCGTACCCATTACGCCGCCAAACAGAAACGCATTCGTAATACGCATTCCGCTACGAAAGATGTGGTTACCGGTGAAATAAAATAACAACCCAAGAGATATTCTACCATTAGGTCTCAGCATTACGGGCACCATATATTACAATTTGGGTCTCAAACTTTTGTAGAGGCAGACCCAAGTCATGGTGCTTTTGTAACGTGCAGATACTACTGCTTAGTGCATGAAAGGAGCCTCGTTTAGGTGCACTTAAAATCCTTTCACCACACTGGTCCTCTAGTAACTACTGCTTATCATCAGACTGATCATTCATATAAATAAAAATCGGTAAAAAAACTTTTAAGTTAAACAGTTTTATTTTATGTGCACTGAAAACTACAAAATAAATAAATAGTTACTTACCTATCAACCTACGTTGGTGATCTCGGTCATTAATATCTCTGATGGTAGTGGTTGTCATAACATGAACCATGTCAGCGGCCGAAAGGCAGTTCATGAAAGAACACTAACACCAGGGTTTGCTTGGTAGGTAAACTAAGCAGCCCACACTATAACAAGTAGGTATTTTGACCTTCTAGTTCAGAAATATTTTAGTACTAGGCAGAATAGCTTTTAGGCATATTAGACTAAAATAAAAACGTGGGGCCCATTAACTATTTCTGTATTACTTTCTACTATACTAAATGTGGATTGCATCGACTTATTATAATCGTCATCATCATCATCCTAGCGGTTTATCCCGGTCGCATCCGAAACCTCATAGCTCCGGAGTCCAGGGTCCGCTGAATCGACTAACTATAATCTAAAAACTACTATAATCGTAACTGGAGGTTTTGACCATCAATAACCAGCCGTTACGGCTTCACCAGCGAACGCCGCGCCGAGCTCATGATCTACCAAAGTATAAGATATGCTCTGCCATAGGTATGATTTCAGAGGGGCCCCACGTTTTTATTTTAGTCTAATATGCCTAAAAGCTATTCTGCCTAGTACTAAAATATTTCTGAACTAGAAGGTCAAAATACCTACTTGTTATAGTGTGGGCTGCTTAGTTTACCTACCAAGCAAACCCTGGTGTTAGTGTTCTTTCATGAACTGCCTTTCGGCCGCTGACATGGTTCATGTTATGACAACCACTACCATCAGAGATATTAATGACCGAGATCACCAACGTAGGTTGATAGGTAAGTAACTATTTATTTATTTTGTAGTTTTCAGTGCACATAAAATAAAACTGTTTAACTTAAAAGTTTTTTTACCGATTTTTATTTTCTTGTTTTTAGTATTTAGTGAAATTGTCTACCGAATATTCCTCATTCTATTTAATTCATTCAGTGCATCATTATTACATGGCTGGAAGATCTTGGAAGCATATTAGGTAATCTTTCACTGACCTCAAAGATATCTTGGGCAAACAACACTGCTTGTCCACGGAAACCGTAGGTACTGCCCGTATAGACCAGTAAATTTTACGATTTTAACAAACGGGATGATTCTACACAGCAATCGCTGCTCTGCTTGCGTCAGCGCTTGAATCTCATCTGGTATTGAACCTGGATCCAGATTATTCCAGTACGCCTTTGATGGTGCTATTGTTTTATTACTGGTCACATGTGTTTGGCAGCGCGAACATAAAAGTAATGTTGTTTTTGAAGACAGTTCTGCAGGTAGATATCCTAATGCAGCTGTGTTGTAACGTACAGTATGAATTTGGTTAGGATAACAATGCTTCGTGCAAATGTCACAAACGTGTATACACGATGTGTTAATTGCATTTTCAAACGCTTGTACATGATTTTCAGCTCTGCGTTGCTGTGCACGCTCACGTTGGTTATTTAACCTGTCGTGGCGTTGCTCAGGTGTTTCTGAAGCTTCTAACTCCTTTCGTCTCTCACGCCGTCCTGTTAACCTGGCCTCATGTTGCTCAGGTGTTTCTGAAGCTTCTAACTCCTTTCGTCTCTCACGCCGTCCTGTTAACCTGGCCTCATGTTGCTCAGGTGTTTCTGACGCTAATAGCTCTCTTTGTCTATTACGTTGTAATCTTAGCCTGGACTCATGACGCTCAGATGTTTCTGATGCTAACAACTCTCTTTGTCTGTCACGTTGTGATGCTAGCCTGGACTCATGACGCTCGGGTGTTTCTGACGCTATTAGCTCTCTTCGTCTGTCACGTTGTGATGCGAGCCTGCACTCATGACGCTCAGGTGTTTCTGACTCTACCAGCTGCCTTTGTCTCTCACGTTGTGCTATTAACCTGGTATCACGTTGCTCAGGTGTTTCTTTTTTTTCTTCTTTCCGTTCTCTTCGTTTCTGTAGTCGACTATGGGCTTCATTTTCACTTTCCTTTGCACGTTTCGTTCTATACTTTTCTTTTGCCTTTTCGAGCCTTCTTTTTCGTTGTGTAGCAGTTTCGTTTGCTTTTTTATTTATTGTTACCATGTTGTTCCCACGATTAAGGGGCATTTTGACGGTCGACCCCCCCCCCCCCCCTCCCCAGAGGTCCAGTAAAGGGACAAGGCTTAATATACAACAAGATGCGCCCAATCTTGAGGGGGAAGCGCTTACGACATTACATTTTTATCCACCCTAATGCCATACAGTCCTCGGCACGTTTTAACCTATTACCTTAACTTGGGTGGTATAGCTACCGCTTACTAACGAGGTATCTAATTACGTATTTTTTTTTATCTGCCCCTCTAACGTCACACAATCTTGGACGCAACTGTTCTCGACACGACTAATCATGCCCCCACCTAATACGCCATTTTGTAACAGCGTCTATCTTGAGTTTGAAATTTTGACATAATGACAGTATTCTGCAGTGTAGTCCTATTATTTGATACCCATATTGTGGTGGTTGTGGAAAAATATGTACCTAGTCCGCCATATTGGAACGGCGTCCATCTTGAATTTTAAATTTTGACATAATCATCGTGTTTTACTAGTGTAGCCCTTTGATTTGATACCCATATTGTGGTGGTTGTGGAAAAATATGTACCTAGTCCGCCATATTGGAACGGCGTCCATCTTGAATTTTAAATTTTGACATAATCATCGTGTTTTACTAGTGTAGCCCT
This sequence comes from Chesias legatella, assembly GCA_947359385.1. NCBI lineage: Eukaryota > Metazoa > Arthropoda > Insecta > Lepidoptera > Geometridae > Chesias > Chesias legatella. The sequence continues at coordinate 3,605,060 of OX375768.1, read as the reverse complement.
TTGATTTGATACCCATATTGTGGTGGTTGTGGAAAAATATGTACCTAGTCCGCCATATTGGAACGGCGTCCATCTTGAATTTTAAATTTTGACATAATCATCGTGTTTTACTAGTGTAGCCCTTTGATTTGATACCCATATTGAGGGGGTTAAGGAAAAATATGTAATCCGCCATTTTGTATCGGCGGCCATCTTAGATTTATAATGTTATTGATTTTATTATATTGTATTGTCATCTAAATTAAATGTGTGTACCAAATTTCAGATCAATCTGACAACGGGAAGGTGCTTAAATTTCAATTTCTAATTTTGACCCAAATAAATTCCGTACGGGTCGAGCTAAATAAAACCGTTTAAAAATAACGCTGACATACTTCGACCCCGGCTGCACTAGGATTACCTGTCACTATCTGCATGGGTACAATAGTGGTAAACAAATAAATAAACATAAAGGAACTTGAATCCAAGTTTTTAGCTTTTGAGGCACCTTTATTTATTATAATCTTACAAGATTTTGCCAAACCTGTAATAATGATAACAAACCATTTATTATGAACTTTGACTCAAGATAAACAAAACCTGGTTTCTTTTCTTCAGGCATATTATTTTATTATTAACTGATATGGCGATTTTCCCTTTGGTTTGTTAGGTATGGTAAATGTTAATAATCGACATGTATGTATGTAGAATAAGTAGACATGATACATCATTATGTCAATCAGGCCGATCTAATTGGACGTGACCCATATACGACCCACGTATAGAAGTTTCATGAATATTTAAAACTAGTTTAGGGTAAGTCTGTTTTGTTTACACACCAATCCCTTTTATTAAAGAGACGGACATAAAAAGGAGCATGTTAAATGAGAACTTCAAAAAACGTTAGAACCGACCCTGTCGGTCAGTTTAAGAAGCGTTTTTCGGCTACGTTTACGTTTCACGGCTGGTAGGTAAGTTTGTAGTATTCAAGTTAATAAATTTGTAAGGATGGCCTGAATTCGGATAGATGATGTACTTGGCATGTAATTGGTCACTTATCACTGCATTTTGAGTTACAATAAGTTGAAAGTAATTTATTCTCAAAAGAACATAAAAACAGTTATCTTATATGAGATTGTTAACACTGTCTTAACTATATTATATGTGTCGCTAGTAACCAAAGCATGCCTAACGAAATACTACAAAGAATCAAAATAGGTACAGTTTTCTAGTGATCATTTGTTATAAACACATACTTTTTAAATACCAACATTATAATGTTCTTTGTTAAGCAGTAGGTAAAAAATATACAATTGAAATTCCATCAAAAACGGAGGTGGTCATACTACTTTTATTTTCTGCGAACGCTTTGCTCAATGTTGTGAGGTATAAAAGCATATACCATGGATATTATTGAATTTTTCTTCATTTAACATATCTTATTCATTGTGACAATGATGATCAATTATGTTAAGATGTAGACTGAAGGTCTTGCTTGTAAACGTATATACATAATATGTGTTATTCTGATTGAATAACTGATATGTTTAGTCTTCACAGGTAATGACCAAACAAGCTAATCAATCTCTAATAATACACTTTGATAAGTAAAGTCCTGATTGTTTAACTAATAGTTTAAGTGATAGTTATCAATCCAAGTGTATATTTCCTTATACCGCTATGTAAAAAAAAGGTTAACGATTTATAAGCGTGAGGAATACTATTTTTGTTTTAACGAAACACTTTTACTGAGAGCAAGTGGAACATTTTAGGATTTATCTGAACATGGCGTGTCGTCTGAAAGCGTTATTCCCTTAGCAATTTATCGCAGGCAGGATTACAATAAGCTTGGTATACTATGACTTCTAAATATAACGCAAACAGTGCATTGCGGCAGATAATGCTCAAACTAGGAACGAATATCATGCATATTGAGACATATATATTTTTAGGCAATCCCACGGCTGTGACTGAAAGGGAACCAAAAATAAATAAACAATAGTTTCCATCAGCATCTTTTTTTTATTTGTAATATCGTGTACACTAGTGTTTAATGTATAATTAAAATAAAATATGATTAATTATTATCAAACACTGACAACTACCAGCAATTATTTTATTTAGTTAGACGGCCTGCATCCTGTGGGCGGACGGCTCGTTCCGTAAGTGTATCAAATAAATAAAGCTGTCTATGTACATAATAATAATAATAATAATTTGTACATGATGTGTCTATGTTGGGCCAGAAAAATATTTTCAGCATTTTGAGCATGTTTCACGTTTCTAAGCGTGCTTAAGCTTGCGTGATACCTTATCACGCGAACTAGCCTTCGTAAGCTCCGTGTCACTCGAACATACCTTGATTATTTTATAACGAGATATAAACTTCATTGCGTCGGTTTTAAGTTTAATATGAACCACTCGTGATCCACCGTACTTTCAGGGTAGGTTTTTTCAAATAGATGAAAAATGTTAGGGTGAGTTTTTTATGCGAAAATATTTGTATTCTCTATATGCGTTAGAAAGCATTTCAAATTGAATGTATGTAATTCTGTTTAAATTTTTTATAATGATATCTAATATATCATCCTAGCTAATTTTAGACGTAGCACATCTTTTTATTAAAACCAATAAAATATTCCAACGTTCTTGTCTACTTTAAAAAAAAATTTTGAATTTCTTTTTTCACGTGTCAAAATAACACATCCTATGTATACACTGATGTTTTTTTAATAACCCTTTTAATATTAACTGGAGAAACGTTATAATATTTAATCAAACCCCAGACATACACATAAGCTCTCTTTCCAAAGGTTTTCTGAAAAATATCGCTTCTTAGCAATAAGACTGCCTATTTTATGCGTACCTTAAGTAGTCTACAGTTTGCATTTTTGTGTAATGGTTTACAATAAAGAATTTTCATTCGTTCGTCTCATTATTTTCTTAACTCAAATATAATCTTCCTTAGAGGAAAATATTTCTTGCAGAATCCCAAACGTATTTTATTTTATTTATATATTATTTTATTAAAATTCTTAATTTTCCAAAGACAATAATTACATAATGAAAGCTGCATGTTAAATTGCAGGTTGCCGGTAGGTATTCATGGAACTAAATTGCTAAACCTCAGCATCGCCGTTTGCTATTCGACTTGCAAAGTAGCTAGTAAATAGGTATGTGCTGGTGGTAAGGCCCACAGCTTACCAGAGTGGTTCACTTCTCTCTAATTACTAGTAGAATTTAAGGTAATTAACGAATGTAGTTAAAGTTTCAAAAACGTGCGTATATATTTTTTTGTTTGACGTTACTAAAACTATATTAAAACTACAACATAAATACATAATTCAACTATTGTGTCTATTATGTCCTTTTCAACGACATAACACTTGATTTTCCAGCATTTGCAGGCATTTTGAACTTTCAACCTACCTCGAAATATTTATTTCCATGCATCACTAGATACCTACTTATCCCTAGTTGCAAAGGTAATCTTCTAAATAAGCTCCTTAGCTTATTTTAGAGGCCCTTTATTTTTAGTGGTAAAATCCGCCCTTACGTACACGTATATGTTTGAAGAAACTTCACATATGGTTTCTAGGATCTACTCCCAACTGTGTAAAAATAAAAAATATTTTTTTTTCTCACTTATCCCAGTTATAGACGCTCTAATGGAATTTCCCAACCTTTCCTAGTATCAACGCCCCATAACTCACCCTCTAAATTCCGAGTATTTCTTCGTCTACGTCTTACTCTAACAATATAGGTTGGTGAAATACTAATCAAAAAGTTTTTACGCTTCGGTCGATTGCGGTCTTAAAAGTACACAACGAGTACGTTCAACTATCATGAGTAGTACTAATGGTTCTAGCCCTGTTGCAATGAAAACTGCGGTGAAACATTGAACAACTGAACATGTGCACAGCTTCCAATTCCAATGAAACTTCATATATATTCTGTATTTGCAATCGAAATTCAGAAATAGCATCGCAGTAATAGAGCATAAATAACTTTTTGTTTCGGCCATAATGACAGGGACGTCATCCAGTGAAATGGAACGTTATGGTTGTTAAATTTTAAACGTCATAGGTTTGAAAATTCTTGGCACCGTTATTTAGTACTGTCATTAATATTGGAGCGATTATTTTTATCAGTATTAATTAAGGTTGAATTTTGTGGCACACATAATACAAAACCGAGGATCGAGATGAGGATTAATTACAATTCCACAAACATTTTCGATTTACAGGTCGAATTATTTATGCTGATTAGGTATCATATATCATATACGGGTATATTTTTGTTTGTAAGTATTTTATACGTGAAACAATCAAAAAAGCTGGGTCGCACAAGAATAAAAGTTCATTAACAGAACTTCATTAAAAAAAGCTACATTCAAGAGTCATGTACATCAAGTACATGAAAATAAATCGTAACTCGGAATTTTGTAACTTCATTAATGCGGAGATGGATACTCGAATCGTTTTATTTAGCGTTTCCAAACATTTATTCCAAATCCGGATATTGTTTCGGTCTCTGTTTCTAATTCACAGAGCGTTTTTTAGACTAAACGAAAGCTTTATAATAATGAATGTGTGTAATACAGTTTACAAAAAAAGTTATATGTGGAGTAGCTGTGTCGCACCTGTGCTCCAAATACTTACAATTTAACACCCAGACACAGAAATAACATGTTTATTCGTCACACAAATGTTTGAAATCGAACCCACGATCTACAGCGCAGAAGGCAGAGTTACTACCGACTGAGCTTTGAGACCAGTCAATCATTCTTTTTTGAATTTACTGACTTTTATTTTGTACAGAACACTTGTTTATTTTGTGACTTACATTCGACAACATTTATTTCTCAAAAAGTATCACAAGTTTTCAAGAAGTAATTCCTGTAAGCCATAGGACTTAAATCTCCACGTCATACACATAACAACTAGCTTTTGTTTCACATAATGTTATAATCACGGCAACTTGGGCTTGGGCCAATTTTTAACTTACTTTTTATATTAACTGGAAATTGCATGAAGATTGCTATCGAAGTTATTTATTTCAATCTCAAGTACCTAAGTTTATGTAACTTGGTAAAAATCTTAAAATAAAAGTTTTCTACTATTTAGCTTTAATTTAAATCGCTTTTTTTCATTGTGTTTTCCATACTGTTTCACTCCTAATATATATTTTTTTGTTTTTTTAGTTATTATTTTCAAATCACTACTCTTTATAAAATATATTGTTCGGTAGTCATAAGATCATTGCAGTGATATTGTTTCCTCCTTACTTTTTTGATGTTATAAAAATTAATGAATAATTTTAAATTCTGAATCTTTTAATTAAAAAAATCATTGGAATAAATACGTTTATTTTTGAATAATTTGAAACCTTGAAATTTCCTTTTTTTAAGGATAGGTAATAGGTAAGCATAAAAATAAGGGTTAATATTTTACAGATAGTGGCAGGCCGCTGCCGTCGCGCACTATAGTCGGCTTGTGCGCTGTGTTGTAGGACTAGCTACGACACATGATGTGTTTTTAATAGCTTAAATAATAAAAATAAAAATAATTAAATCATACTTTTCTTTATTTGTAATTTATATTGGTAAATAAATAAAAACAAGAAACAACTTCATATTTTATAGTGAAGGTCTCAGCACGATGCGACTTAGAAACCTATCTACCATCAAGGGCATAAAATTAGATTTTATCAAGATTTTATTACAGACAAGTTTATTCATATTTTCATCTTACCGATCCGCCTTCCATAAGTAATTATTAGTGTAACGGTAACATCAAAACCTTAACAGCAGTGTATGTACCCAAATTAATTCACAAGATAATATTTGAGTTCCATTTACTTAGTGTTGAAATAATACGGCATGAAAGCTTAATTACATTGCTGAGCAAACAATACGAAGTTAAATTAGTGTAATCGAGTGCACAGCTACCTAACATAGCTAAATAATTATATCTCTTATAACAAAACTAATAGTACTAGATAGGTACTACGGATTTCTCATCGATATTTGTAAGTATTGCCACTCGAAATGCAATTGTAGATTCACGCATTATCCTAGAAGGGGTATGCAGAGCTTCAGTGAGCCATTTTGACCATTGGTCAAAACTATCATTGGAACGTAGAGGCGACGAGGAGTGAGCTGGTCACCGCCATACTCATAGTTTCTCACGATTAACTTGGCTTACATATTCCACAAATATTCATCTTTTTATCATAATGAGATGGCAAAATATTTAAATGCTCAAATTACGTATAGTGATGAATATTTATGAGTAAAAAAATGGAATAATAACTAAAATGACAAAGAAAGTTTTGATTCATTTCAATCTTTCTAATATAATAAATGAAAAAGTTTGTATGTTTGTTACTGAATCACGCCAGAACGGCTGAACGGATCTGGACGAAATTTGGCATAGAGATAAATTAGTTTGAAATAACACTAGTTTACTTTTTATCCCGGAAAAGTGCAGTTTTCCCGTTGGATTAATTATTTACCGCTGGAACACCGTGGGGCGTAGCTATTGTTTCACTACATAATAAATCTATTCAACTACTACTATATATACTACAACTATAATATACTACTACTATATATACTACTACTACTATATAACGGAACTACTATAAATACAAATTTTGAATAGGTCACAAATTTCCATACTTACCCTGGGAAATTACTTTATTAATTAATTAACACGAATTTAAGAAAGAACTTATTTAAACGTTGTTTCGTTTACGTTTTGAGAGGAAATAATTTTTATTATTAAAACATGGCTATACCTTACTCTTAATTAGTTTTTTTTTTCAAATATTATTATTTTAATTAAAAAAGTTTTTTTTAAGAGTTTCATTTTCTATATTTTCAAATGGTTTCACCAGTAAAGAGTACATAAATCAATAACAGGTATGAAAAGGAACCTTCAAATAAACACGCGCAACAGAACAATACCCTCTCTTATCTGAGCCAATTGCATATTAATTATTGTATTATTCCTCCGGACGACCAAATAATGTACATTACAATTTTATAATCCGGGTTTTTTTCCCTACAGCTTACAAAAGACGTATCGATTCTATTAATCGTTTCTACTCGTAAGTACACATAAAGCTTTAGCACAAATTACGTTTTAATTTACCTGTATTATCCAGTAAATTAACCTGGATTTCAAAGTTTCGCAATGTCTAGAATAATAATTGACGGTGAGTTGGTTATCAAATTAAGATCGAAAATCATATAACCGGTATTTTTGGTAAGACCAAAACAATAAATTGTAATAGAAATATCTTTGAACATAAACTATTTTAAGTGCATTAAATGTACGTTAGGCAACATAAAAAAACTAAAATAACTGAAATTATCAGCCTTCAATGAATATAGCAATTTAATTTTAATCTTTTAACACACATGCAGATTCTATTTAAAAAATAATATACTCACAAATATAACAAATTATCCCACTCCATCGCAAAATCACATCACTAAACACGAGTCATTGCAACCGAATACAAATTATAGTCTTATGGTTAATGCTCAGTTACCGCACGCGAACCGTACACGAAGAAACAGGTGACATATTCGGTTCTTACCGAGCAGCGTCTGGCCAATTACTGAGCTGGTAAGCCCTCAGTATGCGTACTGCGCATGCTCCAAGCTTAGCATTAGCGTGGGAATATTCATAACTTAGTTTACACTTTTGTTTACAATGTTACTCAAGAGACGAACCCGCCACGTCAGCGAAATCAAAATGAATGTTGGGAAAGGTTTTTATGTAGTTTTTATGATATATGGAAGGGTAGACGCCACGTCCCAGAGCATGGGAATGTATGGGAATGAATTATGGGTTGTTCGTCAAAAGTTCAAAAGTAATTATGCCAGTCCAATATCCTGGAGTCGATGCGTGTGATACACCCAGTTAGAAGTAGTGCACAGTCAGGACAACCTGTGCAAGGTGTTATATTGAAAATTTTCGAAAAAGACACAAATTAGTATTAAACAGTAATTCTACAATAAGAAATGATGATTTCTGGAGAATGGAAAACTGTAATTATTATTTGATAAGTAATTATCTAATAATAATAATAAAACTTTATTTGAATAAACCACATTGTACAGTTTTGTTAGAGCCCTGATTTCAGAACTAGCGTTAGCTGTATGTCGGAAACCAGTTCCTTCCCTTACACAAGTGATAATTATTGAAGTTGGTTTAACATTTCTAATAATATATAATTATACATAATATTAATTTAAACTGATGAACTTAAACTAATTGGAAAATATATATATCAGATATGATGGCCAAACAACATGATAATAACATTGAATTGTTTTTTCCGTATGTGTTAGTTTAGGGCATGTTATAAATAGCATTTTGATCTCGGTACTTTGGTACGAGTTGGACTTGCAGTTTTAATGTTGTAATTTATCGTAAACGCTGTCATTATTCAGTGCGTATTTGTTTTTTATTCCTTTTCTCAGTATTATGAAATACTTTTCCTCTGATGTTAATTACCATATAACGAAATTCTGATACACATTTTTTCACGGAATATTCTGCGTAGAAAATTTAATTTCTGAGAAAGTTATTTCTTAAGATTCAGATTGGAATTTCATTATAATTATATTCCTACTCATAATACAACCATTCTATTTACTTGTCTGGTAATACTAAGAATGAATGAAACGGCTTTGACTTTATTTTAGAGTGCCTTTATCCCGTACCAGGTGTGATCTATTATTTAAATTGAGCTTTCGCGTTTCCAGTTTAGGGACGTAGGTACTTCATTCATTTCTTAAAAATAAAGTGAGAGTGTCTGATTCGGACTACGTAGAAGTCACATATTTATTTTGGATTTTGTTGTTATCTCACAAAGTTTATTATTTCCGTAATAAAAACTTTTAAAAAATAAACTCTGGCGTCACGTCTCAGTTGGTAGTAGCCGCCCTACCTTCTGCGCTGTAGGTCGTGGGTTCGATTCCCACCCAGGACAAACATTTGTGTGAGAAACATATATGTTTGTTCTGTGTCTGGGTGTTAATATGTATTAGACGTATGTATTTACAAAAAAGTATATATGTATTCAATCAGCTGTCTGGTGCCCACAGTACCAGCTATGCTTAGTTTTGGGGCTAGATGGAGCTGTGTGAATTGGTTAGAATTTTTTATGCTAAAAAAACAGATGATTAGTATACATTTTCAAATGACAGTGAACAAAATTCTAGCCCAGTAAATTGAATAACACAAACACACAAAAAGTCACCCTTTATCCCCGAAGGGATAGGCAGAGCTATAGTAAGCCACTTTTCACTGTGTGGACTTCACTATTGCGGGAACGTAGAAGTGACGTGAGTTCGTCGCCGCCATTGTTTTCTAACGAGTAACTCGGCTACCAGTTTATTTCAGTAATTCGCTCCTCAATATCCCGCCATCCAGGAGCATACACCAACGAAAAAACCACTAAGTCTCGTTGAATAACTTGTTACTTGTTAATACTATTAATACTACTACTATTATTTTGTTAATAACTTGTTTATAATTATTTGCAAGTTTTGTGAGACAAAACCTGCAAATGAATTTTATACCACTACTTAAAGCTTGTAAAAAGCTGTGCACCGCTGTGACGCTTTTTTCAATACTATGAACCATCCCGAACCACAATTTAGAACCCATTTAATCGTCTTATGATAATTCAAGCATTGGTTTTATTCATTAAAGCTTTGTGCATAATCGTCCAACCCTTTCAAATACAATTCGTTTGCTAACGCTAATGGACCTCTGTTTATTTAGTCGTGAAAATAACAAGAACCTCGTATTTATATTTGCGCAAAACTTTTTGGTTTCAGAACAACAATGAGTTCAATAATAACAAGACCGTATTTTTATTTGGCTGGAATGATTTGAGTCCTAGCTTAGTAAGACTTTTTGTTTTTTTTAAGAGCAATAAAAATTATGCTACTGTTTCTAAGTCGCGTCAATGTTTAAAAGACGCTCAGAATGCTTTGTATAATGCGCTAATATCACGAAGTAAGAGATGTTGGATAAACTAAGGATCTAAACTTTGGAACTATCAACAAGCTATGGAGTTACTTATTAACATTAATTGTTTTCTCTGCTGCGCTTATCTGATACCCTCACGCGCGTATCTTTCATGAAGTTTCAATGGGGCATTTTTAAAATAAAAAAGGGTGTTAAATAAGAAACTATTTTTTAGGTCTTTTTGTTTGTTTCTATTACAAAAAGATACACACTCAAGCGCCTAACGTAATGTGATAATTGTGAAAATAATCAGTCTGTTGGACTCTGACAGAGTTTGATCCCGAAATGAAAAGTAATCATGATTTAATGGTATTTAATGGTAGTTTGAGGCAAGAGTTCAAAGCAAGCAATGCAGTAAGCACTTTAGTGAAATTAGTGTTCGCCCAAGTGGTTAAAATCTGACCATAATCATAATTTAAACTTTTCATAATTGAAACGGAAGAGAAAACTATTCCAATATTTTCCCGTCAATACTAAACAAAAAAAAACGATTCACAAACAAGCACAAACAAGAGAAAAAGGTACCCACGTAACAATGTTTTCTTAGCCTATTTATGTATAGATTCTGTGGCATAAAAAATATTAGATTGCAATAAACCTTCTAAAACCTTTTGTGAGTAAAAAAGTATAATTATTTTGCCCAACAAAACGAAAAAACCGATTTCATTGCCAATGAACGTGAATGTTTTCTCGTTATTTCTCTTGGTGGACATATTTTTTCCAGCTATTTTTATCTATAAACCAATATATGGATCCATTTTGGATGCATTTTCAATTTAACTAATCTGGTATATCCTTTCAAATAAAAAACTATTTTTCTAATCTGTTTATAAAATACGGAAATCTGAAGTACACAAACATAAAAATATATGATAGAATACCTGATAACCTCCAGCTTTTTTTAAAGTTGTGAAGCTTAATAATTAGGTAAATAATAAAACTTGATCACCAAACAATATTCAGGACAATTCGTTCATTGATCAATAGTTAATTTACAACGGAGCACTATCAAGCTTTGGGAAACAAACAGTTATTAAATGTAGCATGATGTGACATGTCTGATCATTCGATGCAGGGTTGCATATTATAATATAGGAACCTTGCTTCCAGTAATATCCGCTACACTAATAGGATAGCAAATCACTGCATGCATAGCATATGTCCTGTTAGCAAACGACCACTGAATGTAATCAAGGCGAGTTAATTGAATTTAATATTGAAATTTGTGTTGGGAGTATGTGCCTAAATTGTTTTGTTTGGGGATACGAATACAAATATCATTCGAATATAAAGTGGAAATTGTTTTTGACGTGACAACGTCTTATAATTCGATAGAGCCGGCTGCACGCACGAAAAAACATGACTCATGCGGCGTTACCTCGCTCTGAGGCGTTCCATGTAAGGCTTGTGCAAGTGCAAGCGAGAGCGCGGAACGAGCGACAAAGAAGCACAATCGAACACAATTCTTAAGACGTTGTCACGTTCAACTATCGTCAGTAAACCGACTTTACAGACAACCATTTTTTTGTTTATATATTTTTGGAACGATGCATGAAAGGAAATAATATCCCTTGAAATTTGATATGATAATAATTATAATACTAGTAGACCGACCCGCGAGTTCTCGTGGAATTTGGTTTACCTGAACTGTGTCCCCGCACACACTACAGTGACGAGTTTATTGGCATTTCGATTGTTGTTAAAATTCTGACCACTGTTCACGCTGAACAGTTATTGGATGGATCACCCATACACATCAACCTAGATCATTACGATGGACGGAAAAGTTTTTTTTCGGAAATATCATATATAACGGATGAAGAGCGCCAGGGTTGTTTTTAAAAAGTGTGACGCCAGCATTGCTGACGTCAGTATCTTCAACATTGCTCTTATCACCCGTGAATTTCCAGTGACGCGACGATACAGATTATCTCGGTGTTTATTACATAGACCTCACTATACACAGATAGTTATAGCTAGGCACAGTACTACGTAGACGTCCGAACAGTCCGACGGTTCGAGCAAGAATGCCCGCTCCCCGACCGAGCGGCCGTATTTAAAGCAAGCGACAAACAACAATGATTCATTGGACTTTGTTCGTTTACAAAAACATTGTGAAATGAGGCTGACTTGAACGTTATCAACTATCCCACTATATAACTATCCATAAAACTAATGATCTGGAGTGTCGTCAGCCTCGCGGACAGTGGTACATCAAGCTCGCGCCGATATATATATTATATTATATTGCATACATACTGAAAAGAATTGTTGTTTTGGCCATCGCTTTTACCAACGGCTCGCTTATTCACGAGAAAGGCACATGGCTAGTCGTCTGCGTGCCCCTATAACTCAGCTCCATTTTGGAGGAGTGAATGGATGGTGGCGAAGTATCAAAATCATACCACCTAGTTCACGCATTCACGCTCAAAGCTCAGAAATGTGGTTTTCTCAACCAGCTTTTTTTTTATTTAGGCTTTTTTTGTGATAATCATAAGAATTTGACATAAACGTCCTGACAGGCACACATCTAGTCCATTGCTAACAAGGTCGTCATTATTCGATGCAATTTCGTCTTCCCACCCTCCCCAGTAACTATGTAACCTGGGATCTCATACTCTTAGTTCGTGAGAATGTCTAGTCTTGTTTAAAAAAGAAACTATGTTGATCTTTCCGCTGCAGGAACCAATGAACCTGGAACTCATAGGGCTGCTTTAGGTCACTGCGTTGTAATTTATGGAACTATATGAGACATAACAAATCGTTCGCGTGACGCCTAAGACTAAGTATACGCGTTTCATATATTATAACGCAGTGGAACTGGAAGTGGAATTTGCTTTGATTTAATATGTTCCTAGGCCAAAGCTAAGCTTTTTTCAGAAGGAATGAAATGACATTTTTTACGAATAATATTGATAACGGCCATTGTATAATAATCTAAGGATTGATTACACTGTCTGATCACGTCCCAATCGACGCTGAGCAGCGATACCGTAAATTTTCACGATTGCTCGTTAAAAATTTTTTGATCAGAGATATTTTACGTCAGGAGATAGTTTGTCATGAAAAACGGGTGATAGCTCGGATGCCTGAGTAGTCCTATGTTAGTAAAAAAAGGTAATCAGGTTAGGGTATCAGCTGGTAGATTGATTGGTAAATAAGTTTGAGTATATTTCATTATTCAAATGAGAAAATAGCTTTAATGATTAGCTAAGACCTGTAACAAAAAAAAAAAATGTGTTCAATTACACGGATTATGGAGCATACAATTATCTAATAAATCTAACTATAATCTACTTTATCTATAGAAGAAATCTCGTTGTATAATTCAACCGAGAGTTTCTAGAGGTCAAGATTTTCCTGATATTACAGAATGATAAATTGTTTTTTAGTTTTTATTAGAAAATATATTCGATTACATAATTATCTCTAAATTCACAAGGTAATCACATCTTACTGTACGGTTACTACGCTGATATAGTTTGCCACTTTGCAGTTTGAAAAACTTTGTCTGTGATGTGTCGACGACACGAAATGAGCAGTTTTGTCTCATCAGTTGTGAACCAAATTGCAAAGACCCATAATATATTGAATGTGAGATTGAACTGAGGCGGGTGCATGCCGCGGACCTGATTTTCCCGTCAAATAAGGTAGCCGACACCAAGCCGCCGAGCTGTGTCGTCGGGTTAGCGGGTTCGAGGGCTTAATTCGGAGAAATATTTAGATACTATAAACTTGTATGAGTTGTAGCCGAAAAGTTTATAATTAAATTTGCAAACAGACAAACTGACCTAGATATATATACATCGCAATTGCACAAAGAGAACTGCAACCACAAAGCTTTTAAAGTTGGCCGATAGCCAACACTCGACGGATTTTTTAGTCTATCCTCTCAATAAAGGCAAGGTATTCGATACTTTACTGTACCAACCTAAGCCGTATTTGTTTATTTACTTTTGTGCATTTTTTTTATTACTTTTAAGTTTTATTGCACTGCGTGTGTGAAATCAGACATTGTCTATACCTATCTGATTTACGCACAGAACATACAGAATATAGGTATATCAAAATAGCATTACAATAAAATAAATAAATAAATGTAATAGCAGTCTCGAGACAGACCCATTTTGATGGATCACTCGGTATACACATATGTAAGCAGTTACTGCAACTTATTTGACTTATGTAAGAGGAAGTGTGTTCATTTGCGATTTCTTTTCCATTTGGACTACTGCGTTTTGACTACATAAGTTTTATAATTTCTATTCTTCTTCATATTTTTTATGTAACGTTTAGTCAGCGCTGTTATTGGATCTTGTTGTTACAACTCCTACTACTACTGCGTTCTTAAACAGTAAGTAGTACAGTGAGAGTGTGTATTAAATATCAGTGTAAAGAAGAAATTGAACCACACTTTTACGTCAGGCCTACGCTCAGCCTGTACATAACCTTTTGTTGCTTAAGTTTTTGAAAATTTTCCTGCTAATTCACTCCTACAAACCTATTTTTTTTTATATTTCGTAACGGCAGATACAAATGATTCTCGCGAAATTGATCTCTCTTTTTGTTTTTTTTTTATTATTTAGGTTTGAGTTTCAATATTAAAGTATAAATAAAGAATAGTTTGGTAATACGCTGATCGATGATGCAACAAGTGGCATCATTTTCGTCTTGGCATTAAAAGTCATTACTGTTCAAGGCGCGTTCCCACTTAGGGTTATCGAGCCAAATAGGCCATCATTCGTTATGAAGATGAACGCACTCTGGTTTGTAAGAGCTTAGAACGTTCTGTCAATTACGCATGCCTTCGATGTTTCTATTACACTCATATACTAAACATAGGATTTTATAATAAGGATTATTTTTTGATAGTTTGCTTTTTCTGAATATGAAAACAGCGCCATCTAGCCCCAAATTAAGCTAAGCATAGTTTGTATCATGGGAATCAGACAACTGAAAATACTTTTATATATTTTTTAGGAAATACGAGTACATAAATAATTATAATACATATCAACACCTAGACACAGAACAAACATCTATGTTCGGCACACAAATATTTGTCCAGGGTGGGAATCGAACACACGACCTCTAGCGCAGAAGGCGAGGCTATGAAATAACTAAATAACCTACTACCAACTGACTTGTGAGGCCACAAACAAGACATAAGACGTATATACATTTATTGATTTACTCAAGTAGCACACATTTATAACACTTTGTAACACAAAAGAAACAGATACGAACATAAAACAACGAAAGTACACAATGAAATAAATAAAAAACAGTGTTGATATTAATGAAAAAAATAAAAATGTATAAAGAAATATAAAAACAAGACCTAAGTACATAATTTGTTCTATAGTAGCACATGGGCTTCGACTCAGCATTGCCACTCTCCACTGCAATGCAACTCCACTTTAGCAATGGACGCTAGGTACTATTCTGCCGAAACCACTTCTAGCCACAAAACCCTGTCTAGGCCAGTGAGTTAATGAATGATTTTTGATTATAGAAGAAAACGAAAGTTGAGTTATTCTGGCTGGACATTGGCCGAATGAGCTTAAAGTAAATCTTGTTTAGATTCTGTTTGTAGGTACAAGCGATAAACCTATGTAATTAAGGCTAATTTCATAAGATCATGATCAATGACGAACACAATGCTCTTAAATAGAGCCCTACTTAAGTACTTAACTTACTAAAAACTTCGTGTCGCAAGATATTCAAATTACTTCAAGGGAAACTTGCCTTGACGAAGTGATTTGAGTATCTGAGAAGTTAGTTCTGACTTACTACTTATACAATATACGTATCCTACAATACATTACAAACTCGCAACTTTGGCGTCTTTGAAACCGCTGAGAAGTAATAAAATATTAATGTTATACTGCAGTATATCGAAAATAGTTATATATTCCCTATAATATAATATATTACTATATCGTTAACGACTGAATCGAGGTACGTAGTGGCTGGGGGTTACTGATCTAGACTTTTAATCCAAGGTTCAACGGTTCAAATCCGGATACAGCGTGAAATTTCTCAAAAAATATAATTCGATGTGCGCAACTACAAAAAAGCAGTGTTCTCTATACCAGTGGAAATATAAGTCGCTAGTGCTATACTGCACCCTGATTTTTTTATTTTGGACCAAATACTTGAACTACCTAACAAGAAAATCGTTTTTGATGACATGAATGGTTTTTTGAAAGTGAACATTTGTGTAAATATTATTCGAAATTACAATAGACCAAAGAAGCTGAGCATAGCTCAGAACTGTTTGAAGTTGGCGATAATACAATTTATTGTTTTTACCAAAATAAAAAGAATATTTTTCGAATCTTTCAGAAGAACAGATATACAAACTCCTTTCAAATGGTAATTTGATTGCACCTAGTTTACGGCTTCAAAAGAATAAAATATTCTTTTAAGGTTCGAGGGTGCTAGGGGAAAGTTATTAATGGCAAACAAGATATTGTTCATAGTGTTTTAAAGATTAAACAAGTATTATGAACTGTACAGCAGACTCTGATTTATAAATTCTAAAGCTGTATCATAAATATTTTAAGACTTTTAGTAGTTTTTCAGTCATCTGTGACTACTTGCTACTACAACTACTTGCTTTGTGACTGGATTTTGGTTTGACGTCTCACATTCAAACTCTGACTCTTCAGTGCATATATTTGTTTGAAGAGTGTTAATAGTGGAAGTTTATTATAAAAATATCACGAAATTCACCTAAATCGAACCGTTTAGTCAGCGCACGCCGATAAGTCAACGCAACAGTCCGTTTTTCTCGGAATTTATTGACAAATGTTATTATTTCACATTACAATATACTATTAATCTCATTTACTAACATTTAATTTTTTTGTATTAGCTTAACACTGTTAAATGTGGTTTTTGCAGTGCGCACATCTGTTATGTTCCAAGCCAGATCAAAACTGTATTCTAGATTAATATTTATATTGTTTGCTTGTAATGTGTATTGTGTGCCTTAAATAAATAAATAAATAAATCAAATATAGCCTGTATCACTCAAAATTATTGTAGCTTTCTGGTAGTGACAAAATTTTCAAAATCAATTCAGTAGTTCCAGAGATTACTCCATACAAACACACAATGTAATTTCAACAACATAAGTTTCATACATAAGCTTCAGAAGAAATATTAACATCATTATTTATTAAATTGGTACACCCGATTTCACGGGGACCACCACGCCCCGCCAGAAATGTCCAATATCAAAACGTCCGCTGCCAGATAAAAGTATTACTTACCATAATATTATTTCCTTATCACATCACACTGTAAATGCGAAAGTGTGATTTTGACTATGAAAGATTACTGGAAAATGCAGGTAGATGATGAATTAACAGATTGGCCACTTTTTAACCGGGAACCATGTTGGCCGAAGAACGTACTTGTAGTCGTAGTAATTCTTTAAGTTGTGACTGGGAATTTAAATTTCGCACCACCCCGCTTCGCAAGTACTGTCGCCGCCACATATAGCTAATGGGTTCGTCAATACTTCTTCCACAAGTATGATTTAGAATAAACCAAATCATAAAAATTTTACCACAAATAAAGGATACCTAACAATACTTTCTCAGAAATTTGTAGTTCCATTCATGAATTTTCAATAATTAATTTATCGAAGATGATTAATTAGGCAAATTAATTTCGAGAATTTGGTTAAGCCTGAAAGCTTAAACAAAAATTAACGAGCTTTACCAAATTACAGAATTTTTATTCAAATTAAATTTTCTTACTTGTGTTTGCCGGTGAATTCTCCCATTAATATAAAATATAGATAAAACTAAACAGATAAGAGAAGCAATTTTTTTTACAATTATGTAGATAGTACTTCACATTCTTGATATATTTCAGAAATAATCTTAAGAGACTTAATTGATATATCCTTTTGTGTTATGCATCGACTGTATGTGAATATTTCAATATAACCACATAATTATGAGTATTGTGTGGTTTTCGCAATATTATTAAGATTCAAAGCAAAATAACTTTACACATAGACGTAAAATGCTACAGTAATCATTTTGTGTCTACTGTTTACCATGATTGCGGGCCGCTTTTGAATTGTTTTTCCTTTTTCCTTCCGCACGCGAAAGCTAAATTATGAGTGTCGAGTATTTTAGATGAATCGTATAATCATGTTTCAGATTTCAGTGTCGTACCATTCGTCCGCAGTAGCTCAATCAGATTCAGTGGCGTACAGGACACTGGATAATAAAATAAAAAAACGAGTAGTAGTAGTGTTGGGATTATTATCCAGTCACTACAGTTACTACTGTATGTATCCAACAGTATACTTATGAAGTGAAGTTATAATAATAATAATATTGGTGGACATTTCACACAGCGCCATCTAGCCCCAAAGTAAGCTAAGCATAGCTTGTGTCCTTGGAACCAGACAACTGATATAATACTTATATACTTTTTTGTACATACATACATACATATATACATATTTACACCCATACAGAGGACAAACATCTATATTCGTCACCCAAATGTTTGAGAGCGTGGTGGTCTAGCGGTACTGACCCAAATGTTTGTCCTGGGTGGAATCGAACCCACGACCTACAGCTCACAAGGCAGAGTTACTAACTAACTGAGCTGCGAGGCCCGTCAAATGTTGATGATGATCTCAAAATATATACAGAATTACATCATCTACCAAGTTCTAGGTAAATCTCTAATTTGAAATAAGTTACTCATAGACTACGAGTATGACTTCTCTCGCCTCTCTAGACCCAAACGCGAACCTCTTCTCCAAAAGAGAGCTCTGCTTTAACGAAAATGCAATCAATTATTAACAATAATCTGAATCTATTAATATTTGATAGTTTAATATTGTTTAATTTAGTTTAATTTTGTTTTATTTTGCCCTGCAGTGGGACGATGCAGGCTGATAGTAATAATAATAATAATATTGTTTAGCTTTATGTATAGCTTACATTCTAGTCCATGCTGCGGAAAATGCCGGATAATACGAAGTTATTGCCACAAAAGTGATGATGTGAGAACGAACATCGTGTCTGTTTCTGAAATTCATGGTTTTTCACAACGTTCTTTTTACGACCGACAATAAATTTCTTCGCATAGACTAAGGAGAAGCATAACACGCAATATTTTTACGAGGAAAATACTAAGCAACAACAGCGGTAATCAGTATTATTGTTTTATGGGCTTACCCAAGTGAGAAAAGTTTTTTATCAAGGCTTTCACGAGATGATTTGGTAGATCATGGCAGCAAATAATAAAACTGTGGACGCTCTTGTGAAATACCTTTAAATTGGGAGTAATAATAGAATCATTGTGATTTTTTATATCACGTACCTAGCTGGTGCTTCAAACTTACTTATCAAAATTAGCGCGATATAAAATCATATTGTTATGTACATGACTCTCGTGACAGGATTGATGCGCAAATGTGAAAACTTTGGTAATAATTGAAAGTGATAGGTTAGTCTTTCATTTTGATCGACAATAAATCGATAAATTTTATTCAAATTCGTATAATATTCGAAACTTTTAATGGGTACATAAAATTTCTCGTAAAAATATAATGGACCCGACAAACCCTTGTTACACAAAACCGTAACACGCATCAAATAATTTCAGATTATGGAGATATTCTAGCTTCGGATCGACTTACTAGTCACTATGTAATCTAAGTATGTATGTTAAAAACTCAGTCTTCTCTGAAAGCAAACGAAGACTGTATTTTCTCATGTCATTTAATTTTAGCTTAAGACTAGCTGTTGCCTGCGACTTCGTCCGCATGGAATTCGGTTTTATCACGCACCTCTATTTTACCCCTCGGAAAAGTAGCCTAAGTTACTCCTTGTTACATCAGCTATCTGCCAGTGAAAGTTCCGTCAAAACCGGTCCAGCCATTTCAGAGATTAGCCGGAACAAACAGACAGACAGACAGACGGACAAAAATTTTTTTTTTTTAGAACCGGATTAGGAACTAGCTCTCAAGCTACTGGTAAACATAGTTAGGGGCGCAATACCAGATTTTCAATTTGAAAACGTTAGCTAGCCGCTATGGTTTCCTCGAGATATGTTTCTTCAATGGTAGTCTCGCAGTCATTTAATGATTCAAACCCACGACCTACAGATTATTAGCCCACGTCACTA
Organism: Chesias legatella; assembly: GCA_947359385.1. Taxonomy (NCBI): domain Eukaryota; kingdom Metazoa; phylum Arthropoda; class Insecta; order Lepidoptera; family Geometridae; genus Chesias; species Chesias legatella. The sequence goes on along the minus strand of OX375768.1, from coordinate 3,584,856 downwards.
CCAACTGTACTAGATATTCGTTGAAAATTAATAGCTCCACTCAGTGTACACATCGGTCTTATCACCCTGCTTCACAGTAATGTTTGATGAATCACCCTAATATAACAGGCATGTTAAGCTTACATTGCGAAAATTAATGATCATGACGTAATTCTAAACTCCATACCGTAGCACTCAGGATTTAAATCTTCAATAACATTTGCCAGAACGCCAAGTTTGTGCCCATTCATGATTGTTTCATCTCATGAATACTGAGCTTACAATCAGGTCTTAGTTGTAAATATTTCAGCACGTTAGTTTGGCACGTCATCATTATATTGCATTTTGTAGGTATTCATTCCGAGTAGGATGTATCTATTACGCGTTCAAGCTGTGTATTTAATAGAAAGTGAAACTGGCTTCACAGCTCAAATGGTAGCAAGCCTGCTTTCTGCACTGTAGATCTTAGGTTCGATACCAACCTAGGACAAACATTTGAGTGACAAAAACAGAAATTTGTTCTGTCTGGGTGTTTAATATGTATTGTATGTATGTATTAACAAAAAAGTATATAAGTATTATATCAGATGTCTGGTTCCCATGATACAAACTATGCTTAGCATACTGCGGGGTTAGATGTCGCTGTGTGAATGATGAATATTTATTACTAACAATATTTATTTATTTACATAATAAATTTATAAATAAATTGATATTGGGGGATTTAATATAAGATTATTAAATTAGATAAATGAATTTCACCATCTTCTAACATAGAACACGTGACTATTTAAGCACCAAATTTGGTGTCTTAACAAGTTTATCACTAAACGCGGAGAGTAATATGGCATTTCGCACCGCTAACTCGTGTTTTTTTCTCACACTATTTTAATTGCTGTTTCATTTCACCTTTTAAGTGAAACGACTAAAATAATTTAAAAAATTGGGAAAGGTACCGTTAGGAAAAACCATTTGTATCGAATCAGCATTTCTCGCAGACAAATTTTCGTGTAACTTTGAAAGAAAACCAAACAATACATTTTCGCCTTGTTCAGATCGGAATCTGCCAATTGCGAATATTTACGATGTCAATATAGATGTCTGCCGATCTTCCGTCTTAAAGATTTAGGGTCCAAGGGGATAAAATATGCAAATTTGTTCCGTCTAGGAGCACTTATTGAAATTGGCTGATTTACTTTAATCAGATCTACTAACGTGAAAGGGTTAGCGAACATTTTCTTTGCGTTTTATTTTATTTTTAATGATGGCATTTTGATTTTTAAGTAGTTTTTAAAATTATATACGTCAGTTAACTGCTATTTGCATTCATTCACATAGTAATATTATGGTGGATGTAAATATTTGCCAGAATGTCGACAGGGTGGCGAATCACGTTTTATGGGTGTAAGTATGTAGGTATGCGTGTGTTTGTGTGTTTTTTTAGGTCACACACACACCACTTCTATACAATACGTATGATATATTACTATAGAGGTTAATAAAATTTTTGTTTAATCAACTCAAAAAGCATAATCAAAATTCAAAAAATGTAATATGATCATTCCAGTTGTATGAATGGTTAATTCCCATAAACCAGTCATCATGGCCTTACCATGGTTGACCTTACAACCAACAAGAGGATTAAGGTAAAAGTCCACTTCCTCATGCCTTTTGAAACTTAACTGGCAGAAGCGTGTTATGTGCGTTATTGCTGACTTTATCGGAGCATACGTTTTGACGGGCAGGAAACGAGTACTGTGACACCCGAATATTAAATAATTAGTAGCTATTTACAATTCACTTCAAAATGTGTCTGTTGTGTATACAATACTGTTTAGAAGTTTATTTTAACTTAAAATTAAATAACCTTTGGATTATACAAAAAAATATTAGTAAAATAACAAACTTCAGCTCAGAGACAAACAATATTTGTATTTTTATTATAGAAGAGACATATTAAAACAAATGGGTGCAAAGTGAAGTTTTTGCTGAATTCTTGCAGGTACTGATATGTCATAATAATGCAAACAATTACTGACATTAGAATGATTAATAAACTTATGTTTTTGCAGGCAAATGATCCATCTAAATCCAATCCAAGTAGCGAGTCACTGCAAAGTCAATATTCTAACGATTATCATCACTTATCCCAAACGGTTTCCTGGCGATGCAGTGGGTGGAGACCTTAACTCAACAGCAGTTACAATCCCCAATCCCACTGAGGTGGCGTCGAAATTATTCAATGAATTTTGATAAAGTCGTAAACGCTATGAGTTATGATGTCGTCAACTCAAAAACCCATAACACTGAAACAGAACACTGTTTGCGTGTCTATACCAAAGGAAAAGAAATACTTAAACGTTTTACCAATTGGAATCTTCAACTCTAATTCTGTCAAAACGGAAACTTATTATATAATTACATTGGACATTGGTATGTTGTACTTCTTATATCTATCTATATTTATATATCTACCTATCTCTGACATTTAAATAAGACATTTGAGTTGATTATATAATTAAAATGGAGTACGATGTGGCTGTCTGCTGCGAAAGCGTTTTAGTTTCAATCTGGATGCCTTCAGGAGTAATATTTGCCGCTAAAAACATTTTTGTTTCTGAATGTTTTTGATTATGTTCATCGATCGTTGGTTAAAATCCTGATAATCAATAATATTGTCTGACTTGCCGTCTTATGTTATTTTTGGAGAACTACTTCTTAGTTTACACGAAGGTTGTCGTTAATTTATTAGAAAAAATATCATAAATAAAAACAGTAATAATAATAACACATTATAACAAGCAGGTACTTAGTTACTGTCCAATATTTACCCTTGTCATAAATGAAGTTTGAAACTTAAAGTTTAGACACGTGAATTTTGAAATGTATTTTACATCATATCCGTCGACTAAATATGGTATTATACGATTCGAACGCTAGTTATTCGTGGAAATCCCAACGATCAACACAGAAGAGGCGGTGCGGAAACGTTGGACGCATTCAATTATCGCACCCTGAATGTTACCCACTGAATAATGCATAGACCACTCTATGTCACTGATTAAGAGTCTCTAGAAATGCTTCCGTCAATGCACTAGCACCCGATATTTCCGCTACAGTAATTCAATACGAGAGAGTGAACTACCGTTAATCGATCACCTAATTAATTATCATCGTCAAAATGATGAGAGACATAATAGTCATCTGCGGTAAATCCTAGTCTTGTCTCATCGTAGACGAAAACACAAATATCTTTTAAATTACAGATATTTATGAAAAACAGTCACTGTACTACATACGTCCATCTAAGAGCGAGATAAGAATTGGTTACTAATCAGACTAATTAAGAACTAAGGAAAGAAATAATTCGACTAAGCCAAGCTAATAGCCTCAACATTTTACAACATTAGACAATTCTGTGGGTTTTATTTCCACGTTGATTCAACAGATTCAATCCTTATTGGTTCTAATTCTTTGCCGCTTCAGTGCTGCTACCGGCTCAAAGGATGTTGACAGAACCAATTGAAGAAATCGCTTTTAAATTTAAACTTCGTTCTAAAATGTACACAGTGGTTTGAAAAATACAAAAACATATTGGGTTTTACCCATTTGATATTTGTGAACATTTCTCACAACTCCGCGCCGTCCAGCTTCCAATAAAGAGAGCTTGTACCCACTAAGGAAACCAGATGACTGATGGCACAATAATTTACTAATTTTTGGTCGAATCCTTACATATTATATAAGATAATTACACCCAACCACAAAACAAACATCTAAGTTTGTCATGGCGTTGACTGCAAACTGTTTCGAAGTATAAGGTGTTTCGTTGTACACTAAAACATTTTTGACATTTTAAAATCGATCTTCATGTTTCATTTCTAAATGTAAGAAAAGTATTTAGGGCAAGCTGTTTTAAATGTGCGTTGCTAACTTACAGACAGTGAACATCCTCTATTATAATATAAAGAGGAGTTATGTTTAGTAAACAAACATTTAAAAAAACATCTATTTGCATTTAATCACGTGTTTTCGCAAAAGGGTAGGCAGTGCCTCAATTTACCACATTTCACTATCGCATAGCTCTACAAATATCAAGTGACTCTCCTTTGCTGTTCTTTGCAACTCAAATTTCACTAAACCTTGCAGCATTCATTGCCTAATTCTACAGCCCGGACAAATCATATACTGACAAAATTACCATTAAGGCCAGGAGGAATTACTACTGCAAATATATATAAATGAACAAATTATTCTGTACATGATTTCATAGACAACTTAAACGAAGTTTATTTCCAAGACGTTTTTTTTCTGTTATTTTGTTTCTTACAGCTGCCAGGTTGCTTGGAGCCAGCTTAAAGAAAATTTCAACATTATTTTCATATTTATTCGAGAATTAAGCTCGAAGTTTCCGTCGCGATCGTAAAAATATTTTGCGTTCATGTGTTCCCAGATGAACGCTGGGAACGCAAAGTATGTGAAACTCCTTCAACCTTCCATATTCAAATCCCACGGGCAAGGACGTATTCCATAACATCCAATAAGCAAACTAAGTCTGAGCACATGGGGCGAGCTTTATTCATCGTTAGCGCTTTCAGTATAAAGGAGGTACTTTAATTGTCACTGGTATCGAACCTTTATCAAGTGGCGTGTAAATGTCATGCTTTAAATGGACTTAAAACAACTTTAATTAGCACAGCTATATAAAGATAAATAATAAAATAAAAGTTTTTTTAAATAAAAGTTTGGCTTTGGCTTTGTTTATTTAGAATAAGTATGTGTGTGTATGGGTCCATTGTTGCCTGAAATAAATGATTTAATTTAATTTAATTTAAAAGTAATATGATGAATATTTAACACATCGCTATCTAGCGCCAAACTAAGCGTAGCTTGTGCTGTGGGAACCAGATGACTGATAGAATACATTAGATACTTTTTTTAACATACTTATAAATACATATTAACACCCAGACACAGAATAACAATGTTCGTCATACAAACTGTTGTCCAAGGTGGGAATCGAACCCACTCCCTACAGCTCAGAAAGCAGAGTTACTGCCAACTGAGCTGTGAGGCCAGACAATGGTTGCGTTATCTCTTTTATTAGCAACAAGCTATCGCATGCTGTCGCCGGCTTACTTCGCAACGCCGAGCGGTTAATTGTATTGAGAGTTGCGCAAAGTAAATTGCAGAGGTTCGCACGAAGGTTTGAACCTAGCCTTAATGCAATCGGCAGAAGTATATGTATATAAAATCCAATTATGATACACTACGAAAACCTTGTGCTGCGGCTTTGCCCGGTATGAATACAATACCATGTGATGATAGGTCATCTTTTGATAATATCAGACAAATCACTCCAGTAGAATTTGTGTCAAATATCGTAGTAAGAGACATTCATCCGTTTACCTATACAAGGACCAATTTTCGCATTTGTAATATTACCGCGATGCAACTTTTGTAAACACCCATTATGGCCAACAAAGACAAATTCAAATTTAATAAGAAAGCTCTACTAAATTGTTATTAAATAAATTATAACTTAAGTAAGGTATCTACCAAAAATTTTTCGCGAGCTCAATCTTACACTGAAGTCACGGTTGTTTGCAAGCATTTTAATATTTAACTAAATGTAGATAAATATTAATCAGAATGCATATTATATTTGCCAGTAGAAAAATTATATTTCATGGAACTGAATAAATATTCCTCAACGATATTGTAGTCAGTCTACGTATTATTTAAATTACACCAGTTCCACCGCTCTGTTGGGTGCATTTTTAATAAACCCATTCATGCGGGAAACGGTTACGAAATTAAGAAGGCACAGTTTATATATAAGTATTATCAAGTCATTATCAAATGGAAGCTGTAGTATAGAATATTTTTCTAAACTTATTTATGAAAATTTTCAATACACAGATAAACATACAAGTAGCAGAAACATAAATTTATCAACAATCAGATAATACAATGACGGTCAAATATGATATAATAAGACGAATAGTTTGACTACCAGAAACATATCCTTTATACGAAATTTACGAATAAGTTCACTGGTCCAGCGTTATTGGCATCGATGGCAAACAGTAGATTGAAAACTATATAGGAGCTTATGTATTCAAAACAAGCGCTGAAAACTGGATACTGGACTCGATTGTAAAGTGTTTCCTTCAGTAAAATATCAATCCAAAATCACCGAATTTCTGTGCTGGATTGAGATATTGCATCACAATTTCGAAGAACACCGATATGACAAAGTTGACAATAAATGCCACCAGGATACATTTTGGGAGCAAGATTTATATTTTTGAAATTTCTAACTAATTTTCGATTATTATTATAATATATTACTAATTTTATGTATATATTTGATTATTTCCTGTTACTAATGACTAAAAGAGCAAGCAATGGCTTAAAGCAAATAGAAAGAATAAGTCATTACTTTCTACGGAACTTTTAAAGCTTTAACGTAATCGCACTTGACTGATTTTTATCGAAGCGAGCTAAGAACGTAAAAGTGACATAGTTAAGTAACTTTCTTTCATGATTGAGCACAATGAGTGTTTAACTTCTTTAGTTAATGGCAGATAAATCACAAAAAGCTATCGAGGTTTTAAACGACGATAATGACGGCATAGAAAAATATCAGACACTTGGAAAACTATGAAAGTAATTTATTATGAAGTTTATTAGATTTGTTCCGATTTTTAATCCTTAGACACAGAGATATAGCACACATTTAACAGATAGCAAAAAATGAGTTTTTCAATAGTGAACATAGGCTCTATTTGATGAATATATCCACGCTTGTGACGGCCAACTAACCCGATAACGGAGAAAAGGTTTTATTTTATGACAAATGATGTAATCAAGACATTTATTTTATAATATAGGCTTTTTAGTCTTACTTTTACTTTTTAGTAAAGGTACAAAATAATTAATATAAAGTATTTTTTTTGGAAGGATATTCTAAATCAATATTTATTTTGGTTATATTGTGGCTTTTTTTAGCTTTGGCAATAAAATAAAGGATAATTAAATCTTGATATTATTACTGACAGCACATATCTTCAGACAGTGAATTTTATGCCTGACTACGTCATACCTATTTATCATACCTATTTATGTCTCTTGCGTTCTTCACAATATTTTCCTTCATCGATTATGGAACGTAGTATGTGCCGTACACATAAATGTTTCAAGTCAAAACTCATCTCTAGCGCTTGCATCTCATTTGATCCAGTGACTCCCGGATTATAAGTTGAGTTCCTTCACAATCATATACAAAACTCATATTATTCAATTTGATGAATAGTTATGAAATCGTAATAAACCTCATATTGTTTTACTTTCAATATAAATTTTACACTTTAACTAGCCCATAAACGGCTAGTTAAACTGTATAATTATTGAAATTTCGAAATGTTTTAAATCAAAATGTTTTTTTTAAACATAGCAAGAAATAATTTCATGAGCTTCCATGAGAAGCGTTCAAGAGCTCGAAATTCTTGAAAAAGAATGGCACACAAGGCTTAAATATTTTTTTTATCTTTATGAGCGAATTTAGCGAATTTTCAATCAAAATGTCTATGTATGGATACTCTATTACGTACTCCCTATTATATGGATTTGATCTTCACATTTTATGAAAAAGTCCGTGTGGGTTCTCTTTTTTCACTTAGTACGAAGAAAATGGAACAAGCAAATGGTTAACCGTATGGGACGGGATTACATAGTGTTTCCTTATCATGGGCGTACAACCGCGACCTCTATTTAGCGGTTATCGAACCTCTCCCAGACCTTTCGGGATTATAAGGACATACTGGAAAGACATGGCTGGTCGATATTTCCAAAAAGGTCCCAGAACGTCAAGACAACACATTTTACACATTTTAGATCGTTGAATTTTACTACACGTCTGGTTTACAGAAAAATATATATCCTAGCAAATAATAAAATAATCATTAATTGTTATCCAGAAACTTTCAAAATAAAATAGTGAATTTTCTGAAATTATTCCTTAAACTTATATTTTGTAAATATTCATCTAAACTTACAATATTATAAATATTACTCACCCAAAATACAAATATATATACAAAATAACCCAGAATTTTAAGACTGTTAAACAAATTACGTTATTTACATCCATAACAACGTAGAACATAATTATGGGGATGCAAGACTGGAACGCAGTTTATAACCACTTGATTTACAACTATGAGACCGGTAATATTATCATTTTCATATAACACGTGTAACAAATTACTTACATTTTGAATAATTTCCTGGCTAACAGTATTTAAAAAATTTGACGGGTGTTTTTTTTGAAATTCTCAAAACACAGGTAAATATTAAGAAAATAATCTCTCCATTTAAATTTTAAGAATGCTCCAACTTTTGCTTTTCCAAGCGGTGAGGTTAAGGACCTTCTGTAAACGACTCTGACGAGAGATTCAGATTAACATGCCATTTGAGGATGTCGTCAGGTGAAATTGGTTTTGTCTTAATGCTTGACGGTTGTAACAAGACCGCGACCCTATATCCGGCTTCGTATATTGTCCAACTATTTCGTCGGACTACTTTCCTATACATAAAGCTTATTTCAGCGTTACCACCAAAAAAGCCTGAAATATTTGAAAAAAAAAATCGTTATATCTTATAATATTACTGCTATTTGAATTCGCTATATATTTTCTGTTTAAATGATATTTCAGATAGCAGGTACATTAATCACAAATTAAATTAATTTTGTTATATTGTTGAACCCTAAATTTAAATAGACATAAAAATGTGTTTTTACTTAAAGCTTAGAAGGAAGAGGGCTGTGTTTTTCATGTGTGTGTTTTGATGTATTTAGGTGAGTTTGTTCCTTTAAGACATTCATACCCTAGATGGTACGATAAATTTCAATGGTTGAGATGTCACTAGGTCATCGTAACCACGAAAACGTATATATGCTAAACATAGTATCTACAAATCAAAAGTTCGGCTGCTGTATGCCGAGTTCTTTTGCAAATAGGTTCATACCTACAAAAACCAAATCAATTAAATAAAAATAAGGTATTTTAAGATGTGTATTGATCACTAGGTAGTTTTCAGTTTGAGTGCAGTCATTTATAAAATAGTAAATAGGTACTTTTTATTGTAACCGACAGTTTATCCTGTTTTCAATATAGACCTCGATAACAATTATATAAAGGTTATATGGTATCCCTGTGCTCATATTTTCACTACCTGTGACCATAACCAAAGGTTTGCAAAGTTGGCCACGTAAAATAATATTTCAGTATGTGGTACAATGTACAAAAATATTAATACAAAGTCCTGGCCGTTAATATGTGATTAGAAGCCGTTTCAACCCATTTTCCACTTACGCTTCAATTTATTACACACCTTCCTACACTAGGCTTCATATACACTGTCATACATACAATAACGCATTGTCACCCGATCAGGTTGGTAGAGCCTCAGTGGGCCAGTTTTTACAATGTGGATTATCTGTCATGGGAACGTAGACAGAAAGCGGTGAGGTGGCCCCTTATTTACCTATAAATTGTTGTCAACTAAAGCAACGTCGAAAAAAAAAAGTTGTAAAGAAAACTCGCAGTGAATCATTTCTTAGTAACCTGACAGAAGGGACAAATTTAATACAGACAAAATTACCAACATTCAGGGCTAAGAGGCAAGTACATTATACGAATATTTGGGTAAATCTGGTCGATCTCAAAAATTCGACGAATTTATATCAATTCATTTGGAGTACATGCACGTCTCTAAAATGAAAAGGTTCAACTATTTTTAATCATAAAGGATTGGAATTTTTCTCTACATCAAGTATGAAAAATTCAAATGTATGAAACATTTTAGTAGCTGTAGAGTCCAATTTATCTGCACTGTTCTTCTGGGAAAATACTACCACCGTACATTACAGCCGCCGAGCTTAGTGCACTCTCGTAGTGTTCCGGTGTGAACATTGTGGTCGCTGTTGATATAAGCAAATGATGAGCACAAGCACTGGCTCACAGCTCAGTTGGTGGTGGCCTTGGGTTTGATTCCCACCCAGGAAAATTATTTGTCTGATGAATATAGATGTTTGTTATATATCTGGATATTAATATGTGTTTGTTTGTCAAGAAAATATATAATTATTACATCAGTTGTCTGGTTCTAATAATCCAATAAGCCATGATTAATCTGGGACTATAACGTTGTTTAGAATGTCCTCCAATATTATTTGTTTATTTATTTTCTAATGAGTTGCAACTGCAGTCTTGCTTAGTTCAGGTAATTATGAGAGAAAAACTTTATTGTTTGTTTTTTCTGTTATTGACAAAGGATACCGCCTAAAATCTGGTGAGCCACCCGCTCTTACCCCCGCCCACTCTATCTCTTAAATACATATACAATTATTTGTTTACATCCGTTTATTTTAGCTAATGGACAATAGTTTCCCTCGGGGACACGTCGAATAAAGTTCACGGGGTTTAACTTAATCCGCTGATAAATAAGGGTTTAAGGGAATTGTGGGCTGGTATAGAGTACGTCCAAAACAACACATGTTCGCAAATTTGTATAAAAATCTGATGCATATGTTGTCTGGTTTATGTAAAAAATGTTTTATTGAAACGTTTTTTATATGTGATATAGTTACGGAACGAGCCGACCGACGGCGACGGCCCACCTGTTGTTAAGTGGAAACCTCTGGCCATAACAACTGCGACATGGGTCCTCCCCTACTAGGTACGACAAGACCCAAGTCGCATCGTATGCGCCCCTAACTCTGAGACGTGTAGGTGAAATCATGTGACTGTAATTACACCGGCAACACACCTTTCAAACTGTAACGCGAATGCGTTACTGCTTGGCGGCAGAAATGGGCATGGTGGCAGTACTTCCCTGGACGAACATGGCGTAAGTTCTACTGCTCTTAAAATATCATAGTTTAGACTCACGTTGTTCCAGCACCTGCCAGGCCTACACTTTTCCTCAGACTCACACTCTCTCACGCTCAGACGGAAAACGTGTTGTCTTTTTCGAGTGTTAAAATTGTGTTAAATTGTTAAATAGTGATTTTAATGTTAATTTTAATTTTGTATTTCATTTTTATTTACATGTAACACTCAGATATGGACACTTTAATTATTTTTGTATCATAATTTATTGTTGTCTGAAATAAAAGAAATTGAATTGAATTGAATAAGCAAGTAGATACGTCTGTTATTTATGGAATTGAGTTACGAAATGAACAGGTGGCTCACCAGATGTTAAGTGGTAAACTCTGCCGACAACGTAACCTATGCGGGTTGATTTCCTCCCCTATTTAATAACTTTGAACTGTGGAACGTCGAATGTCACACTTTCACATCAGTACACAGTAATGTTGATACGTTAGTGCTTGGCGGTAGAAATAGGTACGGTAGCAGTACTTCTCCGGACGAAATTGACACAAGTTCTACTAGATGTGAAAATAAAATTCTATCAAATTTACTTCATCTTAACTTTAGTATCAAAAACGGATGAGTACAAACGCTTACGTTTCGTTCATAACTTGTCACAATAACTTGCAATAAGTAATTGAATGTGCCGAGGAGGCGAATATTACTTTTCGACGCAGTCCGCATTTTGTCCCGGAGTTTATTTCAATTCCCTGGCACATTGCAACTTCTCAGCAAAATATAGGTCAAGTATTTTCATATTTTAGTACACAGCTTAATAACAATTTATTAATGACGTTTATTTCCTTTTAGTTAAATGAACAAGGTGGTATTCATATAAATTAATATTTTAAGACTGTTTTTTTATTATCCTTTATTTAGCTTAACATTAGTATCTCTATTTTATGGATGAATTCACATAATGTACCACCATTTTAGTGTTCTCTAATCTACCTATTGTATTATTGCAGTATTTTCTAGTAGTTTGTGATGCTTATTTACACCAAATAAAAGTACTTGAGGGTTTACACAATTGTTTTTTTCGTTTGATTACGGAACCATTTTTTATTCTAGAAATTAAAGAGAACTATAAAGTTGTTAACACAATATGATTTTCAGGTCTGCTTAACGAGACCATAAAAAATAATTTTGACTCACTTTGATACTTAAATAATAAATGTGCGCACCAATACAGCATCATTTTTTTTACTTATAATGCAAATTTGGGTATCTTATCAAAGTTCGTTTATTTGCATGAAAAAAAAAAGACGTGTGGCACTCGGAGACTGCCGCGGTAAAGATATTGCGCGTGATATTTCAAAAAGTCATTAAAAGTTCTGGTATTTATCGATAGAAGGAAAAACTAAAAAGTATCACCGCTGTGCCGGTCGGAGTTAGGAGTGTTAGGTTTTTTTCGTTACGGAATTTCTGGATTCGGTCTCCACGCTCAAGGCCCGCGATAGAAGTTATGCAATAGCTTAAAAATCTACACGTCAAATTTCTTGCGTCAACAAGATGAGTTTCAAATTAATTGAATATTTTTCCTTGTTTTTACTACTAAAAGGGTAAGAATGCGTAAGCAATACAAATGTATAAGAAATGCTACAACTCGCATGTATCATAATAAAGCACTAATAAATCTGGCACTGTTGGTATTGCCTGCATATTACCTAAATTCATGTTGTAATATTATTATTATTATTATTATTTAATGCAACTAAATTGGGAGAAGTATTATAGGGTAGGAAGACCCCCTTTAAATATTTGACAAAGAAAAACTGCGAATAAAATTCTGCTTACATAATAATTGAGTGTGAAGATGACATTTCTTTTATCAAAATCAATATAATTTACACGCAATTTCGAGACACAGAAATAAATATTGTTTCGACAAAATACATTTTAAGTATAATGGGGACTGTGTCTGTATACTGACGAGGGCTGAAATTTGTGGACGCCATCTTATGGAAAAGGGACCCCAATATTTCTTTTCGTAGATTCACGAGTTTTCAAATACGCGATTTGGCGGTTGTAACGATTTAGTTGGGTCGTTATATTTAACGTTACCTTTGTGAGGGGGAAAGGTTATTTAGATGGAATGGCCTTTATAAATTTCACAGAAAAATATTTACGAAACAATAGCGAGTGCCATATTTCTTTTAAGAACGTTTGTATTCTCATTTTATTCATACAAGAGTATGTGGTGCCAAATGAATTATAATCTGTTTTAATTGTTAGTATTTAAGTTTAAAATACGCTTCAAATTGAATGGTGTTCTGAATTTCACACGGAACTTTTGACGCATTGTGAGATTTACTGGAATCTTTTGATATTAAATACAAAATGATTAAATAAGTACCTATTTTGGTTTTACTAGACAACCTTTTAAATAATAAATAGTTGCCAGCCTTGTGAAATGCGCATTACTGTATTCCAGTTGAAAGGTGTTGTTGCCGGTGAAATTACATGCACATAGGACACTTCACTTTCATGTCTCAAAGTTGTAAAGCGGCTTGGGTGTTCCCATTCCTAGGCGAGGATCCCAGACGTGCTTTTGTTATGGGCAGAGGTTACCACTTAACATCCGGTGGCAGCTTGCCCGTTCTTATTCGCATAAAAACAAACATATTGGTCATTAACCTGATATTGATGGCGTTGGAACGTGACAGATATCTACGAAAACCAAATAGCAAACAGTCATCCCTATACGGTAAAAACTCATATACATTTTCATATATATATATATACAGGGTTACAGGAAAAGTCGTGCTAGATCCGTTAAGGGCGTGGAGTACCCATCATTTCTGACTTATTTCACTATGAAACACCCTACCCTAAACTTAACCCTTTTCGAGATATTCGACTTTTAATTTTTTATTGAATAATGCCGATTTTTAGGCTACGAAATTTATTTTTGTTTATTTTGTGTATCTTATTATTATTATTATTGCATTTTTACATGTGTAATAAGATGCTTTAGGACATCAATCATTAAAATAGTGCATAAGTTAATTGAATAGACCGTAGTAGACAAGTGAAAGTAAAAAAATAAAAAATATATTAGCAAGCTTATTTTTCTCTAAGGGATATCTAAAAAAAATATTATGACACTTGTTCGGCAGATATTTTTTAAAATATCTACGTTTCATCAGCTATCTAACGAGGTATAATAATCTAGGGTTTTATTCAAATGCATTGGAAAAAAATTAGTAAAAAGTAAAATAAAACATTAGGTATGCATGAAATGTCATTTATTAAAGGTTTTCACACAACTTTTTCTTATTCTACAGTTCATGTTCAACATGGCCGCCTCTATTTCTGAAACATTGTCGCATCCTTCTACGGAGACCAGTCTTCACTACTCCAGTGGTCAACGTGGTCCTCATTTTATTTGCTGCATCCACAATCCTTTCTCTTAAGTCTTCCACAGACAAAACTGGATTCGGCTCGCTGTACACAAGACTTTTCATGCACCCCCATACATGAAAATCCATGGGAGTTAGGTCCGGACTTCTTGCTGGCCATGGCAACGGCCCACCTCGTCCTATCCATTTGTTTGGATAATTTGTGTCCAGCCAGTCTCTGACACTTCTCCTGAAATGGGCAGGGCAGCCATCGTGTTGGAACCACATGTCCCTGATCAGGTTGAGTGGCAGATCATCCAGCAAATCACTCAAGTCTGCTCTCAGGAAATTTTCGTAGCTTTCCCCATTTAGATTATCCGGGAGAAAGTAAGGTCCAATCAAATGATTAGAGATAATGCCCATCCACACATTCACGCTGAATCTTCGTTGGGACCCTTTCACTCTTTTCTTATTGGGATTCCTTAGTTCTTTTGGGGCCCAGTAATGGACGTTGTGATAGTTGGTTATGCCATCTTTATCAAATTTGGACTCATCCGTCCACAAGATATTTCTTAGAAAATCTGGGTCTTCTACGTCAGCATTTAGCATAAATCTGCAAAAGTCCAATCTTCTCGCGGGGTCTCCTTCTTCAATAACGTGTACCGGCGTGTAATGGTACGGGTATAGGCCAGCAGTATGCACTGTAAACCACACTCTCCATTGCGAAAGTCCCAGATCACGGGCAACAATATTAGTGGAAGTAGTCGGATCCGCTCGAAAGCGTTGCACTATCTCATTGTCCTGTTCTTCGTCGTCAATTCGTGGTCTTCCCATGTCTGTATTTCGTCTCAAAACAGAGCCAGTTTCTTTAAGTCTTCGATAAACTCTGTCAAAACAGGCCACATCCGGCACTCGACGACCGGGGTAGCGAGTTATGTATTCGTTACGAGCTTGCGCAGACACACAATCGCAGTATCCGTAACAAATAAGCATATCAGCATATTCCTCAGGTGTGTAGGACGTCATCTTCAACACATATATCACAGTATCACAGGTACAAATCAGAGTCCGGTTAACAAGCACAGTAGTCACAAATCAGAAGAAATAGTCCAGAATCACAGCCAAGTCGAGAAAAAGAGCAAAACGATATCACATCTACTATGTACGAAGCACAAAAGCAGACTGACAACCAAAACAATACCCCCTGTTGTATTCCCAGCTCTAACCGGTCTCTACACTTTTTCTTTCATTCGCACCTACATAAATCGTCACTTGTCTCGCTCTCTCGGTGCGTCTTAACTTGAAGGAAAATAGGCGCGGGACCGTTAGAACTGCTACCTGGAGCGTCCCAACTACTTTTTTCCACGAAATGTAATACAAACCCTAGATTGTTAGACCTCGTTAGATAGCTGATGAAACGTAGATATTTTAAAAAATATCTGCCGAACAAGTGTCATAATATTTTTTTTAGATATCCCTTAGAGAAAAATAAGCTTGCTAATATATTTTTTATTTTTTTACTTTCACTTGTCTACTACGGTCTATTCAATTAACTTATGCACTATTTTAATGATTGATGTCCTAAAGCATCTTATTACACATGTAAAAATGCAATAATAATAATAATAAGATACACAAAATAAACAAAAATAAATTTCGTAGCCTAAAAATCGGCATTATTCAATAAAAAATTAAAAGTCGAATATCTCGAAAAGGGTTAAGTTTAGGGTAGGGTGTTTCATAGTGAAATAAGTCAGAAATGATGGGTACTCCACGCCCTTAACGGATCTAGCACGACTTTTCCTGTAACCCTGTATATATCTCCCCACATGTATCGAGCCATGCTTATCCAGGTTAACAGGAAGACGTGCCTATTATTCGACGGTACAGAAACTGCCCTTATCTTTGTCCTGCAAAAACTACAGATAAACATCAGAAACACTTTATTGCTCGTACACAGAGATAAGCTGTAAGGGCGAACACGTCTTCCCTAGGGGATACTTGTTATAAATTAAGAAAGGCCCCACTCATTCCAGCCTTATCTTTATGAGGGTCTCGGCCCACTCGCCGTAGAATTAAGTAATCACATAACACACCAGGAAAATTGATACAGTTTTAAGGGTTCTTTCTGTACATCAGAACATGTGTGATAAATGTAGAAATCTCTGTTGCCTTTGAAGTTCGTAGTATTTTTTTTAAGGAAATACAAGTCATAATTCGTTATAGCAACCACTCTATAATCCGTAAGCCAAAGCTGTTGTAATATCTGGTCAGCCGTACTGGCTGCTGCTAGTGAGCGTGGTGGCCCTGTGGTGCAGACCCCAAGTTTCAATCTGGAGGTCACTGGTTCAAGTCCTGACGTATAAAATGAGTTTCTCAAGCCAATTATTATTATCAATTACCATTAACCATATGCCCTTGACAAATTCCATTACTGATAGTCATTCCAATAATGGCAATTCGATTAATATAAATAGTTGCATTCACATAGTATGTTACTGAATTCCAGCGTGGAGTGGCCGTTGGCAATGTATGAAAACATTCCTCGCCAATCCGTGGATTCACAAATTGTCAATCGAATGTTTCTAACTTTGATTTTAAATCAAATCTGTAAAACTGAAGTATTCAATAAAATTTCCTACTACTTGATATATATACTTTAAATACCTACTTTACTACTATAGCTTAGTTAAATAATTTAGGTAGTACCCTGCTTTTGGATTACGTTCGTAGCTGTCTTTAATTGAATAGCTCTTAAAAGGCCTTTGGACTGAATGTATTGATAGTTGACCATGCTACTGAAGGCTCTTGGGCGGTCTGATTATGCCGGAGCTGTTAATTAGCTCCCATATTTCTTGGTATAGAGTTACTTGACCGATAATATTGTGGTTAGCAAATAGCGAATATTAGTAGGCAATAGTCATTTATTAGTAAAATACTGTTAACATATTCACATAAAAAATATAAAACAGAATTTCCATTATACAAGAGTGCGTATGAAAATTCTAAATTGGTCAAGCTTTCTACATATTTTAAAACTACTCGAAATAATTTATTTCAGTTCTTTTGTTACAGTTGAATTTTGAATGCTCTTATAAACCCGGCATAGATTAAACAAACTACCACTAAAATGAAACGAAATGGGAAGTTTTATTGTTATATTTGGTAAAAACGGCAATTTTTGAGAATTACGACCGCACTAACCATAGATGTAAAACAAATTTTTATTCTCTTTTTAAAATACACGACGCAGCATTAGGTATCGTTAATTTAATGATTAGTTATGAATTATCTCACATTCATAGAATTCTTTTAACATGATACTTGTGTGAAATTACAGGCACAAGAGACATTCCACCTACGCGTCTCAAAGTTACGGGCGCATGCGATGCGACTTGGGTCGTGTCGTACCTAGTAAAGGAGGACCCCAATCGCATCAGTTGTTATGGGCAGAGGTACCACTTATAACCAGATGGGCCGTCGACTCGTTCCGTAGGTAACAATATCACAGAAAAAACTTGTTGTAGTTTGGTTATATTATTCTGTCATCAATCTGGTGGTGCATGGGATTGAGCAGTTCATAGAACATTTGAAATAGTTTTAGATGAGTCAGTTCTGCTGAGATTTACTTCTTCTCATAAAACAGCGCAATTTTATTTCAAAACTTATCGACTATAATCCAATAAAAACTATATATCATATTACATTTAAAAAACTTGCTAGCCTTGCTAGTTTAGAGCCGTATGAGACAGTGGCGCGAAGGTGCTAAATTTACCAATCACGTGACGACATGGGCGTATAAATTCACACATTTTTTTACGACTATGGGCGATAATGTATAAGACTGTAAGGAGTATTTCAATCACTATGCAAATGCGCGAACATTTGAATCGAATCTTGTCATCGGATTATATGTCGATAACATAGGATTATTACACAATCTTAGTAGATATTTGTTATATTATTTATTGATTTTCTACTATGTAGCTAATTCATCGTTATTATTCATCACATCTCACTTACCGAATCCCATCTTACCGCCAGATCAGACCCACATTTTTTTTGCATACTTTTCTCTATTATACAGGGTTACAGGAAAAGTCGTGCTAGATCCGTTAAGGGCGTGGAGTACCCATCATTTCTGACTTATTTCACTATGAAACACCCTACTCTAAACTTAACCCTTTTCGAGATATTCGACTTTTAATTTTTTATTGAATAATGCCGATTTTTAGGCTACGAAATTTATTTTTGTTTATTTTGTGTATCTTATTATTATTATTATTGCATTTTTTACATGTGTAATAAGATGCTTTAGGACATCAATCATTAAAATAGTGCATAAGTTAATTGAATAGACCGTAGTAGACAAGTGAAAGTAAAAAAATAAAAAATATATTAGCAAGCTTATTTTTCTCTAAGGGATATCTAAAAAAAATATTATGACACTTGTTCGGCAGATATTTTTTAAAATATCTACGTTTCATCAGCTATCTAACGAGGTATAATAATCTAGGGTTTTATTCAAATGCATTGGAAAAAAATTAGTTTCATAGGCGACAGTGGAGAAGAAAATTTATACTTAGCCCTAAAAAGTAAAATAAAACATTAGGTATGCATGAAATGTCATTTATTAAAGGTTTTCACACAACTTTTTCTTATTCTACAGTTCATGTTCAACATGGCCGCCTCTATTTCTGAAACATTGTCGCATCCTTCTACGGAGACCAGTCTTCACTACTCCAGTGGTCAACGTGGTCCTCATTTTATTTGCTGCATCCACAATCCTTTCTCTTAAGTCTTCCACAGACAAAACTGGATTCGGCTCGCTGTACACAAGACTTTTCATGCACCCCCATACATGAAAATCCATGGGAGTTAGGTCCGGACTTCTTGCTGGCCATGGCAACGGCCCACCTCGTCCTATCCATTTGTTTGGATAATTTGTGTCCAGCCAGTCTCTGACACTTCTCCTGAAATGGGCAGGGCAGCCATCGTGTTGGAACCACATGTCCCTGATCAGGTTGAGTGGCAGATCATCCAGCAAATCACTCAAGTCTGCTCTCAGGAAATTTTCGTAGCTTTCCCCATTTAGATTATCCGGGAGAAAGTAAGGTCCAATCAAATGATTAGAGATAATGCCCATCCACACATTCACGCTGAATCTTCGTTGGGACCCTTTCACTCTTTTCTTATTGGGATTCCTTAGTTCTTTTGGGGCCCAGTAATGGACGTTGTGATAGTTGGTTATGCCATCTTTATCAAATTTGGACTCATCCGTCCACAAGATATTTCTTAGAAAATCTGGGTCTTCTACGTCAGCATTTAGCATAAATCTGCAAAAGTCCAATCTTCTCGCGGGGTCTCCTTCTTCAATAACGTGTACCGGCGTGTAATGGTACGGGTATAGGCCAGCAGTATGCACTGTAAACCACACTCTCCATTGCGAAAGTCCCAGATCACGGGCAACAATATTAGTGGAAGTAGTCGGATCCGCTCGAAAGCGTTGCACTATCTCATTGTCCTGTTCTTCGTCGTCAATTCGTGGTCTTCCCATGTCTGTATTTCGTCTCAAAACAGAGCCAGTTTCTTTAAGTCTTCGATAAACTCTGTCAAAACAGGCCACATCCGGCACTCGACGACCGGGGTAGCGAGTTATGTATTCGTTACGAGCTTGCGCAGACACACAATCGCAGTATCCGTAACAAATAAGCATATCAGCATATTCCTCAGGTGTGTAGGACGTCATCTTCAACACATATATCACAGTATCACAGGTACAAATCAGAGTCCGGTTAACAAGCACAGTAGTCACAAATCAGAAGAAATAGTCCAGAATCACAGCCAAGTCGAGAAAAAGAGCAAAACGATATCACATCTACTATGTACGAAGCACAAAAGCAGACTGACAACCAAAACAATACCCCCTGTTGTATTCCCAGCTCTAACCGGTCTCTACACTTTTTCTTTCATTCGCACCTACATAAATCGTCACTTGTCTCGCTCTCTCGGTGCGTCTTAACTTGAAGGAAAATAGGCGCGGGACCGTTAGAACTGCTACCTGGAGCGTCCCAACTACTTTTTTCCACGAAATGTAATACAAACCCTAGATTGTTAGACCTCGTTAGATAGCTGATGAAACGTAGATATTTTAAAAAATATCTGCCGAACAAGTGTCATAATATTTTTTTTAGATATCCCTTAGAGAAAAATAAGCTTGCTAATATATTTTTTATTTTTTTACTTTCACTTGTCTACTACGGTCTATTCAATTAACTTATGCACTATTTTAATGATTGATGTCCTAAAGCATCTTATTACACATGTAAAAATGCAATAATAATAATAATAAGATACACAAAATAAACAAAAATAAATTTCGTAGCCTAAAAATCGGCATTATTCAATAAAAAATTAAAAGTCGAATATCTCGAAAAGGGTTAAGTTTAGGGTAGGGTGTTTCATAGTGAAATAAGTCAGAAATGATGGGTACTCCACGCCCTTAACGGATCTAGCACGACTTTTCCTGTAACCCTGTATATCGTACACAATACAGAAAACTGTGCAAAAAAAATGTTGGGTATATATGTATTGAAAATAGGATATACAGAAATAATCCATTTAGCATAGGTTTGTTTAAATCAAATTTCAAGAAGTTCACGGTCATGTTATCATTTGAAAGATGAATGGTAATGAAAAGAGAAAATTAAATACGTTTACCAACCTAGTTATCGAGAATGATTTCTTAAGGCCCAGAGTCGCTAGTATGAAAACCTGCTAAACCACTAGTATGAAATCATTGATCTGCAAACATGACGCATATATATTTTCAATTAAAGATGATAAAATTGTATGTTTGATGATCAGATGACTTGATGAGTTTGATGATTAGATGAGTCTGATCATCAAACTCATCTGACTGTAGATTTTATATGGGTCAGCGTATTCATTCCAAAAAAAAGTATGGCAATTTGTTTTTCCGATGAAATATTCCGTAAAAGCCTTTATTATTTTTATCGAAAAAAGTTATTTTTATTCAAAGTGCTTGTGCAAGTTTAAACGAGAGTTCAAGAAGCGCCTATGTACACCTATAAATAATAAATTAATACCAACTTCAATAATACTACTCCAGCGATTTCCTTCATGAAGAAAGATACGGTGGGTACATATATGACTACAAACATGACGTACAAGAAGCCTTGAACTATTAAAGGTACTGCCAAATAATTCATTTTAAGGTGATCACCGTGTTTTTCCTCGGACAAAAAATAAGTAATCCCAATATTTCCTCCACAATTTCAGCAGGGGCAAAAATCTTTATCAAATTGCAAAACTTTTGCGATACTCGATCTGAACTTTTCTACTTTTAAGTTGGTGGAGTCTACGGTGTAAGTTCTCAAATCCTCTTGGGCTCCTGTGTACCATTACCTACTCAAAAACATACAGAAAGATCTTACAACTTTTTAACACGTCGAAAATTAACTGAATTAGATTCGAGGTAGGTATGTCTTTTATTTGAATAAGTTGCGGAACAAGCACATGGCCCACTTGATGTTAAGGGCTTGCCTGTGTCCATAACAAAAGACTCAGGCCCGCCCCTACTCAGCTATCTACCCAAGTCGTATCATATTGGATCAGTGAGGGATGAGAGACAAATACCGTAAGATGAAAACATACATATAACGTTTTAATTTATGTAAGTATCTACAATAAACAAAAACTAAACTGCGTAGGTGTTTATAGTACCTCAACCTGTTATTTAATCTCTTCAGTTTTTAGCTGAAAAGGGTTTTAAAGTGAATACTAAAAATAGATATGATTATTTGTAAATGTAGGCTTATGACTGAAAAGAGAAATAAATTAATATACAAAAGAAATAAAACATTTGACCAGCATGAAAGTTTTATATTAATCTTAATATTGCAGTCAAATTTTTTCTTTGTGTTACAAAACGATTTTTAATACGCCTAAAATAAGGTCCGTAGATCCGTGTACGCATTTTTAATGAGGAATTTTTATATAACTTCATGGTTTAAGAAATACAGCGTTTCTGTTTAAAAAAAAAACACTATTTTGGTACCCTAGGTGGTTGAATATACCAAACTCCTTTGGGCCTATAAACCTATAAACCTTAAAAAGCTTTTAGAATGCACTTTCAAAATATTTAATCTATAATAGGGGTGCTTTAATCAGTACGTAAAAAAAAACGATTACCTCACACCAATATTATACCAATTTTAACCAAGTTAACCAAGTTACTATTGTATAGTATGTTTTCTAAAATATATAAATGACTTTGAAAAAACTCGTGTTAGTACTGTTATTAATTTCAAATATCAATTTCGAGAAGTTTTGGCTTAACAGAGTGTAATTTTCGGAAACCTACAACGGTTATACTGACACAATTTCAATAGTAGTCGGGAGTGGGTTTGGGTAGATTTGAGTTGCGTAGTGGGAAACTATAAAAGTGATCTAAACACATAGGATGAATTTTGTGCGTTTCCATATTTGGTCAGCGACTACCAACCATCGAGCATCGGTAAGTTATATTTGCAATCCAAATCCAATCCATTAGTGATAATTATATAATCAATTTATTACAACATTCAATAAAGCGTAAATTAAATAGCAAAATCCAATAACGTAGATAGGTAGTATCAGGCATTACCCAACACTTCGATCCATCTCACCAGTATTAATGAAAAATAAAAACAAAAATAAATCGCTCTTTTGAATTTTGAGTAATCCACAAAAGTGGGCGAATCGATCAATCAAGCCGCTGGCATTCTCATGAATAATACCTATCCCTCGAAGAAAAGTTCTATAAAAGATTTATTTTCTCCTGTTGAACTCGTTGCCAGCTATCGGCAAATAAAGCAAAGATTGATTGATACGATGGTAAATATGAATAATAGGACAAGGAACGGATTCAAGGTAAATATTATATTATTTTTGAATACAACGATAAAAATATTTACTCAGGGAATATTACTAAATTATGTATGTAGGCTTGGAGAAATATTGCCTGGGGTATTATGTACGGAGTTGTATTCGGGTCTTATAAACGGTTCTTGTTATGTTTATTGTGATCCTATTGAAAAGGGTCCATTATTTAATTCTATTTCCAAGGACAGGTTTTTTTTAGGTTTCGCTACATATGCTAAAGCTTACGATTATTATTTCATAGTTTTTGGAGGCCTCGTGGCTAAGTACGTAGTAACTCTGCATATAAAGTGTCTGGATTCCCAGGTCCTTGAGTGGCCTTGAATGTTGTGTATGTGCTGCTGGCTGTTCATGTTTCAATTTGCTTGTACCAGATACGACACAGGGAATCCTAATGATGAGGTATTGGTGTTATATGGTGAAGGAAAAACGTTCTTGAGCAAATTGACAAGACTTTGGTTTATTAGTTCGACCAACCGACCGTGAAGCAAGCTAATGTCGATTCTGTCTCGTCCCTGTTTTGTGTGAAATTAAAGAGCAAAATTTTAGTCTTACAGAGACATTTTTTACAGTTGTTAATCCTTTACACAAAAGATGCACAGCACAACTAAGATCTGAAAACAACTTTAAGATTATCACAATTGTTTGCCTCGACGTAGATTGAAACCGAAAGTTGCTTGATGAGTTAAAACTATTTACATCTCTTTGGGTATCGTTGACTTTTCAGAAAATATTTTAATTTATTAGTGTCGCCAAATAACTATGACCTGTATTCCTAGTTACTATCTTATGTCTCCTAAATTTACACCAAAATGAAATGTCTCTCATAAAAATCGGTACAGTATCATCAGAAACAAGATACAACCAACTCATTGAAGAAAATTGGCATCGCTAAGTCAAAACTAACTTTGTCCGCTTCCTGTGAAAACACTTGCACAGTAATTGCAGCCGGGATAGTTACCGAGCTGAGATAAATGAGAAATAAAAAGAAAAAGCCTAATGTATGGCGGCGATAAGCCAAGTTAAAGTTTGCGGCAGCGCAGCGAGCGAGTTTATGATAACTTAAATGAAACTTATCCATGCAAACTTCTCCCCAAGGTTGAGCAAGATTCTCGAATGGAGAAATAGTTGTTCACAAGATTGTGAGGGATGTTTATTTTTACCAGCCCAGGCTTCATTCTACATGGAATTGAACATTTATCATATCTCTAGAGATGAGTTTTCAGTCGAAAAATGTATATTTTCTCAGCCATTCTTATAAAGTTAGTCTTCGTTTCTTTTCAATACTTCTTAGGTGAGTAGTAGTTCTCATTGCTACTGCTATTGTTAAGAGGCGAAATTCTGCATAAATTGAGTGACTTTCAGTTTTGTTATTATTTTTGCAGACTGCATGCAAGCGGCTCTCGACTTGGAATTAATATAATGTGTAGAATAGATTCATTGAAATATATTTTTCTTGTAATGGTGAATTCTTTGTTGGTGATAGTAAATAAATAGATAATTAAATATTAAAAAAAACGATCATATCAAATCCAAAATTAATCACAATTAGAAAATCTGAACCTTACCTACCGGCCTATCCTTATATAATATATCCGTACCTATCCATCATTTAACTCTCCACCCTATAAAGTACTCAAAGACATGCAATACGACTACCATTAGCCGTAGTGAGGTCCTTCCAAAAACATTACACAGAATAATGCCGCTATTACCAGTGTTTAGAGAGTAAATAGCGGTTATTTCCCAGATAAAAGCTCTTTCGCGTTGCTTTACGTCATAATCAGATGAGTAATGAAGGTCGACGGCATTTTATTTTGACTACGGTACCCAAATTAGGATGTCAAGGTATGTTCATTTCATTCCATATCATTAAATGGACCTTTTAGAGGGTGAGACACTAAAGTTGCCTGAAACATTTAGTTTTAATAGATACTATACACCGGTGAAACTAAAATCCTTCCTTGACGTAGTATGTATAAATATTAATATGACAGACTTGTAATAAAACAACTACCTTTGCTTAGTTAACGGCAGTTAGACTAGCAGAAGTTCAATAACAAATTGAAAATTGAAATATCGTAAGAAAATATATATTTGGCCCAAATATACCCAGAGGCCAACAAAAAACATGAGAAACTTTTTTATTTTTCTTATTCCAATCGTTTGTTCAGCATAATTATGTGATCAGCCCACAGGCACTTTTCCTGGCATCCAGACCACGTTTTCGTAATTAATTAGTGGAAAAACTTTAGTGGCAAAAATTACCGACTACGTCACTGAGTTTCAATCAGTCAAAAGTTATTTTTTTTTGACATTTGTAAGACACCTTTGTAAATGCAGTTCAAAAAAATCTAATCTTCTAATAGTACGACAGCAACAAAACATTAGTTTTATTCACTATTTAATTGATTAATTTCTGGCAATTGCCAATGAAATCAATAATGGCCTTCTTTGTCGACGGGTTATCTTAATGGCTTCCAAAAACTCAATATCGTTGGCGACAAGATGCTATTTACAAAGGTGCGATGATGACCCGACTCTCGGCTCTAACACTGATTTTTCTTGAAGTAAAATTTATGAACATTGGTATGAATATTCTATGATTTCTTTTACATTTAATCTATGAGCTTTGGGACTAAAGGAATGAGTGTTGATGCTGAAAAGTACATTAAATTTGATATATCATATTGAACGATTAATGTGATATCGTCGTTTATTGGTTGTGTTCCCCTTTAGCTCCTAGTCATCTAGAGTTACCCTAGTTCTAATGATTTCGTGAATTTCTGTCATGGACTGTACTTTCGAAATGAGGGAAATAATTAGGTACATAAACTTGCAAGCATTTATCTGTACCAGAAAATAACTCAAAAATTTTTATATAATTTTATAATCAAAGAACTCACTAATGTTTAAAAATTTACTGTTGATTTATTTTCTTGTTCTGCCATCATACTACTGCCACCATTGCCACTCATTTGCCAAGCAGTAATAATGCATTCGCCATACTGTGTTCCGGTTTGAAAGGTGTGGTTGCCGTGGAAATTACAGGCTTATAAGACATTCCACCTTCACGTCTCTGAATTACGGGTGTCGGAGATGCATCTGGGGTTTTGTTCTATCTATGTAGAGAAGGACCCAAGTCATATTGTTATGGGTAGAAGTTACCACCTAACAACAGTTGGGACATCTGATCTTTCTTAAATTTATCACATAAAAAGATTTACTTATGATCGCAAACTAAATCACGGAAGATTGACATAAATTTACAAAATGTTCGTCCGGTCAGGAAGTTAAGCAGCATTTTTCGCTTTCAGTCTTAATCGGAACTTACTTTTTATTCTCAAACTTGACTCCCAGCGGCTACAATGACTCAACTTCGAATTAGTTTTTGGTTTGATAACATCGGTTTTTCTTTCCCAGTTTTAACGACAGAACTCGCATTATATTCGATATTTTCCGCGATCGTTAAGATTTTATAGTCCTTTCGATTTATTTCCCGTGACCATTTATGTTTTGAGGACGAACGGCGTATTCAAATGAAAAGTAGTAGCGCATATCCGTATAATAATGATACTGTATTTAAATGTTAATTCGGATATCAATGCCAATAGGTAAAATTGTGAAATGTATCCATTTCACAATATAATCTATACTTGTGTTTACAGTATATGTAATTTATTTTTTGCTACCTGAAATAGCATTATAATAATAATAATAATAATAAAAACTTTATTTGAGTAAACCACGTTATACAATTTTGTTATAGCCCTGGTTTCCGAACTAGCGTTAGATGTATGTCGGCAATCAGTTCCTTCCCTTACACAAGTGATAATTATTGAAGTTGGTTTAACATTTCTAATAATATATAATTATACATAATAACAATTTAAACTGATGAACTTAAACTACTTATATATATTCACACCCAATAATGCTATCCGTACTATATAAAAAAGAATATAACAGCTGTGTTTTTGACACTATTTATTTGCTTAGTGTGTGTGTGTGTGTGTGTGTGTGTGTGTGTGTGGTTGTGTGTGTGTGTATGTGTATGTGTGTATGTGTGGTGTGTATGTGTATATGTGCGTGTGCGTGCGTGTGTGTGTGCGTGAGTGCGTGCGTGTGTGTGCGTGAGTGCTGCGTGTGTGTGTGTGTGTGTGTGTGCGTGTGTGTGTGTGTGTGCGTAATCGTGCGTGTTTGTTTGTGGGTGTGTGTGTGTTTATGTGTGTGTATGCTGATGTTTGATTGCATGAATTAATTATATGCAACTGTATGACTAAATAATTTATCTTCATTTTGTTCAGGTTGTAGCTGCTTTAGACATAAAGCAGTGTCTCTCTACTCTACATGTTTACAATTTACCATAAGAAGACAATGATAAGTAGCGGGAGGTCCCAAGTCGTATTGCTTATTACGGACAGAGGTTATCACTCAACACTACGTGGGCCATCTGCTCTTTGTGTAAGTCACATAAAAGACCGGTAAAATGAATAGTGGTTATAAAGAGTTTTCCTATATTGTTGATGTTTGTTCTGTGTCTGGGTGTTAATATGTATTATATGTATGTATTTACAAAAGAAAAGTATATAAGTATGTATATCAGTTGTCTGGTTCCCATGATACAAGCTATGCTTAGCTTACTTTGGGGCTAGATGGCGCTGTGTGAAATGTCTACCAATATTATTATTATTATTATTATTATATTCCTCTGTCATCTTTGAGAATATACGCAATTCAAATAATACACAAATAGTAAATGCGATGGCTCTTAACACCCATTATTCAAAATTGAGCAAAGTGTTACCTTTTAGTCAGCATTTACGTCGAGTTCATATTTGATTATTTTGACTGTTGACACAGACTCATCAATGCACGCATGACGAGTTATTACATAAGTATGCAAATTTCATCAAATAGTCAGTCTTTTGTACCCATAGCACTGAAGCTCGCTGCAAAGCCTGTCAGTCGCTCTCATAAGATCGATTAGTTTAAGTAACGTTAACTGCAATTATATCTGGGAACGATAGGTGGCCTTTAGTGGCCTTTGGATCTGCTCTTTACTTTCTTCGGAGACCTAAAAAAGTTGATATTTTATGTGAGAAGAGTTTGTTTTCAAAATTACAGAGTACATTTAGAGTACTATTAGCTCATATAAACTTACTTTATACAAATTTGGCTATAAACGACCTGGCTCAAAAACGGGAATGACAAATGTAGCCAGATATTATCTAGCTATTGGCAATATATTTTAAGTGACTTAAATATAACAGATAAGCTTCTTTTATTGTGAAGTTAAACAAGTCCTTCATGCGAAATGTTCGTTGTTGCTTTTGACTACATATCACCTGAGTTGAATATACAGCCGAATGTGGCGCCACGCAATGCCTTCATTGGGAAGTCAGTCGGGAAAGATAGAAAGTAATAATTTATTTGTGTTACAGAGATATTTAGAAAAATCTTACAAACAAAATTTGGCACTTAAAACAACCAACTTCAATCAGCATAGTTCTGAAAGAAGTTTACAGTTCTGCCGCGCTGATTTTCAGTGAAGCCAGTGCGTTGCGACTGTGAAAATGTTTGATGGAGATGAACAAACACCGTGAATTTCAAACCAGCTTATAATTAAACAAAGTGAAAAATTGACAAGCACTATGTTTTCTTATATCAGCAAGCAATTATCTCGGATTATTTATAAATAGGAGCGAGATATTCAAAAAAAATTATGCTTAGATATATTAATAAAACTTCGGTCTACAGACAAGGGGTTATGTTATCAGTGGTTCTGAACTGTAACTAGAACGTGAAGACCCTTAGGCCCAAATGTGGAAACAAAATTTACTTGATGTCCTCTGGCCCGGTTCCAAATCGCTAACAGAGGCCATTGGTCACCCGCCTTAATGCACAGACACATATTTGGCACTCACTAACATTGGGGCCACGTGCTAATTCATTTGGTATTGGAAAGATTAGGCGAATTTATTGCAACAAATACCTAACATTACATAATATTCACGATAAGTCAATTTTTCCACACGCTCCTTAATTGTTAATAATATATGTATAATCACATGACAATCACAATATATAACGACTGTCAGAACAATTTTTATTTTAACGATATTACTATAATTTTCAGGCGAAAACTTTAATAAAATAGCATGCGATATCGGTGACATTATTAAATTGATTTAGAACGACGAAGGAGAAGGCATGCGCTCTGTAACGGATCGACTTAAGTTTTATAATTCATTGGCTGGAGAGTAAAATAGGCTATATTATGTATCTTTTTAACATTTGGAACGATTCAAGGTAGTAAAGCTGCAGGTTAAAGCTAGTATAAAGGCAAATTACATGTGTTCGTGGTAACTTTTATCAAATTCAATTGTGGACTTATTTAAGTAAGATGTTAATAATGTCCAATAAAATCCAATATAACTGTATTCTGGGGCTGCATCACATATGAAAAGGCTGTGATAAAGGATTGTCATCAACGCTTAGTACTTCTTTTCATGAGTGGCTCAGCTATTTAATTATTTATTGTGGAAATGTCTAATGTTCCTCCCTGAACTGAGATTCCACGAAAAATAAAGGATCATCTAGTTATCTAATTGGAAACTTAATTGCAAATTTTCTGTTTTAGTTGACTGGCCTCATAGCTCAGTTGGTTAGTAACACTACCTTCTGCGCTGTAGGTCGTGGGTTCGATCCCCACTCAGGACAAACATTTGTGTGACATTTGTAACATTGATGTTTGTTCTGTGTCTGGGCGTTAATATGTATTATATGTATGTATTTACAAAAGAAAAGTATGTATATAAGTATTATATCAGTTGTCTGGTTCCCATGATACAAGCTATGCTTAGCTTACTTTGGGGCTAGATGGCGCTGTGTGAAATGTCCACCATTATTTATTTATTTATTTATTTATTAATATACCGTGTTTAAGTCTATAATTACACTTATTAGTAAGTTTAATTCATTTTGTTAACATGGTTTCTGAAAAAGTAATATTTTTCCCAAAAACTTAAAATTAATATTATTATCTTTTATAACTGATCTAAGCGAGTTAGGAGTACAAATAATTAAAATAATACTTTGCCTAGTTAGAGTTATGGTTGAAGGAAAACGTATGCCAAATAATACTTTGGTTTGTTACAGAAGGCAAACGCATGCCGACTTCAACGTTAAAAATGGAAATACTCTAGAGATACAACAAGTACTGCAAAAACCACTTGGAATAAAATAAATCATTTTGTAATGTTGGAACAAAGCTCTTTTTTCCACTCCTTGTAAACCCTTTATCTTAGAAGCGATTGATGTAGAATAAAAATATCCAAATTGTGCCAGCTTCGAATATCAACCTACAAAGCTTCAAGAAGAATGGATAAAAGGTTTGTGAAATTTCGATAAACCATATATATGATATACCATATATATACACCAATACCAATACTGACTACTTTAAGTCGACATTAAATATCCAAGACCATCCTGATTTAGGAATTAAACAGTTTTTCAAAAACGAATCCGAGCTCTGATTTGAAAATTATGATTGAATAAACTATGTATTTAATTTAAGAGCAACATAAGTATAAATATTTCTGGTTTTGTTTAAATAATGAAAATTTACCACTACCCATCTACTGATGATACTGGTCTTGAATTTCTTCATAAGAAAGACTCATACTTTCGTATATCGCTTTTGGGGACTGCATTTTTATGGTAAATATTATTTCTAATTAAATAAATATCTTCCATATAGCAAGGCTATAACGCTGGTGGACTGTCGCTTAGAAACAATGACGGTGTCAAAATCCACTGTGCGAAATACTTATCGCAAGAACAAGTGGATTCAGCAATCTTTCTCGGTTTGTGATCAGATTTTTCAACAGGATAATTAGAAAAGGAACAGTAGCGGACGGCCTGTTATTAATATAGATAAAGGATGCCAAAAGCTAACTGATAAATTTGTCCTTTCTTTTCTAGTTTATAAAAAAGGTGCGCAAACCATTAATCAAAACTGACAAAGCCTTAAGCCAATATTGTACAAATACCATTATTTCAACATCGAGAGCAAAAAAGCGCTAAATTAAATAAGACGTGTCACATGGCGAAAAGTACATTATAAGGAATTTGTTACCGTTGATGGTAAATGCCCTGAACTCGTAATGTACCTCCATTACAAAGTTAGGGAGGGGCCAAACTTTTCCGCCCTTATTCCACCCGGAATTATTCATGACTCGTTTGGAATAGCGATTGATTAAACTGTTTAGCGCGAATTAACTTGAGTCAAGTTGAATAGCTTAATGCTGTTAGTTTCTTATTCATTGCTATTGATCTGGATCGGCGCAAATGTTTCTAATTTTCACGGAATTGTTATCAAACGCAATTCAAAGATTGTGTTTTTCGGAGAACATTCAGAATACAAGAGCGGAGTAAACGAATGGTAGTTTTATTATATTACTTAGAAATGTATGTTTAAATGGTTTGAACAAGCAATGAGTGTAAGCGAAAGAAAATTCACAAAAAATAGCAAGGTTGAGTGTTAAAATATATATGAAAATCTAATAGTAGTAAGGATGTTATGTTAAGCAGCTCCGGAGAGGAAGATACTTGAGAACCATCGTTATCGATAGCGGGGGAAAAATACGCGGGAAGCCTTTTGTAATGCAACTATAGTTTTTTGCTCTTGTCTTTCGAGAATACCATTTAAAAGGATAGAATCCTTCAAGTGTACTCAATAAAGTATAAGTAAAAACACTTTACCCTTTATAGATAGAAATCCATAACGTGTAAAGCTGTTTTCCTCGCCATATTTTAACTCTCCGGAAACTCCAGCTTGTTGTAAGCAAGATCTATGAGTCGTAGTCAGCGTCAAATGAGTCATCACTGCTTCATCACGTTGCGTCGCATCACGCCCGTCTCTGTGACACACAAAGTAGAAATGTCTTATGTTCCTGTAACTTGTGGTTTGACAAATTTATTTACTCTAAAGATTACAAAAAAAACACTTATAGAGAAAATAACTTCAACAGACCAACATACACTTTTCAAATTGGAACAGTAATGCGAGGCATCGCTCTTCACACGCTAAACATATCGAAGACCATCTGAAGAACCACCAAAAATACAGTTGAAGTGACAAAATTTTAATAATTTTTGTTTTTATTCGACCTTTGACACGAAAAAAGAAGAACAGCTAAACGGCCGCTAGTCCGATTGAGTACTGCTGCAAGCAATACCTTTAACACAGTTGGTATCTAATACTGCTAGGTGAGAATACAGTTTAAAAGGATGACATCTTTCAAGTTATCGGTACATTTAGCCATTGGGACAAGTCATTAGAACCCGGTTAAATCAAACTTGAACTTTCAGTTTGTTAAACATTTTGAGGCACCGGGAGATAACAGTCATAACAAAGCTTGCGCAATATAATAAATAGCTTTGCCCGAAGTTGACGTAGGTAAATGATGAGGCCACGTCAAACTTAACAAAACAGATTTATCATTATTGGCCTTTTGGCTACGGAACTTTATGGTAAATAAAACACTTTGCTCTTTTTTGTATACAAATAGGCAAAGATAGAACTCAGTTCATCCTCATGGCGTGGCTGAGTAGGAAGAAATGAGGAAGGGGAGCGCTTGGTTCACGGATCCCTGGACTTACCTGAAAAACATATATTATTTAACGTTTATGCACCAGTTAACATTATTCATATTTGCACAAAGGCATCAGATATGAATCGCAATCAAAAGTGTCGGTGGCACGCGTACCTAAATGTGATGAGGTCGTTAAATTAATCTGCATGAAATCATTCCTATGCACTATAAAGGGTGTCAACTCTTTTCGCGTATTCACAGTTCTGTGAAAATTATTATGTGGAAATTTGTTGTGTAATTAATGATGGCCAGTCCCCAAATGAGATCAAGGCCGCCGGGCCCAGTGGTACTAAACTCGAGTTTAAATCCAGAGGTCACTGGTTGCATCCAAGGTATACCTTTAAGGATTACGCATAAGAAAATGGGTTTTGTAAAGTTTAATTTC
The DNA here is from genome assembly GCA_947359385.1 of Chesias legatella. Classification (NCBI taxonomy): domain Eukaryota; kingdom Metazoa; phylum Arthropoda; class Insecta; order Lepidoptera; family Geometridae; genus Chesias; species Chesias legatella. Next base: position 3,551,603 of record OX375768.1, on the reverse strand, counting down.
AAATAATTTAAAACGTTAATAACTTTGATTAGTTTATTGTTGAAAAATATTATTTTTCTAAACCAACTTTTATAATCCGAACTAGAAAACCTAGTCCACCATATTAGGTGGTCCGCTATATTGGATTTCGAAATGACGTCACTTAGCTATCACACACATCAAAATTTCAAATTAATCAGTTGATGTTTTTTTAAAAAAATTCAGTTGCACGATTTGCTAACAAACATACATTGCAAGTAAAAATAAATTAAATAAAATCATTTATTTCAGGTGACAATGGACCGGATGATTTAAATAAAAGCTTGTTAAAATAACAAAACTCATATGAAAAATTAATAGCATCAAGTTAAAGATAAAATATATTATACAAATATTATTTTTTGTGGATCTGGCTAACTCAATTGGCATTTTACTCTGCAACACATTATTTATATGAAGTTTCAAAACTAAGTCAATTTTAAGTCTCGTTTAAGCTCGATTCCATTTTCTACTTCACTACACTAAAAGGCTCTTTTGGATTAAAGATGACAATTGATAGGGGTGATTGAATTATTGAATAATGTGGGACAGAGAAGCGGAAATATGTGGTCACGAATGGGAGCTACGAGGTTCCAAATATTAAGAACACTGCTTATAAGGATTTATTTATTTATTAGAGGTCAATGATGTTTTTAAATTTGTATAAGTATTAATGGATAACGGATGGTGAGATTTGCTTTTTTAACTTTGTATAAAGTATTCTAAATACAATATTTTTGAATAAATATTTCAAAACAAATTCTATAATTATTGATAAACACTAGTAAGGCCACGTTTAACTCGCTCATGCTTACAAAGTCGCGGTCAGGTCCAATAGTTATAAAATAAAGGTATTGTCTTAAATTATCAGTTGTTTGATATTTATAAATACAAATCGTCTTTATCGTTAACAGTGGCCCCTACAAATCCTAGGGTGAAAACATTCTAATTAACTTTTAATTATCGTCAAAATTACAAAAAGTTGTTGGAACTACCTATTTAATATTATCTTTAATCGATATATTGTTGTGTGGTGGGCGATTTCCTTGATGAAGCAAGTAAAAGTGTCATTAGTATATCAAGTTTTAACGATATATTATTATTGTCCTAAAACTAAAGACTATTATAAAACAGTTCAAAATTTAACGAATCAAATGGAACTGAACTGAACGAAAATTCTTTCAAATGGTTATTTACCGAGATTTAAGTTTATACTAGCATATAATTATTATTTACAGACCGAAAAGGTAAAAAAAGTAAACACTGTAAATCGAATCATCATAAATTTGCTTGTACAAATTGAATGAAATTGGAAAAATAGTCCTCTAAAATACATCACGAGTTTACCAATTTTTTTCACCGTCTCCCAATTTTGATGCTCTATCGAATCCAATCGAGATGCGTATTCTCAACGTAATCACTGAAAGAGCGTTGGTGCTCAAGACAACGTCCCGAGACGTCCCTAAGGCGACCTTAACCTGCTACTAGTGAAGCGCAATCAACTTTCATCGTTTGAGATAACTTGGACCTCTCTCAGACCGGGTATTATGAATTCGGTATTTCTTGAAGACAAACAGAAGTCATATAATTTTGAGTTTCTAGATGGAAACTGCCCAAAACAATTGATTTACAAAAACTGTATTGCTATATCATTTCTAAAATTTTAGGTCAAGACATAAAATCAAGAGAAATAAAAAAATATCAGGGATTAAGAGAATTAAACTAGAAATGAGTTTCACCCGTACTATAAATGTGTATAATTATTTATTATATTATATTTTTTCATTCAAGTTTATTTTGTCTCAGAAGATATGTATCATATACATATATTTAATGTAAATTTTACAGTAAACATTTAGTAGTTATATATTTATTGTCAGACAAGAATAGTTTAAACGGAAAATCAATCCATCTTTCATAAACGTATCACAAATACTGTTTTTTGTACGATATTTATTCAACGTGGTTATTAAACTACAATATGAAAATGTACTTCATTTCAACTGAACATAACCAAAAACATAGGTTAAAAATACGTATCCCAGTCTCACAGACGTATGCGTTATTAATGTGTTAAAGCGAGTTGTAAAAAACGGTTTATCGATGAAATCTAGCGACATTCCCAAGGCGCCGAGGAATTAAGAACTCCACTAATGAGATGTTGATTGCATCCAGCACTTCGTTTGTCACTTTATTTTTTCATTTTTTCTTTCATCTCGCCGCGCTGCAGGGCTTTCGAGAATAATGAAGGTAGTTCTGTAGTAAATTATTGTCACAAAGAATATAAAGTCAGTCTGATGGTCTCACTGCAGAAAGAGTTTTGAGACTTATTATTATTAAAATCAATTAATTATTTATTATACGTAATACACACCTGAAATTATTTCTGTAAATATTAACTTAAACCCGAGTATTAATATCATATTAAGAAAAAATATTAAGGTACTTGTATTGCATTACATTTGTAAAGCTTAATATGAGTTTTGCCTATACGACATAACAAAGAAAAACTTTTGTATTCTTGGACTTTTTTGTTACCTTTTGGTCCTCTATCTGGATGTTTTCAGTATTGACAGAAATCCATAACTATCTTTAGAGGTAAAATCTTAACACGCGCAAGAATATGTAAGTTAGGTAACTTTTTTAACGGTCTCCAATGCGATTTAAATATACTAAGGAAATGGTGCGTTTTTTTTTGTACATTACTATGATACCTCGTCTGTGCCTTAATACACGTCGGATACTAGAAGTTCTACCGATCATTTCATAGTCAAATTGAAATTAACTTACTACATAACAGCGGACTTACTATTGCGTGACGTAACGCAATAAAAGCAATGAACTATTTCAACTATGTGCCGGCACAGTGTAAATGATATGAAATTGTTCAGTAACACACCTTAAAAAAGTTAAGGCAATTTGTATATAATAAAATAAACAAACAGTACATTAAAAAAAATCGGAATAAAATCTCAATAAATGTACAATTTGATGATTATGCATGCATATACTTGGAAAATAATACATCATTGGCAGAAACTGGTGTTTCTGCAGTCCAAAAGATATGTATTGCTTGGTAACTAGCCCAAAATGCTAAGTAACCTAAGCAGGAAAGTAATAATTGTACGTAGTAGTCTGAGATTACTCTGAGGTAATACCTAGCTTGAGTATGTTTGCCTGTAACTCGACTTTGGTATAGATACTGAAACTTTCAAGACATTCCAATGGATGCAGTTTGAAGCTAACAATTGAACAAATTCCTAGCAAAAACAAATCTACTTAATTATAATTAAAAGGTAGTTTTTTATCATTTTTTTTGCTAAAGGCTTTCATCTGTCTAGAATAAAAGAAGCAATTATAAAAATATTCTATAATTGACTAATAGACGTTTATATATATTGTGGCTTTACATTTTTTTGATAACTAATATTGGTCCAAGTGAACAAAATCGCGCTGGTCGGCAAAAAAAAACAGATAAAATATGATTACTGCTTAGAAGAGTTTCCTCGAAGTTGCCACGATGTGAAGGTTTCACATTGTTACGCCGCTACCAACGCCACCACATAATTAAGTGTGTCGGGCTATGCTGTTTTAATTGTAGTTTGAATTTATTGAGCGGTATTTTGCAGTGTTTTTAGCCCAAATATAAAATTTGAGTTTTGATGGTAGAGCACAGCTTGTAGCCCAAACACAACATTTTTCTTTGTAAAGCAAAAAAAGTTAATTATTAAAATTTGTTATAAAGGTGAAATTTTGATTCTGGGTGAATTAATATTTGATTAATACTTGAAAATTAAATTAAATTAAAAATAAAGTTAATTTATTCATCTTTAAATACGAGCACTTTTCCCGGTGTAAATCACGTAGTCACTTCAATCAAATAATAAAAAGAGTGATAAACATTTTAACAAAAAGTATTTCAGTCCCGTGATCATGTATTAGGAAAAATTTAAGATTCCTCCTAATGATATTAACTTATACCATGATTACACGATTTACTTAAGAGATTTTACAGAAAATGTTTCCATCAGACAGCTAATTATAACCTTCGGTGGCATTTACGAAGAGAAAGTCAAGGAGTAAACATGTGCTGGTGATAGTTGTTATTCGAATATATCAGTCACTGAATCGCTTCTAAGTTTCTATGGTTCCGTTTTTCCTATAATTTGAAAATGTCTGTCACAGTAAAGACAAAACACAATTTCATCTAAAGTGTTCTTTAACTTTCTTCATACATAACCTCCTTACAGTGCAGTCGTTAAAACTGCAACTAGGTTACCGTAGACGAAGGCTAAGACACTTCACAGACACACACAGACACTTCAGAATGAAGTTACCAAAGTGTACAAGGTGACACTACATTTTACCTGTCCTTCATGAACTTTCTAAGAACAACGAACTATTCACGAAGCGCGTAGTTTTTAAAGTTCTCGGGTTCTTAGGAAAGGAATTGAGTATACTTGCGGCTTGTACTTGCACTATAGGTGATCTAACTTGTAGTTAATTGTATAAAAAAACTATATGTGATTAAAAATATAAGTAATGTATAATTGTGAAAACATTTTTGGTTCATAAAATAATTTTAAATAAAATCCTCTTTAGATTTCCATATAAACTTATTAAAAAACACTCTTTAGATGTCCATCCTGTACTAATCAAAATGACCAAAGAAGGCATAAATAAAATATAAAAAGTAAATTGGAAACTTTTTCTTCTTTTGACTCCTTTTACATAAATTCTTAGGAGGATAATATATAACTAATTTTTACTATGGTGTGTTGGAAGTTAAAGCTCATTTTACTGTTTGTTTAATAACCCCACCTAGTTTAAACCTGGTATCGAAGTTTTCATATACCAAACAGCGTTTCACATTGATTTCGCTACTACAAAATTCAATGAAAATATTTTAAAGGTAACCTGGTATTTCCAGTTTTCTATTTTTATGCAAGATATTTGATCCTTTAAACATCATTAGAGTGTACAAAAAAAAACAAACACATGGTGTGGTGTACACCACATAAATTAATAGTCTGGTATGGCACAAGCCGCTTGAATGCATCGGAACTCCTTTGTTTAATAATGCATTGAGGAAACAAAAAAATGCGCGCAGTCAAGTTTTTCACACAAACGGGAGGTTTTTCAAACAATTACTAGGTACGATTTTCACAGAAAACTTCAAACAGCGTATTAGTTTTTGTAATCTAGCTAGGAAAAGCACCAAGGAAGTAAAGTGAAGCCGGCAACAAAGCGAGCATGAAAAGTTAGACCTGTAACCTTATCCGGGCAGAACTGTCTGCCGAGTTTTTAATTTCGTTCTACAGCCACTCGTGGCAAACCTAGTCATAAGTTTAAATTGGCATTTTCCGAAGTTACGGGTTACGGTATGTTGAGTTCCGACTAGGGGTTGAATAAAATCTATAGGATTTTATGAAATTGATGAAGTAACTGTGGTGATTTGAATAAATATAGACACCCGGATGATCTAAGTTGCAATGGTTCGAATAAATGTGCATCACATTCGTTTTATTACATTATTCGAAGATCTATTTTTTAATTTTTTTCAGAGACCGTTTTCTGACTCTAATTGATAGAAGATTTGTCTTGTATTTTGAGTTACAAATAAAGTATTCTCTCTCTCTCTCTCTCTCTCTCTCTCTCTCTCTCTCTCTCTCTCTCTAGAGGCGTAACATCAATGTCACGGAAAGTCATTGTTACAAGTGTTAGATAATCTGCAGCTTGCTGTTTTTTTTTACATGGCGCGTACATGATTTACTCCCTAAATTGCCCAATATGACGAATAACCGAAATGTTGTTATACACTACATGTGATCATATTACACATCACTGTGCATTATTTGTCTTCATTTTGGCTACCATTATATTAATAAACATTTTTGGTATTTAGGTAAAACATAACCCCTAAAGCGCCATTAAAAGTTCTGTAATTCAAAAGAAACTTTGTATCGAGCTGAAACTTTGCCCAGTCAATAATGAACAAGTTGCACTCAACTTGTATTATTGACAAACAAAATTAGGGCGCGGACAAATTTCAGTTCTGTTTTAGGGTAACCATGATTCAGTGTACCGAGAAAGACACAAGTGGTAATGAAATAAAAAATGACATTTCAAAGTATCAGTCCAATCTATTAACGTATGAAATTTTTAAGTACATGACGAATTTTTATTCCATAATATAACGTAAAATAATCGTATACTCTGAGTCGATACTTCATATCAAATATTATTCACACTGATTGTCCGAGAGGAAAAGGAATAAAACTTAATTCAATTATGTATTTGATTATTTCATTGTTAATTATTAATTTATCATCATTATTAATCATTATTAACTAAGCTGTTGTACCTTTTAATCATTTAGTGATGATTATTTTTTTGTGCCTTCCGGGATTATTGTGACGGTTGGTGACAATAGTATGAACCAACTTGAAACAATAAATTCCTTCTAATTTCTGAACTTGTTCCTCGATATCAACTCGCGTTCATTTTAAATGGTGTTTTGATTTTATCGGTTAGTGGATTAAATACGATTAAATTTATAACTTTAGTGAATTTGTATATTGAGTTTCTGTTAATTTCACAATAACAGTCTCGCCAATTGTTCAGCCCATTATTCGAAAGCTCCAACGATTATTTATTTCCATAACTAAACATTTTTTAATTTATTTTATTAGTTGGCTCATTTGACGACATTCTCACATACTCTTAAGTGACGATGTATTCTCGATGTTTTGTACTCGTCAGATGGCTGTGATTAATTAATACATAGTTAAATGACATCAATAAATTATAAAGACCAAGTAATTATTTGAATCATCAGAAAAGTGTTCTACAGTTTGTAATCTCATATCTATCTTACACACTTGAAAGATAAGTTAGTGATCCTTGTAATCTGATTAAAATATATTTAATAATGTGTATCTTTATTATATATTGGATGAATTGTCATCACTTAAGTATTAAGACCGTTAATCTAATCAAGTTTCATCAAAGTTTGGCTTAATCAGTCCAGCATAAACCTTAGTAAAATATAGGTATTATTCAAAATAAGAGATTTTATATTTCTTCTTTTAATACGTGTAATGATGTATGAACCCCTTTCTGTGGGTTTAGCTCAGAGCTTAGATATGAGATCCTCTTGTAAACGAACAATCTATTAGCTACACCGCTTGTTTTGCAAATGTTCATTAATGAAAGTGGCCAATTATCATGTGACCCATATGTTCCATCGGCAGAAGCGTATATAAAAAAAGATCATTCAATCACTCACCGAACCGCAAATCACTAATGAGACATTAAGGTTTCTATTGTGAGCACGTTTGTCCTTTAGTATCAAAGCGAGAAACTTTTTGTGCTTGTCAAACGTCTTCCGGGTAACTAATTGTCGACGTGACACGTCCAGATTCCGACTAAAGCTTCAGACACACGAAGGGTGTACACACTGTAATAGAAATCGCCATGACCAATAATAATAATAATAATAATAATGGTGGACATTTCAAACAGTGCCATCTCGCCCCCAAAATAAGCTAATCATAGCTTGTATCATGGGAACCAGACAACTGATACATAATTATATACTTTTTTTTTGTAAATACATACATATAATACCTATTAACCGAACACCCATAGCAACAGATATGTCCGGGTCAAATAGGTTTTTTAAAATAAGTGAGCTTCTGATGCGAGAGAGCCCGCAGCGATAAACTCTTCGTGTGAACGTAACTAAAACAGCAAGTCGAGGCGCGGTGATGTTTTTGGACCTACTTGTTGCAATATATTTCGGCGGACGAACGAGTTGGGACCTGGCAGCAGAGGCTACGCGACTTCCGGCCACACAAAGTGGCAGCGACAGGTAAATTATAATTGAGACTTCCCGTAGTAATGGTGTTAGTGGATATTGGAGACAAGTCTCACAGCTCAGTTGGAAGTAACTCTCCATTCTGAGTCAACTATACAGTCGACAAATGTTGGCCACTAGCTGCAAAAGGTTTTCCTCTTACCATGAATGATACTTGGTAAAAATTGACATTTTCTAAGGACTATCTCTGTAGTATCGCCGCATCTATAGTATCGGAGTTTAAGGAGTTCCTAAACCTAATATGCTTTCCTAAACATAATATAACCTAAAATACTATACTACCAATCGACAACGTTCCCAAAACAGTAGCTGCAGAGCAATAAATACGAGTAGTTATTAGATAATCCGGCTTTGAAAATCCTATCCTATCAACTCAGGTATAGAATTCGCTCTTAAGAGTATGTACTGAATTTCGATTCAGTATCAAATAATGCTTGAAAACAAATCAATTCCTTATAATAGTCTCAAAGCAAGCCTCAACTAGACTTGAAGCAAGATGCTAATTATATTAATTAAAACTATGAAACACTGAAGGAGATTCTAAGGATCTGTTCAGCCGTGATCTGTCTGAACGGTTCAGGTACATTAAAGTCAAAGTAAGGATGAACGAAATACGACCTTCAGATCCAATACATAAAGAACCTATTCGTTTCGATATTCAGTCGTATTTAATTTATACTACGACTGATGTTAAACCGCATTACCATGTGCTCGATTACCTATGAGTAACTCATTCATATTTAACCACGTCATAGGGCATATAAAGCCTTCATTTTCGTACCCGACCACGGCAAAGCCGAAACGAAGGGTAATGTTTTCAGCAGTCTTAGGGTATGTTTTGTTTATACGTTTGTTCCACCGTAGCGCCGAAACTACTCATCCCACCGTGAAGATGAGGAATTAATCGATTAGTTATTATCGTCCTGGTAACGCTATATTTTAAACGAAAAATAACGTTAAGTTCCTTTGATATTATGAAATGAGAGGAGACAGACACAGGGAAATGGACATGGAAAACGTTGTTAATTTTCCTCTGGGCGAGGACGCTTTCGTACGAATTGTTGCCTCACTTATTAACTTAATTTCCGTTCTACTTTAAAGATGAATTCACTTATTACGTTTACTTCTAGTCTGTGACGTAGTTGAATGGATGAATCAGATTTGTGGATTTTGAGAATAAAATAATATTTATTACAATAAATTACAAAGTGTAGGTTAGGTTAGGTTAGATTAGGTACCAAAGAAAAGGTCAATAAAATGTGGTGGTGAAAATTTTGCAGACCTGTATTTTACCAGCCATCGTAAATACAGTTATTTTATTAAACTAACGTCCATTGATTTTGCATTATTCAAGTCAATTTGCATATCGAGGAAATTTCTATTCTTACCATTAATTACAAAGCGTAAGCTTTCATTTACAATTCAAAGAATTCATTCATAAATATCAAGAAAATGTTTAATCTTACTGCATATTTAATAAGTCTACAAGCAATGGAAGCTTTTTATATTGTAGTCAATGCATTCCTTTACGCTTTCTCTCTATTTCCTTTGAGCTACAGCTCAATTTTCATCATCACTAACAACGAAGCAAACTATATTTAACATTCCGACGAATAAGTAATAAAGTGTTGAGTTGGCAGGACATTGTCTTAGTTTTGCCGTAAAAGCCCTCTACAATACTTCTCTTTGCCTTTGCGTCAACAATTGTTCGTTTATCAGGCATCCGAGACTAGAAGACGGAGTACAAAACAGAGCAAAATCAGTGTTTCGGCAGCAAAACTAGATTGTATGCACCACACAGCTCAGTTGGTAGAAACGCCTTCTGCACTGTAGGTCGTGGGTTCGATTCCCATCCAGGCCAAACATTTGTGTGACGAACATAGATGTTTGTTCTGGGTCTGGATGTTCATATGTATTATATTATGTATCTACATATTTACAAAAAAAAAAAGTATATTTCAGTTGTCTGGTTCCCATCAGCACACGGCACACGGCACACTGCAAGACCGGCTGTGTTATAAATAGATAATACTAAAGAGTTATCCATACATTTATTATTATCTCACATACCTGAAAATTGACCCAAATTGATAATAGTAAAAAAAAGGTTCGTTTATTATGTTTTCTGTTGGGTGTTGAGATTCCCTTTTCAATTACGCTGTAATATGTACGCACCCGTAAAAAGGGGAAAATAAAAGAGTAGGTAATTGAATCCCCACAAAGGAGTGGAATATATGTAGATTACACGAAGCGAGAACATCGGATGGCAAACCGAGATTTTACAGTTCGGCAATAGCTGCCAATCCCTGTAATATTATTATGGTAATGTAGCCAATTTCAATAAAAGCTTTCGTCGTGGAAAGGAATTTTCTTTAAGACGATATGCATCAACCAGACTGACATGGGTGTAAAACTTGGATATACGGAATTGAGATTTGTGCAAAATTCCGATTCAGTGTTGGGCTTGGATTGAAATGCAACGGTTAAATTAATTCTATTGTTTTGGTTTTGAATCTGGTTGCCGACTGAGATTTGGTTTAGCTTAGTTTGGTTTAGTTTTATGTACTTATGTTTTCATTTTAATGATTGAAATGAAAACTATGCAATTTATTTGGTTTTTGTAACAACTTAAATTCAGTGTAGCCAATAATTACCAATCGTTTACCTTTTTAGAGCTCCGTATTCAACGCACGCGACCCTATTCTAAGCCTACGGCTGGCTGATTTTAAACAGAATATTTTAGTTTTTTATGCGATACAGTTACGGAACGATCCGACGATCCACCGGCTGTTAGTGGTAACCTGGGCCCATAACAACCGATGTGACTTGGGTCCTCCCCGACTAGGTACGACAAGACCGCAACGTATGCGCCCGTAACTCTGAGACGTGTAGGTGGAATGCCTCAGGTGTCTGTAATTTCATCGGCAACCACACCTTTCAAACTGGAACAGCGAATGCGTTACTACTTGGCGTAAGAAAGGGGCATGGTGGCAGTACTTCCCTGGGCGAAATTGGCGTGAGTTCTACTGCTCTTTAATGCGTTGTAATTACTTAATAACCCTAAAAATAAAATAAAACATTCTTGCCTACATTGCGAGAGGTCCCAGGGTCAATCTCCAGTTATGGTAAACAATTGTGTGATGAGCATAAATATTAATCATTTCGTTTCCTTGTCACCTGTGACACAGGGTACAAGGACCTGATCACATCGATAGTACGAGTTAAAAATAATTTTCTTGTCTATCGGAGAATGGAAAAAAGCGCTTTCTAAACAATATGGATGTTGCAGCCAGTGTTCTTTAGCATTCTCTTGTAATGTAAATTGTAAAAATACATGATATTTAAATGTATGATGTATGAAACTCCATATGAAATTCGACCAATAATACCCTGATCTCCTTAGAAGTCGTTATAATTATGACATATTATGTTTGAATATTATATAATAATAAATATCCTATCAGATTTCAAATAAGCTTATCGAAAAAAAGAGTTGGAGATAATGTGGGAGCCAATATTGCGGTTTCGCACAATCGCGAGGCGGCACACATGACGATCGTAAAAAATGTGAATGGCATATTGAAATATTTCTCGCGACCCTTTCCCGCCTCAATTTTCCTCCTGGCTCTGTATAACGCGGTTATAAACCTGGGTAGCAGCCCTTTAGAGATTTGGCTTCCCAGGGTTTTACTATTGGCTTATAATGCTTCTGCCATTATCTAAAAGCAAAAAGGTTCTAGAGAAAAGAAATCACGCTTGAAGCTTTTCTTGTATTTAATTTTCTTCTCTTCACTAGATTTTAAGCAGACCATTTAATATTCTTACTCAGAAAAATAACGCGTTTTATACTGAAATTGTTCTCGTCAGGTGTTTCGTGTTCATGAGGACAAGCTTTCGAATGACCAAGAAATATCCGCAGTATACCCAGGTGCCATATGCATTGTATACTTGGGTATACAATGTATATGGAATTATATGGTTTTAGAATTGTAATTTATGTATAATTTTACTATACAAAGCCTAGGACTAAAATAGACAAATCATGATACTAATACGTTTATAATTATGTATATACAAATTAAACAACCAGCTCCGGTTCTTACCACAGGATTCTGTAACGTTTAAAAATAAGGAATAAACACCGAATCTACCGCATATGCGTTATTTAAGCTTATAAGATTTCGATTGCGTCTCTTCCACAATAGTTTGATCACAAACAAATGGTACGCTTTTGCTCCGACGCGCACTTGGAGTTTGCTCCTTAAGAAACAAGCATTCAGCAGAAGATGCGCCTAAATATTGTGCGGCGGGTCAACGTACAGACAATACTTTTTACTAACACTCGTATTAGCTCCCCATCTAAACTGCATACCGCTGGTTTTATACGGAAATTAATTCACAGAGCGGATACTAAAAAAAAAACTTATCCTGCCAAAAAAAAATAATGTTGCCTGTTAAAAGAGACAAAACGGTTCGCATTCCAAACATAACAACACAGAACCGTGTCTAAAACACAATAACGGGCGACAAAGCCCGCGCGACATATTGGTGCAGTTGGGACCCAGTGTAGATCAACGTGCTCGTAATCGGGATTTGGGAAATTTATTCGCAAGCCCCCAGTGCGTCCTGCGCCTCTCTCCACGAGAACTGAGCAGAATTATTGGAAGTGGCAACCCCGAAAAATTTATAAGGACGATTTATGCTGGCAGTTCTGTCTAGGTAGATAATAAATAAATATCTCTCGATGAGTGCTAGAAAGTTTTTGCTAATAAATAAAAATATTCATCGGGCTGTGACTGGGGATAAAATTGCTGCATTGTGAGATGACACTGCAAGAAGCAAGTAGCCCAAGTAGGAACCAGTAAAAGGCAAAATAAATGCCACACATGCCACAATGGGAAGAAGCATATATATTATGGCTTGTGTGGCATTTATTATGCCTTTTACTGGTTCCTACTTGGGCTACTTGCTTCTTGCAGCGTGATATATATTTATTTATTTATAGTGCACGAAAGGAGCCTCTTTGAGGCGCACTTACAATCCTTTCACCACACTGGCTCGAGAGAACCAGTGACTCGAAGAAGAAGAAGAAGAAGAAGATTTATATATAGACTTAAAATCTGTGTATTATTTCCATGAGGAAAACTACGTTGGACTATTCGAGGAAAAAGGACTATATTTATGATAAACTGCTTGTTTGAAAAGCTGCCATCCAGGAAATGGACACGCGTGATCCTTTGATGGTTCGACAAAGATACGTTTTATCAAAACTTTATCGTACTCTTGATATACCTTTGTATTATTATTCTATATATTTCTCATTGGTCTGATATTAACAGCAGGCCATCCATTATTTTTTAACTAATTCTGTTGATGAGTGGTGATAGGGTTTGAACAGGCATCAAACTTATCAATAAGTACGCGTGACCTTATGTTTTGAATAATATTGACGTTTCCAAACCATTTCTTTATGAATTCTATGGAAATAAAAGTTTTGACTTTGACTTTGACTTTGAGTGATGAAAACCAAAGAACCTATTAGTTGTTGCGTAAAGTCTTTGGCGACGAGAAGGAATGGTAGATTTAATATTCAGATTATATTATATTTCTTCACTCCTTCGCGCTGTCGTCTTAATTATCTTTCAATCAGATAGAGTAAAATTGTATCAGTGTCGGCGAGATTATAGATTTCGGCAGTAATAAACGATCAATAATGTTTTTTTTTTTTTGATAATTGTTAAAACTTTATATTAACCACGAGGTAACAATGACTAATTCCTTGAATTACAGGTTACTAAGAATGTAAAAATAGCTAGTCTATGAATAATTGGCACCCATCACACTACCCCTAGTGTGAACTTAATCAATTTTAACGCCCCCATGTACTGACAATCGCAGTCTTTGGGTCACGTAAATGTTAGCCTTGTGTTATGTTGTTACAGGCGTCACTTCAAGCGGTGAACCGCAAAAGTATGTAAATTAGCGAGTATAGTGCGGACTGTTAGGCGAAATGTAGATTTACTAGTAACGAAATAAATAAAACTCCTTATTTCAAAAAACTTTAACGCTCTTCACTCAGTCACTGTGATGTGCCGCGCGAGTGAGCGCGGGTAGTGGAAAAGGCATTTCACTTGCTTCCGTCTATAGTCCCCCATCTATAGTTATCCCTCATCTATGTTCTATCGTATTCCTGTCGCCGCTGTAAGAAGAGTTCTTTTACCGTGAAATAAAATGAGACCATTGCCCACGAATGGTTAAATCAACGATGGAAAAAAATACATTCGAAAATCCCTGACCGTATCCATGCCATCTTAATTCCTCGTGCGGGATCCCATGACGGCCATTTGATGTTTTACGTTCCTGTTTAGATTACACTGCCAGTTTCAAAGTAAACATAAGTATTGGCTTCTAATGTGAACGCGTTAGGGAATGTGGGAAACAAACAAACGAGAAAATACATTTGTTTTTGCTTCGGGTAAGCTGCTCTTGATACCATCCAAATTAAAGAAGTTACAATTCTCTTTGTATAGACTTTCGAAGAAGATTAAAAAGATACGGCTGGGTGTAATGGTAAAAATCTGCGGATTCAATTCAGTCGTCTATACAAATAAATAAAATTGGATTGTCTATTTGTAATATTAAAATAACCGCTTTTTACTAAGTGCATATGGTGCATACACGGTACATATACCAAAACTAGCTGTTGCCCGCGACTTTGTCCGCGTGGAATTCGGTTTTATAACGCACCCCGGAACCGGAACAAACAGACAGACAGACTAATAAGTCTGTCTGTCTGTTTGTTCCGGCTAAAGAATCTGGACCGATTTTGACGAGATTTTGGTAAATAGCTGATGTAACAAGGAGTAACTTAGGCTACTTTTCCGAGGGGTAAAATAGGGGTGCGTCATAAAACTGAATTCCTCGCGGACGAAGTCGCGGGCAACAGCTAGTTTGATAACGCGATTTTCAATTTAGATTTTGTGTTTACGCATTAGACAACAAAAGCCTTGGAACTGGTATCAGTTGCGATGTAAGTACAATTTTATAATTCTGAGGATAGTGTTTGAACATCACTTTTAGCTGCTTTCATTAACTAAAATGATTAAATTGCTAGTTATTCTACCAAACGAATAAGGTTACATGGCTATTTTGCTTTCTTATAATTATATATCTTAGAGTAATCAATTTTTGTTACCATTTTCTCATGAGTACATTTCAGCCAGTAGAGCTTGTGCCAAGTTGGACAGGAGAAGTACTGCCACCATATCTATTTCTGCCGCCAAGCATAAACGCATTTGCAAAATTATGTTTCAGGTTGAAATGTGGTTTCCGGTGTAATTACACATACACATACATTGGAGCATTCCACCTCAGAATTACGGATGCCATATTGTTATAGGCAGAGCTAACCGTTTAAGATCAGGCGAACCAGAGCATGAAAAGGGAGGGAAGCCTAGTCTGCGGGACTTGAAATTATCTCGATGTTATAAAATATAATTAAAAATAAAATACAAAATAATTTTGTTTTTAATTAAAGCCAGTTGCTGGCCTCATTTATTTTGTTAGCTGAGATATGGAAAGAACAATTGCTGTAAACCCTCTGGTAGGTAATGCTTAGTTTACACGAGCTTAATAACTTACGCTTACACTAATAGTACCTTATTTATTTATATCAGCGTGCTGAATTAGTGCTTATTTAGTGATTTCTCAGTGGGAGTAATTAGTTATGAGTAAATGAGTAATCAATTTCAATTCACTTTTGCCCATGATGCTAGATTGTCTTGAGAGTGAGGTAATGAGAGACTTAATTAACTGCTCAATAATGTATTCACACATAATACATAAATTATACTATATATGTATATTCCGCTTGTATTTTTACAGTATAATTGTACTTTTATGGAAACAAATAAATGATAAAAAATAAGTTTTCCATTGCGGCAGTGCCTAACTCCTTCCGCTTCACTGAATCATCTTTGATGGAGATTCAGTCAGCGGATCGTTGCTGTATTCGACATCAAACGGCTTTTATATAATGCAAATTCTAAAATTGCGTATTTAGTTAACGATGAATATGATTAAGAAAATTGACGATGTATGTTATTTTTATTACGTTGGACAATTGTGTATCTTATTCTTGAGTAAAGACCGCAAGTGCTCAGTTGCATTGCTAATAGTACTCACTCCTCTAATAATATGGCTACAGTCACTAGTACTAAAGTAGTTCTAAAGATGACTAGGCAAGGTTTTTTAATTGGCACAACGAGTCGAACTACTCAGCCGTTAGTAGGTACTAAGAGTACTATTACAAATGGTTCAATGCCGAAATATCATTATTTCAAGAAGGTATGAACAAATATCGTAAAACGAAATGAGGAAGGGAATAACGCAACTTTATTGGTAAAATGATGACATAGCTGATCCCTCATAAAAGTTTGTATCGATATTGTGAGAAAATTCTACGTACATTACCATCAAAGCCGTGCACGCAAAAATGAGCATTCAGCTTTCACACTTTGAAGGGAATTTTGGGCAATATTGCTCGTTATGTCGACTCAGGGATATTGAACAGGCATTGTGAAATACAGGTGGTCTCATAATTTTGTTTGGTGACAGATTCAATATGGTCCGGTCGTGGAGGTTTTTTATCGACTTATAAAATGAGTTTTCCAGGTCGGTGGGTATTTACACGGTTGGTGGAAAATTCAAATACGTCTAATGAAACCAAAACCACCAAATTTTATACATTTTGTCAACGTTTCAAAACACAGTATCAACACACAATCAACTTACACAATAAAATGTTCTTTAGAAACAATGTTAACTTCGAGCGCTCCTTGTGTGAGGTTGCTGAGAGTGGATTTTCCTCCTCCTCTCAGTAGAAGTAGAACTCATGCCAGTTTCTTACGGGGAAGTACTGCAACCACACCTATTTCTGTCGTCAACAGGTAATGCATTTGCGGCAGGTAACCGTAATATTCTTCTGTCTACTGTCATGATACTGTGTTCCAGTTTGAGGGTGTGGTTGCCGGCGAAATTACAGGAACTTCAGTATTACACCTTTACGCCTCAGAGCAATACGACCCATACATCAATACAACTTGGGTCCTGCCCTACTTAGGCCGACAACACCCAAGTCATCTTATGTGCCCGTAACTCTGAGACGTGAAGGTGAAGTGAAGTAATAATAATAATAATAATTTTTATTTTCTCAAATAAAGTAGGATTATCTTAAAACTAGATACAATAATGTAGGACGAGCAAAAAACCTACTTGTGCGAGAATGTCTCATGTGCCTGTAATTTCACCGGCCACCTCACCTTTCAAACCGGAACACAGTATGGATATCATGACAGTAGACATAAGAATGTTACGGTTACTTGCCAAAAGGCTGGTATGATGCATTACTGATAATATAATATGAAAATACTTTTTCCCTAGTAAATGTATCTCTCGGCGGTCGAACCACTTCTCTAGTTAGTGCCTATTTAATAAAATCAAACTATTTAATGTCTCCGCTATGCTGGTTCTTAATTACACAAAATCAACTATAGAAGATAAGCAGCGGCAATGTAGGCGTAATGGATACAGCGTTCCAAATTAAGCTGGCATACACTCCAACTGAATTTCCACTCGTGTTGCCGGGTGAAATCCTATTAGTAGATAGGATTCGATATACTCCTGTTTTAGGCGAACATGAACTAAAATACTTAGTTGTCACGTTAATAGTATTTTTACTTCGAAACTGCAATTATAGTTTGCTGATATCATCTTAAACCAATCACTTATTATTGTATCTATATCTTTACTCGCATAAGAAGATATGATGAAAGATAACATACTGACCCTTTTTATGAGTGTTGTTGTTGTCAGTATTTCAAAAGTAATTAGATACAGCATTGTGATAAAAACTGATTAATTATGAGATGTTCATATTATGTTGTGTGAAATAAAATCATAATTAGTAATAATCCAAAATTATTTGTTACTGAGAGCATAGTGGCGCGGTGGCACAGCACCGAGTTTCAATCCGGAGGTAACTAATTCAAATACTGATGTGCATCTATAAGTTTTTCTATATGTGGGTAAACCCTAAATTACTCTAAATGGTGAATGATAACAGCGTGAAGAAACTGATAATCGAAACGAACCAATTCTTAGAAATCACAAGACTCAAGTACAAGTCACATGACTCAAATGTAGGTCTTTAAGACGGGCTTTAATTCTTTCAACACTATTTTGAGAGAGCTATCACTAGAAACAGTGAAGGTATTTAGGGTTGGAATAGGCGCTAGACTTAATAAGTAAAGTGATCTTGTAATTTTCAAGTTGTCTAACTTTCTAAACTATTTATTTAAGAATTCGATGAACCCATTTTTTTCTATTATATTATCTATTACTTTTTAATACATTATATAGAATACTAGTTGCGCCTCGCGGTGTAACCCGCGGTGAATAAATAATCCCGGGGGAACACTGCACTTTTCCGGGATCAAAGTAGCCCATGTGTTAATCCAGGATATAAGCTATCTTGGTATCAAATTTCATCTAAATCCATTCAGCCGTTTGAGCTTGAAAGAGTAACAAACATCCATACAAACATTCACGTTTATAATATTAGTAGGAATACTTGAATCCAACAATACTCGATGACGGTACGTCAAAACGGCGAGAACTCTTGCAAAGGGCCGTTGAAACGCATCGATGTGCGTAAAGCTTTAGCAATTGCTATTCCATTCGATTCAGCCAAACATAGTCCAAATGTTCGAGCCCCCAATCGAGATACCGAATGCAGTTCAGCTACGTAGATACAGGCAGCACCTAACATGATTAAACGCTAAAAGTCTTTATTCACTTTACAAAAGTTTATATGAATTATGTGATACTGCTTTGAAAACAATTTCAGAGGTTCAGAAGATTAGTAACTGACTAAACAAAGCTGATCCGTCGTTTCAATTTCCGATTGCGGTTATGTGGGATCCGTGTCTAGCGCGGGCAGCTTATATTTATCATGAGCTTTTAACTCATCGTTACTACATTTTCACTGATCCATCTGTTTGACAATTTCTTATCGAAGCTCCTGTGTAGTGGGTTTACGATAAATTTGATAAATTAGGGAACTTCTTGTTTTTAATTTCTAAATATTACACGATAAACGGCTGAAATATGACTCCGTTTTTTGTTTGTTGTTTTTACTGTTACTTAATACTATTCCTAATTTCCTTATTAGTATACTGCACCCGTACGAAGCTGGGGCGGGTCGCTAGTTATGTATAATTCACTGTTTTACAAAAAAGGATTATTTGTAATCCGCCGGATTGGACGTCAATCTGCCGGAATGTAATCCTGCTAAACAAAGGCAAGCTGCATTGTTAAAGCGTTTTTTTACAATGCCGATGGTTAATGACGCCATTTTATAAAATTTTGTAGCAGTTATGCCAATCGAACGACAGATTGACTGGAATTTGGGTGTGTGCCTATCTAAATGAGTGGGTAACTGTAATATTAATAACATTGAGTAGTAATTATGTTGAGACTCAAATTAAATCAAAAATAGCTGCTTAAAAAAATGGCTGTTGTTGTTAAGTTTTGGCGGTACCATACCCTACATGGGGAATCGTGTTGATCAACGTCCAATAAGAAAGCTACGCAATACTCGCAATATTTTTAATATATTAGATTCAGATCAGAAACGCTAATGACACTCAGTAATAATAATTCAAACACACCAAGAATGACTGATCAATACTTACCACTCTACGACCATGATTCATCTTTCATTAAATTAAACTTGTGTTATGTTTTTTTTTGGCTAATACGGTTAGGTACTTGACGCGTCATTTACTTTGAGTCGCATTCTTACTGCAGAGGCGCAGATTCTTATCTAATTATTTACTTTTATTAAAGTGTTAGATTCAGATTTGAAACAACGACGAAGCACAGTCTCCAAAAATTCTACAACATTGTAATGCTTCACTGACCCATTCACAAAATAAAAACCTCCGAAAAAATAATGCTTAATACGCAGGCGTCAAATCTATTGTCACCTACAGACGCAGGCAGGCTTAAAATGCTAAAAGGCCGATTAAAGAAGACGAGAAAATGTTTCCTCGCTTTCGTAAACACAAAAGCGATTAGCACTTGCGTCCAACAAATGAGTGAACTTAAAATATTGCCATGGAAAAGCTTTAAATTGAGCCGTGCGGGCTTTGGGACGGGCCGAGCTTAGCGCGAAGACAAACGACCGAAAAAAGCCCAAACAAAATAACCAGCAGCAAGAACTGTACGGCAACGTTGAAAAAAGTATTTGTGTTTAGTACGTTAATGTTTGCGAGTAATGCGCGTAATATCGTCCTTCGCCCGTTTCAACCATCAATACTGTTGATTTTTCGTGGATGAAATGGAAATATATATAATGGTATATCCTGTGTTTTTAATATTTTTTTAAATTTCCTTACCCCGACGCCAGACACAGCAACAACATTTGAACACTTGTGTGGCGCGGGAATTTGAGGCTTGTTTCAATGTTTGATTAAATGTTTGCACTTTGCCATTCTGTGTCAGTTTTTCCAGCACATATCAAAGCGTTCCAGCTTCACACATTGCTTAGCCTGCCACACTTGTGCAAAGTTCAATTCATCAAGCAAATTTGCTGTTGTATGACCTTGCGAGATGTCTGGCAGTTACATCAAACATGTGTTCAAATGTGTGTACAAAGACGTTTGAAGAGTTTATTCAATTATTTGACTGTGTCTGGCGGCGGAGTTACTTCCAAAACTAAAACAACATAAGTAACACATTTACCATATAAAGTACACGTTCAAAGAAACACGATCATGTTTCCGACAGAAATGAACACCTAACATTAATAAAACCTGACTTCAACTAATATATTGAACGCATACGCTTCTATCGTTCAATACCTATACATTTGGAAAAGTAAATAAAAATTCCAAGGTGTGGAGTCTCAGTTCGTTTCAAATAAAAGTACCCCTTAGAAGCAATTTTGAACCTGTCAGTTAGACGGGTTCGGGAACCTATTTCACCAACATGATACGATTGTCATTGATACCACACGACATGATATACAACTGTCTCCTGTATTTGAAAATATACAAATTGGTGTAATTTCTTTGCGTAAATAGTTTTTATTCCACCGGACACATATTATTCTCCTCAGTGCAAAACAATAATTAGAAAGAAAAAATTAGAAACCAGATAAAAGTAAGTTTTCCAAACAGGTACGTGGTAAATGGCAGAACAATAAAATCGAATGAATATTGCGGCTAAGGATTATTAAAATTTCGAAGACAAGGCACATAGTAATTTGCTTTAAACCTAATGTTTCTTAAACGTTGATAAATTTCTGTCAGTTTCCACTCCCCTTGTTCTGTTATAAACCATTGGTATTTGCAATGATCCAGTGACATATATCTTATAAAATACAAGAGCCAACTATCTGTGGATGAAGCCGATAGTGATTTAGCGGAGGTGTCAACGATAAGACCGGCGGTTGCTGGCCTCGCATTTCAATTACCACACCGACAAAGTACAAACAACGGAGTAGGTGATTTTAATAGCTGTTTGAGATTATATGAAATTTTTTATACACTATTCTAATATTTTCAATTTTCTCGTATAAATCTAACCTACGATTTTCCGGTGTATGGGCAAAGTCCTGCATTTTACGAGCAAAAATACCCCGGGACGAAATCTGGATTGACAGATGCCATGTCATGTCCAAGAACCAATTGAAAGGCGTACTTCGAATGTTCCGTTCTGAGCTGTGTCAGTTTTAGCAAATAACTTTCGGTAGCTAAACTTTTTATATGGATATAAAGGCAGTGGTGAGGTTACCTCACATCACCATTGTTTTTCGTTACCCACAAAGTTAAAAGTGTTCCGTCCATGATCTGCTTACCCGTTCGGGTCGAAAGACGAATCTTTGTTAATTTCCTCTCAAAGAAGAAAAAACTCACCAGTTTAGAGAGCATAACAAATTTCGTGGTTGCTCTCTTAGATTTGAACGAACGCCGAACGAGTTGAAAACTCCTAAACTCCTAAACTCCTTTCCATATCACGCGTTAAAACCCATCAAAAGGCAGATAAAGCTACTTACATTCTATTAAGACAAGTTTAAAGTGCCGTTAAGTTTAAACCGCCAAGTGTTGTACACGGACCAGCTACACTGCGAGCGTATTGTACAACGTAGCTCATTTCCATACACATGTCCTACTTAACTCTTGCTTGTACTTTGACATCGGGAAGTTGCCCGCTAAATAATTCATGGACTCCTTTGATTAAAATGTTCGTGTTGATTCCTGGTGGCGTAAATATTGAAGGGACCCGAACTTATGCTAGTGCAGCTTCCTTGTCATTACGTTTAAGTAAGAACGCGTTAACCTACAGGCTAACATGTTCTTTAGGTATAAATATGTTTTTGAGGCTTCATTTCGAAATTAGAATGCATGTTTAAAATTACAAAGAGATAATAAACGCAATTTGAAATCCAAAATTGTGACAGTTAGTTTCAAAACCAATATACTCGTAATAAATAAAATCGGGGTAGACACAGCATGCAATACCCGCGGATACCCTGGTGACCGCATAATACTGTGGACCGTATGCCTATTTGTCAAATCGCAACTTAAAAAATGGAATGAAATTTATATTAAATAGTGGTTAAAATTTTTCCGTTATAAGGAATTATATGCGCAGTCTTTAAAGATATAAGCCTATTTTTTTAATCTTCATTCTATTTTTAATTGTATACGTAAAAATAAATAAACTATAATATCGAATATTTGTAAAGCTTATTACACTGTAAATGATTATATAAATGATAAATCCCCATGGTGTGATGTCGCTCTGCTCAACGACACACAAAACATCCTGTAATAGTATATTATGTAGTCATAAATGTAACATAGACCTAAGTACTCAATTGTTACAAGGATCGTGCTCGCGAAAAAAAAAGGAATCCCTCCATTAGGGGTTTCTTGTCTGTTCTTCCCCATGGAGGGTCGGATAGGGTTTGAACAGGCATCAAACTTATCGATAAGTACGCGTGACCTTATGTTTTGAATATTGACGTTTCCAAGCCATTTCTTTATGAATTCTATGGAAATAAAGTTTTTGACTTTGACTTTGACTTTGAAGAAAGAAAATAATTCTAACACCTAAAAACTAAATCTAAAAACTAATTGTGATGGTTCCTATCGCTTTTAGTCCAATACGAAACAGAACGAGATAATAATTGATAACAACTGGTATAGCATCTATGGTATGACAGCATTACCGGCCGAAATAGTAAATCAGCAATTTTCACAGCCCCAGATGGTGGGTACTTGTCTTAATTGCAATGTTGAAGGAAATTCCGTATCTGAAGAACATGCTTCTAAGGGAATTTAAAGGGATTTTATAGCCGTATGGACCTTTTTTATTACGGTACATTTAAATAATTTTATGAGATTGCGCTACCAAATCACCCCATTTACTTTTTTAAACAACCACGTTTTATGAGGTTACTAAGATAATAAGAAAGGCTTATTTGAACATTTCATTGAATGAGACGTAAATTATTTTCTGCGCAGAAAAGTCAATTTACGGAACTCTATTAAAATATTATTATAATATAATAAAAATCGCTTTTTAAAGGCATTTGATGACAATTCTGCTGGCGCCATACTATACAATAATAATTTAATTAAACGACATCCCTCTCGTTCTGTTTCATGAGGAGTAAAAGAGACTGCAATAAGACACTATGTGTACGCTACATTTGGAATTTAGGCTGTTGCTTAAATCTAAAGAACATGCAGTTCTTCCCAACACGTTGCTCTCAGGGTGAATATAAATTTAACTAAGATCATGTTCATTGAATCAGCGAATGTTGACTGACGGAGGCCCTTCGATTCATCATTTGAAGCATGTATCCAGAAGAATTACTTTAAATGTTTCAAACCTTACTTACTTACGTGCAACAATAATATTTTCTCGTAGATCATACAACCTTTATACATAGAGAAGAAGCTATTACATACACACGTCAAAAAAAAAGAAAATTCCGGTGTTATCGCCTTCAAAATCGGATGAAACTATACTGACAGTTTAAAATTGTCCGTTTGGTATTTTCACACCAAGCAAATAATTATTGTACACAAAATAACCAAACAACATAATATTCTGACATTTAGCTCATCGATTTTTATCGGCTAAGTTAAAGACTTAATAATAAATTAAGACTTAATAATGTTTATTAAATATAAGTACAAACTCATATTATAATTTATGAGTCGGGTTGTCAGCAAGCAAATAATCTCCCACCAACCGCCAGCTTGTTTGAAAATAAAGGACTATTATATACAATGTCCCATTTATATTTATAGCAGATGAAAGGTACTGAATATTTCCGATATCTTTTTATACTTCACACTTCACTTATCAGTGTAATATTGGAATTACGACCGGCTGGACATACATCATAAAGTGAAACGACAAAATGTATAGTAAAGTTGAGAAACCATTTTTATTAGCAGTATCATGACATAGCCTTTCCCAGTAATCCCTCGTAAAAACATGAAACGATTTTATAAGGAAAATAATAAACTTGATGATTTTTCCTACAAATCGAATATGTGATTTCGTATCGATTGTTTAGTTAAAGTAAAAAGAAAATGTTAAGTTTCAGCAGCAGTAGAACTTGGGCCAAGTTTGCCTGGCAAAGATAAAGATAAGATAAAGATTAATTTATTTGCGTCAACATAATGTAGGTTACAGTAGATCTTCAATACATTAAATGTATCAATTTTGTTCTACCTTAAAATTAGGCATGCAAATATTTAAAGCTATATTTAAGTATATTACGTCAATTGATCAAAATTAAATAGTCAAAATTCAAGTCGTCAACTAAAAAGTCATTAATATTGTAATAGTACTTACTAACAATTGTTTTAACTTAGTTTTAAACATAATCTCATCTCACTGTGAAGTACTGCCACCAAACAGAGCTTTCATATTATTACAGTTTTAACGAATATGTTTTGTGATACGGTTATACCGTCTCGGTAATCCAATCGTGTGGATCTTCTGACCAGCATACGATTTCACACGAGAAGCAGATGGGACTGTTATTTTGATGATGACGTGAATGCGTCCTGTATCCATTATCAACGATCAATTATATGCGGTTCTACAATTATCATTGCTCGTTTCCACGAACAGAATAAAGAAACTGTCCTCACAGCTCAGTTGCTAATAACCCTGCCTTCTGCGCTGAAGGTCGTGGGTTCGCTTTTTTAACTCCAAGACTGGTTTACTGAGTAGTATGTAAATTGTCACATCTAAGTGGTTTTCCATGTATAAGGTTTGATATCCATTTTGCTGCCATCAGGATTCTGGTTGTTTGCAATAAAAATAATTGATTATAATAGCATGAAATTGTCTCGTGTTTCTGTGATTTCAGTGGCAGCCACACCTATCAGACTGTCGATAGTAATGCAAACGCCTTATTGTTTGGCAGCAGTAACTGTTTGGTGCTTCCTCGAAGGAATGTGGTACAAACTCTACTTATCTACAAACTTACTTATTGACTGAAAATTATTCATCAAATACGAAGTCATATTCAGATCCGTGTCTGGACAAATTTGAAATCAGGTACAGTGATTTCGTCAGTCCATCAGTCTTGATAACTGACGCATGAGATTCTGCATGTAATCTCCTCCTGTCACCTTCAAAGAACAATTTCACCCTACTCCAGAAAACCGTCCAGAAAGCTTTCTTTTCAATGTACACTAGAGCCATTACTCGTGTAACGAGGTTCATACGTCTTGCTAACCGCGTTTGAACATTATGAGCAGTGACAGCCCACTACATCATGCCGTACGTGACGGTAGCGAGCTTAAATCCCCCAATGTTGTCGCAAAATGAAAGAAATACACAAGTATTTATGGACTGAAATATGGGCATTACACCGGGGTTTTTTTACGTTTCTATTCTATAGGGTTCAGTTCTGGACATTAGAGATTGTTTTATTATTTCGGTGGTCAAGGTGAAGCTCATAATTATGTTTAAAATATATAGTCGACTTATTAGCAAATTATGTGAGAATAGCTTATTATCCCGTTATAACGGGTTTGTTATTTTATTATTCTGTGGGCCAAGCCTTCCTTGGGATTCGATTGCATATGTTTCATATATTATGTGTTTATAGTTGCATAAATATTTTCATAATTAATCGGGAATATCCTTAAATTTTGAAAATAAAAACAATTTTCTGGTCTTAATATTTATATAATGGTGGTGCAAAAGGAGCAACCCAAAGTAGAGAAGGAGATGCCACTCCAGGATTCCATCTATCTATAAAACAACCAAAAATTCATCGTAATCGATTCAGTGGTTTGGGCGTGAAAGAGTCACAAACAAACAAACTCATTACCATTTGTAATGTTATGTACGAGTATAAGTAGTTAGTGTAGTCCTGGTGATGAAATTGTATAATTCTTTCCATGGCCTCCCAGCTCACTTGGTAGTGACTCTGATACCTATGCTGAAGGACGTGGGTTCGATTCCCACTAAGAACAAACATTTATGTGACGAACATATAATACGTTTGTTACATGTCTGGGTATTTTGTAGTATAATTAAGTGTTTATAAAATAAAAGTATAAAAGGATTATATTACTTGTCTGGTTCCCACAGAACAAGCTTGCTTAATTTGGCGCTAGATGGCGCTGTGTGAAATGTCCACCGATATTTATTTATTTCATTGTTATACGTATCACACGATCGGTTGATTAAACGCCACCAAAAAGTATAATTCCGATCGGCATCAAGTTGGACGTGATCGAAATAGAAATAATCAAGTCTGACGTTCCCGTTTCAATAAAGTAACCATCCGCAAATTCGTGCGTAGAGTGAGCCCGTGCGTGGGAATGCGTTCGACGTCAGAGTGAAAGTTTACAGGCGACGTAGTTTACCAGGACGGTACACTACCCACCCAGTTTTGTTCTTTGTTTTGTGAATAAGTTAATAACTTCGGTGTGTCGGTACTTCCCTGGACGCACTTGGCCAAATTCTACTTTTGTTTTTTGCAGGACCACAGAACTTGAAGATAAACATATAAGAGCTGCAGATATGTATATTATGAGTGCTGTAAATCATCTCTCGATAAATGATATTCAAGACTGGGAATCCTTTATGTTGTAACACTGTTAAACTTGGTAATATTCAGTGAAACCACAGTTTCGCGTTGCATGACGAAGCGCGATAAACTCCTCTGCTGTGTTACAATTTTGCTTCGTGAAATTGCTTCAATAAAGTGAAAATTTCACAGTGTAACATAATTACCTTAATGTTACGGTGCAATTTACTACGACGACAATTTCGTTTAATTTATTTTACACGTTTTCTGTAACAAGCTTTTGAGCCATACAGTAAGCCATTGATCGAGATTGACCAACAGCCAATGCAGATGAAAACATGTACTGTTTAGTTCATTTTGAGTTTCAGCTCGTCGAATAAGTACAACGAGTGTATTATATTTAAAACGTAAATATTTGATTGAATCTTAACATTGTTCATCTCCGCTCTATCATTATATTTAGATTTAACGCCACGCATGTCTCTGTATATTTAGTACGTTACGCTATTGCAGGATCGTAGATTTGACTAGTTTTGAGCTCATCGCTGTCATATTTTTCCATTTTTTTTTATATATTTTTCTTAATAATCGGACCACCAAGTAAATACCGCCAGTAACATAAAATAGTTATAGGCAGGCAAAATTATTCGCCTTTATACCAAGCGAGGCATCACTGTATTGTATTCTCTCCATCATGTACTTAGTTGAATTTTAATCTTAATTTGACCTAACCAACGGGTATTTAATTCTTGCAGTTGAAATACTTTTTGACCGTCATACACTATGTTGGAGCGTGATTGGATTGAAACCATTATCATTATTCAAACAAACGAATTGTTGCTGCATTAATTGTAACCGATCATAACAATAATATTTTTTGATATAACATTGAATGTGAAAATACAATTTCACAGAGCACCAAAATTATTCCATTTCATTGGATATTTCATCGGAATAATTAATAAAACACCGAACTTAAAACAAATCACAAACCAACCACCAACCACATAATAACCGATATTTTATTAAAAACGAAATGAAAATTTGAATTCCTTGCCAGTTTGTTCAAGGTGAGTTTTTCGAAGTTGATCGTGGCTTCGAACCCAGGCAAGCATTTTTGTGATAAGCATATAGTTTGCAGGTCTTAAATGTACGTGTTGTGTATCTTTGTGTCTATGCCACCTGCGACACAGGGAATTTTATGTAAGAATAAGTTATGATGGCCATATTTTATATTATTAAGGTAAGCAGAAAGAGACTTAGTAGTTCAATATCAATTTGAAAACTTAACCTTATGAATTACCTACAATACCTGACAAATATTAATTAAACTCACAATTATACTTGACCTCCAAAAATATTCAAAGCTATCGATTACTGTAAACCGTTTGACAAAACGTGCCCTAGATAATTATTTAGTATAATACGCAACGTAAAATGTTACCAAGTTGGAAATTTGTTTGCAATCAAATTTAAATAATGATTACATAGGCACTCATAATATTTTCCGATTATTTGTCCCTGAAAGGATAAATAGAGCCTCAGTGATCAAGTTTTCACTTTGTGGGTTAGAATTTCGAGGGACAGTCAGACAATTATATATAAATATACATTAATACAAATAAAAAATTGGCTCAATTGGTAGCAACGCTGCCTTCTGCGCTGTAGGTCGTGGGTTCGATTCCCACTCAGGACATATATCGTGTGACGGACATAGATGTTTTTCTGTGGCTGGGTGTTAATATGTATTTATTTACGAAAAAAGTACATACATCAGTTGTCTGGTTCCCCTGATACAAGATATGCTTAGCTTACTTTGGGGCTAGATGGCGCTGTGTGAAATGTCCACCAATATTATTATTATTATGAAACTTGTTTTTTTTTTCCTTCTTATAGGTGACGTGTGTGATGACCTTTAGCCCCCAGCGTGTGTAGACAGGCGACGTTACTAGTATTTGGTTTGTTTAACATGAGCATAAACTTGTTAGATTAAGTTTCTCATCACGTGCGACGTTTTCTTGGCATCTGGAACGTTGTAACTGTAGCAGTAAGCTTTCGTACTTTTCTTACTCTTATGTGTTGTCACACGTTAAAAAACTTCAGGTTTATTCTGAACAAAACGCGTCTGAAACGTAAATTGAATCTATATTATAAAAGTGTTCTCTTTTATTCTCTCATAAAATTTATTACGATGATTCTAAAAATCTCTAATAATCTTGGGTCATCCATCTTTGTAAACGTAGTTTATTAAGTTAGTTACACGGTCCAATACCATTTGCATTATCTTTACTGTTAAATTGTGAATTCATATGAATAAAAATAGATTACAGAATCCACGCACCTTTTCTACATTCTGTCTCAAAGTTCCTGTCCTGTCTCAATCCTAAAAATTCATAATATATTTTATGACTACTACAGTAAACATTTCAGTACTTTCGTCTATCCAGGCTTAGTTTAATATCTTAAAAAGTGATTCGCGTTTACAAGGTACAAACTATTATTTATTCTGTGACGTTACATCATTAATTTAAAACGAGTTTGAATTAATAATAATTTTGAGTTATTTCGATTAATATGATTTAATGAATCCGATAATGGATTTACAAAATAATTGTAGTTTCGTGATTGATTACTTCCATTATATCGCTATGTGCGACAGTAGACTACAGTCAACGTTTTCTGCGTCGTAGCGCGCTCAGAGTCAGACCTAAATCGATCGCACTCGCAATACCTACGCGGTATGTCTCTTGCACTGCACTATTTTTGGCCTAGTAATACTTACCCCAAGTTTCAATCCCAACGTCACCGGTTCAAATCCTAACGAGCACCAATGAAATATGCATTTGAAAAAATTATACCGTCGCTTCCTGGCAATCTTAGGTGTACGTACCACAAGCGTAACTGAAGCGTGCCACAAGCCTCAAAAGGGCTATTCAAGTAATGTTTAAAGTATGCCTCCAACAATGCACCAAGGCATAGTGAGAAACGATGCATTTGAATGGAGTTATTCACAGGAGAAAAATAGAAAACCAGTGGCACACAGTTTGAAAAGGGAAAATTTAACTATCGATTTCCCGTAGAATCCGATAAATAAAAAATAGATAGAATAAATAGTATGTATGTAATAATAATAGAATAAATAGAAATGTGTTCTAGATCGAAATAATTAAGAAACGCCTCTAAAGACTGTTTTTTCCTGTATCAATTGATGAATTATGGAAATAAATATACTCATAAAACTAGATATGTAACAGTCACTATACGCTGTGAGCAGTTCGTTGAAAACCAAATTATTTAATTTCATCACAGTTTCATGCACGCCGCCGCGCCGCGCCGCGCCGCCCCGCTTGCGTGTTTCACGTAACGTGTTTACAACCCGCCACGAGTTCTAAACTGGAACCATCTAAAATCGACCTTACTGGATTATAATAAGGCTGTTTTCAAATGTCACAACGTTACAGAAAAGCTTATTCCGGTGAATTTTGAGACTCATAACTTGATGATTCCATTAATATTTACAGGCGTATAGAGTTGCAGTAAGTATATTTTAGGATTTCCTATCAATTGTATATAGACCCTATTAAAATACCTCACTGTAGTATCTTTACCTATTTGTTCTTCTATTCATGCTTTTGTAATTGCTTCCTTTTTTTTTTTTTTTTTTTATGAATGGACATTATGCTGTTGGCCGCAGATGGCCTTGACAGCGTTTACACGGGCTTTTGGTGAGAGCAGACGGCTCTCAACCGGTAAAACTTAATATTATACACAACGTCACCAAGGGCACCACTTAGGTTCGGACCTCGGCTTGGGGCGTTGCGAGTCGGGAGGAATTGGAGAAAATGCGCCCCGCGCGGGCATTTACGGAGATACTTCGACCCCGCCGGCGGGGTCGGTGCGAAGGTTGAGTGTTTTCTCTGTGGGGGGCTGACGATAGGAATAACTCCGGATAGGCGGCCGTTATCTCGTCAGGGGGGATATATAATTGCTTCCTATTATTATTATTTTAATTTAGCTATCCACGTCTGCACGAAAACTCACTGTATATAACCTGTATACTTCGCCTTAGTAATCACACATACCTCTATTTTATATATCATAACTGTTTCAGACTTAAAAGCTTATTTGGAGTTATTATTGAGATTCGAATACCTTTGGTAGTTTTCATTTTGATGAGTACAAAATGGTCACAATTATATATTTTTTTTATATTTTCGCAAAGAGGCATTATTTTGCAAGAATAAGTCCTTAATGGTGATTCCACGCGAGAAATCGCGTGTTGATGGCATATCTCGGCATTAATAAGGACGTATTCAACAAGTTGAAGAAGCTTCTAATGACATAGCCATTGTGGTAAACAGACGTTTTAATAAAACAGATTTCCTTTGAAAGAGTAGTATATTATACATTATATACCAAAAATAAAATATATGTTATTACTAAGGAGAAGTATACAGGTTATACAGAGTGAGTTTTCAAGTAGACGTGGCTTAGGGGGGTCCACATTGCTCGCGTCCGTAGGTGATAACCCTTTGGATCCCTACACGTGTCCCCCGGGTGGTGCGAAAGGAGCAAGCCAAAGTAGCTGTAGAACTTGTGCTAAGTTCGCCCGGAGAAGTACTGCCGCCACACTTGTTACTCTGCCGCCAAGCAGTTAATAATAATAATAATAAAATAAATGAAATTGAAGTCTTATTTTTTTTTGTATGATGGCGTGCCATTAATGTAGGACTCCTAAACTTTCAAAAGCAAGTTTCCTATAACTTATTGACACGGTAACCAGAATTTATGAAATGAAATACCTATAAATTAAATTATTATTTATCTATAAATCCACTCATAAATTATTCACATTTTGTAATGATCACTAATCCAAGTGATGAGTTAGCAAACCTGGTCATTATTTTTAGAACAGCAACGGAGATGCACTCAGCCCCTGTGCTTCTAGATATTTAAGATAAAAACGAATGTCTCTCGCTAAGGTAGAAAAGGAGCTATCTATGGATGGATCTTAAGAGGGGACTGCATATTTACCTAATAATCAATTCTGTTATCTTGAGGCAAAACACTGCCAGATAAGACTGACCCTATTGGATTTTTCAACAAAAATTCATCTGCAGCTTAAGCCTTCAACAGATTTTTTCTTGTGGAATAAAAATTATCAGGCCCTTTTTATACGTACCTAAATATTATGTTGGAAAAATAATACTGAGATGGATTTTTAAAACGGGGCAATCAAATCATAACTTATCCGTAGCTACAGGGCAGCTTTCTTAGGAAAGTGAGTGCCTGTAATTTTAGTGGATATTTAAATTGTCATTCAGATTTTATAAGAAATGAAACTGCAATAATATTTTTTTTTTATTATATATCCAGTTTTGAGTTTCAACAACCAATACGTTCAAATGGGTCAAGTAACTATCACTTCTGATGTAAGATACTTGGATCTATGCAAGTTATTCGAGTGAGAGTTCATCTGAGCGGAAACGTCGGTATCCGACAATTCGCTGACCGGGCCAATGTAGTTACCCATATGGGTCAGCTATACGCACTGGGCTCAGCTTGAATCTCCGCACTCAGAAGGGATATTAAGTCATGCGGTTATAGTTTAGTGAACCAAGCATACTCAAGGTAAGTTAAGCAAAGAAATAATGGGAAAAATAAGCTTCAAATCCGAAGGATAGAGATAGGAGATAGGAGATTTCTGATAGAAATGCTTCTTCTGTTTGGCAACCAAAATTTACTGTAAATATAGAATGCCGCTTTATTACTAAAATAAAATAACGCAGTTTTGATATTTGTAAAATTTATTGTTTTTCCACGACACATTTTAATAACATTTACGATATGTCAAGAAATTGAAGTCTTTGAAGTTATTTACATATATACCTACATGATGCCATATTCATACTTATATTTAGTAATTTATAAAATATTTATAAAAATTTAAGATTCATGACTGATGAAAAAACCAAAAATTTACTTTTCCGCTCAGGGATATTTTTTGCGATTCACTTTCAGACGTTCAAACTTTAACATTGTGTTGACAAAGTAAGTAACCCAATTCAAAACTTTATTTTACTCTGAAGACAAATAATTTTTAAAAGAGAGCGTATAATGTAAGTTATTAAGTCATAATTCCGTAGGTTTTCCGAGCAAGTAGAACTTTTAGCGAAGCCTTAACCAAATGAAATAGTTCGGCAAAATTTCCTAGTTCCATGACGGTAAAGTTTTGAGTTTTGAAGTAACCATTTGAATACGTATTGCTACAGAAGTAAGTTTCTTAATTTTTCGTTTTCTATAATTGTATTTTGAGATTACCATTCTTAATTGCACCTTTAGGTATGTACCTGTACCAAAATGTTTTAAATTATCTATCCAGGATATTATAGTTCGTCATGATGTCATAGCAAAAGTATAGGCCTTTAGCCATAACAATATAAGAAAATGCTGAGTTAACGATTTATACCTTTACGTGATAGACACCAAACATTGTAAAAAAACTGTACGCAATTTTGTCTGTTGCTAAACAATCATTTGCAGCTATTAATAAATATTATGTACTAGACACAGCTCTCTCGCGTGTTCGCCAGTAGTGGTGTTCTTGTTGTGACGATTTCTCGCCTCCGCGCCAACATTCCACTCGTTACACTTCTTCTGTCTTCAGCCAGTGCGAGCGTCCCGTTCTATACAATAAATAATATTATGTCTAAATATGTCTAAATGTGTGTAATGTCTACATCTAAATATATATGCACATTTATATTTCTCCTACCTAATAATCCAAAAATTTCTCTCTCATCTCTGATTTCTCAAACATCAGATAAAGAAACAAATAACTAACACATAGCTAATAACTAAAAATTGAGTTCCATATTATTCAGCTGGGCTTTATTTCACCAAAGATTTGATTGTACATAAGGAATAGTTCACTTGTTTCATAATAATGTATGTACCTTTATCCATCGTTATCTAATAAATAGTTTCATCCCATGATATATGTTTTAGAAACATTTTCATTTTATAGCTTAATTGTTTCATGATATCCCGTTATTTTAAAGTAAAATTATACATTTGTGCATTTTTTTTAGTCTTACAGATGGTTAGGACAAAAGTTGGTCGAGGAAACACCCAAAACATATGTAACCTCTTTCGAAGAATAATCAATCTTGAAATAAAGTTGACAGTACCCAGTTACATTTTTAACCTGAGAGATATTTCATAGTATGTGTTCCTATTCCTATTAAGTTACCGTAAGTTTTATGTAATCATGTTTTAAATTTCACCTCCGTGCAGTTTTCATTATCTACTCAAGTCGAAATAATGTGATATAAGACAACTGTAAAATAATTATACGTATAAAACAAACATCTACATGTTAAAAAATAATACTTATTATTAAGCTCTTTTATATATTATTTGAAGATTTATAAAATTCCCCTTAATTAACAATCGCTATTCATTTAAGTCCCCCTAATGTCGAAGTGACTTTAGGCACTTACTTAATCATTTTGTTGTGTAATCACACAAAGAGTTCAGTCATTCGCTATTAATAAAATAAGACTCAAATTACCTGAGCATAGGGAACGAGCAATGTCGTATGCGCTTCAGACCTTTCGCTTTGCAAGTTACTGAAACTCTTTGAAATTCCCAACGGTGACGTGACACCGTAAGGAGCTGACTTTGGAAATGTTTCCAAGTCTTTTGTGTAGTCCTTGTCTGTAGGAAAAGGACATCAAGTAAGTTAAAAAATATACAAAGGTATAATAAGTAAGTATTTATTTCAGTAAACTTAATCTAAGATACATTTTAAGTGTTATTGACCCTCGTTTAAGTATGGAGATACCTCTGTTAGAGGGTCAAAAGGTCAAAGGTATTTTAGTGAACACCTGATTACTGATTCGATGACACATTTTATCTACATAACCAATTTAAAGTTTATATATATTTTTAACAAATTCAAAAACTTAAAATGTTTTCAGTTTTTGGTTCTTTGTCGGTAAGCCACGAGTAATAAATTGCTTTTCTTAAGATTCCACCCCCTTGCTCATGCTCTGGAATTGCTATGCTCATGAAACAAATAATTCTCGGCCGAGAATCGAACCACTTCGCTAGCAGAGTAAATAGTACCTTGGCTACAGATTACGGATTAGTCGAAAAAAAAGTATAAAGGAAAATATTAACGAAGTTTGTATGGGTAAATATTTGTAGATAATTTAAGAGGTATTAAAATTTATAACGCAACAAGTGTGGTCGTTTTGACGAGGCACGATCCCCGTTCATATTTAATTATGTCAGTTTACTTGATAATTTATATTTACTACAGCTGTACGTGAACCACTTAACTTGATATTCTCGCTTCTACGTGTCAGAAAAGCTAATTTGCGTGTAAGTATACAAAATACATTTATCAATAAATGTAATGCCTTGTCTAATGAAATGATGTAAATTATAATAATTACCAATTCCAAACTCAGCCTCAAGTTTTGGCAGTGAATATTATCGCAATATGCTGAAAATTATAATTTAACCACTATTTGGTCGCTTTGGACTAGAAAATTAACCACGAATCACGTTTTGCTATGTCTGTAATAAATGTTAATGCATCTCCCTAAAAACATATCTACGTGAAATAATAGCATGTTTATGTTTTGTGGTCGTTTGTGACGGCTGGTAATATTTACTGGAAATCCAATTTGTGCAAAAGGGCATTCAAATAAGTCGCTGTATTTTGTGTGCGCGGCTATTAGCGTTTTATTTCAGAAGGGATCATTATGTATGGATATAAGTAAGATCAAAAATTTCACCGAGATATTAACGTAGATTTCTCCATAGAAAAATATCTCAACATTTTTGTTACCTTATAGAGGGCATACTTCGTGTTGCCGAGATCAGAATATTAAATAAATGTTAGGTGGTTCATATGAAATGTTTTTAAAAGAAATCTCTTTATTGTTTATTTCATGACTATTAATAAATTATGTTAATTAACGCTTGAGGGCAACTTCACAACATTATTATTAGCTATTTACTGTATAAAGCTTTTACTATTTAACGAGTTTTAAACTAAAATCAGTTATAATTACTCAAGAATACGCTGGGGCTGTCTCTAATCAACAAGCCGCGACGCAGTTCGAGTTAGGAGCTTCTAACGACCTACACGAGAAGTTGTGCTGGCACTTTCAGTTTTTGTGAGCTTCCCTTCTCTTGTAATATCTTTTGAGATATATCTCTAACTAGCGAGGCTTTTGTCGCGAATATTCTTGTTTGAATGCACCCTAAATTCACATTGCTCAAAAAGCAATGGACTCAAATAACTTGCGAACTTCAATACTAGTTTTAAATTCCAAAGAAGACCCTGGCAACCTAGAACATTAAATATTAAAGCGTAAAAGAAATATTGCGCGGGACACTGAGTTCGTTATACAAACACGAAGTATCATCAAATCCTATTGAATAGCAAAACATTTTCCATACAAACCTTTCCCCAGAGGAACCACGTCGGGATTTTTATCTTCGGGTTGCATGGGCGAGTGATTTCCGTGCGGGGTTGAGATGTACGCCTTCGTTTCTATAGACGCTAGAAAAGAGAAGAAACAACTTTATTGGAAATCTTAAACTACAGAAACGACAGTTTAAATTAGCCGATGGCCTGATAAGGCTTGATAATTAATGAAAATGTATGTATAAATGCATGTAGATCAATTGCATACCACTTGTTTCAATAGTTTGAATTCGGAACTAGTAACAATGATTTTTTTCCGATTGTATGTACAGTCACAACGAAACCTTAATATTAAATTAAATAAATGCTCGCAAACAAGCCATAGAAGTCAATATTTTACAAGCTTTTATTTAACTTGAAATTTATGTTGTTCGGGGCAAATCTTGCAACTGAATTTTAGATCTGTTCCCGCCACACGATTGAGCTGAAGTTTGGAACACAATGTGTAACTTCAAAGACAATGCAGTAATATGGTACCGTGGTCTCATGATGGAGTAGGGAGGAGTGCACAGGAAGTCGTCAACTTCTCAACGTAATTCCGTCGTGTTTTGGCTCGTTGTATATGTCTTGAAGAGTTACTATAAGCTTTTATTACTATACTATAAGTGTGGGAACCAAAGGGTCGGAAACTTGTTTTGAAAAATATATTTTTCAACAAAAACTTATTTAAATACTAAATACGCATAACTTAAAAATTCAGAAGAGTTTTTTTATGTTATACAGTTACGGAACGAGCTGACGGCCCACCTAGTGTTAAGTGGTAACCTCTGCCCATAACAACCGATGCAACTTGGGCCCTCCCTTCCTAGGTACGACAAGACCCAAGTCGCATCGTATGTGCCCGTAACTCTGAGACGTGCAGATGGAATGTCTCTTGTGCTTGTAATTTCACCGGCAACCACACCTTTCAAACCGGAACAGAGTAACGCGAATGCGTTACTGCTTGGCGGCAGAAATGGGCATGGTGGCAGTACTTCCCCGGATGAACTTGGCGAGAGTTTAACTGCTCTTGCAAGTTTCTCGAGTGTTTCGTAAGAGGCTAAGTAAAAATTTATTTCCGAGTCTTTTGACAAAACATCTGCGGTTTCACTCGAATACGGACTCGTAAATCAGACTTCAAATGCAGTGGGTTTGATACGGTCAGCGCTCCGGATTCCGGTCACGCGGGGAATCCCACTGTGCTAGTAAACTTTCCTTTGAATGTGATTTCCATTTATTTGCGGCTGACGGTTGGTAGCAATCTTTTATATTGCCTTTATGACTGTTGGGTCAATGGTTAGCGGTTTATGGATTAGAAAGATTTATTTTCATCTAGTGAAGTTCAATATATTGAGAACGCTGCGCAATTGCGCAAAGTTGTCCTATTAGACATTTCACAAAGCGTCATCTGGCACTCGACCAAACAAATTAGCTTGACGGGGACACAGAAAACCAGATTTTCCTTGTTAAATACGTACTTATATTCCACCTAAAGTCAGAAAGATAGCAGAGTAACCGCTATCGTTCATTCTGTGGTTACCCTCGTGTTCCTTCAGTCGTGAAAATTCAAACTATCGTCAGTCGTGTCTTATAGACGTCTCTCACGCTAGCTTCGATATTGGCTTCAAACAGAAAATTGGCGTCTGGAAAATGTATTTTCATGGTTATTTGCCCTTCGTAATTTGACTTGTAATTTTGCTGAAGACAGACGAGCAAAAGACTGTTTTCATTTTCAGCGTAAAATTGTTACCTTATGATAAACGGTGAAGATTTACGTGAAGAATTATAATTTTTTATGACTTAAGGTTGTGGGGTTATATTATAATGAGCCCCAAAAACCTAACAAAACAGTGCTTTAGTTATGAATAACTCCGATCTGTAGATCAACCTATCCAATTGCGCCTAAACATTTCAAAACATGGGCAAGTTGGCAATGAAAATAAAGAAACGGATAAAATGAATTATCCATAGATCGTTGAAAGCGGTCTTAGGTAGCTCAATGGTTCTTAAGTTTTTTTTATGATTACAAACGAATACGAACGTAATTAACGTAAATAATTGTAATATGGTCTAAATTAGAAATGAAAAAAGTTATGTAACGAAATCAATAAATGACTCCGTGCACAAATTGTTTAGGATTTCAATTCAATAGCATTTACCTGAGGTCTGTGTTGATTGGTGCCGCTTCCTTGCCAAAATTGTGACCACAATAACTGCAATAACTGCCCCAGCCAATCCAATAAGCAATACTAATATCCACGAACCATTCACTGTTTCATCCACCAAGTTTGACTCTGCAAAGGAAAATAACTGTGACATTTATAAAAGCCACAGCCTTCAACAATAAATTACAGAATTAAAGAAAAAGATAATCACTATGGACCTAAACTAAAATCCTTAACACTTCCACCATGACAAAAATTGATAAAAAAGCACCCAATAAGCAACTGATGTTACTTTATATACATATAAAAATTATGTCGCTAACTCCACGTGCTCTCACTCTACTCAATACGCTCATCTCTCAAACTGACGTAGACATATTCACTGACAGTGATTCCAAGTTCTTTAGCCTGATCACATCTTTTATCAATTTAAATACTCAGTTTTAATGATTATTATTTATTGCCTAAATTGTGTATTTCTTGTTTTTAATTTGAGATTTCTTATCTCTTTATATCTGACATTTACATGCTATGATTGTTTGTGTGTTTTTATGTATAATTTACTATGTCAACCTGACGTTTTGGCGCTTTGAATGACATCTGTAAGCTCATTATTTAACTCAACAAAGATGAAATGTATGAAGTTGATAAACTCCAAATCCGGGTGACCAATCACTATGAAAATGGTACTTTTATTCATGGAGAAGGGTTTAACCCTATCCATTAAACCTATAACGGAGCGACGTACAGGGTTCTGCTAGTCTAATATGTGTCTTCGTCCATAATGAATACATGCTACCATTTTGGTCATCAAGCTTACCCGTCAGCAATGCTAATCTTGACAGCATATTTACTCTCAACACCGAACTCCGCGATCTTCCTCTAGCATTGTATGAGTAGAATATCAATTTCATATCCTTCCCCAAGCCAAGATAAGGAACTTTCCAGACTGGTGATTGGCTGGTTACGTTCATCAAGAGATTCCCAGACTCCCACGCTTCTACTATGTACATTGTCTCGAGACCGCCATCGTATCCTGTTATGAATAGAATATAAAATAATAACATGATTATCGTCGCAAATTTGCATATTGCCTCACAGCTCAGTTGGTAGTAACCCCGCCTTCTACGCTGTAGGTCGTGAGTTCGATTCCCACCCAGGACAAACATTTGTGTATAGGTAGATGTTTGTTCTGTGTCAGGGTGTTAATATGTATGTATTTACAAAAAAGTATATATGTA
Organism: Chesias legatella; assembly: GCA_947359385.1. Lineage (NCBI taxonomy): Eukaryota > Metazoa > Arthropoda > Insecta > Lepidoptera > Geometridae > Chesias > Chesias legatella. The sequence goes on along the minus strand of OX375768.1, from coordinate 3,511,675 downwards.
TTATATCAGTTGTCTGGTTCCCATGTTACAAGCTATGCTTAGTTTACTTTGGGGCTAGAAGGCGCTATGTGAAATGTCCACCAATATTTATTATTATTATTATTATTTGTTAATGTACTAACTGTCGAATTTTAAGCTATCCTTTTTACAGCCAATCTGGGCCTCACCATAAGCTAATAAGCTACTATTATTTTCTTTGAGTTTTCCTAATACCTACTGACATGTTTTTCTCTTATTCATAGTGCAGGTTGCACTTCTGCTTTTCGCATTTCAGGAACATTTTTTGTAGTTTCGGTCAATAATAATCTTCAAGCCGCAGGACTCATAAAGCTCGACAAGTATGAATACCCATATTGTTGAGAGGAAGCAAAAACAAACTTATTAACTTTTGTTAACTACTTGACGGAACAAGCAGAACCACCTGGTGGTCCAATATGCCACTCCCTGCCAGTAGCAATAGAAACAAAACTTGGGTCCCAAGATATGGGATGACCCAAGACGCATCACACTACGCCCGTCTCTATAATTTTACCGGTACTCACACCCTTGAAACCGAATATACAGCAATGCCAGTGAACTGCTGCTTGACGGCAGCAAGGAAAATTACTTACAACTAAATTGTCTTTGGCGACAGAAAGAGTAAAGGTTATGAACACCGCAAAACTGCGTTCACATGCTAGTTCTAGTGCTACTAAAGCTAAAACTACTACAAAACTTACCAGCTTCACACCGAATTTCCACAGAGTCATCTGTCATATTCATGGTCGAGCAGTTGTGCGGTCTCTCCGGTTTTACTCCGTTGATCAGAGTGTACCGACATGGTTCTAGCTGCTGGCCAGCACTATTGGTCGCCTTGCAACTGATTGTACCGTAATCTACTGATGTTGAAGTGAAGAAGAGGGTCGATGTATCGTTCTCGACGGTGAATTTTTCCTAAAATGTTACTTTAAAATAGTTATTTCATAGACTAAGTGGGCGTAGCATGTATTATGCGAATGACTACGATGCAAGGGTTCGATTCCAACACACACAACACAAATGGTTATGTGGTCTGCAACTAACCAGTGTTCAGGTATGAAGGTATCTACGCAGAGTATCTAATACAATATCAAATAAATACATCAATTTGAGATTAAATATGAGCGTTTGTTTTAAAAAGCATCTCAAAATAAGTTGATCGGTTCCAATGGTGTGATATTTATGTAACTTTTATTCAACATTTTATTTGACGTTTGTCAATGAAATTGAAAGGAACTCGATTGATGACAAGTTACATAGACGATCCCTGGTAAACTAAAACGTTACGAGTCCGTTTCGATACTTGGTAAGAGTTTTTTGTCCATAAAGAAACGTACTTTCGACTTACCGACTCCAGATCAAATAATCCTGAAGAGTTTTTGAGGGCCCACTGAAAGTTTTCTGGTCGTGGATACGCGTCGACTTCGCAAGTAATCTGAGTTCTTTCGTTGAGTATGGCTCCGACGATTGTCACTGAGTTCATCTTACACACTGGCTTATCTGGCGTGGATGTATTAAAATAATATATCACTACAACTGGACTGGCCTCACAGCTCAGTTGGTAGTAATCTGCCTTCTGCGCTGTAGGTCGTGTGTTCGATTCTCACCCAGGACAAACATTTGTGTTACAAATGTAGATGTTGTTCTGTGTCTGGGTGTTAATATGTATTATATGTATGTATTAAAAAAAAAGGATATAAGTATTCTATCAATATTACCAGGCGTTTCCTATTATTGTAGGTGAGTTTGATAAGCATTTTCATAATAAAGATTTCCAATCTCTCATATTATTCATCTTTTCTTATCTTATAGAGAAGTATTACAATTAGGGGAATAAACGTAGCAAGACGCGTAAAACAAGCCGCTAAATTTCATGCTTCAATAAATTATATATGGCTTGAGTTTAACCCAACGAATCTGTAAACCAAAGTAATTATAGTTTAGGTACTACACAGAGTAATTACGTGCGAAGATTTACTTTGTGGCGGACTCTCCTGGGAAAATGCGGGATACTTAGCGTCCCGCAGATAGATTCTGCAGATTGCTCTGTGCTTATTACTTACTTAGCTTAGTACTTATTATTATGAAACATATGTATGTATTATTTCTCAAAGGTGTTTTTTGCGGCAACGCCATATCTCCCTTAATTCTTCATCAACATTAAGCAAACATTATTTTGATGATTATGTTTCCTGCTATTGGCTAAAATAGTCAAATAGGTTATAGTTAATATTTTCGATAAATCCTTTTTTTATAATATATAACCGTATTGTTTATAACACGTAGGTAGATGTATACAATGTAGAAGATGCCAGCTATTTATCAACAGTCTGTTTATGTAACATACACGACAGAGTTGCATAGATTCGTTAGGCAAGCGTAGTCTATCTTATCAGAGTTCGATTTATACGCACGACTCAACTATAATCGTTGACAGCTTCAATGAACTTATCCGTTTGCTAACTTCATTTTTAAATTCAAATTAGTGACATTAAATTTGTATTTATAACTTGTCATTTTTAATTGTATTTGATTTGTGATCTTATTTTAAATTTCTATAATTTATTTTTTATTTAATTTATTCTGTTAGTATTATTAATTTTACATTAAGTACCTCATTTATTTTTATTTTTGTATAATAATTTTGCTCTAGTTTTAGCATCCGGGTGCTTTTGGGTATACTGTAAGCCCTTATGTATGTGATATAAATAAATAAATAAGCTATCTATTAAGATGGTTTAATTCTAAAACCAATCTCTATATAACATCTTTCAAACAGCAACGAGTGAAGTTTGGTGAGATGTTTAGATTTGTCCCGAGGAAAATGCGGGTTTCTAAGCGTCCCGCAGAATAGGTACACAGATTACTGTGTATGTTACTTACAAATAATGTGTAGTGTGAAGAGGTTTGATCGACCGTCGCCTTCCACGTTGGAAGCAATACAAGCGTACACTCCAGCCTGCTCTCTGGTTACCCCTTGAAGCGCGAGGTGCGCTGATCCTTCTATGATGCCCGCTTTCTGATTGTGTGTCATCGGTTGGCCCTAGATAAATATAGTAAATAAAAAAAGGACTGTAGCAGTAGAATCAAGTATGGAAGAATCAAGAATCAAGTTTGCTTGTCAAGCAGTCAACTGCATTTATTAACGTCAAGCACAAATTGCTTTGCTGTGATCTACTTTGAAGGGTGTGAGTTGAGAAGGATGAGTAAGATCTTCCCAAATTTAGTAAAAGAAGACTCATGCTGTAGTATTGTTACTTTATGGTTTGATGTATTATCAGTTGTGTCATCTTCGTGACGTCACAAACAGAAAAAGAAATTGTGTGTGGTAACAAGAAATACTTTATTGACCGTTATAACGCAGCAACACTCACGTTGTGCTCCCAGACTACTTTATAAGCCGGCGGATTCGCTCGCACGGCGCACTCGAAGTATACGTCGTCACCCTCTTCTATGTCCACTGGGCTTAGTTTGAAGCCCGGTTTCAAAACTGCGATGGGAACATCTGTTGACAATGTAAGTTTATAGTTTGTAAGTTGTGTTAAAGAATAACTGAGCATTTAGTACAATGGTTTATGACAAAGTCAAAGTCAAAAACTTTATTTCCATAGAATTCATAAAGAAATAGCTTGGAAACGTCAATAATATTCAAAACACAAGGTCACGCGACTTATCGCTAAATTTGTCAATATGATAACCATCGAGTATTACTCACCTGACTTTAAATCTAAAAATACAAAATTACAATTAATACGAATGTATTCTGGTGATAATTCTGATTGACGAATTATTAATCAGTCCAAAGAGAGCCGAAAATATTAGGTTAATTAAAACTAAATACCTTCTTTTCAACGATTGTTAAAACATCATTAATAAAAGAAGTTTAATCATTGAAAAGTCCTACTTGATTGGTCTTTGGTGCAAATGTTGCAAGATCGAGGAACATGCATATCCTGGAAAATAACTTATTATTTATTTCGTAAGAATGTATATTACCACAATAGGGAACATCAGCGTAAAACATTAAAAAATTTGGATTCTATTCAAAAACCTTCATTAGATCGAGTGCAAAGTTGCGATGTTGTTTTGCGTCCGCGCCGCCGCCGGGCACAGTGCCAAGCTTGTTTGTTGCGCAATATTTGTGCTAGTAAACTTAAGTAACAAAGTTTTTGAGCTGAGAACAGATCCCGTTTCCCGATCCTGAATTTGCCACAAGATTAATATTTACGTGCTACTTTTTTTATGTGATTCAGTTACGGATTTAGCCGACAGCCCGCTTTGTGGTAAATGGCAACGTCAGCCCATAAGAAGCGATGCGACTTGAGTCGTCACGTACTATATACGATAAGATCCAAGTCGCATCGTATGCGTACGTAACTCTGAGACGTGTAGGTGGTATTGATGAATTTACAACTTCATCTTAATATTTCTACTGCCTCAATTGTTTAATTTGTTTTATTTTTATAATTTGTTATTATTTCATGTTTTCTAGGTTAAGTTAGTTTAATTGATTTCAGACATGATTTGTTAGAGAATAGTTCTTGAATAAAATAAATTAAAATTATATTCTGCTGATTATACAATGATGTCCTGAGTCATAAAATTTTCGTATAATCAGTACAAGTACAAAAGGAATACTGCTATTGTTACAGGATTATAAGAATACCACAAATCGGGCGCACTATCATTGAATAAAAAAAAACACCTTTTGGTTCAACGAATAACACCAAGCCATCGAGAATCACATACAACACTTAGGTATTGTTACTTACAATGCAGGTCCAGCGTGAGGTTTGTTTCCACTGTGGCATGTTTGAGCACGGTGTGGGAGGCGCGACACGCAAGCACGTGTCCATTGTTTCCCATCAGCGGTGTCCATCGCAGTATTGATATTGTCTCGTTCTGATTGTCTGATGTCTGGACAACGAAAATTCACGAATTTTGCCACCATAGCATTTCAATGAGAAACTACTGAGAGTATTTTCAAAGCGTGCAAATTTGCCGTCGAGTTTTGCCACCAACTTATTCAATGTCGTGCTATGTTGCACATTGTAACTCAATTTGATAGGTGTCACTGATAGAAATCTGTTTGTAACGGGATGCAATGTGGATATTATCTATTCTTGATTACGTTGAATATTAATATACAATAAGATTTCTTCATTATTTAGAAAGTAGGATAAGAGAGAAATAATGTATTATTTGTGACACTAATAATAAGTGTTTAATTTTAACTGTTTCCATTTAACCAAAAAAAACAGTAATTCCTTCATTAACAAGATGGATGAATGTGAGAAAGTCGTAATGAGTTAACAACTAGGAATCCCGTGAAACAAAAATAGAAATATCTTGCGCTAGCCCCGCCTAGTGGGGGTTAAAGACGGAGAAATATTAATGATATTACCATAAACACGTGTAAGTTTTACAGGATCAGAGTCATAGAACTTTTTTATTAACCTTTTGCTCCGATGTAGTTAACTGGACTTCATTTAACCACCACGTGATGACCGCAGGAGGCCTCGCTCCGACGCTACGGCACACAATCTCGGCTCTCTGCTTAACAGCCAACGGCTGCTCTCTCGACAAAATCTCTACAAAAAGCGGCCCCACTGAAACAAAACATTTTGTGTATAAATTTATACACACATAGATTAACGGCTGTTTTCTCAAGGGTAAGCAAGGGTCACTTGAACTTGTAATTTATACTATCGTGGGTTAGACGTGGCAAGTGGTGAGCCCATCGCTGCTATAGTTTTGTCACATATAAATCAGTTAACAGTTCCTTAAAGTAATAAATATCTTGTTAAAACAAAAAAAAGACGTGTGACACTCGGAGACTGCCGCGGTAAAGCTATTGCGCGTGATATTTCAAAAACTCATTAAAAGTTCTGGTATTTATCGATAGATGGAACTAAAAAGTATCACCGCTGTGCCGGTCGGAGTGGGGGGTGTTAGGTTTTTTCGTTACGGAATTTCTGGATTCGGTCTCCACGCTTAAGGCCCGCGATAGAAGCTATGCAATAGCTTAATAAATAAAATAAATATTGGTGGACATTTCACACAGCGCTATCTAGCCCCAAAGTAAGCTAAGTATAGCTTGTATCATGGGAACCAGACATCTGATATACATATTTATATGCTTTTCTTTTGTAAATACATACATATAATACATGTTAACACCCAGACACAGAACAAACATCAATGTTACAAATGTCACATATATGTTTGTCGTGGGTGGGAATCGAACCCACGACCTACAGCGCAGGAGGCAGGGTTACTACCAACTGAGCTATGAGGCCAGTCGTTCTCTTTAATATCTTGTATCTCTTTGATATCTTGTATAACTGAATATGTAATATATATCTAAGAGTAAATTGACGGTACCAAGCTATGCGTGAATTGAGAACTGCTTCACAAGTAATGAAAATGAGAATTTAACGGGAATTTTAATCATTCAGAAGCAAATTTGAATTATAATTATGTTATACAAGCCCACTTTATTTATTAGTAGCCCGTGTAGGAAAATTCGTGCTATATAACTATGACAATTGCAAATTGATCATCCCAGAACCCTTTCATTTTAAAACACTTTAGGCGTTAGTTATTTTAATTTCGATATTTTGATGCCCATATAAAAGGTGCTGTCGTGTTACTAGCTAATAACAGCTAGAATTAATTTAAACTTGGCGCTAAAATGTTAAACTTTTCACATTTAAGACCTTTTAGCAGTAATTATTGCTATAGTGCCTAACGACAGCTTTTGATCAAATACCGCGACATAATATTGATTGGTGTTTACTATGAAGTTTAAAACTCACATTTTACTCTAAAATCATTGAAATATTTTACATTGATTTTAATACTAGCTTCTTCCCGTGGCTTTGCCCGCGAAGTATCGGGATATTAAGTATTTAATGTGATTCCGGATCTTGATCTATCTACATACATAATATGTTCATCATCTATATATGTTCAAAATGTCAACCAAACCAGTTCCGTAGCTTTGACATGAAAGTGAAAAAAAACATTTATATATATATATATATCCATCTAAACAAGAGGACAGTAAATAGGTTTTTTTTTATTTACTTTTGTATTTATACATATATGTGTTATAGTAAAATGATAAACGAGCGTTTGAGAGAATCAGAATTTATATCTAATTTTGTTTTAATACCATTTAACGGAATCATTCATATTTTATTACTTTTGTATTTATATACATAAGCATGGTTTTCGAGTTAGTAAATGTATAAATGGTTTTGTGAACAATTGTTGAGATCATTTAAAGCTAAACATTTCAGTTGTATGCCATGAACTTGATTAGACAACAATTTGTTCGATATACATACGATATGACTAAGTTCTGAACACTACAGAATTCCACCTATTGTTTACAGCAACGCAACAAAACAATAGAAACTTTGTAGTTGCATTGTTCGTGAGATCTTGTGTCACACTATTTGCCAACTTACACAGATTAAAGCAAAAAGTTAAATAATCTTGTTCCAACAATATAATTAAACTGTATCTTCAAATAAATAGTTACTTCAGATATAATAAGTAATAGATTTAAGAATTAAGAGAAGCTTTTATACTTAAACCACTGCTTACTGGTTAAGGAGGTTGGCGCTGACTCTGCTACACAGTTAAATGTAGTTTTTGCAGTAGTCATCGTTCCTTATTATTAAATGTATCATTGTATTACATTCCAATTTTTTTATTTATTTTTTATTATAAGTGAGTTATATTTCTGTATCAATTAAATCAATTAAAATTTCGACTCACGGTAGAGTTGGATCAGCACATTGACTCTGAGTGGTGGTACCAGCTCAGTATTCTCAGCACTGCAGGAGTACACAGCTTCATAGTAGTCTCTGGTTAGCTTCGGTATCCGTAACTCGAGTACGCTGAGACTGGAGCCATCACTGACTGGAGGCTGAGTTGATACGACCTTGTTGTCTCGCCACCATCGCAGGCGAGGCATTGGGTTGCCTGCGGAGTAAAAAAAACTGTGTAGCTTAAATACTGCAGAAAGGAATATAGAGCGCAGAATTGTTTCAAATGAAGTGCTTCTTCTTCTTCATCTTCTTCTTCGAGTCACCGGTTCTGTCGAACCAGTGTGGTGAAAGGATTGTAAGTGCGCCTCAAAGAGGCTCCTTTCGTGCACTCGACACATGTCTTCGAATTTTTAGTTCTAGGACATGTCGGTTTCCTCACGATGTTTTCCTTCACGGTTTTGAGAACGTGGTATTGCGCACATAAATCTTTCAATCTAAAAACTCATAGGTGCACGTCGGGATTTGAACCGGCGACCTCCGGATTGAAACTCGGGGGTCAGTACCGCTAGACCACCATGCTCTCGAATGAAGTGCTGATACAATACAACAAATAGAAATAGTTTATTTGGAACGAACACATTATCTTTATTAACGCCATGTCCGTTTCTATATTTTGCTTATTCTATTAAGTTACACTTCATTTTATAATGAGGAGTAATAAGATATTTATATTTTATTCGGTCAACAATTAAGTTTACAACTCAACACCAAAATACGTGGTTTAGCTTGCTGACTATCATAGAAGTCGTTCTTGACTATAGACTACGACATCTAATCCGTTTCCTCTCCTAAGTAGTAGTAATTCCTACTGTAAGGACTTATCGAACCTAAAACTCTCGGCGGCCATCAAGGCACTACGCCACCAGGCATCAAAATTATAATAAATTTCACGAATTTTGTATTTCATTCTATTGCCAATTTGTCAGTACAAAACAGTAACTATTATACCATTCTCATTTTAATTAACAAACCGTTACTGAATTGCGCTCGATGTGAATAATTTTGAATGAAAACTTATTTGAGTGTAAATATTCCAATCTGTGCTTCGGTAGTTTCATTTTGTTACTAAATTGATATGTGACCCGAGATTTTTCTAGCTCAGGTTGAGCGAGGCAGTACCGTGTATTAGGAACAATTCCACAGAAACAAAATAAGATCAGTTGAGCAATCTAAAGATTGTTGAAAACGATCTTTAGATAGCTCATGAAATTCATTTTCTCATGATACCATTATAATTAAAATTAAAAGTTATTAATGTGAATAAGGTATTTATAAAAATTTAAAACATTAGAAACATTTAGAATAAATACTTATTATAATTAATTTATTTTTCTCTAAATCATAATATATAACTTTCTCCTCTTCTCCACAAAAGCTCTCTAGTCTATGTTCTTTAACAACATTCTATTATCAGTGCAACTAAAAGATGGATTCGACAATGGATGGATAATATTTCTTTAAACATAGTAAATAAACAATAACAAATTTTTAATTTCGATGTTATAAGTATAATCAATCATATAATAACATTCATACTTAACAACTGAAATACTTGTTTACACTAGTTTTACCTCCACTTACAACACAGGTAAGTTTAAGACTGCTGTCTTCGACAAAAGGGCCGGCAAGTCCGATAACTTCTCTATCCATATCATCGAAGATCTTCGGCTTTTCTGGTAATTCTGTTAAGAAAGAACAATTTATAGTGACTGAATTAGGTGCTTGAAGAATTAATTGTAGACGATTAAACAATGGTGCTAAAAACTATTCCGTTGGCAAAAAAGAAATTTATTTTATATTCACAAACCACAGACTGAATTTTAGAGATGATTGGAATAAAACCTCCAAGTTATTCAGATAGCAAAATGTTATCTTGACATTGTATAAGGTTGAAACAATAAAATCAAAATAAGACTATGTAGGAGTATAGCTACTCGCACGTACAATCTGAACATATTTACATTCGTACTTTTTCTTTATTTATTTATCAGTAAACTATCCATCCTAAAAAAACAGTCTCTCATAATGTATATTTTTACGAGAATTTCTGCTTTATTTGACTTTGCTGATGACCTATTGAACTAGCAGCCTTAGCCAAAGTCAAGGCAGCAGATAGCCTAGAACGCTCAAAGTCATGCCAAATTACCAAGTACATGGTCAGCACAGAATTGCAAATTTCAAAAAGTATCACAAGTAACGCCACTTAAAATATTCTAGTACATATCATACATGACAATTAAGTTGAAGCATGGTATCCCAGTGGCACAAACTCCCAATTTCAAAGTCACTTGTCGCAAACCTGATGAGCCAATGAGTAATTTCACTTAAAAAATTATATGCCGTATACATTTTATAAAACGGTGGAAGTAAACATAGTTCGGAATGTTCTAGAAACCAAAAATCGTAATCTTTAAGTACATCTTGTAATCGACTCCAGGTCGGTAGAGTTTGGTCTGTATGTATGACGTCATAGATCTATTGCTCACAAATTCAGCATCCAACCTAAGTGCCCGGGCATTGTTTCAATAATTCTTCAGCTTATTCAAAATTATATATTAAAAATTCACACCTGTGACGTCGAGCGTAATCTTCTGGTTCATAGTACGTGATATCTTGAAGTCCACTCTACACCGGTAGAGAGCTCGATCTGTGGGTATGACGTCACGGATCCGTAACATGGATGGTTCGGCAGCATGCCAATGCGCCCGCCCGCCCAGCATGTCATCCGCCCAATGCGCAGCTGTACCTTTAATACGGGCGTCGTAACTGTGAACAATGTATTTAGTCAATACCTTAATCGTGATGAGGTGACATACATTTTACAGTCGCTGAAAATTGTTATGTGATAAAAATGTGTGTAAGCATATATGTTTTTTATGTGATATAGTTACGGAAGGATTCGACGGCCCACCTGGTTTTAGGTGGTAACCTCTGCACATAACAGCCGATGCAACTTTGGTCCTCCCCTACGTAGAGACCCAATTTGCATTGTGTGCGCCAGTAACTCTTAAATGTGTATTGGAAAGTCTTATGTGTTTGTAATTTCACCGGCAACCACACCTTTCAAACCGGAACAAAAAAACGCGAAGGAATTCGATGAATGTTTACATACCGCTATTCAACAGTTCAATATATCCTCCAAAGCACATATACGCCGAATTTCTGAATAACAATAATCAAAATAACTTGCACATCAAGTCGATTTCGTGAACGAAAATATCCGGAAAAAGTAGCCATAATTTAATAAATCATGACGTAATAATGAAATACTTTAGTTAAATTTATTCTTTGGTATTTCTATGAAAGTTATATCAAAGTTGGCAAACGGATGCTTACCTATAAAAACATTGATGTCGGCCTGAAGGCACACGCGATCGTGTTTTTATGGCAAATCAAGAAAAAGAAGCACGAAGTCATATAAAATAATAAAACATGAGCTGCCGGAACTTTATGAAGGAATATTGATAGTAAATCGCGAAACTCTATGGTATAAACAAACGTACAGGCTGCCCGTACTGCCACATACAAAATGTTTGCGAGTAATAATATAAAATAGTGTATGGAAATCAAATCGCCCAATTTGATTGAATGTCAGAAAGCCAGAAAGTGTCCAGCAAAATATAATTTACTCTCTGCAAAACACCTTTAATTTTTTCTTATTTTGATAAGGATCTTTTTTGCTACGTTTCAAATTAAGCTTAATATAGGCTTTATTATTTTTAATAATACAGACAAGACAGAATGACAGAATAATACCAGGCTGTATCGAACGTGGACTCGGATAAAGTTTTAGGGATAAGATAAAAATGGGCGTAAGTTCCTCATCTAAATCCGGGCACGACCCTGCTCCAAGGCTACACAGCGACAACATCCTACCTATTTATCTTGTAAACATTATCACAAATGGAATACTGACGTGATGAAATTCTTGAAGACCTCGAACCGGTGTGATCTTTATTTGGCATGCAGATAAACCAATGTGTTTATAGAACCTAAACATCGCCATAAAAGCTCAGGATAGCTTTAACCAAGAGCGCAGGAAATTCACTTATTTTAAATGGTTTCCAAAATATGCGATGCTATGAAAGCTTCAACGTTGCAACGTAAATGAAATTTTGGCGCATCGTGTATACATTAATGTAGAAACAGGTGCTCTTCCCGGGGCACAAATGCTTAGTTTATATTTATCCAGCCCAAATTATAAGTGGAGGAAAATTTCAAAGCAGAAAATACAATACATTTTGTAAAGACAATGTCGTGCGCCTCAATGTATTAGTATGGTCCATTTTACACAATGGTTTTAGGGTTGTTTGAATGGACCCAAACGCTTAAAGTTTTCTACATTTTCCTCCTAACTTTCAACTGGATCATTGGACCCGGTCAATGATCTAAAATACTGTACCGCCACTAGTATTTATTTTTATGTGAACGGAACGAGCAAGATCGCGGCTCACCTGATGTTAAACGGTAACCTCTACCCATGAAAATACAATACATCTTGGATCCCCTATTTCGATAAAGGAAAAAACGCAACATTGTATTTCATGATGTGAATATGAATGTTAACTTTGAGACGTGAATTTGGAATGTTTCACATACATGTCTTTAATTTCACCGGGATCCACAACTTTCAAGCCGGAACACAGTAAGCGTATGCGTTACTGCTTGGCAGCAGAAATAGTAGCAGTGGCAGTACGTCCCCGGATAAGCTTGGCAAAAGTTCTACTGTCTATCTACAGTGTAAGGTAATAAACGTGATCGACATTTCATTCAATATGGAATACATATAATCAAAAATTCATAGGTTTTTGTTCGTTCCCAAAGTTTGACTTCAAGTTTGAGATGGTTTATAGAATAAAAGACTGGGAAGTTTACTAACCGTGGCTTGGTAATAGAATACACTCATGTTATGAATGCCAGTAATGATCGCCCACCCATAGGTACATATGATAAATACTGTTATTTTTGTTTAACCTAATAAACAAGCTACTAATATAGCTTAACAGAAAATACTTGATATGACCATGAGAGAAGTGACTGCGAAATCCATTGTTATGCAAACCTGTTGCACGATAGGGAACAATAACCCAGCTGTCTTTCAAAGGAACAGTAGAAATGTTGCAACGATTCTACAGTCGGGCCCCTTTGCACAAGTCGATACCAAATCATCTCTAGACTTAAAAAAGTAGTTTGGACGTTACTCAAAGTAGTTAAATTGGAAGACGCCATATAGGCAAACAACAAAAAATGTATGGCTTTTTTGGAAAAAAGCGACTTCTAAATAAGAATTCCGCCTTCTGTTGTAAAATGTGTCTGTTCAAAATCTATACAAATAAATAAAATTGGAGTGTCTGTTTGTAATACTAAAATAACCGCTTTTTATTAAGTGCATATGGATGTATACACGGTACATATACCAAAAGTATTTTTTTAACAATTTTTGTCTGTCTGTCTGTCTGTTTGTTCCGGCTAGTCTCTGAAATGGCTGAACCGATTTTGACGGGACTTTCACTGACAGATAGCTGATGTAACAAGGAGTAACTTAGGCTACTTTTCCGAGGGGTAAAATAGGGGTGCGCGATAAAACCGAATTCCACGCGACGAAGTCGTGGGCAACAGCTAGTACCTACTAGTAGCTAGTTAAAAAAATGTTTTCACCTGTACATAGGAACGTCATTTTTGTACCAAGCGACGAGCAGCAGTACATCAGCGGGTTGCGGCGAGCGAGTGTCGCACGGTAATGCCGCGTCGCCGCCGGCTACAGTCGACACCTGGATGACGTCTGGCAGCTCGGCGTTCACACTCGACGAGCCTGGTTTTATACCTGCCGACAAATAATATCATATGACACCTCCTTAAGTTTGTACCAAAGTGGCTTTTTTTACGTGAATTAGTTGCGGAATAATAATATTGGTTGACATTTCACACAGCGCCATCTAGCCCCCAAATTAAGCTAAGCATAGCTTGTATCATGACCAGACAAATGATATAATACTTGTAAACATTTTTTATAAATAAATACATATTAACACCCAGACAGAACAAACATCTCTTTTCGTCACACAAATGTTTGTCCTCGGTGGGAATCGAACCCACGACCTATAACGCAGAAGGCAGGGTTACTACCGACTGAGTTATGAGGCTTGTCAAAATGAACAGATGTTCCTGAATAATTAAGACTATTGAACATCAGTTGTGCCATTGTCGTCAACATTTGTTCATAACAAAAATTGACAATATTTGTTCACCAGAGATACAGGATTTCCTAGTTCAGGTATAGTGTAATTATTACCTTTTATTAGATACTCACTCACTGTGTTAGTCTTAGCATGAAGTCAATGAATAAAGATCTATTATTATTATTATTATAACAAAAGCAATCCCCTAATTATGGTAAGCGCATCTTAATGCACGCGTAACTGTGGGACTTGAAGGTGGAATGTCTCATTTGCCTGTCGTTTCACCGGCAACGACATCTTTCAAACCTGAAAACAGTAAAGCGAATTCGTTACAGGCATACGACCGACGACCTTGGCGCATATTCTACAGCTTGCAAAATACACCGTTTATTTACTAACACAAACACATATAGCTCATAATCATCAAAACTTTAGAAAAGAAGACTTGCAATGCGAACATTGTGACGGAAGACTAAGCTATGTAATTCAGAAAACTCTATTATGTATTCAAATATCCAAATTGCCTTGGCCCCTAATATAAGCGGTAACCTGGTATTTTCTACACGCTTTACGGCTTACAGGCATATGATTCACAGTGGTGCGACGTATAAATATTCATTGCAGTGACGTGATCGAGGCTCATACCACAGATTGAGTAATAAAGAAATAAACCTACCTAAATAAAATGTAATTTTTAGTAAAGAAATTATATTATACTCATAAATGCTAGAGTATCTCTGGATGGATGTATTACGTTAGTTACTATTTTACGCCAAAACTACTAAATAGGTTTGGTTGAAATTTTGTAAATATATGGATGAATGGAATACCTTTCATATATCTTTATTTTAGTACATAATACGTGCAATATATCATGCTTACAGATTTATAAACATACGTCAGAAACAATCTAGTTCCCGAGAAATGTTAAGAAATTGTTAAAAAAGAATTAAACAACACATTTTAGTCAATGTTTTGTTTCAAATGATTTGATTAAGCGACTTCGGCCACAAATCTGCAAGTTAAATTAGCGGTGAGTTAAGAGACTGAAATGAAATGCTTCTTGATATCCTATTTGTCTAGAAATTTATGATCAACTTATTTTTCATCTAATTTTGATGTCATAGCGACTGCCTATTTGTTTTATTTAGCATCAGTATGAATATCTTTTTGTTTTCAGGTTCGAATAAAATTGTTCAGAATGATTACTTAGTGGTGTATTTATGAATGAAAAAGTGTATTACAAATGAATTCTTTTTTTTGTCAACGTAATATGGAAATAATTTCTAATGTTAATAATAATATCCCAATGTCCCAATTTACTTAATTTTTGATATATTTCTATATGTGATAATAAACAGATATATTGCATATAGATACGAATACAATTGTTAAATATAAAACTAACATCATTCGATAACACCACTTTCAAAAAGACAATGAAGTTTTGTATTCTGTTTTGGAATTTTACTTGCTCTGTGGCACCGACATGAATCCGCCCTGATGCGGCGTGTTAACGTGACTGATTAAATACTTTACATCGATATGAGTTTACAGCGCAAACCGAACTGAATTAAAATCCGCGTGTAATTTATGCCTGTTTTTTAATACTACTCGCTTCGTTCTTGAACCAGTGCGGTGAAATGATTAAAGTGGCTTTTTTTATTTGATACTGTTACTGAACGAGCCGACGGCCCACCTGGTGTTAAGTGGTAACCTCTGCCCACAACAACCGATGTGACTTGGGTCTTCCCCTACTAGGTATGACAAGGCCCAAGTCACATCGTATGCGCCCGTAACTCAGAGACGTCTAGGTGGAATGTCTACATGCCTGTAATTTCACCACCAACCACATCTTTCAAACCGGAACACCGTAACGCGAATGCGTTGCTGCGTTGCGGCAGAAATGAGCATGGTGGCAGTACTTCCCCGGACGAATTTGGCGAGAGTTTTACTGCTCTTAAAATCCTTTCATGCACTTGACGCATCTTATAAAATTTTGGTTACAAGACATACCTTTTTCCTGACGATGGAAATTTAATTAGTAATTTTTTCCTTCCTCCTTCTTTCTTCAACGTACTGAGTACATGCAATTTAATACTGTACAAATGAAACTGGCAGACAGACTACCCGATGTTATGCTGTAAGACAGGTCTTCTTTTCAAACTAGAACACTAATGCGCGAGTCCATTACTACTTGGCAGCACAAACAGCAAGCTAGGTAGGAATATTCTTCCACAATACTGTTTCATAACTTTTGTAGCAAAGGAATAATATTTATTTCCATTCAATAATTATATTGGTTTAATAATCCATATGCCTATATCATATAAAAGTATGCGATTGTAATTAAAAGTAAAATAATCAATACATGGGTTTTTAAGATGGTGACTACGAAAATAAATTAAAATATATTCTTGTATAACAGATGTGCCCGCGGTTTCGCCCGCGCTGACTTCAATTTATAACGACTGTAAGAGTAGATACGTAGTTTAGTTATTTTAATTAACCTGAATATAAATAGCCAAAGTCCAGTCAAAATCGGTCCAAACGTTCCGGAGATTAGCTGGATCAAATAGACAGACCGACAGACACACTAGTTATCTCAGTGAATCGGTGAAAGAAGCACAAGAGAGGTATCCCAATCCCATATGTATACCCATAGCCCAATATTATTGGGGGACTAAAACGCCCACAACCAGGAGTGGGCGTTCCCACGCGTGAACCATTTTAATTATAGTTTTATATTATACCTTTCGTCAAAGCGTCTTTGCCTGTGACTGTACCCTGAAAACTGTAATCTGAGAAACTCTCAGATTAGGGTAAACCTATTCACTCTCTTCTAAAAAATTTATGAGCACAGTAAACAGATTACTCCTAGGTAGAATGCAACAATAGTCACGTAACATTAAGTGGAATTGCGGTCAAAGGCTTCTGTACTGAAATTAAAAAATGAACCATCTGAAACATTGAAAAAACATGAAAGGTAACCTTACAGCGTGCGGCTTTGAGCAGTCAAATAAATTGCTAACAAATTCATTATATTTTCAGATTCAAATATTCCAATACCAGCGGTTTATTCCTCTATCAGAGAGATACAATGCAGAATAATAAACATCCATACACTGGTTTACCTCTTCTCGGAATGTATTTGATCAAAGAAATTTTGTTTACGGAAAAGAACAATTTTTGGCATTAATAAATTAGATTCTTTGAACCATTGTGGTGACAGGATTTTAAGTGCGCAGGCGTAAGTGGAGTGTAAAATTTTCACTAATATTTATTGATAATTTTTACCAATTGTCTTTCTATTTAGTATATTACGATGGTAGTCTCATCTGGATGACCATTTTCTGGTGAATTTACAACCGATTAATGGCATATAAAATCCAATCGACAGTAGAAGCAGTAAACTTATCGCGTGAATGGCCCATAACTTAGCACATGAGCACGTTCTAAGAAAGTTATCGCTCGTCTCACTTTATGCCATCTGGTGCTCTTGCGAGTAGATACTTAAGAACAAGAGTGTTCTATTATATTTTCTAAATTTGTAAAATTAGAAACCATTTCTTTGGTTTGCCTTTTTTATGTTAAAAGCTTAACATTTATAACTCTTTATTAACATAAGGTTGAATTTGACTAAGTTAAATATACGAGTGGTGAGAGAATTGGTGGACACTTTTTGTAAGCTAGTCAGTCGATAGAGTAGCACGGTTAGAACAGTGTTCGGCTGCCTCGGGCCACATCGCAGTGCGAGTAGCTGAGCGAGGAGCAGAGTCTGGCTAGCCAAAATCCAAAGTTATCCAAAAACGAGCTCTCCTTCGCCGCGACTACAGCGTTACTTTCCCGGGAAAATAACTCCTCAGCTATCTACTCTACACTAGATAGCTGAGGTCGCGCCATGTGCGGTTGGACATTACTGTGGGCAATTTCTAATATAGTGTAATACGATGTAGTTGAAATTACAACACACCGAGGCCCATTCGAGCCGCTCTTTGTAAAGATATACGAGTACCTACTTAATTAACCCATGTTTGACTCGCTTACAGCTCAGTTGGTAGTAACCCTGCCTTCTGGGCTATAAGTTGTGGGTTCAATTCCCACTAAGGACAATGACGAACACAAATGTTTATTCTGTGTCGGGGTGTTGATATATATCGTGTTGTTATATATGTATGTATTTATAAAAAAAAGTATGTAAGTATAATATCAGTTGTCTGGTTCTCATAATACAAGCTATTTTATATTATTATTATTTACTATACTATTAGCTTACTTTGGGGCTAGATAGCGCTGTGTGAAATAATCTATACATATAATAAAATTGTAGAAAAGTGGTGTCTGTACAATGGAAATATATAAAAAAAAAGTAGCAGAGGTTGTTATTATATCGATGCCGAACCCGAAATTGTAATTAATTTTTTTTTTGTCTGTTTGTCGGTTTGTCTGTTTGTCTGTTTGTCTGTTTGTCTGTGTGTTTGTGCACGCTAATATCAGAAACGGCTTATTCGATTTAGATACGGTTTTCACTAATATATTGTAGTAAGCTCCACTTAACATTTAGTGTTTATTTCATGTCAATCGGTTCATAAATAAAAAAGTTATGTCAATTTAAAGAATCACGGCGAACATTTTTAACGTACCTACAGAGTACGTACTACACGCCTCGCGCCTGAGCGTCCGTATAAAGCGCGCTGAGAGCCGCGCCGCTGCCATAAGGATTCAGTTATTCAAAATATGCTGCCCGAAAAGTCACTATTCCACGCGAACGAAGTCGCGGGCACAGCTAGTTATTAAATATATTTATTTTATGTGATTAACAATCAAATTTTAGGTTAGAATGTCCGAATCTATTAGTGATTATTTTGTTTCTCTCAAAATGTAAACTGTAAGGTTGTAAATAAGTGAAAATTTAGTTCTCAAACGCATACCTTCTAAACAACGTTAGCCAAAAGTCAGGCAAAACCTAGACCAAACAATTAAATACAACGTGAGTTATGCCCGCTTTTGCATGATTTCATTAAACTCTGGAACACTAAAACAACCTCATAAAAAGGTCGCAGAGTTTTCCTCAGCATTTTGTCTCGGAAAGCAAAAAATAAACATCTATTTAACAGTGGAAAGAGTAGTTTAAAGCTCTGTTGTATGAGCAGTTATTTTTCTTTTTACCCCTTGTCTTGGCTACGAGAGCTTTCATGACTTGGAAATGCAACAATTAAAAATATACCTGTAACGTACATGTTGAGTTTCGTTTTACCGAGGTTTATCGTGTTTATTTCTTTACTCGAATAATAAAGTGAAAAACGTATTATACTAAACGGCACTACTGAAAGTACCTTATTATCGTTAGGGTACGTTTATATGACGCTGAAGCAACAACTTATTTTAAATTATGAAATTAAGTAATTTAATTTGACGGGCTTCATATGAGTACCTGAGAGTTAGGTATAAATATGTATTTTGCCTCGCTGTGTGTTTCTTTTAACTGTTATAGAAACAGACGCAATTGTTCCTTAATGAATACAATCGGCCATTTGATATCTAAGATAGATAGATAGATAAGATCTGACATAGCACATCACACTGATCTTATCGAGCCCAGCAACGAAAATGCAATGGACTGCTTGATAACAAACAGTTATATTTTGTTGAAGTCTTAAAATACTTGGTCCGTGGTTATGCAGGCCTATGTATATAGTTTGTCAATGTTTTGACCCACAACACAATATTATGTACTTTTGATTCATATACGGCTAAAATTAGTCCTAGTGTCGATTTTCAGCGAAATCACCAAAATCATCAAAAGATAATATTAAAGTCGAAGTTACATGCAAAGAAATTTCAATACTCAGTTTAAGTTAAGAGAAATTCTCAAATTTCAGAGTGGAGCGGAGTTAAGGACAGTGTCACCTCTTCGTTCCAGATAATTTGCACTTCGGCTCGAGTCTTGTCACCCACCCCAAGCGTCTTCGTAGCAAGCTACATGGTCTACGCGGTCTACACGGTCTACACGGTCTACACGGTCTTACATCCGAGTGTGACTTACTTCCGAACGGATGGATGATAATATTATCGGAGTGTTTGAGCTTTGGCAAATGATATTTTGTGATTACAATAAATAAAAAATATAATACAAACATGTAATGTAATTTATACTGACGTAATTTGACATTACCTTAATGCATTTGTTTAATTTTATTGTATTATATTATTTAATTATGAATAATTTTAGACTGATATTTTTACAATATAGCTAGTGCTAAGCTTTGATTAAAGTAAATAATAATAATTTATATAAAATATTCTACTACCTACCGTATGAATGTAACAGCTTATTCTCGCAAGTACTTCTTGAAACAGTTTAGGATTTAACTAGATCTTACTATGACTCCAGATTGTAAGGATTAGGAAATTTTTAATATTAATTATTTATTTATACTAATTATAGTTTATTTATTTTGAATTTTGTATGGGGCTTCCTCATACAATACTACTAATACTAGTCTCTAGTCGTATCAGTAACTCTCCCGAACCAGTATTTGTCACCTCAAAGAGTCACCCATCGTGCTTTTGTTGTATTGTGCACAAGAAAATTGTTAACCTCGTTGGGGCAGGTCAAGATTCAAACCAGCGACCTCCGAATTGAAAGCTCTTATTTATCTACAATACTTACGTAAAACATTTTTTATTCCACCTTACCGTTGTAAATACCGGATATTCATAGGAATGCGACCGATCCGCGGTGGAAATAAATCCGTGTCGCTTGACCTCATTGTTACTAGTGGTATATTGTATTACTAAGAACGTAACAAAACGCTTTTGACCAACCAGACCCTCTCACCTTATACAAAGATAACGTAAGATAAAAGTAAGCAGCAATGTACTTTAAAATCAATAGGTAAATTAATTAATCATCCTTTCCGCCTTCCTCCCTTCCCATGCGTAATTAGGCGGAAAGTAATGTATCACAAGCATTAATTTATTAGAGTATTACTCCACCCAATTAACCGTTCGTAGGAAGGGGAAGGACATAGAGTTTGACCTTTTAAGATGTTCACATTAATGAAAGGTTATCGAATGTCACAAAAGCCAGTTTAACTTTAATTATAAACACATAAGCAAGCTCAATTTAGACTTTATATTCGCGGGTTATACATAGGGGTGTGGAAGACGGCAATATTGGTTTAACTTGGTTAAATTGCTTAACATTTATTCGTGAATGATATTAAAATATAACACCATGGAATGTCTAAGAGGTCAAGTTCCATAGCCCAGTACGTAACTGCAAGTTCCAAAGCGAATAACGCCATATATAATATAGCTAATGCAGTTATCTCCCTAGATGCTGTCATAAAAACATAGAGGTTATATCGTACAATTTTCACGCTAAAATTACTGAACAGATTTGAATAAAGCTTTACATATATGGAGTTCTAGACTAGTCACATTGGCAACTTTGTATCCCGGACCACGCAGGTGAAATTACACGAAGCGATTACGTTTTCCATTAAAACTTCGCTTTAATATAACACATTTTTAATTTAATAGGTCTAGCTACCAGATACTGTTTGTAGGAGCTGGCGGAAGATCAGCGCCCTGCGTACCTGTACGTAGCGCATCATGCTGAGCCTTATCCTAGTTCGTAGCTGTAGCCTAGAGCGTACTTATACTTAGTTGATTTAAGTCAGTTTTTTTTCAATTGTACGTCTTAGTTTTAGTTATGAATAAATTTAATTTCTTTCTTTATTTCTTTCTAATATACTTACGTTCGCTGTAGAAACAACTAAATAACAAAGTCCATAACGACACTATAGTCCTATGTCCTCGACCCATCAGGCGCTTCCGGTACATCTTTATTTTGATTCAAACAAATCTAAACTACAAGTCTTGTTGCTAAAAGTCATTTCCATTCGTATTTTCACAAGAACATAGTCACTTTCCCAGGACCGAGGACCTGAAACAAGAAAAAATATATTTAATACAAAACAGAGGCGAATGTTAAATTAATTAAGCCCTAAATTAACGTAATAATGGGCGTAAAGAAGGAACAGGGAAAATTAATAGGTATACAGTTATTTGATACCTATACCTCTACATATACGTTATATACGTTGCCATTTGCTGTTTTCTCCAGATATATATAGACACACAAGTAATGACATCAGATTTCAGACTCAGTTTTTGAAATATACACTTACTCAACTTTCTTCGTCATCAAATTCCTCCTTATCTATATATGTATAAAAACGGATATTGAAAATACTCTATAGTTGATAAACTCCAGCACCGCTTAAGCGATCACCATTAAAATTGGCACATCTGTTTTTTTATAGAGAAGAATTTTTGCTATGTATTTGACCACAGCAGAACGTCTGTCGGGTTCTGCTTGTTTTATATAAATCTAGGAATAATATTAATAAGTCAATCATTGTTATAAACTTACTGAAAAAGCGATAAAGTGTTATAAGTCACATTTTGAGAAAACCATTTTTTTTATTGTTTCATATATTAAAAGTATTTTTTTTATTACATTTTTAGGTGCCCAAATAGGTAAACTTTTAATAACTTTATTTTTTAACTTTTACTACATTTATGTAATTGGTTCATATAATTCATAGTTTAATCAGACTGACAATATTAGTGCATATCTGCTGCTATACAGTACTGAAGCATAATTATGTCATTAGTAGCTATTTCATTTCTTTATCACTGTGAATGTAGTATTTTAGAAAATAAAAGATAAAAGAAAAAAGTTGTTTATTTGCTAGAAACATAATTTGACAAATTTTAAACAATAAAGAAATACAAAAACCAATATTTTATCGATTGTCACATAAAGAGTTTAATGGTGGCTCCCCCACTAGGCCTAGCCTGTATCGGGGAAACCTGGTAACCAAGGTAAAAACAAATTCTATTGGATTGCTCGGCTGACATAATTCGATTTGTTAACAAATCTATTCTTTATACTTAATATATTTTAATAATTGAATTTATTTATAAAATATTATTTTTCAAATTGTCTGACCCGTTTTTTTGCCCATTGCTGCCATGCAGTTTTCTCCAACTATTAATATTTCTTCTGATTATCTGCGAAACAATGATCAAAACCGAATCACTGAAATGGCTTCTGTTCTTGGTTTCGCATCCCTAAAAATATTGGTGTAACGAGTTTCAAGAAAATAAAAAGTAATAGAAAGAAATTGCTTCGTTAATTATTAAGTGCCGTTCCACGAAATATCCGCCGAATATAAGAGACTAAACACAGGCTGAATTTGCATGGCTTGTATTCATTAGCATGATTGGACTGACCCCATTAAAACTGGCCGTTCACGACCTCACGTACGCGTATCAGAACTTTTTAATTAATACTCTTTTCAGCCCCGTTATGGTGATGAAAGGAGTGAGAATAAAAATATAATTACTGTACATTAAAAATTGAAGTGCCTTTGTTGCTTAATTATGGTTATTTTTAATATAATTTGAAAAAGCTGAAAAGAATATTACTGTGACAGTAATTTGAAAGGCTTGTAAACGAAAATAATATTACAAATGTTTCTGCTCTTATTACAAAAATAATGTTTGACTGTGTTCCACCTACACGTCTCAGAGTTACGGGCGCATACGATGCGTCTTGGGTCTTGTCGCCACCTAGGGGAGGATCCAAGTGGCATTACTTGTTATGATGCAGAGGTAACCACTTAACACAAGGTGAGCCATCAGTTCCACAACTATAAAAAAAAAAACTGCTTTTTTCATTACAAAGATACTTTATCGTTTATTTATTCTAATTTTAAGAAACTATATCTAACCAACATTATTTTATAAAAGACAATCTGACAGTTCCTAGAAACTTAATATTTTAAAATTTGGAAATAACATGAAAATCTCACAATAATAAAACTCTAATAATAAGGTCACTTATAACTGTGACTGCAACTGTCATCATATCACACATTTGCAGATAATGTGAAAGATTTCCCTCTTGCAATTAAAACATTCACAGTATTTGCTGCATCAGTCTATGTCTCGAGTCTATCAATCACAGGGATCGTCAACCAAACATGTTGCTCAAACCAAATGGAAATCTATATCCTTTCAGACGTTCATGTATCCTCAACTCACAACGCCGAGTTGTAAGTTAAACAGGGTTGTACTGTGAAACGACCTTAAGTATAACTAATAGTTATTACTGTGTGTCTTGTAAGATAGGGAAAAACATTATGCAGTCTCGTGATTAGTTATTAGCGAACACAAATGAATTCTGTCACAAAGATGCTAAATAGAAACAAAAACTTTTATATAAAAATAATAACATAAATATTTTAATAATATTGTATAATTATTATTATTGTATTATTATTGTATAATTTACATAATATTGTTTGCAGTGTAACACAGGCAGTAGGATGATATATGGTTGTGATTTTTTTGGGTCCACTGTGTCACATTATTGCGAATATACAATATTATGATTAGATGCAAACATAATAACTGTATAAATCTCCCATCCAATTAGTCCAATTATATCTAAAAAGTTCTTAAACTATTTTAAATACGATTATAAAATCGTGTGCTATCCGAGTCTATTCTGTGTAAATGGATCCTTACGCCACTGACGACAGCGCCGCCAGTATGGTCAGCAACTAATGTTTTGTTTTTAGTTTCAAACCAATTACTTGGAAAATTGAATTGCCTTGACGTTAAAACGTGAACTTCGGTGTCCATTCCATCTTAATTAAATTTTACTTTTGGAGCAATTAAGTGAAACTATGTTTTTGTTCTATCCCCCGAGGACAATAAATAATGGAAAAAGTGTAATTTAAATTTAGTTACTTATAATAAAGCTCTTCTCCACAAACATTCCAATAATTAACTCGTATTTCAGTCAAATCCATTACGTTATTATAATTTCTTCAACCAAACAGTTTCATTTTTCTTTTTTATCATTTGACATTAAGCCGACTACATAGCTCAGCTCACTAGTATTGGTAATACGTGTCTGTCACTTCTTCAATCTGTCATTTACAGCCTTAATGTCACTGTCAGTCGAGTTCTTTTGACAACGACAACCAAAAAAGGCAAATGGGTAAAAGTACGTAGGCACTTCTAACGGTAATTGTAAGCACAGATGGATTACGACCTTGACTGAACTTTCGAGTGTGAAATTTATGTGAAATTTGGTAAATATTAATCGGGTTTTGTAATCTAGATTATTTTGTTGTTGTCCGATTAGTCAAAAATTACAAAACGTGGATATATGTTAGTCACAAACCCCAGCGTCTGCTTTCAAGGAAACTTTCATGGTTAAAGCATGGATAAACTTACTACAATTGCGTTCTGCTACTAGTATATAGATGGTTCGCGAACCACGGGCTATGCGTTTACGCTAATGTAGGTTGGACAAGCAGCTTGGAAGTTGGACGATAATCTAGCCGCAATATCAAATCACGGAAATGGCTCATTGACTGATATATTGAGCCTGTCAGTTTATCATGCTCTCCAGACGACGAATCCGACAAACAAATGTCATATTTTTTTTTTATCTATATCTTTGGTGGTTCTGTAGTTAAGTAAATCATTTGTAATTGTCTGCAAAGTGATGCCGGCGCACACTGTGTGTGATGAGTATGAAGGTTATTCTTGGATCTTGGATGTGTATGTCATATGTCAGCTGTGATATGCGAAACTCAGTGCAGGGATGTCAGTAAACGATTTTCATTAAAAACATGTCCCAAAACAAGCCTGAAATGTCTAATAAATACGACTTTAAAGTCTGTGCTGTAACCACTGTGTAACAAGTTACATAATAATCTCGGAGCAAAAATAATAAAACCGTTAAGGGATTGATGAGACATTGCGCCCCCTGGTGTTAAGTTCCGGTGTAATATAGGCCGGCAAGAAGATGAAACTGGCTGCAAATAAGCTATATTTCAACGTATTACGCCAGGGCGGATGTTAGCAAGATAATTTACGGTTGGGGAACTTTTTGTCGGTGAAACTTTATTGCTCTTAATTTGGTGTTTTATTAAGTATTATGGATCGGCATATTTTTTTCAGGCGCATGAAAACCTTCTAAAGGTAACGGGGGTTTCTTTGCGCGTATAAACGCAACTAATAAAAGCTACGTAAGTAAATAGTATCTAACACGAATATTATGGTGTAAATACATATAATAATAGTCTTAAGTAAATTGAATTGAGATGTAAGTACGTTACATTCAGATTTTTCATTTTTAAAAAGAAGTCTTGAGTAAAATGATGGGAGCATATAACGCTATATTCTAATGGGAACCAAATTTCCCGCCTTGTAGGTTTGATCCATTTTTCTTTTAATTCAGCAAATTTAGGGTACCTGAAATATTAGGGCGCAAAATTATTTTTACTAAAGATACGAGATAGTAAAAGATACGCCATTACAAATCTAATCCAAAACGCCCGATTTTTCAATTAAAGATGAACTCCGCCAAAATAAAATGAATTTAAAACAAATTTTATTCTATTTAAATAAGAAATAAAAACAGGTAAAATACCTGTGAAATGTTATTCCATCGGTTTTAAAATTTGAGGTTTTGCTGTGTTTGCCATACCATTATATGCTACAAGAAGCCATTGCACCAAGGATAATTGATAATTTTAGTAAGCGAGCGCAGAGATAGTGACAGGTCACCGTTCTGGTCACTACTGACCGAGCGTTTGAGGGCGTGGATTTGTATAAGATCTATTTTCCTAATGTGTTGTCTGAAAGCGTTCGCTCGTTAATAGGTGTCTACTGGGTATGAGGTCGATGTTTGCATATTACTTTTACAAAATAATGTCGATGTTTCACATCTGCCAGGCGTCCCGTGACGGCTCACTTTTTTTTTTGTTACTGGCAACAAGTCCCCCAGTACCGTTTGACAAGTCTAAACCAAAGTGAATGACATACATAAAAACTGACCTTGTATACTATTCATTATAATTAATTCATTATCTGTGGTCGCAGTTGAGTGAGTAGCTAGTCCTAACATAGCATTTTTCGTATTGCCAATATGCTTGCATGTGGCAGATACGCACTTGTGAGGATGAAGTCAACGCTATAAAGCCGCGCCTACACAGACTATATTTTTCTTGCAATACTGGCCGGGCAAAATTTGAAAGATATTTTCATACATTACCCGGCCATATGTTGCTGCAAAATGCCACTAACGTACGACATAAATCGCACTGTGTTGCGTCACCCCGAGACGGGGATGTTAGGTCTCATGCGCACGCTATTTTACCAGCACCCACTCCCTTCGACGTACCACAGCAATACGAGTGCATCACTGCTTGACGGTAGATTACCAAGTATGGTGGCAGTACTTCTCTGGGCAAACTTAGCGCAAGCTACTTTGGGTTGCTTTTATTGCACAATACATACCTATGCACTATTGGGTATACGTGTAGGGATTCAAAGCGTAGGTAAGGTAGGTGTAAACCTATGTGTGTATGTATATGTATATGGATGCGAGCAACTTGGGTAAAATTACGGGAATGATGAAGTGATTAGTAATGTAGTGTAAGTAGTACTTCATCTTAATCATGATCTTTTAAACTATCTAAAACTGATGCCTATAGGTTATTAGGACCAAGATTGCCCCGCTAGTAGAATTTAATCCATAGTTTACCATGGGGCTAACGTGTTTAAATGTACCACTTAATCTGCACAAAGCCAAGTTCTCGCGTGTGAAGGGTTCACAGCTTACTGTACACGCACAGCTGCAGATTACAATACAGTTCTTTGGGGCCTGAGGGCCAGTGATGGCTTTCTTTAATTATTTTCAAGCTAGTGTGATTAGTGCATAATAATTACTTATTTTGGTCTAGAGGAAAAGGTTTAAGGATCTTATCAGGGAGACTGTGATTTATAATATTATATTTATACAATATTTTGGTTCAATTTCCGTTTTGCCTCTATACCTAACTTTAAAATGACGTAAAACACGTTGAATGATACTGATTGCCATTCAAAAATAAACTTCCTCTATTTATTATACTCGTGGATGGTTTTGATATTATATCAAAGTAACCTTATTGTATATTCTAGAAACTTTGTTATGATTAAATTCCTCATACGTTCTTCAGTGAGTTCAGTTTCGCGTCGATAAAGTTTTACTAAGAAAACTTACGAGTTTTCCAGTATTAATGAATACATTATACTCAGTGATACATTTCATTTACGCGTTATCGCTGAAGATATTTTCATTCTACGTAGAAATATTATTGTTTATTCGTATTTCATTGAAAATTCAGTCAGTATTTAATAACTTAACAGTTTGAAGAACACAGAGTTTATTTCTTCTGGGTAACATGGCGTAGATTAGATGCCATAAGCTCTTGGAGTTATACGTTTATACGAAAAATATGGGGCGTGCCGCGTGCCCCACAAATTCAAGGGCAGAAGGGACACAGTAATTGTGTAGAAAAGTGCCGGAAACTGACAAACCAACGGCTTATTATACAAAACGTTTTAGTAGAGTAGCACGGATACCTATCGATCTGGAAGTTGAAAGTGTGTGTGAAAAATTGTATGATTACTCTTTTTCATCCCTCTTTTGCCGCAAGTGATATAGATACATGCAAACAGAAACAAATAACAAACACCCGACAACTAATATAAAAAATGTTTACCACCGGACGGAGATTATATACCGGGAGTTCTCGTATTGTAAATTAGCAATGAAGCCAGATTCGTAGACACTAGCCAAGCGCAGAAAAGCCAAGCATGCTCCAATTTGATATTCCTAGAAGTGCCAGTACTAAGAGCAAAAAACGGTACAAACAACAAAGTTTCATTAAAATCGGTCCCGATCGACGTGACTGAAATAAAAACAAACTACTCTAAAGCGAGGAAGGGAT
The DNA here is from genome assembly GCA_947359385.1 of Chesias legatella. NCBI lineage: Eukaryota > Metazoa > Arthropoda > Insecta > Lepidoptera > Geometridae > Chesias > Chesias legatella. The sequence goes on along the minus strand of OX375768.1, from coordinate 3,482,761 downwards.
TACTTCTGCGGTTGCAATTCTTGTTCGTACCTCTCTATAGTGTTTCGTGTAGCAAAATTGGAAAATTGAAACAAAAGTTATTATCTTGTTTTTGTTATATACAATGAGTGGCAACAAACTCTAAAGCTTCTGAACATTTTGAATCAGTTCATTGTTTGTCCATCTTTTCATCACATCCGTATATTTATGGAAGCAGATATACAATGATTTATCAATAAAATTTGAGGCAGTCTTTTTAACTAATATCAATGCATAAAAAAGTATATAAAAAGTGCTATTAGAACTGGAGTCCCACAGCGAAATCATCTTATCTATTATACTAAACATGCGTATGTCAATGAACTCCTGAAATTTTTGTGAGTTGGTTGAGTCCGTTTTGTCCCTGAGTGGTTAAAATTCATGGATCTGATAGGTAGCGGTGTGGTCGGGTTCCTGGACAAAGTTTGTCAAGTCCGCTAATATATATATAATTATTATAACTTATATTTATATATATAAAGATAAAATAGGATTTGGAGGGATCTGGATGAAATTTTGCATAGACAGATTATAGTCTATAATATCACATAAGCTACTTTAGTGCCGGAGAAGTGTAGTCATCCCGTGGGATAACTTATTCACCGCGGGGCGCAGCTAGTGATATATAAATTTAAAAAAATCATCAATATATAAAAAAATGTCGTTATTGCACTGGGGCAAAAATAAAAATTCGTGTTTTTCCAACAAATACTTGACATAATTTATTTTTTTCTTATTATCTTTGTTATATTAAGCTAGCTACCCCCCGCGATGTAACCCGCATTGAATAAGTAATCCCGCAGTAACACTGCACTTTTCCGGGATCAAAGTAACCTATGTGTTAATCCACGATATAAGCTATCTTGGTACCAAATTTCATCCAAATCCATTCAGCCGTTTGAGCGTGAAAGAGCAACAATCATCCATACAAACTTTCACGTTTATAATATTATTAGGATAAGCCCCATTTTCACGATGCCATTTTCCTAAAATCCTGTCCATTTTAGAGTGGGTACCATTAAAATAGAGTGGAGTCTAGAAATGAGGCAGCTTAAGACGTATGACCGGACTTGTGCATATTAAGCAGAAACCCGGCGTGAATTACCGCCTCTCGGCTCGGCTAAGATGTTTAGCTACATATGCCTAATAAAGAAACAAGTAATACTAGTTAAATAATAAATATTGGAAGGCATTTTCACATTTTATTTCACAGAGCGCCATCTAGCCCCAAAGTAAGGTAAGCGTAGCATGTATCATGGGAATCAAGACTTTTTTTTTGTAAATACAATCATGTAATCCATATTAAACACCCAGATATAGAACAAACATCTATGTTTGTCACACAATTTTTTGCCTAGTTGGGAATCGAACCCACGACCTACAGCGCAGAACACTTTATGTAATTACATTAATATTATACATTATCACAAGCAGCGTCCATAACTATCCCGTAGAGAAAAGAACCACAACAGTCATGGAATTCGATTCTATGAGCGGAGGTCGAAGTTTCGCGTATGATAGTCAACATAGCTTTTGATTAGAACAAACAGATTTCTCATTATTGCTGTATTACTGAGCCTTAACAACGGTATAGTTCATTTCTAGGGTTCCGTACTAAAATGCGGGACCCTGAACTCACTGTCAGTTCATTTGTAGGTCTGCCTGTACTATCTTTAAAGAATTTGGGAATTGTTGTGACTAATGACCGGCTAAAAACTTAATTTAAAGCTTTTTAAAAGGAAACGGCAATATATGCAGAGGATAGCAAAAAAAGACAAGTCACTCAAAACCACGTGTCACCTCGAAACAGACTTCACTTATAACTGACAGGTCACGTCACACCATAACTCAGTTTATGCGCAGAACCCACTCTATGCAAGCCTGGTTCACACATAGCGTGGCTGATTTTTTAAGAGCGTAATTACTTTTTATGTTCTTTAGTTATGAATATATTTAATGAAATAATCTTACCTATGCATTCCAATCTGTTTTCCAAACTGACTTTTATATCTTTTTATCCATATCAAACACTGACAGCAGCACTATCACAAAATAATATTTAATTAGAAATATTCAAAGTTTTGGGCCGGGCAAAAGCGCTTCGTATTCGAGAGCGATAAAGAGGTAGATACACCAGTGCATTGGAAGCTGGACATACTCTGACTGAAAGGTTCTCGTGTGAAACAGCCCCTTTAGTTCCACCGCGCATGCTCATTACATCGCTATTCGTAAGTCAAAGCTACGTTATAGGTAGTTTACAAAATAATCTAAAACTATTGACCGTTTTATAGATGGTCCCTATTATTATGCAGACTGGGACTAAACCGAATATAATTCGTTATATTTTTTTTTTTAATACAGTTACGGAACGAGCCGACGGCCCACCTGGTGTTAAGTGGTAACCTCGGCCCATAACAACCGATGCGACTTGGGTCCTCCCCTACTAGGTACGACAAGACAAGACCCATGTCGCACCGTATGGGCCCGTAACTCTGAGACGTGTAGGTGGAATGTCTCTGTGCCTGTAATTTCACCGGCAACCACACCTTTCAAACCAGAACACAGTTACGCGAACGCATTACTGCTTGGTGGCAGAAATGGGCATGGCAATGTTCATGCAAACAGAAGTATATTATCTATTATAACAATTTAATTCATTTTAAAATTCTTTAAGGATTTTTTCATATCCTTATCTTTACAAAAGTAGTTCTTGATTCGTTTATTTAACGTTTACTAAGTTAAATAAATATTATATATCAAAATATCAAGCAGAGGGCACATGTTTTGTTGTGTGAACAAAATTTAAGGAAAAATCATTGAAATGTAAATAAGTTTGGTCAATCATGTCTTTGGGAATTCTGGGAGTTATCAAGAGGAGAGTGAAGTTTGCGCACAGGCGGGCTACGTCATCGACACCATCTTCAATTAACATCAGATGAAATTGCCGAGCCATACACTGGTCTATTTAAATGTAAAATCAAATATTTATTGTAGACATACTACTCGTAATAAGTAGTCTATTCTATCTAAGTCTAGGCGGTTAGTGTATTCTATTCGATAAGATATAATAAATAAATGGTTCCGGCGCTCGTGCAAAATATTACCTGCTTATTTTATTATATTATATTTCAGTGGATTTACCTACTGTTTTTGGCATTTCTACAACAAAATCCGAACGAGTCTCCAGATTGACTGGTCACACAGCTCAGTTGGTAGTCTAGTAGCGTTCTGCGCTGTAGTTCGTGGGTTCGATTCTCCCCGACAAACATTTGTATGTAGAACATACATGTTTTTTCTGTATATGGGTGTTATTAATATGTATTTACAAAAACAACGTACATATATAAGTAAGTACTAGCTGTTGCCTGCGACTTTGTCCGCGTGGAATTCGGTTTTATCACGCACCCCTATTTTACCCTTCGGAAAAGTAGCCTGAGTTACTCCTTGTTACATCAGCTATCTGCCAGTGAAAGTCCCGTCAAAATCGGTCCAGCTATTTCAGAGATTAGCCGGAACAAACAGACAGACAGACTGACAAAAATTGAAAAAAAAATTGTTTTGGTATATGTGCACTTAGTAAAAAGCGGTTATTTTAATATTACAAACAGATACTCATATATATGTAGTGTAGGTATATATTATATCATTTGCCTGTTTCCCATGATACCAGCCATGCTTGGGCTTGATGATGCTGTGAGAAATGTCCCCCAAAAAGTATTTATATTTTATTTATTGAGGTGGAAAATTAAGGAACATGTGTAAATACATACGTTTACGTGTATTAATCAGATATAAACTGTTCAAAGTCTACATAACATTTGCGAAGTATCTATAATAGTTATGCCCAGAATAAAAATAACTATTTTACTTAACTGTAATTGTCAATTTCAGACTCACCCGTCAATTTTTTATCTTAAATAAATTAAAAACGTACGCAGTATATTCGTATCTCTATGATGGGATTCCATTTCGAAAAAATCGACCCTATCAGTCGAGTTCGTCATGGGTTGTTGCCGTAAGTTTATATAACCTTTTTCATGTAGACAAGGGGAGTAATTCAAAATGACGTTTAGGGGTCCCCAAATTCAATTTTCCATATCATAGCTCCAACAGTCGACTCGCGTTTACATTTCCTCGCCTAAAATAACATGACGTACACTGAACCATTTCCTTCTAACACTCGCCGCCCATAGAAAACTCTTTTTTGTTTTCTTTTAGTAGCTGTAAAACTTATGGCAAGTTCGTCCGCGGAAGTAGTGTTATACCCATATCTGCCAAGTATTCGTGTTATTGTTTGGTTCGGTCCAAAAGGTCAAATGCCGGAGAAATTACAGGCACATGATTTTCTAACTTCATGTCTCAAAGTTACGGGCGCATACTGTGCGACTTGGGTCCTGTCTAACCTAAGTAGAGAAGACCCAATTCGTATTTATACTGACCCCCTTGTTATGGCATTAAACCAGGTGGGTCATCTATTTGTCCTGTAACTTTATTATGTAAAAATCTTACAAAAGCAACATAATGCTGCCACCTAGCCACCTGCGTACTGGAGTTAAAAACATTTTATATGAACTACCGCTCACGATTGTGACCGGTGATCGTTTCTTACCTTAGTCGTCGCTACTCACTTCCTGCCACCGCAACCGACCACAAACGCCGTTACTTGCTACAACGGGCATGACACCAAGAACTGAGTAAAAAGGTAGCAGCCACCGACAACTCGTGTTGACCAACGACCACAAAAGGTTGTCGTACACTTGTATGTTTTAGTAGCCGCGTCCAGTGGTCGTGTTTTGTAGCTGTCATGAGAAGTTCGTGTGCGCCGAGGGTAAATAGAATGTGGGAACAGCTGCAGCAGGGAGATAGCATCGCGTTTTTAAAATCCTTATCTTAATATCAGTATTGATCTAAAGCATTGTCTTTTTATCCAGCAACTGTGAACAAAGTAAACTTTTTGTTATATATCCGATAAGCTAGCATTAATTGTCATTACTACGAACCTAACATCCGAATTCATGTAATACGTATCTACCAGTTAGGGCTCCAATAAGTCTATTTACTCGTTTCGAAAATAAGCCATCGTCTCGACTGTGGAAATGGTACGATGGTAGACCAGGCTAAGACAAAATAAACCATTTTCTAAATCTAGCGACAGGTAGTTATATTGCGCCTTGTTTTATTGCATTCTGGAGACCGTCGCAGATGTACAGTCGCTAAGTAATTGCCTTTGTGTTTGGTCGCACTCTCCAAGAAGCAGATGTTTGTAAGTACTGTTGTATTACAGTCTCCCGTTTTATTGCAGTGTCATATTTTCCGTAATCAAAAAATAAACAACAATCATCTTGATTCATGGATAAATCTACTTGCATCATAATGTACTAGCCCCAAAAAAGTTAAACTTACATTTTTGTAGTCAAATAAAAAGATAGATTTGGCACTCTTATATTGCTCTTAAATACTACTAACCTTTTTAAATCGTAGATTATTTTACTATTAATTAAACACTATCTATTTTTTTATTAAATAAAGCCTTCCTACTTGGTACATGAAATGCACGCCAGATGACATCGTAAAAATAAATTGTTCTGTGTACGGGAATAATTTATTCCAGTGTAACAAGTTCCTTCAGGATGTATATACATTTATGCGACAAACGGCTTGAATCAAATAGTATCGTGATGATTCAGGAAGCAGAGATTTGTGTTACTTAGTTTAGGTATATACCTAAGTTTACAACACCAAAAAAGTGAAAATACTAAACAAGTACCTACTAAAAACAGCAGAAGTTAATTAAAAACTTGCCTTCAGAGTCACCATAGACTAGAAATCTTTTTGTTTTTAAGATATGAAAATGACAGTCCATTCTAACATAAACAAGTAAAAAAAAAATTACAATCCCGAAATAATAGTACTAAATCGTGGGCCATGTTAGGTGTACTAAATACTTTCATTTGATCGCAACTCATTATTCAGGCACAGAAAAAAATCATAAAGACCATTTCCCGACGTCAGAAACGAAACGTGTCTCATCCGGTAGGAAATCAATTTGATATCGAATATTCCCCACGATTACGACTTCACACGGGATGGGCTATCAGCTTACTCTGTCACGTAAAGAATTGCTTTGACTAATACAGTGTAAACGAGTGTCGGGGCTTAAGCACTGTTGTTTTTTCTGTTATTACTATATATTCTATATACAGTTAAAAGCATAATCTCTGTAAATCTGTGCGAAGCCGATAATCCCCGGATAAACTTGTAGGTCTTCAGACCTGTTTCCATCTGTGTTTTCTTTAATCATTTAATGGCAATATTTAAAAACAGATTTCATTTTAAAATTCAGTTGTTTACTCATGTTGACTCTTGATGTCTAATACCCAGAATTGCCTCAGAAGGCGAATAAAATAGTTGGTCCATGTTTTAGTGGCCAATTAACCAAGTTTAATCCAAATGGATGCTCGGAAAGTTACAACAAATAGTAAGGTATATCTTTGCGTAGATAGATTGATAGATATACTCTTTGTTGTGCATAATTACCACCGTAACTAAACAATTACATTCTTAAACTAAAATAATCTAATCAAAAAATTAATGCGCAGTGGGCGTCTTATCGCTTAAAGCGATTTATTCCAGACAACCTTTGGCATCTGGACCATTATCTAGACAATCTAATTCAATCTTGACTGGCCTCATAGGTCAGTTGGTAGTAACCCTGCCTTCTGCGCTGTAGGTCGTGAGTTCGAGTCCCACCCAGGACAAACATTTGTGTAACGTATATAGGTGTTTGTTCTGTATCTGGATGTTGATAGGTAATATATGTAAGTATTTACAAAAAACTGTTTAAGTATTTTATTAATGAGCTGCTCCCCATGGTGCAAGCTATTTACTTAGCTTACTTTGGTGCTAGATGGCACTGTGTGAAATGTCCACCAATATTTATTTCTGTATCTTATATTGCTACGATGCAGTTTTCTGAAGATGAACGTTCATGAGCTCATTTACATTCAAGGATATCTGACCGTAGTTTTAAATTTAGTTTCGCAGCTACTCCACTGACTTCGTTATAAGTTTAAATTGGCATTTCCCGGTGTAAAGGTTAGATGCCACTAACTTGCCTCAAGACAACACTGGGAAGGTAATTCTTATTTAAAATGTATGAGAAAGTAATGCGATGAAAACGATGCCGTTCATAGCTACTGGCTGAGAGCATGGAGACATTAGCGTGGTAAATGGCTTACCGGCTTGTTGAAGGCCTTTTAGGGTAAAGTGAAAAGAAATTCAGAAGGCTAATTACCTGCCCCGGTCGAGTATTAAATTCATATCCGAAAATTTTATGGCAGAGAATAAAAAACATTATTAAATATAAATTACGGTACTAAATTTCTTACTTAAACTCTACTTTATGAATATATTTTTTGTTTTACTTAAAATATGTGAATATGTGACACCTAAAAATACAATACAATTAGGAGAAAACTACAATTGAGCAAATACTTTTTAGTTCATCATTCTTATTATTAAGGTAATATAGATAATAACTCATTTTAGACACAAGAGGAAAGGGAAGCCCGTAATGGGACATATTAAGCTAACAAATAAAATTTCATAAATTGACAATCAATGCCGTATTAGACTCAATTAATTCTCCCAGCTTTCGACCCGACACCCCTTTATTGCTGCATCGTTGAAATTATTAAGAGAACGAGCCAATAACGAGTCAACAGTAAAAGGAATTAAAGGCAATTTATTGCCAACTTACTAGAAAAACGCTGAATTTTGTTCCGTTTTCCGATCTCTCGCGTAGTATACTTATTTGTTTAGTTCTTGAGAGCTTGATTTAAATGTTGAAGTGTAACGTTATTCAAAACGGGTATACAGTTTGTCTTGTAGTTAAAATAAAAATATTTGTATTTCGTAAAAAGTTCGCCCGTATATCCGTATATCTATTCAAATTTCTTACCGATAGTCGTACTTTTTCTTCTAGTGACTCAACTGAGGGAAGTTAGTAAAGTATGGAAGTATCCCTTGCTGTTCGTAGAGGTGCTTTTAAATTTGTAAGTTATCTAACTTATCCCTTGGTATTTTAGCTTATCCCAATAGGTGCACTTAAGTTTCGTTTTATTCCTTTTTGTGATTATTATGACATTTTGTTTTTTCTAAGTCACATTTTTTGTGGCGGGATTAAAGTTAGATTTATTATAATAGTTATCTATTTTGCACCCACATTTCACTTTTGTTTTAAACAACTATATCCAAAAAATATTTGTAAATAAATTGGGTCAATGATAGAATTCTCTTTTACTTTTCTTTAAATATATGAAATCCTCTATTTAAACAATTGTAATCATCATCAAAGTCATCAAAGATTTGCCAAATCAGAGCTAAATTTGTAATATTATTCTATCGAGAAAACGTTATCTAATAATGTTTCCTCTGTACCAAATCTAATATCAGATCGCTCCGCTTTACTATAATTTAACTTGCGCTGAATCGTACTCAAATGATTTTGTGTAGGCAGTCTGCTCTGTGTTGTTCATTAGTAATTTGGAGACACCTTTACTTATTTGAAAGCAAATTCGATTCTCTCGGTTGACCCACTGGGACCAGGTTGTTTATTTAATAACAACATTATTATAAATATTGTATGAATAAATGTGAAATTAAAAATAATTATTATTTTTATTTCAAAACAAAATTTACTTTGATTTCAAATGGAGCAATCTCGGAAAATATTATAAATAATATAAAATTTAATATATTCATTATTAATCCTGTTATTTCCTATATACAAATACCATAATGCTTCTGCTAACGGAATATCTTTACTGTGAACACTATTCTTCAGTGATATTATGTGTTTGAATAAACGAGGGATAATAATTTAGCCCACATGGCGCATAAGACCCCTTTCATAACTTGTCTCTCTTTATAAGACGAATTGCTAAGAATTTTACGTACAATGATGAGTAGAATTCTGTGGAACCCTTTTTAAGATTTCATGTATGCTATTATAATAAAAGCATAATTGAGAGCGAGTAGGTTTTCGTACCAGACACTGACCTTCTCTTGACAACTGGGAGTGGCTCTATGATGCGAGTCTTATCTGGGCTGGTAGGAATCAAAATTTCCTCTAGTGTTATGGTATAAGGGTTAAAAGGTTATCCTGGATGAGTCTTGTTTAGGATTTAAAGTTTTAGTTGGTAATCGGTAGTTGATAGTCGATAGCCGATATTCGATAAGCGATAAGCGGTAAGCGATATGCGATAGGCGATAGGTAACAGGCGACAGTCGACAGCCGACAGCCAATAGCCGATAGTAGATAGTCGATAGTCAAAAAACTAAAGTCGATAATCAAAGGTCCATAGTCAAACGTCGATAGTCAAAAGCCAAAAGTAACAGGTCAAGGGCAAAGGTCAATGGCCAAAGTTCAAAGTTCAAAGGCCAAACGTCAAACGTCAACAAACATATAATATACGACTCATGTCGAACCAAGTCGTATCGCTTGTTGTGCGTTTTTGGTGTATCCAGTAAACAGAAAACATTGAGGCTGCTTGTGCAAATTACCCACTCTCCTTTTACAAATTACATAATTGAGTCGGTCGAATGTGGAAACAAAAAATTCGCAAGCACGTTTGGTAACCAGATCATAATTTTGAAAAGGTCCCTTTCGGTTTGGTGTACGTGTCGAGTGTACAAATAAGCTGGATTTGACGTTCATTCCAGGCGTATCGCTTTGATTTGAAAAAAAAATCTTTTGTGTACGCTGAATGTTATCACGCCTGAACGAATCTGAGGGGGATTATAATTTTAAAATTACTGTTTGGTAAATGAAACGGAGAAAAAAGCGAGTTATATTTGAAATTGACTCTAAATTACTGTCTACGACATTGGTAGCTTTAATAATCTAGTTGCTTTTGTAGAAAATCTGAGGAAGTTAGTTTGTTACAGAATATATCACATTAGTTATTGTTTGAAGGATAATAAAATATACTTTATATGTTTAGTTAGAGCATAGTGTGGTACAGGCATCAAATTAAAGTGAAGGTCGCAGATCCAAATCTAGGCACACGCCTATGAGATTTGCGCTTTAGATATTTATGAGCACAATACCCAATTATGAACCGAAAAATATGAAAGCCTGTTACACGTACCCTCTTAGTCCTGAAATAGATTAAAACCTTTCACTCTCCCGGTTCGAGAAGAGGCCTGTATCCCTACATTGTGAATATTAGTGGCTGGTAGGTGTGATACGGTTACGTTATCCATCGACGTTGCATTTAGATAAGGACTAATGAATCATAATAAAACTATTTATCAAAACCAAGCCGCGAGTGGAAAGAAAAATATTTTACGTAATTATTTGAAATCTCCGCGTAAGCCAAAAGAAAACTTTTAGTAAAACTAACTGTATTATACGGTTTTTTTTCTACCAGATAAATAATGCCACTAAAATCATATCTGCCGCCAAGCAAGTCCTTAAGTGTAGGTGCCATTTACTGGCACATTAAAGACTGCATCTTCATAATTATATATTAGGGTGCATTAGTACAGGGCGTATGAATTTCGAAAAGACCTAAGTAAGTCTTATTGGTCATGTGACGGGAAAAAGATACAACTTTCCATAAGGTCGATAATCTAATCGTTTCGTCCGTACGTTATTTATTATTGTCTAGGAATTCGTGTGTATATAACTATTTGCCTCCGGATAGTTCCCGTGTTTGTATGCATCGTTGACCGTCTCCCCTCCTTCTGTGTGATCAAGCCTTTAGCCAGCGAAATGTTTGCAACTTCATATTTAAGTTCGAAACCGTAGTAAAGACAAGAATTTCTTGCTCTACTTTCGACTAAATAACAACAAAATAACTTGAGGACCTTGACAAAAGAGTTTGCTGTACTGTTTGTTGAACTTCTTGTGAAATGTATGTGATTGCCTCCTACTTGATACTTCATTATATTTTTAGAATAATACGTGTATAAATGAGTAACGTTAAGAAACTTAGCCATGTAACCCTTCCTTGCCTGTGCCGCAGGTGGCAAAGACGATCAAGGAAAACCAGAGAATAAAATGTATGCTAACCATAAGTTTGGGCCGGTCGGAGATCAAACCTGCGACATTTGACCCTACTTTACATTTAATAATTCAAGTCGCAGGGGAGCAATTATGTGTCTAAAACGTCAAATTTATTGAAAAAACTTAGAATTTCCGTAAGTCGTAGAACAAAATGTTCAGAACAAATGTTCTTGTACATTTATGTTTGACAGAGATTGTCCTTAAGAGATCGTTGAATTAACCAATAGTTCTAGGATACTCAAAGATAAAACTTATGTTTTTTTTAAACCAAATCTGTACATATATGTCTTCGCATTGAATTATCTGTGTCGCAGTCGGTATAGACATAGATTTATTTTAATTAAGGATTATTTATTATTCCACTAATTGATATCGCTCTTGGTTTTGTTTTTATGTCTGTATATTTTTCATAACTTCACAGCAAAACTAGTGAACAATTTGAACGAAATTTTGAATACTCGTTTGATACCTTCTTCATAAAAATAGAATAAGCAATCACAATCGCCTGAAACACAGGATTCCCTAGTTCAGGCTCCCGTGTTATATATACCTATGTCTAAATAAGTTTTATGTTTTTTTTTATATTTACCTTGTTTTATTTGAATAAATTTATTATTATTATTATTATTATTATTACTTACGCGCCTATATCAAATTTAACACAGACGTCCTTAATTAAAAACTTTATTTAGCTTGATTAACAAACTGTTGTTTTGTCTTTTCAACTAAATAATCAGTCGCTCAGTAACGTTTTGAAGCATTAATCATTAGCATAAGCATTAAATCAATATTTTAGAGAGACAACTTAACTCGGTCATTTTTTATTCCACGTGGAATTTTGTGGTTGGTGTAATTACAAGCACATGAGACATTTATTCAAATTTTCACCTCAGAGACGCTATATGTACTTGTGACTTGGGTCTTCCTGAGTCCTTCCTTCAACCTACATAGGGGAGAAATCATATTGCTTTATACTGGGCAGAGGTTACCGCCTAGTAATAACTGTGTGTTAACTGTTCGCATCGTAACTTTTGTCACGTAAAACAGACAAGCAAAAATGCTAACAATCAGGTCAGAAGCCCAATGAGTTCGACACAAACAGACCACTCCTGCAAAACAAGCCGAGACTACTTTCCTGCAAATATTCGGGTCGACTATTGTCCCTTTGTCACGAAACTGGACAACTCTGAGAGCGGGGATTACTGCCGTTTTTCACCAGAAAAACATTTGGGATAATCATAATTTTGTGTTTGCCGCACGTCCCACATGCTACTGTTTGGTCGATTCCAAGAGGACAGATAATTAATGAACTGCCTGAACCATTACTTGAAACTGGCATAACAATCACGCAGTGGCGGAAGTAATATGCAGCCGAAAGTTTGTCCGTTTGTATGAATGGACGGACGGATGCATTGTTGCTTATTCACACCCAACCACTGAACCGTTCAGCTGAAATTTTGAACATAAGTAGCTTTAAGCTTATTTTCATGCAGGTAACACGCGGGTGAAGTTGCGGACGCAAACTAGTAATAAAACACATAGGATGCAGATTTATGGAAATTCTGTCTTGGAGTCTTCTAAGTATAGGATCTACTATACCTTTTACTATTTAACCTACACATGTTTATGCAAATAAATATTTTTATCTTTATCTTTATCTTTGGAGTTGGTTAATCGAATGCTAATTACTAAAAAAAGTTATCTTGCTTTGGTGTGCTAGTATCATTAAATCCTTCCAAACGGAAGCATCTCAAACATCTGATACGTGGAATTTCGTTGATTCACATCACAGATATCGATTTATATGAAGGCGAAGTAAAAGATTTGTAAGAAAAGGAGACGACGCATAAGTGGCGGGAAATAAACCGGCTCAAAGCAACAATCACGACTTCACAATGGTATTACATTTCACGTCTCGCGAGGCGCGAGGTTTGTGTCACTCGCTGCCTCTCCATTACTCATAATAGAAAACGACAGAAAAGACACACAGTTGTGAAAGTACTGGCGTTCTATGCGTCGCAGTTTAAGGAAATATTAGGTTTCAATAGGTAGTCTTCTTTCTTAGATTAATAAATAAATATTAGTGGACATTGCACATAACGCCATCTGATCATCACTGATTTAATAATATTTTTTAGTTTAATGTACAGCGTACCTTATATCTAATTTTCGTAACAAAATCTAAATACCTAAATCTTATAACTACAAAACCTCGGTCTCAGCTTCTTACAAATTTATACAAATTTGTCAGCTATGCAGTTGGCAAATTCTGCAAGATGCTCATGCACGCTTGCAAATACCAAAGCAGATGTTGCTGTTCTGTGTCGTTCATTATATCACAGCTCGTATAAGCAAACTTGCCGGAATCCTGTGAGAAACTCATCTGTTTCTGTTGCTAGTTTAGTATTAGAATATATAAAGAAAGAAAGAAAGAAAGAAAGAAAAAGAAAGGAAGAAAAAATTACTTCTTTTGACACAAAACTATTTACAAACAATGGACACTATAATATAAAACGTATCTCGGATATCTGAAGTCTAGATCTGACATCCCGAAATCCAGGAAATCCTAAACTAATTGATCGATCACTACGAGAATAGGCACATCTGTTTTTAAATTGAAGTTTTATGCTATCCATTAAAATACAACTTTCCACTAGAAAGCGTTTTGCATCAACTTCAACCGATTTAATTTTTTATTTCTATTCAACCGTTCGCCACGAAGCGCATAACGATATTTAAATACGGAGAGGTAATAGATAAGTGTATCACTATAACAGAACAGCTTCTGCCGGGATCTACTAGTATAGTGTTCGCTAGCCTCACGAAATAAAGATATCTTGTTCTGTATCATATGGAATATAAAAGAACCAACAAAAATATATTCATATCGAACATACTAAAAATAAGTTGCCTAAGATCAGTTTTTTTTTAATCGTCAATTTAATAAGTATAGAGGATACCTTTGAGCCGGTACCCAACTTAGGGATAAGTTCACGTGACCATACGTTTTGAATATTGATTATTGACGTTTCCAAGCAAATTATTTACGAATTCTAGGGAAAATTCAACGAGTGAAGAGTCTATTGACTTTTACTTTGAAATCTTAAGGTCGTCTTAACTGTTTCTAAAATCAAATAAAAAAAAACCGGACCATAAACAAGAAAAACAACCTAATTTAAAATAAAACGAAATTGCTTCTACGTTTAAAAATCACTACTTTTATTTTCACTGCTTTATTATAACCATAATGAAACTACAGAATCTACCACAAAATTTAGGTCAATTGGTCTGTCCAATAAACATTAGGTACATTTTGTATATAGTATGATGTTAGTTATAAATGATAAAGTCAAAATAATATATGTCACTTTTCCAGATGAAAGGTGCCCAATGTATCTTTGTCACATGATGGGTTGTTTTAAATCCAATCTAATACTGTGAAGGTCAAATAAGTGAACTAGCGATGAGTTGGAGTAAATAAATTCCTAAGTGCCTACCAATGTAGCAAGTCCCTCAATACTTTTAAAATTATAGCGCCGTACACCAAAATTCGCTGTCTGATTTGAATCTGCCAATATTTCACCCAAAAAGTTACCAAGCTTTAGTCAGCTAAAAGATTTATGGAGGAAAAAATGCAAATTCGATCACATACACCCACCATACTGGAACTTATTGAAATTGGCCCCGATTTTGTGAAAATGGCAGAAGTATTTCCACAAGTTTTACGGCCGTTTAAATTCGTATTTACGCATTTAGCGTTTCCCAGTGTTTGAATTAAGGAGAGTGGAGGCTCAGCGAAGGGCATCAAATAAATCCTTTTTTACTAAAGGGTTCATGACTAGAGTGGGAATGTTACATCATTGAACCTATTTGCTAATGGACAACTGTGATAAAACCAAGAAAACATTACCGAACTATTTGTAGCATCGCAATCTTTGTTTGGGTTTAATAAATAAATATGGGTTGACATTTCACATAGCGCCATCTAGCCCAAAAGTAAGCTAATCATAGCTTGTATCATAGGAACCAGACAACTGATAGAATACTTATAAACTTATTTGTAAATACATACATATAATACATATTAACACCCAGACACAGAACAAACATCTATGTTCGTCACACAAATGTTTGTCCTGGGTGGGAATCGAACCCGCGACCTACAGCGCAGATCGCAGGGATACTACCAACTGAGATATGAGGCCCGTCATCCGAAATGTGCATGGTGGCAGTACTTCCCAGGACTAACTTGTCGTGAGTTCTACTGCTCTGCTCTTAGGGTGGTATAAGGTTTCACAGTTGGCAATCAAAGGCTACAGAGGAAAATACTGCCATCACACCAATTCCTACCATACTGAATTTGTAACAGACACGAGATATTCCATCTTCATGTCTCAATGTGACGGTGGCATGGGATGCTACTTAGGTCTTCCCTTACTTACTTAGGGGAAAACCTTTGTACTTATGTTATGGATAGATGATACTGCTCAACTTCAGAGAGGCTATGAGCTCATTCCAAGACTATAAACGTGAAAAATTATATACAAAATAATAGCAAATGACTAATAGCAGTTTTAGAACCCTGACTTTTAATTTTATCGCAGAATAAATGCTTACTATATATAATGTACACCCATTATCACACAATTGTCAGTTATCTATAAGAAACAATTATTAAAATTGTTTTATCTCCCCGTTTTTTATTCCAGAAACAAAATTCACCCCACCCCATTCAACCGAGTACTATACCTACCTATAACAGCTGCACTCTGGCACGCCGTTCAGAAAATTTTCCTCATAAAAATGTTGGTATAATGCTTCTCCTTAGTCGATGGGAAGAAATTTATCGGTGGCCGTAAAAAGTACATTGAGCGAGTAAACCGCGGGAATTTTAGAAACTGGCACACACCGCTCATTCTCGCGTCAACACTTCGTCTTTACACTTGCGAATTACTTATATTTTCCATTTGACTTGGATTCCAATATGCTATATTTTCTTTTTATTTCACACAGGTACGGAACGAGCCGATGGCCCATCTGGTGTAAAGTGGTAACCTCGGCCCATAACAACCGGTGCGACTTGGGTCCTCCCCGACTATGTACGACAAGACCCAAGTCGCAACGTATGCGCCCGTAACTCTGAGACGTGTAGGTGGAATGGCTCATGTGCCTGTAATTTCACCGGCAACCTTTCAAACCGGAACACTAACGCGAATACGTCACTGCTTGGCGGCAGAAATGGGCATGGTGGCAGTACTTTCCCGGACGAACTTCTACTCTTCTACTGCTCTTATTTTTTTTTTTTGAAGTCTTTTTTTGTAAATACATACATTTTATAATACATACTGTATTATATTATGATGTATGTATTTACAAAAAGTATATAAGTATTATATCAGTTATCTGGTTCCCATGACACAAGCTATGCTTAGCTTACTTTGGTGTTAGATGACGCTGTGTCCACCAATATTTATATTTATTATAATATTATTATCATTACTCCACACATCCATCTTAACATTTGTGCAGAATGCACCTTATGCCCTCTTTTCTTGGTGTAATACTCAGATCCATACAGTATGAGAGGTTTTATGATCGTTTTGTAAATTTCCTCTTAATTTTTAGGAGCAGTTTTGGATGGTAAGTTGTTCCAGTGATCTGTCGCCGTTTCATCCATCCCACATTTAATCTATACTATCTGTATAAAATGTATGTCAACTCTCGGTCAATCTCTGTGGCTTTTGGGACAAAATGACATTTAGATTATTCTGACAGTAGAACATGTGTCATCATTTCAACTTGACGCGTAAAACATGTACCTATAGTATATGCAAATTAAAATCGATACTACATTTACATTTAAATTCTCTTTGATACGAATAATCAGGTCAGAGAAAAGAACTAATATAAATATATAAGTCCCTGTTGCTTCTCCCCCGCTAGAACTTATCACTTGAAAAACGTCGTGTAAAGTTTAGTGCCCATTATTAATACTCCCGGGGCATCTTGGTCTCGCAAAAATACTCAACAGTTGATCCTGGGTAGTATAATCTAATCTTCAACTTTTATTTTCTGACTAGCTGTGGCCCGCAACTTCGTCCGTGTGGAATTTGGTTCTATCACGCATCCCTATTTTACCCCTCGCAAAAGTAGCCTAAGTTACTCCTTGTTACATCAACTATCTGCCAGTGAAAGTCCCGTCAAAATCGGTCCAGCCATTTCAGAGATTAGCCGGAACAAACAGACAGACAGACAGAAATTGTAAAAAATGTTGTTTTGGTATATGTACCGTGTATACATCCATATGCACTTAGTAAAAAGCAGTTATTTTAATATTACAAACAGACACTCCAATTTTATATAATCTCCGCAAAATAAAGTAAGTATAACTTAAGTCACTTAACACTGGAATAGAGCGGTGCAAGGAGACGGCAGGGAGCGGGAGAATATTAAAGATAAGTACCACATTTATGAAACCTGCAGTCCAAAATAATGGATAGTGTTAAGTGCTTCTAGGCGGTGTGCCACGTAATAAAGGTACAATGTAGGTACTTACAATGTAGCTACTATTAGAACTTACGGGTATAAAGCTAGATTCTTACAGCGACTTACTAACAGACAGACATGAGGTGATTTCATTGGTATAACTACTCATCTACACAAATAAATAAAATTGGAGTGTCTGTTTGTAATATTAAAATAACCGCTTTTTACTAAGTGCATATGGATGTTTACACGGTACATATACCAATAATTTTTTTTTTAATTTTGGCTGTCTGTCTGTCTGTTTGTTCCGGCTAATCTCTGAAATGGCTGGACCGATTTTGACGGGACTTTCACTGGTAGATAGCCGATGTAACAAGGAGTAACTTAGGCTACTTTTCCGTGGGGTAAAATAGGGGTGCGTGTTAAAGCCGAATTCCACGCGGATGAAGTCGCGGGCAACAGCTAGTACTCAATATATTATTGCACATTTGGAAATTTAAGACATAGAAGTTGCACACGTGAACCTTTTGTATAAGGTACATAATAGCAATTATGTAGGTTGACCGAAATTAATTATTAAAATATTTTGAAACAGATAGTAGTTATTTATGAATTTGGGTTATTGTTACTAACTCAGATCAGTTTAGATCTGATCAGAATCGCAAAAGGAAATATGGGTATTTGAGTGACCATAACTAAAGTTAGAATAACAACTGGATAATTATGAAATCATCTCGGTATTTGTGTGTCTGTTCGATGTGCTAAAAATCATCACGGAAAAAGGAATTTGACACATTTTCAAAAATATTTAAAAGAAAACCTTGCCGAAATTCGCTGTTTTTAACCGTCCATCAGAACATTGGTGAATTAAGCGTAATTTAAACATACTTTAGTTAATTAAAGTTTTGTGATGGTACTGGTGTGGAACATTAAATATTTCGAGGGTCTGAAGGTCAACATTTACCTAAATATCTAAAAATCATGATCTTTACACGACTCGTAATTAAGAGCTTAAATCTATCTGTTATTTACATTGAGCGAGGTCTTAAGTAAACATTATTTTATTTATTTGCTCTAAAGAAACTGGGACTTACAATAAGGTATGTAAGTATAAGTATACATACTGCAACATATGTAACATACATATAATACACACTTCATAAGCTCGTAAGTGTTTTTATATAATCAAAATTTAATGCAGTTCTTTGTTTATTTCCAAATATTTGTTTTTTCCAAAAGGGAGTATTGGGGTGTTTTTTCTTATAGTTCTAGAAAACCATCTACTATATAGTCCCAAAATATGAAGTTTTATATACTCATTTCCCAAAAAAGTTATAGGTATAGGTTATAACCAATTGATAAAATAATAAAATAGTAACCTAATAACCTTAATAGCAGAAATTTGTGCGTGTCAAAAAAATCTTTACCAGTGATTGATCACTCAACGTAAGTAAGCTTCAAGGATAACTTGTATTTTACTCAAATGAATTAAATGGAATGCTTTAGGCATTTTAAGGAAAATACTGAATACTGAACGTGTTAAGACTATTTCACCCAAATTTTTTGGTGTAACATTTGTCCTGGGTGAAGATTTACTGGCACTAATTTTCTGCAGCATTATTCCTGGCAGTGCAAAGCTCTTCTCATGCTCAGGTCTGTCCCCACATGGCCCTCACTTACTCACAGTAAAATAAGACCTGTTATGTCTCTGCCTGCACCTTAGTGAAAAAACCGTGATGTTATTGCAATATATATCGCAATGCCTGTACTCGCGAATTTGTATTACCACCAGCATAATTTTGCCATATATAATTTACCATAAAATTGTTACAAATTTTGTTAATCCCTGCTACTTTAAGTTGTTATTATAATTTCGTTTGTCTTCTTTTATCATTCTGTATAAAAGTAATAAAGTCTCACCACATCACTAAAAGATAATGTCAGCTTCCAGGATACTTAGGATAAGTGAATCAGTCACATTCAGATATTAGGGTATGGACAGGTATCGTACTTAGTTATAAATATGCATGGTCTTTACATTATATTAATCTTCAACAAAGATATGTTTCCAGTTGCAAAAATCAATAGATATGAAGCTTTATGGCGAAATAAATACACATTTAAGTAAATTAATCAACACCCGACCGTGTCTACCAAAACTTGGCACTATATCCTGTGTATCTCTATGTAGATGTTTATTTAGGAAGTGCCGCGGCGTGGCACAGCGATGTCGTAATCCAATCAGTCTCTACACGCATCGCTCCGCGTCGCTTCGCACCGCGTACGATGTGAATAGTTTCATAGTATGCATACAGAACTTAGCAGCCGCAGTCCCGCACTACGCAATGTAGCTTGCGACATGAGAAGAGATTTTATTATATACTAGCTGTGCCCGCGACTTCGTTCGCGTGGAATAGTGACTTTTCGGGCAGCATATTTTGAATTACATATACCGTCGTAAAAATGTTCGCCGTGATTCTTTAAATTGACATAACTTTTTTATTTATGAACGGATTGACATGAAATAAACACTAAATGTTAAGTGAAGCTTACTACAATATATTAGTGAAAACCGTATCTAAATCGAATAAGCCGTTTCTGATATTAGCGTGCACAAACACACAGACAAACAGACAAACAGACAAACCGACAAACAGACAAAAAAAAAAATAATTACAATTTCGGGTTCGGCATCGATATAATAACAACCTCTGCTACTTTTTTTTTATATATTTCCATTGTACAGACACCACTTTTCTACAATTTTATTATATGTATAGATTACAGGACAATGTCGCTCGCGTTCGAAGGATATTCAGCTCTCTTGTGACACTAAAATTCAAATCATTCCACTTTACTTATGCACTTTAAAATTAGGTACAAAACTCTTTTCAAAACAACTTATAACAATAAATTGGAACATTTACATCACTTCACAAGATCTCACCCAGAAAATGGTAAATAAGTGTAGCTGAAAATAAGCAGCAGATACGAAACTTTTCACTTCACCATTATGCACAAACTGAGAAAAAGTCTTACAGCACAGCTTATAGACAGCGTTTTATCCCTCGCCCGTTCTAAGACTAATTCATTCTGAATCTTCGTCCCGGGGCTTCATTTTGTTTTCATCGCCTCCCGGCTACGGTTATATTTGCATGAAAAATACGCTCGACAGCCTCCGAGGTGTGAATGTAAATAATGAAGGGGACTGCGGCAACAGTTTATTATTGCAATCGATCATTACCCACAGTGGAAACGGGTTGCGTACAGAAGCAACGTTTGGCTGATGTTTAGCTATAAATAGCATCACTCGAGAGCTTGGTCGATTCGAGTGATACGTAGAATGTCCTTCGATGTTGCATGCAATTCAAAGTAGATTACCTATTAAAGCCTAATTAATAAAGAGCAGTAGAACTATCGCCAAGTTCGTCAGGGGAAGTACCGCACCATGCCCATTTATGCCGCCAAGCAGCAACGCATTCGCGTTACTGTGTTCCGGTTTGAAAGGTGTGGTTGCCGGTGAAATTACAGGCACAGAGAAATTCCACCTACACGTCTCAGAGTTACGGACGCATACGATGCGACTTGGGTCTTGTCGCATCGGTTGTTATGGGCCGAGGTTACCACTTAACACCAGGTGGACCGTCCGGCTCGTTCCGTAATTGTACTACATAGAAAAAAAAGGCCGCGATCTCTTGGCGTGCCGCTAAGTCTCTTACTAATATTGCTACGCCACGCCATTCAGATCATCGATTTAATGAGTTTCTTATAAATTTAATATAACCATACTATTATTAAGTTGGTATCAGAATTAAGACAACGTCAAAAGATACTCACGATCTTATTTTTGTGATTACCACCAGCCTCATATTTATGTTACTTTGTTCCGCAGCATTTATTTTTCTTCGCGGTCTAATTCTCGTCGTTGTCTCTGTCCTTTGTAAGCAAATTTCGTAAAATGAGGTCCGCCGGTGTTGGAATGAAATTGCCATTCTCAATGAATTGGGCTCTAAGTAAGTTTTGCGGGGGCCCCTTTCCTTCAACACCGTTTTGGTTTAGCGGAATGTTTTTTTACAAGGTTAGGTTTATAATACGTAATATCATCCACATACATTTCGCGAAAATCTAATTATTTCCCAGTAGTCTTCGGTACTTACTGAGCAGTTTCTTAGTTCTTCATACTTAGCGAATCTGCATGCAAATTATGCGGGCATTTGCGGTTAATAAAGTGGCGCAAACTCCATAACTTGTTTGGTTTTACTTTATACCCATGTATTAACCCTTTTTCACAATGGTTCCAGCCATGTTCGTTGTATAATTCGGCCTCGGCGAACTCCTTGATTTTTAATTCGGTTTGAGTTCTGAACGAACTCTGAATTTAAAATACTCTGATTCTTCACTTGTCCTGAATTTCAAGTGAAGACGGTACTGACATTCGAAACAGAAATTCCTTTGTAAAAGCAACGTAGTGATTTTTAATCTCAACGATCAATCAATGACTTTTGAAACTAGCAACATCGGACTAACTTAATGTCAAATACGAGTATTTACTCAATTTAATTAATCGTTTGACTACATCGTTAGCAGTCTGTTTTCATTGTTGAATATTTATTCTATCTAATGTTATTGGAAATGCCCAAATTATATCAACCCTATTAAACTACACTTATTGACTGAATTTTCATCTATTTGTATTTGAATTATTGAAGTACAATAAATTTAGAACGTCAATTAGCTAAATTGGATTGTTGAAACTTAAATGAAAAACTTAGAGATACTTCAAGATCGTGACAAGAAAAAGTCAAAAGCTCAAAACCGCAGCTTATGCAGGTAGTCGCGGTCGTTATCTTTTGGATGGGTCACCGTTATTACCATATATGATTTTCATGCTTTGGACGTTACGTTAAATTGTCGACTAATCGTCGATAATTTGGGAAACATTTTGATATGCCGACAGAAGGGCTGGCTAAAAGCTTTAAAAAGTTTCCTTGCCTATACTCTTTTTAGCATTAAACAATTAAATTACTCTGTGCCAGTCACTGGCGATGGTACTGTCAACAACAAACAAACTAATTTTTTATCACCGAATCTTCCTTCACAAATTAATATAACGAGATAACCTATAATGTTTAAATAAAGGTCCGTAAATGGCGTCTATGAAGCATTGAAATAATCTATGAAATGTTAAACCATCACGATTAAAATAACGACGGATACATTAGGCAACCTGGTGCAAATCACTAATTTGCGTTTGACAGTTCTAAAATTAACTCTGTGGTCTGTCAGTCTCGTTTCACTCTCATAGGGAAGAGAGAGAGAGATAGGTGTAGGTTGTTTGTTACCAGCAGAATCACCGCCAAAACATCGTATCGGACATTGGCACACAATCAAGCTGAATAAACAATAAGGATCAGTTGTCCAGTTTGTGCACAGACCAGAATTCTCTGTGCATATTTTTGGTGATCAATCGACATAGGAATTACATCCATCGTATCTATTTTAGCCGCCTTGCTGTAGGCTGGTATTGCATTTGCGTTCTGCTGCTACTAATAGGTAAAGAATGGGAAATTAATGGCCACATGAGTAGGTAATATCAAGCGCTTAAGTTTCATCTTTATTCAAATAATGAATATGTGATTATCATATATCACTATCAGTCCTTCTCATCACTATCAGCAGTGATGTCACCCTGAGGTCGTATCTGAAAACCAGCGCCGGTCTCAGTCGTAGCTGAGATCGCGTTAATGCTGAGGCATCGACCTATATATTTGACCGCTATAACGTAAAAATAAAAAAATAGGTAGGTAAGTAAGTATTAATAATTACTTGTTTGATGTAATTTATTATTATTACAATAGTACCTATTTCGTACGTTTTTGTCTTAAGTGCTTTGTTAAATGTTTTACTTTCTTTTTTTCTTCTTTCTTTCTTTAATCCCATGGCGATTTCTCACCATTGTAACCGCTTAAATTGAAATAATGCACTTTCCTTGCCCTCGTTTTCTACCCCAAATATTTTGATATACTGAAGAAGGGATAAGGACATCAATTCATTGTATTAGAACTGTCGGCGAGTAAGAGTTTCAGGAAATGGAAGTCGTTTGTAGTTTTTCCTATAATGTCGAGTATGTTGTAAAGGCTGTAAGGGAAGCTTCTGTAAAATAAATTGAAATGGTCTTCTATCTTGTTAGATATCACTTATTAACCCAATATACTTTAACATCCGAGCGCTTACTAGCCTCTGTTTTCACACACCTACACGCCTACTCTCGACAAGCCAGAGTGAATGGGTACTCTACCAAGAATGTCTAATGCGGGTTGGTATATGTCACAAATCTATATTCTTTTTCTATACATATCGGTTGTTAGTTTCGTCACGATGTTTTCCTTCGCCGTGTTGAGAACTGCATTTTTATGTGTAAAACTCATCGCGCCTAGATATGTAATAGCAATCTTTGGATTCAAAGTAAAGTTCAGTACCACTGAGCCACAACGCTCTTACTTTAACACGCAAATTATATTACAAGGGAAAAATGACATTTTTTATCTATATGGAATTGAATTGATTTACTCAAATTGATTGGAATTGAATGACATTCTTAAAAAAAGAAAATTTTATGGTACTTAAAGATACTAAGGCCATAATCTTAAATAACCTGCCCTATAACAGATAACTAAGTTATAAGCTCTAATTATTTAAATAAGACCCCAATGTACACTTAGTGATGGAATAAAATAACTTGTATCTTGAATATCATTTTAATTATTTTGTGTACTTATTGGCCATTATGATGACACGTTTTTCTCTCTTATTGGCTAATTTGGCAAACCCAAAGGGTTAACCGAAAAACTTATGTGTTGTGTCAGATTATAAACAAATAATCAAGGTGCCTTAAGCTATGGTTACAATGTGTTCTAAATCTGGAATAAATATCTACTTATCATTTGTGTGCTACTCTCCAGTTTTTAGAAAAAGATATCAATTATTTTAAAATAGCCTCTGGTAAATTACTGCAGTCCCTATTACTACACAGATGAAATCTCTGGGGCGAACGCGGCCATATTTCATGCAGATTAATGTCATTTGATATATCGGTAAAGGTGGGACATCTGTGTTCTGCTATTTGTCTATTTTAGACAATAGCAGAGATAATTTTAAAAATCGTTGCTTTGTTTTCTCACGAATTACTATAGTATGTAACGTTTCCGATATAAGTGCTCGTATACCGTATTTCTTTCAATGAACATAACAACAATTGTTGTAACGGTTGCACTGATGGCCGGTCCCAAAATAAGAAAATAGTTTTATCTCTCTAGAGGCTCAAGAACAGCTAACATTATGTCCATTGTTCCATTGCCGTTATTTCTTCCATTATCCTTAATATGACCTCAACTATAAACGTTAACTCGCTTGCCATACTCCTATACCTGGAAATATAAATTGAAAACCCCGTAAAACCTGAACGATTGTCCGAAAACTGTAATTATGCTACTAATAACGAGAGAAAAAATGTCTTCAAACCAAAAACTAATTCGAAGTTGGGTCATTGTTTGCCGAGCGGGTGGGTGGAAGAATAAAAAGCATCTTGTCACCAAACGATATCGAGTTTCCTAAAGCAATTAAGATAAAACCGACGACAAAGGATCCTTGGCTTTGTTGGCACGCTGGTAATTAACGACAACTTCTAAACTGACTGCTCGTATGGATTAACCGCCGCTGTCTTGCGAACTCTCCAAATTACTAATTAGGTGTAGTCAACAATTTTTGTCTGACTAAATAAGTGCCTAATGAAAATGAGCGAGAATCTGTAGCAGCTTTGTGAACAAAGGAATAAAACGCAAACTTTAACGAGATCTCGAACTTATCTATTTATTTTTTGCTTTCCCCAAACTCATTAAAATAACTTTAAATTAACATTGAATAATCCTACAATTGTGAACTGTTATTAGAAATTCAGCTTAGCACAAATGGATAGTCAATCCATTTATTTAACTTTGTTGAATAGAGGTAAAGTTTTGTTCAGATATTGCAGGCAGTTTACACGATCAGATTAAACCCACGCAGGACACTTGGGGAGAAATGGACCTAATGTAATGGTCAGTCATATCACAGGTGCTTCAAATACAAAGCGCTGAATTTTGAGACTTTGAATTTGAGCATTGGAGTTTATTAAAAATATCGTGGTGAAAATACTACTTTGAGCAATCTTCTTAGAAACAAATATGTAATACTTTGCAATCTGATTACAATAAAGCATTTGAAAGTAAGCTACAAGATTATTGGCATCGGAAAACTTTACTAGTTAGCTAAAAAGTTTACTTATCATTTTATCCCTTCGTTTTCGCTTTATTGTCACTAGTTCTAAAATAAACAAACCTGCATACTGCTTATATAAACGCGAAACTAAGCACATCTCTTTTATCTTACAGCAGTAGATACTATTTTGAGATATTCATACAAATCTCAGCTTATTTTAAGGCTCGTAGACGCTAAGCAGTTTTGGAAAAGTTACTTGCTTATGCTGAGAAGTAGACGATGCAACTCAGAACAGTACAGAATTAGCAGGGATGCCGGTTGACACCGATATAGAACAAAAACGTTTATGTCATGCAGTTATATGACACAGGAACATGTATTGATATCCTGGCTGGTCTATTCTATTCTATTGGAGTCACTGGTTCTCTCAAACCGGTATGGTGAAAGGATTTTAAGTGCGCCTCAAAAAGGCTCCTTTCGTGCACTTGACACATGTCTTCGAATTTTTAGTTTTAAGACATATCAGTTTCCTTATGTGTTCTCCTTCACCGTTTTGAGAAGTAGTATAGCGCACACATGTCTTTCTTTTTGCTGGTTATTAGTAAAGAATAGTGGTCAAATAAAAAAAGGCACTTGATGCGCACAAAATCTGTGGCATCATTCGGCATTAGAACGAGCCGCAGAGCATAGCAGAACAGATACATGCCTAGTTCCTGCCTCGTAACATAAACGGCTGTGTGATTTTACTAAACTTAGTGTCTACTGAGGTGGCGAGGAACTACTTGGCCTGATACCAGCAAACCATTAGCCGATTACCTAATTCCAATATGTATGTCAACTGAAAAACGATTTACAAAAATAGTGAAAAAGGCCTATGACCTATGTCAATAATACAAAATAATATTCCAGATATTACTGAAAAGGTAACGGTTTATATTAATTTATTTCATTCCTTATCGTTTGCCGGAAGTTATATTATACTTTTGTTGAGATAAACTGAGGATCATATAAGAGTAGAGCTTCTGATTCATAAATAATAGGTATCGCTTTGCTAAATTGATATCACTTCAGAACATACTGCCTTTTTACAAATAGAACCACTCAAGAAAACATTATTTATCCAAGCGAGAAATTCTAGGAATATAATTTTAGAAATTTCCTTATATCCGTCTAATATTACTCCGATGTAGAAATGGGATACTGAAGTTAAAATATGTTCAAACCTTGGCAATATTGACATGTATTTTTAAATAAATCTGTCGGTAAACATTTTTTTTTTTTATTGCGATAGGCAACCATTTGACCACAATCTCACCTGATGTTAAGTGACGATGTGGTCTACGATGGAACATGCAACTGCAAACTGCTGAATATAGATCTCCTGTAGCTATAGAAAAGGCTTACTGACCTTAATTTTTCTTTCTTTCTTTCTATCTTAATCTATCTCGTCGAATTTTATGTCAACAACCGATCCTCGTTTCTGGCAGTTTTTCAACAAAAACATATATACACAAATCTACACTTGAATTACCCGCGAGTCTAATGATATTTTTGTATGTGTTATAGTTACAGAACGAGCCGACACCCCACCTGGTGTTAAGTGATAACCTCTGCCCATAACAACCGATGCGACTCGGGTCCTCCCCTACTAGGTACGATCCAAGTTAAATAAATAATAAATAAATAAATATTGGTGGACATTTCACACAGCGCCATCTAGCCCCAAAGTAAGCTAAGCACAGCTTGTATCGTGTAGGTACCAGACAACTGATATAATAATTATATATTTTTCTTTTGTAAATACATACATAATAATACATTATTAACACCCAGACACAGAACAAACATCAATGTTACATTTTACACATACATTTATACCCAGGACAAACATTTATGTGACATTTGTCACTGTCACATAAATGTTTGTCCTGGGTGGGAATCGAACCCACGACCTACAGCGCGGAAAGCACAACCAAATGAGCTATGAGGCCAGCCATTTATTTGTCATTCATTTCAATAATTATATGTATGCATTCGTAATGTTCTGTCCATTATCAGTAACACCGGCTTCGGTTCACAGCATCGCGTCGTGCTCGGGAGCAGTACACGCTCATTAATTAGTTCTGGTTTACAATTTTCCGCTTGGTTTCAAACAACTGCAGCCCGGATAGTGTCAGGGTCATAAAATAAGAGCTCGCATTGTTCCCGTATGTATTTTATTACGAGGATAAGAGAACTGAAAGTGTGAGGTAGTAAATTTTGTTTAAGTAAAGCTTACTTTTTTGTGAAAAGGCCGTTCGGTATGTAGCTTTGTGTGTCTTTAAATTAATAAATTAAAGTTGGTGGACCTTTCACAAAGTGCCATCAATCTCCAAAATAAGCATAGCATACTATAGGAACTAATTGAGTTTGTTAACTTTGATTAACTTTTTGTAAATAAATACATAAAAATATATATTATCTGATTATAGATTACATCAGATTACAATTTAGCTGTTAAAAGACGTCTTCTGCATAGCAGTTTATTAAAAAAAACTTTTTTAAAACCATTTTACGCTAAAATAATTGTGCTACTCTAGTGAACGACTGAATTTTACCAGAATGCGGTACAAAGAAAATGCAGGATATGCCTATGTAAATACGGCTTAACCACAACAGACGGGTAAACAGCTTTGGTACACCTTGAATGAGGGAGTGTATACGTTTGTGAACGTCGCATTTTATTTCATGTTAATTAATATTTATATCTGACTTAATAAACCTTAGTTAATCCAGGTATTCATTATGGTCGTCTTATTCGACCGCTGTTTAACGCAGAGGTTATTTTTTTAGCATATTTAAGTGGAATATTTTAATGTGTCTTTATACATATTTATTTTAAGTCGTTAGTAATGTTGTTAGCAGCGATTTGTCCTGACTATCCGGTTACTGAGGAATTAACTATTGGAAGAAAGTGTTAGCCGAGTTATTCGTGAGAAAACAATGGCGGCGAGCTCCACTCTGGTCACGTCTACGTTCCCACGATACTGTAACCCACAAGGTGAAAGTGGCTCACTGATGCCTTGCCTACCCCTCAATGGATAAAAGAGTTAATCTATGTATTTATATATGTAGAACAAGGTAAAGTATATTTCTGTGGGCCCTGTATTGTTGACTGTGTAGCCAATTGATAAATAATTAATATAATAATAATTATTATTATTATTGATTTGACAGGCCTCAACTCCTAACTCTGCCTTCTGCGCTATAGGTCGTGGGTTCGATTCCCACCCAGGACAAATATTTGTATGAAGAATATAGATGTTTGTTCTGTGTCCGGGTGTTAAATATATTTTATGTATGTATTTACAAAAAATAATAATCGTATATATGTATTCTATCAGTTGTCTGGTTCCTATGCTTAGTTTGGGGCTAGAAGGTGCTGTGCGAACTGTCCACCAATATTATTATTATTATTATCAATAATAAATAAAAAAAAAAAAATTAGAGTAACTAATTAAATGAATTTGCTCGACTGGGCCTTGGCGAAGACTAAATAGAATTAAAATTACTAATTTCATGTCCCGGCTCCTCATCGATTATGTATGTTGATAGTAATTAATATAGGCGGACGAGTCACTAGTATCAAAACAAGAACCCTTAACGATGTTTTCGGGTTCAGCTTAAGAACAGTCAGTATTTAGCTAGCTTATTAAACAGGGCCAGTTAAGGCCGCCCGCCTAACCGGATAACAAGATCAGAAAGCGAAATGAGAGGCTAATCTCATTAGCACGTTGCGTAAATTTAATTTTGCCATGTTTGTGAACAAATAATGCCGCTGCTAAGGCTTTTAATATAAAATGTAAACTATTTGACAGGGAAAGGTTTCGGGATATTATGCGGACTTAAAAATACTTCGCCTAAATTTGCTTATGTTGTTGAGGGATTTGTGCTGGCTTATTTAGTTGCGAGTTGAAGAGAACGTGCTAACCAGACCAATTTTTTTTTCTATCGAGATGTTCATCTCGATCTTTGGCAACTTTTTATTTCAAACCTCTGAAAGTAAAGTTTCCTTAGGTCATATCAGTGGTGACACTTTGATTCAATAAAATACGTATAAAGATATTTTTTGTGCAATACAGGTAAGTTAAATGACGAAAATTTCCCTATAACTAACCTTTTTTTTTTTTTTTTTTTTTTTTCCCATGGAGTAATGCACTCGCATACCACCCAGCCACGGGGAAACTAAGTGGTTATGTGGGACTAGGAGTATATACCCACTAAAACTCCACGGTGTCCGCCTCTGCCGCTTAGTGGCGGGAACACGGGGACGGTTACTCTTCCGTGAACCCACCGCGGCTGTCTATTCCCAGACCCTCCATCGGTGTCTCCACCCTCCTGGGTACGACGCGCCGGAACACATGGCACGTCACAACCACCTCGGGGACCAAATAGCCAAAGGGCGTCCGACGACCCCGTGTCAAGACGCCCGAGGTCCCCCTGCGACGGGTCAGTTCTGTGGCCCCGTCGCCTGCCACTGCGGCCGCAGAAGATAGGGAGAGCGGCGCCTCGCTATACCGACACTCCTCTTCCCCTGTGGCCCCACCGCGTCCGCCATCGAACGGTGGCGGCCCCGTCGTGGCCGCGGAAGGTAGGGAGAACGGCGCACCGTAATACCGGCACTCCTCTCCCGCCGCGGCCCCTGCCCTCAGCTGCAGTGCCGCCCATACGACACCGCAGCCCTCCTCAGTTTCGGTGCCCCCCATAAGGCACCGCCACCTACAAGTGCCGCTCCTTCGGAGCTTGGAGGCAAAGCCCGAGGAGCGGCCCCTCTCGGGTTCCTTTAGCTTCTCCGTGGGTTAGCAAGGTCCACGGTTACTAAGCCCCCCCACCGCGACAAGGCAGAAACCCCGGGGGGGCCCTATAACTAACCTACGCCAACCTTATTAGATTACTTAGCAAAACAATGGAGACCAACGAGGAACTGGATACTGCACAAAAATGACAGCTTTATTAAAATACCCAATTTACTTTGTATTATTTGCGTTAACAAGTTCATAATTACAAAATTAATTAAAAGTAATCTATTATAATAATATTTTATTATTAATTTATGTGTCACCTAAATATAAACATGACTTACATTAGATACCGTGTCACATAATTAATCTGACTAGTTAGACAACTTCCAACGAGATAAAGCAAAAGTTTAATATCCAAGCGTCAGGTCCTATCAGAGCGATATACTTATTACTACAAAATATAAAAGGTGTGCTCTAAAAACACTCGTGAGAAAAATGTGCCTTGGGCGACAATGTATAAAAAAACAGAATACTCTAGTAGGTAACTGAAAAAAACTTGTTTTCCCTCTTATATATATATATATATATATATATATATATTTATATTTTTATATATATATATATATATATATATATATTATGTGTGTATGCACTGTGATCTTACTTTGGTTATTTTACTTTCTAATTTATAAATTAGTATACAGTATACACATATATAACCTTAAAATTACAATTCAGTTTTTTCAAACATACCTACAACCTATCTTATAATATGGCAAAGCAATGTAAGTGAATATTTTTTATCGCATTTGTTCCAGCTTTTGTAAGAGTGTTGACCAGGATTTCATGTGACTCTACCGTCCCCTTCAATAAATACTGAGTTGTATCCTATAAAATGCTTAATCTTATGATTTAATTCGATATAAATCAATAATACTTTATTTGTAAGAGTGCGATGATTATAGTAATCACGTAAGAGATGGCACTCAGCACAGTTCTCATGTTTAGAGAGAACAGACGGTAGAAAGAAGTAGAAAAGGGAACATTTTGAATTAACAGCAAAAATTTTTCTATTTCCTCGCGCTCTCTTTCATCTGGAAAATAAATAAATTGGGTCAAAAAACTTCTTTTACAAAACTACATCATTATTAATACTTGTTTTTTGTTGGTATAAAAACTAAACAGGTTACAGGCTTATTAAGAAGTTAGTTAACTATAAAAAGGTTATGAAAGTGACGAATATAGCACTTTTGGTCACCCGTGCGGTGGCTGATCCACTATGTTAGTGTCAGGCAGACGGGTGACTGTATAAAACGAAGCCATAACCTATTTTACAGTATGACTAGACGAATCATCAGGTACAGGATCTGCCTCGGGATACCCCGCAGGCACCGCACAGGCGCAACACCCGGCTACTGTGGCAAATGGTAGACGCTTGTCGCACCAACCTTGATGAATCGTTAAAAAGACAACGAATAAACGTGACTCAGGGACTACAGTCCTATAGTTGATATCGGGATTTTCTGTATATTATCAAACTACTAGAATGAATGCTTGCGCGATCTAGGATTTCACTTGTATTTTAGTTATAGCGCCATCTCTTGTTGGTAGGTCACTGTTAAAGTATGGTGACTAAGTTCTCAGAATGTGTGGTAGATGGAACCACTACATGCACTCATAGATTATATTGTCAACACAAAATGTTTGCACCAGACCGGAATTTTCCAGTTTCTGCTCACTTTAGTTAGATATTTTTTATATAAATAAAAATCGGTAAAAAAACTTTTAAGTTAAACAGTTTTATTTTATGTGCACTGAAAACTACAAAATAAATAAATAGTTACTTACCTATCAACCTACGTAGGTGATCTCGGTCATTAATATCTCTGATGGTAGTGGTTGTCATAACATGAACCATGTCAGCGGCCGAAAGGCAGTTCATGAAAGAACACTAACACCAGGGTTTGCTTGGTAGGTAAACTAAGCAGCCCACACTATAACAAGTAGGTATTTTGACCTTCTAGTTCAGAAATATTTTAGTACTAGGCAGAATAGCTTTTAGGCATATTAGACTAAAATAAAAACGTGGGGCCCATTAACTATTTCTGTATTACTTTCTACTATACTAAATGTGGATTGCATCGACTTATTATAATCGTCATCATCATCATCCTAGCGGTTTATCCCGGTCGTATCCGAAACCTCATAGCTCCGGAGTCCAGGGTCCGCTGAATTGACTAACTATAATCTAAAAACTACTATAATCGTAACTGGAGGTTTTGACCATCAATAACCAGCCGTTACGGCTTCACCAGCGAACGCCGCGCCGAGCTCATGATCTACCAAAGTATAAGATATGCTCTGCTATAGGTATGATTTCAGAGGGGCCCCACGTTTTTATTTTAGTCTAATATGCCTAAAAGCTATTCTGCCTAGTACTAAAATATTTCTGAACTAGAAGGTCAAAATACCTACTTGTTATAGTGTGGGCTGCTTAGTTTACCTACCAAGCAAACCCTGGTGTTAGTGTTCTTTCATGAACTGCCTTTCGGCCGCTGACATGGTTCATGTTATGACAACCACTACCATCAGAGATATTAATGACCGAGATCACCTACGTAGGTTGATAGGTAAGTAACTATTTATTTATTTTGTAGTTTTCAGTGCACATAAAATAAAACTGTTTAACTTAAAAGTTTTTTTACCGATTTTTATTTTCTTGTTTTTAGTATTTAGTGAAATTGTCTACCGAATATTCCTCATTCTATTTAATTCATTCAGTGCATCATTATTACATGGCTGGAAGATCTTGGAAGCATATTAGGTAATCTTTCACTGACCTCAAAGATATCTTGGGCAAACAACACTGCTTGTCCACGGAAACCGTAGGTACTGCCCGTATAGCCCAGTAAATTTTACGATTTTAACAAACGGGATGATTCTACACAGCAATCGCTGCTCTGCTTGCGTCAGCGCTTGAATCTCATCTGGTATTGAACCTAGATCCAGATTATTCCAGTACGCCTTTGATGGTGCTATTGTTTTATTACTGGTCACATGTGTTTGGCAGCGCGAACATAAAAGTAATGTTGTTTTTGAAGACAGTTCTGCAGGTAGATATCCTAATGCAGCTGTGTTGTAACGTACAGTATGAATTTGGTTAGGATAACAATGCTTCGTGCAAATGTCACAAACGTGTATACACGATGTGTTAATAGCATTTTCAAACGCTTGTACATGATTTTCAGCTCTGCGTTGCTGTGCACGCTCACGTTGGTTATTTAACCTGTCGTGGCGTTGCTCAGGTGTTTCTGAAGCTTCTAACTCCTTTCGTCTCTCACGCCGTCCTGTTAACCTGGCCTCATGTTGCTCAGGTGTTTCTGACGCTAATAGCTCTCTTTGTCTATTACGTTGTAATCTTAGCCTGGACTCATGACGCTCAAGTGTTTCTGACGCTATTAGCTCTCTTCGTCTGTCACGTTGTGATGTTAGCCTAGACTCATGACGCTCAGATGTTTCTGATGCTAACAACTCTCTTTGTCTGTCACGTTGTGATGCTAGCCTGGACTCATGACGCTCGGGTGTTTCTGACGCTATTAGCTCTCTTCGTCTGTCACGTTGTGATGCGAGCCTGCACTCATGACGCTCAGGTGTTTCTGACTCTACCAGCTGCCTTTGTCTCTCACATTGTGCTATTAACCTGGTATCATGTTGCTCAGGTGTTTCTTTTTTTTCTTCTTTCCGTTCTCTTCGTTTCTGTAGTCGACTATGGGTTTCATTTTCACTTTCCTTTGCACGTTTCGTTCTATACTTTTCTTTTGCCTTTTCGAGCCTTCTTTTTCGTTGTGTAGCAGTTGTGCGCCCAATCTTGAGGGGGAAGCGCTTACGACATTACATTTTTATCCACCCTAATGCCATACAGTCCTCGGCACGTTTTAACCTATTACCTTAACTTGGGTGGTATAGCTACCGCTTACTAACGAGGTATCTAATTACGTATTTTTTTTTATCTGCCCCTCTAACGTCACACAATCTTGGACGAAACTGTTCTCGACACGACTAATCATGCTCCCACCTAATACGCCATTTTGTAACAGCGTCCATCTTGAGTTTGAAATTTTGACATAATGACAGTATTCTGCAGTGTAGTCCTATTATTTGATACCCATATTGTGGTGGTTGTGGAAAAATATGTACCTAGTCCGCCATATTGGAACGGCATCCATCTTGAATTTTAAATTTTGACATAATCATCGTGTTTTACTAGTGTAGCCCTTTGATTTGATACCCATATTGTGGTGGTTGTGGAAAAATATGTACCTAGTCCGCCATATTGGAACGGCGTCCATCTTGAATTTTAAATTTTGACATAATCATCGTGTTTTACTAGTGTAGCCCTTTGATTTGATACCCATATTGTGGTGGTTGTGGAAAAATATGTACCTAGTCCGCCATATTGGAACGGCGTCCATCTTGAATTTTAAATTTTGACATAATCATCGTGTTTTACTAGTGTAGCCCTTTGATTTGATACCCATATTGTAGTGGTTGTGGAAAAATATGTACCTAGTCCGCCATATTGGAACGGCGTCCATCTTGAATTTTAAATTTTGACATAATCATCGTGTTTTACTAGTGTAGCCCTTTGATTTGATACCCATATTGAGGGGGTTAAGGAAAAATATGTAATCCTCCATTTTGTATCGGCGGCCATCTTAGATTTATAATGTTATTGATTTTATTATATTGTATTGTCATCTAAATTAAATGTGTGTACCAAATTTCAGATCAATCTGACAACGGGAAGGTGCTTAAATTTCAATTTCTAATTTTGACCCAAATAAATTCCGTACGGGTCGAGCTAAATAAAACCGTTTAAAAAAAGCTTCTAAGCGTCGTTCTTGACTTACTTCTTGCTGCAATTTTCATGTTCAAAACAATACTTTTAATGTTCCACTGCTCTCTCGAAGTCAAATCCAATGCTACAGCTGATGCAAAGATGCATACAAAATCAGACAACCAATTGATCATCACAGCTATACATTTTGTGAAGTCTAATTCCTGTAAAAGTAAAACGTTTAATATTTTAATCGGAACTGTAATATTTTATCTCTAAATACGAAAAATATCTAAATCTGTAGCAGTAGAACATGTGCAAAGTTCGCCCGGAGAAGTACCGCCACCACACCTGGTAATCTGCCGCCAATCAGTGATGCAAGAGTATTGTTGTATTCCGGTGGAGTAGGCTAATAGCCAGCTTCTGGCTACTTCTTTGCTTATAAAATAGTTTTTGCTTGACTGACTGACTGTCTGTCAGTCACTTGACTGACTGACAGACAAAGTACAGCCCAAATTTCTCGCTCTATTTTTTAAGATGTTTTTGTAGTAACAAAATATATATAAATTTACTTCCGTTTAGTCTTAAGCTTAGCTATAGACGCAACTGTATCCTACTGTGTTGATCCGAATAGTGCACACATTATAACTTGTGTGTTGATGGGCCATCTCCTCGTTATTTTTCTGCACTGTTCATTAACAGGAAAAGCAGGTGCAGCTTGTAAACAAATATTTTATCATCAAATTATTAATATTACCAGTATCGTTGCAGAGATCACAGAAATGTTCAATGTTAATTATGTCAAAACTAGCTGCGCCCTGCGGTGTTACCCGCGGTTAATAATTCATCCCACGGGAACAGTGCACTTTTCCGGTATAAAAGCCTAGGTACTATTCCAGTCTATAATCTATCTCTGTGCCAAATTTCATCCAGATCCGTTCGGCCGGTTTGGTGTGATTGAGTAACAAATATCCATCCATCCAAACTTTCGCATTTATAATAGTATTAAAATGTAGAACTTACGTGTTTTTTCATATGCTCAATTTCTTTATACATGTATATTATGTTTCCAGTTACAATAAAAATAATAGATATAAATAGCTGTAATAGAAAATTAATAATTATAAAGGACATATGAATAATTATTTAACCCAAATCACTTGAAATGTAAAGGGATACAATAAATATACACGGAGAAGGTTAGGCAGAACCTTACTCGGATCACTATTCACTATCATGGGAAGCTAGACATGAAAAGTGGTGAGCTAGCCACATCCTTAGCTTGGAAGTAACTCTTTCTTAGTAAATCTTTAAATATAATAACTTTCTTTAAAACATCCCAGACATTCATAAACGTTAACGTAAATTAACAACATGCACATATAATAATTACATTCTACGCAGTAATACAACACTGAGAAAGTCGATACTACAGTGGAAATTTTTATTTTGACATTCTTATGAATGGTCTCTAGAAATGCAATAAATTTTTAGAATAAACATTGTAGTTTTAACGTTACTCACAAATTTCTTACCAGCGGTTTGACTTGACGATAGACCCGTTCATGACAATTCAGAATCATTTCACACATATGCAAATATAATTTTACAGATAGTGTTTGTTGCACAGTTTTATTTTGTATTGTCATCCTCAATCTTCTTACACGGTAGAACAACACCAAATAAATTTGTAAAATATTGTTTTTCATAACGCTTAATACGAATTGCGACAAGGCAAGTCCTACTAAAGGTATATTTTTGTGCAAAAGAATAAAATTTTCGTCGTGAAAATAAAATATCAGTTTAGATGCTACCTTTAACGTTACTGCCAAAATGTATGTACCGTAAATGATTTTCCCAAGCATTTTATATATTGGTTTTGATGAGCAGTTATCGACACACACAATTATTTCCGTCAGCGACAAAGTGATTCCACCTTTAAATAAATGGAATAAAACATACAGCCAATATTCGAAGATCATCATTAACACCACGATATTAAATTCTGCTCTGTGTAATCCGCTGAGAAACGTGATGAGTGATGCAAATATAATACAATATGTTCTAATGAACAGGCGGACCCATCTAGATGAATTTACGTCTTGATATAGCCCTGCTAAGTTACTTATGTACAAGAAAGGTTTAATATTGTAAATGTAGGTAACTGTGCGTTCCTTTGGCTCCATTTTGAGAAATCAATTTCTTTACTGAGACTTTCTAACGCCAGAGAGTGCTGTCTTATATGTGTCCGCGTTTCAAATAAGCGTGATCAATCTATGACATACAATTGGAGCACGTGTATTTTTAAAATCACTCATCCATCAGCTGATAGGAAACGTAATTGAATATATAGTCACACTAGTTGCGCCCCGCGGTGTTACCCGCGGTGAAAAAGTTTCTATACTCTATTTGATCATCCCACGGGAACAGTGCAATTTTCCGGGATCAAAAGTAGCCTATGTATTTGTATGCCTATCCAGGATAAAACTTTTCCGATACTAAATTCATCTAAATTCATTCAGCAGTTTGAGGTTGAAGGAGTGAGATACATAGAAACTTTTGGTTTTGTCATATTAGTGTGATACCTACTAACGTGGATTTATAAATCTCATTTGACTACCCTTATTATTAAAAAATATAAAGATATAACTTTTATTCTGACAATACGTTCAGCCTGAAACAATAGTTTTATAAAAGCCAGTTATCAATTGGTCACCAAGATGCCTATTTCTTGTCTTTTTTATATAATTGTAGTAGAGCTATCCCCAGAAACATCCGTAAACATAGATAGGGTTTACTTCTCAATAGTCATGCAACACAGAAAAACGTCAATACATTTGAATAATGAGAAATAAATATTTAAAGACCTCGATACATGAAATTAAAATAGAGTACAATGAAATGATAAGCTTCTATTTATCAATGTTTGTTGTGCCAGGGCTAATCATACTTATGGACGAATGTTGCTTGCGTCATTATGAGATATGTACTTAATTGTGTTCTGACCTGTTTTTTTTATTATGTATTAAGGCACAAGCTGTTTAGAATAATTGCATATAAAAATATGTAAATCTAAAATCTTCGTGGTAGCAGACAGGCTTATTTTGTTTGATTTAAGCTTGAATTTTTATTACAATGTTTACGAGATTTTACTCGATTCGAATCGCCTTAATTTTAAACTGTGTTTTTATCATGAAAACATCAGAACAATCAAAAGAATTTATACTCGTTCTAAAGTTAAGACCATAAACTTTCAGTTACTATAAACAAAAATAAAATACGAACGTTCAATTTTGCGGCAGAGACTTTTGAACGCGAGTGTGAGGCTTGAGTCGATTTTTTTGCTCCCGAGTGTATAACTAGAAATCGTTACGATCTTTCTCATTTTAGTGACTCATATAGACAAATAAATAAAATTGGAGTGTCTGTTCGTAATATTAAAATAACCGCTTTTTACTAAGTGCATATGGATGTATACACGGTGCATATAACAAAACAACTTTTTTTTAAAACTGTCTGTCAATTTTTCTGGCTAATCTCTGAAATGGCTGGACCGATTTTGACGGGACATTCACTGGCAGATAGCTGATGTAACAAGGAGTAACTTAGGTTACCTACTTTTCCGAGGGGTAAAATAGGGGTGCGTGATAAAACCGAATTCCACGCGGATGAAGTCCCGGTCAACAGCTAGTGTGTGATAAATTCATGTCACATATTTATGAAAACATATTAGATGTGTATGGAGTTTATAACACAATCTGTCTCCCGCTATTACATAGAGCGCTAATAACTCATTGTTACACACACTGATATTCAATCCGAAGTACGCTGGTTCAAACCCAGAGGTGCATCAAATAATTATTCTGGTGAAGAAGTTCACTACATCACGTTCTAGAAGTTGTGAAGTAAATCATCGTGACGAAACCGTCGTTTTCTAGGTACAAACATTCGAAAAACGTCTTTAGTAGGTACACGAAGGGAGCATATTTGAGGCGCATCACACTGATTCGAGAAAGCCTGTGACAACTCGACTGGAAACTTGTACTGTACAGAACTTGTGCCCAGTTTTTACTTCCCAGGAAAAACTGGGCACAAGTTCTACTAGGTCTATAAAAGTAAAGCTTATTACAGTGTAAATGATTATTTAAATGATAAATCACCATGGTCTTATGTCGCTCTGCTCAACGACACACAAAACATCTTTTAATATTTTATTTCATAAATGTAACATAGAACGCAAAAAAAGGAAGCCCTTCTTTAGGGGTTTCTTGTTTGTTCTTACCCATGGAGGGTCGGATAGGGTTTGAACAGGCGTCAAACTTAGCGATAAGTACGCTTGACCTTATGTTTTGAATATATTGACTTTTCCAAGCCATTTTTATGAATTCTATGAAAATAAAGATTTTGACTTTGACTTTGACTTACGACTGAAAAATCTACAAATAAAGAAACAATATTAACTGGGTTAGATGATCATACGATTCATTACGAGAGGATTGTGACTGACACCAAAACGTAAGGCGCGGTCACCTTATGAATATTTCAAGAGAGGCTTCAGGGATGGTAAAATAAATATGACCAGCTAGAGTTGATGCATCTGTACATAAATCGCGGCTCATGCGTGTTTGAACTACCAATGAGATGAGGGTTATTTGTCAGTTGACCGTATATTCGTCATTGGTAAGCCGGCGGCCGCTATTAACTATTTCGGTGACCTGTAATTTACTAGCGTTTAAACGCCACTATTAAAGTTTGCGCTTAGCTTGTTAAGTTGCTGTTTGTTTCCACAGGTAAGCTCATATAAACGAATAAACGTGTGCACGAATAAACTACGCGAGTCGGAGACAGTGAGCGAGAGACTGAAAGTTCATATTAACTTTGTTTGGGCAGAAAATGTTTACACACGCATACTCGGTCAGGGATTCCCTGTGCCGCAGGTGGCAAGGACGCGCCAGGTGCACAATACAAATATTCAAGAACCGAGCAAAATCTTTATGGTATTCGAACATTTTCTATGTTTTGGTCGGTCATCGAACCTAGTACCCCTAGTTTTGCAGGCAATGTCACTAAGGACTAAGCGACTGAGCCTTCCAAACTGCTTTTCTAGTATGATTACGGATGAAAACGTGAATAGACGAACCATCACACCATGACCCTAATAAAACAACAAACGAATCTCGTACATAGATTCACGCCATTATCCCCAAAGGAGCAGTTGAGTCTGTGGGCTACTTTACACCTTATGGGCTACACTATCGTGAGAACGTAGACGTGACAAGGGGTGAATTCGTTGTCACCATTATTTCCTCACGAATAAATCAGCTGACATTTTCTTCCAGTAATTAGTTCCTCACCAACCCGACTGCCAGGACTAATACTCATACCAACGAAATTACCAACAAGCAATATGGCAGGTAACTTGGAAGTACGCAGTACGTATAATAAGTATTTATTGTTGTTCACAAGTTTTATTACTTTTCAATGTCCATAAATTCGATACGGTCACCTCTCGAGAAAACCATTATTTCCCCACTAACTTTCGTTTTTATGTGCCCACTTACGACTCTAGGCAAAGAAAACGAAAACATAACAGCTTTGTGGCATATTGCTTTCGGAAACTATTAAAATTCCGTTTAAGCTAAGCACTTACCGTTAACTAAACAAATTTAAATAACATTTAATTAAACGGTCTGAGATTCTGAGGACGGGATAAATTTTCCCCGAAGTGGTGTTTTAAGTATGAAAAATTAGAAATAGCGTAGTACCAAATATAAGTTGAAATCAATATTTACAAATCATGTCAATAATAATAATATAATATAAATATATATAATATAATATAATAAAAATAATAATTCCATACTCGAATCGAACCTGTGACTGTTGCGTATCAGTTTCTCGAACTTTATTCCACGCCAGTATAGCTGTAGTTTTTTTATTCGTTTTTCCCTTCGGGCGGCATAACAGTAACTTCGGTTAATCTGGTTTCATTCAGCTACGTACGTTTTTCCATAAGCTGTATGCATAGCGTGAAAAATAACGAGGTAGCGGTTATTCATGGTAACTGCGAAACGTTCTGCCCGTACGCACCGTGAGGATTAGCTTGAAGTTCACGTAATCGTACTTTTACTGCGTAATTCTTGTGTGCTACATGTGCTACGGTTTTCTACGAAATTAATAGAATGTGTATAAAACTACTATGTTGTGCTGCTACGATGTGCTATGAGGTACTACAGTTTTGATTTGAAAGCTCGGTTGTACAGTTGAAAGAATATGGTTACGCTGCTTCAAATTTACCTCAAACCTTCTACGGTATGCTACGAAACTTGTTTTACGTAATAATTACTATTACGCCGCATGATTATTAGATGTGCTAGGTACACTAGGATGCAGAGGGAACATGGTAGATATTATGTATAGTAGTTTTTTTTTACGATTTTTAATATTATACTGGTTCGTGATCCTTTGGTAAACTAATTATAACTTTAGTTTTAAGCATATTTTCTGTCCCTAGAGTTTATAAACAGAGAGAGCTTAAACCGTGATAATAAACCATCACGAAAATATGACGTAATATAGAGCGCATCAATAAATGTAGTGTGACCGTTCTAAAATTAAGTTTATTTATTTATGTAGGTTTCTTTTCGCCCAAAATTAAAAAAGGGTTATTACCTAAAACAAGATTAGTTTGTTGCTAGCAGAATCTGCACCATTTTTTTATAGTGGTTTAGTCATGGCTATAACTGAACTGTGCTACATAGGCCACTATATTCCTAGAATGCCTGTTACATGAATTTGAACTAGTATCCTTCAAGTAAACAAATACATACAGCTGAATGTAGGACACTGAATAACAAGGCTCTCATATCAATAATAGCGTTGACCCGATGTAGCTTTCTATCTCAAATACTGTTTGATATTCAGCACGGGCGCAAATAAACCAGAGCAGCTTGGTCTCCTTAAAAATAATAGCTATCCGCGACCTCTTGCTATTTTATTGATAGTACAACCTTGAATGTGAAATCAGTGGATAGACTGAAGTAGTGCTTAGTTAGGAAGCGGTGCCAAGACTACCATAGGCTATGGCCCACAAAGCGCATAAATATTTTTTATGACTATCCTAGAATAAATCTACATTGTTGTCTGAAAGAGGAATAATAATAATAATAACAATTTATTTATTTCAGGCTACTTAGTATTAAATACATTGCCATATAAATAGAGAAGTGAGTGACTAACATACATAAAATAACTTAAGACTACAGCGAGTGAAAGGGATTTTATTAATAATAATTTAATTTTAAGGCGTTATGCGATAGGCTTTGACAGTGCGATACTAAGTTCTAAATAGCGACATCGATTCGTTTTCGCA
Source organism: Chesias legatella (assembly GCA_947359385.1). Classification (NCBI taxonomy): domain Eukaryota; kingdom Metazoa; phylum Arthropoda; class Insecta; order Lepidoptera; family Geometridae; genus Chesias; species Chesias legatella. Next base: position 3,439,940 of record OX375768.1, on the reverse strand, counting down.
CAAAAAATAGGATAAGATATAACATAAGTAAGTTACCTTTATTAATACCACGGTTGGCCATATGTCGCGTAATATCTACAGGAGAGCACTATAAAAAATAGAGAAAGATTCCGCAAAATACTTTTTATTACGTTTCAGGGTATGTTATGGGTATACTTGTATCATAGGATGTTTACGGGTAAGATTAATAAAGTGTAAAAATATTCAGGAGATTATTTAGGTTAGATTTATACCTATATATATATAAAATGTGATTTTGGTTATGGATCGAGCTGACGGCCTACCTGATGTTAAGTGGTAAGCGCCGCCCATAGACAACATTGCGTCTCTAGTCCTCTCCACCAAAGTACGAGATTATTCAAGTCGCACTGCTTTGCTTCAATCACCTCGAGACAGAGAGGTTAGGTAGGTACGTCTCATGCACCTACAATTTCACCAGCACCCACACCCTTCCACCGGAACACAGCAATACGTGTGCAACACTGCTTTGCGGCAGATTACCAGGTGGGGTGGCAGTACTTCTCCCGGCGAACTTAGCACAAGTTCTGCTGCTACTGGTTTAATGGTGAAGGAGTAACAAAACTTACAACTCCCATGTGAGGCACATTGCTCTGTCACCATTTTATATAACTTAGTCCAACGTTCGACATTTCCCAAGTTAGGTTATAATTACGTCACTGGTTTTAGCAAGTGTAGAAGGTAGGTATCTATAGAATTTGTCCGAGAACGGCCGCGAAGGCCTTCAGACTCGTAATTTGCACCTGTGCCCGCAGACGCAGATATTGAGAAGTACCTTATTAGATGAGGTTGCTAAGAGTGTCTCGGATATTATAGAGATTATACGCATTACGTACGTACCTACTACGTGGCCATTAAAAGCTATTTTCTTTGGAACGCTCTGAGCTCAAAAAATGTTTCCCAAATTAAATCCGCGTGCTCGTATTCTTGTTTCACGCTTAATAGTCAATAATCGTTTACTGGTCATATTTGAATCAGTACATATTATATAGTTACGTAATGAATAATAAGATTGAGGCAACTGAGACAGAAACTAAGTGTGAGGTTTAGGTAACACAGTCATCATCCATCGGACTTATTAAATCTGCTGTATTGCTACTGTCTGCTAGAATAGAGAAACTCTTGTTATTTTAATTAGTTCTTTAATCTCTGTTATATTAATAGATTTTAGATAGGTTGGACTGTCTCAGTTATTACTGATGCTTGAGCTTGCCGCCAGGATTTCGTCCATGCAGACGACAAGTAACAGACTGTGGACATAGTAGGTAGCGTATTTATAAGTCTATAGTCCTTTTTTCTATCTCTGTTACTCCGGCTTTGCAGGCTTACTATTAACTTAGCGACTAACCCAACAAGCTTTTCCTTTCTAAAAACCCTTGCTACTTTTCAAACTTGTAACATAATTTTGGTTAACTTTATAACCTAACTGCTTAAAGTTGCGCTCGATAAACTTTTTACTTGTAACTATGCCACTCTTAGTATTATGCAAAAGAGTACCTACCTATAATTATTATAGAAGATATTCATATTAGATTCTAGAATTAGAATTTAATTAGAATAATAGGATAACAAACCTACCTACAGCCATTAACATTTCAGTTTGACGACTGTAGACAGTAGAACAGCTGGGCCTGTCATACTGATTCCAATAAAGACAAGCTACATTTTATGGACCGTTCGGAGGGTCGTCCTTCCGATTTCTTCAAGTTTGGCTTTAATCTTTCACGTGGTATTGCTTTAGGGGTGAAACTTTTTCGATCGGTTTGCACGCCCGAGGCGCCGCTTTTACGATAAGAATAACCGGAAGAGGCAATCACAATGAAACATTAATCTCTAGGACCTGATTGAAAATTTTCAATCAGGTATGAAAATTAATATATTATGATTAACTATTAATTTCCGATCTCCGTGCTGCGGTTAAAACAATAATATTGATAACCCTATCAAAAAATATTAAAATGATAACTTCGATGAAATATATATATAGATATATAATACTTTTGTCTAGTGAAATTGCAATTTTTAAATCAATGAACCTTCTATGGTCTACAACGACGTGTTCTGGCGTATTCCAACTTATGGTACTTGTATCATAGTGAAGCGGTATTTGATAATCGGTTACCTACCTACATGCGTTTCAAGAATAATTAGCTCTTTGGAGTCAAATGCTGAAAAAGAATTTGATTAAATTACACTCAATACTACCTTATGTTATTAATATATTCTAGTACCCAAAATCAATTAAGTACCTATAAAAAATATTGATAGGAAGTAAGTACATAGAAATTACAAATTATTCAAATTATTAATTATTTCACTAGACGAGCGACCGGCTTTAACATACAACTTCCGGCTTTCGGCTTTCTTCAGACAGGCTTCAAAAATATTTCACGGTCCGATAATATACTTACAGCCAGATAATTCGTAAATCGCAAATCTAACCTAAGCTTACCAACAGATTTTAATTTTTCTAGTTCAGTGGCTTTCAAATAACCACATTGGTACTGAATGCGGGGCCAATATTGTAGATCATAACGAAGTCCTAGTAATTTCATGTACATGACCGAATTATTTAGCTGAAATATCAAGCCGTGAATTATTAGGCCCGGCATTGCGCGTGCATCACTTTGGTTGTACATTATTGTCTCCCGGTTGTGGGACTGAGATCTGAGTTGTAGTCGTTCTTTTCTTAATCTGTGGTCGTGTAGTGGTTGTTTATTTGTTGGCCAAACGCTATTTAATTGAAAAAACATTAAAATATCATTTTAGGTACAAAATCACTGTGGTTGCATTCAATAATGTAGTATTTTATATAAGTGCTCCCCTAGAAGCAATCAGATGCTGTTCGCAAGAAGCTGTGTTCATTTGTTTTCATTATGACAAAGCGTCGCAGAATACTTCACGCTGACAAAATAATACAAAATGCCGTACATTTGTTTTGTTTGTTGATGTTTTTACAACTCAGAGGTGAGTATTGTTATGTTTCTGAGATTAACAAACTCACAAAAAGGTAATATAGGCTAGCACTTTCATTCATGTTATTTTACTCTCTCTGTATGGGTAAACAAAGCCGTAAACTGTTCCAAAGTTTTCTTTTCATCGAAAAGTTTAGAGTATAAAAGCTTCTATCGTGCGAGAGTGACCATAACAATAAATAATTGCTTACGCTCCTATAAGGATTCCTTGTGTCGAAATAGCATGCGGCATTAACACAGATAACAAACATCCCAGAACCAATAACAACCTGTTAAGATTGCAATTTCAACACAAATGGTTGCTCTGTGTGGTTAAACCCTATAACTTAAACCACTTGCAGCAAAGGCAACATCAAACTTTTCAACTGTAAATAAAATAATACATCTTTGGTTTCAGTATATTATGCATTACCAAGTAACCCAATACTGTTATACTCCACGGCAACAGACATCCGTTTGGTGAACACATCAAGACTCAGCAAGATTACCTCAATAGTCACTGGCTTGGAGCAAGGAGTGGCGGTTGACTACAATTATAGAAAACAGCTAATTTGCTGGTCAGACCAGAGTGCGGAATTGATACAATGTATGAACTACAACGATACACATTTAGGAGAGAAAGTAAGTATATGAAATACTTCTGAAGCAAACTATATGTGAAATTTTACCTCGAAAAGAATCCTGATTTAGAGTAAAATATATAATATTATTATATATAAATATGAATCATACCATAAAAAAAATAACAATTATTATTTGGGACTTCTCCTGTTGTTAGCAATTCAGTCCCACTGTAAAAGATTTCAACCTAGCTGATTTGAAAAAATTAATCCTAGCATTTAAGTTAACTTTTATTTAAGTGAAGATTTTGTCATGATTAAACATTTGTTCACAGGTGACTATTGTGTCAGAGGGATTGATAACACCCACTGGCATAGCTATAGATTGGTATACAGAGAAAATATATTGGGCAGATGGAGAAACTAATAGGATAGAAGTAATTAGCATAGAAAACAAACTTAGAAAAGTACTGTTCTGGTCTGAGGTGGACCTTGCTCGTGCTATTGCCGTTGTTCCTAAAAGAGGGTAAGTAGTAGTAGTAGTAGTAAGTAACTAAAATCTTGTTTAAAAAATCATAGTTTTATTGTAGTGGTAAATGATCTACTAGATCACATTAGGTGGGTGGTAGGGTTAGCTAGAGAGTACAATGTATAAAATACTTCCAAGCAGGTGGTAATTGCAGGCATGTATCACCTTCTCTATAAAATAGATTAATTTGCTAACAAACCCTTAGTTTAATACCACATCAATGTATATAAGTGTGCTTCTAAAGCTATTTCACTGACAGTCAATTGTAAGTACAGTACAGTACCTATAATCAAGTACTAGAATGTGGCAGAAAGCTTGTCAAGTGTCAGTAGGACAGACAGTAGACTTATCTTTCATTTATTGATCTAACCTGGCATTTATTGAAATGGCAAATAAATTTTGTTGTGTTTACTTTGAGCATGTTGCCAAAAAAAGGTTCAGAATACAATTTTCCTAACTTATTTGAGGTACATCAGTTTCTACCACTTTCCCATATCAGCTGCAATTAAATGATTCTAACCCCTTGACAAAGATAATCACCGCCACCACCCAATTGACCAAGCATGCATCCAATTGAGAAATTATTCCACAGGTTAATGTTCTGGACTGATTGGGGAGAAGTGCCCAAAATAGAAAGAGCTGGAATGAACGGTGACCCCACAACTCGGAGGATTATAGTAAAAAATGATATAATCTGGCCAAATGGCATAACAGTTGATTATGAAGCAGACTTGATATATTGGGTAGATGCAAAGTTGTGCTTTATTGACGCTGTAGACTTCAATGGTGGAAAGAGAAAGAGAATTGTTAAAAATGGACTGGCTTATCCTTATGCACTCACATACATAGACGACAAATTGTTCTGGACTGATTGGAAAACATGGTAAGCTTATGTGAACTTCTTAACCATTTTCCAGTGTCAGGTCTTTTAGGTAGGAGATTCAAACATGCTGGCTCCAGACAAAATAAGGACGGAACCTGAGTGGAGTCAAAATATCTCACTCCTCACATCTCAGTTGGTAGAAACTCTGCCTTCCATGCTTGTAGGTTCGATTCCCACCCAGGGCAATCATTTGTATGATGAGCATGAATTTTTGTTCTGAGTATGGGTGTTTCATATGTATGTATTTACTAAAGATAAGTATATATAAATATTATTTTCATAACTTGGAGCTAGATGGCGCTGTGTGAAAAGTCCACCAATATTTATTTACTAGCTGTGCCCGCGACTTCGTTCGCGTGGAATAGTGACTTTTCACTTTTCTTTATAACTGAATCCTTATGGCAGCGGCGCGGCTCTCAGCGCGCTTTATATAGCCACGGACGCTCAGGCGCGAGGCGTGTAGTACGTACTCTGTTAAAAACGTTAAAAATGTTCGCCGTGATTCTTTAAATTGACATAACTTTTTTATTTATGAACCGATTGACATGAAATAAACACTAAATGTTAAGTGAAGCTTACTACAATATATTAGTGAAAACCGTATCTAAATCGAATAAGCCGTTTCTGATATTAGCGTGCACAAACACACAGACAAATAGATAAACAGACAAAAAAAAATTAATTACAATTTCGGGTTCGGCATCGATATAATAACAACGCCTGCTACTTTTTTTTTTATATATTTCCATTGTACAGACACCACTTTTCTACAATTTTATTATATGTATAGATTTAGTCATATTGCTGTTGTTACATCCCGAAAATACCACTAGACTGGTGGGTTGGCTTGTTCTGTATATTTAACAAAATTTTAATATATTTTTGTAACAGGGCAATTCACACGTGGGACATGTCAACACACGGCCCCATAAAGGATCTGATAAAATCGAACCCTGTGCCGGTTGTTCCCGTTGATATAAAGGTGTACAGCGCCAGCCGACAGAAAATGCCGGACGGAGATTACCCCTGTCAGCGCAACAATTCCATGTGTTCACATTTGTGCCTTCTCTCACCTATTCCACCAGGTATTCATATAAATTACGGGTTTTCGCTTGCGTACACCAGTAATCAGTATCGTACTGTCAGCGAAAGTTGCCAACTCTGACATCTTACAGGGGACAGAAAGAGACAACAATATATGCTGGCCCTTCAAAGTTGCCAAGATCCGTCGCTAGAAATGTATCACAATGGAAAGAGTATTGCAGCTGCTCTTGGAAATCTCCTACAGCTCAGTTGGTATACTCTGTCTTCTGCGCTATAGGTCGTGGGTTCGATTCCCGCACAGAACAAACATTTTTGTTATGAACATAGATGTTTTTTACATATACATAGATGTTTTTTCTGTCTGGGTGTTTATGCGTACTTATATTATCTATTTATAAAAAAACTACAAGTATTTTATCAGTCATCTGTTCCCATAGTACAAGCAATGTTTATTTTGGAGCAAGATAGCATTGTATGGAATTTCCACCAATATTTATAATTTATATTTATTTACTTACCTATGGAGATAGTTTCTAGTAATAGGTACAAACCCATTATGCTCAAATCTTCTTAAATGCATGTTCTAAATATATGCAGCGACACCAATAGTATTCAATATAGATTCCAATTTGAAATCTTTTTTATATAATAGATAAATACAGTAGTTTGTTGAGACATTAGTTTTATATTAATATATATTTAGCAGCATTTTCATCTAGTTACTTAACAGAATAGTTGTTAAAGAATTTGTTACACTATTTCAGGCTATACGTGTGCCTGCCCAACTGGTGTGAAACTCAAAGAAGGCAGCAACACAACGTGCTACAACAGCTCCCAGTCAATGCTGATTGTGGCACAACGGACAGCCATATCCAAAATATCACTGGACTCACCGGATTTCACTCCCTCCTCGCTGCCTCTGAAAGATCTAAAACGAGCCTGGACGGTGGACTTTGAACCAACTACCGAGTTCATATACTGGGCTGATAATCTGGTAAAATTTCAAACGATTAATTGCTAAACTGTTGTCATCTATGCTAGTTATACAACAGTTTATCAGCAAAATTCAAGAACGGAATGTTATTTCAATGGAAACAAAGTTATCATACTGAGACCATAGCACCAGCCTTGTACATCTGACATGAACCGTTCAGAGATGCTTTCTAATATCCCATAAAAGAAAATACTGCCTTATGTTATGGGGTAGTCAGTGGCTGTTGTTAATATTTTTGGATTTCATATGTATGGACATAAAATAGTTATTATCCAATTTTTGTTTAATCAATTTAGAATAGGCACTATTATGTAACACCAAGAAGTCTGGCTTCGTTCGTCCGCCAATTTACGCGAAACTTTAACAAACTATACATTATCTTTCTCATGAATTACTCCGTCGATTCGTGAAACCCTATGAAAAAATCATTAGTTTTTCAGTTTATCACGTTCAGACAAGACGCGGCGGGGGGCTTTATAAAATAATGTATAATATTGGTGGACAATTCACACAACGCCATCTAGCCCCAAACTAAGCATAGCTTGTACTATGGGAACCAGACAACTGATAGAATATTATACTTTTTTTTTGTAAATATATACATATTAACACCCAGACAGAACAACAATCTGTATTCGTCACACACCTGTTTATCCTGGTGGTAATCGAACCCACGACCTACAGCGCAGAAGGCAGAGTTACTACCAACTGAGCTATGAAGCTTGTCAATATATTGTAATATTTAAGGATAATTCAGTAATATATATAATAATTAATATCAATAATAATAAGTTAATTTTCAGGCAAAAACGATTTCAAAAGCCCGTCTAGATGGCAGCGAGCAGTCGGTAGTTATCGAGTGCGGCGGCGTCCCAGACAGCATCGCTATAGATCCGCTCGCGCGCAACATATACTGGTCGGACACAGGACTCGACACCATACACGTCGCTAGATTGGATGGCTCCTCTCAAATGGTAACTCGTTTATAATATTAACTTGTTTATAAACTAACTTGTTTATAATATTAATTGGCTTCGGCTAGACTGAGGCTTTTATTTATTAAGGGTTTCCAGTAAGTGGCTAGTTGGCGCTGTGTAAAATGACCATCAATAGTATTATTATTATTCACGATAAAACTTCACTAGTCCCCACACTCTATTCTATTCTATTCGAGTCACTGGTTCTCCCGAACCAGTGTGATGAAAGGATTTTAAGTGCGCCTCAAAGAGGCTCCTTTCGTGCACTATAAGTCCCCACACTAGGATTACCTGTACAATTCAATTCAATTTTGAAGCATCTGGCCCTCGACGTAGTTTTGCACGGGAATCAGCTCCTTCTCCCATTTGTTTTAATAATATAATTAACACCCTGTATTAACAGTTACAAAATTTCCTTAAAGATAATAATCCACGACGAGTTGTACGACCCGCGTGCGATCGCGTTGCACCCTGCAGCCGGGTGGATGTTCTGGTCCGACTGGAACGAGAAGAAGCCTAAAATAGAGCGAGCGAACCTCGACGGGAGTCAGAGGGTGCTGCTCGTCTCGGAGAAGCTGGCGTGGCCCAACGGGATCGCGCTCGATCTACTCTACGGTAAACTGTACTGGGGTGACGCGAGGACGCATAAGATAGAGGTAATCTTACTAAAGGACTGCTATTGTTTTGTCAAAATTTAGACCGCTTCACGTTTGCGGGATCGTCGCGCTCTTAATTTGATGTGTGCATCAGCCATTCTTGAAATGAAGTGCCACACTGATCTAAACTACTGTGTGGCAAAGAGGCTGTTCTTGTAATGTGAAGGCATAGCTGCAGCCGCGCTGCTTTCTCGCTGCTGTCGCGCTGCTAGCCTAATGTAAAAGCGACCTTTAGGTTTTTAGCTGAAAATCAGCGCTGAGTAATGCATTTGTACATGTATGTATTTTATTGTACAGCATATGCTGAGCTATCCACTTTTTTGGCACAGGGCGCTTACGGACTCAATTTTTATGTATTATATTTTGTCTCTATTTTAGTACTAAACTATCTGCCTATAACCACAAATAGTACAAGTACGTGATGGCCAGTGGGACTGGGGTCTTTTTATATCAGCGTACAAATAATATATCCAACTGAGTTAGCCAATTAGACCACTGGTCGAGACAGACACGAAAGACGATCAATTCTTCAGGAATTTATCGTCTGTATGATTATTTTATGCAGACATTGATTGCACTTCCTAAATCCCAAATCGCACTTTTTGATTTCGTTATACCATCGTATTTCACCACTGTATTTTTCACATTTCACACTTTCCCTCATAGATGTGCAATATGGACGGTACCAACAGAAAAGAACTTCAAAGCGTTGAAATACTCCACGTATTCGGACTGACTCTTCTCGGAAACCACCTGTACTGGACTGATATGCAGAAGCGTACACTGGACCGAATAGACAAAGACTCCGGTATGTTGATAGGAATGATACTAGTTATTGAAACGGTATATTTTTCTTAGGTGAAAAATCGCATTGTAACTTTTTATTATCTGACAGAATCGTATTTGCCTACCTAATGACTTGGGCCATGTCTGGATTAAAGAGTGCCTTTCGAATGCACTGTTACAATCATAGTGGTATATTCTTTGAGGCAGTTGCATGATCGTCTTATGAGCCTTATAATGTTTCAACTGCCGCGGCAGAGGCTTACTCTCGACATCTGAGAGTGAATAGGTTTTAATCTACCCCGGCAGCCCAATCCAAATTCTTGGATTACTTCGAATTTTTTACTCGTTGTCATGTGACAATGAATGACAAAATGAATCAAAGTTCCCTACCATCAAACTATGACTTTTCCTGATGTTGAATACCCAAGCTCAATCTGAACGACAGCAATCTAACATTATACCCGAGCGTAACAACCTCTTGGCAAACGTAATCAATTGCATATATCTGCAGGTTCTGAAAGACAGCTTGTTGTCGAACAAATGGCGAACATGATGGGCGTGAAAGCGTTTCGAATCGGCGACCCGATCGGGTGGAACCGGTGCGCGGACAACAACGGCGGCTGCTCGCATCTCTGCTTCAATCGACCTGACGATTACATTTGCGGATGCCCTTTGGGTGAGTGAAAGCGTTTCCAATCAGCGACCCATCGGGCAGAATCTGGGCGCGGATAACAAGCAACATTGTAGACCATTACTAAAAAGGTTTTTTACAATAAATATCAGATATGTAGAAAATATCATAACTTTATCAACTTTTTTACAGGTTTAGAACTTGACAGCGACAGGAAGTCTTGCATGGAGCCGGAAGCATTTTTATTATACAGTAGAAAAAACATAATAGGTCGAATTAGTATCGAAAATGACAAGAACGATGCCATTCTGCCTATCAAGGATTTGAAGGAAGTCGGGTAAGAATTCGGATCAAGTTGTCTATTTTTCGGAGTATACCCTCAAGAATCGATTTACATTATAGCCTGCGGTACGCAAATTAGATGAGCAGCAAAGTCGAGCGCTGCCGTTATGTTGCCCCTCCGGCCAACTTATTCACGCGTCTTATTCTGAACGCGTTTGTTTCTTAAAGAGTAAACTCCAGTCGCGCGTCCGAGCACGACACGTACCATTTTTATTTATTATTATTATTATTATTATTATTATTATTATTATGACCGCCTTTTTTTAGGACGTATTTCAATGATAAATAGCTTGACAATTTATAGTGATAAAAGTTTAAACTTAAAACTGTGAATCGTAGTACGTTGCGCCTTGTTTGTAATGCAAAATCGAAACTTCTAAATATAACTTATATATATAATAGACCACCTAACTAATACCACTGACAATGAAACAAAAAATAATGTCTCTTTCCAGTGCGTTAGCCGTGCACGTGCCTGGTTCTAAATTATATTGGTCAGACAGCAAAACGAAAACCATCAATCGATGCTCCATAAATGGGCTGAATGCTGAGAAAATCTTGGAATGGCAAGGCCTAGTTGAAGGTAACTTATGTACTGCTTATTCATTGGCCCCATATATATATCTATAAATAGAATAATGTAAAAAATAATTATCTTTTTTTTTTACGTTATTCTATTTATAGATTAAAAGTGTTCATTTTGGTTATATTTTATATAAATAGTGCTATTACATTTGTTGTATCTGCGTGTGGAGTAAGTGCTCTGTTCATTCATTATTTCTCGCTTTCTGATCGATTATAAAGATAATCGATCAGAAAGCGAGAAATAATGAATGAACAGATTTCCATATAATGAAGGCACTTCTGCACTGCGGCTATCCATCCAATTGGCTAGATAATATAATATTGGTGGACATTTCACACAGCGCCATCTAACCCCAAACTAAGCATAGCTTGTACTATGGGAACCAGACAACTGATAGAATACTTCTTTTTTAATACGAAATTATAATACATATTAACACCCAGACACAACAAAAATCTATATGTCACACAAATGTTTGTCCTGGGTGGGAATCGAACCCACGACCTACAGCGTCGAAGGCAAAGTTACTACCAACTGAGCTGCGAGGCCTGTCATACGTATTTGAAACTTATTTCTATTCGAAATTCGATGCAGTGGTCTGTCTTTAAATCCATCATATCTATCATGATTAATTCAGCTATGCGGGTCTATACACACTATTACGGGGGCCCCACATTGCGGGCGTAGTTTGTACATTGAAAAGAGTAACAAAATAAATTAATTCAACTTTTTTCATCTAGGTCTAGCGATTGATTGGTCAGGGCAAAATATCTACTGGACGGATCTAACCACACAGCGCATAGAAGTGGCCAGACTGGACGGCTCGAGTCGACGCGCTCTCATCTGGCAAGGGCTCAAGAAACCCAAGAGTATTGTGCTTGACTACAAGAAGGGGTAAGTTGGTTACATTACTTTCATAAATTCCCACTAAAATCCCACGTAGAATAAATAGGTAATACCTAATAACGAATCTTATCTCATAATCGACAACAACCAGTCAACAAAAGTGTCACTGTCATAATCATATTTATTTGCAGGAATGTAGGTACATAATTATAGGTGTATTTGTAGATACATATAAATTCTTACCTCTAGAGCATGCAAATTCTTGTTTAGCATAAATATAAAATTTAAAATTCAATTAATATTATCTACGACATGTCAGGTTGTTTTCGAGGAACTCTGAAATGGAGTAGTAACATTTATCTATCTGTACCCATGCTATTTGGAACGGGTCATCATCTTCCTGCCCTTAGCCTTCTACCTAGGTGGGTCGGCACAATCTATTTTTCTTCCATTTCCCTTTGACAACTTCATCTCAACGCTCACTTCTTTCTTACTCATATCGTCTTTCACACAGTACATCCATTTTCTTCGTCGTCTTCTGGCGTACCTCTACTATTATACCTTGACCTTTTCGTAACATGACTTTCATCCCTCCGCAAATCCATACCATGCATTACACCATGTAATATTGGAAGCTATTCGGAGTGTATTGTAGAGCATGATAAGAAATGCGAAGAGGTTCCTACAGGATAGGCAACGCATTACCATCCCCGAGGATGCAAATGTCAATACGCGACGGTAACCACTTAACATCAGGTGAGCCGTCTGCTTGTTTGCCTATAATCACATAAAGAAAAATATATATATGAATTCCAGCTATATGTACTGGTCGGAACTCGGTTCGAAGAGCATCAAACGCGCCGGCATGGACGGGTCGTCGCCCTCTGTGTTCATGGAGCAAGTCGGCCGCGTGCACTCTATGGCTGTAGACTTGGAGACGCGCGCGCTGTACTGGGCCGCACTCGATCCGCCGGCCATCGAGACGGCGCATCTCAACGGCACCAGACGGCGGGTGCTCTTTCAGAATGTTCAAATGCCGTTTGCGCTGACGCTGCACAAAGATCGGATATTTTGGGGTGACTGGAACACAGGTGTTTATTTTATTATTATTTCTTATTGTACACAGAAACATAATACAAATGAGTGAAAGGTAATACATGTACAAAGTCGAGCTTTACCCTAAAAAGAGTTCTCTTCCTTCAAATCTTTGAGGCTAGAGAGACGCAATTTTGTAAAGGAAGGACATAATAAAGACAAATTAAAACTAAATTTGAAAGGGCTCCAAAAACCTACATACTTTAAACGTAAATAAACTATAGATACAAAATACTATAACCACACTATACTATATGTATATAACTTTTATGCTATTTAGATAATGTAAAATCAAGATGGCCTACTGATGTTAAGCTATTAAATGAAAGTATAGTCTGTCGAGTAACGAATACTTTAAACTGGCAGTTCTTGATAATATTTAGTACTGTCAGGCGTTCAAGGCACTAATCGTCCCAAATATAGAACTTAGAACTAGGTGAAGTTACCACGAATTATCATACACATCATTTGGAAGAAGCCTGCAACATAATGGAGTTAGCTACCTGTAATGAATTAGGCACGTTATACATTATTTGTTTACAGGTACAGTGGAATCTGCTAACAAATGTGACGGGTCCGGTCGGCGCGTTATAAACCACTCCCTCGAGTACGTGTCCGACTTGAGGGTCCACGAGCGGACGAGCAGCGGCGGCGGCTCGCAGTGCAGCGTCGATAACGGCGGGTGTGAACATCTGTGCTTGGCGAGAGCGGCGTCCGCTCGCAGGGAGTTCCGCTGCGCGTGCCCCGCACACTACCGCTTGCGGGCCGACAACGTCTCCTGTGCTGGTAAGTGACACTTATCCATACGGAGCGTCCACCCATTGGATTGTTGACTGGTGTAATATCTCTTGGAGTCACGCGCGCCTAACTAGCCCTGGGATGAGTTACTAATACACTCATATAATCTATACAAAAACAATAAAGTTGGAGTGTCTGTTTGTAATATTAATATAACCGCTTTTTGTGCATATGGATGTATACACGGTACATATACCAAAACATTTTTTTACACTTTTTGGCTGTCTGTCTGTTCGGGCTAATCTCTAAAATCGCTGGACTGATTTTGACGGGACTTTCACTGGCAGATAGCTGATGTAACAAGGAGTAACTTAGGATACTTTTCCGAGGGCTAAAATAGGGGTGCGTGATAAAACCGAATTCCACGCGGACAAAGTCACGGGCAACAGCTAGTCATATATACAAAAGAAATTGAAAACTTCATCTTCAAATATTGCTTTGCCTTACATTTCAATCATCAACCACTCAAATTTCGTTATATTTCCAGAGCCTGAAGACTTTCTGCTGTTCGCGCAAAAAAACTCCGTGGGCAGGATAGTTGCCGCCAGCAGCGAGTGCAGCGATGCATATATTCCAGTCACTGGGCTTAAGAATATCAAAGCCATCGAGTACGACCCTATCAAGAGGTGAGTTTATGGAATACATACATCATGATATTCTATACGGCTGACTGTCGAATTAAGCTTATGCCTAGCTTCATGTTGACCGGTATCTCCAGCCTTTAACAACAGTAATACGACTTGGTTTTTTAGATAATGAGCTTTCGGCCCACCCGGTATTAAGTGGTAAGCTCTGTTCATAACAAGCAATATGACTTGGGTCGTTCCTTTAGGTATTTACGTACGAGACCCAAGTCGCATCGTAGCGCCTGTACGATGAGAAGTGAAGGTGAAATGTCTCATGAGCCTGTAATTTCACCGGAAACCACACTACAAACGCGAATGGATTACTGCAGGCGGCAGAAATGGCTATGAGTGGTATGATTAGTTCAGTTATGTTAAGGTATGTTTCACGCAGTGAAGATTTATCATGCGTATTAATTCGAGTATCCTGTAGAAATGATGAAAGTAATCTACAGCTGTCTTAATTGAATCTAATATTAAATTCGCAATGTCCCCGTAAACAGGTTACCAATGATCTTAAATTTCAGGCATCTTTACTGGATGGATGAGGAATCTGGCAACATCAAACGTGTACCGCTCTCCTACTCTACGACTTCCGCTATCACAGACTCTACTGTCATTATATCAGGTAACATTGCTGGTTTATATAGCTCTGTATGCTGAATTCGTCTGGAAATGTTTTTTAAGCTTCGAATTGAAATATAGCTTGTAATGCTGCTGTACGTTTGAACTCAAATTACGTAATACGATTTTTATGTTTTAACAATGTTTTATGATTCACATTATAATTTCAACGGCACTGAGTTTTTCCCAAGCATGTCCTTTATTACTAACATAACGATTCAAATAATTTCTTGTTTTCTGTTGACTTTTTTTTTCTATGACTGGCCTCACAGCTCATTGGTAGTTACTGAGCCTTCTGCGCTGTCCTGTAAGGTCTTGGGTTCGATTCCCACCCAGGGTAAACATTTGTGTGACGAATATAGATGTTTATTGTTTACTGTCTTTTTTTGTAATTATATTTAGATATCAATTATCTAGTTCCCATACCTATGCTTAGTTTGAGGTTAAATGGCACTGTGTGAAATGAACAACAATATTTATTTATTCCACATAGGTTAACCTTGCGCAATGAAGAATGAAAATGAAAAACTTTGATAATAATAATGTTTCCAGGTGTGGTGAAACCTTTCGACATGGTGTTCGACGCGCTGGGCCGCACGTTGTACTGGACGCGCGCCGACGCGGACTCCATCAACGCCACCTCGATGCTGAACGCGTCCTCCACAGGAGTGCTGCTGCGAGCCGACAACATGATGCCCAGACATCTGGCTTTTCATCAGACCATGAGGTGAAATACAAATAAAGGATTATTTCTTACAATTTTTTTTATTGTATGTATGAACAAACCAACCTGGATAATTTTCGATCGATGTTCATAATTTGACTGGCCTCACAGCTCAGTTAGCAGTAACTCTGCCTTCTGCGCCGTGGGTTGTGGGTTTGATTCCCACCCAGGACAAACATTTGTGTGACGTACATAGATGTTTGTTCTGTGTATGAGTGTTAATATGTATTATTTTATTTTATTTTTATTTTTATTTATTAAGAAAACCAACAGCATGCATAATAATTATGAAATAATATTATCCTAGTATAAATATCTAGCCAATTACAGGTTTCCCTAAATAAAGTATAGTAAATAAGGTACAATAATGTAATACAGATGAAAAATTCTTATACAACAAGTTCATGCTCTAAATAGAAAGGACAGTTCATAAAATGTGTTACTGGTATGTAACGTCTCGTTATGGGTGTAGTAATTATGGTTCCCATGACACAAGCTATATTAAGCTTTAGGGTTACATAGCGCTGTGTGACAATGTCCATCGATATTTATTGATCATAATATTCATATATCTTTGTATTTTGAATTTATAGGTATTTAATGTGTGAAATACATTACCATATTATTATTGTTCAATTTGTCTGTATTCTTGGATGCAATAGAAGATGCGAATCAGTAGCAAATTTTCACACTGGATATCCCACAGATACCTAATATGGAACGACGTCGGAACCGGCGCGATAATGCGGTCGAACGCGGACGGCACGGAGCGCATGGAGCTCGCTAAAGCGGCCAACGCGTCCGCCGTCACCGTGGACCAAGCGCACGGCACCGTCTACTACGCGCTCAGCCGACAGATACACGCCGTCGAGATCGACTCCACTGACAGGTGAGTTCATGGTTTCCAAATAATATTTCATATAATAAATAAAAGTGGAAGAACATCTTTTAAATTTGCTGCAATGTGTAAACAAGTTAATATAATAGTAAAGCTTTATTGGGAACAAAGAAAAAACGCGTTATAAAATAGTAACACGATGGTAACTGAAATATAGAAAAAACTGTGGCGTTGTTAACACGCACGCGGACCGACGCCGATCGTGCGGTCCGGCAACTAATAAAATAAATATTGGTTGACATTTCGCACAGCGCCATCTAGCCCCAAAGTAGGCTAAGCATAGCTTGTATCATGGGAATCAGACGACTGATAGGCATACATAATTGTACTTTATTTTTTGTAAATACATACATATAATACATATTAACACCCAGACACAGAACAAACATCAATGCTCGTCATACGAATGTTTGTTCTGGGTGGGAACCCACGACCTACAGCATAAAAGGCAGCGTTACTACCAACTGAGCTATGAGGCCTGTCAAAAGGGCATTAAGGGCAGATGGCATTTTTAAAAGCGCGTCGACAGCTCGTTTGAGAAACGTGTGAATATTTAACGTATAATTTTCGACTGTGATGTGCATTATGATTGTGATGTGTGTTCGTTGTCTGGAAGAGATCGTTTCTTAGCGATAAGACCGCCCATTGTATTTGTTAACGTTTGTACTGAATTTTAATGGTGTACAATAAAGAATTGTCATTCATTCATTCGTTTGTAGGCGCGTGGTATGGCAGGGTGGATGGGCCGGCACGCTCGCGGTGCACGGCGGCTGGGTGTACCTGAGCGGCGGCGAGAGAACGCTGATGCGCGTGCCGCTGCACCGCCGCGACGCGCCCGCCGCGCCCGTGCCGCACGTCGCGCGCGTGCTGCACGCGCTGCCCGTGCATCCGGTGAGCACACGACACCACACGCCGACCGGTGTTACGACCCGCGACACTAATTTACGGTCGACCGTTCAAGGGTCTATGTGATTTTCTTACATTTTTTATTTTATATACTGTGTAAACGACTGAGCTGAAGCGCATTGTGAATAAAGATGACAGTTGTACAAATACATACGATAGGCCTCGCAGCTCAGTTGTCTGCCTTCTGTGCTGTAGGTCATGGGTTCGATTCCCAACCAGGACAAACATTTGTGTGTTGAACAAATGTTTGTTCTGTGTCTGGGGTGTTGATATGTTTTATATGTATGTATTTACAAACAAAAAGTGTATCAGTTGTCTGGTTCGCTGACACAAGCTATGCTTAGCTTACTTCGGGGCTAGATGGCGCTGTGTGAAATGTCCACCAATATTATTGTTATGTTGTTTACGTTATGGAACTTGTGTACCGAAATTTGTAAGTTCGTGAATCGTGGACTAGCCCGTATAAAAGGAACGCAATGCGCCGAATCAGTCAAATACGAGAATGCTCAGACCGAATCTCAGTCATTAGTATATTCGATGATATATTATTCCGATGCGTACCAAAAGTGCCGACTGATATTCTCTACCTCAACAGTAACCATATAAATATCCAGTTGAACTTCTGTATACTCATCGTTATGCACACAGGTTGCGCGCGACCACGCATGTTACAACGGCGGCGTTTGCGGCACCGGCGCGGCGTCGTGCAACGCGGACGGCGCGTGCGGGTGCGGGCTGCGATGCGCGCGCGCGCCGCCCGCCCCGCCCGCCTGCCACCCGGACCAGTACCTGTGCGACGCGGACACCGCGCCCAAATGTATACCGATGCACTGGAAGTGAGTGCCGTAACTGTCGCACCGAGTACAATTCTGTAGAGTTGTCTATTTGTTTTTTACCGTGGAGGATTCATGGAAAGAGATAGCATCAGTATATCTTATCTCTGTCTTTAACTTCGAATTGCCAAGATTCTTCGCCGGAATCGTAAAAGTTAGCTTCCGATTAACGAAAAAAGTCAGTACGTCTCAAAATCACAATATGTTGCCAAGCACCTAACCTGTGCTCCGTCAGCCTCACGTGGGAGTTCTTAATCAAGACATTTCGTAGACACCACCAGTTACATAACTTGGATTTTTCTCATCAGATGACGTGTAGTCACTAACAAATATTTGTGTTCAGGTGTGACGGTCAGCGCGACTGCTCGGACGGTGGGGACGAGGCGGCGTGCGGGGAGTGCGCGGGCGGGCTGCGCTGCGCCGACGGCAGTTGCGCCGCCGCGCTCGGCGCCTGCGACTCGGGCGCGTACTGCGCGCACGCGCCTCTGCCGCACGCATTCCGGTCGGTACACAGGTTTTTTCATTTGACTGGCCACACACCTGCGTTCTATTTGTTGACTTTTAGACCCAGAAGGGTTAAAGTAGCAACGATTGGATAAGAAAGGGACGCAGTAGTAATTTGTAGGGCGTAGACTGAAGTTTTGCCCCCGACGATTCGGCCTGTATAACCGTAAGGTTGTTAGGGCCATGGGAGGTGGTGGGTTTGGCCACTCAGTTCACTTGATATAGCTATGCCTTCTGCGTCGTGGGCTCGATACCCACCCAGAACAAATATTTGTGTGATTAACATAGATGCTTGTGTCTGGGTGTCGATTATTATATGTAATGTATGTATTTACAAAAATAATTATAAGTATTGTGTCAGTTGTGTTGGTTCCCAATATACATATGCTTAGCTTACTGTGGGGCTAGATGGTGCTGTGTGAAATGTCGTCCAACATATATCATTATTATTTAGAGCAATGAAAACAGACAAATTGAGCATCAACCTGTATAAAGCGATTTTGTCTTGATATAGCATTTTTGGAAGTGTTCATATTTTATTTTGCACCATGTAGCTAATTTATTAAAGCTTTGAAGGATTTCACGCACATAGCAACTTTGAAGTTAGTTGTATAGGTTGTATACAGTGACATTGAAAGAGACAATTTATTTGTGACCAGTTCTGAACAGCTAATAACTTTAGATTTGAGTAGAACACCGCCAGAACTGTAGGCTTACGTTTTCAGGTGTGATGAGCGACTGTGCCTAGCTCCGGCGCTGCTGTGCGACGGCCGACAGCACTGCGAAGACGGCTCCGACGAAACGCCCGCTGCTTGCGGGTTCACGCACAAGGACATCTCTTCCTACGTAAGTGGCAACTTTTACGACTGTACACTACTACTCGCTAATAAAACTCTACCATATTAGAGTCTACCATATAGGAGGGCCAATCTAGATTGAGATCAGAAATGTATGAATGTTTGTTCAGGATGTGAACGGCGTGACCGGTCAGTCGTCTGCGCTGGCGGTGTGCTGCGGAGTGGCGGGCGCGGTATGCGCGGCGGGCGGCGCGTTCGTGTTCGTGCGCCGGTGGCGGCGCGTGCGCCGCCGCCCGCCGCCGCACGCGCCGCACGCGCTGCCGCTGTGCGCCGCCAAGCCGCCGCCGCAGCCACGCTCCGAGTGAGTACCGGTGTCTCCGCGCCGCTGTATTCTACACAATTTTAACAGACTTCACAAAAAGGAGGAGGTTCTTAATTCGGTTGTATTTTTTTCTCAGATATCGGTCGCTATTAACTTTCTTTATTTTTCAAAAGTTATACTTTCCAATTGATCCCATAGAAATTTCATCCAAATCGGTTCAGTGTTTAGTTTTTAATAAAAATAACTGGAGAAAATATGTCATCCGAGTGCGAGATAAAGAGGAATCATTCTCGTTCATTGGCGATAAGTTGGTTTTATCGTTTTGCTGTTCAAAGTAATATGATATTTTTTCATGAGAAGTATTTATTATTCAGTCATCGGAACTACGACGCCTTCCCCACCCCCTATATTTTGAGAGGTTATGGAATTCCAGGTCGTCGACAACAACGGAGAGCACGTGCGGCCGGTACCCCCGACCGACGCTGAACCCGCCGCCGAGCCCGGCCACCGCGAGCAACGGCACGGGCGGCGTGACGTCACGCCGGCGCGCGTACCGACACTACCGCGCCATCAACCGGCCCCCGCCGCCCACGCCCGCCTCCACCGACGCGTGCGAGTCCGAGCCGGAGCCGGCGGCGCGCGCGCCCCCGCCCTCGCCCATGCCCACTTTGTACTAGCGTGTGGCCCCGAGTTACAATCCATAGGTTGGTTGGCTGGTTCTTCAAATTCCACTTGCAACTATTAGTTTTTTTTTAACTCAATACCACGTTTTCAGTGAAGGAAAACATCGTGAGGAAACAGACGTGTCCTAGAACCAAAAATTCAAAGACGTGTGTCAAGTGCACGAGAGAAGCCTCTTTGAAGCGCACTTTAAATTCTTTTAGCAGACTCGTTTGATAGAACCAGTAACTAGCAGTAGTACTATCCGTTGGGCCACCTGCAATGACGCAATGAAAAGTGCACCGCACTGCCTACCTGCAAATCTGAGCCTCTATTTGTACAGCTACAGGCTTACTAATATGGTATCTGTAAAACTGTTATCACAAAATAGGGTGTATGATAAAATTCCAGTTCCATGAAGAGTAGCTAAAAATCAATGGTTGCCTAAAAATTATCTTTAAATAACCAAAAGTTTTGCCGTCTTGGGAAAGAGGCAGAACTACCAACTGGGAACGGATGACGATTGGGCAGTCGCACTACAGTTACCGCTTTCTACGATTCATATATATTGCTACAGAATAGCAATATATCTAAATCTATAGAGAGCCACTACAGTACTAAATTAGTTTAAGAACAACGCTTTTGTAACTGCTGGAAGTGTTATTCAATTGGTTTAAATTGTTAATTTTCAGCTGCGGTAAGTAGTTAAAATGTTAAATTTGGCACTAACCATCTAGTTTGTGCCATACCTTCAATTAATTATCATTCCTTGGTCATGGTTACGACCAAGTTACGATCTTGCAATACTTTTGAACTTGTTGGCTGCTAGCAACTTAATTTCTAAAATATTATGTGTGGTGCTATATCACTGTTTGTGCCTCTGTAGATTAAGATTTATTAGTGTAAATATTAAATACTTGTAAATAAATTATAACTATAGATAATTTTATATATGTTGATCAAACTGTATTTAAAATTTTTAGTAATCTTGTGCTTAATAATAATATTTGTATCATTTTAATGTGTATTTCAAAGCTACAGCAATAAACGGTTCTTGAACCAAAATTATGTTTCCACCGAAACACCAATATCTAGGTTCAGCTGTTTTTTTTTAGAATCACTCTTAATTTGTCAGGAAATACATTAAACTTTTTTCTAATATAACCAGACAGAACATGTGCCATAATAAACTAAACCCAGTTTCAAAGTACCTATGTTAAGCATACATTTCTGTAAATAACTAAAATGCCTACTAAAAATAAAAAGTAATTGTTTTATTTTATACTTTTATAAACTTGTAATGCTTTATTGAAACTGTTCAGTAAGCAAGGATTTTATGTTTAAAATAAACTAGTAAGAAGTGCTTTTACATTAATCATTTAAAAACACTTTTGGTTAATATAGATAAGTAATTTTAAAATAATTATGTTTTGTACTCATGACATGATGCAGTTATATTTACTTACACTAAAACTTGACTGATACAGTGTTCTTAAGTAGATTACTGAAATAAATATTTGTACCTGTTGAACTTTTGTGCTTATTTCATTATTATATTCAAATCACCATTTTAAATTATTAGTCTTCCCTTGATAGCTTGTAGTAAGATCTTAGTTTTTCAATATTTTATAAGAAATCAAGTTTAAATAGAATTATATCACACTTTATAAAAATCAAACCTCCGATATAATCAAAGAAATAGTGTAGAAAATAGTGAGTTTGAGTCTGAACGCGTAAACTGGTCCAATGAGCTAAACTGGAATCACTATAGTACAGACCCGTAGAGTTGTCAAAGAGACCTCTAGGAGGGATAAGGCTTTGTAGTCTTCTCCCTCCCTCAGCTTGCTTGCCTGTCCCCTCTTTCGTGCATTTCTGGCGTTATGTGAGTATCCGAGTAATATACTCTTTATCAGAAAAACGCTTGCATATCGCAAATAAAAAAAAGCTTGATCTATCATGTTGACTGTTGTCACTTTGACAGTGACATATCTATGTTTTCTGTCCGATATGTTTCACATTCAACTATTTCGTTCAAAAGTCGCATAAAAATAAGACGTCGTGCATAACCTCTCTATGGTTGTTGTTGTTTTTTTGTTAGTTGAATTATCTATGGCTGGTGGGAGTGTGACGTGCGTGAGTGCGTGACGTGTTTCGTGTTTGTTTGTTGATGATATGTCGCGAAAACGGCAGATAATTTGCAGCACCAGCCGGCTCTTTAACTAATTCTGGTTTTAGTTCAATTAATTTCTCTTAAAAGTAAAGACTTAATAAATAGGTTGAGTGTTAAATTAAATCATAGATAACCAACATGGAATTATTTCTCACATTATGGACACTCGTATTGTACGGTCTAGTTGCCGCAGTAACATTTTTGGTCGTGGTATGTTGCAGCCTCAGTCTTATCTTTGCTTTATAGTGTTCAACATGCTCTTTTTATTATCAGACATGCTCTTAAACTCAAATGTGCAATGGTTAATTTCTAAATCTAAATCTTTGAAATAAATAAAGAGCTTTACAGTGATTTAAAAATGTACTTTAGCTATTAAGCCCACATTTTTTCAGTTATCTACTGTGTTGTACATGACAACCGATCCATACCCTCTCATAGTAAGATACAAGGAAGAAGAAACATACAATGACCTAAAAACAAAGAAAAAACTTAGGTTTCCAAGTATTATAGAAGATCACAGTGTTAATTTGAGCATAGTTGTTCCTGCATACAATGAAGAAGAGAGATGTAAGTAAAAAGTTGTGTTGTTTTTGTTATGGGCAGCAGTTACCACTACACAGATCGGATGAGCGGTCTGTGCAAGCTGGGAGAGTCTGAAGTCTAAAGGGGAAAAATATATAGTTCTCTTTCAGCATCTTGGTTATGTTAGACACAAAATCTTGTGTCCAATTTCAGAGTTACCAAGATTTATAGCTAAACTGTATCTATTCATTGAGTAAGATTACTAAAGGAGCCTCTTTGAGGTGTGCTTTCACCACAATAATTCGATAGAGCCACTCGAAAAACCTTACTCCTTTTTAACTTAATGGTTTATTTTTCAGTACCACCAATGCTTGACGAAGCATTAGATTTCCTGGAAAATAGAATCAAAGAAAATCCTGATTACAAGTATGAAATCATAGTAGTAAGCGATGGAAGCAGAGATAAGACTGTCCAAGTCGCAGAATCTTACTCTGAGAGATATGGAAGTGAGAAAGTTAGGTGCCTAGAACTTATCAAGAATAGAGGGAAAGGTGGTGCTGTAAGAATGGTAAGCATTAATTATAAAAGAAAGTGGGGCTCAGAATATAGTAGCAGAAGTTATAAGTTCATCCGGGGAAGTACTGCCACCATGCAAATGTGTGGTAGCCAGTGAAATTACTGGCAAATTAATCATTTCACCTTCAAGTATCAGAGTTACGAGTACATACGAAGTGACTTGGGTCTTAGTGTACTTAATTAGGAGAGGATATTGCTTGTTATGGACAGAGGTTATCACGTGTCTGCTCATTCCGTAACTTTATCATATAAAAAAACAATCCACAAACAGACCAATAGCTCTAACTTGACAAAATAATTGTTTATTGAACTACCTTTTAATTGTTAAATTCTCAGGGTATTGAAAGTGCAAGGGGTGCTACAATATTATTTGCTGATGCAGATGGCGCTTCAAAGTTTGAAGATTTGACGAAATTGGAGTTCGCTCTGAAAGAGTTGGTAAAGCATGATGTAATCACACAACCAAAGGAAGTTAGTGATAGTGTAGCTATAGTTATTGGTTCAAGAGCCCACCTTGAGAAGGAGTCTTTGGCCACCAGGAGTGTTTTCAGGTTTGTAAATAAGACTTGTTTTATAAATTTTGAGGCCCTATTAGCCAGTCTGCAATGAAACATCACTTGAAAAATTACCTTTTTGGATAAGAATCCTAATAGGTAATTTTCAAAATCAAATATATTCAATAGAACATGGTTGATTTTAAATTGGTTAATTAAATACGTAATAGTCCATTTAAAAAAAAATTCGCGCGCCTTTTTTTTAAAGGCTGGCATAGACAAAACTTTGTGATAACTAATTCAAGGTTTGACAGTAGTTATTAAGGATAGTGAGTAACCATGGAGTATTTTTTTTTTTTAACAAGAGGTGGAAAATTTACAAACGGATTTATTGACCCCTCTTATTCCAAGTTTGTATCATTAAACATGGTGTACTTCAGATGATCTATGTTTATGCAAAAAAAGCACATGTAGACGACTTGTGATTTCGCCTGTTTAAATCTAGTCTTTTTTTCTTACAGGAACATATTAATGTATGGTTTCCACTTCCTTGTGTGGTTGTTTACTGTGAAGGGTATCAAGGACACTCAATGTGGATTCAAACTTTTCACTCGAAAAGCTGCCCGTGTCTGCTTCCAAAGTCTTCATGTTAATAGATGGTATGTATGTGCTTCACTACTAATATAGAAATGTTATCTCTAAATATCATAAAAAAGTCACTTTCTGCCTGTGTTGGTTTCTCTGCTTCCTTCTAAACCACGCAACAGTTTTCACTTATAGATAAAGCAATAAGCAAGGAAGGTTTGTTTTTGTGATATTAGTGGCGGAACGAGCTGTTAGCCCACATTATGTTAAGCTACCTGATTTGTGTATATAATTTGTAAATTAACTCCACCCGTGCGAAGGTGGGGCCGGTCACTTGTAACTAATAAAACTGAAATGACCTACCAATCCTAATGGGGTTTTAATAACATTTTTTCCAGGGCATTTGATGTGGAGTTGTTGTTCATAGCACAAAAGTTGAACATTCCTATTGTGGAGATTCCAGTGAGATGGACCGAAATAGATGGCTCCAAAGTGACCCCTGTGCTATCTTGGATACAAATGGGATGTGACCTGGCTCTCATATGGATTAAATACACCATTGGAGCATGGAATATTCAAAATTCCGACAAATCAGACTAAGCACAAATCTATACAATTTATTAAGTAGTAAGGATAGGATTTATAATTAATTATCGAACTACATATATAGAATAAAAGATTATTATAAAAATATTTCTTTATTACAAATCATTCATGAAGCTTATCCTTACAATAACAACATTGAGAAAGCACAAAGTCTAAGAATATGTACTTTTGAATTTATTATTCCATTTGTGCTTCATTCAGATATAAAGTGAAGTATACTTTCACAATAAGTAGAAAATCATTTTTCTTCTTCGAAGAAGCCTTATTTATTATACTTACATTATTATTTAGGGTCCTATTCTGAACATTCTATAACAATGCTTTGGATAAATAGGGTTCTGTAAGAATAAACACTATTTGTCTAAAGAACACAGAATGTCTGAATAAGTGGCTAAATATTTAAACATTCAATATCTTCCATAACACTAATCAAATTGAGATAATAACTACTTAAAACGTGTATTTTGGAAATGCATAACTATTTAAACTTAGATCTACAGTATATTATGTATAGAAGTGTAAAGCTTAGAAATATAACAAGATGTAAATTTAGAAAAATATCTATTTAACATGCAGTATGGAATTCCTCAAGTAAATCCAGAACCCAACTAACTACATACATACTCAGCAAAAGTTTGATTTTAACTTAGGAAGAACTTGCGTGCTCATTGTATCTTGGGGGTTTAAACAAGAAAATATCTCCAAGATATGGACATCATAAATGATGTGTATAAAAAATATGTTTGATATAATGGTACTGGAGGAAATGGAATATTTTTAATGAAATTTCCACCGGTTAAAGCTAATAGTGTGTGATTCAAAATACAATATCTTCATATGTAATAGTTGAGTACTGGGACTGAGTAGCATCACATAAGCATGGTAACACATACAATATTTTGTTCTAACTCCCATATTCAATAATGAGCAAACATATTTTATATGGTCTTGAAATATTTGGCAAAAGTGAGTAAGTTACATTGCCGTTTTGAAAATGAAGAATATCTAAGAAATAAAATAACAATAGTATAAACAGATTTTACAATATAGGTCATACTTAAGACTATTACTATATCATAAATTGAACAGAACAATAAGGATAGAATAAGCAAAGTCTGAGTCCTGCCGTTAATAAAAATGTCACTGATGCACTATTAGGTGGGCGGTTGGTGGATATGTAAATAGTTTGAATATTGCACTCCATCCGACTAAAAATTAAATGCATGCATTCTTGCTACAAATACCTATGTTTTGGAAGAGCACAGTGTCAATGAACGTTTCAAAAATGTGAGCCTCACAGGTAGAGCGTTCTGCAGATCAATGGTCGCGTCGCTTACGGCCAACACTAAACGGAAAACATTTAATATTAGGGCGATGCACAAACGAAGGACTTGAACGATACCACACTAAGAAAATCTTAAACACAGAGGTTCCCAAACTTTTTCAGTTCGCGGCGGACTTACAAGTACTGTATTATGTCTCGGCGGCCTAGTTAGTCGAAATAGGGTACAATGATACTATATAAAGCTGAGATTTTATATGTATTTATACTACACAAGAGTAAATTTATTCAAGAGAAATAAGAAATAAATTTACTTAAGTACCTACCTATGAGCGAGTGAGGTTTGTTTTTTGTAAGCGCGAATACTTAAGGTTAGTTTCCGGAGAATGGTATACAGTAGCGCCCCACAACGCCCCTCTTTACTCATTACGGCGCACACTTTGGGAACCTCTGCCTCAACATCTTATAATGATATAGCGTGGTGTCGTTCTTGCAGATAAAGTCGCCTCGTTCGCACAGTTTATTAGACAACATTCTCATAAGCTTGTCAACTGAAAGGGACGGATGGATTACCCAGAGAAAATACAAAATAAACCTGCTTCACTGTAAAATTACATCAAATCGCTTAATTATTAGGCTTAAGTAAGGTACCTATTGGCATCGAATTGAATATCACTTTATAAAGTATTGAGTCTGATACACAAATCACAAGCATCCATTACTCTGCTTCTACCACAATGTTTTTTTGAAAATGTGCTCATAATTTGAGGCAGGTACTATTCATAATACACATTATGGGCGGTAATATTATATGGGTATTAACTGGTAAGTTTCCACTGATATAAAATACTAAGAATACATAATATTCCAACTGTCCCAATTACAACATGACAGGAAAAAAATATATGATAAAGTTGAGGATTTTTTTTGGCTGTTAAATTGTATGTGTAACATAGCCATGTAATTACAAATAATCGATTACCAGCAATAGATCAATATACATCAGATCTAGGCTAAAGGTGCAATTACTGCCCGTTTACTGTTTCACTTTAGTACCTTTAATCCAAACACCATTTTGAGGAACTGCTCATAGTGGATCGTGATGACGCCATCTTGGTCGGTGTCGAACTGACGGAATGCTGACGTCAAGGTCTGAAAGAGAACTTACTGTTAATAGGTTTTACATGATTATTTTTTTGTGGGCCTCAAGTCACTTAGCTGTAATGCTACCTTCTGCGCTGAGTTTGTAGGTTCGGTTCCCACCCAGGACAAACATTTTGTGTGAGGAACATAGTTTTTTTTTATTAAGTTTAGGCAAACAATGTTGGATCTGGTTTAATTATAATAAGTATTCTATCAGTTATCTAGGACCCATAGTACAAGCTATGCTTTTAATTTAGGGCTTTATGGCACTGTGTGAAATTTCCACCAATATATACTTATTAATTATTTAGTTTCATTACTCTAATCAAAATAGTAAGGGAAGAGGTAAATATGTTTATATATGGTGAACATTGCGCCTTGACTATTGGTATAGCATGACAGATAAATGATTTTGCGTAAAATATTACTGATTAATCATAAGTATCTACTTAACATTATTAAACTCATTCTATTTATCACATACTTTGGCACAATATGAGTAATGCCTCAGGCACTTATCAAATCTCAATGAGCAAATAATGAAGACTAAATATTGTGTGCACTCACACTGCTAGTAGAGCAATGATATGCAGGTTTTGAGCTAAAAGTTGGATAAAAATTGTTATAACACAAAGTTTTTCATTACGAATTTTTGATTATTTAATTATTGTAATTATTTTGGGTTTCCTTCCACTATATCATAAATATATATTTTTTGCGTTAAAGTAAGCACCTAAGCAGATGTCTTACCTGGTGTTAAGTGGTAACCTCTGTGTATATCAAGCAATACGACTTGGGTCCTCCTCTGTGGGGTACAACAAGATTCAAGTCACCTTGTATGCACGAATAACAGAGACGTGTAGGTGGAATGTCTCATATACCTGTAATTTCACCAACAACCGCATGCATTACTGCCTGGCGGCAGAAATGGGAATGGCGGCAGTACTTCCCCAGACGAACTTGGCTTAAGTTCTACTGCTAGAATTGCATTGGCCACAATAAGTCCAATTGTACTTACATACAAAGTCACACAGCACTGGATGAAATCATCAAACAGGATTGTGCCGCGGCCGAATCTATCAAACTTCTGCACCATAACATTAATAATCTCATCTGAGAGGCGGTAGCCGAAAGCGGTGAGGGCGTTCTTCAACTCATCCTTGTCAATGTTTCCAGAGTTGTCCCGGTCGAACGATCGGAAACAGTTCTGCCAGTCACTGACATACTTCCACAGTGCTCCAAAGTCTTCAAATGATATCACACCTCTGTTCTGTTTGTCAAACATACCTGTAAAGGTGAAATAAATTGTTGTCTGTCTGTTTTTTCGGGTAATCTCTGTAATGGCTGGACTGATTTTGATAGACTTTCACTGCAAATACAGATGTTATAAGGAGTAACAGACTACTTTTAAATAGGTTGTTACAATAATTTATAAAATGTCTAAACAACACAAACAAAGTACAAACCAAATTCAACGTGGGTGAATCCACAGGCACAGCTAGTTTTGAATATATCTATACTTTGTTCATGGAGAGACAAGCTACTATTCAGCATTGTCCTTTGCATAATTATTGTATGGTTTTGCTTGCAGTTTCATAAGTTTTTCAGTCTTTGCTGCCTTTTAGTAAACAGTGTAGGGTTAGATGACATTCAAGCAAGTCAGGTTGATGATATTAAGTTATACAATTTTGTTTGGTTATTATTTTTTATCTGTACTACCTATTATCCTCATAAAAACAATGTTTTTGTTTCATTATTACAATTATAACTGTAACATAACCTAACACAAATGAGCAAAGTGACGGAGCATCCAAACTGTTTTCTATACTGTTACATATATCATGTGAACCTTTGTAAGAACCACCGAATGGTACCGCATGAGAAGAGTATGACATTTTAATCATAATGGAAGCATGCCCCAAGTACACTGTCAGTATGTCTACCTAATGGTGTGTGGTTCATTCCCTATTAGCTTGATTCCAATAACAATCTATAGACTAACATAATATTATGATTGAATTCAACAAAAATCAAACAGC
Source organism: Chesias legatella (assembly GCA_947359385.1). Classification (NCBI taxonomy): domain Eukaryota; kingdom Metazoa; phylum Arthropoda; class Insecta; order Lepidoptera; family Geometridae; genus Chesias; species Chesias legatella. The sequence continues at coordinate 3,409,912 of OX375768.1, read as the reverse complement.
CTTCATTCTCAAAAGGGTTGTTTGATTGTTGATTCAACTATAATTGAAATATAGACAAGCGGTAATCTTATCTTCACCATTAATTTTTTCCCCATATATAATTCAGCTAAATCATTGTTTCAGTATCTAAACCTTCCTCCATGAAATTCTTGATAAAACCAACAATTCTGGATTCCAGATATTCCTATATTCCGAAGTGTAGGTACCGGTTGATTACTCATGATTTGACATTAACTTACCGATCATGAGCCTTACAGTTTCTGGATTGAAAGGATTCCACGTCCCATTTGATAATGCTTGTTGTAGTTCATCAGCAGAAATGTAGCCGCTACGGTCTTTATCAACTCTGAAAGGGAGCAGTAGGTTATTCAAAAGTAGTAGTTGGAGGTAAAAGTAATTCCTATATGACACTGTAAGATACCAACAATATTTAGTGAATCAAATGTATGTTTAATTTGTGATTGTTATTGTAATAGACTGATACTGTTAATTGAAATTCATATGCATGTAAAGGCAGATTTCAGTGGAGCTAAGTATTTGAGACTTTGTTGCAAAAAGGAACATGTTATAATAATTAATAAAGTATCTCTATTTGTAAGTTGAGGTAGTAAGTAAGTAACAAAAATAAAGCCTTACCTTCTGAATATATCCCATAAAAACTCTCGACTTGGCACTGGAGACTGGAAAGCCATTTTTCTGTAAAATACATTGAATTTTGTAGTTGTTTCCCATCATTATGATATATACATATACACAGAAAAAAAGAGCAAAGGTCCTGTTTGCACTGAAGCTAATGGTTACACAGTACGGTAACCTGCAGTCCTATATTTACTTCTTTTTAAATCTTCTAAGCCAGTTTATAGGATTGCAGTCACAAAGAAAAGCGCTAACAAGAGGCGAAGTTGTGTAAGTTTATCTACCTCTGCTCGTGGTCGGAATGGAGCGTATTTTACAATAAAAAATTAAAATGTGTCAACCAGATCAACACTATTAACCGGTTTAACTTTTGTATGAGTAAAAACGTCAGAGACGTAAACTAGGGACACGTCATGGATGTCGTCATAATATAGCTGAAAAACAATATATTAGTGGTGAAAATAAATTATTTTTGGTATAGAATGGTAATTAAGTTTGTTAGAAGAGCTGAGATACTGGTGAATTACGTGCAAGTAAGCTAACAAAGGAAATAATTACTTAGTGAATAATCGCAAAGCAACATGCAAATCAGAACAAGCCGCTTTCAATGTTTACTTACAATAATTTTTCAAAATCGCTGAACACTTTGCAAACTTAATTGTTCCAGTTGTAATTTGTATTTGGTATATTTCATAAATTCAGAATTATTGTTGTCAGTGATGACTGCAAAAAATACACAGCCCGTTCTCGATGGTTACGGGCTTACGGGGTTTACTGATTGTATGACGGACGTATGACGTTGACTGTTGACGAGACGAATGTCGAAGAGACCGAGATTGAAGAACGATGCACAAACGATGGATGTGGAATGATGAATGAATGAACAGAATGGGTTGGGTAAACAGAAGAAAACTATAGTGCGCGCAGAATGTCATTGTGCGCGCAAGATAACTCTGCGCGCGACGGGTGGCGTACTTAATGTTGCCAACTTAAGGTAGGTTTCACCTTTCACCAATGTCGGGAAATTCAAATTTTAAACAGGTTTTCGGCCTCGTAGCTAGGTTGGAATTTGAAGAGGAAAATTAAAAGTCTACAATAGCTTTGTAAGTCTTTTATTGAATATCTAGTAGTTTTTAACCAGGTGACGAAAGCTAAATACTGCTTAATTTAGAAGGTTCTTGTCATAATTTTGACGATTCAGAATTAGAAGAAAAGTATTCCAGTTCGAATCAACAATAGAAAAGACTTAAAAGTGGTATATTATCATTCTATTCCAATTGGCAAGTAGGTAAGGAAATTACAGGCAATGTAAAAAAAAGGACTGTTTTTTTCAGAAGACGAACTCGAGTGAGTTACTGAGTGACAAAGAGAAAGCAAACATGGAGCCCACAGAATTCAACTTTTTTATAGTAGCTACCCACCTTATTGTACCAGTATTACCAGTATTTTGTATGTTTTCTCAATTAATTTAACTACTTTTTCTTATCAGGAATGTATGAGTGATTATGTATGTTCCTATATTTGGGAAGATAATGCTTCCTGTAACACAGTTTCTGTTGACTAAAACAGGAGACAGAGCTTCAACAGTTATTTGTACCCTTACTTTGTTAATAAATATTTTTGTATTTGTATATTACATGATAGATTAAAAGACAACCAAGCTTCTCGTTTTTTAAGAACACGAACATTTTTAAAGAGCGATTTTAGGATTCTAAAATCCATTGCCTCGTGGTTGACTCTGCACCTCATTATTTCCTTGGTTACCATAGTTTTTAACATCAAAACAAAAAGAGATCGGAAATTATTAGTTCGTTTCATTAGTAACATCTGGCTATCGAGACAATTATGGACTACGAATTTAATCGCGTTGATTACATAGTATGTGGGATTACCTATCCTAATACTCTAAAAATTTTACCTTCATCAGGCCAAAAATCAGAACAAAAGGTAACTAAATATTGTGTGGACTTAATTGTGGTGATACGTATAAGTAACAAATTACGGTCTAGTTTAGTGTAGACGCTAGTCTGATGCTTTACCGCTGAGTAAGTTATTGAACAAACAAGCGAAGTTAAGTTTTAGTTATAATTAATATAAATTAAAGTTAATAAAAATTAGTAACAATGCTTGAATTATGGTAATACGTAGTTAAGAGATCCTCTGACACGAAGTGTCTTCGAATGGTCCATATTGATTCTAATAACCAAGTCGATAATTATTAAATAAATACTTTATTATTAAAAAAGTTACGTACTTTAAATTTTAAAGTAGGTAACTTGTTACAATATGGTACCTATTTATTCCGGTGTCAGTGTGAGTGTAAATGCTTTTATTGTATTCCAGTTCGCAATCGGTGATAAAAATGGAGTTCTGCAATGTTTGAGCATTAAAGATGAGGAACCAATCGTACAATTTAAAACTCTTCCAGGGAAGTCTATTACATCAGTCCAACTTGCATCAAGCAATGGTAAGAACGTAAGCAGCTAAATATTTTATGGTTACAATTAAATCAATTAAGGTTAATTGTTAAAATTAATTAAGGGCTTTGTTGGCTTTCACAGTTAATACACATTTGCATTAGATAGGTTTTGCTTTTCGTCGCTAATAATACATTTTCTCAAAACGATTTCAATTAGTGACTCCTAACAATAAGGACCTACCTACGTTCCGAAACATACACATTCACGGTGAGGCAATTCTACCAAATGGAAGTCGATCAGCGAGCTATGGAATTAGCTATCCATGGAGTCACTCTGAAGGATAAAATCTTAAACGAAATTTACAGAAGACAAAGTCGATTACTTAGCTAAAGTATATGATACGGAAGATCCGATAACCGCTTGGCCAGACGAGTAATAAATGCTGTACCTACAATAATATATATATATATATATATATATATTATATATATATATATATTATATATATATATATATTATATATATATATTATATGAATATTATATATATATATTATATATATATATTATATGAATAAATATATTTACAAAAAAATATATATAAGTAAAGTAAGTTATCTCGTTCCCATGATACAAGCTATAGCCAGCTTATTTTGGGGCTAGATGGCGCTGTGTGAAATGTCCACCAATATTTATTTATTTTATTTATTATAAATAAATAAGGTTGCTAACCGTATAAAGTTCACTCCCCATACATTCCCACGATTAATTAGAACTAATTATTTCCCTAAATGAAATAAAATTGTTCTCTGGACAGGTGGGTCTGCAAAAACGGTGTGTTTTTTAAAACGAAAACTTACCCAAGGCACAGTTATGTTTTAGGATTATCATGTTTTATTATTCTTTTGTGTTGTATTTATTTCAGGTATACATGGAGATAAAATATTTGCAGCCTCTGGAAATGAGGTCAAAGGATACACTAGAAAAGGGAAAGTTTTCTTTACCATAGAGACTTCTCTTACGGAAACAATAACAGCCATGTAAACAAATTTATAAATAAATTGTATAATGTTTCGATGCAGATATCTTTGCACAGTTCTGTCATAAAATTATTAAATTCTAAGACGTTATTCCCCTAGGTGTGTGGTTGGAAGCGATTTGATACTCTGCAGTGGACGAACAATTACCTTCTACAGTGATTTACAAGAAAGTAGCTCTTACACTTGTGAAGACAGAGTGCTGGATATTGCCACATTCGAAACTCCTAACGTAAGCTATCTAGACACACTTAGTATTAATAACTATTCATCTTAATTTTTAGCCTATTTTATTCTAGGATCTGCTGCACATAGGCTTCACTCAGTGTCAGTCTTTGGCTCTTTTTACCCAATTTCTGCTTACCTCACGCAAGTCGTCGCTCCACCTTATTGAAAATGCTTTACGCTTTGCTTTCCCCTTCGTGGTCTCTACTCGAGTGTTAGTATTTATCTATTGCTCATGACAATACTTATGTTTAGTCTTTGCCTAGGAGTCACGGGTGGAAGAAGGAAATTACAAAATTGTTCTTCCTGCACTTACAATTAGTTTAGTTTGCTAAATTATATACCTACTTACTTTTATGACTTCAGAAGTGTCTTTTACCTGGCGGGGTTCTAGAATAACGTGGTAAGGGTTTTTGAGGACTAGGCAGTGGTGCCGGTTTAATGGTTTGTCCTAATAATGACAATCAGTGCTTAATGGCGGCGTTTACTTGGATATCCCTGTCGAGCAGCGCACTGATTATAGTTGATTTCAGAGTACGAAGCTCCGACTTCTCATACTGATTGCAAACAAAGGTACAGCTGTCATGGAAAACGGCCAGTTGGTGTCTCGTATTGCAATATCTTCGGGACCGTGTCGTCTTGCCGTTACTCCTTTTAAAAACACAGATGTTTTTTCATTTTATGGTGCAAGCGACGGATCCATTGGAGTCATCACGTATGCACAGTATGTGAGAGATTCATTTTGTAGAGATAGATTTTTAGAGCCCGTTTAATTATCAAAACCTATTGTGATTGCAGATCTAAACTTTCTAGTAAATGCTTAGTTGAGGGGCAAAGCCTCGGTTCCGTAGCATGTCTGGGCTGGTATTTCAACAATGGCAATAACTATTTGGCTGTCGGTCGTCACGACGGTTCCGTACAGCTTTACCATATCAACTTCGACAATCTTGAAGAAAAACCGAGACTTAAGTATACCTACGTTAGTATTTTAACTTTAATATACAATTGATATTTCCTAAGGTTTCTAGGCCTAAAAGTGTTCTTTTGTTGGCTACAGTTTTGTGGAGAGCCGATAACGTCTATAAACGGTGGGTGTATTGGAACCGAAGAAAATGAATTGCTTGTTGCGTCATTCTCTGGGAGAGTATTTGCACTTCGGGCTGGACACAAATCTGGAGCAGCTGCGTTGTCAAAACTGCCTCAGGACGCTTTAGCTGCAAGACGCGCTAAGCTTGAGTAGGTATATTGAATGGCAAACCATTACCTATGATTCTTATAACAGTAACAATGTATCTCGACATCTATTTTATTTACAGAATTGAAATTGCACGGTTAGAAAAACAGACGTCAAATGAACGCGATAAATACCAACGTAGCACGCGGTCTCTTAACTCAAGCATATCGACACCACCGCTATTGGATATACAGTATGAGGTAACCTCTTGCGTTTAAAATGTTGTATCTGTTTAGTAAATTCTAATTGTCAATTGAATTGTCTACCTATATGAATAAAAATGTAGGTTTTTACGAATACACGTGCTCACAAAATAAAAAAAACAAATATGCAAATTGATAAAGCTGTCGTTGATACAGGTATCGGGAGCAAGTGAAGATGGATGGCAAGAAACAAGGATAATGTCAGCCGTTCCTTTGGATATGCTGTTTATTTATTGTAAAATTAAACTGTTGATGGAAACTGATAGTGCAGCAGTTTTAAGCGTCTGCACATCGCAGGTATTTAACTCATTTTTTCATCTTTCGAAACTCCGCAAAACATGCATAATATTTTTTTATGTAATTATATGGATTATTTCTTGAAAAATATTGTATTGCACCTATTGTAAGTGCACAGTAGGTAATTTTTCTTTCTTTTGTTTTTATATTGTACATACATTAATTCTCTATCAGTCCGATCGGCCATCTCATATCAAAGCAATGACTATGTAAATTTCTATCGATGGTTTCTCTAAAATAACTTAATAATAATGATAGCAGTGAAATGTAATTACGAGTAACTTATTATCTTGATTCATCGTCTTCTAGTTGTTTTTCTTCAATGAATCGGTTCATTAAAGAAAAATAACTAACTTCAATATTTTGTTCGTTTGGAATAGGAAAAATCGGCTGATCTATTAGCTACTGTAAGATGTCAAGCAGGTACCAGGCGGTTGTGGGTCCGTATGCGCAGAGGAGAGGAAAGCTCTGACACGAAGCCGGAGTCTGTGCTAGTGCACATATACGCACTACCTGCTGGGGCTCCGAGAGTGGCACGACTCTTCACAGTTAGATTGGCAGCTTTGCCTTATTACTCGAGGCATGAAGATTTGGATTGTGAAAAGCAGCCAAGGTGACTAGTATACTTTCCTTATTCTGAGTTTCGTGATAAGTGTTCCCATTTCAGATAGTTAACTAAATAGTTTTCTCTAATTGTTTACTTATTAATTTCAGACCCTGGTGTGAATTGCGGGTATCAGGCAAGTTTTCAGTGGCTGAAATTACATCTTGGTTGACTGAGGCTTTGCCAGGAGATTTGCCAAGACCAGCCACGGTTATCAGTTTTGCGCGCTCCCATTCTCTTATTGGAACACTGCTCGTGTGTCAATATCAGTAAGTTTATCTAAATAAATAAATAAATATTGGTAATATTGGACAGTTTCACGAGCCGAAACTAAGCATAGTTTGTATTATGGGAACCAGGCAACTGATAGAATTACTTATACAGGGTTACAGGAAAAGTCGTGCTAGATCCGTTAAGGGCGTGGAGTACCCATCATTTCTGACTTATTTCACTATGAAACACCCTACCCTAAACTTAACCCTTTTCGAGATATTCGACTTTTAATTTTTTATTGAATAATGCCGATTTTTAGGCTACGAAATTTATTTTTGTTTATTTTGTGTATCTTATTATTATTATTATTGCATTTTTACATGTGTAATAAGATGCTTTAGGACATCAATCATTAAAATAGTGCATAAGTTAATTGAATAGACCGTAGTAGACAAGTGAAAGTAAAAAAATAAAAAATATATTAGCAAGCTTATTTTTCTCTAAGGGATATCTAAAAAAAATATTATGACACTTGTTCGGCAGATATTTTTTAAAATATCTACGTTTCATCAGCTATCTAACGAGGTCTAACAATCTAGGGTTTGTATTACATTTCGTGGAAAAAAGTAGTTGGGACGCTCCAGGTAGCAGTTCTAACGGTAGCTCGTAACGAATACATAACTCGCTACCCCGGTCGTCGAGTGCCGGATGTGGCCTGTTTTGACAGAGTTTATCGAAGACTTAAAGAAACTGGCTCTGTTTTGAGACGAAATACAGACATGGGAAGACCACGAATTGACGACGAAGAACAGGACAATGAGATAGTGCAACGCTTTCGAGCGGATCCGACTACTTCCACTAATATTGTTGCCCGTGATCTGGGACTTTCGCAATGGAGAGTGTGGTTTACAGTGCATACTGCTGGCCTATACCCGTACCATTACACGCCGGTACACGTTATTGAAGAAGGAGACCCCGCGAGAAGATTGGACTTTTGCAGATTTATGCTAAATGCTGACGTAGAAGACCCAGATTTTCTAAGAAATATCTTGTGGACGGATGAGTCCAAATTTGATAAAGATGGCATAACCAACTATCACAACGTCCATTACTGGGCCCCAAAAGAACTAAGGAATCCCAATAAGAAAAGAGTGAAAGGGTCCCAACGAAGATTCAGCGTGAATGTGTGGATGGGCATTATCTCTAATCATTTGATTGGACCTTACTTTCTCCCGGATAATCTAAATGGGGAAAGCTACGAAAATTTCCTGAGAGCAGACTTGAGTGATTTGCTGGATGATCTGCCACTCAACCTGATCAGGGACATGTGGTTCCAACACGATGGCTGCCCTGCCCATTTCAGGAGAAGTGTCAGAGACTGGCTGGACACAAATTATCCAAACAAATGGATAGGACGAGGTGGGCCGTTGCCATGGCCAGCAAGAAGTCCGGACCTAACTCCCATGGATTTTCATGTATGGGGGTGCATGAAAAGTCTTGTGTACAGCGAGCCGAATCCAGTTTTGTCTGTGGAAGACTTAAGAGAAAGGATTGTGGATGCAGCAAATAAAATGAGGACCACGTTGACCACTGGAGTAGTGAAGACTGGTCTCCGTAGAAGGATGCGACAATGTTTCAGAAATAGAGGCGGCCATGTTGAACATGAACTGTAGAATAAGAAAAAGTTGTGTGAAAACCTTTAATAAATGACATTTCATGTATACCTAATGTTTTATTTTACTTTTTAGGGCTAAGTATAAATTTTCTTCTCCACTGTCGCCTATGAAACTAATTTTTTTCCAATGCATTTGAATAAAACCCTAGATTATTATACCTCGTTAGATAGCTGATAAAACGTAGATATTTTAAAAAATATCTGCCGAACAAGTGTCATAATATTTTTTTTAGATATCCCTTAGAGAAAAATAAGCTTGCTAATATATTTTTTATTTTTTTACTTTCACTTGTCTACTACGGTCTATTCAATTAACTTATGCACTATTTTAATGATTGATGTCCTAAAGCATCTTATTACACATGTAAAAATGCAATAATAATAATAATAAGATACACAAAATAAACAAAAATAAATTTCGTAGCCTAAAAATCGGCATTATTCAATAAAAAATTAAAAGTCGAATATCTCGAAAAGGGTTAAGTTTAGGGTAGGGTGTTTCATAGTGAAATAAGTCAGAAATGATGGGTACTCCACGCCCTTAACGGATCTAGCACGACTTTTCCTGTAACCCTGTATACTTTATTCATAATAACATATCCAGACCCAGATCCATCCAGATCCACAAATACAAATACATTTATTCACAAAGCAAGAATTTTTCATATTTTTAATTACTGATGGTCCGCGCTTTAGGACTAGCCTGTGTCGCGATGAACTTCTATGTCTGTCACAAAAAATAATCTCAGGGGTAGGAATCGGACCTACAACGTAAAAAACAGTTACCTACTACCGAGCTGTGACGCCAGCCGGCCAGTTTTTCTACAAAACTTACAAGTCTCAAAATTATACCGTGATAGTTGCATTTTAAGTAATGTTGGAAATGTGATTCTGGATTCTCGAACACAAAATGTAGAAGCCATCTACTTAAGTCGAATTCCTTAAAATCAAGCATCTAAATATTTGTATTACAGAAGAGGCTTGGCCATCTTCAAATCAGATAATGTCTCTACCATAGCTGTCATGAGAGGTGTTGTGTCAAATTGCTCAGTGGAAAATGGAATCAAAGCTGAGATAACTTATGGTTAGTGAATGTTTTCTTTTGAAAATGAATGATTAAATGAATAAATGATTATCGTTTTACATACTTATAATAAATGTTGTTTTTTTCAGACGTGGCACTAAATTACCGTATTAAGTCATTCGAACTACTGGAAAGCCAACTTAAATTGGAGTATCAGAAGAAAAGAGATATTGAGTTACGAAAAGCTATTAGGTAAAGTGCTCGGGGCTATCTACACTAGCGTTTTATTGGCCTTTTATCGACGTACCGGGCATCGGCAATAGCGTTCTACTTACAAAACGACATCCTAGCGGCGAGCTTTAATTAGTTATTTTGCTAGATAGTTTTTAAGCTATTGCATAGCTTCTATCGCGGGCCTTGAGCGTGGAGACCGAATCCAGAAATTCCGTAACGAAAAAACCTAACACCCCCCACTCCGACCGGCACAGCGGTGATACTAAAAATAATAATAATAATAATAAATAATAATAATAATACTAATAATAATAATAAATAAAAATAATAATAATATAATAATAATAATAATAATAATTAATATAATAATATCAATAATTATAATAATAATTAAATATTAAAATTAAATTAAATTAAATTATTATTTTATTATTCTTTTAATAATGCTATGCAATAGCTTTACCGCGGCAGTCTCCGAGTGCCACACGTCTTTTTTATTTAAATATCTATTTGTCAATGTTGTTCCTAACAAAAGTCTCTGGGTAAAATGGAAAAATGTTGTGTTGTCATAGACCTGCGCCAATTGACGTCTATTTTAGAAACATGGCCATGAATAACACTCGTTACATTGAAATTTAGGTGGGTAGGTACTCATTTGAATCGTAGTGCAACCGCTGCGCGCTAGCTGTGATCGCCAAAAAAAACGGTAGTAAGGCCTTATAAAGTATGCTAGAGAAAGCAAAATACTTTTTAAAACAATTTGTATGGGTATTTGGTGGTCTTAATACACATTATAATTTACAGTACATTGGATTTGGATAATAAAACTATGAATGAAGACGGACAGCTATTATGTGATGAGTACATGAATATTTTTAATTCTACAGAAGAAGAGTATAATAACTCACACTTTAAGGAACTTGCTGGTAGGTTTGGTTTTATATATAATAAAAAAATCACTAGTCTCAAATGATCACTAATTAAATCTAAAATAATCACTAGATTATAGTTTTATGTTTCGTACCCAATGAACGGGATTTTACGTGCCCGCTTTCCATCCGCAGAGCTGGAGCCGAGGAGAAATTTCACACCGATATTTCTCCTCGCACTTGGCCAGGATTAATTATATATCGTTTTTCTTTAAGTTTGCACTATATTATATCCTCACTAGAAGAGAGCGTAATGGCCAAGATATAAAATACGCAAATGCGTGACATGTGTGCACGAATTGGTAGGTACTCATAGTGAAACTAAATAAGTGTGCAATAACCAAGTTGTGGAAACCGGTCGATATGTCCTAGAACCAAAAATTCCAAGCCAAAGGCCCATCAGTCCATTTGCTCTCGCTTATCGGAGGGTAGGCACAGAAGAGCCAAATATCCCTACTCTACTGCTCTATTCTCTCTGGTTAGCTATGCATCTCTGCAGTTTGTAAATTAAAGGATGCTACGTAAATAAACTTGTTGGTCATAGAACTATTGGTTTCAGGTATAATATTCCAGTGGAACATAGATTGGCACATGCTCTCGTTGAATAGTGAAAGCAGCCACTTTGTCAACGAACAGTTAAAAACCGCATTGAACGGATGTGATATAATCAAAATAACAAAAATACTGACCAACAGTACAGGTTTTACGACTTAGTTTCTTAAAAGTAGTAGATACGTAAGAACATAACTTGTTAAACATTTAGGCCGATTTATTATGCATTAATATAACGTGAACGTGAACGTGTATAACGTGATCTAGAACGCTTTTACACACTTAGACCAAATGTAATCAGAGAGCAAACCAAATAATTGTTTGGATTTAAACAATTATTTTATTTTCTCGTTTGTCAAATTCTCACCAAGTAAATGTTAACCCATTTGAAATAAATGATAATAAACAGAAGTGTTAGTTATTTCATGGTTCCCCAAACTTGACGTAATATCGCTCAGTAGCTAAACTTAAGGCTCTTAAATAGATAGGTATTCATTTTTATTATTTTATATTAATCTAACACACGCATAAAATAATACTACTTTCCACTTCGACACGATCGATTTGGTATCACACCGTGAATTTGCAACAACGAAACATTTACAAGAAAACTTGTGGAAGCGCAACAAGTTTGACGTTTTATAGGTTACAAATAATTACATACACTATCTCTACAAATTTCATAACATGTTCAAGACTTTTAAATTTATTGAACTTAAAAAAGAGTTTTCCTTTGAAAAACTACGTGGCTGGAAAAGTAATGAGTGGATACGGCAAAAAACGTACCTAGTTGAGAGGTTTGTTTAATCGCTGAGTGAAAATTGAGTGGGCAAGACATACATAAATATCTTATTAAAAATATTATAAAAAAGCGGATTTACTAGAAAAATCTACAAACAGTGGAGACTGTGGGTCAAAAGCAGACCCGATGCCACTGCCAACAATATATAAGGACATGCTGACTATAAATCTATGAAGAAATAGCCAACCGTCTACCATAGAACCAAATGGGCTTCCGTCTATGAGCTAAAAATGAAGATGATGGAGTCTACTGGATATCAAATATCGATACGTGACGACAATGCTCGGCTAATATGGTTCTGATAATTAATTTACATGGTAAATTATTAGGCTGTGCAATATCATGCCGTAAATTATCAGGCCGTGCATTATTTTGACTGTACTAACATTATTTATTATTTGTCTCTCTCCTTGGTTAGGATTGCATTTTTGATTTCTGAAAGTTAATACATTTGACCAAATCTGTGTAATTATAACCTAAATACTACAATTTTAGTTATAATGGAAATTGATAAAGAAGATGTGTTTCAAGCCATTGTGTTAATGGACTCTTTTAACAATAATTTTATACCCATTACTAATTACAAACCTATGGTAAGTATAATTCTCATAAAACTCATATGACGAAATACCCACTAATTAACGAAAGACTTTTTCCAGGCATTTCTTTCAGTGGCGGGAGTTCCTCTGATAGATTACGTGCTAGAGTCTTTAGCTGTAGGTGGAATAACTGAAACAGTGTTGTTTTGCTGTCAAGATGCGCCTAAAATAAAGGAATATGTTAAGTAAGTGAAGTCATAACCATTTATAAGCAGAAGTGTAACGTCCACTCTACTTAATTCACCTGCATGATGCCGGAATATTCGTTATTCCAGGTTGGTCATCATCTACCTATGTACATTCATTTATTTTTCATGTTACAGGCAGTAGAACTTATGTCATATTTGTGCGAGAAAATACTGCTACCATACCCATTTCTGTCGTCAAGCAGCAGTCGCGTTACTGTATTCTGCTTTGAAATGTGTGGTTGCCGGTGAAATATACAGACATGAGGTATTCCACCTTCAAATGTCGAGAGTTAGGGGCACATATGATGCAACTTGGGTTGTACTTAATTAGGGGAGGGCCCCAAGTTGTATTGCTTGTTATGGGTACAGGTTACCACTTACGCCAGGTGTGGCTTGTTCTATAACTTAATCACTTAAAAAATCTGCCAAATTCCTCCTTAATTTGGTTTGTAGTAATTAAAAAAAATACATTATGTATATTTTTTTTTACATTTACCTTTATTGAGGTTATATTCATATCTTGATGTTTTTACAGAAAAAATGAAGATAAATGGAAATATTCAATGGATGTGCAAGTAAGGTCTTCTGACACATGTCGTTCTATAGGTGATGTTATGAGAGAAATAGACGCGGCTGCACTAGCCAAAGGAGATTTCATTCTTTTGGGCATCAACACTATCACAAATATAAACTTCGTGTCGTTGTTGGAACAACATAAGTTAGTAATAATTTAAGACTCATTAATTAAAACAGTTAATTAAAACATGCCAATGTTGACTCTTTTACTGAACATACCAATAAATTAATGTAGATGTAAAAAAGCTGAGGGCAGGCCTTAGTGGTACTTACTTACTGGCCTTATAAGGGATGTTGGTTAAACCAATAAATATAAAATAATTAAAACCTCAAGTAAAAACTACACCACCAATACAAATAGTATTGTGCTAAAAAAATTACTACAGCTTCATCTCACTTTAAAGTGTTTAAAATTAAGATAAACATGGGCCATCTTGCCCATGTTTGAAATGTGTGAAATGTCCACCAATATTTATTTAAATTTTCAGACAAACTTGTAAGAAGGACAAGGGTGCAGCAATGACATTGGTCTACAATGAGTTATCTTGGGATAAACCACTGGTTCAGTCTGACAAATCAGTGTTCTTAGCTGCCGACGCCAAAACGAAGAAAATATTAGTTCATCAGAAGTTCTCTCCCAAATGTAAAGACAATACAATTACATTGCCCACGGTATGTTGCTATATACAGATACATATCCATGTATTTATATACATTGATATGTATCATATAGATCTATGCCACTGTTCATAGTTATCCATTCCTTTCAAAACTTGCCTGAAAGAGGCCGCACATTTGTTTTATTTTATTTATTTTATTTTTACAATTTTAGGAAATCTTACAGCTAGCTTAATGAATAAGTTAATAAATTAAAGACTTAAGACATTTAATAACATTATTCTATTCTATTATATACTCCCCGCAGTGAATATTTCATCCCACGGGAACACTGCACTTTTTGGGGATCAAAGAAAGCTATGTGTTATTCCACAATATAAACTACCCTGGTACCAAATTTCATCCTAATCCGTTCAGCAGTTTGAGCATGATGTGCACACAAACAAACAGACAAAAAGTTCGAAAATTGTTTTTATACATTCTGTTACTTATCCTACCGTATCAGTTTATTATTTGCTAAAATATTTAATGTACAACCACATGGCATGTCTACGATTTTATTATATGTGTAATAAGATATATAGATTATTATTATACAAGATATTTTTCATTTTGATTTATTTCCAGAGACACATCTTGAGTAATTGTGAACTGAAATTGCATCACAACTTGGTAGACCCCTATATAGCAGTGTGTTCACCGTCAGTACCTCCATTATTTGCGGATAACTTTGACTTCCAAACACGAGATGACTTCATACATGGCCTCCTTATCCAGGAGGATATTCTAGCGGATTCCTTGTATTACACAGTCATTCAACCCAAGTATTATGCCGCTGCTGTTAATAACTGGAAGATCTATCAGACTGTTAGGTGAGAAAAACCAATCTCTTAGAAGCGTTCAGTGCACTCTGCATGGACTATTGTTAAAGTGTAGGTGATACAATGAAAACTAATAGTTATAGGCAATATGAGAATGTTTGAAGGTGTGATTGGAGATATTTAAATCAATTTTGGATAACTAATTTAACAATTTGTGAGTGTAGATGCAGTGTATTCATATAGTGTGTCGCTTACAAGTAGAGAGAGACAGACTGAGATGGATCATCGGATCTTTTACCATATTCAGAAATAATACATAAGTAATAAAGGTCCATGATATGTCTAAGCTATTAGTGCTGCTACTAGTCGAGTCACCGGTTCTGCCGAGCCAGTATGGTAAAGGTTAAAAGTGCACCTCGAAGAGGCTCCTTTCGTGCACTTGACACTGTTCGAAATTTTGGTTCTAGGAATGTCGGTTTGCTCATCAATGTTTTTTTTTTCCTTCACCATTGTGAATGTGGTATAGCGCAAATCAATTTATCAAGCGAAAAACTCACTGGTGCACGTCGGGATTTTAACCAGCGACCACTGGATTGAAACTCTTATTATTATTATAGCTTATGACTTATTCTCAAATACTCAATGATGTGATCATTTTATTTTGCAGCCGTGACATATTGCACAAATGGGCTTCGCCATTAACCTTTGAAACAGGTGCATCTTCAAGTGATTTCATACACTTTGGAAAACATAATTTCAGAGACTTGACTTCTACACTAAGTAGGTAAGCACATTATTACTGTTTTGTTTATTATATTACGTTCTTGCACATTCAGTACAGTTGCGGTATGCGGGTGGTTGCCAGTGAAATTACAGGCACATGAGACATTCCACCTACACGTCTCAGTGTTACGGGTGCATACAATGAGATGATTCTTGTCTTACCTAAAGGGAGGAGCTAATTCCTATTGCTTGTTATGGGTAGTTTACCACTTAACACAAGGTGGGCCATCTGCTCGTTCCTTAAGTTAATTACATGAAAAGTATACTACAGATAAATTCCAAGATCTTGAACAAAAAAGATAGGAATGCTTGTAACATTTATGGCCTCACAGTTCAGTTGATAGTAGCCCTTCCTTTGCATTGTAGGTCGTGGGTTCGATTCCCACCCATGAAAAACATTTTTGTTACATACATAGATGTTTGTACTGTTTCTAGATGTTACTTATGTATTCTATGTATGCATTTACAATAAAGTCAGTATCAGTCATCTGGTTCCCATGATACAAGCTATATATATAAGTCTTTGGGCCTAAGTGGCTCTGTGTGGAGTCCAACAATATTTATTTATTTGTTATGGTTTTCCAGATCCTGTACCCTTGTGGAAGATGTTCTGGTTGGTAGTAATTCCGTCCTGGGTGATGACACAGTTGTCTCCAAATCTTTTATTGGTAAAAATGTCACCATCGGTAAAAATGTGACGATTGAGAACAGCTACATTATGGACAATGTTACAATCAAAGACAATGGGAGAGTTGTGAACTCCTTCATAGATGAGGAGTGCGTTATACAGGAGAACTGTACCGTTGAAGGGGGTACGATTATCGCAAGCAAAAATATTGTGCAACCAGGAACAAAGCTGCAAAGCACTGTTTTAGAAAAATCTGATGAAAAGAAAGGTATGTTCGAGGAACCTTTGAAATTAGTTGAGATGTACATTTTGATGTGAAACATCTATAGCCGCACGTAAAACCGATTTCTGGCGTGGCGACGCGTCGCCACGGCATGCGTTGCATATTACTTTTACAAAATAATGTCGATGTTTCACATCTGCCAGGCGGGCGTCCCGTGACGGCTCACATTTTTTTATTATATGCAATATGCATCGAGCTTCTATGATATAATAGTCTATTACTTTAAAGTACGCGTGACGTTATACAGTGTAAACTCCATATAGCGACACTTAGGGGACTGCGCATTTTATGGCTTTATTGAGAATTCCCCTTAAATGGTGAGATAAATCAATATTATTTCGTCTTCCAACATCGCTTATCTTTTCTCCCGCCTGCGCGTATTATTAAAACTTTTTCGCCAATACATAAAGTATTTCTCTTACGGCGAGTAAGTTCAGTAGGAAGTTTACAGTTTGTGAACAAATAAGAATATAATAACGTATAGTAGACAAGACAATGCATAACGACAGTCCAGCAGCCGAGATAAACACGCCCAAGGTAATCGCAACAAGTAAAATGACGAATTGAGATTTGAATCTTCGATACGTATGATACCAACCGTCGTGGTAAATACATGCTTAGACAAACAAAATAACTACATAATAATAGTAATGTAATAAAAAATTAAAAAGGTAAACAGCTGCAGTTCTTATTAATTATGACAACTTAGTAAGTACTGTTTATTACTTAATAATGACGTATTGTTGTCGTTATTTAGAGTGGGTGTGATGCTACATACATTGTACCTATTATGTACAAGGTAAATCAACCAAAGTAAAATAATTTTAACGTTTTGGGGAGGTTGTCGTTAAATGGAGTGGCGTTAAATGCAGGATATTCTGTATTTTGAATATTACTTATTGAATTTTCCAGGCATTTTTTATGAATTCTAAGGAAATATAGTTTTATGACTTTGACTCTGACTCCTTGCATCTTCGGGGTAGTGTGTTCTACGGTGGACATTAGTGCTGAAATAAAATAACTATTCTTTAGGAATTAATTTGAATCTCAATTTCTGAGTCTTATAATCAATTTGTTTTTAGAGATTAAGAAATCAACTTCAGAATCTGGAACAGATTGGGAGAATGAATCTGCAGGCAGCGGTGAGGATGAGTTCATAGGCTTTGATAAGACGTGGAGTGACAGTGAGTCATACTATTCATCAGATGGCAGTGAGGACTCAAGTTTGGCCGGCTCACCAGTTCCAGATGACACTAAAAGTAAATTCTCATTTTTATACTTTTCATGCAGCTCTGTGGGTTCTGCGCTGTAGGTCTGGTTCCATTCCCACCCAGGACAAACACAACATACTACGTTTGATCCATGCCTGGGTGTCAAAATGTATTAACAAAATAAAGTACATAGGTATTATATAAGTTTTCTGGTACCCATTATGCAAGCTATGCTTAGGTTACTTTGGTGCTAGAAGGTGCTGTGTGTAATGTCCACCATTATTTACTTATTTGTCAGTTTTGTGTAATTTTCCTGTTGCAACCAATTCAAAGATTATATTTTTCAGTGTTCTTACATGAAGTCATTGACAGTCTAGCCAGAGGGTACGAAGACAAACTAAAGTGTGATTTCCTCGTTTTGGAAATCAATTCATCCAGATATGCCTACAATATCCAGCTAAATGAGGTCAATTTCTATGTGGTGCGAGCTCTGCTTAGTCTGCCGATCCTCGAGGAAACTAAGACCTTTCTTGTAACTCTGAGGGACGTGTTCAAGTACTTTCGCCCCATTGTTGGAAATTATATCAAAAGCAAGTCTTCTATTATGGATTGCTTGAGGGCTGTGGAGGTAATATTTTAATTTTCTTTATTGTATTAACTTGTGTTTAGATATTTTTCATGAAATAGTTTCATTCAGAAGCCCAAAGCCTCCTGTACATGAAATGAAATATGATCATGTAGTTAGCCTGTATTATGCTATTAGCAAACTACATAGTTGGTTTAGACTAGAATACCATAAATCATACATTTGGTGATGATTTAAGTATCCTTAACCTTCATTTCCTTGTTTCTTCGTTCTTTTGCTTGTCAATTTACTTACTATATAATTTGCCATCTATTTTATGACAAATTTCCATTACATTATTCTATATCGTTTCATTTAGTGTTGCCAATTTTGAAAATAAATTATGACAAACCCAAATCTCTCAATTTGCAGGATAGTTGCATTCAATGTGAATGGTTGACAGGAAACAGCGGTCACATTTTGCACATGCTGTATGATGCTGATGTTGTTGATGAAGATTCTCTACTGGAGTTCTATGAAGACATGAAGGCAAATGACAGTGTCTTATTGAAGCAGAGTTCCATTACAAAGTTCTTTGATTGGCTCCAAGAAGCTAGTGAAGAATCTGAATAGAAGTAAAATGTCATACATTTTCAATGTAGATAAAAGGAAATAAAACTACATGTAAATAGTTTCGTCATTATTATTAATATTTGGTTATCTGTCAATCAGAGTACATTGACTATTCACCCTTGGGCAGACGATAGAATGACACTTATACACTTGTGTGTATGGGTATTGTATATGTATATGATCATTATCACATCTATATGACATATACAGGGTTACAGGAAAAGTCGTGCTAGATCCGTTAAGGGCGTGGAGTACCCATCATTTCTGACTTATTTCACTATGAAACACCCTACCCTAAACTTAACCCTTTTCGAGATATTCGACTTTTAATTTTTTATTGAATAATGCCGATTTTTAGGCTACGAAATTTATTTTTGTTTATTTTGTGTATCTTATTATTATTATTATTGCATTTTTACATGTGTAATAAGATGCTTTAGGACATCAATCATTAAAATAGTGCATAAGTTAATTGAATAGACCGTAGTAGACAAGTGAAAGTAAAAAAATAAAAAATATATTAGCAAGCTTATTTTTCTCTAAGGGATATCTAAAAAAAATATTATGACACTTGTTCGGCAGATATTTTTTAAAATATCTACGTTTCATCAGCTATCTAACGAGGTCTAACAATCTAGGGTTTGTATTACATTTCGTGGAAAAAAGTAGTTGGGACGCTCCAGGTAGCAGTTCTAACGGTAGCTCGTAACGAATACATAACTCGCTACCCCGGTCGTCGAGTGCCGGATGTGGCCTGTTTTGACAGAGTTTATCGAAGACTTAAAGAAACTGGCTCTGTTTTGAGACGAAATACAGACATGGGAAGACCACGAATTGACGACGAAGAACAGGACAATGAGATAGTGCAACGCTTTCGAGCGGATCCGACTACTTCCACTAATATTGTTGCCCGTGATCTGGGACTTTCGCAATGGAGAGTGTGGTTTACAGTGCATACTGCTGGCCTATACCCGTACCATTACACGCCGGTACACGTTATTGAAGAAGGAGACCCCGCGAGAAGATTGGACTTTTGCAGATTTATGCTAAATGCTGACGTAGAAGACCCAGATTTTCTAAGAAATATCTTGTGGACGGATGAGTCCAAATTTGATAAAGATGGCATAACCAACTATCACAACGTCCATTACTGGGCCCCAAAAGAACTAAGGAATCCCAATAAGAAAAGAGTGAAAGGGTCCCAACGAAGATTCAGCGTGAATGTGTGGATGGGCATTATCTCTAATCATTTGATTGGACCTTACTTTCTCCCGGATAATCTAAATGGGGAAAGCTACGAAAATTTCCTGAGAGCAGACTTGAGTGATTTGCTGGATGATCTGCCACTCAACCTGATCAGGGACATGTGGTTCCAACACGATGGCTGCCCTGCCCATTTCAGGAGAAGTGTCAGAGACTGGCTGGACACAAATTATCCAAACAAATGGATAGGACGAGGTGGGCCGTTGCCATGGCCAGCAAGAAGTCCGGACCTAACTCCCATGGATTTTCATGTATGGGGGTGCATGAAAAGTCTTGTGTACAGCGAGCCGAATCCAGTTTTGTCTGTGGAAGACTTAAGAGAAAGGATTGTGGATGCAGCAAATAAAATGAGGACCACGTTGACCACTGGAGTAGTGAAGACTGGTCTCCGTAGAAGGATGCGACAATGTTTCAGAAATAGAGGCGGCCATGTTGAACATGAACTGTAGAATAAGAAAAAGTTGTGTGAAAACCTTTAATAAATGACATTTCATGCATACCTAATGTTTTATTTTACTTTTTAGGGCTAAGTATAAATTTTCTTCTCCACTGTCGCCTATGAAACTAATTTTTTTCCAATGCATTTGAATAAAACCCTAGATTATTATACCTCGTTAGATAGCTGATGAAACGTGGATATTTTAAAAAATATCTGCCGAACACTTGTCATAATATTTTTTTTAGATATCCCTTAGAGAAAAATAAGCTTGCTAATATATTTTTTATTTTTTTACTTTCACTTGTCTACTACGGTCTATTCAATTAACTTATGCACTATTTTAATGATTGATGTCCTAAAGCATCTTATTACACATGTAAAAATGCAATAATAATAATAATAAGATACACAAAATAAACAAAAATAAATTTCGTAGCCTAAAAATCGGCATTATTCAATAAAAAATTAAAAGTCGAATATCTCGAAAAGGGTTAAGTTTAGGGTAGGGTGTTTCATAGTGAAATAAGTCAGAAATGATGGGTACTCCACGCCCTTAACGGATCTAGCACGACTTTTCCTGTAACCCTGTATATAGGTGTGATGATGATTTTCATATCACATTATGAATATTTGAAGGCAGTTCTCATAGTCCTACTAATATTATAAACATGAAAGTTTGTATGGATGTTTGTTACTCTTTCATGCTCAAACGGATGAATGGATTTGGATGAAATTTGGCATCAAGATAGGTTATATCCTGGATTAATACATAGGCTACTTTGATCCCGGAAAAATGGAGTGTTGCCGTGGGATTACTTATTCACCGCGGGTAACACCCGAAGCTAGTAAAAACATATGTTAACGAATAGTAGCATATTGCTGGAACTGTACGGTAGAGAAATCCTTTAACTTGTTGATGTCAAATGATGTGGGCTCGCAGGGTGAGTGCACTTTTATCTGCCTCATGTGCGTGTCCCTGCCATTCTGATGGTTGCTGAGCACAGCTATCTGTATCATGTATGTTCTGATAGGTCTATCGTGTATGTCTTTTATTGGAATCATCTCCCACCCTGAAACAAATTACATGGGAATTTAATTGATGTTAGATGGACATGTTTTGTCAACAAGTCTTGGCAATGTTATTATTATCTAGCTTAATTTTTTTCTTTAACCTGGATATTCAAGCACTACTGTGTGCCTTGGTCTATTTGCCTCAGTTATATAATTATATTATCCTTCAAACAGGATTAAAAAGATGTATCACTACTTGGTTTCAGAAACTAATGAAGGTAAGTACTTACACTTTATAAATTACCAGGTACACTATCAGTCACTAAATATGTTAACTTCTAAAGGTTTTAAAAAAGTTTTTTTTAATTATGTAGTCATAAACTTTACGAATGATGAACTTACCACTAGGTTCTATGAGCTCAATAACTTCAATTTCCTGTAGATCATTGAAATGTGTGCCAGCACGTATTGATATCCTGCTTGGAGTGTAGCTCTCGTCTAGCTTATAATCTGTGTAAATGTAAATATGTGACACCATTGTCTTGCGTTGGAACTGTATGTTCACCAAATGCGGGAGCTGCCCATCTGATTGCCAGTATGTGTCCATACAGTCATCTCTCAACTGATCTATACCAAACCCTAAAAAACAAGAACGTACAGGTTGTTATAAATGTTAATTCATGATTTGTTTACATAACAGCACTTAAGTGATTTTAAACTTGAAAAAAGTGTTTCAAGTGCCACTACAACTAGGTAGGGAAACGCTATGTGAAATTGAAGACCACTTTAGTCATCACCTCAAACAGGAACGTGACCCTGCAAAAACTCTCACTGCACCTCATTTCCACACAACAAAGTATAGAGTTCATAATGGAAATCTGCTACCAGGTGATATCATTTCTGCTAATTCTTTGAATGCTTTTAAAACCAAACTCAACAAACTGGCTACAAATAACCAACAACCAACATTGCAAAGTGAAGCAAACAAGAAATGACTTCTAACTGCGTGAAGTGGTCATATCATCAAAAGTCATCATATAATAAATGTCATTTCTAACCAATAACCTAGGACTCCTCTGGTTTTTATTAACTAGTCAGTCTGTGTCCTAAATAAGTGTCAGTCAAACAAAACCTTGAGGAAGCTGGTAGGAATTGTTTCTTTATATTCAGATAATCACATACTACAGTATCAGAACTTTGCACAGGAATGATTAGGCTTGCCCACTGCCTGTGGAATAGACATTTCTGAAGTTACCTGGTTTGCAGGAGGAAAGGCTCCAAATGGCATGATTTCCTACTTCACGGACCGACCCAGACCTCTCACTAATGAGTGGGTCTTTTTCCAAAGACATTATTGGGAAGTCCCCAGGATCGTTGGATAAAATCTTGTTTTCCGAATTGTTTTCCATTTTGTAGAAGTATGCTGCCTTTTGTTATGGGATCGTTGGCTTGAATATCACTGAGACAACAATGTACCGTGCTTTTGACTGGCGGCTTTGGAGGGTGTAAGTTTTCGCAACTGAAATCACAGATTATACTATACTAATACCAACCAGACAGACAGAAATGGAAATTTATACGGGGGTTTTAGGTGTCTACAATGGCCAAATTCGACTCGCAAATCAAATCACGATCAAAAAAAGAATACAATTACAACGGTCGCAACAACAAACAGGCGTCCCCGTCACCTATTTATTACCTTTGTAATTGACTGTCAAAGCCAGCTGTGACTTTGACATAAATACCTATTTATTTAAATGCGCGATATTGGTGGCAAAGTTGAAGGCATCAAAGCCACGCACGCAAAAATAAAAAGAAGAAGAAGCCTTTCGCGCTGTCGGTAAATATTTATTGGCTTTAACTATTTATAAATATTGGCTTTAATTATTGGTGTTGTGGCACCAATGTGTGTGTGTGGTGTTGTAGAAACCTTACTATACAATTAATTAGAATTGAAGTCACCTAATGTCGAAATGATATTTTTTTTGCTAGATGGGTCTAAAAGAGCATACGATACTTATAATTTTATAAATTTTTGAAGTACATCAAAATAATATATTTAGTTGATATTTTAGTAAGGTTTCTACAGCTTGTCATTCTTCTGAAGCTTAAAGCATGCTACGAAAATAAAGTGAGATTCTGAAATCCATATTCGGGTAAATAGTTTTGTCATAGTAAAAGAAAGCGGTTTTTCAACTAATGAGTTTCAGAATGAATGTAAGGTCTCTTCTGGTTCAGGCTTCAATGCTATTCTTACATAACATCATATATAAACGACAAGAATTACCGACGAAACATTTTTCAGCGGGTCATAAGATCTCGTTGACTAAACTGATACATTTTTAATATGTCCAGTGTGATCGATTTGACAATTGTTAACTGATAGGTAGGTAATTAGTGGTTACGCTGCGGGTTCATAATTCGAGAATGGCATGTGGCTTAGTTTACCGCGGGAACTGCCCACTCGGTGGATCCCAGACGGACACCAAATGTTGGCGTTCCGGTGTGCACACGGAGAACTTTCTAATCAAGTGTCGTCATTACCATTAGATAGACGATAAGGTAGGTACGGAAAATGTGGGAAACTCAAAAGGTGAAATATGGGGAATTAGTTAACGTCACTCCACTGGACATTATATGAATTGACTCAAATCAAGGCATAGGTAGATAGGCAGAAAACAAAAAATGTTAATCGAGCTTCCGTTGATAAGACAACATCGTTAGGAAACCTAAGTGCGGTGGTGGCCAAATTATTCAATTAATTTATTTGCTTCAAGAAGGGTTACAGCCGAGCATCTGGCTAGCTAGCTACCATCCTCAAGATGCAAATACGCCGTCAAGCAATTTCCAAACAATAATCAAGAGGTGGTTTTAGATTGGATAGTAAAATAGTAATATTGTTTTTGGCCATTCTTATTTGAATATAGTATTGATATATTATTAAATATTTTGTTCTAGCCTAGTCATAATTATGTTCTCTATTTTTTTAACATTTATATAAACGAATGTGAACGCTAATGCCGTAAATTCGGTTCGATTCCAATATTTGCTCTTATATAGGTACATGGCGGTAGTTCACTTATATATGGGTCTTCTAATTTAGTGAGTTTAAATTGTAACAAACGAAATTATACCTAAGTACCTACGCTCCGGGAGCCACGTTCCCATGTGTTTTAATTTCTAATTCCAGCTACTTGATTTTTTTATTTAAGTACCATTCACGGTCGTTGGTCAGTTATTCGATCTAGTATCATGTCTGTAAGTCAATGGCCATCCAAGGAGGTTGACGTGAACCTTTTTGTTTTTCTGACATTCACTTCGAATTGAAACCACAAAGAAAATCAATCAAATGTTAATTGTTTCGCGAGTAACTTCAGTAATCGGCCAAGGCCGACATTTTGTTTGAAATTCAACTTAATAAGATGGTTTTGGGGAAGAAACAACTGGAACAGCTATCCGGGTTTACGGTCACGGCTTTGTCGTACGGACTGGCCGGCTTCATCGGCATGGTGTACCTCACTGACTGGAAAGCTGTGGTCACTTACATCCCTTACTACAACGCCAAGTTTTCTGAAACCGGTGATAAAAAGGCTGGATGCGATTAGCTAAAGGACTTCAAATCAATACCACGTATATACACCTTAAACAGTATTGAATTGCTGGTGATTTTGGCTTTGTTACCATAGTCCTACTTACGGCTAAATATATCACAGTCTTCTAAGAACCGGACGCAAAAAGGCTGGGTTCGGGTTAGAAAAACTGGACAGTTCAAGACTTACCTAAAATGTGGTTATTTTTACTTCGTTTGTTATTAACTGCTGGTGATTTTGGCTCTTGAGGCTCGCAGTAGCACGGAAAAGTATTCTTAAAATAAGAGAAGATTGGCGCCAGACTATTTAGTATTATAAAACGTGTTCTCTCTGTTTAACATTTGGACAGGTGATGGAACTTGTTATTCAAATCGGGAGGGCAAACAGCGCACGCGTCGATAATTATACGAGAGGGAATCAAGAGAAAAGAAATTACAATGGCGACTGGTCCAATATCAGGTGTGCATAGATTTGTGTAATAAAATGTGAGGCGGTCGCGTGCGCAGCTGCCCTCACCCGGCCCTCCTCCCGGCGCGGCGCCCTCCGGACAAACAGCAACTCTGTATTGTTATGTTTATTGTATTTTATTACGAATAACTTTTTGTGTTAAATTTGAAGCATTAAAGCGTGAATGTGCACCTGGTTTTTAAGTTTACATTGCCTTTGCAAAGATATGTCCATGAAATATTTATCTTCGCCTGATTTGGTAATTCAGTAGTGCATAGGTAACTGGAACTCCTAATATACACTTCAAATACATGTATTACTAGGTATGACCAATACCATAAGTAGGTATCTAGCTTATTGATGCACAACTGTCTGATTAAAACGTGGATCTGTGCATTCAAATCTGCTACTAGGTAATCATAGAATCATAGCCTCTTCGAGGTGCACTATACCTAATCCTTGTAAGTACCATACCTACTGGTTTACTAATGACCAAACTACTATTAGAAGTAGAATCATAGAATTTCCAGGAATTAAGGTTTCGCATTTCCCTGTTGCATGTAAGTAAATAAATAATAAATAAATATTGGTGGACATTTCACACGGCGCCATCTAGCCCAAAACTAAGCTAATCATAGATTGTTGGTACTGCGGGAACCTGAAGACAGAATACTTAAAAAAAATTATGAAATAATACTTATGAATCTAATACCTAAACTACGATAAGAATTAGATAAAACAAGAAGCCTGCTGCAATGTATACCTAAACAAGTAATCTACATAATTCAATTCGGAGTATCCTCTTCACTTATAAAAACGTAAGCACCGGAGACGGGCTGGATCCGTATCACACCAAGAATCTTAATTTGAGCGTCGTAGTACTCCGTCGAAATACTCATACACGCGGTGAATGGGGCCCTCAGTACGAGCGCGGAATACAATAGCGACAGACGAGGACCACGGCGCGGCGCCGAGAGGGGTGAGGCGTGCCGATACAACCAGCGAGCCCTGCGGCGCCGGCGCGGCGTGCGCTAGCAGTGATGCCAACTTGGGGGGTTTTACCCCAAATTGAGGGGGAAACAAGTCCAGTGGGCTTTTTAGGGGGGTAGATTATTCAATACAATTTATATTAAGCCTCGAACCCAACCAACAAACTAAACCAAATATAAATTTCATTGTTATCATCATTAATATTATAAGGTCATTAATTAATGTATGTAAATGTTTAAAATGCACCTGCATAAATACAACAGCTATTTCATACTATTTGAATGTATTATTAATTTATATTTGAAATTACCTCTCAAACCGAGTGTACAACAAAAA
The DNA here is from genome assembly GCA_947359385.1 of Chesias legatella. NCBI lineage: Eukaryota > Metazoa > Arthropoda > Insecta > Lepidoptera > Geometridae > Chesias > Chesias legatella. Next base: position 3,382,847 of record OX375768.1, on the reverse strand, counting down.
TTTTAGGGGTTTTAATCTATATTTAGGGGAATTTGAAGTTGGTCCTAGGTGGAACATTCTATATGAGTTGGCATCACTGTGCGCAAGCGCACAACTTGACACTTACCTTTGAGCCGCGCGCGAGACGGTCGTGCCGTTGTGCTGCGCTACGAACGTATATATTGCGCGAACTCGGAAATTTGAATTAGGAACTTGTGGCCTCAGTGTTTGTGGCGATGGACTTGTCCTGCGGAGAGAACATGCAGAGTCCGGGCATCAGCGGCGGGAGTCGAGCGGTGGATATGTGCCTGGCCGGCCCCGACCGGGCCCTGGACAGAGACCCGCGGGTTATCCTCAACCTCCTCACCCTGGAGCGGTCGCACGCGCTCCACACAGACTATTTCGAGAACGTACAGATAGACATCCAGCCTTTTATGAGGAAGGTGGTTACCTCCTGGATGCTGGAGGTGAGCATTTTTTTTTTAATCTCACGGTTTAGTTTGAAAAAAGCAGGTTAATATCCTTCATCTGTAACTAATTGGGCAATTTAATGGCAAAATTACGTACCCATGTTAAATATTTGCGTCAGCGATGATATTAATACAGTTGCAATTGAAGGTAGGTCGATGCAGTGCACACAATTTGTTTAAACAGCTGTTTAATTCTACCTAAAATCTATTTTCTGCTTACCGTTATGCACCTACTTGTGAGTTGGACCTGCATCAGAGATATTTTAGTTACTGCAGATGCATTATTTACTTGAGAGCTTTGCAAAGGTAATTACTGTGTCTGATAAGCCTTATTCGACGGTGAGTCATTTTATTTTCATTTGAAGTCAAAGGAAGTCGATGGTGTCTTTAGTTCAAATAAACACTATTATTGACACCTCGTTAATTGTAGCCTTCCGCTAATTAGTCAGCCACTACGAAGCAATTGACTGTAATCTAACAAACGTCTTGGTTGCAACTCATAATAGGATTCCTCAGACTCGGAGAGTCCTATTGTTTTAGGGCTATTATGAGCCACCTAATTACGCCCATTCATGTACTCATTAATAAACATTAGGGCATTTTAACTTAGAAAGTTTCTTACTCCATCAATGACAATGACCCCGTCGCGTCGCATCGCTTCACAGTCACTGTGATGCAACGGAGGCTCGATCTTTTCGTCTTAGGCCCTTCATACATGGACCAATATTGCGCTGGTATGAGCTAGCTAGCCAGTTCGATTCAGACCACAAAGAAAGATTTCGGAATGGTCTTATCGACGTCTATAGCTGGTGCCGATAATTTTAATATTCCCTCTTGAAAGCACTTAGTTACAAACTCTGGTCTCCCATACAAGTAATGCCTTGCAACTTGCCTAACGACTGGAGTAGTTATTATTCTAAGGCTAAGGAACCTATATATATATATATATATATATATATATATATATATATATGCTCGCGAAAAAAAAAGGAAGGCCTCCCCTCCTTTGGGGGTTTCTTTCTGTTCTCCCCATGGAGGGTCGGACAGGGTTTGAACAAGCGTCAAACTTAGCGATAAGTACGCGTGACCTTATCTTTTGAATATTATTGACGTTTCCAAGCCATTTCTTTATGAATTCTATGGAAATAAAGTTTTTCTTTGACTTTATAAAAGGAAAAACTGTCATCTTGGTAATTTTAGGAGCTTTATTCTATAGTATGCTTATATTTTAAAACATCGACCTTGTGAGTAGAACCAATTGTATGAGTAGAATTTGTTCAAGACAATACTGCCACCATAACCACGAATGCATAAGTGAACTAAAAAATTATGCCAACCATCTCATATCATCAATAGACTGAACCGAACTGAAGTACTTAGTAGTAAAAGTTTAATTTGAAAATATTCTATATTTATTTTACGTATTTATAATATTATTGTATTTTGGATAGCCTAGATTTCCCTGATTAAATTTGCCTGAATAAATAAAGGAAATAAAAACGAATTAATTGAGTCTATACCTATAGATCACAATTTCATATTTTAATAAAATATTTTAAGTGGTTCGCTGACTATTCGCGCGCTGTGTACGATGGCCTTTTCGATGGAATTTCGGTTCCATCATGGGAATAATGGTAGAGGCATTTAAAGTCCAGTATTTCACAACGTCATCTTTGCTTTATTATCTCATGATGTCCCCGTGTAATTGAGGGAGAGCTTTATTATTATTATTATTTTTGTATTTAATACTAAGTAGCCTGAAATAAATAAATTATTATTATTATTTTATTATGAGATTGATCCTGGATTATAAGACTTGTACATTAACTGTTATTAGATTAACAGGAAATTATTAATATTGTTTATTCCACTTAATTTATCTTTAATAAATCTTTATAGCAATACAAATTTATAATTTTTTGTTATATCTACAATTATTAGCCTCATTAGACACTCCACCTTCACGTCTCAGATTTACGGATGCATGCGATTTGGGTCTTGTCTTACCTAATTAGGGGAGGATCCAAGTCGTATTGTTTTTTATGGGCAGAGCTTACCACTTCCACCGGGAGGGCCTGGTACTTGTGTAGAACTTTATAAATAAAAAAAACCTATTTTCAATTTATGAATACGCTTGCGAGCCGTCCAAGATTAGGAAGACTATACATTTAAGATAGCTTTATTGCAGTAATATTGAGCTCGGTGTTGTCATCAGAGCTAGTCGGCCACTTTATTTATTTGAGTAATTGAAGAATGTAAGCACCATGAAGCTTACGGGAAAAACCAGTATTAAATAGTGGGATGGCAAAAGTTTATTTATATGCATGTAAATTAATAATGAATCTAACACTTCCTCACAATCACTTTCTACGGAATCCAAGAGTAAACAAAGAATCTATAATCAATATACTTTTAAAATTTAGATCCTTATCTTCATGAAAATAAAGTGTTGACATCCTTAGACATTACTAAGATAAATCAATGAGAAGTTAATAAGCATAACATTTAGAACCAGTACGGATGCATTATGAGATCGCCTGCAAATCTAAACTTAGGAAAAATAAACAAAACATTTTAGTCAACCATTTCCTTCCAGGTGTGCGAAGAACAACAATGTGAGGAGCAGGTGTTTCCTTTGGCCATCAGCTACATAGACCGGTTTCTGGCCCAGCGCGCCATCTCGCGTCAGCAGCTGCAACTGCTGGCCGTCACCGCCCTGCTTCTCGCTTCCAAGTTCCGCCAGTGTCATCCGCTATCTGTGGAACTGCTCTGCACGTATACTGACAACTCTGTCTATCCACATGAAGTCAGGGTAAGTAACCAGCAGCAGCTGAAACAGCTGGCTGTCTCTTTTATGTTCCTCACTTCCAAGTACCACCAGTGTCATCCGCTATCTGTGGAACTGCTCTGCACGTATACTGACAACTCTGTCTATCCACATGAAGTCAGGGTAAGTAACCACCAGCAACTGAAACAGCTGGCTGTCTCTTTTATGTTCCTCACTTCCAAGTACCACCAGTGTCATCCGCTATCTGTGGAACTACTCTGCACGTATACTGACAACTCTGTCTATCCACATGAAGTCAGGGTAAGTAACCACCAGCAACTGAAACAGCTGGCTGTCTCTTTTATGTTCCTCACTTCCAAGTACCACCAGTGTCATCCGCTATCTGTGGAACTGCTCTGCACGTATACTGACAACTCTGTCTATCCACATGAAGTCAGGGTAAGTAACCACCAGCAACTGAAACAGCTGGCTGTCTCTTTTATGTTCCTCACTTCCAAGTACCACCAGTGTCATCCGCTATCTGTGGAACTGCTCTGCACGTATACTGACAACTCTGTCTATCCACATGAAGTCAGGGTAAGTAACCACCAGCAACTGAAACAGCTGGCTGTCTCTTTTATGTTCCTCACTTCCAAGTACCACCAGTGTCATCCGCTATCTGTGGAACTGCTCTGCACTTATACTGGTAGCTCCCTCTACCATCATAAAATATTAATTAATGGTCACTCGATCAGTTTCACGACTAAAAGTCGTCAGTAAGGTAATATGCATTAACGTTTCAATAATTTTAATGCCCTCTACATCATGAGGTCGTGGAACGTGATACGTCCTAAAAAAATGTTCTAGACACAGCTCTGCCGAACAAATCAGAGTAACATTGTTAAGAGTTAATATTTATTTATTATATACATTAATATGTAATATAAAGTATCGATCCCAATGAAAAGTTCTACAGCTGTTTCTCACGTTCAGATGTTTTTTTTTTTTTTTTGACATCAATACACGACCGCATGCACCAAACTTACACTATCATCGCCACAGGAACTGCAGAGACTTATGAATATCGTACATCTCATTATGTTTTTACTTTGTAAACAAATCTCTGGAGCTACTTTTTTGAGGTTTCGCTACCTTGTAGGGCTTGAGCTGCACAAAAACCGAGGACTTGTTATAATTGTCCATTAACCCGGCTAATCATTCGATACCCTCGGGCGCAGCCACACAACTTACGCACATCCTGTGAAGACCGCAAGTATTTATTGTTTTGATTTCACTGTGAATGAACCCGATTGGCCGAGTCAAATGTCACTCCTTCACCCCAAATAATCGTTTCCAACGAGTGAGTTTCCGGCAATTACTCCTTCCTTGAGACGCTGAAGAGGGCAAGAAATATGTCACCCTCATGAAGCTACTACCTGTGACGAAGTAAGTCACAAAATTACTTGAGACATCCTTCCGTCGGAAACGTGAGTAACTCGACGGATATAAGATAGTGGTCCGGCTATAATAAGGTACAATTGACTAGATATTTTTAGTGAGAGTGCCGGCCATAACTTACATTGCTCTAAACGAGAATTGCCTCCGAGGCGTCCGCGTCGGCGCGGCGTCGCCGTCGTCCTCATTTAGGGAAATCTACATAATTACCGTGACGTGTCCGACGGATGATTCAATGTGTGGTTGAACTACCATTACCCTTTTCCCACAGTACAGTCTAATGACAACAAATTGTGACCGCGGAGGTAGCTACGGGCAGGTGTGATTCGATCGATTGCGCATGAGTTTTGACTTCGTCCCATAATTCACACGCCTATCCTGTCACGTCAGGTGACATTACGAGTTAATTGCCGCTGCCATGCCGCTTTAGCTCCGCTATAATACGGTATCGGCTGATAAGCTTTCCTCCACGTAAATTAAACATGAATGTATAAAGACCGTGAGAACGTTTCGGCGTTCCTTCCGTATGGCATCCCGTACTTCCTTGCTATTAATTCTGGCGATGATCGCGATATGCTTGCAACTACGCATACTTAATGATGTCATATGGCCCAGGACGATTGCTTTCTCATGCCTCAACATAATTTGTAATTCAACCCTAGACAGTTTGAATTCTTGTGCGTGCGACCAATTATAGTTATTTCAAACGGGGTTATTAAGCCTGAACCATCTGATCATTTGGTAATGGTCATACTTAAGCGCTCATACTAATAAAGATGACTACTATTTAAAATATACTTTATCTGTTTTAGAACTGACCCTTTAACTTCGTTCTTTATAGATAATCACAAAATGTTACTTATAACCGTGAAATAATCATCGTTATCAACGCAAGCACATTGAACTTACGCCATTGCTGGCACTGTAAACTTTATGATTTAGTCATTTATTTTCAATAGTTTATGTTACGTTTATGTTCAGTCAAGATACGGTTCAGTCAGAGATGATTAAAATGGAAGTAGTTCTTACTTTAACTAAATTCAGTTAGGTCACTTTATTAGTTGGTACCTACATATGGTTATATATAGGGTAACAAACAGTTTCCTCGTTTAGTTTCGTTCCAAGGCATTTCTGGTTTAATTGTTATGTTATTTGCCAGTTTTTGCGGTTTCCGCTGGAGCCCATCAAGTGTGACGGTTACGAACCTTAACTGCTAAGAATACGCAACATTTGTCCCTGTACCGAGTCACTTTGAATGCAGCAAATTATTCTTCCAAACGTGCAATTGCGATTCACACGGGACCGTTTGGGGGATGAGCTATTTAAATTCAGATTGTTAATAGGATCGTGCTTGCGAAAAAAAAGGAAGCCCTCCTTTAGGGGTTTCTGTCTGTTCTTCCCATGGAGGGTCGGATAGGGTTAGAGGTTTTATAACAGGCGTCAAACTTAGCGATAAGTACGCGTGACCTTATCTTTTGAATATTATTGACGTTTCCAAGCAATTTCTTTAAGAATTCTATGGAAATAAAGTTTCTTTTAACTTTGAATTGCAGCTTGAAAAGGAATTTTTCTCACGTTATCTTTTGTTGCAGCAATGGGAAGTGTTGCTTCTCCAACGGCTGAACTGGCAGCTGTCGATAGCGACCGCTTTCGATTTCGTGGAGCCTATCCTCGCGAGAGTGCCGTGGGGCAGGACAAACCCCCTGGTGCGGACTCACGCGCTTACCTTGACTTCGGTCTGCTACACTGGTTAGTACCGACATTTTCGCAAACGTTTCTAATCACTGTGCGCGGTGACATGCGGGCGTAGACTTCCTGGTTGCTAATTGTGTATACTAATCGATGTATTCTCGTGGTATTTTTTTTATGTGATATAGGTGATAGTACGAGCTGACGTCCCGCCTGTTAAGTGGTAACCATTACCCATGGACAACAACAATACGATTCAAGTCCTCTCCATAGTAAGAGATGACTCAAGTCGAATTGCGTTGCGTCCATCACCCCGAGACGGGGATGTTAAGTCTCATGCGCAGCAATTTCACCGGCACCCACTCCCTTCCATACAGCAACACGAGTGCATCACTGCTTGGCGGCAGATTACCAGGTGTGGTACTTCTCCGGGCGAACTTAGCGCAAGTTCTACTGCTACTTTGAGTTGCTCCTTTTGCACCACCCGGGGGACACGTGTAGGGATTCAAGGGTTATCACGGACGGGAATGACGTAGCCCCTTGTGGTATCTGCGACATGGGTTTGCTCTAAAATTTTTACGTTAATGAGGGAAAGCGGTCGCTCCCTCTGTGCGTGCGGTCAACGCGACACGGGTGGGGTGTGGGGGTTGCAGCGTGTGTCGGTACGCACATGCCGACGCACTGATATCGCGCACACCTTGCGCTGCACCCCTCACAGCGACCCTTAGCTGCCCCTACCCACTGGCACTCCTATTGTTAATTGTAACTGCATAATTATAATTCGAGTTTTACATTTATTAATCCGTCTTTACATATACACGTTTAATGTGGACACGATTAACAGATCTTATAGGATATAAGATAAAATAACATTATAATTAATTATTTTTTATATGATGAAGTTACGGAACCAGCAGATGGCCCACCTGATGTTAAATGGTAACCTCTATCCATAACATAATAAACTTGTCCGCCCCTACCTAGTACGACAAGACCCAAGTCGCACCGTAACTTTGAGGAGCGAAAGTGAAATGTCTCATGTGCCTGAAATTTCCCCGTCAACCACACTTTTCAAATCAGAACGGAAATAACGCGAATGCATTACTGCTTGGCGGTAGAAATGGGCATGGTGTCAGTACTTCCCCAGACGAACTTGGCATAAGTTCTACTTTTACAAAATCTTATGAATCTATGAAGATTAATAATAATATTGGTGGACATTAAACACACCGCCGCGCTGTCTAGCCCCAAAGTAAGCTAAGCATAGCTTGAATCATGGGAACCAGATAACTGATATAATATTTGTATTCTTTTTTTAAATACATACATACATATTAAACACCTAGACACGGAACAAACATCTATGTTCGTCACACAAATATTAGTCTTGGGTGGGATCGAACCCACGACATACAGGGCAGAAGGCAGGTTTACTACCAACTGAGCTATGAGGCCAGTCAAAGAGAAGATAACATCGAAAACTTGAGCTTTAGGTATTAAGTAGCTTTTGAGTAATTAAGTAATAAACGACACTCAGACTTGAGTCATCGCTTAAAAGCTGTTACTCTATTATCATTATATTATTATTTCAAAGTAGTATAACCAGTTTAGTGATCTGTTGGTATAAATGCAAATAGTATTCTCGTCTCGCCCCAATCTGAGCACGTGCTAAAGAGCTTGCATTTGAAGGATGTTTTATAATGACCGATTCATTCAAATGGATGTTAGAACGGCCGTCAAGCGACTCACTGCTAAGTATACTTATATTTTTATGACTCATAAAAGGGTTTTCAAGGCGTCAAGCCTGATTTCATTCACAATGATGTGTTTTATGATTTTTCTATGTTGACTCCTATTTTGATTAGGTTATTTTATTAACACCCAGACGTAGAACAAATATCTGTGTTGGTCACACAAATATTTGTCCTGGGTGGGAATCGAACCCACAATCTACAGCGTATAAGGCCGGGTTACTACCAACTGAGCTATGAGGCCAGTCAAGCAATATAATTTTGATTATTGTAAGACAATAGCCAATTTGAGTTTGTTTTGCTTACGACACTATACTTACAACTACTCTCGTAGCAGACTGAGGATATTCATAGTTGTTTTCCAGGATTCTGTATAATAACTATTAGTTCCTACTTAAATCTAGCTAACATGGTAACGTTAACTGTTTTTTTAATTGATAGTTTTGGAAAATATTAGTTAAAGTCACCATATTTACATTAAAAAACAAGTAAAGCTTGAAATGAAAACTTATCATGTACTTTAAATATACTTAACAATCTTATCTAAATGACTTTTAACAATGATAAAAATATCCTACGAATATTGTAAACGTGAAAGTTTGTTGATGTTTTTTACTCTTTCACGCTGAAACGGCCGAATAGGTTTAGATGACATTTGGTACCAAGATAACTTATAAGTATCCTGCATTAACACATAGGCTACTTTGACCCCGGAAAAGTGCAGTGTTCCCCTGGGATTACTTATTCACTGCGGGTAACACCGCGGGGCGCAGCTAGTATATAATAATAATATTATTGGTGGACATTTAAGTGGCTAAGCATAGTAATGCTAGCCGTTTAATGCTAGCATAGCATAGCATTAAACGGGTAGAATGTAAACATGATGTCTCTTTAACTTTGTTACGCACTTGGTTATTCAGAGCGGTAGTACCTAACGTCGGTTAAATGTTGACCAACGATGACCCTTGGTATTACAACCCTTGAGGGTTGCGCTTGCACGATCAGTAAACACGTGAAAGAAAAAAATAACTAATTCATAACAGACTTACTAGTCTGACCTTTATAAATAATAGAAAACCTCGCATGACCAAGCCGTTCCGACGTGTTTTTATATACTGGCAGATGGCCTGAGTATGTGGGACATCCTCAGCTTACGACCACATATTTGGCGCTTATCTATGTATATAATATTTTATTTTATATAAATATATATAGCGAGTACTACTGAGAGCATGGTACTATTGTCCCAGTGATACAAACTGAATTTAAATCTAGAGGTCGCTGGTTCATATCCTAAAGTGCACCGATGAGTTTGATTCCCTTGATAGAACTAATGTGAGCGATACCAAGTTCTTATAACGGTGAAGGAAAACATCTTGAGGAAACCGGTTTGTCCTAGAACCAAAAATTCGAACCAAAATTGCACAAAGGAGTCTTTGAAATCAAAATGCCTTACAACCAACACCTTTATACCACACTAGTCGAGAGACTGGTCTGATACGATTAGCAGTAGCAGTAATATGTGAACACTACTGAAAATCAAGAGCCCTAAATTGTCTCCTGATTTACGTTATCGGCTGGTAAGAACCAACAGTGTCTATGTTCACATGAAACTAAACTAAAATCAGTTTTGAAAGCCACTGCGATCTCTTTTATTCCATATGAAATACAGCGAGACAGAATTTATTTAGTTTAGAATTAGTTTATAGTTTATCTAAGTATCTGTGTATCTGTCTGTATGTGCTACGAAAGTAAGACTTCTTTTATGAACTTTCATTGAACTCTAAAATTTATTTCATAAGGCTTTAATTTACCTGTCATTAGAAACACTTTAGATCTTTGAAAAGGCCCCATCTTTTCCATTGCTCGTCTAGATATTTGCGTTAGAAGTAGTTATTAACTTTCAAAGCCTTTAAAAGCTCTGCATGAGAATTTAATTTTAATTTGTAATCGATACAGAATTCAATGATATTTAACCCAGCCTGCCCGTATGGCTCACGAATCCTGATAAGGATTATTTATAGCGGTCCAAATGCTACCCTTAACTAATTGGTCCATTGGAAATAGATTTAAAGCTTCTCTCGTGCGCATATGGCTCAACTGATAAAATGTTTCATCACCACAAAAAATACGAGTCATTGTCCGATACTTTCACATTGAAGCTTTAACTCTTACTTAAAACATGAGCTTAATAATTACCTATGTGACTTCAAATCTACTTTGGCTCAATTTTTTCGATGCTTTATTTCCTAAAAATATAATGTATCTTACGTAACTTTAGGTAATTGCATTATCGTTTATTAGATGCATAGTTAATTGAATCTATATACAAATGGATGTTGTAAATATGTATGAATTTGATAAACTCTTTCTGCGTTAAATTAAATATTAAATTAAATGTATTTTGTAATCAGAACACAACACCGTTATCAAGTTAATAAAATGTTTTAAAGTAATATTCACTAGTTGGTACGGAACGGACACGGAAGGAGAAATGTTTAGTCGAAAGCGTTTGGGCGTCAAATTCTGTCGGCGTGGAGTGGAGGCCGGATGTAGGATAATTGCCGGTAACCGATCGTGCATTACCAGAGGTGTGAAGGGTTAATAACATTACTTGACCCTAAACTATTCATCTTAATATAATAGCCATAACAATTAGTACAAGTAATTGGTGGGTTCATTTACAGTCTCAAAGCTTAAGTAGTAAACAATAGCCTTCCGATTCATATTGAAATGTAAACAAAACTTCAGAATATACAAGAAGATCGTTTAAATAAACTAGTTCCAAGAATTATTTCGACTACTTGTGATCTGTTATTAAAATAACGGTAGTTCAGTGACCATGGGAAAAGCCTGACCGGCCGACTATTGATGCATTGACCGAATGCCTAAATCCCGTCTGGTTGACTCGCGACACTGGCAAGGGGCGCCGACAGCTGACTCGAGACAATACCGAAGACGTCCCGCGGCCTTTGTGCACAATCCCTGTCTCAAACTACACGACAAAGGCCCGAGACCCCGAAATCTACCGCGCACCTGGCGTACCGACCCTATCTAACCCGATACTGCGCATACACAGATCATATAATTCGACATATCGCGAGACCTTCGCATTTCCGGTTTGAACATCCGATAACGCAAAGCTTGTTTTCTTATATGGAGCGTCTTGTATCCGTTCTGAATGGACGTGAAAAAAATGAAAATGACGTGGTTTTACGACAGAATCAGATGGTCGATAAGATTAAAATTGTTCTGCGAATGCGAATAATCAAACAGCTATAAAATTTTGAACACGAATGTAAAACTGTGATAATAAACTAGCGCAACTGTGTATTGTATCGGACCCTCACGAGTAAACTTGTTTTTGCAAAATAAGACATCAAATTCAATAGTTCATAAAATGTTATCACGACCCGTTTTCGCATGATTAGACTATTTGTGATTTGCAGCCTGCGTTTTGCATTAACATCACAGGGATTCATGGGGTGGGGTTGACAGGTTTCCCGAACGGAACTTAACGGTCCGCGATGACTGTTGATCGTCATTACGTGATAATTAGACGGGTAAGACGCGGGGGTAGTAGGCAGTAGGCGAGCGTGATGTCTTGTAGCGGGTTCGTAGGTTCGCACCAGATGTCGGTCCCAACTGACGGACAACCTGTTGCGCAACGGAACGCGACGCTCCGCCGGCCACGGTGAGATCGCCCGATATGCGACCCGCGATCGTTTTTGATTTTAATAAGCTCACATTTCCTATTCAACCTCAATCTAAAAAAATAACAGTACGCCATGCAGGCTGGTCCGATCCATTCGTCTAAAATAGTTAGCATTCGTAAGGGATCTGAATCAAGTGCCACCCTATCTCGGCGGGTTTCTTGACCTGCAGTTACGAGCCGGTAAGCTCGAGTTACATATTAAAGTACGTTAATTAAAGTGTGAGCATTTTTTTCTGATTAGAGTTATGACACGTTCGCGTGTGGCGATGTTTTTCTTAGGTTATTATGGGTGTTAAGGGCTGTAGTAGTAGCGGGGCTTGTAGGTGGCAGTGACCCTTGTAAGAAGGCGATGGCACGGCGAGCGAAGGGTCGCGCCGCCAGGTGTCGCCACATCTGCCGTCTTGGCCTGCGCCCGCCGCGCCCCCGCGCCCTACCTGCGCTACACCCAGCACCATACATTATGCCAGTTTCGCATCAATACCCGCACCGTTAGAAATATCTAAGGAAAATTGTAATTTAATCGTCGTTAACAACTGCGATGGTAATATTAAAATCGATGTTCCTGAACCGGCACACTTTGTATCGATAAACTTGTTTCAAGAATCCTAAAGATTCCAGAACTACTTATCTGAAATGCTGATAATGAGTAAATTAAAAACTAAATAAATATAAATAATATAGTTAATTAAATAACTCTCAGTATTCATAAAACCTATGCAGGCACGATAACTTTTCAAGAACTAATGAACATCAGAATGAGCTCTGATTGTGTCGCAGAAATAAATCACGTGCAGCAAATCGGGTGCGAAAATAACGGATTTCTATTCGCGAGAGTATTGATTAGAGACTTGTGATCGAAGGTTACAATCAACAATAGGGTCATTCCCTGGCGAAATCGCAGCTGCGCCCTTACGTAGACGACTTAAGATGTAAATTACCATTATTCCTTGTCCATTGTCCCAGGGGTAGGTAAGATGCAGACGGGGACGCATTGCGAGGCAGCTGTGTGACTGCTTCCTCGTCGAACAATAAGCGTCTCGTATTGTGCAAAATGTAACATGGCGTTTTTTCCGCGGACCCTTTTCTTATTCCACCGAAACTATTCATATTTTTATTCTCTCTTACATTAGTCGTGTCGACTAGACGACCTACCTGATAAAGCGTTAGGCGGTAACCTGGCAAAGTTAAAAGCAACACCTCTCGAGTACCCTTCTCCTTAAGTAGTATGGAAATATCCAATTTGGTTGTATGTAACGTAACTTTGAGACGTGAATGTGAAATGTCTCATGTATCTGGAATTTCATAGGTACCCTTCAGAGCAGCTCACAATAATGCTTATGAGTTACTGCTGGGTGGCAGAAATATATTGAAATAAATAGTAAATAATAATAACTACTTCTAAGGCCTCTTTTAATCTGTGTACTCCGCTTTCAAATTCTAAGTTTACAAAATATTTTTAGATTGTGTTTAGGTATATTAGTATAGAATTAAATGATAGTCAAACATAATATTTGTTGAAGAATGTTGCATTGCACCTTACTTTACAAATGATTGAGTTAGATATAAAATATAAGGATGATAGGATGCAAGGTGTCCGAAGCACCTGTCCGCACAATTATCTGGCAACAGATGCACCCTACCTGCAGCCTGCATCTGTATTCGAGACGAAACTTGAACTCACAAAAAACATAAACAACTGAGCGCCTAATGAATGCAGACGATGACATGTGGCGAATACTTAGAGATTTTGTTTTGTTTGTAGTAATCATGTTCTCCTTGAGATGTATTATGATAATTTTACTTAAATCATCAGCATAGCTAAAAATATTAAGTAGATAACTATAAAAGTCTTAATCCTTAGATCACACTAGTTGGAGAGAGCCATTGGCAATTGCAGTAATCACATCAATGAGAAATTATATGTAGGTATAGCAGGATTTTTTATCCGCGTGTATTTATAATTCAGTCAGTTCAAATGAGCATTCTTTATACGTAGAGACTGGAAAAAAGCGTCAATTATGTAAAGATTCAAATCACAGGTTTTTTTATATCATGTAAGTGTCAGAACGAGCTGACGGCCCACCTGATGTTAAGTGGTAACCGCCGCCCATAGACAACAGCAACACGACTCGAGACCTCCACCAAAGCAGGAGATAAATCAAGTCGCATTGCGTTGCGTCCATCACACCGAGAATTCGCCTACTATCTATTTAATTACCAATCAACGCGTTGTTTGTCAACAGAAACAGAGTTCCTCCTGGTGCCGCCGTCACTGATCGCGGTTGCGTGCATTACGGCGGCGGCTCGCGGTCTGCGCGTGCGCATGTGCATCAGCGAGCTGTGCGCGCTGACGCGGACCGTCGACGCCAGCGCAGACCTGGTGGCCCGCCACGTGGAACAGCTCCTCGCCAGGGAGAGCCAGCCGCAAGAACCCAGGTCGAGGCACCCCCTGCCCCACAAGCAAGCCGCGCCCGAACACACTCAACTGTCCACCACACCCACAGATGTGCAAGATGTCCTCTTCTGAATGTCTCTTCGTATCTACTGGTAGCATATTCAAATATATAAAAAGCGATAATATCAAAAAGATTCAATAATCAAGAATCTTGCAATACAGTAAGCTAAATATTGCTTAGTTCTCAAAATCTGGGTATTAAATTCTTATTGGATACATTATTTGGAATCGATTGATCGCGGTGTTGTAGGGATGGAAGTGGTTTTCATTGTGATGATTTTTGGGCCCATTTTTTGCTCTGCGCACCTGGGTAAGTACAAGAAACAATTCGAAATGAAAAAAGCGTTTGTCGTGTCGTACGATATTATGCTGTAACGACAATGTAATAAAATTATTTTTTGTTCAATGATCTCAAATTATTTATGTAAACTATTACGTAAGATTAAATAGAATAAGGTACTTATTTACATAAATAGATCGCCCGTGATTAGCGACGGCGAGTTTTCATCACGCAGTTTGATCTCCATAGAACCCAAAACGTTTGTAAGACTGAAGCCAAAATACGTAAGTCATATATTTTTCTGTCATATGAACGCTGGATATATCAACAGTGATCGCCTGATTTTTTGTCAAAGAAATAGTTTTATTTTCTTTATAATTATTTGGCGGATGTTTCTAGAATAAGTGGAAGTGAATAGATTAATTGTTATCACTCTTAATGATCTGTAATGTTTGTGTGTGGATCTCATTGTAGCAAATTCCAAATAAAATACTTGTACATATGTTTATCTATGATATCGAGTGAAAATGTTAATTAATGTAATATTTATTAGGTCGAATGTTAAGTTTAGTAAATTCTAGTCACGCGTTTTACACATTCCTGTTAACGACCAAACTTTTTTTTAGATATACCTATGATTTAAAATTATAACTTAATTAGCAGCTTAGTTATATTAAACCTTGGTGGTTGTAGTTTCTTTTGAAAAGTGAATGGTAATCGATTATTTTCTTTTCATTTTGTAATCTGTTAAAAGCTTTCACCAAGTAATTTTGGATATCTTTTTTGTTGTATCCTTTAAAAACCAACTGAGTTGGTAAAACTTGTATAGTATAATAGAATATTATTCGTGTGAGTAATTGTTGTGCTCGGAAACGATTGTTGGTGTATTAATGTGTGGAAGGGAGAAGCTCTCTCAGAAGAGTGTACACAATGTTAATTAGAGTAATTATTGGATGATTCGATATCAGTGAGCTTTTTCACCCCGCTATGGATTATTTATGTAGCTTTTTGTGTGCGGGCAGCTTCTACCAATTGGAACAGCTTTAAACTTTCTAAAATACATGCACAATATTTATTCTACATAGTTTTTGGATCAAATCATCAATTTTGATCAAAAAAATAATCTGATTATGTTTTCAAATGGAACACAACTTTTATTGATTTGTGATTTCTTCATTAAACGTTCCAGTGTTAGGCACCAATGATTAAAATCGATTTATATTTTTCGTTTGATATTTTTTGTAAGATGTACCTAATATGTTATTATAACGTAGTCGTACTTAGGTAACGAATAAGTTAAATTAAGAATAGATGTTCTGATTTACTAGTTTCATTTATGTATAGTATTTTCTTTAATAAAAAGATAACAAAAATTTATGTATTTTATTTATGAACCAATGAAAAAATAAGGAAGTACCTACCTGGTGTTTAAATATCATAAAAAAAAATTGGCTTATACAATTCATTCGTCTCAGGAATGTTTTTCTCGAAGTAATTTATAAACACTTATAGGTGGATTTTAAGAAAATTATTAATCAATCCGTTTTCCACTGTCATCTTGTACCTACAAAAATATAGAGGTACAGTATCTATCCTGCATTTGGGTAAGTTTATCCGTTATTATTTTTGTGAATGGAATTGTATATAAAACTTTAAATATTTATAATCTATATTTATAAATATAGATTAAGAACTAGGCTTTATAAAGCCTAGTTCTTAAATCTAAGATAGGAAGATAAACTCAATTTACGTTGTAGTGTTTAATTTTACCTACGCCTAAAAACCAGCTCATTTATAAGAATCAGATACGAGATAAGTAAAATAGTATATCCATCTGCTTGTATATTAGTAGCAAGTAAGGGACTGTACGAAAATGTTACGAAAATTAGCGCCATCTGCAAAATGCTTTCTGAACTAGAAGTAACAGGAATGGTTGAACTATTAATTTTTACCACGCGCGCTTAGATCGCGCACCATTCAATGGATTTGGTAACGAGTATTCTCTTACATTTAATATAATATGTTAGGTAATTAATTTTTCTAGCTTAACTTTAGTATAATCTATAGTATACGTAAACTTCTAATTATATTTCTTGCAAGTAACATATTGATGGTCCTCAACTCATAATAAAGCGCCATCTATGAATTAGCTCTTAAACTAAAATGAAGCTTTCGGAAAGTTAATCTTTTGTGGTTATGCTACGGCGCTACGCGCAGTAAACCAATCTGATATGACGAGTAATTATTTCGCAGATTTGAATACAGATGGCACCTGCGGGATTTAGAAATAATTTTCTGTGTGGTTCACTTTATGTGTTATGAATATAGTGAGTACATGAAAGGGGCCTCTTTGAGGAGCACTTTAATCTTTTCACCATATTGTTTCGAGCGAAATTGTGACACGAATAGTAGTAGTTGTAGTTATGATCATGGTATCGATTACCACACTTATGTCAGTATCCAGTGATTTTTTATTATGATGGAGCAATCGATTATTTTCATGAGAAGACAATCACTTACGATGAAGGTGAATTTGAATAATCATCGATTAAATTATTATACCGAGTGAAATACCTCTATAGGTATTTCACTTTCTATAAATATAATCAGTTACGGCGTTTCCGATCTTTTATTTTCTATTTTATATTTCCTATTTTAGTTCCCGATGCATTTACACCGGGGGTGTAGATTAAACAAGTAAATCTCCAGTTGTCCGGAGGTGTTCAGAAATTGGCTATGCAGTGACTATATAGGGTGTAAAATAAACAAAATTAATAAATAAACAAACCCTGAGAACTTGTTTATTGCTTACACTCGTCCTAGATCAATTCTGAATCGATTGAGGACATGTTATCGTTAATTGTGTATTTGTTATGGAACTCACGGGCTGGCCTGATTGAGCGCTAAGCGATAATCTCTGCCTGTAACAAAAGCGATACGTCTTGCGTCCTCTCCTATTTAGGTACTTTGAGATAATAAGTTGGTATTTCTCATGTGCCTGAATGTATCTCATCTTTTAGATTCTTTTTTGTTGAGAATTATTATCTAATAAATCACTTGGGTGATGAACACTACTAGATATTGGTTAAGTATTTATATTGTA
Organism: Chesias legatella; assembly: GCA_947359385.1. Classification (NCBI taxonomy): domain Eukaryota; kingdom Metazoa; phylum Arthropoda; class Insecta; order Lepidoptera; family Geometridae; genus Chesias; species Chesias legatella. The sequence goes on along the minus strand of OX375768.1, from coordinate 3,365,183 downwards.
TTTTAAGTATGTATAAAACAAAATAATGTTGTATTAGTACTCTATCATTTATTTGTTTCCTATAGATCAAGCTATGCTTAGTTGAGGACAAGATGGCGCTGAGTGAAATGTATTAAAAAATCTTGTGCTGAAATTTAGCTTAGACGTTTGGCATTGGCTCAATACGTAAATTAGGAAGACGTGGTTTAAAATATAACTGGAAAATTTAAATAAAAACTTGTACGTAGGTATAATTTATTGTCAGATTTATCAACTTAGCCTATTGCCTTTTCTCAGTTTCTAGATTGATTATCTGTAGAGGATTTACTCCCTGTATACGTTGTGACCGGCAGCCGAGTAAACAAAACGGAACTCGTGTTTGCGTCTCGATAGGTCATAGTTAACGTTAGATCAGCGAAGAGGAAGATCGGCCGGGCCTGCTTGTCAAAGTGGCCGCCAGCCTGTTTGAACAACTAATGAGAGGCTCCCCTGAGACGGTGTTTGCGACGCCTCCAGCTCTCGGGGTTTTTCGTGCAAACGTTTGCCGAAGCCCCGACTCCCAGCGATACTTGTCTGCGCGATGCTCTGTTTGCGTTTGTCCTGTACGTTTATTTTGGAATGTATTATTAGGATGGAATCGCAAGTTATTCGTGCTGAAATGTTCTGTTTTTGCGTGGGGTTTGGTCATTCGGGGGTCGATTTTTGTGCTATGGACGTTAAGAATCATACGACAAATTTTCGCAATTTGGTGTCTGTGTTTTGTTCTCGTTCTTGTGATGTCGGTATCTGCCGTCAAATTATTTAAGATAGTTTGGGTTACTTCTTTCGCAAATAATGCAGCAATGTGCAATAATGTCCGTTACTTGATCGTCAATTTCTTCCAACCCTATTTTAATTCAATTTTACTATTATTAATTTAAGACTATTTTAGTCATTCATATTGAATGGTTTGAACAAGTGTTCTATGATTACATCATTTCTTACTAAAATTCAAACAACATTATACAGAATTTTTCATTAATTAATTTACCTACTTAAGAAACAGAATTTAGGAAAACAGCAAGGAGGTACAATTAAAAAAAAATGACTGACTCAAATATAACTAAGACCTAAGTAATATTTAGAATTACCTTGTTTCTATGTATGTATTTGTATACTAGCTATGTTATTGCATTTTTATATTTATAACGTTTGTTGTCGAGAATAAAATTTCATTTCATTTCATCATTTCATATCACCCAGACCTGTTTGCAGCTCATGTAAAAATTTGTTGTCAATGATCTCACATTGTTCGTACTCTATGGCCCCGACATCGAATTTGACTGATCTATAATCTTCCACAGACATCCCACAATACGTTTTCACAAGGAGGTTCTATACCCCGGGTGGAGCAGCCGGGGGCAGGTCGGGGGGTCGCGGGGGGCTACCACCTGAGACCGTGATTGATGAGCTCCCATCGCCATGATTGCGTGACGTCATACTTCACATCCATTAGCTGAAATCTTTTAGATAGATTGTGAAGTTTGATGACGAGATGAGAATGTCCGATGATGTCTTGTTGTATGAAATGACCGCAAATAATAGTGTTCCTTAAATATTTTTTTATAATTCGTTAAATTAATTGTAATCCCGTAATGACTATTTCCGTCCCTATTAGGTCTGATTGAGGCGCTGAAATACGATTCATTTTAGAACCCCAATCAGACCAAGGGCTCTGGGTTCTTTAAAAAACTTTTAAAGAAATATTATTTTTGTAGTTTATTTGTCAAAGGTTGCCTGGAAGGGATTGCTTTAAGCAACAAGGCATTGTATTTCACATGTATTTTAAATATTTTTACCTTTTTTTTTGTATGTATTTGTGAGGTGGAGGTACAATAGTATTCGATCTATCTATTTATTTATATTTTCACTCATGTGCATAAAGATGGATTAAATAGACGGTAAAAAAACTGGAAATACAATAAAATATTATACACAAGTTAATTTTAATAAAGTAATTACATGTTTTACATTTGATTTTTAGAACATAAGAATCCAATATACGTTTGATATATTCGCACTGTATACCATGATCGATTATTCATAAAGTTGGACAATGACATACACCTAAGATATGCAAGGGACCCTGATTGAGTGGTTTCTTCAAAAGTTTCCAGAACTGACTTTATCAAAGATGACTCGACGACTTTTTTACTGATTTGTCTGACTTATTATACGAAGAAATTATGTATCTACGTTATCAAATTTAAATTGGACATAAACATAGAACATAGCTTGCTCATACAACTAAACGACAGTGGCTCAAACATTTCTATAGTGAAAAATAATTATAATGGATTCCTATGTTCCTGAAATGGAGCTTGAAGATCGGTCTTCATGTATACAGGGCTTGTAAAAAAACTAGTAATTCTTGGTTTTAGTAATGACGGTTTACTCACGATGTTTTCTTTCAACTTTTAAGGACATGTACGAATCTTTCAAGTGATATACCTATACCCCCTGTGTGCCTCTACCAATTTTGGATTGCATCAATCATTTAGAATAGTAAGTTTGGAAGTCACAGCACATCACAGCTATCATGTTCTCAAGTTAAGCAACTGGTTTGGTTATAACTTTGATTTTAAGTCTATATTTCTGATGCTGAATATCTTTATACTTACAGCGCGAGCAGTCAGACGAAGGACAACGAACATTATAACCTTCGTTGTCGTTAAGCTCATTTAGTGAAGCTTAGCTAACATAGAAAAGGTATTTCATACATACTAGCTGTCGGATTGTATTTTTTGATTAAATGCGCTCTCACCACACTGCAGTAGTATTATTTGAAGAATTTAATACCCGGTCAGTGGGTTCCACAAGTCAAGGACGTGCACATGGTCCTATCGGAGCCGGATGGAGCTGCCAGCGTTGGACACAAGGGATCCAACTTCAGAAGAAGCAGCTACGTCACAACCGTGACGCGGCGGTTGATGCGGTGCGGGGCGAGGGGCCCTCACCAGAAGAAGCAGCTACGTCACAACCGTGACGCGGCGGTTGATGCGGTGCGGGGCGAGGGGCCCTCACCAGAAGAAGCAGCTACGTCACAACCGTGACGCGGCGGTTGATGCGGTGCGGGGCGAGGGGCCCTCACCAGAAGAAGCAGCTACGTCACAACCGTGACGCGGCGGTTGATGCGGTGCGGGGCGAGGGGCCCTCACCAGAAGAAGCAGCTACGTCACAACCGTGACCCAGCGATTGATGCGGTGCGGGGCGAAGGGTCCTCACCAGAAAAAGCAGCAAATTATGCTTTAATTGCTTAGGTCACAATCACTCTGCCTACAACTGCCGTTCAGTAGTAAGATGTCAGATATGCAAATACAAGCACCACTCACTGCTCCACTCTAAGAATACTTCAGATTTAAGCAATGCTGTAACACCAAACAAAGATTTAGGGTTACAAGTAGATTCAGCGGTGTCCAACGTTAAAGAATCGTTGAACAATCCTGGATCATCTTCGAATGTCACAGTGCATTTCTCGAAGAAAAAAGCACCAAATCAAGTTCTGTTAGCGACTGCACTAGTCAAAGCTCAGGCTAGGAACGGTCACGCGCATCTGCTCAGAGCTCTGTTAGATCAAGGTTCGCAGGCATCGTTTGTCACAGAAGCAGCGGTACAATTACTTGGTCTTCAGAAGATTCCCAGCAAATTTAACATTTTTGGATTAGGCGGCGATAAGGGTGAACTAGTCTCGAAATTCATTTGCATTACGTATTGATTGTCAACATGTTAGTTCCGACCAATAGATGGCGTCACAAGCGGAGTTATCGTCCTAGATCGCGCTGACGAAAACTCACGGCTCGAATTGATGTCGGATTGTATTTTTTGATTAAATGCGCTCTCACCACACTGCAGTATTATTATTTGAAGAATTTAATACCCGTTCAGTGGGTTCCACAAGTCAAGGACGTGCACACTAGCCTACCAGCTGTGAGCTATGAGATTATGATGGTACGAGCAGATCTGAGATCTTATCTCACTTAACTTCATTTTTATTTTACTACTTATTTGATTACATAATTATCATTTGATATTAAGGGTATACACACAACGCCTGGATTGGAACAAACTTTCTAGTGAGGCTACCGGAAAGTACCGCTTAATGCAAGATTTTTTTCTAAGCCAAGCATGAGGAGGCTTAGGTCTAACATCAGGTTATGTTTTCCACACAGTTATTCTTACCAGAAGCTCGAGCCTATTGCAGAGTTCGAACCCACGACCTATACCATACAAGCCAACGTTCTACCAACTAAGACGATTTTTAACTCAACATGATTGTCACGAAAACCTTCTAATTTCCTGACGTCTTAGAACAAGTGTCGTTAGTTATTATGTACAAAAATTCAGCTTAAGAGTTTTTAACACAATAACCCTATTATAAGTATTTACTATATAATGTTTCCCGACCTTGACCAAGTAAATAGGAAGTGCACAGAACGCGGCTAATCTGATAATGCGTTGGTTATGGCTGCGTGCTGCCGGGAGCGGGATCACTTGTAATTCAATTTGCAGCCCCCCTCGGGTCCACGTGCCTGCATAGCGAATGTCACGCTGTTTTTAATGAACGCTGCTGAGGCGCTCTACAGTTTTCTGCAAGCTGTTTGAGATAATAATACTATTTTATTTATTATATTATGTGAAATGACAAACTTTAGCGGCCTTTTTCACTTTACTTACTGGTCACTAAGATCATACGACTTGATGCACGTAGAGACGATGCGATGGTATAAACAAATGACAAGGGTTTTTTCAGGGGATTTAGAATTAGTCGGGCAGACGAGGTAGTAGTCAAAGTCAAAGTAAAAAACATTATTTCCATAGAATTCATAAAAAAATTGTTTGGAAACGTCAATAATATTCAAAACATAAGGTTACGCGTACTTATCGCTATGTTTGACGCCTGTTCAAACCATGTCCGACCCCCCATAGAGAGAACAGGCAAGAAACCCCTAAAGGAGGGCTTCCTTTTTTTTCGCGAGCACGAACCTTGTAACAATCTGAGTACTTAGATCTATTTTAAATTTATGACTACATTAAATACTGAAATAAGATATTACAGGATGTTTTGTGTGTCGTTGAGCAGAGTGACATCAAGCCAGAGACGAGATCTAAAAGTCTAAAATAAATTCTCAGATATTTTATAAACTAATACTTAAACCTTTAAACAAAAAGTGCATAGCTGTGTAGGTACTAGCCACACTAGGGTTACCTGTTTTGTGTATGGTTAATCTCTTCCAAAAGTAACTATAACAAATTACCGTTCTATAACATATTAACTTATACATATTAGTGCAAAAATAAAAACATTTAAGGTTAAACACCTATGCCTTTAATTCACCATTTACATTGCAATGCACTCACAGGTCCAAACATACAAACATATTTGCAAAACAATTAATGACTTACACTGATTTTAGTTTTTTTGATAATAAGAAGCATTTTTTTGCTAGCATTTTTGTGTGTTTAATGTTGGCCATTTCTCGCCTGATCGAAAGCTATATTGGATTCAAATCACGCTTACCCAAGTGATACCTATTCACATTAATTTTATCTTTAAAATTATATGAATTGAATTGAAGCAAGTGCAACAACTGCAAAAGTATGGAGCTTTTAATGGAACTTAGCTTCACATCAGCATGCTTCAGTAAACGCAGGCATAGAGAATTTTCTTGATGCTTGTCTCACCAAAACCAAAGTGCGGAGTAATCGGAAACTTCATGATTCCAGAGACGCAGAACGCAGATGTCTGCATAGGTATGCCTGCTCATGGCCTGACGCTGAGCTCAAGTGTGTACCCAGGGTACGATAAATCGGTCGGAGACTTGATTTGCGTTTCCGAGAGTAATACAAGGTGAGATTATAATGTCTCAAAGTGGTGTGTTGTGCAACGAGACTGGAAATATATAAACTACATTGTAAAGAGGTAATGCTTATAAGTTTATCTGTAGTAGGTAGTCATCCGATGTTACAAACTCCTGAAGGAAACTGTAAAAGCAAAAAAAAAATATCTTAACATCGTTGAATCGATAGAGATAGAGATGAGATTTGAGATCGATTAGAATGTACCTTCAGAGTGGATAGAGGCTGTATAGATGTGAACCCATTGACATAAAAATGTTTTTCATGGAGACCAATTTTGTGTGAAATGAAAGTCAAAACGGTTAAGTGGTTGAGTTTGTTAGTAACGCTGCCTGAACGGTAGGGATATATGAATGCTTTGTATAGAAACGTTGTAGAACTAAAAAAGGTCTACGAATAAGTCTATATATACCTATATATGAATAAGATGATAACCTACTTTTACAGATCAAACTGAATTCAACGCGGGCGACGCTGCGGGCACAGATATTAGATATAATTTTACACACACCATTTGACAGGACCAAGAAATTGAGGGGAGGACTAAGTAATTTTAAAATATAGAACCATTCTTAAAACCTAATTATTGTTCACTTCACTTTTCGATTATGGGGAAAGATTCTCGTGAGAATGAGAAAAATATTTAAAACTGATAGATTACCTTAGACTTGAGCTTCAGGTTGTAGTTAGATGGAAACCCTTTCATCCGGTCGTAATAAAAGATCATAAAGAGCTAAGAGCTTTTCTAAACGAAATGAGATTTTTATGAACATGCCTACAGAACACAAAAATCTGAGTTAGTAGTGTAAAAGTAGGTTCAGTGTGTGTGGTGCTTCAACACAAAGGTTAATTCACCAAAACAAAACAAACGAAATACTATTTGTCGTGGAAAAGCGAAAAACTGCGAGGCAGTGTTTTTGATTGCAGGTTGCTAAGTGATCACATATTTTACCGGCTGGCGACTTGTTTTTCATCTGTGTATTTCAACTGTTGTAAATACGTGTAGCTTTTTGTAGGAATTCTTCGTTTAGGTATTTCTATATAATAAAAAAAACTGTTCCAATGGTATATTGGATAGATTGACAGAATTTTACGATCGAGTGACGTTAAAAGGGAAAAGTGACTGAAATGACTCATCTTAAAATATTTCAAACAAAAACCAAAATTTTTGTTCCTGTCTGGTCATAATGTAACATAAAGACGCTAAGTTGGAATAACCCGAAATTCTACCTCAAAGGGGGTGAAATAAGATGCCAATGTTTGTATGTTAAGTTGTATTTCATGAATAACACAAGAATCAGATATTCCACTAGTACACAATAAGTGGCATGCTCTTAGCATGCAATTTTATTTTGATTACAAACGAACTCACATAATAAAGTCATATTTAACTAAAATGACAAAATTGCCATCTCTTTAAAATTTGCAATTATGTTTTGTTAGTACAAAGACAATAAATATATAACGACAAAAAAGCGTTGTAGCAAGTGTAATTAATTTAAATAATAAATAAGGTGTGTGCGGGTGTCACGAGAGGCGAGCGGGCGCGCGAGCGTGCCGCGCACTCCCGCGGGACCGGAGGCTGCTCATTTCAATATTGTGAATATTATCCCCGCTGGTTTCTCACACATCTATCGCGCTTGTTTTCGGTCCCTGGAGCGTTGAAATGGAACTTTAATTTGTTAGTTGATTTTGTTGTGGGAAAATGGATATTAAAATAAGGGATAGCGTATCAAATACTTAACAAATCAAAATGTATTTGCAAAGATTTTCGAAACGTATCCTGTTTGGGATTGTAATATACAGTAAGGTAGTATGAATTAAACCTACTAACCAGAATTAAATGCTGAGACGGTAAGCAAAATTCCAAAGTTCTTCCAGGTTCAGTACTATGTAAGTACCTACATATTTGATAATCTAATCCCTATGGGTTTATTAATTCATTTCATTTTCATTTATTTATTCAGTAACAATTTCTTAAAATTTATTATAAATAGGTATAGGATAAATAATATGTACAAAATAAATTTGCATTTGAAGATTTAATAAAAAAATCACGAAATTAAAAAGTATTAGGTACAGTTTATTTCATGCTGATTCATTAGTAAGTAAATACACAACGAAACGACAGCAATACACAGAAATAATAAGAAAGAGCAAAGTTTCATAGTTAATTATGTTTGAACTCAAATCAACTTGAGGTAGGTCGTCAAGAAATTAATTTAAAGTATTATAATCAATTATATCACAGGTAAGCAGTAATACTTACCTACCGCCATTCATTAGCAGCAGGTACCTGGGCCGTTAATTACAACTTTTTTTATTTTCCTCAATGACAAAGGAACTGTCGGCAAAAAGAAAAGTAGACAAGTGTCGTGACACGCACCCCCTCGCGGCGGGGCGGAGGGGGCGCCGCGGGGACCAATGCGGGGCGGCGGCCGCGGCACCGCGCCCGCCCATTGGCCATGCGTTGGGGGTGCGCGCCCCGCCCCCACTCGAGGCTCGCCCTTATTGAATTAGGCTTATCATTCGATTTCGAGTGGGGCGAGCGCGCGGTCTTCCACGCGGGTAAAAACTATCGCCGGATCCCGATACCGTCTGTGATCGCCATAATTCGATATAGCCGCTGCTCATCCAATTATGCGGCTGTGAGCCTTCGCGCTGCGCCCTTACACACGAAAGGCACGCGACCCCGCGCGGCGCGGCGCGGCGCTTCCGCCGGTTCGCGTTGTTTTGATATAGTCGCGCCACATGTCGAGGCTGGTGATATAGCCGGAGGCAGCAGCGATGGAGTACGGGTACCTGAGCGGCGGGGGCGGCGGGTTCGAGGGCGGCTGCCTGGGCTCCGGCGGCGGCGAGCTCTCGTGGGGCGAGCTGGCCTCGTGCGGGCAGATGTCGCAGGCGGCGTACCGCTACCAGGGCATGCGCTACCAGCCGCCGCCGCCGCAGTGCACGCGCCCGCAGGACGCCGCCATGCGGAACCATCACATATTTCCACCTTCCATGAATCTGCAACGTAAGTTTATACATACAGATTAATTAGCCATCGACACTCCTAACATTGATGTTTCTTCTGTGTCTGGGTGTTAATATGTATTATATGTATGTATTTACAAAAGAAAAGTATATAAGTATGTATATCAGTTGTCTGGTTCCCATGATACAGCTATGCTTAGCTTACTTTGGGGCTAGATGGCGCTGTGTGAAATGTACACCAATATTTATTTATTTTTATATTTAACAAGAAAATACATATAAAGATCATAAAAAATATGTGTTGTGGTTATCTTCTGATATTATTATGTGGTATTATTTTTAAATCAAATATGGAACGGCACAAAAAACAGAGAAATTAAGCAGTGTATAAAATAAAATTTTACTATGTAAGATGCGGTTGCTACGTGTATAGCGGTTACGGCGTAGCTCAGATCACTACACAAATTTCAGATCTGTTACTTCATTTCGTTAACGAGACCCATGATACGTAGAGATTGACAATAATGGGGCAGCATTACGAACGGAATCCAATAAATGAATATATTCAGATTTTTAGTTTGTAGCTACCACCGGACAATGGAAAAATTTCGACGCTAAATACAAAGATAATAACACTCATCTTTTACGAAAGATTGTACCACGTCAAAAAGATTAAATTGCTTGCAGACAGAACTAGACTCATTATTTGAATACAAGATTTTTTCTCTCTTACTACTACTCTTTCTTTTCGCACAAATAATAAGACATACCTTTACAAAAAAGGTGTGCCACAGACTCCAAATAGTATATTTCATTTAAAAATTCTTGGCCGTAACAGCTGACAAGAATTCTTACAGTCAACTTCAGTAGTACCGTCGCCTTTGCACATAGCAAAAAGCGTACTAAAACATGAAAAAATGTTATGAAATCCCGGATAATAAAAATTTTGGCTCAAGTTAATAAGAATCAAAAGTAAAAAAAAAAAAACTTTTTTATGGATGGACACTATATACTAATTAATTAGCAAGTGGTCAATTAAAACAGGTATGTACCACTTGGGTCAGCTTATTTTGATAAAGACATGATTAAAATAAATATTTGTAGAATGCATACTTAGTTTTACTTAAGCTAAGTTTTTATTAATTCTCAAAGCCTAGCAATATGTCACCCTTGCAACCCATACAGGAAACCTTTGCATCTAAATAAAAGTGAAAATTTAGATTGAGAGAGAAAACAAGGAATGACTTCTATATTTTTTCAGGCAATACACCTTGTGCCATTTTCGTCCTGGAATGTACTGCCAACACAGCTATTTCTACTACCAACCAGCGCATTCTCATTTAGGTATGCGTTCCAGTTTCAAAAGCTTTGTTCTCGGTGAAAATACAGGCACATGAGACTCCACATTCTCGCCTTAAAGTTACGGGCACATACAATGTGGCCTGGGTCTTACCATACATATGTAGGGAAGCACCCAAGTCTTATCGCTTTTGTTATGGGCAGAGGTTACCACTTAACATAGGTAGGCCATTTGCCTAATTAATTCACGCAATAAAAAATGTTTAAGTACATAACATATATGATAACATTCATATTTTATCGAGATTATACTATCGCATGTCTTGAAACCAGAATATTATCGCCATCTGGGTCGTCAAACCATAAACATAATTTAGTGGTTTTTTTTTAATCATTATTTAAGAAAATAGTCCATTAAAGCGGTAAAACATAATAAAAGGTTAAACTAAGCAAAAAAAAAACTCTTAAAAAACTAAATAATAAAAACCACCCAAATGATTAAAACAAACAAACAATGGAAATGGAATGGAAAAATCAATGTGAAACTATGTGTGGCATCATTATTTAAGTAGAGAAGGATCTATCTCGTACTCCTAATCAGGTATATGATACGCATATACTTGATGCTATTTAATATCCACTGATGTTATATTTCGTCTAAAAGACATCGGCTAGTTTCATCATTAAAAACTATTTTTTATTACAAATGAGTCCAGTCGAAAAATATTGAATCGCATAACTATGATCTAGTCTATCTATTTTTTCAAGTTTAAACTGTGTTAAACGATAGCATACTCAACTTATAGTATTGGGGTCCAATTTAGACCGAGATCCAAGGTGATTTTAAATATTTAACCTATTGAAAGGCTTTCATGGGTCTAAAGTTAGACATTATACTCAATTTCCAACAGATTCAATCGCAATCGTAAATTTAATAGTAATTGAAAATGTTATCTACAGAATGTGGGAAAATACAGATCTGCAGAGTCGTCAATTACAAAGACTGGTGCATTAAACTGATCTGACAATGTACAGCGTATGAATTGAATGCTAGATACGCTCTGCATGTGACCATATCCCAGAAATAAAAGTGGCAACAACCTCTGAAGAAGATATTTTTAAGTAACCGGAAGATTTAGAAAACCTTTGGGGCAGATAAATTGCAAAATTCTTAGTTTTTTTTTTTTTTTTAAATTACTATAGGCTCACATTTGACCGCAATCTCACCTGATGTTAAGTGACGATGCGGTCTACGATGTAGCATGCTTGCTTTTTTTCTTAGTTGATGTATTTTAACTTGTTTCCTTGCCATATTCATTCAAGATGCACTGCGGTCGGTGACCTCCGTGAATTTCTTACCTCAGGTGTAACGCATCAAATATTATCGACCACTAACCAATAGTAAAGTCAAAGTCAAAATTTTTTATTTACATAGACTTATTAAAGAAAGATGTATTACAAAATAAGAAATAATTTATTTGTGCTACAAACACAATTAGAAAATATAGCTTACAAAAAAAATTGGCAATTGCAGCAACAAATTTGTTCGTCACTCAGCATAATGCTGCAAAAGCAACGGCTAAAGCATAAAGAAATGGCTTGGTAACATCAATAAGTAATATTCAAAACATAAGGTCAGGTCATCATAGAAAACGAAAATGCACACAGGAGCCTCAAGTTATTATGTGCTTCAGAAAACGATACATAACTATGTTTTTAATATTTGCTTATTTATAGATATTACTGCGCAATACAGAAAGTTTTACATAAATTGACACTGACATTGACATTGACGTTAACAAACATTGACATTGCGACTAATATAATTGTTTAAAACGAATTGAACGTACTTCAAAATATATTTTTTGTTTTCGCCTGTAGTTTTTGGAATTCTCAGTCTAAATTCAATAGAAACACATTGGTTTTAAAAATAATATCATTCACAATCCCTTGAATTTTCATTTTATGTAACGTTTCTATTGTTATTATTATCTGTCAATGAAGAATCTGAATGAAATATTTTGCCAGTTATCTTTTCCCATAGCACATATTCTTTGCTAGATTTTTGGTGCTAGACGGCGCTGTGCAAAATGTCCACCAAGATTTGTAAAGTAATTTGTAATTGCTAACTGCTTGAGGAGTGATTTGCAAATCGATTGACTACGTGTGCAAATAGCTTCAAACTGGTCAATATAAACTTATTCGCGATAGCTCGTCTACGTGCATAGAAGACTGCGCTACGTTGTATCCAAATCATGCAGTTAGACAGGACATAGATTTTTGTCGTAGTAATAGAAGAAAGGTTTTCCGTTTCGTTGCTACGTCTATTGTGACTAACCTCTACAAATAAATATATGACAAATCATAAACTGATCTTAATAGTGCCTTTATGGAAGAACATAAAAAACTGGTAAGTAACATTTTGTTTTCAGAATAATCATCGGACACCAATAATGTTCTTAATCGTTATTTATCATTGAGAAAATGTGTTTTGATATTTGATAATGTTGAAGATCAAATGATAGCATTGTTATCTGTGTTAGTTTTTTTTGAAAGAGTAAAGTTCTGAAAGGTTTGTCAAGTTTAAAATAAATAATAATAAAAAATATCGGCCTATGCAAGTTCTGTTCGGTATCGTGTGTTCATAACAAACAATTATTTTATATGTTTATAATTACGTACAGTTCGAGGTCCTTAACGAGAGTCCGAACGGGTCATACTTGGTAACTTTTATTATTTGCTGTTCTACAAAGTTTGCATTATCTAACCACACCATATTGACTATAATCACACCACGATTGACGCTTGAATAATTCACCGTTTTTAAGATAAAGCTTTTGCTTCAGCTTAAAAACAGGGTCTAAACATTTTTTTTTGCTCCTTCACTTTTTTATTAATTACTAACTGCGCCCCGCGGTGAATTAATAATCCCACGGGAACACTGCACTTTTCCGAGATCAAAGTAGCTTATGTGTTAATCCAGGATCCAGGAAGCTATCTTGGTACCAAATTTCATCCAAATCCATTCCGCCGTTTGAGCGTGAAACGGTAACAAACATCCATATAAACTTTCACGTTTCTAATATTAGTAGGATTTGTTAGAAAATTTGTCACAAATATAATCTCAATTTTAAGTAGCTGCCTAATTCGTTGAAAAGCAGCCCTTTACAGTTATGACACTGATTGTGTAGTATGGAAACTTAAAAACAAAGGTGAAATACCTCCTAAATATTATTGCTATTATTCAACGCTTAAGTGAAACCGTTTTCATTTGGCGTAAAAGTGGGATGGCTGCGACGAACGGTTACGGAACAAAGAGTAGTTGAGATAGAGGCGCGCGCGGGGTGGGGCGGGGGGGGGGAATGGGGAGTTCTCGCCGCGTGAGCTATTGCGCCCCTAATTGGCAGCGGCGTCCGCGAGAATCTTAAAGGGAGGACAACACAGCGAGCCTCCGCGTCTTGCGGCACCCCTCCGCCCCCCGCTGCCCCCTCTACACCCACGCAACACGATAACTCACCGGCACCTCACGTAATCTCGAGTAAGTCCGGATTATACCCGTTAATCACACGAAATTAATTACAAGTTCGCATATTAATTGCAGTACAATAACAAAATTACACTGAAGATATAGGCTCTCGCTTCCACTCCTTTGCGTGAGTGGATGTGAGGGAAATGGGATTTGTGGACGTCACGGTACACGACAATTTGCCGAGGAAGTAATAATACCTCTAGTTATAGTAGGCTTTAGCTGCATACTGAGCATATTTAGGGAGATTGGCAATCTTAAAACGTGTACAAAAATGTGCGAAGAAGCATAGTCTAAAGGAGTTCGGTTAACCAGATATTAAATGAGTTTGAAAAGTATTTCTGAATAATTCTCGTGTAGATATATCGGAGATAATGCATTTCTGTCTTTATCGGAGTTATTTAGATTTCCGTCGTATGATTATAATATGAAACAGTCTTAAGCACCTAAAAAAAGATATAGATGATAGAGAGAGATAAAGATACACATAAAAAAAAATACAAATGTTAGAAACCTTTTTCAGTTTGCACTCCCGCGTGCTGAATCTATTTCGTAGGTAGTTTACATATCCCCGAAACTAAACAGAATAATAAAGGAAAAACGTATATTGTCAATGCCGAGGGAAAATGTTTATGTTCCCTAACTCAATATCTCCATTTGTATTCACGTTCGGCATTGTATGCAAGTGGACGGGTTAATTCGATTTGGTGGCAACTGGCAGTACGGAGGGCAATATTTTATAGCATCATGTGATCTATTCTGTCCCAGTATAGTATAGAAGAGTGGGCCATAAAAAAGGTAATATCTCACAGTCGAACAGCGACGGAGCCACGATCGTAACTTCTACAATGTTACGGCGGCGGCGAGGCGGTACATTCGAACAGAACCGACTTTTATTTATAGAAAAGAAAGTTATTGTTTTTGTGAGTGTACTCATACATAATTTTAACATTGTTATGTCTTGCAATTCAAGACACGATTTTGGGGTAGAAATCATTTCACACGTTTCAATGTAACATATATTTTTAAATTTGACAAGTACTTCGTTATCTTATTTCTTATCATTCTTTTCACTCACGGTTTCTCACGAAAATATTTCTCGCATATGTCATTGAATAAAAGTTGATAGGTACACTGTACACTGGTTCGACAGAACCGGTGACTCGAAGAAGAAGAAGTAGATAGGTATTATCTAAAACTGAAACTATTCAATCCAGTTTAATTTCACACAATTTCGTTTTATGAGCCACATATTAGGTATTTACAATGTAGGGCTCTTTCTCAAAGAAAATATCAAATTGATTTATATGCAACCATATGCCTAAAAAGATTTGAACATTTAAGGGGTTACTTTTATTACATAAAATAAATACTGGTGGATATTTCACACATCACCATCTACCCACAAACTAAAGATTGTACTGTGGGAACCAGACGACTGATAGAATACATATATACTAAGATATTAAGATGCAAACTCATAAATGTTCGAGCAAAAATACCCAGTGTTCCCGCTATTAACGGCTAACATTACGCAAATTTATCCACATGTTTATTTGCAATATAAAATATATTGCTGGTGTATATTACTCTTTATACGCTTTCGTACCTTTTTGTATGAAAGCGAGGCGATTAGGTGAGTCGTATAAAAACGTACTTATGACAAAAATATGTAATATACTTACATGTAAATATCATGTGCGTTGTTCATAAATACACCATAATGTTATTACACTTTTTTTAACTAAGACTGTTTTTGTTACTATGGAATCAATAACTTTTGAATATTTGTACTGTGTGCGGTAAAGTCTAGAAGATGTTATTATAAATATTAAATTACCCTGAGAAATATAGTCAAAAAATAAGTAGCGACTAGCGCAGTGATGTTCAGGTATCGTTCAATGTCTCATTTTAAGCAGAAAATCATTTAAAGCGCCTGTCGGATGCTGTAATTTTAGTTTTATTTTGTTCAAGACATTTAATCGCAACCTAATCTATTTTTAAATAACAATGCGGTATATAATGTAGTATGCTTGCCTATGAGTAACCTCACTCAACTTCACTCTGTTCTCGAAACTGGTAAAAATTGATTCTAACAGCACTGTTAGATATGGTTTTACTAATGTTTCACCCTTCGCAGGAAGCTATCTCAAGCTTGTGGTGAATTATCAGAAGAATTAAGTAGAATAAAGTTATTTTAAAAGTTATTTCAAAAATTGTATCAAAATTATTGCAGTAATTCGCCTGTAGCTACAATCGCAGATATAACTTAACCCGCATACACATGCAGCTAGTATAAGCGCCAAGCGAGGCTCTATTTAATATAGGTGTACGTTACTCTGAAAACATTATTTCATATTGACACTAAGATTATCTTTCTCTACCAATAAGTTTATTAAGATATGTATATCAAGTTAAATTCTAACATTTCACACGTAGCAGGAAGCAACTAGCGTGGCTTTTGAATTTAGGTGTACTTTATTTGAAAACATTATTTCATATTGACACTAAGATTATTCTCATTATTATCATTATTCATTTATCTCCTTATTCTCTACCAGTAAGTTTTTTAAGATTTAGTTCATAAGTTTAGTCTAACATTTATCACGTAGGAGGGAGGAAGCAACTAGCGTGGCTCCTTTGAATTTAGCTACTATATTTTGAAAAGCAGTATTTCATCTGAAACTGGCATCATTAATCTCTAACCCTTCACAGCGTAGCAATATGGTGCGATGACGCGCCGACACCCTGCATTATGGATGCCGGCGAACTTTCATCGCGACGCGAGAAAAATGAACCACAGCTAACGTAGACGGATCGCAATGTAATACACTGAATACGTGAGAGATTTTTCGGAGTTTTTCCAACGGAAATATTACTTCACTGCAACTTGACATTCATTTGCTTTACTTGGCAGTAAGCAAGTTTATATGAGTACACGGTTGATCGTTTTGTTGAATTTTCAAGTTTTCTGTAGTATAACTTTGAAACTGTTATAATATGTTACTCGCCCGAGACTTCTTCCGAGAGGATGAAGTCTCATTGGTCTATGGTGAGATCTGTTCCTAATATTTTTAATCGAGAACATCAAGTGAAGAATCCTTTTGGCACATTTTTTAATCATTTCACCTGTTTAAACCCTAAAGATACCAAATAACCAGACAATTTAGGGGCTGTACTTGAACTCAGCCAATCACCCCTGTCCCTATAGTATTTTACGGTCTTTACTTAATTACAGAAACAACTCTATGCTTTTAAGCTAATTGTAGAAGGCAATAAAACGAAATAATATAACGTGTAACTACATTCTCAACTTAACTTATTAGTAGGTACTTACTATGCTAAAAATACAGAATCATTTTTCATTTCCCAAGATTCGTGAACTGTTTTTAAGCAGCTGTTTTAAATAAGTCCTCAGCGCCTTTCGAGCAGTCTCGCCGTCTCATAATTAACAGAGCCTCCGAGGGTGAGAGGGAGGAGGGAGTCATGGATCATATCATCCGTGAATGAATTAATGAATTAATCGCTCCGTGACGATTAATTAGCACGTGCGTAGCCACATAATTGTGCGTTCATTCGTACGTGTATTTGTAGTGTATTTTGACACGAATCGAGACGGTAAATTATTAAGAATCAAAACACAAGATTTATTTTCCGACATGTTTGCAGCATAACTCCTAAAGACAAAATAACAAAATGGCGAGCAATTCGCGTGGTCGTCCCATTTTCAGGTAGAATTTTATTGTAACACGCCAGAGAAAACCTTTATATTTTCCTCCAAGCGTGAGTACCAGCTAACCCCGATAAAACATAAACCCTGCAATAACAATGAGCGGCCGCGTCTGACCCACGAACTGCAAACTCAAATTAAACATCTTATGAACAGAAACATCTTGCGAGGATCCTCTTCATTAGGTCCCGCAAATTGCGCGGGGGCGCCCCCGAGGGGGGCAGTGACACGTCCCGCCCCCGCCCCCGCCCCCGCCCGCTGCCTCTATTAATAATGCAAATGAGACCGCAGCTCGGCCAAGAAGCGAGTCTCGATTAATTCCGGTTCATTTGAGGTAATTGTCGCTGCTCTGCGGTTTGCGGCCGGTGCGGCCGCGGTCGCGGCGACTTTCATAATGCGTGACGTCATTCATCGTTAAAAGCTTAACGTTTTGCATGCATATCTTCTTCATAGGTTTATGAGGCTAAATTTATTGCATTCAGTATTACAATCCGGGATTAGATGTGTATGAAATTTTCCCTCGAAATTCTTCAATTTAAAAGACCACCTATACTTATATATCTCCGTGCGAAACCCTATCCATCGCCTCTTTTCAGTAGTAGGCCATTATAACTGCTGAGAATATTAGTATGCTTGTATGATATGATGACATAATAATAATTAATATTATTATATACTAGAGGTACAATGTTGTACTAAATATGATGATGATCGTAGGATGAAATTACAAATATGTTTTCATTATGTCATTACAGAGAATGAGAATCTCTTAATTTTAAAACTGAGTCCATGATGACTTGTTCAGAAGTTATAAGTAGATAAATGTGTGTTCACTATTCGAAAAGATAATACAAAGAGACGTAACAAAGTAAGCGAAATAAAAAGAACCAGTTGGTCTCGTAGCAGCGAGCTACGGGCTACGAATACTACGATCGATACGCTACGCGACAACCCACCGCTACGAGGGTTTTTCCACTTAACTTTATGTATTTATGGCTCTTAAATGTGGTTGTGTGATTGCTTACTTTTGACAGTCAGCTTGGTATCAATTATAACTTATCAAGGTTTATAAAAAGTTAAATTCCAAATCCAATTTTATGAAAAATGGTCTGTTTTTTTTTATTTACAGTTTTAATTACCTAATACGTCGTACGGTTAAACCAAAACGTAAATTAAATGTAAAATTATAATTAATAAGTTAAATTCCATGTAAAAACGTAAAATGGAAGCAATCCAACAATGTTTAACGCAAAAGTCATATAGTTTTTATGTGCCTTTAACTAAGTCCATACCTATATTTAAACATAACATCTCTTGAAAAATAGATTACATTTAAATACTGTTTTATTTTAGGACAGATTTTACACAAAGCTAAATAAGAGTCTCTTATACTTGACAAAATAAATTATTCGGTCACAATGTAAAGATACAACATTTCTTTTAATTCTCATTCCAATTAAAGCATCTGAGGATCCAAGGGTAAATAAAGCTAGGTAAATACTGTAGGTATGTATGTAGTCGAGAGGGAACGTCGTTCGGAGGGGAGACAAAAATGGCCGCTTTGCAAGCCTGCACATAGTAAAGTTATATTGCACGCCAGTTGTGCGCACCAAGACATAATGTTTCCTATGGGTTCATTATACAAAAAGTATCTGTTGACTGTCGTTTTAATATTGGTCTAAATATTCTGCTATTACCTCTGTATTTTAATGACACTGGGAATCTTTTTTGTAAATATGTGTCTTGGAGAAGGAATATAACACTATGTGGAACTAAAGAAAATAAACAGCTTTGATATCAATAAATTTAGTACTACAGTCTCTTACAGTCGTTAATCTAACCACAACATTAGAACTAGGCAGAATGTTATGTTATGTTATGTTTTATATAGTTAATATTAAAATAAGATTTTAATAAATTTATTACTTTTGAATACTAATTAATTTGCTTTATTTTAAGGGCCCTCCTTGAGGGATTTCTTGTCTGACCTTCATAAGGTCCATGGAGGATACGGATAAGGTTTAAACAGGAGTCAAACTTAGCGATAAGTAAACGTGACCTTAAGTTTTGAATAATTCACAAAAATAACCAAAACTAGCATGCTAACAGAATAAACGTTAAAAAGTAAAAAGATGATCATAACTGGTTTTTATTATCTCTGTCATAATGCTGTGTCACGTCCATCAGTAATACGTTGTTTATATACCTACTTTGGTTCCTTTTTTTCTAAGTTCAGGGTTCCTTTCACTGAAATAATAAACCACCCCCATTACGGGATAAACCATAATTATTTAATAGAAACGACGTTTTAACTCTTCCCAATACTTTCGCAGCGGGTCTCCCCTACAAAGTGTACGGCGGTCACGAGGGTTCGCTGACGGAGAAGAGGAAGCAAAGGCGGATCAGGACCACCTTCACATCGGCGCAGCTCAAGGAGTTGGAGCGAGCGTTCCAGGAGACGCACTACCCCGACATTTACACCAGAGAGGAGATCGCCATGAAGATAGACCTCACTGAGGCGAGAGTGCAGGTAAATTAGTGTACCAGTACCAGTAAACGTTATGCTTATTAGTCCGGGTAAATACTGCAGCCATACCCATTTATGCCACCAAGCAGTAATGCGTACGCATTACTATGTTCCGGTTTAATAAGTGTTGTTGGCGACGAAATTACAAGCATTTGAGATATTACACCTTTGCTTCTCAGAGTTCCTCAGACGAGCGCAAACAATGCGACTTGGGTCTCCTACCTAAATAAGGGCGGATCCAAATTGTATTGCTTTTTTATGGGCAGAGATAACTACTTAAAACCAGGGGCTATCATCTAGTTCCGTAACATAATTACATTCAAAAAAAATCTTGAGTTTTCCCATTGTGGCTCCTTATACAACTACGGTTAAAAAGAAGATCGTTGGATTAGTTTTCACATGGGTAAAATAAATAAATCCGTAAGCTGTTCCTGTTCCTTATATATTTGTATGGTGATATTGTGTGATTTTTTCTTGAGTTTCTTTTTAGTTGTACTACTAAATAAGCATAAGATTTTCATTCCAGAAAATTCTCATATATAATTTTAATCCCTTTGGATGCCCTAAAAACACGTAAGCGAACGGTATGATGTCGTACAAATGCCGAAGAGAGGCAAACAAAAATTGGTTTAGGGGTTTATTTTAGTAGAAGAGAAAAAAAGAGCGGTTTCCCGCGCCGTCCGTCATCTCACAGTCCAATTAATGTCCAGTAATTCGACTGCGGCTGACGGCCTACGAAAAAAAAGCCTAACAGACTCGAGCGTCTAGCTAATTTCATAATAAGCGCTCATTTTTATGTGAGCCGAGCGACGTGTGCAGTACTGAATGTTTAATGGAATCGTGTAGTGGTTGTATTGTTATCAGATCACGTAACGCTCGCGACCTACTCGCATATTCCGGGCTATGACGCCCCCGACGCGACCGCCGCTTATTGTCCCGAATTTACTTTTCCGTCTCAGGATACCTACTGTAGTTCCCAAGTATCGATGCTATTCGGATTGAGAATTTACCTGATTTATTAACAATGTTGGTCGATAACCAAAATGTGTTGTAACACATCATTTTCTATAAGAAGTATGTCGAAATATGTCGTTGGCTAAACTTGTATGTTCTTTTCTACGTTTATAATATATTTTCTATATAGGTGTAGCTAACGTTTTAATCACAGAAAGTTTTCACTACTTTATATATCACTAAATACATATGTACCGTGATATTGCCTTAAGTAAACGAATGAGAAACCAGTAAATTCCTGTTTTTGAAAATATAATAGATAGACTTAATAAATATAACGAGAAATGAATACATTACTTTATTAACTGTATTCACAGTTTGAGCGTTGTATACACTTTTCAAACAAAATTCGACTTTCGAAAGTCATTGATAAAAACAGACTTGGAATAATTATGGACAGTGTTTTGTTACATATAAATTAAATAAAAATAAAAAGGCGAACCTTTTTTTAAAGATCGCTGTGGGGAAGACTCCATTTTTTTCCTACATTTATATATTTTTTACTACATAACCTTAAGTTTGCAAGGTATGTTGGGTATATTGGGCTTACCAACGTTCAAACAACTAATATTAAGTACCTATTTTACAAGGATTAGTGCAGCTTTTTATAGAGAATGAATTTTAAGTATTTGTAACATAGCTTACCTGTTAGCGATTACCATGATTGGCTTGAATTATCTGTCACCCTATAATAAATCTGTAATTGTTTGTTTTTTGGTCAGGCAATAATACTGGACCAACGCGATGATGAAAAGGTGAAAAGTATGATGAAAAATAGTGTTAAAAGTTGACTTTTATTTATTTATTTAGCAATATACATTACAAATTATTATTATTATTATCTTATACATTACAGTTATATATTTACTATACTACTACTAAAAACTTAACATAACTTAACTTTAAACTTACTTAAACTTAAAAACAGCTATATATTTTATATATCTCTAAGATGATGGCAGCTGGAGATATAACACTAATGAGAATAAGTCAATGGAAAAAACATGATTTATAAGAAAAAAAACAGTATATCTCATAATAAATTAGTGAACTCATAAAATTATTCTTACAGCCAATAAAAAAAATATATTTTTAATTTTCTATTATTACAACAATCACAATCATTGTATTATAAATATACAGTGTAAATTCTACTCGATTAAGTTACAGCTAGTTAAGATACTTTTAAATAAACCGACTTTGAATACATAGCCGTGTAATGCAAAAACAATTCCGTAGTAGGTGTGGGGGGGGGGGGGGGGGTAGGGAGGGAGAGCCAACGAGCGCTCATTACGTTAAAAAGTGTATTGGAATGGCGGTGTAGGGGGTGCCATAAATACGGCGGGCGGTCGCGTTATTCAAGCGCGCACGACTTCTGATAATTAAAACTCGCCTACAAAACGCGAATTCACATATTACAATTAAAACGTAACTGCAACGAGTGGGCCGTTATACGCCGAATATAAAATCAATTTTTATACTGTTATGTTTCGGGGTATGAGCGGTGATATGCCGATGTTAAGTGAATTTTGATTTGTTGCATTTCAACAGTTAATGGTATTTATTGGTTTAACCCTTAATTTGCCGCTGTGATTTTGCTCGCAGATTTCTTAGTTATTTAAAATTGTTAATTGAATGATTTTTTGTACGAAGTGTATTTTTGAAAGAGGTTGTAGTGCGTAACTTCCTGCTTTCGAAAATAGTACGTAGAAGGTGTTATTATAATAATGAAAACCGATGTTGTCAAACTACCGATATATTGTTTGCGTACCTAGTTATAGCCAAATGGTACACATTATAACTGTCAATCCAAAGATCATGGTTCCGATGAAAGAGCATATCACCTAATATCACAAGCTTGAATAACAAGGAAAGGGGTTATCTCGGATTTGTTTCGCCAGTGCAAAAGTAAAGCTCTTAATTTAGACTGGTGACTTTAAGAAATTCACGATTAAAACATACGTGTCCTTATCCAACACAGTAGGTACTCAAATTCATCAGCGGTTCTTCGCAAACATGGCTCCCCGGAGCGAGAACAAATCCAGAATTTAACGTAGTACACCCTCCAAAGACAAAGCGAAGGACATTACTATGCATAAAACAAGAAGGCTTATAAATTTTTAACGCAAATTTTTTATAAATAAGTACTTACTACATATAAAGAAATAGTATCTAGTGGTTGGTAGATTTAGTTAGTTAGATATTCATAAAGAATATCAAATACGTATATAACGTAAGTATCAAACGTAAATTGTAACATAGAAAACTAAGTATATATTAAATAAAAATTAATACTCTTTAACAAACATTTCAGCTTCAGCACACCACTCTAAGCCTACTTTTAATGATAAGGACCGACTATTCAAATTACGTAGGAAAGAAAGAGAAACCATTTCGCCGCCAAATGCGAATATGTCAGTTTAAGAAAGTTCATCATACATATGAATATACGTACAATGATAAACTTTTTTATTTAATAGTTCTAAAGTACCTACATAAGCAATTAATTTGATGGCATAGCCTTCAAATGATATATTCAATTATATCTAAAATTTATTTTTATGTTCGTATGTCACACACATTCTTTTATTTGCTGCGGCTGAAAAAATGGGCTGTCCGGCGGAGCAAAAGGAATCGCTTGAAAAATGACCAGCTGGGTTTTAATACGAAGCGTATTTTTTCTGGCCACGTTGTCATAGGGATGGGGCAATTTAATCCATCAACCGCTGCACGGTAGAGTCCCGCTCAATAAATTCTGTATTATTGCAGACGATTTTGGTTTTATTGTTATTCCCGTGTGGCGAGAGAGATTAGTTGGCCTCGAACACTGAGATATGAAACGAATGATATATTTTTAATTCAGTTAAATCAGTTTATAAATTTACATTGAATTTATATGTTTACCTTTACTTATTGCGGTTGTGATGACACTCGAGAAACAATTAATATGTATGAATATTAGAAATTCGTATTTTTAGGACATATGACAAACCCTCCTAAAAGGTTTTAATCAAAAATATATAATATTATAGATCTTATATATTTTTGAAAACTGTTTCATCATAATAATTAGATATCAAATTACTACAACACAATACTTCTATTACATAAATACTATTAAGTACCAAAATCGGAAGAGACTACTAGTGTGGAGCTAGTATTAATTAGGAATAACGAAGATAATTACTTTGTTCGCTGCTAAGCAGAATATTAATTTAGTTATGCGCGTTTAAGCATATATTTTTTAATCCTTATTGCACACTAAAATTAAAAGATACAACGTACAATAGGAGAACTTAATGCTAATGTATTTTCTACCAGTTCAACCTTAAAGGTAGGAAAAAAAAGAAATACGGCGTGCTAACAAAGAACAAAACAAATATCAACCTATCTACAAAAATAAAAAATAAAAAAGCATAATTATCGAAAATATTAATTCTCATTATTAGGTTAAATACATTATTATTTAAATGCCTGGTCCACGAATATACTATAGTTACTACTGCTACATTAATTCATGCGCCTTGACAGTTAAGTCTGAATAACTTTCTGTCAATTCCCTTTATCTTAGGTCGCGGGCAAGTCCATCGGGACACGTCGTACTCTCTCAAAGCTTCCTCTTGCATAATTGTTGCGGGCATGATGGCTCGAAATTGAGCTTACGATTTATTAACGTTGCAAAGCCCTGTGTACCCATAATTTCAAAAATAACTTGCACATAGCAACCGCCACAGATATTGACAGGCCTCACAGCTCAGTTGGTAGTAACCCTGCCTTCTGCGCTTTAGGTCGTGGGTTCGATTCCCACATAGGACAAGCATTTTTATGACGAACATAGATGTTTGTTCTGTGTCTGGGTGTCAATATGTATTATATGTATTTATTTACAAAAAAAGTATGTAAGTAATATATCAGTTATCTGGTTCCCATGACACAAGCTATGCTTAGCTTACTTTGGGGCTAGATGGCACTGTGTGAAATGTCCACCAATATTTAGTCATTTATTTATTATTTATTTACATGTTGGTAAAAATAATCTAGTCATTTGGTAAATTAATAAGAATCGAAATAAACCAGAGCCAATATAATTTTTGGTAGTGGTCAATATGAAGCGAGAATTCAAACATAAGGACTGACATGCCTGCCCTGGGATTGTCTGTCCTCTCGATCTTAGATCTCGGGCGGGTCCGCCGGGACTGCATCATATCTGCCCGAAGCCTCTTCGTGCATAATTGCAATGGGAATGATGGCTTGACATGAGCTCAGTATTTATTAACGCAACGGACAGCAGGTACTCGTATCTAGGGTCCATGCTTCCATATTTTATTTAACACAGAGAGGATAGAAGTCTTTAAAAATTAAATTTTACATTTTGATACGGACTGATCAGTAATCAAAAATAAATACTATTACCTAACAACTAAAACACAAACATTAAGTCATTCTTGTTACATTACATAACATTTTATCGTTTACAAGTCAAAGTCAAAAATTTTATTTCCATATAATTCATAAAGAAATGGTTTGGAAACGTCAATAATATTCAAAACATAAGGTCACGCGTACTTATCGCTAAGTTTGACGCCTGTTCAAAACACTATCCGAACCTCCTGGGGAAGAACAGCTCAGAATACCCCTGGTGGGATTAAGTCCTATTATGTGATTAATCCCTATTGAGTACCTAACAACACAAACATTTCGAAACTCAGATGGCTAGATAATCACAGATTACATTTGCAGATTGATATCAAGTGATTATAATTCGAGTAATTCTGTTATGAATGCTGGTCGTTGAACACTTTACAAGTAGTTCCATGAGATGCCGCAGGTGTGGCACGCGCCGGCACGCGACGCCACGCGACGCCACGCGACCCCACCCGACGCCACACGCGTGCCACGCCCGCGCCGCCATCGGACGCACTTGCCACAAATGTTTGTCGCCAGACGTCACATGGGGAACGATCTATTGTACCGCTCGGGATGTTGTTGTCATACCATAATATTGTTATTGCTTAGATTGGGAAACATTTGTTTTTGTATCAGATTGTTTGTATACGGAATAATGGAACAGGATTATGGCTGCTCGTTTTGGAGAATGCGACATCTGCTCACGATAAAAGTGATTTCTCTTAAACACCTATTATGCTATATGAGAGTGGTGGATGCTATGGTGGGTGGCTATGGTGGTTGACGGAGGTGCATGGAGTCCTTAACCACAAATACTTAAAGCTAATAAAGTTAATAATAATAATTAAACTTTATTGTAACTACAATAGTTATAAGCTTAAACTGTGGCGCAGTTGGCGGATTTGTCTGCAAAATATAAAAACAATACACTTTATCCAAATGAAAACAATGAAATCTGTGTTCTTGTGCCTTTATAAGGCTCTCAATTCTCATGCGAAATTTATTTAGCATCACTCTTTAATAATAAATATACATGGGCCGTAAATTACATTAGAGCGTTGCCATAATGGGACGGTTTAGTTAACCCTTAGTTAATCGCGTTGATTGCTGCGGCTCGGTCGCGATAAAACCGGATTAAGTAATCACTTAGTGAGCGCTTCAATGGTGAGTGCTCATCGACGATACATTGAGCGAAAATCACTTTGTATCCTGTTTACTTCTCATAAATAGCATTGCTTAGTTAGAGGTACATATTTGTTTTTGTTATTGTGTTGAAATTAAGTGTACGCAAATATTACGTACCTGGTGATCATTTCTAATTATGAATTAGAGTTAATATTATTATTGGTAAACTTAAAATGATTTTGGAAGCATTCAAATTATTGTTGTTTCAGACCATTATCAACATAATGAGATGGATAGTAGTTATTTTAGTTTTAGATTTTAGTAGAATCAACGCTACTGCTACGCCTAAACGAGGTAATCACCAAAAATATATCATTGATCCCCCAAATTTGTTCAAAGTCCGGACAATTCAATCGCGCGAGGCGTGACATTCGATACGGTACTAGTTAGTACGAGTGCGTAGTAGACCGTGGGAAGTATCAGTCGAGTGCGCCCGCGCACCGTGTCCGAGCGCTCTCATACACTCACTCCCAGAGTGAATCTGATAATTCGCCTCGCCCGATTACCATCTCGATGACATTTTCGCACGATTCAGATAAGATGACTGACATGTGAATTATAATAGTTGTCAATTGTTCTACTTTGATTATTGTTTTCATTGGAAGGTATATCGACCTATTTTTGATTAGGGAGAGCGGTATGATTAATATTGCATTATATAATGGTTCTAATACGTATTCAAAATGACAAATACTTTTGAATTTTTGTATTCAATTATAGAGATTCCTTGTCTTAATTACTTATCAATTCCGTGTACGTTTTACTATATTTGGCACCTGGAAGACTCCTTTCCCATTCTATCAAAAGAAAGGAAAGAGATGTTGTAAAACAAAGTTCTGATTAAATTATAATACCACATATATTATAATTAAATTTATGTAATATATTATTTTCTTTTCATGATGATAATGTAGACAGTTTGAGATATTGGTGGAATGACACATTCTACTAAATTCATAAAACCTTCTTAGAATGAGTGAATACCTACTTATGCTTAGTTGCTTAGTTGTGATAATTATACTTCTGTTTTTAAAATATAATTTACGGATATGAAGCCTTTGTTACTCTGAATAAATATATTGAATGTAATAGAAACACACAGTGGTATGCAGATTAAAAATCTCTTGCATAAAAAAGTCACTTTTACAAATTGATTCAAAAAATTACTTACGACACATCGCATGGTTCAGATGTAGAATATTAATTTTAGAACATGTCTCTTTTGATCTATTCATAAGATGAAAAGATGAAAATCCTAAGCACTTAAAGCGATTAAAAAGTGACTCGGTTTCGAGCAACGCGTAGAGACAGCGTAGGGGAGCTTCGTAGCTAATGTTACTATCATAGTTATTGAATAGAAAATTGAATAAGTTGGTTATATATATCTGTGATATCAGATTTGTTTCGGTTACCGGTTGATTTAGAATTTTTTATTGTGATCCTATCCAGTGCTTTGGTGTTTTTAATGCTTGAGAAATTCGTATGTTCAATCTTCTTTCGACAATGTTGGAAAAAACATAAAAAATAATTGCATGGTCTCGAAATAATAGTTAAAAGGCATATGATATTTACTAATTCTCAGCCAGCCAGCCACAGATTATAACCCATTTGTTCTCAGGGCCGTAGTAGCACAAAACCTGAGTTTAAATCCAGAGGTCGCTGAAAACGGTGGGTAGAGAAAAAAATCTAAACCATGTGACATGTACCCATAGTTTTTTTATTTAAAGTCCCATTCACTCTCACTTATCGTGAGTAAGCCCTGTGGCCCTGCAATGGGAAAATTAGAGAATCATCTATAAAGAGGGACCATTAAGCTGGTACCTCCATAACATGAGAAATATTTGACCCTTGATTCTCACATAAACAAGTCCCTTATGAAACCGCAGTTACCAAAGCACTAACAGATTCCGTCGGTACCATTTAACGCACCCTCTCTTACTCACGTGACTTTCGTTGTTTGTCCTTGTCCCGCATTCACTCTTTGATTCGCGCAATTATTTTTCATTTAACCCGCGACTCGACGCTGCGTCCCTTGGGACGGCGAAATCAAGTGTAGCATCCCAGCAGGGTTCAACTACAATTTGAATGTGAAAAAAATTACTGCATGCTTTATTACTTTAGCATGCGTGAGTGTCGTCTTGGGATTTGTAATGTGGGATTTCGCAAAATTTAGAAATGTTTTGTTCAACGTTTCTCACGACTTAGGGATAAATAATATCCTCAAACTATGATGGAGAAACAGGCCATAATTTCCAAACACAATAAATTTACACTACACTGGTAAACTATAGATACTTATTCTTTTCCCTTGTACAGTAAATATAGAATATATAAATATAATATATAAATCCGATACTAAGATTAATTTAGCTTTAGTTTTTGTTTGGTTTTCAACACTGAGGATCATAATTAGGGGTAAAGTTAAATTGCCATTAATTAAAAAACTATTAAAAGAATTGAATGTAAAAAAATAGTGTAGATACATCAATTAGTAGTGAGATAAATTGAGATTATAATTTAAGACAAAAACCACTAAAAAAATGTTACTATAATTCTCAGTGTCCTGGCTAAGAATGAACATAACTCATAACTTTGAGAAATCGTTACCCCGATCGCGACATCGGCGGGCATCGGTTATGATGTCCATATATCGCGGGGCTGATGATCCTGTGTGACGGGGCGGCTGTGCTCCCCCTCCTGCGAATCGAACAAAGATGAACTTGCCGTTTTCGACTATGATATTTCATTGAGTAAATAATAACAAAAGAATTATATAAGACAGAAAAAAAGCAAGTGCTCTCTTTAAAAGAGTATACTTTTTATTTTACTCACGTCATACAATTTTTCATTGGAAACCGGTTATACCATACCTTTCCCAGTATTAAGCCCACTTAGCAATAGCAATAGCCCAATAGCTAGATAAAATAAAATCTTTATGCACTAAATTCATAATTAAAATTGTTATTCAAAAGCGAGGTGTATTAGATTCGATCTTATTTTAGAAATTACTTAGATCTTATGTTATAGGCTATATTTATGGTGGGTTTCAATACCCAATAGCTAGTGTAACGAGGTGTCTTATGTTAGAAATACCATAGGGTTTATGTATGGTGGGTTTTCAATAACATACCGATAGATTTTTCCATCTGTTTGTAACAAGATTACTATTCAGTAAAGTATATACATATGTCAAAAATCGTATGAAGTTTTGAGGACTAAATCGTTTATATGGTGCACACAACGTAAGAATGGTTTTAACCGAACCCATATTAACAATAATATCAAAAAAACTGCTTATAGAAGGTCGTTATATCTTGTTGTACGTATTAGCAATTGATTAGGTAATTTTGTATTCATTCGAATTGGACAAATTAGCTTCAATCGTTAATATACTTTAATTAAGGGTATGATATTTAAAAAAAACAAATTACGATTTCGTTATTAATTTCTATTCATTATTTAGTAGTAGCAGTATTCCAAACGCCCCATATTTCCAACATATCACAACTGCACGACACTCACGGGCCATTTACCGATTGTGCACGGGACAAGTGAGCCCATTGTCACATTAACTATTCCCATATAATATTACACTCTCCCATGTTCTTGACATTAACTATTATAACTACATTTTATCCTCCTCCCTACATTTATCATCCCACATCGACACTCATTTGCTCTTCGCTTCGTTTGTTTTGTTAGATAAATTTGCTTTTTTTTTGTTCCACATTACAACTTTTGCAGGTCATAATTTATAGAATCACTAACTGCGCCCCGCGGTTTTACCCGCGGTGATTAAGTCATCCAACGGGAACATTGCACTTTTCCGGGATCAAATTAGCCTATGTGTTAAACCAGGATATAAGCTATCTTAATATCAAATTTCATCCAAATCCATTCAGCCGTTTGAGCGTGAAACAGTAACAAACATCCATACATACAAACTTTCACATTTATAATATTAGTAGAATATAAGTGCATAGTGGTCGTGTCAAAACAAAACTACTTTACTATAAGCAATATCATCATAATTATTGCAGCTTGTAGGCACCCACTGCTGGCTAAGAGGCCTCCTCTTTTACACGCTATGGATGGCCTCGACTGAAAGAGTTAACAAAAGAACCACAACATATGCGTTGGTGGTAAAATTCCTAAAATAATTTATTATGTCGATGCCTTAATTCTTTATTATTTAACGTAAAAGAACGTCGTCATGTTGGTATAAGTGATTTATACTAGCCGACTATACTATACTCTAAGTTGTGCCTACAGTAGATCATTTGGAATTAGGTTATTAACTTTTTTTTTTTTGTAGTATTTGTGTAGTAGTATATCCTAATACATGCTTTATGTACTAGCAATAAAATTGAACATATTTCAAATTTAACGTTTATGGTCTCATATTCGTGAACTGTATTTATGTAATATTTTTAATTCCGCTGCCCTTTCACAATTCCTTAATAACAATACCTTAACTGTTTTCTCATAATAATGATAATGATAATAATACTGTTGTGGAGTAAAATCAATGGTTTGTACATAGAATTAGAGAATTTTCACGTCTTAAATCTAGGTATGTATCGTAAACATGGAATTTTCGAATTGGCACCACAAAGAAAAACATAAATACAACATAATAATCTTAAATCCAGAGTGAAGTAGGTACACGAGAACTGTAATAGTCCTTCGTTACGTCTTTCGTATGTTGAAGATTCAAGATGGCGCCCATGACTATAAAAATTGCTTTAAGCGGGCTACAGACCTTTAGTTTTAACTGATCAGTTGTAACTGAACAGTTGAACTGATGATCTAATGATATTTTGATTAGATTATCAGTCTCAGTTTTATTTTAGTTTTAGATTATCAGTCTCAGCTCTCAGTCTTGCCTACACACATACGTTTTAACTGAACAGTTCAACTGTTCAGTTACAACTGATCAGTTAAAACTAAAGGTCTGTAGCCCGCTTTAAGTGAATAATTTACTATTATACACTACTACAAACTACTGTAGCTGATAAGATCAGCAGTCAGTACGCAAAAGACTAAAAGTAATGATTTTAGAACATCTGCCGATGGGTCCTCCGATATGTATCAGCAATTTGTCGTGTCACGTGCCGATTGTGCAGATCTGATTACAACATTGTCTCGCGGAAGCCCAGTCGAAGCCAATCACGGTGATACATCAATATCACGCTAAAACATTATATTTTTAATTGAAAGTACAAGGGCCGATTTAGGGAAGTGCCACGCGAACGGTTACGAATGATTAATTGATTTTGAGTTGAACGAACGCGTTATTCAATTATTTCTACTTTGTAAATCATTTTAAAATTTGCAATGTGAATTTTTATTGCCAGTTCTTCGTGCTAAAATACATAACCTTCAAGTGTACTGTATTAACTCAAAACACAATTTTTCAATCTTATTTTTAGGGGTTAATTGAGGACACATTTTTATTTGTTTGTGTAAAGTTAATCTTAACATTAGGTCAAGGTGACTTGCGTTACATTGGACGTATTCACCAAAAATAATAATTATTAGTATTATAACAATGAACAATGAAATAAAATATGAAAACTGTCATGAAATATTTGTTTTCAATCCTACGCTATTTTCACAAAACTCAGATATTTATAATCCTCCTCTGAGATGAGTCACATTTAACTGAAATTTTGTCACCTAACAGCTTTTGATCTAAAATTCGATAATTTTCTCTTTTTAAATCTTTATAACGTGTTTCATTTAATCGATTTAGCGCTGCGGCTTGAAAAGACGCACATGATCATATTCCGCAACACTTGTGGTGTTATGATTTTTGAGACCAGCACAGTATATCAACAAGTCATTTATTATCTTGAGTTAATAGTTCAGGCGTTGTTTATTTATGAAAGGAGGGCTGCGGGGTAATGGAGCGAAGGGCCATGGACACATCTGTCGTCTGATCCGCGACTTTTCTATCGTGTCGTTATAAATTCATTGCGATGAAGATTTATCGTTATCATACTTGTTTCTACATACTTGTAACGCATGAGGTAGAGCTAGAAAAATAACAGTGTACAATGTAAATATAGATTATAACGAACGAGAATGTCATACGCTTTTAGATTCAAATGTATACAGTATCCATATTTATAAACAACTACTATCCACAGATGTGGAGTAAAATACCTATTGATTAATGCTATTTTTTGACCATTTTTGCAATTTTTACACAAATTAGCCTCAGTTGTTGCTGCATATAATCCGGACTTTGAATTGTAAGTAGGTACTATTGTACCTATTGATCCTTATTGATACTTTAATTTAAATATTAAGAATTGGAAACGACATGTCGTAACATAAACTACAAATAAAACCTAAAATCTATTCTAACTTAATATCTATTCGTAATTCCAAAACATGAGCATAATTCAATCGACATTGAATATTTAAAACGTGATGGCATATTCGATCAAATAAGATGAGTTGCGTGAACACACCTGTCATCCGAACTAAATGCCGTCGAATAGCCGACATACGGCTTGAATAAACGACGCATTCATCTCTTTATTATGATGTGTTAATCCGGGATTATCATCAAATGTTAACACATGTTACCAGTTAGTAAAAAATAAACTGCTTTTCTAAAATGACGTCGATATCACGGTTTTTGAACTGTAATGGACTTTACAACGTGCGATATAAGGGTTATTTAACGGTAGACGGCCGAGGTGATAGAATTGGCTGGATTATTGAGGGTAGCTAATATTATTCCGGGGCGTTCGGTGTTGCCTTTTCATCCGCTAAGTATAAACAGGAGGGGAGGGTGTGTTCGCTCGACCGCTGTTCAATAGATTGATTTACTTTCTATTACCGATATAGTCGTGCAAAGCTTGGGCGAAATTAATAATTGCGTCGTATATTTATATTTTCACTTTGTAGAAGATGACATAAAAACAAATCAACTTTCCAAACCCCCAAATTATGTATTCTACTCCCAGAATCTAACGCTTTATAACATTTATTAATTTAATTCCATTAAAACCTTTTACTTTGAAGGATATTAAAATAAAATATAATATAATATAAATAAGCTTTGTACTTTTAAGAAACGGAATTCCACACGGGTGAATTTGCGTGCACAGCTAGTTAAGTCACAAATTTACCGTTCCTAAAAACATAAAATTATATGGCTGACTCTTGAAAGATTCCTAATAAAGCTGACGTTCATAATTTGCTAGTTGTTATACCTAGCACGGGATCAAAAGCGCCAGAACCCAGCCCGGGGCGGGACCAAGCGTGTCAATATTTGCGCACCCTGCCCCTACTAATGAATATAATTAGATCATTTCGCGCGACCTAACGTTTTTCATACGCTTCGCAGCTCCGACGTGTTAAGAGGTCCGACACATTGTGAACATTGGGGCTTGGTAAATAATGTCGCGTGGTTCTGAGGAAGTTTTGGTTTCCCCGAATAAGTATTAATTTGCTAGAACTTGGAATAAAAAGTAAGTTTGTAATTTAAATTAACTGAATCACTAATAAGTATTTAAGAAAATAAACACAATGAGGGAGAAAATACAGCAAAGCAGAACGGGAATTTGTGAAAAATATTGTATGAAGAGGTTATGAAGCTATCATTTTTGAAATGTTTGAATGATTGATGAATTATCAGGAAATTTGTAATGCATAATTGTTATTTGCTTCATCCTATTGCGATTTACATTTACGAAATTTAATTAGCAAAAATGGGCCATATTGCGCACCTATCTAGATATTTATCAAGTTTCGAAAAATCAGATACGTGATAACGAGTTCAGAAAGTCAATGGAGTGCTTCTTGACATTTCAAAAAATATTTTTGTAAAAGTGATATTTACAACACTTTCAAATCAGTGCAATTAAGTTGTTAAAACTGTTATCAAGAAAGTTAGAATTCGGTTTAAATGTCTTTTATTCAGACAATACTATTTCCTACTCATAAGAAAAATAAATCCAAACAGACAGATCCCAAAAAACAACATCGTATTTTATGTTTGTTCAACATAATGTTCCAGAAAGGCAATACAGAGACGTGTTTTAGTTTTGGCACGTTCATTAGGAGATCAAAGTTCTGCGGCGGAGTAGCCGAGGAAATCCAAAGCACGAGTCGGTACATGAAGTTGGGAATTTCTGTTGACGTGCCCGAATACATTAACCGGTGTTTACTGTTTGCCGACAGCACCACATGGCAACATGGCTTTGTTTATTTTAATACTCAGCCGATGTTGCTCCGAGTGAAATAGCGCCATGTGCTGCTCTCTTGAACTGCGTCCACCCTCGTGTTATTTGTTTAAAGAATTGTGATGACAATTTTTACAAAATCTGTCACTATTCTCATGCTAATTAATGTTTGAACTTCAACTTCTTTATTGTAGTTGGTAATATAATCTGTGCTGACATTTTTTATTACTGAAAGGCCATGAGGTAGATTTGCTAGGAAAAGCTGGGAAAACTCAGAGGCCACTTCGTCTCAGGTATCGGCTCAGTAGTTTGGGAAGCTGACCACTGATACGATCTCCAGTTCAATACTTCGTAATGATAAGGCGATTGACAGAACCGAGAATATAAATTGTTAAGCCAGCATATTGTGAGGCAGCCTAACGAAGGTAAAACATTGGATTGAGGCACCATCATACGAGTATAAGTAACTAATGACCGTTTATCAATAATTGACTGGCCTCACAGTTCAGTTGGTATTAAAACTGACTTCTGCGCTGTTGGTCGTGAGTTCGATTCCCACCCAGGACAAACATTTGCGTGACGAACATAGATGTTTGTTCTGTATCTGTTTGTTAATATGCATTATATTTATATATTTACAAAAAAAAGCATATAAGTATTATATCAGTTCTCTGGTTTCCACGATACAAGCTATGCTTAGCTTATTTTGGGGTTAGATGGCGCTGTGTGAAATGACCACCAATATTTATTTATTATTTGAGTTATATGGATTTTAGCGTAGAATGAGACAATTGAAAAATGGAAAAGCTGATGACGGAATCACAATCATCCCAGCTTCTGAAGCTGGGGAGTTTCTGTATTAAGAGAAGATCTGCAATGACGCCATTCATTCATTCTGAGAGAACTCTATTAGCTTGGAAAAGTATTGTACTTTATTTTAAAAAAAAAACCAAACTATACGTTGTCGTAAAGTTGCCCTGTGCTCCTAACGCGTGTTCTAAGTTTTACTCGCGGGTCATCGCCAATCATCTATCAAAAACCTAGACGAATCCTAGCCCTTGCAATGAACTGGGACTCAAAGTAGTTGCGACTCAAAAGAACCCATCCACAAAGTGTGACAGATTATATAGAAGTCCTAAGAGTATAATCTGCCACTGTGCGCTTGTGGACTACTAGACCACTATTTTCCATATGCTCGTGTACATTGATACTCATGCTGTAATATCCTAGACTTCATTGAAATCTGCGCTGTTCTGGAATCCTCGCAGCAATGTCGAGTATTGTTGCATCAAAGTGTTGAGATATCTGAACAAAAATGGAAACTAAAAGTTTTGAATGTGTGAATTTAAGTAAAATCAGATGTATCAGTGATACAACGGCCTTTTGAATCTATATTTGGCCAACTTATATATCCTAAAGTATAATATATACATGTAGGTTAAATCCATTGGTGTTTTCAAAATAAGGTTATTTCTTTCATAGTTGTTTTTAAAACTATACTTTGAGTTTTATATTCTGTGATCCAGAGTCATGACGAATAATCGCACAATACATAAACAGTATACAAGTAAGAATATATTGAGAATATGGTGGACCTTGTGGTCGACATGCTTATGTTCTTGATGTGTGAGTTATGAGAATATTTTGTACTGGTTATATAGATTTACTTAAGCAGCGTTTTTCTACAAAGTCATCAAATTAATATCTGGCGTTGAAATAGACAATAATTATTTTATCTTTATATTTGTCTATATAAGTGGCATCTGCAGCGTGTGTCTCGTATTTAATTACATTTGCCACGGCAGTTACGCAGCGCCCTCGCCGGTCAATCGGTTCATTTGCAAAGTGCATTTCGATGCCGCGCACATTGTCCAACCCCGCTCTTAATTGCGAACCGTTATTTATTATTGGCATTTGTGTATAATTACCCTTGTTTATTGAACGCTCACTTATTATATCGCTGATCTATAGTAATTAACGGAGATATTTATTATTACAGACAAGTCATTGCCAACTCTTAGACCCAGACTAACGGCAGGAAAATTTGAAAAAGAATGTTTATGCGGCGCACATCTCACTCGATAAACATCGCAACAAATTCGTACAAACACATCGGCGGACGTTTATTTGCCGCGGGCCCACGCTCCGATTCACCGAGTTCGCATTCCGCTCG
Organism: Chesias legatella; assembly: GCA_947359385.1. Taxonomy (NCBI): domain Eukaryota; kingdom Metazoa; phylum Arthropoda; class Insecta; order Lepidoptera; family Geometridae; genus Chesias; species Chesias legatella. The sequence goes on along the minus strand of OX375768.1, from coordinate 3,328,271 downwards.
GAGTCGTATCGGTACTCATTTGTATTGGCGGTGGATTTTGTATTATTTGTTTGTTTGCGGATGCCGCATACGTTGGGAGCTTTGATTTTTTCCCATTCGGTAATAATGCGCAGGGCGTGGGGCCCGGGGCGATCGGGTAGCTCGCGAGCTGCAATCAGCCGAGCGGCCGCCCGCGCCCTGAGCCGTGCGCCGTGTGCTCGTTAGCCGCCCGCCTTGCCGCTTGGTTAGCCGGGCACGTATCTACGTGGGACCTTTCCACTCAACGACACTGATTTTTCTCCGATAAAATGATGAACTTCAGCAATTTTCGAGTTCATTTGCTGAAAACGTTCCAAAAGACTTAAATAAATATCTCATATAAATGCCACGTATTTCCTTATCGATAACTGATATTTGTCATTCAGTTAATGTGTGCGGACGCAAGGTTATTTGCATGTGCATTGGTGTTGGTATAAGCAGTCACTCAATCATGACATATACTGCTATATTCAGATGCGGTTTACATAACGTAGAATGTCAATAATTTTGTTTGGGGAGAGAGAGATAGAGAGAGGGACACATATTAGAGCTAGGGCGTGGGCAGTATCAAGTCAAATTATTTCGAGTGGATCTTCCCTTCCGCGTACAGCTATCTATGGAGATGATGCACATTGGTGCAGCTGTGTTCTAATAACATTAGATTGACGCCTACATTCACAGACAGGATTAGCGTCCATATATCTACACCTCGAATGTCAAAGAATTGTCTTTATCTGTTGATGCACCATTATGCTTTTATATATTATTTATCATTTATAACCTATTTTAGGAAGTGCAGACACGTTATAATAATAATGTTCACATTAGCATTAATAATGGTTTAAAACTAGCTACATACCAAGACATTATCATTTGTCATACACATTGCCAAGCAAATTTACGCATTTACGTGTCGCGTAGGAGTCATGTGAAACATAATTTATGAACGTTTTCGCCGTTCATTGTTTGCAAGCATCGAACAAATCAATGTAATTGCGAGGCCTACATTTTACAAACGAAGAAATATGTACATGAGCAAACATCATCAGCGAACAGCGATGAACAAACAGTGACGCGTGTGATTGTGCCGGCCGGCGACCCGGCCGCCCTCGACAACACATTTTTTTTTATTCGCAACCGTGCCCAATCAGCGCCAGTGACAGTTGCAATTATCTCTCGCGGTAAATCGAATTATGATCAATTCGGATTTGCTCGCATCCGAACGAATATAAAACGGTTTGCGTTAAAATTTGGCGCGCGATGCACGGGATGCGTTCCCATTAACTCGGTCCGTTGCTTTGTTTGCCCGCGCATGCCTTCACTTCGGCCATTTGTTTTTCCGTTCGGTAATGTTCAGTTTTTCAGTTGGTTTTATGTTTTCCAGGTGTGGTTCCAGAACAGGCGAGCGAAGTTTCGCAAACAGGAGCGGCTCGCGCAGCAGAAGGCGGGCGAGGCGCCGGTCAAGTCGGAGGGGGGCAAGCGCGACAAGCCGACGTCGCCGGCGACGTCGCCGCACCCCGCGCCCGCCCCGCCCGCCCCGCTACCGGCGCATCACGCCCTGCCGCATCTCTCGCCGCCCGACCTCAAGCCCATCACTTCAGCTGGTGAATAAATAATAATAATAATAATAAATATTGGTGGACATTTCACACAGTGCCATCTAGCCCCAAAGTAAGCTTAGCATAGCTTGTGTCATGGGAACCAGACAACTGATATAATACTTTTTGCAAATTTCACCTAGACAAAACGAACATCTTTATTCATCACACAAATGTTTGTCCCGGGGGGAATCGAATCCATGACCTATAGCATAGAAGGCTACCAACTGAGCTGTGAGGCTAGTCAATAAGAATAAGACTTTACGATTATGTATCCTCCTTGGTACTTCATATTTACAGTGACATAATCCTGATAGAGTGATAATATGTAGCTAAAGAAAATCCTGTACACAGTAGAAAAAAACTTAAAAAGCTTTCACGGCCTCTGGTACACAGAGAAAAGGAGAAAAGAGAGCTTTCTAAAAAAAAAATCTGGTAAATTTAAGGTAATATCCGAAAATATAAAATAGCGAGGCAAACATAATTGGTCTAAAAATATCATTGGTTAAGTCGAAATCAGTCGCAGAATATTACTATCTACTTTCAAAACCTGCGATGAGGATAGTAAGAAAAACGCGGTGGAGCATATCTTATCAAAGCCAATCTAGGGCCAGGGTGGTCCGTAACCACCCTTGGGATCATTAAGAGAGTTCTACCAACAACCCAGATTTATGTTGAGTATTAGAATTATAGCTGCTCCTTAATAACAATTCCCATAAAGTAAACAGTAGCATTAAAAATAGATGTGTAAACAAAAAATACTCATTTGTTTAAGCCACCTCTTTGAAAGAGAGATATTGCCAGTATGTTTTATAGAAATATATCGCAATCATTTTTTATTTTCATCGGTACATCACCTATTTGACGTGGGTGCTGATAAGTGAAAGTTATGCAAATACGCTTTTATTTCAGATCTCCGAATTTCTGTGGGACTATTTTGACATTTCTGACTTAGCGGTGACAAATGAGATTTTCATGAACAAAGACTAACTGAGAACACAAATTACTGAAACGTAGGCGTAGGTATAATTATTCTTCTAAAATAACATTGAAAATTAACAAAATTGTATTTAAAATTATCAGTGTTTACCCATACCTCTGCAAAGCATTTATTCTAGCTCTCAAATATATGTTACAAGGACAGTCAGTCATATAATTAATACAAATTAAAGGGGTCAACAAAGATATCAGTTACCACATTTAAAATAACCTTCTTATAAATAACAAGTTACTGCAGCGTTAAAACACATACTTCGTTTCGTATGCGGTATTTTTAACCAAATTGTGATGTCACTTAGATATATTTAGAAGTCATATTTCTTCCATGTTACATTGATCGCTAAAATTACCAATGGTAGAGATGAGTCACGTGCGGGGACCAATGGGAGAGCTTTATCAGTTATTTCAGACGCAGGCGTGTGCCTTTTCATAACAGTCGTCGGTGGGTTATAAATATTAGGCATTTGGTAGTATGTTGTTCTGCGGCTATTTGAGAAGAATTTAGTGACTGTGGCAATACTAATATTATTACAGTAATAAAAAAATGATTGGTCTAACTAAATTATTTCCTGTACTTGAAGTACCTATACCAAAGAAAGTCTCAGTTGTCTTGTCTTTCACAATCATCTGAAAGTCACTTTTACCCGAGAAGTTTAGCAGAGACACATACCCAAGTAAAATATCTAGTGATATCCCTATAGTCATAAAACATAACGCTCATAAGAGATTTCGCAAGTTTGCGGCCACACATTAAAGCATTACAACGCCGTAACGAAATCTCATCGGAATCACGCGCCATTGCCTTGACGACGCAAATCGTAACTAAACGAGAAATTTCCCAAACGAAAGAGATGTCATCTCTGCAAAAAAGTTTAAGAGCAATAGGTAGCCATATCCAATCCACAGCGAATGGAAAACACAATTGCAATGTTCTAAATTACTAGCCATCAACTTGAGTGGAGACATCTGACGAAGCTCGAAAGCCTGGCTGATCGATTTCGCTGTGATTGAGATTTAAATATTGCTAAGCTGGATGGAATCGTTGTAATTCTAAGGGTAAAAATATGTCTCACTCACCTCGCGTTCGCGGTTTAGCCACTTTGAAACAATGTCTTCCTGCATCCGTTGATGATTCGGTCAACGGAGCTTTTTCGTTTACAAGTGTAGTAGGTTGTACACTCCCTTGTTTTAAATGGCTAATCCTAGTTTAAAGAACTCATGAGTAAATCACGAGTAATCCGTGGCTAGATATTACATTTTTAAGCTACTTCGAGTATGAACACGGTGAAAATGCATCGCAGTCCCATTCACTATCTCGTTACCAGGATGTTGATACTACGTTTTATCATCTTGGCATTATCATCCTGGAATAGTCATCACCAGGTTTTTCCAAAATTTATTTTACCATAACTGCAAAGCTTACCGTTGTTGAAGATAGCGGATATGCTCGTAACTATAAGAGATACGATGCAAGAGAGCGAAAGCTTATCAAATAAGATTCTACCTCTATGTTATCATAGAGCAGCAATTTAACAGATTGCCCCGATGCATTTTTGGTTAGGACCTTGCGGTCGTACTAATCACATTAGGCCCACCGGCGCACCGCACCGCACCGCACCCGCGCCGCCAGATTTCCACTTCGGCTCATTTGCGCTAATTGTGCGCGATTGTCACTCAGGCTTGAATAAACAACGCGCGCAGCAAGGATTAGGTGATTACCGCCTAATTGCGTTACCACGATTATTTCACGCCCGCCCGTCCACCGCCAGTCTGATTTTCTAGTCAGATTTGAACACCAGTTTTGCTCATTTGACAGCGAAATTGCCCACTCTTGATTGCGACTGCGCCCAATTAATATTGTACGATTGCTGTCTGTGTACGAATGCAACATCGGTAGCAATAAATTAATTCATACATTTGTATTCATTTCTGAGCTTCTGTTCGTGTTTGAGCACCTTGTGCGGTGACTTTATTACTTTCAATTTAAACTTTTTTTATAGAATTGTTCGATGCATGAAGGCATTAAAGTTGCATAAACAATAGTTTGTATAATTCTTTATCAACTAGAAGATCTTTTGGTCCTGTTTTTTTGAAGATCACGAACTGTCAATGATTGGACTGAATTGTCAATACCTTATGTTGATCTATTATTGAGCTAAAGTTTTTGTTCCAGCCAACAAGTTATGTGAGGAGTTGAACGGCATCGGCGGCGGTGGCGGCGGGCTTCCGCCCGTGAGCAGCGGCGGGGCGGGCGCCGGCAAGTGGGCGGGCAGCTGCGGCCTGCTGCGCCAGCCCTCAGGGTTCCCACTGCTCGGCGTCGCGCCGCCGAACTACCTCCTCTCCGACCACCTAGGATCGCTCGCCAAGTCAAACAACCATCTCTTCTAATGCCAAAGCCGTTTCCAACAAACTTGGGACTTCTTATACAATGCCAACGAGCCACCTTCGGTTCAAACGCCTTATTTTGGACCGGAAAACTATGAGTGAGTTTAAAGTGACAAATTGTGAGTTTTTCCACGACTGGAAACGTCCATACGGCCTTTAGGTGTAAACTTGAAGTGATCTTTCAAATGATAATTTAGCGAATCGATAAACAATAATCTGTTGATAATTTTAACGGAATGTGTAGAATAATTTCAATTGTGCATAGTTCTAAGTGCCGAATCGTGTCCATTAAATGTTACCACATTAACGAACCTAATTATTTATAATTTTTAGAAATATTTATGTGTATGAAAACACGTACATACCACTGTACGAAGGGTGTATTGTAAAATTTGAATTAGAAATAATGCGTGATTTAAGTATAGCGTGGTAGATATTTTAAAATCAAGTGTTGTGTGATAAGTTTGTAAATACAAATTACGAGACCGTATACTTCTGTGGAAATATACTTGCACTGAATTCAAAAACAATATTTTAGTGTTCCCTAACATTTTTCAACTCCAAATATTTAAAGAATGTCATGTCTTTGGTAACTAGTGCATTAGTTAAAATTTTAAGAATTCCTTTTGATACCTTAGTTACACGGTTTAGTCATTTACAGGATCCGCTATTGATAATAATTTGTATGCTTTAATATTTTATTAGATAATCAAACGGAAATAGTTTGATTCATTTACATTCCACGGAGTGCATTCCAGTATTACCGAATAATGTAAATAGAGTATTAGATATTGACAAGTAAATAATTTGTATATAATAAAATAGGTATTAAATAGTGTTGTAACCCATGTATGTAATGAATTATCGACGATATTGCGCAAGAAGTTATCGAGGGTGTTTTAATAAAGTGAATTATGGATCTGATTGGCTTTTTTTTGTCATGATAACCTAATCGGTTGTTTTTCAAACATCCCTCTTTATTTTTATTGCTTTAAAAAAATTCGATGTAGTAATGTGGAGTGCGGAGTATTTATGTTGGCATTTTGTTACTTTTGAATCATAATTTTTGTATTTGGTTAAGTTTTTTAATTAAATTAAAATTCTTAGTGGCATCTAAGATATTTTTTTAATACGACCGTTAAATCCTCGTTGATAGAGCTGATGGAGCAAGAAAATATATTTGAGTATTCTGTTAAATTTAAAAAATAACTAGGTACTTACTAGCCAGAAAGCTACCAAAGTTTAAAGACCTTAATATCATATAAACCGTTAGAGGCCCAATGCTGAACATATCTCCCCAATGGATTTCCATAATCAACGGTCTGGATCAGACCTCTTAGCTTAAGTATCATAAATTTATGGATAATCATAATATAATAGTATTGGTTGATACTTCACTCCACGACTTGATCTTGCCCCAAACTAGGTAACTGATGGGATACTTACATACTTATAAATACATATAAACCACACCCAGACATCGAACAAACCACATGTTCACCACCCAAATATTTGTCCTGGGTGGGAATTGAACCCACGACCTGCAGAAGGCGCAGTTACTACCACCTGAGATTGAGGCCAGTCAGAGTAATGTATGAATATCGAGCCAACTCACGTCGCCTTTCATATTTCATCGCCGATTATTTCGTACTATCGACCTTTGGTTCTTGTGAGTTATGAGCTGATCATCTTTCGTGTACGTATCGCTAACCTTGTGTCTCCGAGGCAAGGGCCGTCGCACTCTCTTTGTCATCGCGTATTTGTAGACGCGCGTTTGGAGGTTATCCATTTGAAAATTGGTCAAGTTCATACATAATCCACATTTCAGAACGAGTGAAGTACTTTTGCACTCAGAGGAATGTGTATCCTGTTTATTTTTTATTTTTTTATGTAATACAGGTACGGAACGAGCCGACGGCCCACCTGGTGTTAAGTGGTAACCTCGGCCCATAACAACTGATGCAACTTCGGTCCTCCCCTACTAGGTACGACAAGACCCAAGTCGCATCGTATGCGTCCGCAACTCTGAGACGTGAAGGCGGAATGTCTCGTGTGCCTGTAATTTCACCGGCAACCACACCTTTCAAACCGGAACACAGTAATGCGAATGCGTTACTGCTTGGCGGCAGAAATGGGCATGGTGGCAGTACTTCCCCGGACGAACTTGGCGAGAGTTCTACTGCTGATGATGATGATGTGGGTTCCAAGAAAACTCTGACATCATTGTACTATTATTTTTGATCCACCTATCTAGGCAGGTGAATAAGGTAAGGCATACTATGTGAGCACATAACATAATCTAACATCTAAGATTAGCACGCATGTATTTACGTAGGTGAAGATATAAATTTCTGAAATTCGCAGATCCTTCGTGCAGTTTCTAGCTAATTTATAAGCGAATTTAAATATAAAAAGATATTTACATTATAAGTGTCATATAGAGTGAGAAGTAGACCCATAGTCTGTAACCCCGCAAAACGTTATAAGGCTGACTGCCGTTATTCAAAATCAAGCATAACTAACTGTGAAAGGAATAAAGGTTAAGGGACCGGTCTAAGTCGCTTAACCTAGGGATAATGTTTCGTACAACTTGCTTGCGTAAGCTTTACTTTTATAAATATTTTTTTTCGCATCATTCATCTGATGGTAAAATAAAATATTAAAAAAGAAAAATATCAACTAATTAAACCTTTTAAATTACCACGGTTTTACCCACATGAGGGGTCCAAGCTAGTGCTATTAGGCAATGCGGTTAGTAACTAATGAGATTAGCGTAATTTTTTCAAGCAGTAACATTAAACTTGTATGAATATTTTATTAAAAATTCCCGAGTTATCAATAATGAACCATAGTTTTATTGTTTTCTTATACATAACTTTTGATAAAAATATCTAAAAACTTGTTTCTCCTAGGAACCCAGCAAACCAAAGATTCATGTCAATAGTCTGTTTGGCGGTTTTAGACAACTTCAGAAGCACACCTATACATACTAGTATTGTAAAAGTGAAACATAAAACATCCCTGCTTTTTTTAGGCTATCCCTCTACGGTTTTCACTCATTTTAACAATTTGCCGATGAAAAAAGGTGAATACGTAAAAATTTGGTAGATTATTAATCAATACAAAAGAGGAAAAAACTAGTATCGTTGTAAATGTAATTTTAATAATTTTGATAATATAATACTACGGATATGACATATACGAATTCAAGTACTATTCATAATAATCATAATCATGATCATATTTATTCAATAGGAACACTGCATTTACTTCTTAAGTCCACGCGGGCAAAGTCACGGCGACAGCGAACAGCGAACAGCGATTTCCCAAGATATTTTGCACATTGTTTTTAAGAGCCAAAAAATATGTTTGTTAAACGCATGACACCGTCCAAGCGGCGTGGGCAATGGCGACAATGATAACTCAGCATTCATCTCAGTGGCGTTCACGTGGGCGGCGCGTGCGCAACGTAGTGGCTAGTCACACGGACCTTTATACAAATACAGATGGAAGAATAGGTCTTAACTGTCCATATAAGGCTTTGGCACAAGCGATAGTTTCTAAACATAAAGAAAAGAAATGCGAATAAAAGTTCTTACCATGTAAGGATTTTAATAGACGAGAGAACTTTTCTCACACCATTTTTCTATCAATTTTGTCGTTAGTATTTTACCTGCCTATGTAAGGCTTTTTATAGGCGGTATAACTTTTTTTTCACCATTTTACTAATTAAAAAGATGGTAAGAAGAAAAATTCTTACCTGCCCATGTAAGCTTAAGACTGTTTTTTTTTTAATGTTACTAATTCAGTATCCCTAAGATTATCCTGACTCATAAAGACTGGGCTCACAGTTCAATCGGCACTAAACCTGTCTTCTGCGCTGTAGGTCGTGGGTTCGATTCCCACCCAGGACAAACATTTGTGTAACGAACATAGATGTTTGTTCTGTGTCTGGGTGTTGATATGTATTATATGTATACACAAAAAGTATATAAGTATTATATCAGTTATCTGGTACCCGTGATACAAGCTATGCTTAGCTTACTTTAGGGGTTGATGGCGCTGCGTGAAATGCCCACAAATATTTATTTATTTATTATAAAGCTCGACTCGAAAGCTGCATTTAGTTTGTGGAATAAACGCACGGATATAATTTGGTGTTTCTTTTCTAAATAATATTCGAATGTATCAAAATATTAGAAGTTTAATACATAATAACTCTTCAATTTTGATAACTTTGATCGTGCATAGTTTGAGTCAGAAGCTTATTCTGTGTGTACGCTCATCGATGGCATAGTAAAAGTATTACTCGTATCTCAACAACAAATTGGTTTTGCCGTGAAAATTCAAGATGAAACTTGGAATAACACTACATGGACAACTATTTTGTAATTCAACGTTTGGAAATGAACCATAGATATTTCCGCCTTTTACATCCTATAATGAAACTAAAATAACCTAGAAAAATTTCAACATTACATATTAATTTATTTACACACCATTAGACTAGGATTCTCTGAGAACACAAAAAATACTTAACTCATCCGTTACACAAAAATTTGCCCCAGCAGGGAATAAATCTGAAGCGAGATGTTGAATGTCAATTTAGCACTGCAAAATTAGGCTTTGGTGCCTGAGATTATATTTGTTAGCTTTATTTGGTAGTTATTATTCTATCATTTTTTTTCAAGGTACATTATAGATATAAATAATATAGAAAAATATTGGACATTTCACTTAAGTACAATTTATATTACTGGTCTGGTCCCCATGGTACAAGCTATGCTTAGCTTATTTCGGGAGTAGATGGTGCTATGTGAAATGTCTCTGTGATGTACTTGATTCATATACGAAAAATAGCAAACTGGGGATCTGTTTTAGTAAAGTGTGTTTAGTAAAATATATTTATTTTGTTTAATTCTTCTTTCTCCCTTTAATCCATTAAAAAGCATCGACACTTCACATCTCTTATAACTAAATTATGCATATTATCTTTATAAATCGCTTTAATTCTCTTCATATTTATAACATTTGAACTCTTTCTTGGTCTGCTTTTCAGAAAACTAAGAGCTAAGAGAAGCTAAGAGATTTCAAGGAAAGTGAATGAAAATTCATATAAGATATGATACCTCAGATTTGACGATATTTTAAAGTGAGTCTAGTATGAAAGATAGCTACTGTGAGCTTTCAATAAGTTTATTTGCGCGCAGGTGAATCACTGTTCTAAAGAGGCACTGTGTCGTTGGTGCGGTGTGCGCAAGAGTTTTCCAGAAGGGCGCAGCCTCTACGTACTATAAATACGTGGACACAGTTTTCAGGAGTTCAGTCTAGCTGTGCTTCCGACGCGTTAGCTCCTCAACACAGAAACAAATACAAAACTCAAACATGTCTCTGGAACGTCAAGTCCGCGCTAAGGTACAATTTATATTTGAATTTTCGGAAACTTTTTAGTATATTTTTTATTATTTGTTTAAATTTTTATCAAAAGAAATTTTAGAAATTAATAAAATTAATTTCAGTGCTTTAAGATAATTTATTAGGGTAAAAACTTGGTAAAGCTCTATATGAGTAAATATAAGTCACATCGACACTACAACCTGACACATTAAATGTTTTGAAAAAGGAATAATCAATCTGTGAATAGAACACATTTTAAACTATTTTATCTTGTTACAGCTCGCTTCCAAGCGCAATGTAGACCAGGAGAGTGAGGCGCAGGCCTGGATCGAGGGTGTTCTTGGTGCCAAGTTCCCCCCCGGTGAAGCCTATGAGGACGTCCTCAAGGACGGAACCGTGCTCTGCCAGGTCATCAACAAGATCAAGCCTGGCTCCGTCCCCAAGATCAACACCTCCGGTGGACAGTTCAAGATGATGGAGAACATCACTAAGTAAGTTTTACACTTGCCCTCAATATTTACTTATGTATATATACTTACGATGTTTTTAGTCACCGTTTTCAGGACAGCACATACAATTTTTTTATTCACGGCTTGGCTCGAACAAAGACATTTAGATTGAAAGTTGGATTGATTACTAATAGATAATCTAATTCAGAGTATCGAGATTAAAAAAATTACAATGGTTCAATTAATATTACAAGTTTGCAAACATAAAAATATCAATTCATTTAGTAATTTTTTTTTTGCAAGTAGGGAGCTTTGATTCATAAATGTGTTATTGATCGATTAAATCATTTATACATACTAGTGACGGTCCCGGATTAGCACGGATAGCATTATTACACAGAGAATTATACTCTGTATATATAAAATATATACAGAGACACATAAAGAGGCGGGGGCTTTAACTTATAACAAGTTTGTAGTGAAGCCTCTTTAGATAAATACATAAAAATATATATTTCAGCAGAAACATATGCCACCTTTCTGGTGCACTTTAATTCATTAACCACACTGGTTCAAGAGTAGTGATATAAATAGTATAGTAGTGAGTCGTGTTGTCACTCACCATTGTCACACACCATTTACAAGCTCATAAAAACAAGACGGTGATTACAATTGAAGTATTTTGAGACGAAAGTCAGCTTAACAATCAATAAAACATACGAAACATGACAGTTCAAATAATTTATGAACATGATTTTAGATGTATTACGACCAAAGACTTGCAACTTTGTTCAAAATTATTATATAATTTGAGTAAACTAAAATATTGATATAGTTTTTGTAGACTCGAACACATAAATCATGATCATAAAGAGAAAGAAGTAGTAGAAAGAGAGTATTTTATATTTTATTCACTGTTTTTGCACTCATTAGTAGGTATACTAATGAAAAATCGTTTTGCAGCTTCCAGGCCGCCATCAAAGCGTACGGTGTCCCTGACATCGATGTGTTCCAGACGGTCGACCTTTGGGAGAAGAAAGACATCGCCCAGGTTACCAGCACCCTCTTCGCACTTGGCCGTGAGGTGAGACCAATTACCCTAATTATACTGACACTCAAAACCACAACGGATGTTAGTGGCACTGGAGTTAGCTTTACTGGGATGGACAGTTTTTATGAAAGAACCCTGAATAAATGATACATCAAATTAAGTTCTCATTTGGAACAATGTAGATTTGATGGCCACTCTATGAGTGGGCATGAGTGTATTACGACTTCAGTATTTATTTCAACCGAGAAACAGCGACCGAGGCAAATGTCAATAATTATATTGATCTTGTTAGAAAACAAGTTCCTATTAGTTGGGATATATATTCGGGTGCATCTTCTAGTAATATATTACAGATACTTATTATACGTATATTATTACATAACAAGAATTTTCTATATATAAACGTAATTGTAAACAAGTGCGCACGAAGGGAAATAGCTCGTTTCGAATCTAATATCGCGTTCACAGATTGTTTAGTTTAAGAACGTTAGATTTGGCGGTGCGCCAGGTTTTACAAAATTTTACTAGCATCGCGCAACATTACCTCAGTTCTCATAAATATCCAAGGCCGATGCATGGAGGCCAAATGGGGTCGTACAACATTCCTGACTTAGACAAGGAAAAAAAACTGAAGTATTTCTAATCAAATTACCTTTACTTGTCCACGATACTATAATCTATGGCAATACGAATCGAAACTTAGCAGAAGCTTATTTCACTCCACTTTGAATATAGATTTGATTATTTTCGGTCTTGAAAATGGGAATCGTAATGAGCAACCACTAATGACATAGAAATAATTAACCTTATTTTTTTGTCCTTAGACTTACAGGCACCCCGAATGGAACGGCCCCTACCTGGGACCCAAGCCCTCGGACGAGTGCAAGCGTGAATTCTCCGACGAAGTCCTGCAGGCTGGAAAGACCGTGATCGGCCTCCAGGCGGGTTCCAACAAGGGTGCCACTCAGGCGGGCTCCAACATGGGCGCTGGCCGCAAGATCCTCCTCGGCAAGTGAGCGCGCCGCCACCCAGTGATATTACCTATAAGTATTGTTTGTACAAAACTGTGTGTATGGACGCTAATGCGAGACTGCAGACATTTGAGAATATCTAGTCAATTGTGATGGTTGCAAGGACTCAGCATCTGTATTTATGACCATAATCATGGAATTATTGTTTACGTTATGGTAATGCCTTGTTAGTTATCTAAGCCTACTGATATTCCAAATAGCGCCAAAATGATTTTGTGCATAAGTGTTTAGTATTAAGAATTTCTATTTATTTCCATTTTATTATAATCTTTTATAATAAAATTCGAAAAAGTTTACAATCTGAAACAATCTTATGATTTTATTTTTGATTTACTACCTATCCTTAACCAAATATTCAAGCCAGTGAGTTACGTCAGAAACGTCAGAATACATAAATGCCTGACGACCGAATACGGAAACTGTTAAGAATATTTATATATACGGAATATATAAATATTCTTACAAATCCATTCGAATACGCACAATTAATAATACGTTACGGAATACGGAAATATATCCTACTAAATCCCTATATTATTACTATATCCATACTCTAATGTTACCATTCGGGTTCATAGGTGGAAATAAGAATATTAGTATTCTGTATACCACATAATATCTACAGACCTAGTTAAAGTAAAATGGTCCTACTTTTATTGTTGCAGTCCAGAGTGTTAAAAAAATAACGCTTTTTCTAGTTTCATTAAAATATAACACTGGTTTAGTCAAACAAAAAATTGCAATGGATTTATAAATAAATAACTGCTTTTTTCTTTCTTTATTGTTGGTGAAAATGTTACTCGGCTATCTAGCCAGGTGTTGTATTATGATTTATAATTCTATTCGCATATGACCTATTAAAAATAAGTAGCCTTCAGCTAAGTAGGTCATTTGAATGGCCTATCGGGTATTTTTACACTTGTACTCACATATTACGAATAATAAGCCAAAATCGAAATGTTTTATTGTGCTTGATAAATGGACGTAACGATACCTACATTTCAACGGATAAACTCTCTGTTTTATGAATGTCTAAGGGAGGATAGTTTTGTTTTATAAATTTGTTTAGATTACGGAACCAGCGAATGCGCCGCTTTATGTTAAGCGGTATTCAAAACAACAGCGATACGTACGGTCGTACTGCTTGTTATAGGCGGAGGTTACCCCTTAACATCAGGTGAGCCATCTACTCGTTCCATAACTTTATCGCAGAAAAACTTATAGCACATGCCTTGTCCACTACTTAGGTATGGGAAGATCCAAGTTGGATTATATTGCACCCGTAACTTTAAGACGGTGGAATGTCTCACGTGCCTGTCATTTGCTTTCTTGAGCAAATATGGTTTTTAGGCGGTGCTTGTGTGTAGTGTAGTAGTACAGTTTTTATTGAGTTTATCTAACTTAACTGACAAATAATTTATTTTCATTAGTACTTATGTAATATGCAAGACTAGATTGTAAATAATAAGCACAAAAATAAAGTAAATTATTTTTATAAACACTACTCTTTTTGTTGCGGTTTTGAACGCAGAGGAACGTTTAGAATCGATTGATTGATTGAGATCCATATTCACACTACGCTCAATACATAAAAACTTATTTTCATATTTGCATAAAATATCGTAGCGAGTCGTGTAGCTAACGTCGCGCTTAGCATTGTCTACGGATATGGCCCGTAGATCGTAGGCACTATAGAGTTACAAGGACCTCTAAATATCTGGACAATAGAAAATTACACAAAATAATTAACTTTCATTTGACACACTTTTAGATTGGCATTTTAATATTCAAAGACTTTTCGTAGGACGGCTTGAGTTAGCTCGGCGTAGGTAACCTGGAATTTGCGCTGAAAAAGTACCGTGATGCCTAGTAACATTTAGGCAACAGTGCAATTTATTTTGTAAGAATTGTTTTGTAGATCTTGAGTAGTCTTGGAAACATTTTCTAATAGAGCGTTGTGTTATCAAGTAATTGATTTTAAAAAACTACTACTACTTATCGCGTCGCAATCTCGAACCAGTGAAGAGAAAGGAATAAAGTGCGACACAAAGAGGTTTCTTTCCTTTCCTTTACTTTTTTAACGAGTTCTTCGATAGCCGATAGTCTTGGTCTAACTAAAATTTTTAGCTTGGCTAGGTCACTTAATGGATAGGAAATGTATAGTTATTATTCATAATTATATTCAAATATTATAATTGAAAGAAACGTAACTTCATACGTCACTTTATTTGAATAAAGCGAAACCCATGAGCCTAGAGAAGTAAAGATGGTTGTATATAGGTTTTTCATAAGGACTTAGGAAACTAAAATCAATTGGGTGGTCCAGGATTAAACTGCCCAGGATTGATTACACCGTATGAGCACCTGTTGTTCTAATTACTTACGCCGCGACACTGCCAGAATATAATTAGGGGAGGTTAATTTGGGATTAGTTGATACATTGTTTAACACCTATTTATTAATAGAAATTATAACAGAATCATTTGCGACGGAATCTGTCTTTCTATATTTATATACAAACAGTTGTTTGACAGGCAGTGCCCAGTGATCTATAGGTACTCGTAGTTATAGAGAGGCTAAATATAGAAAATATTGACATCAAATATAATAGTATTATAATTATAATATAAATAATATATATAATTATGATTATATATTTTATTTAAAATTAATAATAAATATAATAATATAGTCATCAAATATTATGAAATAAAACCATGACTGACAATAATTAAAAAACTTACTAACAAGCTTGCCTTATTTGAAAAAAAATAAGAAGAGCATGATATTACAAAAGGAATTTATGAAATTCACTGAATGATGATATACAAAGATTAACATTGTAGGTATATCGTGGCGGATATTCTAAATTATCTTAAGATGCATGCAATTTTGCATGTAAGTACATGCGGTAATTTAGTAAGGCGCTGCGTGTGGTTGTACTAAATAATGAAAAAATAAATGTAAATTAAGATAAAATCTTTATCATTCATAAAGATGAATCATAAAGATTTTATCTTAATTTACATTAGATATACCTATATATATTTAGGTATATCTAATTATCTTAAAATGCTATATACTGACCGCAGAAGTTCTTATTTGAAACCTAAGAGCAAGTTCGATGTACGTCTTGCAGGGATATTCAGGCGCTGCGTGTTGTTTCCAAAGCTGAGGTATAACAACACATGGGAACATGGGATTACCTACCAGGTATCATACACCATGATCATTTCCTGATAACCGTGACGCAATATGTCTTAGGACTATATAAAATTATATAAACTTAGCTTTATTTCTCTTCTTTGATACAGTTCGAATGAGTTTAATAGTTAGATATTAAACAACCAATCTAAAAAACTTATTTGGTTCTGTATCGTGGAGCTTTTGATTAAAATGTAACTATGTAGATTATTATTATAAGCGTTATCGGACTTATTATTGGAATTATTAACTTTTAGCAAAAACTGAGTATAAATTTTGGATATCTAGACAACCATTTCGAAGAAAAAATTAAATATATAAAAAATAAATGGATACTCCTAGGTAAATGCAATCGTAATAATGAAATCGTATGACGAAATTTGTACCTAATAACATTTAATTACGCCGCCAAACATGTAAATCTAGTTCTGAACTCCACATTGATTGCAAACAAAGCAATAAAACTTGGCAAAATATCCGCCGTTATTCGTTACAGCACACATATAGCTCGCCATCTGGCGAGAAAACAGCGATCGGCGCGCCGCTCTCCATAAAAGCTAAAGCTAACGACCGAATGAGAATAACGACCAACGGGCGCGTAGCGGCTAACGTCGTTACAACGACGCAAAACCTCGAAATAGGTTTGGTCTCGATTACAGAGCGTAGGTTTTAATAAAACTTGTAGGAGGCTGTCTGATCAGTCGTGCGGAGGCCGTGGTGCCTTCCGCACCGCTCGCAGGTTAGATGGCGCGAATGAGCGTCCACTTCTACTTAGTTCTTATAAGTTCCGTGAGATGGAACTGCTAGCTGGAGAAGTTGTATGTCCAGCTAGTAATCAGTATTAGGCTTCCGCCGCTAGATGGAGCTACCTGCAACGATGAGACTGAAGTAAAACCGTGAGTACTTTTTTATAACATTCAAATATATTCTTTATATGGAACCGTACATAATCAAATTGATTTCCCGTTACATATAAGATTACTTAAATATATACTTCTCGTTTATATTATAATGGGGCCTATTTTTAAATACCTAGTCAATGTAGAGCATAGAGTCTACTACTCTAGATGGCGCTGTGTAGCAGTTTCGAATTTCAAAAGTCACAGTGGTTTCAAATTGATCAAAATACTCATTTTAAAATACAAGCATGCATTCGTGCAGGGAAAATACCAGAAAACATGCTTTGTTCTGGGTTGATAAAATAAAACTTTACAAATTTTGAAGGGATTTCCAAATACTTTATCTTAATTGAAATTTTCCTCCTCAGTTTCTAGCTACCTAAAAAAGGGACATTTCTAAATTAATCACCGGAAGAATTTTCCATAGTTATACTTTATTAATCTTATTAAAGTTTACAAATGACGAAAATATTTATGAATGGCCGTAATGGAGATTTTCCTTCTCAGTTTCCAGCAATCACCAAAAGGGTCATTTCTAAAGTCATCACCGAAAGAAGTTTCCATAGTCATTCCTTACTCATCTGTCTGAAATAGAGATTTCGGCAAAAACTGACTGACGTAGGTAGCATCGAGTTGGCAGGAACCCATAGATTGAGGTATTTGTCTTTGTCTAGCTTTACCGATATAATACAATATTCGGGGCTGACGCACGGTCATGCGTCAACCGGGGGCTGTCAACGAACCCGTCTCCACATCTAGGTTTAATTCCATGAAATGCCATGCTTCATCTCTATACATTGTCAATACTTACAACGGGAATTATTCAAAACATTTTAACTACAGTTTCTTTCTTTTAATGTGAATAAGATTGCAAAGGAGCAGAATAGATAGATATATAGATAAAATCTTTAATGCATACACCACAATAACAATTAAAAAAAAACATTTTAAACAGGATATCAATGCATAAAAAAACTGAGGTCTTGTAATACTCTTTTATATATAGGTACGATAAACGTCAGACCTCAATCTTGCGTGATGTTAAACGATGAAGAGGTCTTTAATTGAATTAAAGAATGGGCCTCTTGGTTATTAGTAAATAGGTGTGGCACTGACGCACTGATCTCACCAACAACAGTGCTACACTTTATTACTACCCACTGTTACATTCGCGATCATTATCCTGAATTCAGGTATCCTAGATAGGATGCACATTGTAGTACTAGGTAGGTCATCCTATACTTAGGTATTGGAATTTGCATAGCGTTGCAACTGACACCCAAATACTAAGATAGACCTTCTCTTCTGCCTGTTATTTCATCGGCCTCTTCAAATAGGGAACTACAATGCAAGTGCACCAATGCTTGACGGTAAAAATGGGTACTATGATCGTACCAACCCGTAAGAACTCTAAATACAGAATTTTGCTACAAAACACGAAAACTCTATGTGCAGTTGGTTTCCTATAGAAATTTCTAAATGTGATCCTATTTTCATGCTCGTTGCTCGTAACGGGTTGACCTAAAAACGTTTTCTGTAACTTTATATTATTAGTCATACCACGAAAGTGCACACACTTAAACTAAAGCTCGTGCCTTATTTGGCACTTATGGAAAACAAGTTTAGATATTTTGAAAAATATATTGCGTGTGAATATATCAGCGCTGTAGTCTTTCAATTCAAATACCAGATCGAAGTTTTTTTTTGAGGAAATAAATGAGAAACCCTAATTCTGTGGAAATTGGCATAATTTTAAATTAAATGAAAAGATATATAGCAAAACTAAGTGCCTTGATAGAAAATAATTCAAATAACCAGCGACACTTTGAACACGAAGGGTTGACAATGAAAATAAAAATGTTCTAAATTGAATTCGTTACAATCATAACAAAATATACATTTGCGTAATAGTGCGGTAGAGTGACCTAACACTAATTAATTTCAATTATTACATTAACCTAGCAAATAATAAATATACTAAGAATTCTTAATTCACCAGGTGTTGTTTATAGTTAGCCCGAACACCGCTCTTACCAAATTAAATAGTGGTATGTGTAATCTGGAATTTCTTAGATATGATCGCAGTCCAGCCGCGGACAGGGCCGCCCGCGCGAAGTCAGAAATAACACCGGTAGTTAGGAACACGAGGCGCCTTCTACTTATACACTCTACGTCTGTGAAAATAAGGTTCAAACTCGAGTAGAGCTCTCAAAAGCTTCCCATTCGTATGCATCTGTTCCAAAACAGTGCAGGAAACATGCATTCTCAATTTCTTTTTGTGGCATCGCATTTAGATATCTAAATGGAGAATCTGACGGCGGATTGCTTGTTATGCCGTAACCTAATTCCTCACAACGAACACTGATAATTATCGCTTCATGGTGAATAACTTCATAAATTTGTCAAAAAAGCAGCTGACTAAACCGATTTCAAATAAGAATAACTTAAACTAAAGACAAACAGGAAATCTTAGCAAATGATCTATTCCAGAGATCGGTTAAAAATAGGACTGAGTGGTTTTATTATTTTACAGGAACGCTTGGCAACACGTTTTAAACACAAATGGTGTAATATTGCAGCCGGTGAAAAATATCGTGAATCTTTCAGCGTGTGAACTAAAGCTTCAGTAATATATCAACAATGTGCAAGTTAAGAACATACAAGTAAGATCTCAAAAACTAATTTAAGTAGTAAAGTTAATTACAGAACAAAAAACATACGAAATATAATCTTTTTTATTATTATTTTGCACCGAGTCATATTTTTGAATATCGTCGAGCTACGTATGTAAATCAGCAAACGGCTGTAGATATATTGTCAGTCAGTATGAATAATTTGGACCAATTCATTACATCTTTGTGCCACGATATACAGACCATTTGTCACCTGTCTTTTTTAATTTCTTATCTGCCAATTTACTGACATTAAGCTGCTTGGATATATTATATTCAACAATAGCGTTTCAATTGTAAATACATATTTGTTTCTATTCACACAAATTATTTACGCATAGTTCTTATAGTAATAATTTAAAAAATTATAATTATTGGATTTCATAGAGGCACCCTGAAAATTTATTTTCAGCGTTCATCCTTACTCAAAAACTCAAAATATAAAGGATATAATAAAAACAAGCCACTAGATCTTAAAAATAATTGAGGTCGTATAATTTTCCGCGCGTTAATGCCCTGCCAAGTGGGTTAATAATATAACTGTTGTGCTAAAATTGATTTATGTGTCCTAGAAGGCAGGGGCTCTACCAGATGTTCTAGGATGGGCTAGATGGATGCAAATGAAAAAAGAGAGACTAATAATATGGAATTTACATTAGATTAGGAACAATCATTAGATTATAAGAAAAAAAAATGTATTAGATGTATAAATTTACAAAAAAAGTGTAGAAATATTATATCAGTTGTGTGGTTCCCATGATACAAGCTATGCTTCTAAGCTTATTTTGAGGCTAGATGGCGCTGTGTGAAATGTCCACCGATAAAAAAAATGAGGAAAGTAAAACATTCGGCTTGAGAAAATTACTCAGGCACAACAAAGATCCTTAAGATGCTCGTGTATTATATTCATTTTATTTAGCACACGAAATCTGCAGCCCTTAATTTTAACACAGTGATATCTTATTTAACTTAACTTACAGCCAATAAACGATTTGTATATTGATCACTGTTGCGAAAATACGCTAATTACATGTGGGACGGACTCGTGGTACTTTACTAAATACCATAATAAACTAGTTTAACTGTTTTCTAATAAATGAAATCTTCCTTTAATAATCATGGATCAAATCTATTTTTTCACACAATGAAAATTCAACATATCATTCATATAATTTGACTTAGGTACATGGACTTATACATACCTGCATAGGCTACCTACATACCCTCTTTAAAACCGGTGAAAGAGGGCTGAAGCTTAGATGGCATAGATTTTATTGAAGAAAGAAAGTTATAGTGTTTCCACTATGGGAAATTGAATTACTCTTCTAGTTACCATCTCGCTTCTGTACAAATAGTACCTGATTGATGTCAAATAGGATCAACGTTTTGCTGACAAATAAAATTAAAAAATTTATGTTAAAAATATAAAAAAATTAGGATAATAGAAATGAAAAATCTGAAATAAAACTATCTAAGGCACTAAGGCCAATAAATACCGAAATACACCTCTATTACCTCATTTTTTGAGTCCATAAAACAAATGTCCACACATGAGTTTATCTGAAATATGCCCCAATTCCCCCAGCCCTTGCTTCGTTGTTTTAGTTCCTAAACATACTAAAGTATGAAAGATATACTGAAAGATTGATATCATAGCCGACCGCTGGACGACATTAAAAAGTCAACAGTGTAGAGGTGCAGATGACCTGGATGTTTTCATAAATCAAAACAGTTTTCTTTATCCAGAATTTGGCTGATTAAATGACAACAAGAATAATGAAAGCCAATTTAAACTGAATTCTACAAACAATTTTCTTTGTAAATATTGCAAATATCGGCCAAGAATTAAACGAGTTATGAAGTGCATTGACAGTGCTCGAGCATTAATATTTATACCACACAGAAACTCTAGTGGTTGGTCCCAAATGAAAAGTCGCGATCTAGATAAGTATCTATGTATTATTGGTATAAATATCAATAACAATAAAAAAATTGGGGAATTTCACACAGCGCCATCTAGCCCCAAAGTAAGCTAAGCGTAGCTTGTATCATGGGCACCAGAGAACTGATATAATACTTATATTGTTTTTTTTTGTAAATACATAATACATATCAACACCCAGCCATATCTATATCTATAAATACAGTATTTTAGGTACAAAACATTAATTCTTCGTTTTTCTTTCTATAAAAAAAAAACTAGAGGTGGAAACTCGCTTTGTTGATTGATGCAATCTGAAAATACTCATAGAAGTGATAAATCTAGGCACTTAAAATCGGTTACGTCGTCAAAGTGAGGAAATTTTGTAACCCCGGACTATAAACATAAATCTTAGAATATAGGTAGCATTCCACCATTAAGCGGACTAGTTAGGTTTTGATTAGTTGGATTGGAAGATCCAAAGTTTTTTTTTTTTTTATAAACAAAGATATCATTTTTTTTAATTCAAATCACGGACGATCTGACGGCCCACCTGATGTTGAGTGGTAACCGCCGCTCATAGACAACAGCAATACGACTCAAGTCCTCTCCATAGTACGAGATGACTCAAGTCGCATTGCGTTGCGTCCATCACCTCGAGACGTTACGTCTCATGTGCCTGCAATTTCAAAAACACTGCCTCTACGAACGTTTTCCATGATACGTATGGCTGCCCCCATGGTGGTTTGTAGACAACATAATTATTAACATTTGCCCCAATATTACTTAAACGGTTAGATGATAACACCTATATCTATGGATCTTCACACTATTATTACAAACGATAATTATTTTACCAACCTCTTGCCGTCGCATTTAAAAATTGTTAGTAAAATAAACGTAAATTAGTACAAAAATCTATTAACCATAATCTTGCCACTTAATCCTCCCTAGATCTAAGCTGTGGCGTAACTGCTGGATGGATACAATGATGCGCGTCAGTCCAAATGTGTGCGTTACCTCTGAAATTCCGTTATAGCGTAGGCGTGGGTACCGACTAGGCGCATGAGTAATCCCGAGCTTTGCAGATCTGAGTAACCACCGAGTTACCATTTTATTTTAGCCGCAGCCCACACGCGCTCAGACGCGCCACACCTGCGACCTAACGTTTAGACATAAACACCTGGATGTTATTCTATACCTGCCGAATGGGAAACATTTTGTAATGCCTTTGCACGCTCGGTATGTACTGGCGGCGCTATAGTTATGTGTTGATAGCCCTGTCTGCGAAGCTGGAGGTTTTGGGTTCGATTAACGGCCGGGAAAACCGGTCGAGTCTTGTGTGTTAGTTCAGTATATTTTTTTGATTTTGTTTTCATCCGATTGTTATGAAACTTTGGTGTGTAGGTAGTCGTGCGTATGTCCGCAGCGTCATAAGATCATTTTACCATACCAAAAAGTAGCAATCCAACGCAAGCCGGGTACCCGCTAGTGTGTACCTACCTATGGCATTTTTGTGTATTTTACGTTCTACACAGAAAATCCTGATGCAAAAGCATAAGCATCTGTTTGTAAATATGTCTTATATTGACGAACTTAGTGATTTAGTGCTTCATGTAACTGAGATGCTAGGGTTCAATTCATAGAATAGAATAGAAAAGTTTTATTTGTTACGAATATATTACGATTGTACAGATTTAGTTCTAATAATTTAACATTTTGTTATATTTTAAATAGAAATAAAACTACAACCACTGTTTTCTAACGATCTTTTCTTCCATCTTTCCTTTCATACACTTATTGAAATCAATTACCTCTTGCAGTTTTTTCCATAGACCTTCGATATGTGGTCAAAAGACGAGTTACTAACTTGTCTCTTTATAATTTAGTCATGTTTTATCAACTGCCGTGTTTATTATAATACTAGTACATTTTGAATACTAGTTTTCATATAAAAAGGGCTAATCGTGCAATGCCACTGTCACTGTCACACGTAGTGCAAGATTTTAGCTCAATCTGTGGGAGGAATGATTTCTTAATATACCAAAAATACAGGTAAAGTTAAATAAATGTTTGTAAAACCAAATGTGAGACACTCCACTCACATTTGTTTTTACACCAATACCAGTAGCAATCTCTGTTTAAATTAAAAATACACTGGGCCATGTACGAGTCGCGCTTGCACGGAGGGTTCCCGCTCATCAGATAAGGATGTCCACATTAAAAAATATAATATAAAAATATATATATTTTTATCAATAATATTTAGTTACGTGCTTGTGTCTTTTCTTTTTTTTGTTCTTTGTAAGCTTAGTGCCGCAAATAAAATATTTTTCTTTTTTTCTTTTCTTTCATTACGTAATACTTGGGAAGCTTTTACTTCGTCAAAAAATAACAAAGCTATTTTTTTACAATATATATATTTTACGTTTTGGGCGTTACAAAAGTATGCTTTGATTGACCGTTAGTTATTTAAAACAACCATTTCGCAGCAAAGCACAAGAAGCAAATGTTATTTCCTAAAAATTAAAGTATTTTTATAGGTAAAATAAAATTTCAGCAAAAGTCTTATATGGCAACTAAAGCTCTTATTAACATTCCATGGGAGTTATGTTTTATTGCTTTAACTCGAAGTGCGTATTATGCATAATTTAAAGTAGATTTTTATGCCGTCTTAGTAAATGTGCCATGCCATGTACAGTCATCGAAATCTCGTCATAATGGTTCATTACATTTGCCATCAGAACCCTAAAAACTGCAATAAATCCTATCAAATAGCACGGACTGATTTATAAATATTACTTTTTACGTAATACTCTTACAAAAACAACTTTGTTTAGCGGTCAAGGTGTATTTAGATTTCGCACCCCTCCCACGCAAACACATCGAGAAAATAATGTCTTTTTTGCAATCTTCTCTAGTTCTAGAAACATACAATTATACTAACATTGAATAACACTGCCAATACGCCTAATTATGTTTTGCATTCTTTATATCTAGAGCGAAATTTGTTTTGCGATAGTTTTCCAAACACATTTAATGATATACCAGACTTCATAAGGCTACACAAGTCATAGTTTCTGAAAAATTAAGTAGTTCGTTAACATGAATACGTCGCCGAAATTAAAGAAAAATATAGTTTTATTAACTAAATAAGGGATACAACGTTTTTTGTATCTGTGGATCAAATAAATTATTATTATCATTATTAATAATAAAAAAGTAAGTGATATAATGAAGCCCCGCCTCCTGTTTTAGTTTATGTTTATGCTATTCTGTATTCCAGGAGACAGTGCCTTCCAAACATATATTCAGTCTTACGTTGCCAACAGAAAAACTTTATTCTGTTAGTATTGTGATAGCCTATAAATAAATAATAAATATTAGTGGACATATCATGCAGCTTGTATCATGGGAACTAGACAACTGATAAAATACTTATATACTTTTTTGTAAACACATACGTATAATATATATCAACACCCAGACAGAACAAATATCTACGTTCGTCACACAAATGTTTGTCCTGAGTGGAAATCAAACCCATGACAGCAGAAGGCAGGGTTACATATTTTAATAATACATATTATTATTATATTACTATGTTACATATTATAATATATATACTATACTACCAACTGAGCTGTGAGGCCAGTCAAACCTATATACCGAATATAAACGTTATATGAATACGAGTAACCAGTCTTTTGACCAAATATCAGGTCTGGGGAAATGTAGAAGGAAACTCTAACAAGTGCACGGAAGTGAAGATCACGAGAGAAGACCACACTTTTCTAGCAGTTTTGTTCCTTGTGTGAAACGAACCCTAACATCTCATTTACTTGAAGTATCGAAAGTGCTAAGCAAGATTTGGAGGCGTTGTGTTCGAAAGGCCCGCAGGACACAACACAGAACGTAGTCGCAAAATAGAAAATTCTCATGAGATTAGGTTCCGTAAGGGTTATAGAAAAATTTAGATTTAGACAGACATAAATGACACTTTGAGGCGCAAAAAAGTCAAAGTCAAAAACTTTTATTTCCATAGAATTCATAAAGAAATGACTTGGAAACTGAAAATAATATTCAAAACATAAGGTCACACGTACTTTTCGCAAAGTTTGACGCCTGTTCAACTCTATCTAACCTTCCACGGGGAAGAACAGGCAAGAAACCCCGAAAGGTGAGCTTTCCTTTTTTTGCGAAGGTTAATATATAACATTAGAGTATCCTAATAAGAAGTTCAGCTTATGTGAAACAAAAATTCTTCATACATTAATTAAAATGAGTTGCCGCGGCTAATTACATCTATCATGTTTGAGCTCGTTCCAATACATCATCATCACATGTTCAGCAGAACTGCGGTGAGACCAGACACAACTTTGAAAACGTGCCAGCGTAAGATATTTTTTGAGAGACCATTTCACGGCCATAAAATATATGTTGCCTCTGATAAAATTTAGTATTAAAATAACGATGCTCTCAGATGTTACGAAGCCGACAAAATTAGGGATTCCTGCTAAATCAACGTTGGCTACTGTTACGAAACAGCTAAACTAGTTTATTGCGTAGGGGTGGCTACAGTAATGTCTAGAAGGGCGTTCACCTAATAACTATTTACTTAAATTAGGTGTTTGGGATAATTCTTTCAGTGCTTAATTTTATATTAGCTGCTCCTTTCAAATCTAATAATCTGCCATCAAGCAGCCAAAACTGTGCCAAATAGGTACTCAGTTAAGGACGTATGTCATGTACTTACGTCCAGGGAAGTACTGCCAACAAAACCTTTCAAGAGATACCAAGTCAACAAGCAAGCAAGCATGCATGATTTTTACCTGAGTGTGTATCAATAGTCTTCATAGTACTGTATCATATTTAGTCAGAAATGAATTATAATTAAAATGTAAGTAAAATTGTATTTATACCTTCCTACTCAAGATAATCATAAATAGGTGTGTGTACAGTGGGGACTTTAGAACTGGTAACAAACAATATTCTGTATCTGTGCATCAATCAAATGTACCATATGGTGACATTTGTGCGTTGATTTTAAGAACCGTAAAAGGATTGTTTGTGACCATGTACCCGTTACCTGC
This sequence comes from Chesias legatella, assembly GCA_947359385.1. Classification (NCBI taxonomy): domain Eukaryota; kingdom Metazoa; phylum Arthropoda; class Insecta; order Lepidoptera; family Geometridae; genus Chesias; species Chesias legatella. The sequence continues at coordinate 3,301,554 of OX375768.1, read as the reverse complement.
AGTCTCAATGTCTTTCAGACAGCTGTGTTTGATCATTTGATTGTACTAAGATATACTCTGGTTTTTTCTCGGAGTTATTTTGTCGACAATTTAAAGTACTACTCTCTTGCGTCTTGGTCTCTTGGTGGTTGAAGTCTTGATCTCACACTAGGATTCCTCATCTTATATCAAAAAATATCATAACCACAATACACGGGATGAATATTAGATTTAAAAACTTTATTTCCGTCGAGGAATCGAAGCGACGATCGTAGCGTCTCAATCGGATACTCTTAACTTCTGCGTCTCCAAAATGTCAAATTATTAGTTTTCACAAATACATTTATATCATGGATTTGTTTTGATAATTTTAATCTTTATATTCTCGGAAACTACGTTCTTACTTAGGTTATAGATTTTTGATTTGTAATGGTAAAAACCTGGGATGAGTTTTTTTTATATTCGTTGACATTTCACACATCACCGTCTGAGTCCAAACTAAGCTAAGCATAGCTTGAATCAGACAACTGATATAATACTTATATACTTTTTTGTAAACATACATATATATAGGTAATATATCTACATTATTAACACCCAGACACAGAACAAACATTTATGTTCGTCACACAAATGTTTGTCTTGGGTGGGTATCTAACTCACGACCTACAGCGCAGAAGACAGGGTTATTGCCAACTCAGCTATGTGAGGCCAGTCATAAGGTATAATAGTTATGTATCCGTTTAAAACTTTAATCCAATCACGCAAACTTTGTAAAACTTTAGAACAATTTATTAGTAGTCGATGCCAAACTGATTCATAAATAAAAGAAAAACATACTAATACTAAATTGCTTGTTTACAACCTCGCGTAGTAGGGCTCTATTTTTAAACGGTTTTATTTAGCTCGACCCGTACGGAATTTATTTGGGTCAAAATTAGAAATTGAAATTTAAGCACCTTCCCGTTGTCAGATTGATCTGAAATTTGGTACACACATTTAATTTAGATGACAATACAATATAATAAAATCAATAACATTATAAATCTAAGATGGCCGCCGATACAAAATGGAGGATTACATATTTTTCCTTAACCCCCTCAATATGGGTATCAAATCAAAGGGCTACACTAGTAAAACACGATGATTATGTCAAAATTTAAAATTCAAGATGGACGCCGTTCCAATATGGCGGACTAGGTACATATTTTTCCACAACCACTACAATATGGGTATCAAATCAAAGGGCTACACTAGTAAAACACGATGATTATGTCAAAATTTAAAATTCAAGATGGACGCCGTTCCAATATGGCGGACTAGGTACATATTTTTCCACAACCACCACAATATGGGTATCAAATCAAAGGGCTACACTAGTAAAACACGATGATTATGTCAAAATTTAAAATTCAAGATGGACGCCGTTCCAATATGGCGGACTAGGTACATATTTTTCCACAACCACCACAATATGGGTATCAAATCAAAGGGCTACACTAGTAAAACACGATGATTATGTCAAAATTTAAAATTCAAGATGGATGCCGTTCCAATATGGCGGACTAGGTACATATTTTTCCACAACCACCACAATATGGGTATCAAATAATAGGACTACACTGCAGAATACTGTCATTATGTCAAAATTTCAAACTCAAGATGGACGCTGTTACAAAATGGCGTATTAGGTGGGAGCATGATTAGTCGTGTCGAGAACAGTTTCGTCCAAGATTGTGTGACGTTAGAGGGGCAGATAAAAAAAAATACGTAATTAGATACCTCGTTAGTAAGCGGTAGCTATACCACCCAAGTTAAGGTAATAGGTTAAAACGTGCCGAGGACTATATGGCATTAGGGTGGATAAAAATGTAATGTCGTAAGCGCTTCCCCCTCAAGATTGGGCGCACAACTGCTACACAACGAAAAAGAAGGCTCGAAAAGGCAAAAGAAAAGTATAGAACGAAACGTGCAAAGGAAAGTGAAAATGAAACCCATAGTCGACTACAGAAACGAAGAGAACGGAAAGAAGAAAAAAAAGAAACACCTGAGCAACATGATACCAGGTTAATAGCACAATGTGAGAGACAAAGGCAGCTGGTAGAGTCAGAAACACCTGAGCGTCATGAGTGCAGGCTCGCATCACAACGTGACAGACGAAGAGAGCTAATAGCGTCAGAAACACCCGAGCGTCATGAGTCCAGGCTAGCATCACAACGTGACAGACGAAGAGAGCTAATAGCGTCAGAAACACCCGAGCGTCATGAGTCCAGGCTAGCATCACAACGTGACAGACAAAGAGAGTTGTTAGCATCAGAAACATCTGAGCGTCATGAGTCTAGGCTAACATCACAACGTGACAGACGAAGAGAGCTAATAGCGTCAGAAACACTTGAGCGTCATGAGTCCAGGCTAAGATTACAACGTAATAGACAAAGAGAGCTATTAGCGTCAGAAACACCTGAGCAACATGAGGCCAGGTTAACAGGACGGCGTGAGAGACGAAAGGAGTTAGAAGCTTCAGAAACACCTGAGCAACGCCACGACAGGTTAAATAACCAACGTGAGCGTGCACAGCAACGCAGAGCTGAAAATCATGTACAAGCGTTTGAAAATGCTATTAACACATCGTGTATACACGTTTGTGACATTTGCACGAAGCATTGTTATCCTAACCAAATTCATACTGTACGTTACAACACAGCTGCATTAGGATATCTACCTGCAGAACTGTCTTCAAAAACAACATTACTTTTATGTTCGCGCTGCCAAACACATGTGACCAGTAATAAAACAATAGCACCATCAAAGGCGTACTGGAATAATCTGGATCTAGGTTCAATACCAGATGAGATTCAAGCGCTGACGCAAGCAGAGCAGCGATTGCTGTGTAGAATCATCCCGTTTGTTAAAATCGTAAAATTTACTGGGCTATACGGGCAGTACCTACGGTTTCCGTGGACAAGCAGTGTTGTTTGCCCACGATATCTTTGAGGTCAGTGAAAGATTACCTAATATGCTTCCAAGATCTTCCAGCCATGTAATAATGATGCACTGAATGAATTAAATAGAATGAGGAATATTCGGTAGACAATTTCACTAAATACTAAAAACAAGAAAATAAAAATCGGTAAAAAAACTTTTAAGTTAAACAGTTTTATTTTATGTGCACTGAAAACTACAAAATAAATAAATAGTTACTTACCTATCAACCTACGTAGGTGATCTCGGTCATTAATATCTCTGATGGTAGTGGTTGTCATAACATGAACCATGTCAGCGGCCGAAAGGCAGTTCATGAAAGAACACTAACACCAGGGTTTGCTTGGTAGGTAAACTAAGCAGCCCACACTATAACAAGTAGGTATTTTGACCTTCTAGTTCAGAAATATTTTAGTACTAGGCAGAATAGCTTTTAGGCATATTAGACTAAAATAAAAACGTGGGGCCCCTCTGAAATCATACCTATAGCAGAGCATATCTTATACTTTGGTAGATCATGAGCTCGGCGCGGCGTTCGCTGGTGAAGCCGTAACGGCTGGTTATTGATGGTCAAAACCTCCAGTTACGATTATAGTAGTTTTTAGATTATAGTTAGTCAATTCAGCGGACCCTGGACTCCGGAGCTATGAGGTTTCGGATGCGACCGGGATAAACCGCTAGGATGATGATGATGACGATTATAATAAGTCGATGCAATCCACATTTAGTATAGTAGAAAGTAATACAGAAATAGTTAATGGGCCCCACGTTTTTATTTTAGTCTAATATGCCTAAAAGCTATTCTGCCTAGTACTAAAATATTTCTGAACTAGAAGGTCAAAATACCTACTTGTTATAGTGTGGGCTGCTTAGTTTACCTACCAAGCAAACCCTGGTGTTAGTGTTCTTTCATGAACTGCCTTTCGGCCGCTGACATGGTTCATGTTATGACAACCACTACCATCAGAGATATTAATGACCGAGATCACCTACGTAGGTTGATAGGTAAGTAACTATTTATTTATTTTGTAGTTTTCAGTGCACATAAAATAAAACTGTTTAACTTAAAAGTTTTTTTACCGATTTTTATTTAAATAAGTGATGTAATATAGTTTTATAAACCTGCGATCTAAAAAATGACATCGACTCATCATATACCTACACAGAATATTTTGGTCAAATGGAGTAGGATAGTCTGGCATCAGTCAACGATGCATCACTGAAAATTATTTACCTTCGCGGCATGACTCATAAATACATATACCATACTTATGTTGATGCATGTTGTCATTGATAGATGCATATAAATAAGTAAACAGGTAGATACAACTATGTACACAGCGAGCAAAAGATTTATTCACGGAGTTATTTTTATGAAAAATATTAATAGACGCACAGGTGTGTGTAAATTGGCAGTGTTTCTGCTCTGTCACAATGTGACTCTTCTGAAACTTATTGTAAACGTGTATTTTGATGATTTCGGTGGGTTTTATAGTCATCGACGACCGACAAGGTCGAGACTGTAATTCAACGCCAATATTACTACTCCTTTTTTCCTCTTGGGCATTTCACACAGTTCCTTTTAGCCCCAAAGTAAGCTATGCCTAGGCTTTTATCATGGGAACCATACAACGGATATAATACTTTTTTTTTAATATACACATAATATTTTTAACACACAGAACAAATATTCGTGTTCTACGTTCGTCACACAAATGTTTGTTCTGGGTGGGAATCGAGCCGACGACCTACAGCGAAGAAGGCAGGGTTACTACCAACTGAGCTGTGAGGGCAGTAATTTTTTGTCTTTATAATCGTAGTTAAGTAATGAACTAATGAGTTCAATTCAAAAGATTAAACATTATTTAATTCAACGTCATCATGGTCGTCAGGCAAGTATTCAGAGGAGATTTTAGTGGATAGTGTCATTAGGTGTATTGAGATGAAAATAAGAAAAATATAGTAAACCCTTACTAATTCAATTATACTAATGCAATTAGTTACTGAACGAGACGATGGCCCACCTGGTGTTAAGTGGTACCTCGGCCCATAAGAAGCGATGCGATTTGGGTTGTTGACCCTACTAGGCACGACAAGACCCAAGTCGCATCGTTTGCGCCCGTAACTCTGAGACGTGTAAGTGGAATGTCTCATGTGCTTGTAATTTCACCGGCAACCAAACCTTTCAAAACGGAACACAGTAACGCGAACGCGTTACTGCTTGGCGGCAGAAATAGGCATGCTGGCAGTACTTCCCCGGATGAACTTGGTAGTAGAACTACTGCTACTAAAACACATATGATAAGAGCATCACACAGTTATAAATATCGGTTAAAATCGTATCAGTTCGAGCCACAAGATCTGTTCAGTGACTTTTGATGCGTAAGGTGTTAACAAGTTATTTAAATTTGTTTCGTAAACGATCTTGGCGTGAGTTCTACAATCTTCAAATAGTAGCCAAATAAAGACTTCTTTCTTCACAACACGAAGCGCAGTTACTGGTATCCGTTTAGTTATGTATGTACCTGCGTATTTGACAACTTAAGATTTATATAAAGACTAGCTTTACACAGACTACAACTATGGTGCCTACTAATATAGAACTTAAAAGCACAATTTTGGATGGCCACGGGTAATTACCGAGCAGTAATTAGTGACGTTTGTTGGTTGCCAAACAGTGAATCAGGTTATCCCTCATGCGTACCTATTTATGTCCACTGCGACCAATTTGGAATGTTAATGTGAATGAATAATATCTTATAATAGCCGTCTTGTAATATCTGACGGTCTGCTGACGTGTAATAATGGAGGCTGTCTGCCAATTTTAGAATCAATCATTCATTAAAATAAAAACATCAGAAATACATATTTTTTTTAACAATTTAATCTGCGCCATCTGGCCCTAAATTAAGCACAACTATGGGAATCAGACAACTGTTAGAATACATATAACCTTTTTTGTAAAAACATAAATATTAACACCCAGACACAGCAAACATTTAATTTCCACACAAATATTTGTCCTGGGTGTGAATAAAACCCACGACGTACAGCGAAACGGGCAGATTACTGTCAAATGTCCTGTGAGGCCTGTTATATTCACATCAGACACAGAAAAGCATCTATGTTCGGCAAACAAATGTTTGTCCTGGGTGGGAATCGAACCCACGACCTTTATAGCGTAGAAGGCAGAATTACTAACAACTGAGAGTAGGTACAACGTGCCCATCGCAACCTGAAATGTCAAAAAATTCTCGTCAATTATTTTTTATAGGTATAGGTATTGGTGGACATTTCACACAGCGCCCTCTAGCCCCAAAGTAAGCTAAGCATAGCTCGTATCATGGGTACCAGACAAATGATATAATACTTGTATACTTTCACTTATATACATATAATGCATATTAACACCAAGACACAGAACAAACATCAATGTTCGATTAAATGACTACTCTACATCGATTTCGAAATGGATGCACTTATCGACCAAGATGTATGAAAATTCGCAGGCGGTAACTACAAGTGGAAGTGTGTAACTACTAGCAGAATTTAGTAGCAGTAGAACATACGCCAAGTCCGGGAAAGTACTGTTACCATACCCATTTCTGCCGCCAAGCAGTAATGCATTCGCGTTATGGTGTTCAGATTTGAAAAGTGCGGATGCCGGTGACGTCACAGGCACTTGAGACATTCCTCATTCAGGTCTCAAAGTTACGGGCGCAATTCAATGTGACTTGGCTCTTCCCATACCTAAGTAAGGGAAAGCCCAACACTTTTGCTTTTGTTATTGGCAGGTTACATCAGGTGGACCCTAATGAAGGTTCCATAATTTATTCCCATAAAAAACTAACTGGCCATTTCACCCCCTAGGGAGTAAAATTTCCCAATAAATGTTTTTCCGTTTCATAATAGAGCATCCTTTTCTCTATGTTATAAAATATTTTTTAATAATTCCTGTGTTAATATTATCCAACCTAGACGACCTGACATTTGTCAAAGATGTTTTGATTTTATAATAAAATATAATTTTTCAATCTTTCCCGCATTACTGTTAGGAAATTAATAATAATGAAGCACAGGACAGCTACGTGCAATCAGTTTCAGTTACTAGTACGCGGTGTATAGCTACTTTCAATTTATTATATTTAACTTGGCAACTCTGAACCCAATCGGTAAGTGTTAAACCAGTGATTGCACCAGGTCGTTGCGAACGCGGCTGATGAATGAGGAAGATTATGGGGGTGGGTTGTGGACTAAGGGTTGTGAGCAGGTGGCTAGGGCGGCGAGGGCGGCGCCCCCCCACTGGGGCCGTGTGCAACCCGCGCATAGACTACGGTCGCGCGCTGCCCTCGCGCATCATTCGAACTTCGCGCTTCGCAGTCTCGGCATCACCGCCTTCGACTGTACACGCGTTCGGGAGCTCGACTCTCGTAGCGAATCGACGAACAGGTCCGTTTCCTTATTTTCCGGTGAAAGTGCTTTCCCCGACGTAGCCGTAACCGCGAGTGAACCCACGGCTTCTTTCTAATGCGAACTATTATTAGCGATGCAACCGCGCTCCAGCGTAACTTTACCTGGACGCCCCAAATTAGGCGCGCGGGCGCATCGCCGCCCTACGCTCCAGCGTTGGGTTTACTCGATCCGCGCCTACCATTCGGAAGAGGCCCGCGTAGCTAATCCAACGCCCGGTAATGTGCGGTGGTTGGGCAATAAAGTGACTTCGGATGCACTGATGCGGTGCAGGCGACTTGGACTGCGGCCAGCTATATTCTGCATTTAGAATAAACTGATAACGATGCAATTTAACATTGGTGCTCGTATGTGATGTCACATTACAGTGGAATGTGTTGCAGTGGACGATATTTGTGTTGTAGAAGTGCCGCAAGTCAAGTCGCCTCGCAACCGAGTCACGAATAACTGGACCCAGTACTGAACAGTCAATATTTTGTTTCAGGATAAGTTAAGCGAGCACAATGCCTTTCAAACCAGCAGACAACCCCAAGTGCCCTAAATGCGGCAAGTCAGTATACGCGGCTGAGGAGCGAGTCGCTGGAGGACTCAAATGGCACAAAATGTGCTTCAAGTGCGGTAAGTCAACTAGATATCGGTGTTAAGTCTGTAAGTTTGTTTATACGACAACGATATGGGTCCTTCAAAACGCGGATTAACTTCTATTTCAAGAGGCAACGCTGATGTTGCCGGCCGGTGTTGCGACGGCGACCACTTTCCATCAGATGGCCTAGAAATCTAGAATAAAAATCTATAAAATCTAGAAGCTAGTAAAATATACTCTTCATTAAATATGATATAAATTAAAACTGAATAGCTGGAAAATTATATCTGTACGTGAGGGTAGGTAATGGTAATCAACAAAGAGAGCTCTTTACCTATACAACAGCTGTTCTCCAACTACCGTCAATGTTACGAAAGTTAGAACGAAATATTAGCTAGAAGATACTTTTCCAAGACTAGGTATATTTATTAAATTTAAGTAAATAATTTGAGTCCGTCCATGTACCTAAACGCTGCAGAAAACACATTAGCAAGTGTATAACAAAGTAGTTGACAGTTAACCAACGGAAGACATAACACACATGTTACAGGTCTGTGCCAGAAGCTGCTGGACTCCACCAACTGCTCAGAGCACGAAGGCGAGCTTTACTGCAAAATGTGCCACGGGCGCAAGTTCGGACCCAAGGGCTACGGCTTCGGCGGCGGCGCCGGCTGCCTATCCATGGACTCCGGAGACCAGTTCAAGGGGGAAACGTAAGTACCGCCCGCCACCCACCGGCCGCCGCCCGCCGCCCCAAGCCGCTGAGGGTCTTTCCTTATCTAAGGTCGCAACGACCCGTACGTAACAATATTAACCGCGTGTACATAAACTCATACGTATCGTAGACGCGCGCGCTCGGCTGTACATTACGCGCCGCCTGACAACTGCATGACCAGTCTTCGTTTATGTCGCAACAGGAATTGAGCGCGAGCGGCCGTCCGGAAGAGCTTGCGGGTCGCCGAAGCACATCTCGGCCAACCAGCGGCGCCACGCGATCGCACGCCATACTGTAATTTAAATCTTAGTTAGGGATTATTTATTCGCATTCGCTTAATTTATTATGTTTATCGGACTATTTAATTTAAATTTATAAAAAACAATAAAAGAGTCGACTACCAAACTCGTTAGTTGATGTTGAGTCGGAGAGCGGGCGGGCCGGCGCGGCCGCGGCGTCGTTAGCGCGCCGCGCCGCGTCGGCTCGAACGCCGCCCGTCGCACACCTCCCTTCCTCTCGAACGAACGAGGCGTCCCATACGAGCAGGACAACCGGTGAGCAACAATATGTAAGCCTCAGCACGGCTTCGCATTCGAACGCACTTAAGTAGAAGGCATGTGCCGATTTTTGTATCCTCTTTTCATAACTTTCTTCGCCACTGACCAACGAATCTAACAACTCACATAACGCTTCGTTTTAGCTCTAACTGTAGACTAATGTGATGGGATAAGGAAAGCGCCCTCTTTGTCGGTAAAAGTGTCCTGTAGCGAGGCCGGAGCGGAGCGGGCGGCCGGGAGCCCTTACCTTCTCCCATTACGGCGGAGGTGCGCCGCCGGCATTACTGCTTCGCCGCGATACGTGTGGCCATTGTACTGATACAAGGGCATCCGGGCTTGCCGGTGACTCTCAGGCTTTTAACTACTCTTCCGTTATTGCAACGTTGCTGGATGATGTTGTGTCGATGGCCCCGGGCTCAATGGTTTATGTGTGCAGGGGTTTGAGGACCAACGGGGCGTGTATGGAGTCCCGATCCATCGCGAAAGCGCCCCCTGGCGAGGGTTGCCCTCGCTGCGGCGGCTACGTCTACGCCGCGGAGCAGATGTTGGCTCGTGGAAAAGTAAGTCATCTCTCCTCAGTAACAAAGTTATGAGCATCATAAATGGATACTATTGGAGTCTGTTTACATCCAGAATATTAACGGGTACTTGTAAAAGAGAGGGTAGATGTAAAAACAAATTTTGACGTTCATTATGACGCATTAGATCGCATTTTAAGATGTTATTTTTTTCCAAAATAAATAGGACAAGCTTATATTTTCATATTAACCCCGATAGTTTCTCATGATGCTTTCGCTATAACGCGATATCTTACTGATACCATGTTAACGTTGTACCGTAGGGTTACCACAGACGTTGCTTCAAATGCTTAAATTGCAACAAGACACTGGATTCAATGACGCATTGTGACGGACCAGATAGAGAAATATACTGTCGAGGTATCAAAACGTTATTGAAGCATTCGCGTATTTTGTATTGGTGTGCACAGTAACGTCATCGTATATCAGTGTGTTAACCGAGTGCACCTGTAGGCTAATGCTCGTGTGATGTCCTAGCATGTACACACCTTCACTGTTCACTGTATGTTCAGGGGTGGCACAAGGAGTGTTTCAAATGCGGCGACTGCAACAAACGTCTGGACTCCACGAACTGTTGCGAAGGCCCCGACAAAGACATTTACTGCAAAGGTTCGTTTTGTTCCCCATTCTTTAACTATATTGATTCTACATTCACATTTCAATGAGTTTTTATTGTTATCCATTGTAATAATTTAATTTACTTTTTCAATTTTGAGTTTATTAATACCAGCACGTGTCCAGATTTCATGTTTTAATTTTATGTTTTTTTGTGTAGTATGTTATGCCAAGAAGTTTGGTCCTAAGGGCTACGGTTACGGCAAGGGAGCTGGAGTGTTGCAGAGTGACGCTTACGCCAACGGGTAAGATTTACTAATGAACCGATTCAGTTCGACTCGTCTGGCGAATGCACAGCGCATAACGCACTCGACTGACACTCGACTCTTACATCTAAAGCTGTGTACTCCTCAGATGGATAATAACGCTTCTTTGCTTTTGCTGTAGGATGCTACGCTATAAAGTTTGGTCCCAGAGGTATCGGACACGGAGGCATGTCGTCCCTGGGTCTCATGTGTGATGTAAGGGATATAGAATGGCAAAGGTACTTAAATTTATTATGTGTCCACCGAGTACCAACCCGAAGTATCCGCCCTTGGATTTAAACCATCAGTTTCACGATTAACAAAACCATCTAACTTATCACTCCTATTTGCTTTAGCACTGCCTTAGCAAACTGTTTTGTTGTTTAATAAAACTTTTAACCTACCTTAAGAGTCATCCGTAACCATCCGATAATCCGTTTCATACGTTTTGATTTGCCCTAGCAACAAGTTACGTTACACTTCTCAGGTTACATGACAGGTTAGGTTATTTCTATCTCATAGTCACTTTCATAAAAACAGCTTATAATACAAACAAGAGATGGCAGCCTGCCAAAGCCAAAATAGATTCCGCCCTGCTCTCGATCGGACTAATTTTAATAACGGCGCGACTGACCACGCGTTTTAAGCACGTAATATGTGTTATCCACCCATGTAATAATATGATACTCATCCATTTGGAATGGGGTTAAATGAGATCACTTGTTTACATTTGTACTGCAACAGATTTATCAATGAAGCAATTCGTTTTGCTTGCAAAATTTCAACGTGAATTTTAGATTCATTCAAGGTCTTGGCCGCGCTATTACTACTAGTATACGACAGTCGGCAGACGTTGCTCATCATATTATGTAATGTAATTGTAAACATCAACATCAAGCACGTTTAATGAATCCTAAATGGTACAAAACCCTAAGAGATTGCTTGAAAGTAACACAGTGAAACATTTCGCCCAAATCACACTGGCTACAATGCCCCTTCGCAGATAATAAACCAAAAACTGAAATTATGGGATATTGGTTCTTATTTGCCTTCGCAAAAGCACCTACTGTTCGGTTAACTATGCGGCTTAGTAAAGCGTCTCTAGGGGTTATGTATTCGACGCTCACTGCTGACTTCAGGGCTAACGATCGGTCTTCCCAACAGCGACCAGGCCCCGAGGACAACGGTGATCGACACCGCCTCCATTCAGGCCCCGCCCGGCAAGGGTTGCCCGCGATGCGGAGGCGTCGTCTTCGCCGCGGAACAAGTTCTGGCCAAGGGCCGCGAATGGCATCGCAAGTGCTTCAAATGCAAGGACTGCACCAAGACCCTGGACTCTATCATCGCCTGCGACGGTCCCGATTCCGACGTTTACTGCAAGACGTGCTACGGCAAGAAGTGGGGGCCCCACGGATACGGATTCGCTTGCGGATCCGGATTCCTGCAGACTGATGGGCTGACGTAAGTTTACGCTTCTACCAGTGTTGTAGCTGACTAAATAGTAAACACTAAGCACTATAATAAACAATGTGAAGATCTGAGTGAATGGAACGACCTGTAGATGTATGTTCACGATACGCAGCACAAGAGTAACACTGATAGTTATAATACTAAAATAGTTACAAATCTTATAGTATGTAGGATTGTAGGTATATATGGAAATCTAAAATCAATAGCCATTCTCAGTATTATAGGAGAGATTTTGAGTGCCTAATCAATGAGGCATACAGAAGATGATACCTACAGTTGGGCTTAAAAGAAAAATAGTCACACATAATTGATTCTGATTAGAAAAACAGTTAAAAAGGCGCATATCGAGAGGGCTTAAGGGGTAACACAATATTAGTAGGTATAGTAAACCAACCTTCAAGTTTTTAGTTTACAACAATACCTACATATACATCTTTGAGATTATTTATTTAAACCATAGATTCAGACAATCAATCAGTCATTATAATTATAGAATAAAGTATATATACATCAGAATTATAATGGGTTAACGCGAAAAGCGAGGTGTTTCAGGGTTTAACGCTGGGGCCAGTTTTGTTCCTTATATACAATAGCCTCTAGCCAGGTGGTTAATTATTGTACACAATTCCAGCGAGGATGAGATCTCAGCCAGCCGGCCGTTTTACAACCCCGACACCACCTCTATCAAGGCGCCTAAAGGGCAGGGATGTCCCCGATGCGGCGGCATGGTCTTCGCCGCTGAACAACAACTGGCTAAGGGCACTGTGAGTACCCACTGATTTATTCAAAGTCAAAGTCAAAAACTTTATTTCCATAGAATTCATAAAGAAATGGCTTGGAAACGTCAATATTCAAAACATAAGGTCACGCGTACTTATCGCTAAGTTTGACGCCTGTTCAAATACTATCCGACCCTCCATGGGGAACAGGCAAGAAACCCCTAATGGAGGGCTTCCTTTTTTTTCGCGAGCACGATCCTCGTAACAATCTGAGTACTTAGATCTATGTAGGTATGTTACATTTGTGACATTTATTTTGTGATATTTATCTTGAGTATCTAACAGATCCACCGTAGCGCTTTACATCTGCTTTTGGACTTTACTCTTTAAGAATCGATTTAACTAAAGTCCCCGGTACGACATTTGATGGTTGGTAAAATCGAGCGTCAACAAAAAGCGTTAGGATAAATTTCATTGCACTTAGAGTAAACTCAATTCGCTACCGCCTCGCCGGTCGGAACTGAGACAATCAATTTTATTTACCTACACTGCGTTCTATGCAATCACTGTGTGACTCGTATGTATTCATTTGCCATAAATCAAAGAAAAATTCCTATTACACAATCTGGAATTATTGCCGTCTCTGCTAGTCTTTATCTTAATCAGATATAAAGAAAAGCGCTTGACGCTGTTATTTTTTTATTTTAGAGACAGGCACAATGTTCCAACTAAATCACTGCATAGAAATGAGATGGTCATTTAAAGGTCCCTACTATTAGAAAAGTAATATACAACATAAAAACATATGAAATAAAAACTACCTACTGTGCACTCACAATCACAATATTGTCAAGAAATACTTAATAATATTACCTATATAAATAAAAACAAGTACAAAATAATATGTCAATCATACTCAGGTAACGTAACGGCGAAAGAAGGTTTCGTTAACTAAGTTTCTGTACCACATACCTACCTGTTTGACCAGATGTGGCACAAGAAATGCTTCAACTGCGCTGAGTGTCACCGGCCGCTGGACTCGATGCTGGCGTGCGACGGTCCCGACAAGGAGATCCACTGCCGCGCCTGCTACGCAAAGCTCTTCGGACCCAAGGGCTTCGGATTCGGACACTCACCGACCCTCGTCTCCACCGGCGACCAGGAGCCAACCATCTCATAGTTAGTACCTGCGTTATTAGAAGCCTTTCATTGTGATACCAACTGGTTTAATGAAACAAAGCTATTGGTATAGCTATTGTATATGAGTGTGTATATATGTATGTATATCCTACTTGCCTTGGAACTGATGATCATGCGTTCAGATGATAACTGTTTCAAATCAATAGCAGGTCAGTAGTTAGTAAATAAAAAAAGACAAAGGTTAGGTAAAAAAAAATTATTTCAAATAAATATTTAAACATCAAAACCGGGTTGAATTTTGGTGAATTTACTTAGTATATTATATTTCTACTTTCATTTGTGATAAATTGATAGCATTGTATCTTAATTAAAATTTTCTAATAGTTGTACCATACGCTAGTGTTCCCACCGCAGATACAGTCTTACCCTCGAGAAGTGAAAGATAAAGCGCTTTGAAATAAGCAGGGGTGTCCAATCTGGAATGGTAGATTTCACACGTTTTAAAATTTTTGGTTCCAGGACATAAGTTCCTTACAGGCAGTGAAATTATTGGTATAAATAAATAAATTTTGGTGAACATTTCACACAGCACCATCTAGCCGCAAAGTAAGCTAAGCATAGCTTGTATCATGGAAACCAGACAAATATATAATACTTATATACTTTTTGGAAATACATATATACATATAGAAATACATATAGTGCTACCACACTCGTGTTTTAAATGGGTACCAAGATATTTACAAGTTTTATTTCTTAACAGCAATGAACAGACTCCGTTCACTGGAGCGAAAGCAGCTAAAGGCAAAGGCTGCCCTCGCTGCGGCTTCCCTGTCTACGCCGCTGAACAGATGCACTCCAAGAATGGCTCATGGCACAGACGGTGCTTCTCCTGCGCAGAATGCCACAAATCACTTGTAAGTTGTCTTAAAATTCTTGACATTAATATACACAGAACTGAATTTATGTTACACATGCATTTGTGCCTGAAATTATTATTTTCATTGCATAATACCACCAGGTAAAGAAATCGAAATTGAAATTTCTGAACAAAGCATAAGTTGTTACCTATATCCTTTAGTAATTAGTTTTCTTTATTGACAGCTACTTTTTCTCCCAACTTATTATTTGTGTAGCCATACCGTTATTTTGAATTTGTGATATCAAATGAAATATCAAGACTAAGGAGTATCTCTATCTCTATAAGGAACTAATTATCAGATGTTTGTTTGTAAAATAAAAGTACAACAATAAAAATCACTTATATTTAGTATTAAAAATATTTATATTACACAATAACTTAAATTTGATTGGTTTTTAAATAGTGGCGATCATCTTCTTCCTCATTTTCAAGATGCGTCTTCAAGAATTCTTCCACCGAGTCAGTGTTCCACTTCTCAATAGCAACTGTATCTTTTACTATTCCATCTTTATCCAAGAGCTTTATGATAGGGTCCAAGCCGCGTACATATTTGATCTGGAGGTTCGGAAACTTGCCAGGCCGATCGCTCTTGCAAAAGGCTTGTATTTGAGGATAGGCTGGGAATTTACACGTACATACTTCTAATATCGCTCGAGCATATTTCTTCTCCTTTGAGGCTGTGTTATCATTGTGGCAGCATTGTTTGCAATGGTCTATAATTTGGTCTAGGCTGAAATCTTTCAACTGGTCACAGGAAGAACACAAGAGGTTAGCTTTTATAAATCCGAGAGCCGCACAATCTTCGGTGGAAAACTCTGCGTTAATGACATAATTGTTGATGTTGAATATGACTAGAAGAAAAATAAACACAGGAATTTGTTTTAAATTAGCCATTTCGGTATTTTTTCTCATAAATCGCTATTGTTGTTGTACAAGCGACAGTTTTACCTTTCTTGACTGACTGACGTGTTGTTTCGTAATGTCAATGTCACTGTCGAAAGACGTTAGTTTTTACATATAAGCAACTCGTTCTCGTTACATTCTACCAGAGCGCATGATAAAAACCATTTTTATTAGGATGGGTCTACAGGGGAAATTAAAATCCTAAACTATAATTTGACCTAAATCTAATCAAAATTATAACTTCCTGTCTTTTGTTATAGGATTCCACCAACTTGAACGATGGACCTAATGGAGAGATTTACTGCAGAAGTTGCTACGGCAGGAACTTCGGACCTAAAGGTGTAGGATTTGGTTTAGGCGCAGGCACATTATCAATGGCATAATAGAACCACTATGAAGCTGGACTTTATAGGAAACATTTAGAAATAACGGTAGCATGAAAGGAATCTAATCTAGGTACCTAATTAGCATATTGCTACCCGATTGATCTTACCATTCATTAAACTGGTTTTAATGATGGTTGATACACTTTAAATGAGACTAATGAACGGTAATAGATGAATAATATTTTGTTATGAAGATATAAATTAAAGGTTACATTCCTTTCATTTATTATGTACAAATTGCGATGAATGTGTCTGGGCCCTTAGTTTATAGATTCGTCATGAAATATAAAATATCGTAGTACTTAAGACACATAGACTTAATAATATCAAATAAGAATAAAATAAAAATCCAAAAAAAAGAGAAATAATTGGCATTTTAAGGACAAAAAAAAAAACGGCATTGTGATTTTACCTCATATCATCAAGGCATTGTGATATGAAGGTATAAGAAGAACTATCCTGTAAACGCAGATAAGATTGCACAAGTGTAATCGTTTCGACCGACCAGATCTTGGTTATAAAAGATCTGAAGTGTCTTTATCTATATACATAATTATTTTTACACCAAAGATTTTGTATATAATTTTGTAATATTTTGAATAATTCGGCACAGAGCTGTGTCAGATATCCTTTTAACATAATTATGCTTTTTAAGCTTTTGCTTACACATAACAAGCACATTATCAATAATGTAAATTAAAATAAGACAGCTTATTGCAAAAACCTACGATAATATAATAATTTATTATTGGACATTATGTAAGTTACAGTAATTTTTAATAAATAAATATTACGACGGATTTGTTTCATTTAAAAGAACACATTTTTATTAAACCATTATTTATTGGCAACTGTAAAAACATTCATCATTCACATTAAGATTCTGTTTGACCGTTAGTTAAACTGACCATTAGTTAAAATGAATTACAAACAATAATCAAAATAAGTTGATTATATATGAATTCATATTTAACTAGTGGAACAAGTAAATATGCAACATGGTTAAAAAAATTAAGTAATCATGAAATTGTATTTATGATCAAAAATATCTAAGGATTGGTAAAAATAATCGTCATTAAGTGTTTGAATTTGAAAATACACTAAATAAAATTGTATACAAAAAAACAATTCAACTGGAAATAAAAACTTAACATGATTCACACTTAAGCAGAATCAAAAAATCAAAATGACTATACATAAAAAAACACATAAAACTACATGCTACCTACTTAATATTACTACATATTGTTATACGGATAAGCAAATCATTATCTGCGTGTTTTAAACACGATCGATGAATATATTACAATTCTTTTTTTATTGCTGCAACTAAGATCACGAAAATACTGACTGCTCAGGGGGTGGAAATAATACACCCTGACATTACCCGTATGATATTACAATCTAATAAGCTGACCTCTTGGAGGCACTACTGTTTTCTTACCTGACAATTTGAAATCATTATATGCTACCCCTTAAAAAAAAATGGTCACCTTATCACGTTCCTTACATTATACAGATACTCAGAAAATATTGTAAGCGAAAAGGTACCCAAATGCCTCCATACGTTGCATTCTAATGCGCTGTTTCTTGGGTTTCAATGTGACTAACCTGAAAGTATACCCTTTGAAATAAATAAGAATTTACCAAATCGGTTTATAAATAACGGAGATTTGAGGTAACAAACATGAATACAACCGAATTGAGAAACTCCTCCTTTTTCTGAAGTCGTTAAAAAACGAATATGCTTCGTTTCCGAGGACGAGCCAACATAGCGCGCTCTATTTTGCATAATTGTATGGAAGTGAAAAGGATATAACTATCACATATATAGATATATCATAATATATCACCATGACTGACCGTATTTAGGTGAGGCGTAAATTTTCCAAATAATTCGTGATTATTACTGATTATTATATAGATTATTATAAACTGGTGATTATTATACACGGCTCGTGATTATTATTTTGTTCATGTTGTTGTTTTTTTTTAGGCAGCTGCGTGATTAATAGTTTAAGTAATAATTTTTAGATAAAAAAAAATAGACACAGTCACCGACCTGAATAACACACACCTGACTAAATAGTTAAATTCGATGATAGATTTGACTGTAACTGTGATAAGAGACGACAAAGACATTTCGCTGCGGGTAAACTTAATAACAATTATAAGTAATATACTAGTTTAGGCGGTTTTATATGCATTTTTAATCCATGGCATAGTCTATTTTTAGCAGTTTTTTGCGGTAGTCTATCATCTGACTTCAATCTCACCTGAGAGTAACCTATTCACTCTTCTCTTGGAGACTTTTTATTTTTCAATTAATCTTTTGAAATGGTACCATGAACAGTACATTGACCCATGAAAGTCAAGGCATAAGCGTTTGCATCAGTGCATGGCTGCTCTGGTAGGCTATTTTACTTTTTTATTTTGAACTTAAACTGCCCCAGACTAGGACACAGTATTTTATTGCATTATTTCTTTTTAGCGACAAACCGAGGCCCCTTGGATTTTGTTTTGGTCTGCGTTGTGGCCGGCTCCTCGAAACCGTACTTAAGTTTGAGCCGCTCTCGTATCATCAGTCCGCGGATCAAACGTTTCCAGTTGCCGTACACGCGGAGTTCTATCTTCTCGAGCTCTCTGCGCTCCTGCTCTTCTTGTTCCTGTAAGAGCGCAATAAAAACTATTAGAGAAATCACTGAAAATAAATAAAGTGATCACATCAGTAAGAGTAGTATAACTCTCAAGTTCGTCCGGGGAAGTACTGCCACCATGGCCAATTCTGCCGCCAAGCAGTAACGCGTTCCGGTTGGAAAGGTGTGGTTGCCGGTGAAATTACAGCCACATGAGACATTCCACCTACACGTCTCAGAGTAACGGGTCCACAGATGCGACTTGGGTCTCGTCGTATCTAGTAGGGGAGGACCCAAGTCACATCGGTTGTTATGGGCTGAGGTTACCACTTAACACCGGGTGGGCCGTCGGCTCGTTCCGCAACTGTATGAAATAAAAAAAAACCCGGCTTCGTTTTTAGACTTTTGGTTCAACTTAATTGAAGACCTTTTTCAACTGGTTTGCGACCTTGTCCCAAGTAAACTGACCTTCACCCAAGCATCAGTGATGAGTTCCTGGAACTCCGAGCAGACTACGAAGCCGTCGTACACGGGGTGCGACCAGCCGCCGTTGAAATCGAACCCGGTCATGGCGGGCGCGCAGTCTATGTTCAACTTCCTTGCGACTTTGTTCAAGCCAGGCACTGAAATAATCATAAGATGAGAATATCACTTAAGAGAACTGAAAAATCTGAGGAAGCAGTTACATTACTAAAATGCTTGAGCGAACTTTTTATTAATAAATAATGGTGGGCATTTCACACAGCGCCATCTAGCCCCAAACTAAGCATGACTTGTACTATGGGAACCAGATGACTAATAGAATACTTACACCTATACAAATAAATAAAATTCGAGTGTCTGTTTGTAATATTAAAATAACCGCTTTTTACGAAGTGCATATGGGTGTATACACGGTACATATATCAAAACAACATTTTTTTTTTTTAAATCTGTCTGTTTGTTCCGGCTAATCTCTGAAATGGCTGGACCGATTTTGACGGGACTTTCACTGGCAGATTGCTGATGTAACAAGGAGTAACTTAGGCTACTTTTCCGAGGGGTAAAATAGGGGTGCGTGATAAAACCGAATTCCAAGCGGACGAAGTCGCGGGCAACAGCACCATACTGCCAGATAGAATAAAATGTTGGGATTGCTTGTTCTGATATGAGTTAGTACTCACATTTGATATGCACAGTTCCTTTGGGGAGCATGCACTCTTTGAACAACTCCACGTTGCCGTAAGGGTTCCGCGGGACCTTCCCGTTTTCAGCCGTCGGCGGCTCGTACTCCTGGACTTGCCACGGTCCAAACACCTCCAGCGGTTTGTCCGTTATCATTTTATTCGACAGCTGGAAATTACAAACATTAATAATAATTGTATCTTTCTAGCTTATGTTGTTGATATAATAAAACAGAGATTCGACAAAGAGTACCATGTCACATAATTATGCGTTGCGTCCATGCAATGGCAGATTCAGCCTACAATTCCGTCAAGGCAAAAATTTGTGAAAGTGAATGTTTTCTCGTTTGCATCAAATACACTATAATATAATAATAATAATAGTGGACATTTAACACAGCGCCATCTAGCCCCAAAGTAAGCTAAGCAAAGCTTGTATCATGGGAACCAGACAACTGATATAATACTTATATACTTTTCTTTTGTAAATACATACATATAATACATATTAACACCCAGACACAGAACAAACATCAATGTTACAAATGTCGCATAAATATTTGTCCTGAGTGGGGATCGAACCCACGACCTATACAGCGCAGAAGGTAGGGTTACTAACCAACTGAGCTATGAGGCCAGTCGACTATGGATATGAAAACGGTACTGCTCCGAGCCCTGCGTTCACATTTAAGATTGGGTACATAAGTCATTAACGGCACACCAGCTAAGATTTATTTATTTATTTATTTATTTAAGTACACAAACATCATATATATTACACAATTAAACTAAAATAGAATAACAAAAAGACAGTTCTGATACATACGACAATAATATGTGTACATAACATTTACCATAACACATAGAAAATTAATAAAAAAGGAAATAAATACTTAAAACATTGAAGGTTAAAATGAATTAAGTAAGACTAAGAAGTAAGAATAAGAAGAGTAAGACATACAAATTAAATTAAGCAGAAGAGCCAAAGTGGCTCAGTAGTAACTTTTTGAATATTTGTAATTTATTTGAAAATATATCCAAGTTTATAATTTTTTGGTTGAGGTTATTGTATTCATTACATATACGTATCGAGGGTAGTTGCAAACCAATATTTGTTTTACACCAAGGTGTTTTTTGTCATTCGTATTATAGTAGAATAAATAAATAAATATAAATACTGGAGGACATTAATTTGAATCAGTGGCATCTAGCCCCAAAGTGAGCTGAGAATAGCTTGTACCACAGGAACCAGATACTTACTTATTTCTGTAAATACATACAAACATACATATAATACACATTAACACCCAAACACAGAACAAACATATTTTCCCCACACAAATGTTTTTCGTGGGTGGGAAATCGAACCCACGACCTACAGCGCAGAAGGCAGAGTTACTACCAACTGCACTGTGAGGTCTGTCAATAACCTTGGTTCTCGTAATATTTGTTCAGTTTAAACTGATATACGTATAAGGTACGTACGTCTCGCGAACCCGCAAAGAAATAAAGTCGCCGTGGACCATCATCATCACACTTGATGTGGGGGCCGGAGTGAGGATGACAAATACCTTGTCCCACTTGGGTCGCGCCTTGACCACCTTGTAGGGCTGCTCGCCCAGCTTGACGACCTTGGCCTCCTTGAGCCAGGTGTCGCGCGAGCGGCACGTGTGCACGCAGCCGCGCGCGTACACCGCCTCGCCGCGCACGAACCCCAGCGTCGCGCACTCCGCCGGGTACAGCGCCTCGAACTTCAGCAGGTGACGCTTCAAAGCGTACAGAGGGTGGTTCTTGTACCTGGTGGAGATATCAATAATAATATTAATATTAACTAACATACCACCCGTAAGGATAGATGGAAATATTTATGAAAAAATAATAAATAGTACATCAAATTTCACATATTAACGAAACAACATTTGATATAAAACTAGCAGGTCCCGGGATTAACAAATCATCCCACGGGAACACTGCAATTTTCCGGGATCAAAGAAACCTATGTGATATTCCAGAATATGAGATATCCTGGTACCGAACTTCATCCAAATCCGTCTGGCCGTTTGAACGTGATAAAAAAGTCACTTACTCAGCAATACTCTTGGGTAGCGGCGCCTCCAACTGCATCCGGTGCAGTTGCTGGTCCTCCTCTGTGTCACGCGCGCACTCGGGCGCGAGCCACGCGTGTGTGGCGGCGCGCCACCACTGGGGCTCCGCCCTCTGCCGCCGCGTCACCGTGTTCCAGTGCGGCACGTAGCGACGCGTCACGTCCTTCAGGTAGTTGTTGTTGTCCCAGCCCACTACGTAGCACACTGGGTGGGTCGCGTTTTTCTACAATAATGAGGAAAATGTGATCGAAATCCAGAAATTAAAAAAATTGCCTTAGTTATAAATTGATTACTATGTACTGTTTTACATCAGTCTCTATAACAAGATGTTATTGCAATAAACAGACAGACTAAAATCAAGAAAATCATAAAAACTTAGCTGCATAATGTTTACAAAGTTTCATGTCTAAAATTAAATGTCTATTAATGTCTTAATATACATTTAAGTAAGTGATTGAATGTTAAAAGAATCATCAAGAAATGAATGAAGTCATTCGACTGTACTTCCCCATGGAGGGTCAGTAGGGTTTGAACAAGCGTCAAACTTAGCAATATCTATGCGTTTTTTAACGTTTCCAAGCAGTTTCTTTTTGCATTCTATATAAATAAAGTTTTTGACTGATTTAAGAAAGGAAATTGTATGCTTTTTTCACATTTCACACAGCGCCATCGAGCCCCATGCTTTGGTAGCTATACAATGAAAATATCATAAGAACGAGAAGAAAAAGAATATCGAAAGAAATCATAAGAATGAGGTGAGAACTCACTCACTTCTCACCTCACACTAAACAAATGTAATATAAGATTATACTATACTCACATACAAATCATTAGCACAGTGGACTTTGCCTTTAATAACATCTACAGCTATCCATTGTTCGAGTTCCTCAACAAAAACTTCACACCACACATCCACTTTATTAGTCTTGGTAGGATCATCATCAGAGGATAGGACCCTCCTATCTATCTTTTTACTTGTACTGGCCTTAGCACTGACTTTCATAGGTTGGGGGCTTATCTTTGTTGGTTTAAAATCATCATCACTATCATGGTTCTTGGACTCTTCTACCGGTAAAAAGTCACTGTCATCATCGGAATCTTCTTTTACTTTACCTGAAATAAATGGAGTATATTATAGTTTTGTTTTATCTTTTCGAGAAACTCTAAGTTTTATGAACGAATGTTCTGATTACTCCAGTTCTTGCTACATAAATAAAGGAATTAGGCCTATGTTCGTAACAAAGATAAGTAAAATAAGTACCTTTAATAACTCTTTTGTTTCCTTCAGCCTTCTCGACTTTGATTCTGCTTTTGATGATATTTACTAAATCTCGTGTTACGTCACCTTTGGAGTTACCTTTAGGTTTTACCAATTCTTTATGGCTTACTCTCAGTTTGTCTTCTGACGAATCTAATGTCTTTATTTTCTTCGTAGTTACTTTGGCCTTTTTTGTGCAACCTTCATCACTACCAAAATATTTACTCTTTTCTACAGCAGTACCTGTGGCGCTTTTGGTTCTTCTTTGAGTACTTTTACCTTCAGTTATATCTGCATCTATAACATTAGAACGAGACCTTTTCCTAGGATTCGGATTTCGTTCCTTGCTTGGTTCTGAGAAGAATTTACTTTCAGCTTTCTTGTGGTTTTCATCAGTGACTAAAATAGCAGGTGGTTCAACATTTACCGAGTTGTTCTGTACTTGACATTTATCAGTTTGGGCAGAATTATTCCTTGTCGACCGTGTCTTTCTGGCGCTAGTAGCATTTTTAGAGCCCTTACATTTAGTGACTTTTAGTGTTGTAGTGTCAATACTTATAGCTTTATTTGAAATACTTAAAGAAGATTGAGAATTCAACATTTGATCTTCAAGGTTTGATAGCAATTCATGACTTTTGGATTCTAGTGATTTTGAGGTGTCACATTCCATTTTTGTTTCATTTTTACCGTCTTTTTTCTTTACAGCTCTCTTTATTGCTGGAGGTTTTCGAGCTTCATTTTTTTTTTCGTTTCCCCTTTTAGGGCTTTTTCGCGTATTTGTTCCACTTTCAATTTTGTTATCGATGATATTCTTAGCTATCTTTCGTGCTGGAGATTTCGAGAGTTTATCTTTAATATCGTTCTCTGCTGTGTCAATCATTTTAGATCTTTTTGGCGGTGACACACTTTCATCCTCAATCTTGTCCTCCTCAACTTTTTTTGCTCTTGTTGATCTTTTACTTCTTGTTTTGGTCTGCATATCACTGTTACCATCTAGTTGCATTATATTTTCATCATCAGTATCATTTTCAGAGAATGTATCATTAATGCCATCAACTTGAGCAATACTGGATTTACATTTCGGTTTAGATTTTGCTGCTGTTTTTAATTTATTTTGTTCTTTATCATTTTTTGAGCTCGCACCTGCTTTATTGTCTGAAGATTTGTCACCGGTTTTAGTTATATCTTTTGATTTTGTCGACAAGGAGCACAATTCTGAGCTGGGTGGTCTGATAGGCAAAGCAACAAAATTAAACATAATACGGCACTGCAGGCCCAGAGCTCTAAGCATGCTAACGAATATAAAGACGTTATACTTTTTTGCAGTTGTTACGCGGGTATTGATTTGATTCAGCAAAATATTTTTCAGGGGTGGCGCTCTAGGTTTAAATTTGTGTTCATTTTTGTCTTGTTTTAATGTGAGCTTATCTTTAAACCATATTGTTATTTGCTCAACATATTTGACGGTGACTCTTTCTTCTGGATAGCAGCCTTTAGGGACCATAGCTAGTGCAGCAGCCATAACTTCCTCATCGTTTAGAACTCGGTTCACATAGTTACCGTGACCAAGCCAGCACAGTACATGAACTTTGTGCATATACATTTGGTATTCTTTCTTGACCCTGTTGATTTTTCTCTTCATCATCATTTCTACATCAATTTTTTTACTCTTTCTGCAAACGGAATCTGGCAGCTCCACAAACAGTTGTAAGCCTTGCTGAGGTATACTCTTAGATTCTGAAAATAAATATTACAATAAAAAAATATGTTTTTCTTCCCTTTGGTTAAAACTAAAAATTATTTGATAGCAGAAATTTGGTATATATTTTCTACCCAGATTTTGTCAGGTTATGGTAGATCACGAAATAGAATTTATTAATTAATAATCATGCATTATTACTCAGCAATCAATAAACTTTAGAATTTTTATCAACAAACCTTTTACTTCCTCCCAATCCTCGATCTCTGAATCACTGTCATCTTTTCGCTTCTTAGTTTTCTTTTTAGGTGTGATGGGAGATTTATGTTCCTCATCCTGTTCACCCGCAGCCAAAAGGTCTTTGACATTAGCTTCACTTCCAGATTTGTTTTTAGAGATGTAGCTTTGTACTGCGGCTTTTGTTTGCTCAAATTCTTTTGTGTGTTTTTCAAGGTCCAGGAAAGTCTTTTTAGCAATTTCATCACTGTTATCAGGTTTATTATTTGACCATACCTGCAAAATTTGTTTTTCGATGCTATTAGACAATGAGAAATGTACATCTGGTCACAGTCAGTTAGTGAGCACAATTATCAGTAAACCATTGATCAAACAAATGGATAATTACCAACTGTTTTGTGAGACATTATAAACTGAACTTTTCAATGTATATTTGGTGGACATTTTACACAGCGTCATCTAGCCCCAAAGTAAGTTAAACATAGCTTGCATCGTGGGAACCAGACAACTGATATAATACTTATACACTTTTATTTTGTAAATACATACATATAAACATATAACACCCAGATGCAGAACAAACATCATTGTTACAAATGTCACATACTTGTTTATTCTGGGTGGGAATCGAACCCACGACCTACAGCTACACTACCAACTGAGCTATGAGGCCAATAAATATTAGCCATGATGAAATCTGGCATACCTATATCTGTCTACCTTAACAAGGTATGATCCTATGTATGTGATTACTTACATCTCTGTATTCTATGTGAGTTTCATTATCACCATCAGAGTTATGTTCACATACAGAAGTGAGTCCCACAGATGAGGCAGGGGTCAATTTCCTCTTATTTTGTGTTTGAGTTTCATCATCGCTGCTATCTGAAAATTGATAATAATATTTATTAAGCAGATTATAAACCAATTAACATTCTCAGCCATTTCCTAATTATAGGGATTAAAATAATTTATGAAATCACAGTATATGAATTTGTTTTCTATTATTATACGTTAAGGGCACAAATAAAAAAAAAAAAGAGTTAAAAAAAGGTCCTTTCAAAGTGGGGGATTAAATGATAAATAAGTAAAAAATTCTTTTATTTTTTAACTTTTTTTTATATCATATTAAATTTAGTATCAGAAAACATTTACAGTAATGTTAGGACTAAAATAATGAGGTTGATTAATTAGACTAGTAAATCACCCCAACTTTGCTTAGGTGCAATTAATTTACAAATTAAATACACCATCCTTGTTTAAGCTCTTTTTATTAGTGAAAATGGTATTAAAATCGATTGTGTGCTTTAGAAGTAAGCGGCGAAACAGACAGGACAGATAGAACTTTCTTTTAAACTATATACAGATGAATGAAACGTAAATTTAAGTAATATATTGAAATCGGATGCAACAAGCACATATGCAAGCTGATGCAGGGCAGTGCCAGCCCTAAAACTTTTTTCTATGTTATATCAGATAATGGTTTATAGCAGAAAACACTTTGAGACAAGCTAATAATACAAAAGATAAAAAAACTCAAGGCATAATTGGTTTAACCTTGAGATTCCAAATGTGTTCACCTAATAAAGAGGCCCTTACAGGATTATCAGTATATACTTAAATACTAAAATGGAACTTAACTTTGGATTTTTTAATTTAACTTTGTTTTTGTTGTTAACAAAGTTAATAATATGAGAGGTACCTATAAAAGACCGATATACTAATAAGAACTAGATGTAGCATTAGGATTGCAGAAATGTGTTTGTTGGTTTATCCTTATTCACAGCCCATGTATTTCCTTTAATAGAGAAAGTTTATGGGCTAAAGGCTACATTTTATTCCAGAAAAATATATGGTTGCTGTGATACATAATTAATGTATATAATATAGCATTACCACTCTCTGACAAATTCAGAATGGACGGCAGCAGTTTATCTGCGTCAGTTAGATCATTCACCGAGATTGGACCTGGAGTAGCATCAACTTCGTCAACGGGCATTTGTTTGTTTATTTTGTTTATTAAGTCTTTTGCGAATCTGGCCTTCCGTCTTCTAATGGGTTGCTTGTTTTTTGTCGCTTTCTTTGATGCGCTAAAGTCGTCTCCAGAAGACTTGTCGTCGATTACCTCATCTTCGGAGCTTGATGCTTCTGAGATTTTCGCTTCCGACCCGGAGTCACTGAAATCGCCGGTTTCACCCTCGCTGTCTTCATCTTTGTAAACTGTTTTTATAATTTTCTTTCTGGTGGTGGGCATTGTGTGCCTTTCGCGATCGCTGCTCTGAGCGAAGAAAATAGAGTATTTTATCTAACTAATAAGTATTTTATAACGGGGCTAACAATGTTTATCACAAAAATACAACAACTTTCTATGTTTTTGATTCAAATTTGCAAACAAAAATCACGTTTATTTTAGTCATTTGTTCTCCAACCAGCAGTGTTGCCAATCCAGTGTCAGGATTTTGTGATACTATATAGAACTTGAAATCCAAAAAAAAGTATCGCTTTACAGCCCAAATAAATAAAATAACAATTACAGCTGTAGATTCTGTTTAGAAATAAAAACATGCTTTACGCAATAAATATATCATTTATTATTTATCATTTAACAAAATAAAATTAAACCACTGCCCTTACACTAAGATTTTCTGTATCGTAGTTAGAATCGATACGATGATACACAACACAAACACTAAAGACCCAGGAACAAACTTTACGCTAACTACACAAAATATATTGCATGCTTTGGCCTAGTACTAAATCGGTCCTTTCGCTTGGTAAACAAATTTAAACTCTGTACTCTGTTCTGTAACAGAGAAAAGTTGTCTAAACAGTTAACTTATTTGATAAACATTCAGTCACAGTTATCGCCGCATTTTCTGTCCGTCTCTATGTAGGTATAGGCTTTTTGAAAAATTGCTTTCAAGGAATGTATGTTTATAACTTACAAGTGTGTCTTAGCTGGGTCAGGTCAGTAGTTCTTAATAAAATTGTATTGAGTATAATACGGTCAATAAAATCATACCTACCACTATCTAATAAAGCTGCACATGTTATAAAACGGTTAGTTCTAGCCGCAAGTGTTCTATATTGGTATCACTTGCGATTAAATCAGACAACCAGTGTTGCCAAGTCTATTCTTGGCAAATCCTCAAAATTCGCCTAAATTTTAATTCTGTGCTGCTATTTTGTAGAACGGACCTAATGAATTCCCAAAAATTTAACAAAAAATTTTAGGCTGCTAATTCAATCATCAAAATTACAGATTCGCATGAGCTCTTTCAGGCAAGATGCCCAATGAAATGAAGATGATAAAAAAATGTTTTTTTTCCATTTATTAATCTCGTCAAAGAACCACAGTATGGTGGATTCCGGCTATATGATTCTGGGGTCATTTTCTCGGCCCAATGTGATATCTGTTAACATTTAACTCATTTTCCAACAATCAAGAACAACTAAAACTGTTGTAAAGACAAGAGCATCAAAAAAATACGAGTTTATATTTACTCTAGTCATATACTTATATTAATAATTTTACACGAATCGTTCCTGTTTGACAGAAAATATGTATACCTACTCCCCTAACCTACCAACCTGGCAACCCTAAAAAAATAATTCAATGTAAGGCAAGTTTAGCATAGATAATAGATACTTTTACGTAAAACAGTAAGTATATGGGTACGTACTTACTTTAATTCAATATAATAATGTCAATGCAAACCACTCCTTTTCTCGGGTTTCGATTTGCTAAAAGGTTTTATAATTTACCATAATGGAAAGGTTGTGTTTGTTTATAGAATGGTAAATGGTTTGAATCAATCCCGGTAAGTGCTTTCCAACAGAGCTTTAGTGTCTGTAATATCTCCACACCAAGTGGGCGTAGGTTTGCCTGTCTGCCTATGCCTTATTTCATATTAAATTACTGGTTTTGAATTTAGTTTTTTTTTATATGTTTGGAGAGCAGATGGCCCTTTTGTGGAGCGATATTTCCACCCCATGATCGCATTGCGTGCTTCACTCAAGACTAGTTGCGCAGCAGAAATCGGTGTGGTGGTAAAGTGGCTGTAATTCCCCAGACACCAACTGTATTGTAGTTTGTGTTTCTACAAATATTTATTTAAAACAAGTCTAAATTATAAATATATCTCACTGATATTATAATTAACTGACTAATACAAGGTCGCGCGTACTAATCGCTAGGTAGGTACTTGGTAGAAACTATCCAACCCTTTATGGGGGAGTACAGACAAGAAACTCCCAAAGGCTAGATCACTTTTTGCGACCAACGATCCTGATAACAATCAAATACAAGTCATCGACGTTAATAAGTGAGTTATTCTTCATATTCAGCTCGGCAGTTGAAAATATTTCGTTCACTAGCGTAGTTCGCCATAAAACATAAACTAACATAAATAACTTCAATTGTTTGCAGCCTTATTGTTAACTTTAATTACATTTTGAATTAATTTCGTAATTAAAACGGAAGCTAGAGCGCGCCGCGTGAAGTTTAAGTGGCTGGAAACGGATCGACTGTGGCATAGTAAACGCTTAGCAGTATCTCATATTCGTTGTTCAGATAAAATAAGTTGTGACATTATGAAACATGTAGAATAGATCAAGCAAATAAAAACACAATTCACACAGCGCCATCTAGCCTCAAACTAAGCATAGCACTATGGGAACCAGAACATATGTACTTTCTTTGGTAAATACATACATTAATACATATTAACACCCAATTATCCAGTTATCGGGTTTAGGCTTTAAATGCTTGTATTTAGGTCTATTCTACAAGCTGTTATCTACTTACATGTGTTAGTAATTGTGTAGGCCAAATCAAATTGATTTAATAGTTATTGCGTTACTAGTGCTATCAAAGTACTATGTTCGGATGGGGGCGCGCGGGGCAGTCGGGCTTTTAGATGCAATCTCTGAGTGGATTAATTAATTCTGAGGTGCTGGTTATCTCCTGTTATCATTTAATAAAGTTACGTAAGGATCATAGAAATTTCGCTTTAGTAGGTACCTACGACCTATCTAAATAATTAGCAGGCGCGGGGTAGGCATGCGGAATTAATTTTTGGTTTACGTTTTAGCAAGTTAGTCATGACTGAGGTTTCTTTCATTAGATTAATCATAGAATAATTTTAATACTATATTAAGAGCAAAATACTAGGTTTCACTATGGCATTTGATTATCAGTGATAAAACCATAATAAGCATAGGTAATATTGGTAGACAATTCACAAAGCGCCATCTAGCCCCAAACTAAGCATAGCTTGTAATATGGGAATCAGACGACTGATAGAATACATATATACTTTTTTGTAAACTAATACAATAGAGAAAAACATAATAAGGAAAGGATTTTTGAGTTCATTCATTCAATTCCTTAAGTAAAAAAGGTGTGATTTCAATTATATCTGTAACATCCTACTAATATTATTAACGTGAAAGTTTGTATAGATGTTTGTTACTCTTTCACGCTCAAACGGCTAAATGGATTTGGATGAAATTTGGCAACAAGATAGCTTATATCCTGGATTAACATATAGGCTACTTTGATCCCGGAAAAGTGCTGTGTTCCGATGGGATTAGTTATTCACCGTGGGGTGTAGCTAATATAAGAATAATTTAGCTATCAATAATGATGCGCGCCGCGATGTATTAGGTCACTCCAAGGGTCGACTGTCAGCAAAAAGTCCACTCAGAAAACTGTCTACCTATGAGCCCATAGGCATTACAATGCCAGCCGTTAAATGTTTCATGAGGAGCTTGGGCATCACCTGGTGTGACGAAAATAACAAATTCAGAACGCTTTTCAAAACAACACTCGGCGGCCGCTACATTATGCATGAAGCACTCCATTTGCTGATCCGCTCAGCAGCCCTGCTCGCGGCTCGTTAGCCGCTTACATTAGCTACAAACACTTATTGATTTTGAGATATTGCCGTAATGTGAACATCACACATGTCATGTTGGATCCATTCTCCCCTCACGTTCTTAGGTACGTGTCGTCCAAGTTTCCTTTGTAAAACATTTGTATAATGTTTTTGGTATTAAGTATTGTGATTTTTTGATCGGTAGGCAGGATGCATGTATCTTTTGACAGGAACTTCGGTACCTTCTTGACTAAGACTGTTTCTAATAAATAATGTAATTTTAGAAGTTACAGTTACTAGTTGATCGATCAACTAGTGATTCGTTGTATGATCATTTTGTTATGATTCCACGATGAGTGTTATATTTAGAATATTTAAAATCGATTATCGAAATGAAGCTGGTACTAAATTGTAGTAGCTATAGTGTAGTATTCTGTAGAGGAACAAAACTAAATCGTAGATAAGATCGAAATAGTGGAACTAAAATCATTGTAACGTGGACTTGCTAATTGTCAATTTAATTTTATTTAAAAGTGATCCCATAGTTTTTATCGTTACCTCTATGACCTTACTCATTTAGTATCTCCCTATACCGGATAGATTGAAACATTATTTATAAACATACTTTGTGGTCCCATCTCTTAATAATATGTTTATTATCTACCAACCACATAATACACGAAAGTAGGTTACCAATTAGTGTAAATCATTGTTTCTTCCACACCCTCCCAAAGTCCCAAGACCCCTTTCAATAGCCGTAATGTCCACTGGAGGAGGTTGACCTCGGAGGGGGAACTAGAAATGCAATATTAATGCAGTGCCGAGTGGCGGCCAGAGTGCATTTACTTAATGGATCGTAGGCAAAATGTTTACAACGTCGTCGAACATAAAAAAAACTATGCTAAAGTCGGATAGAGAAGCTCTTTGCCGGGATTATTGTGAGCAGGGTCGTTGACAAATAAAAAAGTTACTCCCTCTGTACTTACGTATAAAAACTTAGTGCACATACCTATCTGCAGATGTAGGAAAGGATACATTACCGGAGTGGAAAAGTTAAAAAGCTTAAATGTATCTCCGGCGCGGCTAAAAGTGTCTGACAAAAGTTCGACTTCCATTTTAAAAAGCTCCATTACAAAACATCGAGATTCGCTTCCGCCACGCAGAGCCGCCGAGCCCGGATTGGAGGTGACACTGTAATAAAGTAAGAACACTTTCCATTCTTCGTGGTCATCTATTTTATATGTACTGCTATATATTAGTACACCATTATATAGTATTGTTATTGCATAGCGCTTCAGGTTATATTCGTAATGAAAAAAAGATTAAAAGTTATTTTTTCATTGGACAACATTTAGTATTTTATGACAAATTCATTTGACAGTTGGCTTTATTTTTTCGCATGTACTACATACCTACTAGTTATATACGGACTGATTATTTATCGCGTGGCGAAACACTCAGTGAGTGCTATTAGACAACTTTCTTATTGTTTATTTGGAAATGCAGTTGATACAGTGAAATATTTTGAAACGCACAGTACTGTCCTTATCGACTAATACAATCAACGCTGCCGCTGGCGCTGGCGCGTAAACGTCTTTGTATTGTTCGGCCAATCAATGCTGAGTGTCATTACTCGTTAGAATCTTTATCGTGTTTAGCCTTGAAGGTGGAATTATACTCCGAAACTTTTCAATTTATTTTATATGAAATCGAGCATGCCTCTTACACGTATTCGTAACCCGTGACATAGAGAAAGGAAAGTTAGCCCGATGTTTTAATAATACCTTATGTATGTGGAAAGTTAGTTATGGGAATTTATGTAAGAGTAGTTATTTACTTACAGCGATATTTTATTTTCTTTATGTTTAATATTATACAAGTTTTTGCATTCACATAAAATTATCGCATATTCTTTATCTTCATTTTAAAATAAGGTAAAGGTGCAGATAGGTACAACTAATTAAAAACGCAAAGCAAAGTATTGTGATCGATAGTTCTATCTGCATTGTGTAGTACCAGATTGTCTGACACTGCGGAGTAGTATTTTGCAAAGGATTGACCTCTACTTTGACTAACAAGAGTCTGCGCTGTCGAGGAGCACCGTTGCCCATTCCTTAGCCGGCTTGGCTTTGAGTTTAGTCTACCCTTACGACACTAAACTTGAATCCATTACGTGTTTTCTACAAGTATTTGTACATTGGAATTCGCGTCTTGATCCTCTTTCAATACCAAAAGATTTTGTTGTTTTTCTAAGACGCCTAAGCTGAGTGTAAAAACCTAGATACCTATTTATTTTCTTGTTGGATTTATCTTGACAGTAGGTACTATAACCCACGGTGGTTCCCAGAGCCTGATTGTCAAAGTAAGTAAATAAAAACACATTTCTGAACAGAATTTATGTATGTTTTATAGGTAAAAGTTGTATACGTCGGATATAGGTCGAACATCTTAGTCATGTACCTAAAATGACGACCAGAGATTTAAGTAGATAGTTTTACATTTACCCTTACGACATAAACTTGAATTCGTTACGTGTTTTCTATTAACATTAGGATCTACATGTCTTGATCCTTTCTCAAAGTTGGGTTTTTTGTTTGACAGTAATGTGCGTGTAAGTTTACTGTGTAGGTAGTTGAATTCTATAAAGGTAAAACAAGGTTCTAAATATGTAACGTGTTCCTAAAATATATCTATCTAATATATTTCCAAGCATTGTTTTAGCCATGATTCATGTGATTTTTTATTAATTTATTATGTTACGAACTTACTGGTAGTCAAAGTGTACACGTATGATTCAATGCAATCTATATTTTGCTTATCATTAAGTCTTGAAATGTGAAATAAGTTACATGAGATAATATAATACTTATCGCTAAGTTTGACTCCTGTTCATGCCATATCCGACCCTCCATGGGAGAACAGTCAAGAAACCTCTGAAGGCCCTATTTTCGAAAGAATCCCTATTCCTTTTCTCGTAAGAGCGATCCTTGTAACAATTTCAGTACTTAAATCTATGTTACATTTATTGATTACTTTGACTAGAGAATACTGCAATGCTTAGATATTACCTACAAGATATTTTGAGTGTCGTGGAGCGGAGCGACATCATATAATCTACCATGGGGATTATCACTTTGTATAACATGTACATATAAATAAGTCAAAAGCTTAAAACTGTAAGTATCAAAATTGTTATTCCCGGTGCAGAAGCGGGCACCTACGGAGTAAAGTAAGTTGAATTCGAGAAGAGTTGTAAGGCTTTGGCTCGAGATAGTGCTTTGAGGCCCTAACCCCGGGGGTGATGCATCCGTCCGCGGAGCTTCTTAAAATGTTTTCACTTATGTATATGGGAATACATTACGCCTCCGGGTTTGAGGCACTTACTTTTAACAAAATTGAAGTGACATAAAGCCTTCACTCGCTCTCGTGTGAATCTTCACTCGAATTACATTTTATTACATATCAAAACATTTCTGTAGTCTAAAGGGACTCGGTTATTTATTTTTACCAGATAGCTACGTGGTTATAAAATTGGTTAATAATAAGAATTGAATCTGGTTATAAATATTTTTAATTTAAAATGTCATCTTGTTATAGGTTCCTCCGTTGGTGTTTCAACCATTAGGATTACATAGATGGGTGTTGGTATGTATTTACAAAAAGTATATAAGTATCATATCAGTTGTCTGGTTCCCATGATACAAGCTATGCTTAGCTTACCTTGGGGCTAGATGGCGCTGTGTGAAATATCCACCAATATAAAAAAATACTATGTCCCCAGTGACCCTATTTTTAGTGTTCAGTGTAAACGATGGGATCCTACTCATATAAGTAGCCAACACCGTTCAACCGTCTGTCCTTTCTTTAAAGTGCTGTTTGCTTTTTAATCGTAAGCTGCTTGAAAATTTAACATCATATGCGCGTTATTACGGCGGATTGTCTAACAAATAAAATAGATATGGTCTCCATACCAAAAACGTACCTAAAGTGTAATTTTTTTCTTTACTGTCCTAAACTGAATTAAAAAATAAAATTTAATTCTTTAGTTTGGAACCATTAGTATGCGAAATATCTCAACTCGCGCTTTTTGGTTATTAACCTCCCATTTAATCGGTTTATTTTTTGTTACATTGAAATTATACAGTTATCTGATTTTCTGTACGTAGGATTATGAACGTTTATTTAACATCCTACGTAAACTATACCCCTAAACCATAGTTACCGTAACAATCGCTTGCACTGCCATGTGTGTCATCAATTTTCTGTGGTCTTCATTATGACGTCATCGAATCTACGCAACTAGTTATAACAATAATCACTCAGCTTAATTGCAGCTGTTAATTACCTCGGATCTCGACGGCTCAAATTACGTACTCTAAAACGCATTAGCGGCTGACAACTGAAGATTATCCGTCTAATGTAGGCCATACACGCTACGGTCTACCGGAGAGGTAATCTGTGCAGATATGCCTGCGCAGGTCAACCGAACAATGGTAGCGTGTGTGGGGACGTTCCGGTGTATCGGAGCGGTCTTCAGTTCTCTTTGCGATGGCATCGAATATGGACGATGACGCGCTGGCGTTGCTAGGTCTTGCTTTAATTTTGAAGGAAAATGATACGAAAAACAAGCGAAGAATGTGGTGTAAGCACTGGTTATTGAAAAGGAAAACATATAGTCATGTTAATTTATTAAATGAATTGAAATTTGAACCAGAAGATTTTAAAAACTATCTTCGAATGGACGAGAAAACATACCTTAAATTACTTGAAATGGTTACTCCTATGATAAAAAAAGAAGACACAGTTATGAGAAATAGTATTTCTGCGCACGAAAGATTATCAGTTACATTGAGATTTCTCGCAACTGGCAGAAGTTATGAGGACCTAAAATTTTCAACAATTATTTCGCCTCAGGCACTTGGAAAAATTATTCCTGAAACATGTGAGGCTTTGTATAAAGTACTTAGAAGAGATTATTTGAAGGTAAGTCATTAAAACAACAGATAATATTTATTTAAAAAAATACGATTTTAATTTTAATCATTAAAGTACAAAACTTTCGCGTACAAATTATTCATTATCAACATTGAAATTATTAAGGAATGTCACTGCCGAATCTGGAATCGATAAAACTACCTCTGTTTCATTGGGCTGATTTCCTGAAATTGTAGGTGTTCGTATTTGTGGCGAGTAGGGATTGCCTTGGGAACTGTTGAGTAGATGGCTAGTATGAAATGATTGAGAAATATACTCTGAATTTTGACTAGTGGGAAATGGAAGGCAGGGTGGGCTAGGACTTCCGGAAGAAACAAAACTTACAGGGGTATATGCCCTATTGGAATTAGGAGAGGACTGATATGCATGTTGTCGATATTGCTGAGCAGGAACATAGCTTCGTTGATTTTGTTTCAAAATATCTCTCATGTTAATATAGGCATGCTCGGGAGTGAGGTTTCCTATTTCTGCTTCAAAAAGTAAATCATTTATAAGTTTTTCTGCGACTATTATTTGTTTCGCATCTAAAGCCCTCAGTTTCATTGCCACATTTTTGCCAATAATATCGCACCTATCTTCTGTTACAATTGGGCGAGGACGCTTAAAGTGATCTCGTACCGATTCCAATACTTCATTTGCTAAGCTTTCATCTTTTCTTTTTGTTTTACAAGGTTTTGGTGGGCGAGATGAATTATTATTTGACGATGTTGATTGAGCCTCGTTGTCGGTAGATACGCTGTTGGATGAATATTCTTCAGCGGCATTTGAAGAGTCTTCAGTGTTGTCTTTCTAAAAACATAAATAATTACATATTATATTAATAACATAAAATAATAATGATAGATTAGATTAGATAAATTCTTTATTGTACCATATGAACTTAACACTAACACACATACAAACAAAAAATAATAAAAACTAGAATATGGCACAATGGGCGGCCTTATCGCTAAAAGCGATCTCTTCCAGGCAATTATAATGATATATTTTTATGTCCTGCCGCTATAGATATTTCACATCAAAAATAACTACTTATTGTATAAATGATAAATCTGTTATTTTTATATTACAGTTTCCTACATCTGAAGAAGAGTGGAAGGCAATAGCAAAGATGTATGAAGATCGATGGAACTTTCCTCATTGTCTTGGTGCAATAGATGGAAAGCACATAGCGATTGTTCCACCGGCTAATAGTGGATCGTATTTTTATAATTATAAAGGGCAACATAGCGTAGTTCTTATGGCAATTGTTAATGCAAAATACCAATTTATGTATATAGACATTGGCATGAATGGCAGAATATCCGATGGAGGGGTT
The DNA here is from genome assembly GCA_947359385.1 of Chesias legatella. NCBI lineage: Eukaryota > Metazoa > Arthropoda > Insecta > Lepidoptera > Geometridae > Chesias > Chesias legatella. The sequence goes on along the minus strand of OX375768.1, from coordinate 3,264,000 downwards.
TTACAAAACACTAAATTTTTTGAAAAATTAGAAAATAGTGATTTACGTATTCCAAGCAGTGAATTGTTAACAGGAAGTAACCGAAATTTACCATATGTATTTGTGGCAGATGACGCGTTCCCATTACGCCCCGATATGATAAAACCATTTCGGCAGGCAGATTTAACATCGCAAGAAAGAAAAATCCTGAATTACAGATTATCTCGCGCGAGGCGGACTGTTGAAAACGCTTTCGGGATAATGGCATCACGATTTCGCATATTTTATACTCATATAAATTTAGAACCCGAAAATATCGATAAAGTAGTGAAAGCATCTTGTGTATTACATAACTTTTTAATTGAACACTCAAAAAAGTCATATGCACCTCAAAAATCTTTTTATCGAGAAAACTCTGAAAACGGGACTATAATTTCTGAAGGATACAATACACAAAATAGTACCATGGAAAACTTGGAAAGAAGAAACCCAGGAAATACTTTGAACAACGCGAAGTTAGTCCGAAACAATTTTATGAATTATTTCAATCAGGAGGGAAGGGTTCCATGGCAAAATGATCATGTAAATTAAAAAATAAGGCTGAACGGGCAGAGTAGGTAGTTCTAAATACATAGTTATTAGTGATGTACAGGATCGTTAAAAATGTAAATACGCGGATACGGATCTTTATTTTCGATGATACGGATATCCGGAACATCACTATTAGTTATATTATAAGCTTTAGTGAAATTTAGAATGACTGTAAATACAAAATAATTATGTGTTACATGTATTGAACTTAATAAAAATTATACTACAAAGTATGAAATACTTTACTTACCTCACAACTATTTTCGTCATCACTATCTAAGTTGGATGAAGATTCCCTTGGAGTGCATTGATCATGAATGAAATTGAACAAATCGTAGTACCACAGTTTAATACGGTACACATCATCAGCAGATGCCCCAGACTTTAAAGATTGCTCATATTTCTTCTTTTCTTTCCTAACATTGCTTCTTAAGTTATTGATCTTTTTCACAACTACATCTTTGTTCGCATCTGGCTCAATTTCTCTCAATTTTTCTGTTAGTAATTTATAAGCAGCTTCTTTTTTGTCTCGATTATGGTAATCTTTGTTTTTAATTTGCCAAAGACATGGATTACTTCTATACATTTCGATAAAATCTTCAAGGATTTTTTTAGTTGAATCTGGTGGCGCCATTTTCTGGCAATACGATGCGAGCGATGAGACAACCGTCCGACAGAAACACTAGAAAACAACTGACGCGACCTGCGCAGGCTACCGGAGTACACGCACACACGCACAGGTACACCGTACGGTGTCACTCGAAAGAATCGATTTTCGATCTTGCGCCGGTCGCCTGCGCAGGTTCAAAAACCTGCACAGGTCTATTCCCACACACATTCCGGTCTACCTGCGCAGGCATACCTGCACAGATTACCTCTCCGGTAGACCGTAGCGTGTATGGCCTACATAAGCGACGGGTCGGTCCGCAGTTCCGGCCCCGGCCAGGGCCGCAGCAAGTATGGACGCTAATCCATACTTGACATTATGACGACCGATGAATAAAAGTTCCTTGCTCTTGCCCCAGCGCCAGTGTGGTAACCTCTGCCCATAACATCCTATGCGACTTGGGTCCTACTAGGTATGACAAGACCCAAGTCGCATTGTATGCGCCCGTAACAGTGAGACGTGTAGGTGGAATGTCTCATGTGATTTCACCGGCAACCACACCTTTCGAACCGGAATACAGTAACGCGAACGCGTTACTGCTTGGCTGCAGAACTGGGCATGGTGGCAGTACTTCCCCGGACGAACTTGGCGTGAGTTCTACTGCTCTTACGTGAGTATAATAATTATAATAATTTATTGGTCATTAGAAACAGAAACTTTGAGTAGTCAATGTGTCTCCTTTACCCCTGGGTGCGTCCCATGCCCCTATCTCGCTTCCCGCCGCGGGACCACTTCACTAATGAAATTTAATGAGCTTTAATTGTTGACGACTTAATGCAGGAACTGAAAAGATAAGTGCTTTACTTACACCGAGTGCCTGAAACAAAACAAGACGAGATAATTACTCGAAAGCTTTTTCGGTGATCATTCATACTATACCTTCCGTTAGATCGTATTAGACCTTGTGTCTGAAAGAATAGATATGAAAATGCTTTGGCTGATTATGATTAAAATGGTAGTTGAACTTTTAAAACACACATCACTGTTTTACGTTTATTTGTTTTATCTCGACGATATCATCGGCAATCTCAACGTCATGTTAAGCTTAAGCATATTTTTTTTAACTGTTTTTAATATGATATTCATAATATGACAGCTGTCAATAGGGTTTTTTATTTATTTATGAATGTATAATTGCGTAAGTTATTTTCATAAAGTACCTACATTTGGTTACCTAGTTTTTGTGTTAGGTGTTCAGCATGTTATCGAAACATACAGATTTTAGAATTAGATAAGCGTTTTTTTTAATGCGATTCAGTAGCGGAACGAGCCGACGGCCCACCTGGTGTTAAGTGGTAACTCTGCCCATGACAACCGAAGCGACTTGGGTTCTCCCCTACTAGGTACGACAAGACCCAAGTCGCATCGTATGTGCCCGTAACTCTGAGACGCGTTGGTGGAATGTGTTGTGCCTGTAATTTCACCGGCAACTACACCTTTCAAACAGGAACACAGCAACGCGAATGCGTTACTGGTTGCCGGCAGAAAAAGATTTTATATTAGAAACATTTTATAATTAATATTTAATTAATTACACATTGGTAGACCGTAGCTGTAACTTGCGTACATAAGTGTTTTATCTTAGGTATTACTCGCTTCATTAGGTATTTCTCACAACTGAATCCGCTTCGACAGAGGACACGTACTATAAGTAAATAATATAATAATTCAACATCACATAGGTACTAACAGTTTTAAGCTGTCACACATTAGCATTCATATATTATGCTCAGCTCAAGCAATCTTGGATTAATCTGCCATCTCGCTTTGAGACCAGGTTTTACAAACACTTACCTACTTACAGTGTTGTGTTCCCTAAGTAAACAGATCCCAAGTATGTTAACTAAATTATAGAAAATGAAGATTATTACTGGTAAGCTGAATGTAAGTATTTAATTAACTATTGCGCTAACTTTAGGACGCTCGTCATCAGAATAATCATAATTATTTAAACTAAGTCTATTTTATGTTTATTTTTATTTTACTACTACTATTAACTATCTACTATTAACTATTAATATCACCGACTCTCTCGGATCAGTGTCGCGAAAGGTCGCGCTGAAATTTAATCAAACTAAATAAAAATAAAATAACAACTTAAACAAACTCTTACATACTATATTTGTAAACATTTATCTATAATTATTAAGCTTATATAAAAATTAATACTCACAGACCAGTATTAAAATAATTTATTCCTCTTTGACACGTTATAACAATGACATTAAAATGTCATTGCGTTATAACTATTTAAAATATAAATGTGACGTTTGTGTTTTAAATGTAAAGTATCCAAGCATATTAGGTCATTATATACCTATTATAACAATTTAAAATACAACTAGGATAGTTTTAGTGAGTCCAAAGTATATATAAGCAACTAATTTGCAAATTCAGAGTAAGTAGAACTCCTTAAAAACCTACGAGGGTGTTTTTAGTTAAAGTTATGTTTTTGTCATCAAGAAAGACCATTCTTCAATAAAACAGTAACAGTTACTCCTAAGATGAAACATTTATAGCAAAAAAGGCTGACAAAATTACAAAGGCAAACAACACCTGGTCACATAACGTAAATGATTTAATATAATATATAAAATAAATTAAAAAATCATGAAATTAAGTTTTTGCCACCAGCTCGCAATGCAGTTATAAAAATAATCAGCCACGACCGATGACGAATGTACGTACCAAGTGGAAATCCACCACAAGCGTTAATTATTATCTGCGAGGAGTGCTCTTTGTTTAGTTACCAACTCTAAATTAGTTTTCGAAATGGATCATTCACACCCCCCATCCCCACTCCCCCTACCCCACACACCCTCCACCCTCCTCCCGGGCTCTGTTCTCGGTAATTGGAACGTTCTGAGATGACACCACTCGGCTGCCTCTAATCACTTAACAAGAACTCACAACATACGCCGCACAACATTGTTATTCGTATTGGTTTGCGGCTAAATAACAGCCATACGATATCACATCAATGAAAGATCAATTAAAGAGCAGTAGAACTCTCGCCAAGTTCGTCCGGGGAAGTACTGCCACCGTGCCTAATTCTGCCGCCAAGCAGTAACGCATTAGCGTCACTGTGTTCCGATTTGAAAGGTATGGTTCCCGATGAAATTACAGGCACATGAGACATTCCACTTTCACGTCTAAAGGTTGCCTGGAAGAAATCGCTATTAGCGATAAGGTCGCCCGTTATATTACCTTAGCTTAGATACATATTAATCTTTACGAAATTTCCATGTATGGTGGTCAATAAAGTATTATCTATCTATCTAGGTATCTGTCTCAGAGTTACGGGAGCATACGATGCGACTTGGGTCTTGTCACTTGTCGTACCTAGTAGGGGAGGACCCAAGTCGCATCGGTTGTTATGGGCCGAGGTTACCACTTAACACCAGGTCGGTGGTAACTGTATCACATAAATAAAAAAATAATTGCTGAGTAACCGCTAGCTATCGATCAGTGCGTTTGATTGCAGATCCAAGAACTTTTCGAATGTAGGTTCGTGGACTCGATTCCCACTGAGGACAAACATTTGCGTCAAGATCATAACAGATATTAGTTCTGTGTATTCATATGTATGTATTTACAAAAAGTATACAAGAATTGCATCAGTTATCTGGTTCCCATAATACAAGCTATGCTCAGCTTACTTTTGGACTAGACGTCGTCGTTGTGTGAAATGACTTAAATTTTTATATATTTTATTTGTTAAATTAGCAGAAAACAACTTTCCAAATACAAAAAAAAATGTTGAGGTACATATTAGTATCCATTTTGAACATAAGGGCTGTTTGATAGCTTAAATAACGTAAGTCGTTAATATTTAGTTTGTATAAAATAAGCGATGATTACCTATATTATATTAAACCCTCTCAAATGTCATCCGAGTCGGCCATTAAGGCGTAGGTATGATAGCGCAAATAGAGTGACGCAGTGATATACTAAAGTGAATGTCTCGTCTGTATGTGCCGTCCGACCGTTGTCCAGATAAAAGCTTCTCCATAGCACGAAAAAGCACTCACTCCAAATATTGATTTGTTACTTCGCCGCTCCTAAAATGGAATAGATATGTCTTGGCTTCGTGTGTTTGTTTATTTAAACTAGTGGGTGTTAGGATAAAGTTTTGGGTGAACATCAATGAATAGTTAGCTAATACCTACATATTTAAATGCGTGCATATTGAGCATGGAAGTTGGATGCAACAAAATCATAATAATTAATCTCAAATTATATAAATTTTAGGTTAATGATGACTTTGCTGGCAACTGCGACTAATTCGCAGTTGATGTGATCTGAGACGAATTCTGTGTGGCAGTGTTACATAAGTGTGAGTGTTGTACATATTTACTGTTCATAATAAGATTATGTGCAGTTTTTCCTAATCATGTCTCATGCAACTGCATCCAAATATCGAGAGCAAACAAATATCAAAAATCATGATCGATTCTAATTCTAAAACAATGATCTCACGAACGGGTGCTTTCATGGACTCGAACCCACGATTTTCCACCAGAAGTCTCCTACCAAGGTTTGTTTACCGGCTTCTCCGGAACCTTACTCAAACGTCAAATTAAACGTTGACCTTAAGTCCTAATTAACTGTTTGATTAGAACTCGAATAAAAACCTCGTAATCTTAATTGGTATTTTTAATCAAAGCTCTCGGAACACGCTTAGCTAATACGAGAATTGTAAACTTATAGAAATTCAGCAGTCACGTAACGTCTTTTTAAAACTTGTTTGCGTTATGTACTAATTTATAGTGTTCAGTAAACAGTACTTTTTTTTAATAATAATATTGGTGGACATTTCACACAGCGCCATCTAGCCCCAAAGTAAGCTAAGGATGGCTTGTGTCGTGGGAACCAGACAATTGATATAATACTTAATACATATTTTTTTTTGTAAATACATACATATAATACATATTAACACCCAGACACAGATCAAACATCTATATTCGTCACACAAATGTTTGTCCTGCGTGACCAGTTTCACAGTTCAGAGTCATACAATGGGACTTAGATCTTGTTGTACCTAGGTAGGGAACTACCCATGCCGGATTGCTTGTTAGTATGGGCAGAAATAAACACTTTACACTAGGTGGGCCATCAGCTCGTTCCGTAATATTGCCACATCAAAATATTAAAAATACTTTTCTAGGTAGTATGTGTGAATTGCCCATATTAATTTATTATGGATTATTGTAAAATAATTTATTTGAAGTTTATTATATGAGAAATAAAAGAATCTCCTTGATCTTTTAAAACGTATTGGATACCTATGGAGTAACTGTAGCATTCCTACCCTACCTATGATACTGGGCATCATTTTAATGTTTACTACTTGAACTGGTTATAATCATTCCGGCTTGGTAAATTTCCAGAATGACGCAGAGTTACAAAGTTGCAGTACAATATATTTAATCATATAATACAATAAAATATATAAAATAATATAATATAAATATAAATAAAATAATATAATATAAAAATAGAGTACAATAAAGTAGACCATTCTATAAGTTTATTATTCTCATCGCCTAAGATAAGAGCCCGCTTCGACGAGGTGCTCTAATAAATTAAACCTATAACAATTTGCTATTGTATATAAAATTATATTTTCAAAAATGAGAGTGTGTGAGTGTAACTATTCTTGGTTATGTCCAAACTGTTAAACCATAGTTTTTATCAAGTACATTATTCAAGATTCTCGCCTCTGATGGTTGAGCATAAAGTAAATAAATAAATATTGGTGGGCATTAAAAACAGCGCCATCTAGCCCCAAACTAAGCATAGCTTGTACTATGGGAACCAGATGACTAAAATAATACATATTTATTTATTAACACCCAGACACAGAACAAACGTCAATGCTCGTCACACAAATATTTGTCCGGGCGGGAATCGAACCCACGACCTACAGCGCAGATGGCAAGTTACTACCAACTCAACTGTGAGGCCAGTCTAAGTGCGTGTTATGAACGCAGATCCATTCTGGACTACCCCTAAAACGGAAACACCCCACACTAGGTAAAAGCTCAGTTGGCTGTAGTAACTATCACCTCATCTGCAGCAGTGGGCCACACTCCCCCGGCAAGTGTTCCGGCCATAATTACATTCCCGTGTCTAACAAATGGAGAATCGGTGTTGATTTGTGTTTAGCCGAGCGATCGTGATCCACCCGGGCAGGACTTCGTCTGAGGCTATTATTGGCCACGTCGCGATGATAATTTACTTTGGTAGTAATCTTTCTGCGTAGTAGGTAATTTATGCAGGCGAAATATATCTCTCAGTGTATATAATAAGAAATTTATTCACAAAAAAGCTGTTAAAGTTAAAAAAAATTCATAAACGGCGACATCAAGGTGTAAGAAGTAGGCTATATACCTAATAGTAAGATAAACCCCAGATTTCTAAACTAGGTATATGTACCTGTGACTTAGAAATACAGTGAACCCCATGACATGAGCACTTAAGCAATGACTTTGTAGCAGTTACAATGAAAATTAAACAATTTATAATATCTAAAGGTATGTGTACTTGTGTGTTAGTAATCTTTGTATTAGTTTTACTAGACTATAATGTTCCTATTAGGGGCATTCTCATACACAGCTATGGCATTTGGCCTGTCATCAAGCCAGTGAATGTCGAGAAATTAACAAGCTTTAGTTGCAAGTCCAGTCAACCCCATCCAGACCAATCTATTCAGTTGGGTTCAAGTTTACAACTTAGTTTCGTTCAGCAGGTCAAGAGTCCAATCAAGTCCCAGCTAACCTAACCTACAAATGAGCGAATCAAGAATTATCGGACGAATTCTAAGTGAATACTTAACATAGGTTGGACGCGTAACGAATTAGTAAGACATAATGCACTAAAAGAATCCGGGCAGCCCAGACAAGTAATGGGCCCAATTAAGCTAAAATTTCAGGGCCATCCTGAAGTAATAATAATAATAATAATAGTTCTTTATTAAATGAACAGGTGATACTTAATACTAATAGTAGGTACTTTTGCTATTGATCCAATAGGCGGTCTTATCGTGGTATACGATCTCTTCCAGACTACCTTAAAAGTTTAAATCAAATGGTCCAGAAAAATCCGTTCAGTCCGGTCGGAGTATTAATAGCGTCGCACGGCCCTCACTATTAATTGCTCACATCAGCTAAGTGAAAAACGAAGCCAGCCTCGATCGGCCTAAAAGCTTCGCGCCAGATCGCATCAGCACACGGCTTTTCCATTACACGTTAGTTCTATAACACGAATTTGTTAATAATAAAGGACAGACATATTTAAAAAGGAAAATATGCTAGTTTTTATATAAAAAATTGGATTTTTTGTTAAAATTGTGTTTTCACTTAGCTTTTATAAATAAAACCACGGTAATAGCCGACTTATTGATGATTTGTGAGTTCCTGATAATTGCACTCTATAAATAAATAAATAAATATTGATGGATATTTCAGACATCTAGCCCTAAAGTAAGCTAAGCATAGCTTGTATCATGGGAACCAGATAACTGATATGATACTTATATTATATACTATGATATATGATATATATACCTACTTATACCAATGTTATGCCAATATTACTGCGGTCTAGGAGAAAAATAATAATAATAATATTGGTGAACATTTCACACAGCGCCATCTAGCCATCTAGCCCCAAATTAAGCTAAGCATAGCTTGTATCATGGCAATCAGACAACTGATATAATACTTATATACTTTTTTTTTTGTAAGTACATACACATAATACATATTAACACCCAGACACAGAACAAACATCTATGTTCGTCACACAAATGTTTGTCATGGGTGGGAATCGAACTCACGACCTAAAGCGCAGAAGGCAGGGTTACTACCAACTGAGCTGTGAGGCCAGTCTATATACCTACATACTTTTTTACAAGAATACTCGTACTTGAGGGCATTCCCCTAGATTTCTCAAACTATCTCCCTCTGTATCTCCCTAAACAATCAGTTTGAAGAATCGTAATTAACTATTCTTGATTACTTGCCGTACATTTTTTATCTACGATTCCTATTTATTTTACCATATAAAGTGTGCTTTTAACACTTAAATAATCCCTGCGGCGAAACACGAGTTTACAGCTCGTAATATGATAATCTGCTAAATTATAAGCTTTTAACTGTATTCATACTAAAAGAAAAGCTAAAAAGTTCCTAACGCTAATATAAACGGTCTTCCGATAGAATGTATCCTATTTAGCTGCTACATAATGCATAACGGGTGACTACAAAATGGCTTTTAGGAGCTCTGAAATATTCTACAGTTTAGTAGATAATAAATTTAGGACATACATACATAAATGCTTAATATACATGAGATAAAACTTAGCTCAATAGATAATACACGCATCCCATAAAGTGGAAAGACAGCAACTAAGTAGTTTACCAAGACCTTTGGAATATCCGGTAAAAACTTAATTCTCTAAGGATAATAATGGCCTTATGAATGATTTTCCATTACAATATCGACCAGATTTAGATGCCCGGATAAAATGTCGCCAGAACTTACAATCTATTTACAATGAAACAAATTTTATATTAAGTTTTATGAAAAATGTGGCCTTAACAGCAGACATGCGATTTAATAGAAAAAAAAATCGACCATTATATTATCTAAACTAATATTATAAATAGGAAACATTTGTTTTTTTGTATGTATGTTTGTAATGTTTAACCCATACCTTTCAAAACCGTTTTGGGGGAGCTCCTTCACATTAGGAACAAAGGCTCGATTCGGCATGCAAGCGTTACTTGCCGATACCGACGAACTGTCTGTCCGAGCTTAGCATAGCTACTGTGTATTGCCGCTTTATAGTTCAGTAAAATTTTTCTAGATGCTGTGTAAAAATGCTGCAAACTGCAAATAGTTTTCAGCTATAAAATATCCGATAGTTGAAGGGGTCGTTTGCGCAACGGCTCGTCGTTAGGGGTCGTCCATCCTCAGCTAGCCGCGAATATTGGCCGCGCTAACAATGTGCGTCTTTATAAGTTTTTAACGAGCTCGGACGGTATAAATTATGGCCGGACAGTGGGTCTCGTTATCTCGCTAACGGCGTACTAGCGGAAGCTTAATGTACCGAGAGCTTTATTGTAGCCACTTATGCAGCCCCTTACTCCACCGACTATTGTCTCGTTACACTTTTGTTTTGCTTCGAAGAGAACGCTTGGCGCAGAATTGTAAATCACATGTATCGAGATTAAAAATCACAGAATTTTGGAAGGAAATAGGTTACTGCCTTAAAGTCATGGATTTAGTTTTTTTGCCCAAAATATACATACAATATAACGCCATAGTATTTTTTATAAATATTATTACAAATAATTTCACTTTGTAATTCGGGCCCCGCGATACAGGCTAGGCCTAGTGCGGGGTCCACCAGTAATCAGCCCCATGTAATATCCCTGTTCTGTGAATAAATAAAAAAAACTATTTAATTAATATTGTTTATATGCGTGACTTAACGTGTTTACTGGCCAGTGTTTCCTTTTCATATGCAGTGACAGATGCATTATACGATGCAACGTAACTGCGGATATAATAGTAATTTAACGGCTCATACCATAGTACCATAACTGTACTGCAATTATAAATTTCTTATCCGTGCCCGTTCAAGAAAAATTGAACATATCAAATATGCACCAGCTACGAAAAATCTAACATAATCTAACTTAATTTTATAAACCGTCTTTTAAAATATTTAAATAATGTGCGATGCCAACGAGTAAGGACTCACTGGTAATTAAATATTGTCTAAGCAAGAAAAATAATGCCAAAAGATATATGATTCAGTGATTCAACTTCACTTGGAAGTGGCAAACATAATTCCCAGTTTCTATAAATGGTACTTGCGTAACGTAATTTTAGGTTGAGTTACAGAATATTCTGACAGACGAGACAAGCTTACTTAAAAACAAATAAAATAAAATACTTACACTTTAACTTCGCGTGGTTTATTGCAGGTAGTTTGCAAATTTGACGTTACATAGTGACGGACATGTTGGAATTGGGAACTGTTTCCAAGCGCGTATTACGCGACAGCATTACGAGTCATATTATTAGTCCAGTCGTTCATCGCTACAGTTGCGCGTTACTTTTTGCATTAATATTCTACAATATTAATTAGCTTATGGTAGCTCACATTCGAGTTAACAATTTGCCACCATACACATTCGATCCTTAGGATATGAACAGAATATACCGGCAACCACGATTCAGAGTTTACATGAAGTCAAATTCAAAATTGTATCCACTTGACCCTCTATGAGTTGCAAGGTGTATTTATAAGTGCATCAAATGTATTTATAAGTCTCAGATGCCGTTATTTTCACATCTGTCTATTATCTAATCAGCCAGTAACACCCACTGCTGAATGCCTAGCCACAGGCCTAGCTCGCACGCTACCGTACACGAAAGACAACGGACTCAATTAAAAACTACGGTAACCACTAGAGACCTCTATGCCGCGACACGAGACACTAAATTAATAAACAAGCAACAGCGAGGGGTTTTTTAAAAAACACTCATTAAACCGAAAGAAAGTAGGTGAAGTCGCCGTCGGGGACAGCCCCACTAATTGCACGCCTTTATTGCTTAAATAAAGTTTAAGCGGAACACAAGTTTTTAATTAAAAATGTGAATAGTTTTTAATAAAGGACGGAGCGTATATTGCAAAACTTTGAGCGATACGCTTAGCTTACAGTCCGGTGATATTGAGTCCTCCCGCCCAAATTATGCGAGCTTGGGCGGACCACGGCTCGTTAGCTATTATCATAATCTAGTAAGCGTAATGATTATTACAAGTATGATTATTGTGGCGGTCGAAAAAACTAATGTATGGAATGTGTTAACAAGGTCCAAAGCAGGCGAATACAAAATACTCCAAGTCCAAATTGTTCCAAATTTTCATGTTTAAAAAAGCCAAAATAAATCAATGAGGGATGATCAACGCGGTATGAGGAAATCAAAGACATTTAACATATACCAGGTTCGACTCCCAAGAATGTACCTGTGTAGACTATCCCACTAACTTGAAAGAAAGAAAGAAAGAATAAAATGTATTTATACAAATACAAAATGTACACCACAACACAATATCAAAAAGAAAAAGACACATAGACATACGAATGATGATCTTATAGTTGAACTTATAGTGTATATATCTCTAAGGTGGGAAAAGAGTGGTACAATTATTAAATTTGTAAGTGTAAAATAAAATACTAAGTAAAAGTACTAGTGTAAAATAAACGTCATGCACAGCACGTACGGTACTGAGCAACATCTGATAACAGTCGGAGGGGAGGGGGTAGCACCGTCGCAATATATTTTTTATGAATGCAATTTAGCTCCAAAGGATTTTTCACATCAATACAAAGTGACAAGTGGTACGAGTAGCAGGAGAAACTAATAATGCTAGTGATTTACGCCCGCCCTTGTTATTACGAGTCATGTGAAATGTAATTTTGGCGTTACACTGTATAGTTGCGAACAGAAATAAAGGTTCCATCAATGCGGCATTGCACACAAATTCCTGAAGATTTATATTGATTTACATTTCTTTTTTCATCATTATATAATGTGTTTGTATGTATGCATGTATTTTGGTTAGTAAACTGCATTCCGAAAGGTAGATTACCTACTCTACTTTAACTATTATTTGTAATCTTTTTGTAAATGTATCACAATAAATATACTTTGACCTTGACTTAGTATCCAATATTAAAAACTTTAAGTATATCCATTATATTCTTGAAAAATTAGCTAGGAAACCTCCGTGGAGCAAACTTGTATATATTTCTGATGATGTTTCTCCGATTCGCATCACCGCATGGAAAGACAAATTTCGTTTTTATTTTTATTTTATGTAATACAGTTATAGAACGAGCTGACGGCCCACCTGGTGTTAAGTGGTAACCTCAGCCCATAACAAGCGATGCGGCTTGGGACCTCCCCTACTAGGTACGACAAGACCCAAGTCGCAACGTATGCGCCCGTAACTCTGAGACGTGTAGGTGGAATGTCTCGTGTGCCTGTAACTTCACCGGCAACCACGTGCTGTGATGGAAGAGACTGGAGGAGGTAGTAATAACTGAATATTGATTTTCATGTAATTAGTAGTCACCTTTCTGGTGTAAACGTGAAACAATGACGCTGAACCAACAACAACAAAAGGAAGGACTAAAACATACACAAATCATTATAATGTTGCCTAATTCGATTACAGTTTATTTCGTTGCCAGTAGAATATAGATAGCGATCTGCTCAAATGCGGATAATTGAAAATCATTTCACGTGCGACGCAACACACAAATTCGTCCGCAAAAGATTTCATCAGATACATATAACGAATACTTGCACATACTAAACTCACCTTGAATTTTCACTTAAATCTTCTGGCTGCTGCCAGGATAAAACAAAATATCGAATCGAAGCGACTTGTAGTCTTGCTTAGTTTAACAACAGCTTTAAATCTATGAAAGTTTGTCAGCTCAGTGACACGGACTTGCTTTACTGTGTCAGTGATACTGTGACGTGTGTGCACGCACACAAGCCCGCGCGAGTGTGCACTACGTTTAATAAAGGAGGGACGCCGAGTAAATCCTTCAATTTCGCCGGCACAACGGCGTATTCTCGTTAACCGTGGCAATAAGTTAAACCAGCCCGGCCCGGCCCGGCCGTAGCCACCTCAGGAAATTAAAAAACAACTTGATCTAACGGCATTTTAGTCGTTGCCACAACTTACGCTATGAAAATGGCTTATCAATTTCTCAGCTCATTCAGAGTGCCGGTAAAGGGAAATAAATTGAATTTCCACATTACTTACAATATAACGTAATATACTTAATTGCATTTTACAACAAAGCCAGCGTTCTTAATTAAAAAATAAAAGCTTTATTTGTACGTTCAGTAGCCGCCAGTGCAGCGGTCGATTTTAATCAAAGTTCCTTCATTTCGAACTTAGCGGAGGAAGCGCGGCGATGTAATATAGGCCGAGTAATATCGAACAAAGAATACACACGTCGCCTCCCGGCTGCACTTCTAATTAGATGTTCGATGAAAGTGTAATCAGACGGCCGGATCCGGGACGTAATTAAACGGAGCTGGCGAAGAGTGATTTATTAATAGAAAAGCTGGAACCGTAATGAAATACTGGGCGGACAATGGCGGGGCGGGGGCGCTACGAAATTAAATTCTCAGCGGTGACGCGGCGCTGGACACACTTGCCGTTTCTTTGCGGGTCACCACACAGTCGCTTAATAATTTACGTGGCCAGCTTCACTGACCGGCCACCGCCGCGCCGCGCCGCCATCGCCACCGCCGGCCATCGTATTACGGTGGACGTAAGGTGTATAAATTTGTCGGCGAGGGAATGTAAAGAAGATTGGTTTCGTAGCCGAGCGGACGCGGAGAAAAGGGGTGGAATTGAATTTAGGCCGGAATCCACTGTCGGGTGTTTGTGATATTTCTCTGTAGATGTGTAGCGGTAGTGGCACGTGATGTTGCCGCCGATTGCTTTTATTATGTACCTATCGATTCCTTATGGTTCCGTACGAGTGGAACGTACCGAGATAATGCTGATGAAATATCTGATATATCGTCGTCAGCTTTATTTACGCAATGGGCAACCGTTATGCAAGTTTAAATGTTAATTATGAATTTTTGAATCGATTCACTCGGCATTTTACGAATATTTAATAAATGCGCTGTTTACAGATCGATGGTGTATTTTTATAGTTGTTTTTTATGTGTGAAGTGAAAGGACGATAGTGGCCTGCTTGATATTAATCAGTCCTTTATCCATAACAAAGGCAATACAACTAAGATCTACCTTAGTAAAGTACGGGAAGAATCAATTAGAATAATTTAGAATTAAATAGTTTCAAGTTACTTTTATTTTAGTTTTAGTTTAAGGTAGTCTGGAAGAAATCGTATCATACGATAAGACCGCCTTTGGAAACACAGTAAGTTTCGCAAACTACGTATCTATTAAGTATCACCTGTGTCTTTCCAATAAAGAATAAAGAAAGAATCCAACGCATCGCAATCAATTGATCCGGTCACTCGAAGATGGAACGTCTCACGTGCCTGTAATTTCACTGGCCACTTTTGAACGGGAATACGGCAATGCGAATCCACTATTGCTTGGGGTAAGAAATGAGTATGGTGGCAGTATATATTGTAATTTCTATGGGAAACAGGACTGATTACTACGGAGTAATGAGTTCTGTGCCCTCCTCTCCACTCTAAAGAGCACTTGTGGTCCTATTCAAGGTCGGATGTAAAATGCGCTTGCTACTACTGTACTTATTCTGAGACATAACATAACGTATAAGAATAGCAGAACAACTGAACATATGTCCTTTGTTACCAGTGTTTGACGAGAGGAATATTCTGTCCGGGTGTTAATATGTATTTATATGTATGTATTTACACAACAAAAAGTATATTAGTAGTCCAACAGTCATCTGGTTCCCATAGTACAAGCTGAGCTTAGCTTAGTTTGGGACTAGATGGCGCTGTGTGAAATGTCACCAATATTTATTTTTGTTCATTTATTATTTATTTGTGTGCAGTTCATGTTTATTTATCTCATTGATGAAATGTAATATGTATATGACTATCGTTGACTTATCTACGGTACTCCACTATAGACTATAAAATACCACAAATTTTTAATTCAAATAGAACCAAATATTAAATAAATAAAAACACATTATATTCATAACCATCTTCCGAAAATACGGCGCTACCTCCATAACCATAACCATTACCCAAAATAAAATCAAATTCAACTAAGCATCCTAATCCCGCTCTTAGCGTTTTCGATTTGAACGCCTAACCTTAATTACACTTAAAAGCCGGCGGAGTATACTTTTTCAATTAGAGTATTAAAGTGTTCCGACCCTGTCATTATATTAGAGTGTTGTTCTGTTCCACCCCAGGCGTCCTACTGCGCGGGGCTGCCAACTCCGCCATGTTTCAGACAGTTCTATCACTTTTGTTTATGTGGAGTATTTTATTTATTTATACACAAGGGTTACTTTATCATTTTTGGGTTGGAGTTATCACGGCCATCTTATTTCATCACCCGTCATTGGTACAATTAGTCATCTGAATAATAATTAAAAAAGCCTAGTTGACATTATTATACCTAAATTTAACATCTCATAAAGTAAAATAAAAAATAAATTTACATACGTCATAAAAAAATAACGTGATATACGTTAAATAATACCGCGTTAATATAAAATGATGCTGTTAAAAATAATAAATTACAGAACGGAAATATCTTAATCACGATAGTTACGACGACATAAAAACCGGAAACTCCAATTAACTTGCACCTACATAAATAAACTAGATAAATCCAACAATATTTTTCCTACGCAACTGTATCATTACCGAGTTGATTATTTTCCGAATCTGCCCGGAAAAGCTCGAAACAGCTGGCAACAGTGCCGGCTTTTCGTTTTCCGCCTCATTCCGTCGCGAGCTCTCCTCGTGAGCACACGCGTCTGTTCCCTCGTCTCCGAGCGCAAACTTTACCCGCGAAAACGGCGACAGGACAGTAATAAATATCTCCGTGTTGACCTCTGGACCTATTGACTTCCTGGACTTCGCTATCACCTCTCTTGGACCTTTAAAAGTGATCTGCAGTGTATTGTTCAATTGTTTTGGTGTTTTGTGGATTATTTTGGTTTGAGGTGATTGCGGGACCGAATTTTGGAGTGATCTTTCGTCTGTATTTATTATATATCTGAAAAAGGATTCTTTTTTCGAGGTAAGTACCATTTGCAGGAAATTTCACGATTTATCTGTTATACAAATAATAATTCAATAAAAACTGCTTTGAATAAACATGCATTAAATTAACAATACCAGCTGCAAACTCTTTAAAGTATAGTTTATTTCTTCTGTAATAATACATTTTTCAATGGAACTTTTATTATGGGACGTACAAGTTATAGAAATAATTAATTACTTACCTGACATTTAATAATGTTTCATAGAAACAAATAATTGATTGTTAGCTTAGCTGGAGCGATAAGAGCAAACATTTCATGGAATTTTACTTTAAATGGTGCGCTAATGAATTCTGTTTTAATTAATGTACGTACATGTTATTAGTTTCTTTGCGGAAAGCTTTTTTACCCAACCAGCATAATTTTTCTTTCAACCCTTATTTGTTGACTATATCTGTAACCTAAACTATTTTCGTAGCATGCTCAACGGATCTTGAAATACAAAACGCAATAAAAAATTAAGTCTGTAATTTAATATGAACGATTTTGAGTATTTCATTAAGTTTTCCTAATTATCTAGTAACACAATTCTACGCATTACTTTGATACGTGCCATTGCAGGTATTTCAGCAAGGCAAACTCTATCTGAGCTCTATATAATGTTCTGAATTATAACTCACATATTTAATTAGAAAAAACATACAAGGTAAAAGCTGTCATAACATTAATAAAATCAGATTTTTCGTATATGGCTCATATACACGTTTTTTCTCCACGCAATAGCGTGAAAAAATTTAATTACAAAACGCAAATAGATACAAAATATTACTTATATGTATATGAGTTTTGTAATTTCATTAATATAGCAATTTCTTTTTTGCAACTACATATTTTGAATCTTCAAAATCCTGGAAGATACACTAGTACTTAAATTGCACAAAAATTACGGGAAGGTAAGTATAAAGTATGAAACTCATAAATTTTGGTGGTGAGGCATGCATATGGATAATTGTGAAATTCGATGATTGGTGGGTAATTGCTTAATTACGGCGAATACGTGAACACCCCGAGGCTGCGGTGGGAACACTCGTGAAACCACGGACGGAAACTCGTTTGGATACATTGTTATTGACTCACGTACTTCCGCTGTTAATTAAGTCTAATCCTAGACAAACTAGACTCGTAGACTAGTTCAACAGTGGCAGTTGAACAACCAAGTTCGTCCGGGGAAGTACTACCACCATACACATTTCTGCCGCCAATATGTGAAGCAATACTAAATGTGAAATGTGGGGGCATACTATGCATATTATACTATACACGGCCCAGATCGACCCCACAAGAATCGTGAAAAAATATGCTTGTTTCTCGAAACTTAAGTATATACAAGAATCTATTTTCTATTTACATTTACCGCATTCTTAATCTGCGTTATGACATCAAAGAGGTCTAATAAAGGTTGGGCCACACTAGACCGCCGCGAAAAACACCCACAGAATCGGCCTAGCGATAGGGCGAGCTCTTTATCAATGTTTGTCGTTCAAACTAACATGACTGACAGACATAAATACACAATTCTGGCCGGTCAGTTAGATGTGGTCCCACCATCTGCATTAATAGTGCCTAATTAAACAATAACTTATCACCGGGGGCAGTAGGCTAATGTCTATTTCGATAAAAACATTATGATATACCTACATCGGAATGTTATTTTGTAAATCACGGGTCAGAACATTAATTAAAACGTGATGTAAGATATGTGTTATCATTTCTTAATTTATTCGATAAGGTATGTAGGTAAAGTAATAATTGCATTTTGTGTTGTACCGCCCACTAATTAATAATGCTAACGAATGTTCATATCCTACTAATATTATAAACGTGAAAGTTTGTATGGATGTTTGTTAATCTTTCACACTCAAACAGCTTAATAGATTTAGATGAAATTTGGTACCAAGACAGCTTATATCCTGGATTAACACATATGCTACTTTGATACCGGAAAAGTGCAGCATTCCCGTAGGATTACTTATTTACCGCGGGCATCACCGCGGGGCGCAGCCAGTATATTATAAAAAAGAAAAGGAACTCTCTCTGATACTACCATGATCTAGTATGTATTATTTAACACTGACTGTGGAAAACACAAGCGTATTGTATAAATAAATAATATAAATAAAATATTGTATAATATAAATAAATAATACTTTAAAATATAAGTAATACCTAATAGTTTAGTTATCACATCTGTTCTAGATTGTCTGTTGGTCAAAGTTAAAGAATATTTTATGGTTTATTAGCTACATACTTAAAACAGAAGTATAAAAGTACATGTTTAAAATATTTTTAATACATTTATAATTACATTTATAAATTAATACGTCAGTAAAAAATATATTAATCTAACTAAGTAAAAATAATACGTGATTACTAAGGCACGTCTAATGATTATTGCGTACAAGAGTCTTTCATTAAGGCTTCTAATGACAGCCTACATAATGGCATTCTCAGCTTGGATACAGCAATAGCTACTTCGACACAGTCTCGGGGAAACAGCTAGTTAGTACACATTAAAATTGGGATCACTAAACTAGTAGTAGTTAGTAGACATTAAAATTGGGAACCGGATGTACATATTAACCAGACTACTTAATAGTATTTTACTTTTCATTGTTAAGTTCCTTGAAAAATATTCAACGATCATATTAATGTCGTAATAATAACTGCATATATAATATATTTTATAGTAGTATAAACTGCTTATAGTATATGTAAAGCTAGACTGGTTAAAAGTAAGTATTTAACTTATTATGTTAATAATAAACCTAGACAAATATTAAACTAACTGTTTTCCATTGGACTGTGCCCTACCCAATGAAATTAACACCAAACTGCTATCTGTTTAAAGATTTATGTGAAGATACGCAAAATAATAATTTAATGTCTTAATTAGCGTTTGTATGAAATTAATTAATTAAATTAGAAGAGGCAACGTTGAAATTATGCTTTTTTGTTTAATTATGTGGAAATGCCCAATTATTTTGTTTATTCTTGTGATTGTAAATCCAAATCAAAAAACCAATGAGGTTTTAACGGTACATTTTTTTTTATCTCTAATATTATCTTATTTGCCTTCTTACAAAAATAATTGTCAAAATAAAAGAGTTATACTAATTTTTCTGCAAACCTTTAAAAACAACGGTTCAAAAGTTTGTCAAATATTTTGACACAAAAATTAATAGAATATGTTTTCGAGAAAGCAATTATCGAACCTACGGCCTTTGCTTTCCATCCGAGTCGCGTAGGTACGCTAAAAAGTTCTCAGAAATAATTACAACGGCGCGGCGCGGCGCGGCGGTCAGTAGTCGAGCACAAAATGAGCCTTAAAGGGAGGGCGAGGTAATTACAAATCCAATTTAGAATTGCCAAGTCTACACTTTGCTGTTAGTTTCAAACAAAGCTTAATTAATTAAGTCTTGAACAATTAAGCTCAGTGCCGTAATATTCTCAGCAATTACGCAAATCCCTCCTGTTTTGTACTCGTCAGTAATTGGTCCGAATTGGAAGAATTGAAAGTGTCAGCTTTCGCTATTCAACCGCTGACAATTTGAATGTATTGTAATATGGTACTGTCATTTGCAGTTTATTGCATACAGTACAAATTAATTGTTTTGATATCCATTGTGTTCTTTTTTTTATACCATATAGGTGACAGAACGTGCTCACGGCACACCTGATGTTAAGTGGTAACAGCCGCCCATAGACAACAGCAATAAGACTCAAGACCTCTCCACCAAAGTAAGAGATGACTCAAGTCTCATTGTTTTGCGCCCATCGCCCTGATACGGGGATGTAAGACTTAGAACTAACATAGAGGAGGATTCGTTACCTGTCTCACAAACAAAAGAGAGTACATTTACATAAATTTATAAAATTACTAGCGACACGCCCCGGCTTCGCACGTATGCAATTAATTTACAAATTACTTTAATAAGACCTTCGTCGTTTATCGCTATTTCTATTAGTGAAAACCGTATCAAAATCCGTTACGTAAGCGTAAGTAAGCTAAGAAACAAACAGAGGTAGATAGATAGCGTCTTTGTTTTATACTATTTACAGATAAACGAATATATGCTTATATATAAATTTACAAAATAGTTCATCAAAATTTGGCCTCTTTAACCTAGTAACATTTGTCAAGTTCTGCCTGATAATGATCCCAAACAGAGAATCTATTTCGCGACATATACTGTAAAGGGCTGGTTACACACTAGCTGCTATTACTACTATTTCACTGGCTCTCAGGGACCAGTGGTGAAAGGATTAAAGAGGCGCCTTTCTTGGACTTTACCGGTTTCCACAGGACTTTTTCCGCTTCACCGTTTTAAGAACGTGGTATTACACACAACCTTAACACCGAGTCGCAGTGTGACATTTTCCGTCATTTGTCACGCGGCCATCTGAACTGGTTCTGAACATTTTAGGCTTGGAGAGCATACCTGACGTTTCCATGTATAATCAATTCCGTAATAACTGAGTTTCGAATCTAATGTGCCCTATAATACACCGCGCGCTCATTAATTAGTTTGAGTATATTAATTGGAAAATCGACTAATTAATTTACGTAATAAATCGGCAGGAGTAGCGCGAGTACGTGCGTAAATTACCTAGTTGCCTTACGTTGTACAGTCATTTTAAAGGGTTGTTAAATATACTGCCTACTTTTGTTGACTGATGCATACATCTTTGAAAGGAGAGTAGGCTTACAATGTAACAGGCAAATGTGACCGACTGGTTTTTTTTCATTATGTGTAGTTTCCAAAGTATGTTAGCCAAACGAAATATATTTATATATAATATATATATTAAACATACATCTCTTCTCTCTTTCTCTCTCTCTCTAATATATATATATATAACTCCCATGACATGAATTATAAAACTTGATTGCTTTCCATAAACTGCTAATAACTCAATCGAAGAAATAGCATTAAAAATTTCCTATTTCTAGGTCAATTTCACTTTTGCTGTTGGTGTGTGGGGCTCTTTACATAGTAAACTAGTCGTTTTGGCTGTCAATTTTGAACGAATAGGCTCTAATAAATCAGGGTACCGTAGAAACAGGTAGATGCCTGTAACAAGACACACTGACGTATCCTTCCAATTAGCGACTACCGAACCCGACGATACAGTCGGGAACAAAAATAAGGGTTTCTATTTCTAAGTGCCTTCAAGTCCCGACTTTATTGTTGTAGTAGGATACCTGTATATACCCTAGAGATTGGTGTCAGTCCAATTAGTCCACAATATGGTATTATTTGTGGACTGGCCTCATTGCTCAGTTGGTAGAATGCTGCCTTCTGCGCTGTAAGTCGTGAGATCGATTCCCACCCAGGACAAACACTTGAGTGACAAACACTTCTTCCCCATGGAGGGTCGGATAGGGTTTGAACAGGCGTCAAACTTATCGATAAGTACGCGTGACCTTATCTTTTGAATATTGACGTTTCCAAGCCATTTCTTTATGAATTCTATGGAAATAAAGTTTTTGACTTTGACTTTGACTTTGAGTGGCGAACATAAATGTTTGATATAACCAATAGCCCGCAACGGTCAATGTACTGATCACCATCAGAATCTAGTTTTGATATCTCCAACTTTTTTCAAAATACATCGTATTCAGTAAGAACCGTAAGAGCGGCAGCGTAGGGTAGCAGGTTCAGTCCAAGTATCAAAAAATGTGTATTTAATGTATCTTGGAGTTTTTACTAGTGATAAAATATAGCGATAAAAATTTGTCGCCGAGTGTACCGGCCACAGTGTACCCAGCAGTGAGTACGGCCGGACACCGCGACGCCCGCAACCCGACATCGTTACTCGGTCGCCTCGTTAGGAGAATTGTTTGTTCGAGTATGTAAAAATGTGTTTATTTGCACGTACGCTCCCGGGTAAAAAATATATGAAAAGACCCTTTTAAGACTTTTAATGATTTCCCGGCAAAGGGAAATTGGGTTAGTTATTTTCCCCGGAGTTGCCCCTCGTTAAGTTTTAATGGGGTAGCTACGACGTAATCAAAGGTACTTATTTAACTTAACGACGTTCACCAGTGTACTTTGTTGTCAATAGAAGTTATTTAACGACTAGCTGTTGCCCGCGACTGCGTCCGCGTGGAATACGGTTTTATCACGCACCCCTATTTTATCCCTCGGAAAAGTAGCCTTAGTTACTCCTTGTTACATTACCTATCTACCAGTGAAAGTCCCGTCGAAATCGGTCCAGCCATTTCAGATGTTAGCCGGAACAAACAGACAAAAATTTAAAAAAATCTTTTTTTGGTATATGTACCGTGTATACATCCATATGCACTTAGTAAAAAGCGGTTATTTTAATATTCCAAACAGACACTCCGACTTTATTTATTTGTATAGATAGTATGGGACGTAAAAAAGAGATTGAACCGAGTTCCCCGTATACACAAGGCGTGGGGTAATCATACCTCAGATATGGCGTTTTTAAACGCTTTACGCTAACGCTGAGGAAAAAAGGCGAGCTACGTCCCACAGGTTAGAAATAAGGCATGTACGACTACCCAAGTTGGTAGTACGATAGGTAGAGCGCCTAATTAATCCACAGTAAAATGTCGACGTACCTTGTTTTTGCCAGGAACTCGCCTCATTAGACCGACGAGGCATGTTGATTACATTCTGCAGCGCTTATTAGCGCAAACTCTCATTAGAGGGCACTATTGTTGTAATTAAACAAGAGGCAACAGCGACTACCGGCCGGCGACTCGACTTCGAGACAAAATCGGTGTTACTGCTTCGTTATAAAGGTTCAGCGTAATCGCAACAGGAAAGCTATTATTTTGTGCGAATTTAATTAACAACTCAATAGCCTGTGTAAGAATAGACGGCTCTTGCCTGTGTTGGGAGCGTATTGTTAGCGCGTTGTAAAAAAGTCTGTGTTTGTTTGTAGCGGTTTACGCAAGGTAACGCCGGTGGGGCGGGCGCGGACATTTAATTGGGCAGATGAGGGCCGTTGGCGTCCGTACACTACGGGTACATTATAAACAAACCGTAGAAGTGAAAGTCAAGAGGGCCACTGGTAAACCACACCTAGAGTGTTTTACCAGAGCATCTTATTTATTTATTTAATTTTGTAATGTTTGTGGTATTTTTATCCTTTTCATTTAAATTTTTGTGTTTATTCAATGATCTTTGTTGGTCGAATACATGATTATTATATAATTATAATTAAATTCCAGATACTCAGTGCGTGTATACAATTCAGTTGTATAAGTGTATGTTCAGCCAGCAATGGAGTACTTGGAGTACTAGGAACACATACGTAGTAACTAGAATATTGAAGATATCGAATTACCGAACCGAAATTACAGGCACATGAGACGTCTCAAGAGTTACGGGCGAATCAGATGCGACTTGCGTCTTCTTGTACCTGAGTTAGAGAGCCCAAGTTGTATTACTCGTTCCGTAACTTTATCACATACTAGTTGCGCCCCACAGTGTTTCCCGCGGTGAATAAGCCATCCCGCGGGGGCGGAATCGATATTTCAAAAACCTGTAAAAAAACCACAATTTCGGTTCTAAAGTTTCAGAAAAAACTAACAGCCTTTAATGGTTTAAATTGTAGCACACATTCTATGTTCAACTTAGTTCCTAATTAGGATTTCTCGGTAGCAATTACCGAGTGTAAGCTACTTTTACTTCCCGGAAGCACTACTAACGACAAAGATACCCTTTTATAGGTTCAGTATTCTGTGGCGCAGGCTGTCATATCTAATTGGCTTCAATACGCTAAGGGGCAACACATGGTAACGAAGAGAATCGTATTTCAAAGAACGAATAGAAAGGATGAAGTCGGGGCATTTCACAATATATCTTAGATAAAGCATGTTGTAGCGCCATCTCAACGCTCAAAACCCTTTCGTGTATCGCAAAATGAAGTCCATTGCTTTGATTTAAGATTCAAAATGACTATTAATTACTTACGTTTTCTTGGATCCGATCACAAGAAATAAGTTTTTTAAATTAGGTGCTTAATTACAGATCTGTCTCTCTTTCACTCTTACTTCAGAGCTGATTCAGACTGTCTTGAATTACCGTAGTATTATATCTCAGTTACTACTTACTACTCGTCTACTACCAAGTTGGCTTATTTGCCATGATGGACAACCTTTGGAAAATATGCGTACTTTTCGCGCGTCCATCTGAACTTAGCCTTATGCACGTTTAATAGCTTGGGCTTATGAATAGGATATCGATTTGTGTACGATTGGATGAAATCAATCATGCTTTAACACACCTTTCTTCTATCAAAAGATAATCACCATTATTAACGAGATTAAACCAATGAAAATAAATTCCTATTATCATAATTTTATCGATCGCCGTGAATAAGCTGGAGATAATTGTTGTTTTTTCGCCTAATCTATTTAAAGTAATTTATGGAGGACTTTTCCCGGATATTGGCGTTAGTAGGTATGCTAGGATTGTTTTATTATAATAACATATACCTATAGATTTTATGCGAAATTTAAATTTATTTTATTTTTAAATTTATAGGAAATCGGTGGATGGAGGTGGCTCAAGACCGTTCAATATGGAGATCTTTGGGGGAGGCCAATGTTCAGCCGTAGACTTTTACCGGCTGCTATGATGATGATGTTATGCGGTACATTTAAGGATCGAGCAGATGGCCCATCCAGTGTTAAGTGGTAACCTCTGCCCATAACAACCAATGCGACTTGGTCGCCCCCTACCTACTTAAGTGTAAGTCTTCTTCTTCTTCTTCGAGTCACCGGTTCTGTCGAACCAGTGTGGTGAAAGGATTGAAAATGCGCCTCAAAGAGGCTCCTTTCGTGCACTCGACACATGTCTTCGAATTTTTAGTTCTAGGACGTGTCGGTTTCCTCACGATGTTTTCCTTCACCGTTTTGAGAACTTGGTAAGTGTAAGTAGTAAGTACAAACATCTATGTTCATCACACAAATGTTTGTCCCGAGTGGGAATCAAACCCACGACCTACAGCGCAGAAGGTAGAGTTAGTAGACTACGTACCAACCGAGTAGTACCAACCGAACTGTAAGTCCAGTCAATTTATGGGGTAGAATTCTTAATGAAAGCAACCCCTTAATAGCACATTAGTGTAACTTTCAATGTAGGGTCTGTCAAAATTGGTTCTCTATTCCCTCGGGTGCACGTCAGCCCGATGCCTCCAGCTCGGATATAACTGGCTATTTAATTTCCGCGCTCTCAATAATCGCTTTCAATATCCTATACGTCAACGCACGCGAATCCGTATTTGATCATAGTTGCACAGGAGCGTCAGTCAAAAAGCGTTCAAGTTGATTGAACCTCGAAATAAGTCCATACCACAGAAAAGCGAGAATGAATGGGCATGTGGCAGTTATTTCCAAAGATTGTATGACAAGACCTTGGTATGCGAATGGAGAGGACTCGGGTTCGATACCCTACCGGGGAAAACTTTGGTGAGCATAAATGTTCGCCCTTTTGTGTTAAATTACCACCTGCGACACGGGGAGTGCAGGGGTGTATTATCGTAAATTTTTTATGTATAATAATAATAATAATTTAACAATATTGGTGGACAATTCACACAGCGCCATGAAGTCCCAAACTAAGAATAGCTTGTACTATGGGAACCAAACGACTGATAGAATATAACCGTATATTTAGATTCTCTCATCTTTCCCTTGAATTGTAGTTCGTGTCAGTTGAAAGCACATATTTTTTGCTTTTTCGCTTTGTCTTTTAAAAACGACGCCTTAGCTTTTTACGGCCATAATTTTTTGTTGTTTATTGGTTTGGTAGCAAAGTAGATTTTAAAGAATCGATGGTATATAAACCCTTTTTAATATGAAAGGTACCTTGGTTAGAACCCTCTGTCTGCACGCAACTGATAGCGTTGTTATTATAACACCCCTATCTTTCCATCTGAGCACCCCAACAGTAAACATTCAATGACAGAATGAGAAAAATAAAAGAATGGATACACAGACAGAATGAGAAAAACGCCTCAATGAAACTATAAACAAAATTGGAAGTGAATTATATACGACTTTGCTATACTTAGAATTTGATATAGGGTTCAACTCTTTAACAATTAGGAGTTGCATAATCACTGAGTAAATATAAATGAATAAATATTCATGGAATTTCACGCAACGCCATCTAGCCTCAAATTAAGCTAAGTATAGCTTGTATCATGGGAACCAGACAACTGATATAATAATATACAATAATAATAATATACTTTTTGTGGATACATTCATATAATACATATTAACACCTAGACACAGAACAAACATCTATATTCGTCAAACAACTATTTGTTCTGGGTGGTAATCGAACCCACGACCTACAGCGTAGAAGGCAGGGCTACTACCCACTGAGCTGTGAGGCCAGTAATTAAGTATATGTTTCATTTTATAAATGAATATCACTTTACATTACACGGGCTTAGCCGATGTGGCAGTAAAATGATCTCCATTAAAATAAAGTAGTGCATTAAATATAGTGCAATAATCTAAACATACAGCGAAAAATCCCGCAGTAGTACTCTCCGAATGGATCAATAAAAAGCTTAGATAACCTTATGTTTTAAGTGACAAACCAATTTTATTCCCGACTGCCCCGCTCCCCTCGCCCGCGGACCGATCAGACCTTATCCAAATTGGATCTTGAATAATAAAGAATCGGGGCGATTGGATTTTATTCCTTAAATTCAATTAGCAGTAGGGTCGTGTGTGACTGCAGACGGGAGATAGAGCCGTATTATAAAGGGTTGTCATATTTACAACGGAAGATTAGGGTGACGATAGTCAAGTACTGAATATCTTTTAGTTACACGTTTTACTTGGTTATCATAAGCGATCGGTAACTGACAACAGTCAAATTAATATACAAATAATCCAGCAGATTAAAAAAAATACATATAGGTACAAATATTTATTTATTACAATTCATTTAGGTAATTACTTAACGGATTTACCAATTTATTAAAGATATCAGATGATTTATGGGCATTATACAGATTAATTGATGTCGTATATTCATAATTGCAAGACCCAATATATAATATATTTATTGAGTACGAGTTATTATATATTCTGGAATGTTAGTTTAAACTTAAAATGATATAAACATGTATTAAAATACTAATAAGCTCACTTGATTCCCGTGTGAAGACTATAGTGATAACTATTGAAAAGGTATACGATAGGATAGCGATTGAAGCCTCATTGAAATTTAGTGTCGACAGGCCCTCAGAATTTCTGTATTATATTTTATTTAAGCAAAACAACTTTTAAATTTATGATCGCTATGCAAATTGAATTCTTTCAAATCTTTCAATGTATATTAATCTTATCAGCTTTGCATTAAGAGCGTCCACAAATTGTTTTGAAATTCAAATTTAAAAATTAATTCACAAGTTATCTATTTCGTATGATAAGTAATCTTATTAAAAGTTTTTCATTATTTATAATGTAAACATGACGGAATAACGGCAACATTGGAAATATCTATTTAAAACAACATAATGTGCATTTTGGCCATTTCGGCTCTGAACTCACTACCTACGAACGTGCATTCTAATTTGAGTACTTGTCACTGTTTGTATAGTGTGAAGTTTACTGTTTTTTTATTAATTCTAACTGCAAAAAAATCAGTACAATCAGAAAAACTAATAAACCAGCATATTTCAATATAACGTTCATTAATTGAATACAACAGAATATACGTTTCATTATTCATAATCATGGCGATGATCAAATTAAATTTTACAATCATGTTTAATTATGTTTCATAATCGTCTATAATCTTGTAATTAGTATTTTTTATTGTTAATCTACTTATTAACTACAATAAATTATATTTTTAGTAATCATTACTTCAAGATTATCTTGAATGAATAATACCAAATCTCACTCACAGTGCAGGGAGATATCTGGCCGGAGCAATTGTTTCTGTGATGAGCATAAAGTAATAAGTGCTTGGGTCTTGGAGGATAGTGTTTTTGGTGTGTTTACGCCACCTGCGATACAGGCGCCCTAGTGCAGTTGTAGGAGTAAGTTTTATTATATGAGCGTGCGAAGTTCTCTAAATATAGTTGGACAAATCAGGATTGTGCGTATGTATGTAAATATGTGCGACAACAAGTACCATACCGTTTATCTTATTTATATATTAGTTATTCTAACAGTATTTGGATGGTGATTTTTTATTGGTGGTGGTGGATAGTGGTGGTGAAAGTACTGCTACCATACCCTTCTGCCGCCAAGCTGTGGTTTGAATGGTTGCCGGTGGTGAAATAAGAGGCACATGAGACATTCCACCTACCCGTCTGAGAGCGTGTATGCATATATGCGTTATGTGCGTATACGATGCGACCTGGATCCAGTCGTAACCCTTCTTATGGACAAAAGTTACACTTAATACGAGGTGGGTGCGTTCCCTAACTTTATCAAAGAAAAAAAACATTTATTTAAATAGGGCATAACAGTGTTACCATCAAAGCAGAAACCGCATGTTTCTCAGCCATTATAATTTTATTAAAAGGTTTTTTGGTCGTTAAAGTGACGCTGTATGAAACACGTGGTTGTTATTTAATAGTGGGAAAAAATAACGAAGCGAAACATACATTAGTCACGTCACTTAATCACACATGCTTTTTTAATGAAGCACAAGTTGCTAGCCTCAAAAATCGAGATGTTTTTATGAGTATATTTACATTTTAATAGTTTTCCAACTATTAACTCTATGTTACTCGTAGGGTGTATTTAAATCTATATTTAATTATCTGATGTTAAATGATTATAAGCCGATTGTGGCAACATTTATATTTGAAACTGGCTCTCAAGAAAGACAGGTGATTTGGATGCGAACCCACGACCTACAGATCGTTTCTTACCTTCACTACCAAACGAGCTGTCATCGTTATCAAGCGGTAAACAGAAATATAGCAGTAATTAAAGTAGTTACTATATCATTTTATGAGTACTTAACTATTTTATTAGATGTTCTTGAAGACTTTCATGTGATTAATGTCTTTATTAACTTAAAACGGTCTTGGTTTAAACAAATACTTGCGATAACTAGTAATAAAATTGATCGACATAAGAAGATAAGGAGTTTATTAACAAATATCCTCGTTGACATTCTTTTGGCCTGATGAAAGAAGATATCACCACCATGGTTGTAATATTCTATTCTAATCGAGTCACTGTTTCTCTCGAACCAGTGTGGTGAAATGATTTTAAGTGCGCCTCAAAGAGGCTCCTTTCGAGCACTTGACACATGTCTTCGAATTTTTAGTTCTAGGACATGTCGAGGAAATCGACATGTGACATGACATCGACTAGGGTTGTACTAGGAAGTCCTATTCAGTAAAGTTATAGCTGAAATTTTAATTCTATTTTTAATCACTTTTTTACTGATTTTTAATTTTACTTTTTCTTTCTGCTGACAAAACAAAAGATGAACTATTCCAGTATTGTACAATTCATAAGAAAGTCTTTCTGTAACATCCCCCCATGTACTCTTGAACGCGTTGTTTCTCAGAATAATCTCCTCACGACTTCCAACGCTGCTATGCACTCGCGTGCCTTGGATTAATTAAACTTTTAACTAAAGGGCAAATTTAATTTCCGGATCGGCTGAAAGGGATCGAGTTTCTTGTATTTTTGTAACAAAGCTTAAACCAATTTAAATCAAAGTCAAAATAAGTTGTAGTTTCTTTCGAGGTCTTCCGTCAAGTGTAAATTACTTACTTAACGTTTCCTTCGAATAAAATAATGGGCTGACATTAAATTATCATCGATAAATGCGGCTACTTTGCATTTTAGATTATATAATAAAACTGCAAAACGTACGGTCGATTTAAATTCCATTTATTCTCTGGTCTATTATTTCTCACTGCATTTAAATGCCATAATGAAATGACACTGATACATTATAAACAGCGGCATTTAGAAAACTCCACTAATGCACTAACGTTAAACCGCAAAAATTTTAATAGGATAGAATATATTTTATTTTGACATAGTTAACATATTACATAAAATAAAATATAAAAGACAATTATATTAAATGACAATAACACGAAAATGATGAGAAGATGATATGCCTTCTTTGTTAAACTGTATGGCCGAATAGGACTCTGCCTCAGCATGGAGCAAATCTCAGGCGAGAAAATAGTATACATTAGAGATGAAACGAGTTGGAAAATATTAGTAGGCTTACAAATGTTGTTCATTGCGGGTTCTGAATGGGAAATGCTGACTGCTGTCGGCTAAAAGCGGTAAGCGCACACGCCGCGTTCACGCGATTACAGTGAAATGGCGGCGCACGACGCAACCTTAAAAGCAATATCCGGTCGGTGCGCGCGGCTCCGGAAATGAACCGGAAACGGCGGTGTATTAAGCCGCAGGTACCAGTCCTTCAATTTATAAACGCTTGTGGCACTCATCGCCTCCGCATCGTCGAGCCGGGTAATTTGTAACCTACACTACTGCGTTCCTAATGAAATTTGGTTTGCAGTCTACCCCTCTGTCTTAGAAAAATATAAATAGATGAGTTGAAATAATAATAATCTATTGGTGGACATTTCACACAGCGCCATCTAGCCCAAAAGTAAGCTAGGCTTAGCTTGTATCATGTTAACATATATATAATACATATTAAACACCCAGACACAGAACAAACACCTATGTTCGCCACACAAATGTTTGTCCTGGGTGGGAATCGAACCCAAGACCTACAGAAGGCAGGGTTATTACCGATTGAACTGCGAAAACTGCACGCTTGTTTGCGTTGGACAATTTGTAAGTTATTAATATAGGTTGTAATTGGCATCAAGCGAATGTATTTATAAATTTTTGGAACTTAATTTCGAAACATTTACTTACATTTCTCTTAGTACTGTTCCGAAATTGTTACCTATATGAATAGCACTTCAAAATGCAACCAATCGAAAAAAATTCCCACATAAAATTTTGTTACGGTATCAAATCCAAACCAATAGTCAAACTATTCGACAGAAACGGGACAATATCTAAAATTACATTCTTCCGGCCTGAACTAACACAGAAATGAAATAAAGTCCGCAAACAAAAGTTTGCAAATCCAATATGATTTGGCGCGTCGGTAAACATCGCCAGCATCCCGGTGATATCGTGAACGAATAACATTAAACTTTGTATGGATTGAATGTAGAAAACCAATTTCGGTGCTCGGCGAGTGCGAGCCGATGGGATGAGGGTGTCAGAACGCTTTGACAGCTCTCTGATTGAAAATACGGAACCCTGTTTATGGAGCAACTGAGTGGGAGTCTCAGGTCCGATCGCGAGACACCGTACCTTATACGTATACCTACCAGTTTAAACTGAACAAATATTACGAGAACCAAGGCTATTGACAGGCCTCACAGCTCAGTTGGTAACTCTGCCTTCTGCGCTGTAAGTCGTGTGTTCGATTCCCACCCAGGACAAACATTTATGAGACGAAAATAGATGTTTGTTCTGAGTCTGGATGTTAAAATGTATTATATGTATGGATTTATATTATATGTAGTCTATCAGTTGTCTGGTTCCCATAGTACAAGCTATGCTTAGTTTGGGGCTAGATGGCGCTGTGTTAATTGTCCACCAATATTATATATTATAAGGCTATAGATTTCTCGTGGATCAATGTGGTTGGAAAAGTATGCTTTCAATAATCTATCATGAAATCTTTAAAACCGCTGTCAACCCGAGTACTATTGCAGTGTTAAACTTTTAAACACACCTTGGTGTTTATTACAATATTACTCGCCCGAAGGAATTTACACTTTGGTCTTAATTTTATCAGCCACGTAGTTGCGTGGATCAGCCAAATCAAATAAACTTAAATTCACATTTTTGATATGCGTTCGCAGCGGTGGTAGATTACATTATTACACGCTAAGATTGGTTGGTTCATGCGTCTAATACCAATTTCCCGTCGCTATAAGAGGAAATTGATATTCAGCTTCAAGTACTCGGTCACACGTCGACTGATTGGCCACGAAGTTACCCACAGGATGACGGCTATCTTCTGGTACTCATCTCAGTGATCATTAGCCAGTCATACAAGTCTCACAGACTGTATGCAAGCAAATTGTGCACTTTACTCCTTAAGAATTGATAGATAGCGGTATGCAAATAAGATGGGGCAAAGTCGAGTGTTAACGAAATGCGAATTCGTTATGTTGCCCTTCCACGCGACATATTCGCGCAACTTATAAAATGCGTGTTTCTAAACTAGTAAACTGCAGTCGAATCTGTCACCATTTTATCCCTTACCCTGGCCCGGTCGGATAAATAAATATTGATGGACATTTCACACAGCGCCATCTAGCCCCAAAGTAAGCTAAGCATAGCTTGTTCATGGGAACCAGACGACTGATATAATACTTATATACTTTTTTGTAAATACATACAAATACATACATATCAACACCCATAAACAGAACCAACAACAATGTTCGTCACACAAATGTTTGTCCTGGGTTGGAATCGAACCCACAACCTACAGCGCAGAAGGCACGGTTACAAACTGAGCTGTGAGGCCAGTCAATATGTACCACTTACTAACAGTTGAATAAACTAGTGTAAGCAATTTCATTAATCTTAACACAAATAATTTGTATTTGCATACATGATCACTTGTAGCACTTTGCACGAATCTACGGAACACCTGCAAGGTAAATTGATGCAAAATACGACGCATTATGGTACAGATTGGCTTGGCAGAATTTCTTAATGTACATACCAGTATATCAAAGTATAAAGCATCAATTTTCATTGGACATCATCGTCTGGCATAGCTCGAGTGAATACCCCGAGTGTCACCAGAACGGTTGTAATAATAATAATAATAATATTGGTGGACAATTGAAACAGCGCCATCTAGCCCTAAACTAAGCATAGCTTGTCATGGTACTTTTTTGTGAACACAGGCATATAATTCACATTATTACCCAGAAACAGAACATCTATATTCGTCACACAAATGTTTGTCCTGGGTGGGAATCGAACCCACGACCTACAGCGCAGGAGGTAGGGTTACTACCAACTTAGCTGTGAGGCATGTCAATTATGGGCTTTCTGTTAAATAAATGATATTTATACAGTCAGAATTAACTGATCGTACTGAACTCGAGGCTATTCTTAGAAAATCTGTTAATTATCACGTGATTTTTCCAAAACACTAAAGTATTAAATGTATTTGCTTGCTCCGTTTTTGTCGGAGCACTTAGCAATTTTCGAGTAACTGTCAAAAGCCAACATTTGAACTTTTGCCGAATTGGTTGTATTAGCAACCACTTCGATGCTGTGCCATTAGCACTTGTGTGAATGGGGACGAATTAACATCTTTGACATCGTTCTTAACACGTTTTATACATAATTTTTTGACTGGCCTCACAGCTCAGTTGGTAGTAACCCCGCCTTCTGCGCTGTAGGTCCAGTCTGTAGGCCCAGGACAAACATTTCTGTGACGAGCATAGATGTTTGTTCTGTGTCTGGGTATTAATATGTATTATATGCTATATTTACAAAAAAGTATATAAGTATTATATCAGTTGTCTGGTTCCCTTGACACAACCTATGCTTTAGCTTTGGTTCTGCCACCAAGCAGTAAAGCATTTGTGTTACTGTGTTCCGGTTTGAAATGTGTGGTTGCCGGTGAAATTACAGACACATGAGACATTTCATCTATACGTCTCACATTTACGGGGGCATACGATGCTACTTGGGTCTTGTCGTACTTAGCAGGGAGGACCCAAGTCGCATCGGCTGTTATGGGCCGAGGTTACCACTTAACACCAGGTGGGTTGTCGGCTCGTTCCGTAACTGTTTCACATAAAAGAAAACTAATATGATCACACACTTAAGTTTAAAATTGATTCGGGAAATATCGTTACAACTTAGTCTCTTACAGACTGAAGATAAACGATGAAGTTATGAAACTTCTCATAAACATGGGCGCATCCGCCCTCGCCTCATATATCATATGTTTGGACACAACATTTCAAAATTGAATTTCAGTAGATATTATTGAAATATTTACGAGACATTTTGATTTTCAACTCAATTTGTTTGCAACGGGACAATTTGTTATGAAAACCATAATTTCTAAACTTATCAAATATTTTTTGACTACATTGCAAGCTATAATAATTTTGAAATAGTAAACGCATGCAAAATATACATGCAATGTACTATGTATACTCGCTGCCACTAATAAATAGCCAATCAATTTAAATATGACATATTAGTGGAAAAATGTGTTAGTTTTTTACGAAGCACAAGTCGATAAAATCGATTTAAACAGTTTTATTGCATTCTAATGGCCATTTTAAGTGCTCCTTTATTTGAACATTGGCTTGACGCTATTTATCTAATATCACCTCATAAAAACTCAGTTCATTTTGGTAGAGGTAATAAAAGTATTTATAATACTCTTTGCTTTTACCCGCGGCTTCGCTCGGGTTGATGTAGATTTTGTCATTCAGTGGTTGTCACGTGTAGAGTCATATGTACTGCCTTGCCGCGAATTCAAGATCTCGCTCTGTCTTAAATTCAACCCTACAGTTAAATTACATCCCTTATTAACTCCAATTGATTTTCGCAATTGCAACCGTTAGTACTCCAGGTATTATGTTGGGATTAATTGTCAGGCAAAAAACATTAATTAAAACAGTAGATTCAATAATTCATTCCCAGACTGTCATAAAGTTATTTTTATGTCCCTCTAGACAGTCTTTTTACCGTAAAGGTACCTATGTCCTTTTCTGTACCCTTTTCTGATATGTTCAGTTGAGTAGTTAAGGCGTGAAAGCATAACAAACGAACATACTAACATCAGCATTTTTTATTTATGTAATTTTATGCATTTTTTATTATTGTAGCTTTAAGGTATTGTGTGCGCGACTGTACCGCGGACGCGGAGTAATGTGTATGCATTTAAATTACACTCAAGTGCGGTACACTCGCGAGCAAAATAACTTCTAGACTACATTTTTATGTTGTATAAACTTAATAATAAATTTCAAAATCGCGATATCCAAATCTAAAAATCCTAACTTCCATTATATAAATTAGGAGTGTTAGTAATATCTCACATTATTTGTTCTTGTTCCCGTAATCTGGCCATTTTATCGAGATATTGTAATGATAGAATGTGTTCATACCAGGAAATTTGCCTTACAACAACTCTTATTGAAATATAGATATTTAAGTTATTTTAAATATTTTATTACCGTTAATCTATTTGTTTGTTTTTCATTCGGCAACAATTAATTCTTTGAGGTCTGGACTACCTAACAAAAACAAATGTGCTGAAATCCCCTATTATATTAATATATCTTTGTAATTGAGAAAACAATACAATTAAAAAAGTATTTGCAACTGCGAACGAAAACTAGTCATTTCCAAAAAGGCATTGCTTATAGGCAGTGTAGTAAGTCACAAAGCCCGAACTGGGAACTGGAACATAAGTGAGGCTCCCGGAACAAACCGTTGAAGCGCAGATTTTGTACTTGAATTTGGCCAGCAGAGTTTGCCTTGCTACCACGCTATCATTATCTGATGATGTTTCCCTTCATTGGAAGCTCAACCTATGGCTTTCACCATCTAAAACACTCAAAGTGATTCACAGTAATATATGCGCTAATAAATGTTGTATAGTACCACTATAATGCGTAAATAGGTACGACTTTTCTAACTCCCTCAACGAACTCCTTGTAATGAGTTTTACTGCCTGAAATGTAATTCCAATCCTATGCGGGGCCGAACAAAACTCCATTATTTCTCAGTCGTATCGCGTATTGGTTACCGAACGGGTGAATATGTAATTAAAAAATTTCCACATGCGAGTAATTCCTTATTCCATTTATACGAGATTGAGTCGGCACACTTACGTTGATTCCTTCCGAGAAAGGCCGGCAAGGATTTTTAATTGAAAGGTCTCGGTTTCGGAAGTTTAGGCCTTAAATATATTTTGGCTTCGCTCATATACTAGATGTCATTGAAGCCACAAATCTGCAGCTGTTTATAAGCAGTTCCTGTATATGTCTAGCTCATACCTCAGATGGTGCCTTCGTGCTGCAGATCGTGGGTTCGATTCCCACCCAAGACAAACATTTGTTTGACGAACATAGATTTTAGTTCTGTATCTAAGTATTAATAGGTATTATATGTATGTATTTACAAAAAGTATATAATTATTATATCTGTTGTCTGTTTCCCACGATACAAGCTATGCTTAGCTTATTTTGGGTCTAAATGGCGCTGTGTGGAATGTCCACCAATATTATATTTTATTGTCTATATGGTTAAGTTGGTAGTAGACCTGCGTACAAAGCGAGGTGTCCAAGGTTTGGTCCCCGGGCGGGGCACACCTTGCCTGCTGAGTGTATTGTTATCTGTTGTACTGGATTTTCAAATTATGCAAATGTGTTTCTCCCACCACCTGAGAGACTAAGGATTTATATTTTTTGTCCTGTTATTTTACATTTTTCGTCATTTGTTTATTATTTATTTATTTATCATGAAGGTATTTTTCGCTTCGGTGTCATTCTCACTCAATTTTTCGGCCTTAATCCAGTAAACTTTTCTGTAGTCTCGGTCCGATCACACAACTGACCCATTGTGCTCGTTAAAGCGTTCCGGAGTTAATCACCAGGTTCGTGCAGCTTAATGGAAGAAAGTAATTATCAATTAACCAACTGGTAATTGATTGCGGGGGCTTATCGCTCGGCTTATCTTACCAATAATGAATTAATTGTAAATCATTAATCACTGCATTTTACATCATTATAGTTTAATGAACATTTGTGCCGTCCTTTAAATAGAAGCTTTAAAATAATCAACTTTGACTTTTTAATAGGAGATGATACAGTTTAAAATTCTCTATCTTTCTGTCTAAGAAACGTTTGAAAATTATGATTAAAAGTACTTAAAGGACGGCAGATGTATAGTCTCAACCACTGTTTAATATTGGATTATACTGTTTCTTCCAAGGTACTACGGTAATTGCAAAATGTTCCCTTTTAGGTGCTGTTGTCACAAATAATTAATAGAAAAATCATGCAAAAGTGACATGTGCGGGTATAAATAATAAGTCAACGTCAATCACGCATGTATTGAAGAAATAGCTCATTGCTTTTCAGGGGGCACTTCAGCGCCGAATTTTAGAGCACTGTGTGGGAAAACACGTTATTCCACTATGAGCAACAATCCATATTGATTTACGAATTGGTGCTGTAAAAATGGTTTTTCAAAGTAGTATTACAAAGTCAAAGTCAAAAACTTAATTTTCCATAGAATTCGTACAGATATGGCATGGAAAGTCGGCAGATAAATTAAAAATATAAGGTGAAGCGTAAGTACTTAAGCTAAGTAAGCTAAGTAGCACCTGTTCAAACCCTATCCAACAAGACCTCATCGTAAAATATATTTTATTAGTAGGCAAAGCCCTTCCATACTTACACCTCGTTATAAGCTTCTTTCGCAAGCGATAACTCACTTCATATTGAAATCCGAGAGACAACGTTTACGTAGGTAGTGTAAAAACCCTGAGAGGTTAATATTTGTCATTTTTTTTTAACCCTGCAGTAACCCTGGTAGTAACCCTGCCTTCTGCGCTGTAGATCGTGGGTTCGATTCCCACCAAAGACAAACATTTGTGTGATGAACATAGGTGTTGTTTCAGTGTCTGGGTTTGATATATTTACGAAAAAAAGTATATAAGTATTATATCAGTTGGTTCCCATGATACAACCTACTTACTTAGCTTACTTTGGGGCTAGATAGAGCTGTATAAAATGTCCACCAATATTTATTTTCAATCAATATCAATCTGCTGCCAAGCACGGATGCACTTGTGTTGCTGTGTTCCGGTGGAAGGGAGTGGGTGCCAGTGAAATTGCAGACGCATAAGACGTAACATCTCCGTCTCGGGGTGATGGACGCAACGCAATGCGACTTAGGTCATCTCATACTTTGGTGGAGAGGACTTGAGTCGTATTGTAGTTGACTATGGGTAGAGGTTACCACTTAATATCAGGTGGGCCGTCACGTCAGCTAGTTCCGCCACCAGAATCACATAAAAAAATGCCGTTCAAAGTCAAATTACCACTAGTATTTTGTAACTACGCGTTATAAAAGAAAACCTCTCTATAACACTCAAAAGGCTCTATTGTAAACTGGAACCACTACCTCTCACCGATATTGTGCCGCGAATTAGCATTGTAAATGCAATCACAGATGTCAGCCGACACTAGCTCATCGAATTTATGCGTTTCCCGACTCTGGATACAGCAATTTACCGTCTATAAATAACGATTAACATCCACCTACTCATATCTAATGAAGCTATTAAATTGCACGCTCACAGCTGACATTTCAGTTGAGGTGACAAATACTAAGTAACATATTTATGTGTTTCATCAACAATAGCTTGCACGGCTCTCGCTTTTATTTCGCTGGCGTAGAGAATTTGTCATGGCTGCTGGTTTATTTAAGACTAGCTGTTGCCCACGACTTCGTCCGCGTGGAATTCGTTTTTATCACGCACCCCTATTTAACCTCTGGGAAAAGTAGCCTAAGTTACTCTTTGTTACATCAGCTATCTGCCAGTGAAAGTACCGTCAAAATCGGTCCGGCCATTTCAGAGATTAGCCGGAACAAACAGAACAGACAGAAAGACAGACAAAAAATTAAAAAAAAAATTGTTTTGGTATATGTACCGTGTATAAATCCATATGCACTTAGTAAAAAGCGGTTATTTTAATATTACAAACAGACACTCCAATATTATTTATTTGTATAGATTTTACATATGTAAATAAAATAAAATTAGGTGCTGGTTTAGTTATCTTCATTTATTCATCAATTTATATTAACAACAATTCGGTAATCTATTAGTTTCATCATTCAATAGCTTGCATGAACTTTCGGTTTTATTTCGCTGGCTGGTATGTAGAATAGTTCATGGTGCTGGATTATTTAATTATTTACTCACTTGGATTAAAATCCTATATGTTATTGAAGCCATCGTCCTTTAATCAATGTTTGTTAACAATTTCCGCTCAATAATTTTCCTTTAAGTATTATTTTCTATGAAAAGTAGTTTAAAACCTCCACATACTAGCTAGTAACACCAGAACATCCTATATGTCAATATTTTTGTTGAGCTTGATTTTGAAGCTACACCCGAGTCATAAATCGGACGTGTGCACGAATTCTTTTTAAAATTATTTTAAGTTAAAATTCATGTTCGTATTTTAGCTTATAAAATAGTTCGCTATTGATGACGTGACTTGATATACGATTCTGTGTTCCTGAGGTTATTTCCTCAACTTTTTTAGTAACTCCTTAGTTTAAAAACACCCTATCGTTTCTACTAATGCTTATACGAAATAGCTTTGTTTTATTAACTTTTCGAAGTCCTCTATTATTCCAGAAATGAGACCTAATGAGTTATAATCCTTTCGCGTTCAGTTTGATTATCATAAGTATAATGAAGCAAAAAACAATCGAATGGCACGCCACGTCGTTCCAGATCAATGGAATTACCGATAAAACCGGCTCGACATTTTGCGGATTAAACATGTAAGAAACCAATTAAGCTTAAAGACCGGTCACACCACTTGTAGTGCGTCTCTTAAGGGCAACAGAGACGGAATAAGTCTACTTAAGGCACGTTCAGAGTGAAATGTTAGTAATCGGCAATGTAAACTAAAGGAGTTGGCATAATTACACTTAATTATTCTGGATGCACAGAAAACTGATAAACACAGATATTGTTGTAATTTTATATAACTATCTGTTGCCCGCGACTTCGTCCGCGTGGAATTCGGTTTTATCCCTATTTTACACCTCGAAAAGGTAGCCTAAGTTACTCCTTATAACATCCGCTATCTGCCAGTGAAAATCCCGTCAAAATTGGTCCAGCAGTTTCGGAGATTAGTCTGAACAAACAGACAAAGAAAAAAAATTATAGTAGTACCGTATATACTTACACATGCTTATGGTAAAACATTGTTATTATGAAATTGCGAACATACACTTCAATTTTATTTATTTGTATAGGAAGAACCTTCTGCCGCCGACCGCAGCATTTATAATTGAGTATATTTCTATTCATTAATATATTTTTAAGTCGGTCTAGATCTTCCCGACTTCACTCCCTACAATTAATATACGATATCAAGTTTAAACTTTATGTCATATGTCCGCAAAAAAGTGTTTTTGTTAAATAAGAATAATTTCAGCTCATCTATTCCAGACATAAAAGGTAGATACTTTGTTCGTTCTATTACTCGAACGCATTCCAGGCTCACTGCGTTCGTGTATAATGGGCTTTATCGTGTAAGAAACCAATTAATGTCTACAGTCATCGTGCAGCATGTAGAGGCGTACGGTAATGGCGGATAGCCTATTAAATCTCATTGAAATTCCTCTATCACAAACACTTATTTAC
This sequence comes from Chesias legatella, assembly GCA_947359385.1. NCBI lineage: Eukaryota > Metazoa > Arthropoda > Insecta > Lepidoptera > Geometridae > Chesias > Chesias legatella. The sequence goes on along the minus strand of OX375768.1, from coordinate 3,222,436 downwards.
GGTACTTGAGCCGAGTTATTGTACAAAAGCCATGTAACAATTGGAGCTAGATGAAGGTCATAGAAGCCGAAACTGGGGCCGAATCTAAGGTAAATTTCTTACGTATGCCTTTTTACTGCGACATTTAAGAACAAAATTTACAACTGCAAAGTTTATATCTGAATCCAGCACTTTTAAACTTATTTTTCACTTTTATATAGATCGCTGATGATAAGTACAAACGCACGCGCATCCGTGGCCTTTTTTAGAATCATTTTCGATGCGCCGTAAGCCTTGTATTTACTGATGATTGCCAGCAAAGTTATCAGGTATCAGCCTAAGAAGGTGGCTTAATCTCATGGTTTATATGTAGTATGTAGTTATAAAAAATAATATAAGTATTCCGTGTGTGTGTAATGCCCACCAATATTACAAATTATAATTTTACTCAACTTTCGGTCCAAATTGGCCGAATCGGGAAATTTATTCGGCCTCTAAACAGAACGACACTGTTGTTAACGGACATCGTCTGGCCGTTAATTAAGAAACATTATCGCAAAATCTATAGCGACAAGCCGGCGGCAGTCGTTACCATGGGAGCAGTACCCCGACAACTTCACTTACCCACCTATTCACTTAATTGCACAGTGCCTCTGACATTTTATTTGTCCTATGCCATGGCGAAAACATTTAAAAGATTTTGACTGACAGATTACAGATAGATAGATAGAAAATTCATTATTGCACAAGGTAAAAATAAGTACATATGCGAACTTAATGCTAAATAGCATTTTCTTCCAGCTAACCTTTGTGTAGTATGGACTGGATGTGGTAGTGCATTTTGGTTCAAGTTATTTATACACTTACTATATAAAACTACATAATTAAACACACATATGCATATATAATATATATACATTTATATGATTATATAGGAATGATTTATTGGAGGAGTATTATTGTAGGTGAGTGCCTTTTTGGGGAATCAGTGGCGGAAATGCCCTCAATCACCGCACTTCAATACAATCTGTTCCATCAAAAGGTTTGTTTGGAGAAATCGCTTTAAACGAGAAGACACCTTATTGTGCATTGCTATGTACCACAATTTCCTTTAACTATTAAAGCGTTGTATATTCAAGAATACACATATGGTTACCAATGAAATTACAGGCACATGAGACATTCCACCTTCAGGTCTCATAGTTACGGGCGCATACGATACGACTTGGGTCTTGTTCTACCAAGTTAGGGAAAGATCCAAGTCGTATTTCTGGTTATGAGCAGGGGCTACCATTTTACACCTGGTGGGTCATTTGCTCGTTTCGAAATTTATCACATAAAATAAAAATTGTATACCAACTATTATTACAATGTTACTAAGTGGTATTTACTAAATATACTAGGAATTCCCATGACAACCTGTGTGACTTATAATGATTAAACAAGGATTATAACAACTGAACTACCTAATTGGTCATTGTTTTTGCTCAACTAATTTTCTATCTATATTAATAGTCCCATTGTCAGGTTAAACTATCTCACTAATGACAAAAGTAATGAGTCCAACAATTTATCTGATAACTGTTTAGTAGGTAACATTCATCTGAGTCGACCTCACGACCCGTGTCTGAGAATATACGTACAGTTGCCTTCAGAACGAGCATGATTTCTTCGAGTCATGTCAAAGTCAAAGTCAAAAACCTTATTTCTATAGATTTCATAAAAAAAATGGTTTCGAAACGTCAATAATATTCAAAACATAAGGTCACGCATACTTATCGCTATGTTTGACGTCTGTTCAAACCCTATCCGACCCTCCATGGGAAGAACAGGCAAGAAACACCTAAAGAAGGGCTTGTAGGGCATAGGGCAGTATTACCACTATACCAACTCTGCTGCGTAGCCAGAAGCGACATTGCAATGCTAGTAACCCACTCACATTGTTCTCCGATTGCAGTTGTGGGTCTGATGGGTGTTGGGGCTACTACTAATCACGTCCCTAGCTCTCTCGAGCCAGTATGGTAAAAGGATTGAAAAGCGCCTGAATGAGGCTACTTTCGTACACTTGACTCATGTCTTCGAATTATTGGTTCTAGGGCATGTCGGTATCCTCCCGATGTTTTACTTAGAACTTGAGAACGTGGTATTGCACATATTAATTTTTCAAGTGAATATTGGTTAAAGTTGGAACCTGAACCAGCGACCTCTGGATTAAAATTCTATACTACTAGTGTCACCACGCTCTCTTTATGTCAGTGCTGCTGTTACACAACTAATACTTTTCACCGTCAATGTCACAGTGACGGGCACAATACGATAATACTCGGTCCTTCTCAAGCGGGTAGATCTCAAGTTATCTCGCTTACTTCAAGAGGGTCTTCCGCTTGTTCTGTCAGAAACATAAAAAAGATCTTCAGATGGCAAGCATATCACATTAGTATAATAAATAATAATATTGTGGATATTTCACACATCGCCATCTAGGCCCAAACTAAGCATAGCTTGTATTATGGGATCCAGACAACTGATAAAACACATTTAATATATACTTTTTTAGTAAATACATATTAACACCCAGATACAGAACAAACATCAATTAAGAAGATTAAATATGTTCGAAGAACTGGCAATAGAGTGTAGATTCGATAGAAATACTTTCAATTCAAGTATTATACATAATGACAGACTCACTGTCTTAATTACTGAATTGCCATAGCTGAGATCTGAATTCGTGGCAACCCTGCGAAATTGGAGTTCTTCGTTAATTCCGAAAGCATTTGTGTGGTAAGTATATTTAATTTGTCGTTGGATGTTTGTTTTGTCGACGCTATCTACATGCAGGGTTTTGTTATGCATTCCTAGTGGTGTTGAAACAACATTGGAAAATCTTTTTTGTATCATTTAAATACGCTCACTGCCACCATGCCCATTTCTGCCGCCAAGTAGTAACGCGTTCGTGTTACTGTGTCCCGGTTTGGAAGGTGTGTTTGCCGGTGAAATTACACGCACATGAGACATTCCACCTGCGTGTCTCGGAGTTACGGGCGCATATGATGCGACTTGGCTCTTCTAGTAAGGGAGGACCCAAGTTGCATCGGTTGTTATGGGCAGAGGTTACAACTTAACACCAGATGGGCCGTCTCGGCTCGTTCCGTAACAATCACAAAAACTAATCTGTGAAATCTTTTTTAACAAGCTGATGATATGATTTTGATCTCAAACTGACAGTTTGAGTAACTAGTTGTATTTATTGTAATGTGGTTGCATTCGCCAAACGAAAACCGCCTAGAGTGAGTTTTGCTGGTCATATTACTCGCGTGCACTGTGTATTATTACGAATGTCAAGGCTTAATGTACCGTGTAAATTCTGTAAGTAATTGCCCACGGTCTTAAATCGTGAAAATGTAGATATTTATTTTTGCATACTTAGGTACTTCGTAGAATATTGTTTGCACTGATATTCGAGTACTTAAAGACTCGAATCATGATTTCTTAGCTTTGACGCTAAAACGTACAGATAATTTTATACTTACGAATACATAAATACTTCTGTATAAATAATAATATAATATTAGTGTAGTAGTATCTAGCCCCAAACTAAGCATACTTGTACTATGGGAACCAGACAACTGTTAGAATACATATGTACTATTTTTGTAAATACATACATATAGTACATATTACCACCCAATAAAATATAAATAATAAATATATTCAGGTTAAGTAAAAAGCGTTTTCCCTACAAATATGCGTTGTTTGTCCAACTGGAAATTCACCAAAAGAAAGCTTAACAAGTAATCGTCTTTGGCGATTCCGAAATCGAATGCCTGTTGTCTTCGCAGACTACGTATTAGTAATTGGTATGTTTTTATTTAATATGTATTTTCTAGTTTTAAGGTAAATACTCTATAGGCCCTGTATTCGTTACAACATTACTGTGATGCCTGATAAATAAGTATAAATTAAAAAAATATTAACATTTAAGTAATCTCCAAACGAAAAATGATAAAAAAGCGAGAAACATTGAATAATACTCGATTAATCGTTAGATGCGATCAAATCGGACCAGTCACAAGGCAATAAAGGTAATGTAGGCAAGGTATTTGCCAATATCCACGGAGTGGCCCTCTCCCAAATATCTCGAGATTGTATTCCCCCTACATAAAAATTGTTCCGGGATAGAGATACTACCCGGATAAATATTCAATTTCAACGGACGAAAGATTTGATACCGATGTACCTACAGCTTTATTGGATGATGGCCTTCGGAATCGTGTGGATAATCATATTCATAGTTTTTTGTCAAAATATAGAGGAGCTTTTTCGCGAAATATTTTGAAAGGGCTTTGGTGACCACCTACCCATCTAAATCCAATCATGAGTCTAGCGGTGAGAGTCCTGTTTTTATATAGTTTCGGCCATTTTGAATAACTTTACCTCTTGTTAGGGATTTAAAGGAGATTGTGTATATATGTATGATGCACAATGTTTATGAACGAATAGTGATATGGTTTTTGATTATTTGATTGCGATATTTTTACTACACTCCTGTTACCGGTTAAGTTTCATTAATGATATTAGGGTTATGTATATGTTTTCCATTTATGCTTTAACGAAGTAATAGTCAAGAAATCAGATCAGAAATCAGAAGTATAAGTCATACGAATATAAGGAATATCCACAAGTCGAAGCACAACCCTCCACGACATGTAGATGAAAAGGGCAGCTGAATCTAATACAATCGGGAAAGCGATACTCTCTTGCTGTAGGGTTGTCACTTACAAATAATATATTAAAGCCAGTACAGAGATTAAAGTTCAGTAAAGCACTATATAATGGTATCACTAGCTATTATGTCTCCAATGCAAGTGAACCTGGTTGTGATACATCCCCTCAGAAAATTAATAGGAAAAAACAAAATTAATATATTTCGTGAAACTGAATTTAAACACAAATGACGAACTCGATAGAAAATATTCACAAATACCTAATATTCACAAGTAGCTAAATCCTTTTAATGAAATCAAAATGGAAACCATACATAAGTCGGTAAAATAATTACATATTATTTCACAATATCTATTAAACTAATTATTAAACTCCCGAAATTAGCAAGTTAATTCTCCACATTAAAAAACTGAATTGACTCAGCCTGTAAAGATAATAAATGCTAATACTACAAAAAAAAATTATAAGGCCGTATTCTGTTACGTCTGTCCGAGTCTGATAACTACGGGAAAGTAGTTAAAGTAAATGTAAAGTTTTATTGCGTTCCGTGATACGGCGCGCACAAAGTATGGCATTGTTAGCGGCGGTATTGCTCAAGTATTTTATGCTGTTTGAAAAACAACCTTGTATTGTTAAGCATACATATCAATTTAGGATGAAAATATTGTTTTCTCGCGAAAAATACCGTTTGTTAGCGGCAACCCTGTTTGGGCAGGAGGGTATTGAATGAGATTGCTTCTTACTTCGCCAAATGGATCACGTAGTGGATGAGATGTCACTGTGTTTTAAGATACCAATTCCATCGATTCCTTGGATAGTTATTGCTTTTACTGTCTTATTTCTAATCTATGTATATGAAAAATATTTGGAATTACTTTGAAATCGAATGCAGGTAATACCTACCTAGCCTAACAGTCTATATCAATAAATGTATACCTTTTCTTATCTATACAAATACATAAAATTGGAGTCTGTTTGTAATATTAAAATAACCGCTTTTTACTAAGTGCATATGAATGGTACATATACCAACAATTTTTTACAATTTTTGTCTGTCTGTTTGTTCCGGCTAATCTCTAAGATGGCTGGACCGATTTTGGCGGGATTTTCACTCGGAGATAACTGATGTAACAAGGAGTAATTTACGCTACTTTTCCGGATGTAAAATAGGGGTGCGTGCTAAAACCGAATTCCACGCGGACGAAGTCACGGGCAACAGCTAGTTTATAAGTAAAGTAAATCTTTTTAGTGACTCCCTCTACGTAATTACGCAAAAGTAGTTGAAACACTTAAGCGCTGAAAGTGTCTATCCATTAGATAATCAAGTATATACATTCGCACCCAGTAATTGGGAAATTCCCGCGCCACCGCCGGCGCCGGCACGGCCGCGGCCGCGCGAGCGGCGCTGAAAACAATTTCACGCCAAATCTTAGCTTGTGTTTTCCTATTTCCTTTTTATTTATCTTTTAGTCTTTCCTTTTCTCGAAAATCAATTTCACGGATGAGCGTTGCGATGATCTCAGTTCAAAGAGTATCGACAACGGGACGATCCGGGTCCGGAGCGCGGACGGGCCGGCGGCGGGACCGCTCCTCATTACAGGGACGGTACATCGCACCCCGATAATAACCTCCAGCTCGGTGCTCCGAGATTGGATGGGTTATGCGTGTGTTATCTGGTATCTACGCGTGCCGCGACGATAATATCTAACTCAATTTTCTTTTTGTAAGCTTAGCTCCTTTTCAATTTGTTTCTCGTTTCGAGTGTGTCTAGTTAAACCGACTAAGTAGTAAATAACCGTGATTGTTTTGGCGCGGTCCCAGATGGCATGCTTATTGCTGACGGGTAGCGAGCCCGTTTTATTTGAATAAGCTTTTAACTAACTGCGATATTTATGTGTGTTATTAAGTGGTGTATGGTGTGGAAATGCGTGCTCTGTCTACGTATAAAAATGTTTAATGGCGCGCTTCTCATTTGCAATGCTATGGATTAACCATATGAAAATAATAGAGATAAAGTTTAAATAGACTATTTAAACAGTTTAACATTACCTAAGCAATTTCAAGACTGTCACGTAAGCGTACAACAGGATTCAAACGAAATAAAAGAGCTTGGGATAATAACCATAATGTACTATGTAAAAAACAGACAAGACCCAGTAAATATCCCTAATGACACCCATACAAAAGAACGGCATTGCAAGCTGTAAGCAAACTCTACCAAAAGCTAAACACCTAGTGATGTCATGTGACATTAGCACATTCTGATCATGGTGAAGGCTGCACGGACGGGCACACGTTTCAAAATTGTCGAGCCCAGCGACGGCCCTCGGAATTGTCAATTTTACGGGCGGTTTATTTCCGGGCACCGAACTTCCTTGGTCAGGGCACCCCTAGCCCCCTCCGGTTGGAGCACCCACAACCCCTTCGTTTAGCGTTGTATGTTCTCACTAATGCTACAGTACAAAATTGTTAGATAGATAGATAAACTCTTTATTGTACACCGTAGAAAGAAAGAACATTTTTACAGAGATAATAAATTATAAAGTTAGGTAGACGCACAATAGGTGGCATATCACTAAAAGTGATCTCTTCCATTAAACCTTTAGTTAATCCGAGAGGCCTACGTTATTAATTTCACCATGTGGATTTATTTATATTAATACATATTATATAGATTACGATTTATTTAAAAGCAATCTACATAAAAGTTACACTGTAAGAGTGTGTAAGTATCTGAAGTGAAAGCTTCCCACTTAAAAGCTCTACAAATGCACTGAAAGCTCTTTCGCACACTAATCCCAAACCTTTTAGCTGCAATCAAAAGCCCCGAGCGCGCGCGGGCCGGGCCGACGCGACGCCGACGCGACGCCGACTGATGCTTGTGGAAGCGCCTAGGAATTTAATTTACATTTTTAATTAACTTAAATTTTGTTCGGAAAGCTTTCACGGAATAGGAGTTTTCTTGATTAGAGTTCAGTTTGGCTGAAGTTTGAGATTGATTAGTGGAGGTTTAATTGCCCTCTGTCGGGGGATAATGAATTCGATCAGCGACGTCAGGGCACTCGGAAAGATTGAATAGGATGCGTCAGCACGTTTCTGGATAAACTATAAGTTAATTAAAGTGATCTTTCTTCTGGTTTTTCATATATTTTAACGGGGCATGTCCACATTGGACCTTTCGTTTAGAGATGAGTCGAGGCCGGCCGGTGCGTAATTGACGGAGGGTGAATTTTAACCTAATGCTGGTTAATTGATCGAGTTGATAACGTGGTAATAATAGAGATGCCACCGATGGCCCAGCCCTACCTCGATAGTGCTCAAATGGATTTCAGTCGCACGCCCCAAATTGCTCAAATACTTTCCTTTAATGGACTACTCTCGTTCCATTAGTGATGAATCGGCTGAGTTAAATAAACCGATCTACGTTTGTAAGTATTATTTTAAAATAAAGCCTTGTATAAACAAGATTGCTTGGAACTACTTCTTGCTGAGCTATAAACACAAGACTTTCAATTCAAAGATTGCTGGATTGAGCTCAAAAAAAAGGTACAATGCTAAAGTAATATTTATAACTAACTTTTAACTTTTATCCCTCATTCAGTGACAAATCACTTGAACAGCAAATTAAAATCGATACGAATAGGTATGGAGTAATTTATGTTTTGTTCACTCCACTTTTAACTTTATTTTTTTAAATTTATAAACAGATAGATGTTTCCAATTATTTTCTATAATAATAATAATAAATTTATATTATTAACTATAAGCTGACGCGTTATTTATCTAATTATCGGGGTCAAATCAATCCAGCTACCATGATAATTCACAGTTTTTTTATTTGAGTGCAGAAGAGATTATTCAAACTGATACGGCAAGCAGTGGCATAAACAAGCTGATTATACACGCAAAACGAGTGCTCATTAAACAACCGAATAAAATTAACACGCACTCTCCCTCAGCTATAAAGCATTTTAATGCGCTTGTAAATCGGAAAGCATAAAGGAGCCACGCAATGCAGACATAAAAGCGAATAAATAAGAGACTTCCGCGAAGCGTGGTGAGCCGGTGACGTACGATTTGACGTGGAATATCTTATCCGACGGTCGGCCGGCCGCCGCGCCGCCATCCATTCCACTTATCCTGTGCTCTGTTGAATTTTTGACACAGCGCCCTTTCCGCTTTCTGAGTAACTCTGAGGTTTAGTGTGGTGGTCCTTTACTCGGCTCGTACGTAACTGTCTTACATGTTGAATTACAAGAGGGTTCGTGATCTTGAGTTAAGATCGCAGATTTATTTGGATTATTTAAATATAGTTTTGTTTTGAATTGAATGAAGTTTGTCTAAAAGTGTCTAAGTAACAGAAAATTATTTATATTTATTCAGACTATATCTCATTTTTTCTATAAACTTAGGGGTGATTCTTATATTAAACAATGAAGACTTTTTATCATACAAAAATCAAAGTCAATATTAATTTACTTTCAAATACGACTTTTAAATTCCACTGTATGAAAATGGGCAAATTTTTGTATTAATCACGGTTCAATTTCATGTATAACATGTGTTTTAAAAAATATTCAAGAAACAGCTAACCTTGATAGAAACATAAATAAACTTGTAGGAAACGTTAATTTCCCAGTGAAATCAGATCCCGTCCGCGAGAGGCCGCCGCCACAGCTGCTCGCCAGTACGAATCCAGCGCACACCAATCCATATTAGATTCGCTCGTTCTCATATCCATTCGGAGATGTTCATATTTTATTGGCCCAATAAAATAGATTCATGAATATGAGAAATGCATAACGAATATGGTATTTATGGGGGGAGGCGCGGATGTCGCTGGTAATTTGATAGCCGCTTTTGTAACCAGGTGCTGATGGAAAATTTCGATACGGTTGTAAAAACTTTTCGTTAGGGTTCTATGGTATATTCTGTTTTATAAACTCCTATCATGGCTGTAACCGTATTTTGATGTTGATGATGTATATTGATGTCATTAGGAGAATTTATTAAATGGTTTGAGATAAATTCCCTTATTAACTTTTAATGGAAAATTTTTACGTCATTTATTAAATGATAAAATACACTTATATAAGACTGTTTTTCTATGGTAATTAAGTGACGGAACGAACAGATGAACGATTTTAGGAGGTTTCCTTTAACAATAGTAAGATCAGAGACGCATTGCATTGCGCCCTATGGAGACATGAAGGTGGCCTCCTCTAGGTGGATACCTCTGCCTGTTATTTCACTGGTACTGATAACTTCAAGCTGAAACCCAGCGTTGTGTGAACAGTTGCGAAAATAATAAATATATAATATAATAATAAGTTGCGAAAATGGAATGAAAAATAAATCTTTTCATTATCCTTTACAAAATAAGTCCTATCGGTCTATTAAAGTTGAGACATCCTGTAAAACTACAATTGGCACTGTGTTCTATATCGCATTTGTAACGCAGAATATTATTAGTTGAAAGGCTGCCGTGAAATGTTACAGGAAAATGAGCCTTCTAGCCTCACGCTAAAGGTGTGTTTGGCTCGCGTTCCGGCTGGTTAGTGCCGTTTGACGGCAGTTTGTCGGAGTAATAAGGTCTCGGAGTGGACGTAAGGAGAGGATATCGTTTATTCTAATGAGGCTTCGTAGACGCGTGGTGTCCGACGTACCTAGCTTTTCAGGGATTTTCCTGTTTTAGTAAAATTGGTTTTGGTATTGGAACGGCTGGGAACTTGTCTTGTTTAGCGTACTTTGTTAAACTTTCTCCTAATACTGACTCGTACGAAACTTATATTAAAGGGCTATCTTATAAATGTATATAAGCGATTGGTTACCAATTTTGGGTTACGTCTTTCTCTGTAATAGATAATTTTAGATTCAGTCTAAAAGACAAATCCCAAATTAGCTAATCACTCTCAAATTTTAATCAACAATTTATGTATCCGTTTTCGATGGAGCTTTTAAATCTCAATTATATTTATTCCATGAATATAATTTTGGACCAGTTCATATCTAAATGAAGATCAATTTAAATAAGTCTTCTAAATATGTAAATTAATGTATTCTTAAATCTAAAAAATGTTGCGAATTGACCTAAATTATTTCTCTTGCATAAATAACAAAGCCAACAAAATGTGTTCAACGTAATAATTATAGGATTATACATAATCAAGATACATTTAAATAAGCTTTTAAATTCTAATCTCAAGTCAAATCTAATGTGCAGACTATATTTTGAAAGCTCATGAATAATGCAATAATCGTAACGTGTTTACTTATTTTTGGAAATCTGTTCATTGTGTGAGCACTAGTTCATTAAAATATGTATTGGCTTTCGTTTTGGAAACGTACGATTTACAACAAGTTTTAAATTATTTGGATGGATTATAATTGGTTTCGACCAAAACCTTTGTTCGGTCCAATGCAAATCATAAATGCCAGTTGCACTTCAAAACACTTAAATATTGCCAATCCATTTAAACTATCAAATATTTATTATCTATCTAGATTTATATTTGATTCTTTTGTAATCGGCACAGAAAATTTCGGACTGAATGGTAGAAGAGAAAGATTATTCATCTTACTTTTCTGTTACTCGTAGCACTTTTTGTATAGAATTTATTCGTCAAAGTACACTCAGCAATGAAAACGAATGATTTTGTCATTTTGGTATATTTTAAAACCTTTTGTTACTTTTTGCAGATTATCAGTGTGATGCGAGACTGACGCATCACTATGATTCGGGACCCACCGGCGATGCACAAGCCCGATCCAGTTGCCAGTAAGTCCCTAATTTCCAATTAAATATATTTTATCGCCAATGGCAACTTCAGTTTGTCGCTATTTCTCGAGTCATTTCCTGGAGAATGTCATCTAAATGATTATTTTCATTATAATTTTGGCTGGTTATTAACTAGCCTCACAGCTCACAGGTAGTCTCCGCTTTCTGCGCTGTAGATCTTGGTTTTGATTCCCACCTAGGACAAATATTTGTGTGAGGAAAAGTTTGTTCTGTGTCTGGGTGTATATGCATTATTTTGATCTATATTCAATAAGTATATATTATATGTATTCTATCAATTATCTGATTCCCATAGTACAAGCTATGTTTAGTTGCTTCTATGTCTATGTCTATGTCAAATGATAATTATTCACTTTCACACACAGGTTTCCTACGATTTGTATTAAAAACTGTAGGTACATATAGATGAATCTTGTAATGTCAGCATGTATTGAGCCTCACTTGAAGCATCTGGAAAACTCATTATGTTTTATGTCGGGTGTAGTTGTAACATATTAAATCACAGCACAAGTTTATTGTCCAAAATGTAAGCATATTTTTGCTGACGTCAATTCTTTCACAATATTAGGACAAACAGGTCGCGAATAAAACGTTGGAAGGGTTGTGCCATAAACCGCCCGGCGTCCGTCGCGATATTAAAAAGGGGACCAACGATATTGCAATATCACATTTATGCGAAATGTCCAACAGCCAGATCGTATTGATAAAAATAAGCGATTTTTTTTATAGTGGTCCATGATTTCGTTATTTTGACAAGACTCTACAGTCTTGGCTCTACTTAAACCATGAATCTCCAGCCGGCCGGCAGAAAATACTGAAGCAAAATTCGGGCGACGAATGATGGCAACTCTAAAGTTGGCAAAATTTTTTTTTTGTCTCGTATGAGCCCTGAATAATCATAGTTTATTATTTATATATTTATTTATTGAATTAATCCGAACGGACAATCCACTTACATACTTTATATTATTAGAAATTATACGTACAGATCTGCTCAGTAATTGACCGATTGATTTAACTTTTCATTTTCCATTAAGTAATCAAGTCATCTTTATGGGAGGGATGAGTGTTCGACATTTGATTTGGTAATTCTTAGCGAGATTACTCGGTGGAGGACCTCCGGTGGTACGGTCACACGGTAGTCCGCCTTCTGAAGGCGAACAACGGGTCCTAGAACTGCGCGAGCCAGGCTGTACGTTAGCACTGCACTGTTAGTGTTTCTCTGGCTGTATTCTGCAACCACCGACCATATTGCGTTGTTTGTGAGACCGGGACTTAGAGCAGCTCCCAGATCTAATAGACTGCTGTACTGTGTAGAAACGGACTCCCCAAAAATTGTAATAGCATCCAATTCCAAATTATCGTCATTTGCCAAAATATTCTTGAAGATGCTTATATCCGATAGAAACAAGATCACCACCAAGATTATACCTTAATAACCTATTTAGGACAAAAAATGTGAGCTGTTGCACAAATATAGAGATCTTGCAACGTATGGATATTTTCAACCGCGCCTATATTATAGAAACTAAGCGTAACTCCACGATTGTTTGTTGAAGGCGATTTATTTGTATTATTTTTATTTGCAAATATATAACTTCTACCTAAATAGCGCTTCTAGATGTTGTATTCGATGTCTGCTTCAATTTATTTGTGCGCCTGAGGGCACAAAACGTAGAGTTTAAACGCTGCTGAGTCGCGGGACCAATGAATTACAATTGGCTTCCCGGCTTCCCTTCCGCGCAACATTTCATAAGCCTTTATCGTAATCAAAATCGTATTTTACGTTGTTACGGCAGTTAAGCTATTCGACGCGACGGAAAATCGAATAACCTTTAACTACATCGATGCTTTCGATTTAGTACCTACGTTTATTGCTTCAGAATTTGAAACGTTCTCTGTTAGTTTTGAAGTAGCACTTATCGTTTTAAAGATTTTATGAGACAAATCCGACGTAATATGTCATACATTTTGTAAGAGCTCATTAAATAATATATGCACAATAAATATTGTACACGTATAAATCTATACTAATCATGGTATGGATGCAAGACTTACTTATATTATTAACAGTCCAGTCCAAAAACACATCACAAATTACGAGTTCAGAGAAACATATATAATTTTTTCACTAAAATATTTTAAACTTGTCCCAGTAATATTATAAACGTGAAAGTTTGTATGTATGGATGTTTGTTACTCTTTCACGCTCAAACGGTTGAATGGATTTGGATTAAATTTGATACCAAGGTAGCTTATATCCTGGATTAACACATAAGCTACTTTGATCCCGAAAAAGTGCAGTGTTCCCGTGGGATTACTTGTTCACTGGGATTACTTGTTCACCGCGGGTAACACCGCGGGGCGCAGCTAGTGTAAAATAAAATAGATGCATAAAAGTATTTGAGCGTACCTAACTTTAGCTGGCGTCAAACTAGAAATGTGCACTCTGCGCCCGAAGATGATCCACTCACAAAATATAATTTTCCGCACGAAAGCTAAAAGTTTGTAGCAATAACAAAACAAATTCGCGGCAGCATCGAATGCAGCGGAAGCAGAGGCGTAAAATTGCGGCGACACGTTGTGGGGGCTCTGTTGCGTGGCGCGGCGGGCGGGCGGCGAGGCGGTGGCCCACCCTGATAAAATTTATGGCCACTTCCCCTTTAAAACAATATTGAGGGCTCAGTTGGGATTTATGTCTCGCCGCTGTTGCAGCGACTCAATTTATTCTTCAATTTTTCATACAATAACTCACACACGTATTACGAGTGATGGATGAAAAGGACTAACTTTCGGGCTTTAATAAGAGCCTCCAGATGCGAATCTCCAAATTGGCTGAAGTTTATTGCCCACTTATGTCAGGCTTAAGTTTCGCCCGGAGCCTTTCTCACAGAAAATAATTTATGGCGTAGATTGTCTCGACTTGTATACGTTTGATTATAGTTTTGGGACATGACTATGAATATTGTCTACATGTTTTTTAAAAGGAAATATGTTTTTATTTAATTTTTCGACGCTTTGTTTGTGATTTATGTTTGTTGAGCTGTACCTATTGTACTTACTCTTATCCAACAAGTTTAAAAATAAACATATACGAAGATTCAGATGTCATCTAATTAAATTCTTATGAAAAATCTTGATATCCGCGAAAGATTAGCAAATAAATAAAATTATATGTTATTACTTATCAAACTTTTTAATATAATGAGGAGAAACACCTTTTAAACTAGAGATATTTCAGCTCATCACAAACCAATGAAGCGAGTTCGGATGTATAATTTCGAAGTTCGAAAAATAAATCATTCAATTACTGGCTGGTACCGCAACCGAATTAGTGCTTCGAGTAACTTTCTTTTTTCTTCAAGCTTTCATCAGTCTCCACACGAGGCAGACTTTAAAAACTTAAAATCATCCCCTAATCATAATTATGATGAGTTTTATATCCCTTAGGAACTTGAAAAATTATTGATTCGCCATACAATTTTTTCATCCCCTATTTCACCACTTTAAAGTTTTATTTTCGCGACAAAATTAGCCCATGTCCTTCACCAAAGTTTAATCTATCTCTATACAAAAATTCATCAAAATTGGTTCAGGGGCGTGAAAAAGTTAACAGACAGACAGAATTACTTTTCCATATATAATATTAATTAACATGTTCTTTTATGTCATATAAGTGACGGAATGAGCTGACGGCCCACCTGATGTTAAGTGGTAACCGCCGCCCATACACAACAGCAATACGACTCAAGTCCTCTCCACCAAAGTACTGAGGACCCAAGTCGCATTGCGTTGCGTCCATCACACCGAGACGGGGTGTAATAATATTGGTGGAGAATTCACACAGCGCCATCTAGCCCCAAACTAAGCATCGCTTGTACTATGGGAACTATACAACTGATAGAATACATTATATACTTTTTTTTGTAAATACATACATATAATACATATTAACAACCAGACACAGAACAAACATCTATATTCGTGACACAAATGTTTGTCGTGGGTGGGCATCAAACCCACGACCTACACTCCTACAGCTCAGAAGTGGCAGAGGCAGTGTTACTAGCAACTGCGCTGTGAGGCCTGTCATTATGCACAATCACCTATATCCTTCAAACCGCAAAACAGTAATGTGAGTGCACTTAGGTTTAGGTTATTCCCATCTGCCCCAGGGGGATGGAAGAAACACGTATGAATACTTCTCCAACCGAACTCATATAGAGCTCTACTGCCGCAAGATATAGCTTTTCGAGAACATAGCGTAGTTTCAACAAGAATGTATTAAAATTATTCAAGAAAATACTACAATATTTCCGTAGCAATAGCAAACCAATGGTAAAAGGCTTAACTAAATTACAAAACCTTTCAAACAACACAAACATAACCAGATTAAAAATACCTTTTAAAAACCATCACTGATTTGAAGCTTCGTACAAAAATCAATTTAAACTCGCACAAGGTAGAAAAGGTACGCGTAAAAGCAATATCAATTTCATCATTTTAATTAAAAACTAACTGCCCTTGATGACAAGTCCGATACTTTTTTAATAACTGCAATATCCGAGTTGAGCTTGCTATCGTAGTAAAGGTTGGCAAGCAATAAATTTTTCTTAAATTTATTATTTTTTAAATTTTCGCTGTTCGGAGTAACTATAGATACACATTTAAACTTCAAAGAACATGTACAAAAAATCAAATCTAAATTATCCAGCTTCACTACGCTCTGAGGGAGCTCGTCATTAGCACTGACCTTCCCACGGCGTTATCAGCGTATTACGCACACGCTCACGCGGACCTGTCCCGTGCCATTATGTTATGGGGAAACAGCACAGATGCACATCACCTTTTCATCATGCAAAAGAAATGTGTACGTATTCTAGCTCACATCAAAAGTCAAGAATCATGTAAACCACATTTCATTAAGCTTTAAATTCTTACGTTGCCATCGATCTACATATTAGAAATGTGTAAGTTTGTAAAAAAATACCCTCAGTATTATAAAAAACTCGACGATTTTCCGCGACGTTTTGAAATTAGGCCGGGTAGAAATAAATTGATACAGCCAGAAACTAAATTGAAGATCCGCAGTGACGGTCCACACGCCATGTCCGTAAAAATATTTAACAAACTACCTACAGAAATAAAGGAAGCAGAAACCTATCCACAATTCATAAATAAAATCAAAAGTTACCTACTTCAGAATTGTTATTATGACATACAAGAATACTTATCGCAAACTACGACATCAACTAATTTAGTACCTACCTGAAATTTATATTTATTTAATCCGACATAATTATTAAAAAAATTCGGTCTACCTACCAATTGCTATACCTTATACAAAAGGTTCACATGTGAAACTACCTACTGTTATAAATATCCAAATTACCATGTGACAGCAATAAATGTATTGAATTGAATTGAATTAAATTTAAAATTAAAAACCTTTTTAATAACGAGTTTTAAGAATTCCGCCATGGTGGATTTATAGTGACGTCACTTTATTTTTCGTGTTATCACAAGCAAGCCCTTTTATTTGATATACATATTGCAGGAGTGCATTGAAAATAACTAGTCCACCAAAATGGGTATTCGCCATGTTGGATTTAGAATGACGTCACACAGCTAACCATGCATTGTCATCCAAATTAAACGTGTATACAAAATTTCAGCTCAATTGGTTGAAGATATCTGCTTCAAAATTGAGTTGCAAGATTCCACCCGGACAAACAGTAACATACATTACAGGTTAAATAAAAGCTTGTAAAATATAATAATATGTAATAATATGTAAATATAATTATATATTATATATACATACGTAGTATATTAACTATAAATTGTACTTTCAAATCAATACCAAATAAAACAATATTAGCTAAAATTATAATAATCTTTGAAAATATAAAATAAAAATCTAAATCGTTTTTTGCGACTCATACAATTACTGTTTAATATCTGCCATATATAATTAAAACATTTCAAACTACTCGCCAATGGTTCATTAAACAGAGAAGTGTTATGCTAATTAATGCAATTAATAACATTGATTACCGCAAAAACAAATTAGTTAATTTTGATATCTGCAATTCACCTACATTTTTAAATATTTCTTGCTAATTAGTTCCATGTTGTGAGCAAATAGGTATTTATAGCACAAGAACATATGACTGCTTTTTAACGACAATATCATGGAAAAATTTATTTCGAAGAAGCCATGTGCTTCCCACGTTCTAAGATTAATTAAAAAATACAGAATACGACATATTTCAAAAATAGATGCCTATATATGACCAAGGTTAATTTATTATTTTAAAATAATTAAGGTTGTTAAGGTTTAATTAATGACCATTTTTCCCAGCACATCAAAACTTGGATCACATAATGAGATAAAGCTAGTTTATTAGGGATTTGTATCTGTTTAGGGGTATTGGTAACCTCCATTTCAAATCTGACCATGTGGTCAAAGTCGCGGGATATTAGCTAGTTGTTAATCAGCAAGTAGTTAGTTGTCCATGTCGTCTCTTTTAAACCGTATAATACACAAAACAGACTGATGCCAATTAGTTAAATTATATAGTTTGGCCTTGCGATGACTGAAGCGGCACTAATATTAATCAATTTAAACTCCTGAATCAATTTCTACATGTATTGTAAGAAGCATATTACGCAATTCGTGTTAAAAAATATAAATTTATTTGTGTACAAAGTCTTCTCAACAATAATTTTTTTAAACAGTGCGTTTAGTGAGAAGATTAAATTAACATAATCAATTATTGTAAAACTTTAACTAGCTCCTAGACTACAAGTGTAGATAGTAACTACAATCCAATCTGTGTTCTCGCTATTCAGGGCAAACATCCTGTCAGTTCGCTTTTTCCACATTAATAACTATAAATGCAAACCCGCATTCGCTTAAATCTAATTACTGCCCGCATAATGGTTGCCATTGTTTGATGAGTGACCGAAACGGCGAAAACCTATTATAGTGTCACTGGCTTTCGCCCGCAGTTTCACTCACAAGTATTACGGTAATTTATAGACTCATCATAGCACGAAAGGAGCCTCTTTAAGGCGCACTTTAATATTTTCACCATACTGGTTTGAGAGAATCGTTTAGTAGTAGTATCACGGCAAATAGTTATATAACTATTTTTCTTTAATTTGATACTGTTACGGAACTAGCAGATAGCCCACCTGGTGTTAAGTAGGCGACAAGTCACCAAGTCGCATCGCATGCGTTCATTACTCTGAGATGTGAAGGTGTAATGTCTCACGTGCCTGTAATTTCACCGGCAGCCACACCTTTAAAAAACCAGAACACAGTAAGGCAGATGCACTACTGCTTGGCGCCAGAAATGGGCATGGCGGCAGTACGTCCCCGGACGAACTTGGCGTAAGTTCTACTATGCGTATTATGATTTAGATATTAGATAGATAGATAGATGACACTTTACATATACAAAATAGTGAACCAATGGGCGGTCTTATCGCTATAAAGCGATATCTTACAGACAACCTTTATATTAGTTTTTTTTTAATTTATATTTAGTTAAAAAGCAGATAGCTTTATTTACTTGCATCAGTTCATTTAAACGACTTCGTTGACTAATTCTTAGCTAATTTGGTGATAACCAATCAGAGCTAAGGGTCCCGAGTGATATAGTCCAGGCAAACACTTGTGTGTTTGTCCTAGGTAGTTAGATGCATGTGTTGTATATCTGTACAGAAACGCCACCTGCGGCACAGGAAAGAGCAGAGGTATGGGTGTATAAGCGTTTGGTGATTACTTATTGATTTTAGATAAGCGTTTGAACGACCACATATTCATGCACAAATCCATTAGTGAGATACTTTGGTTTATTTGTTTTGGTAATGAAATGTAATAAGTGCTTCCTTTAATGGTATTTACTTAAGAAATAAAATGTCAGTACTTCCATTTGAGGAAATACTATTTTCAAATGGTTTTACAAACATCAGCTAGTTTATGTAGTGACCTTTGCAGTAATTAATAATATTGGATATCTCAACAAACAAACTACCTTCGCGTCTCAGGGTTGTGGGCGCAAACGATGCGAGGTGGGTCTTGCTCTACCTAAGTAGGGGAGGATCCAAGTCTTATTGTTGATTATGTGTAGAGCTTACCACTTAACAACACGTGGGCCATCTGCTCGTTCCGTAACTTTATCACATAAAAATCCAGTCGTGCCATACGTTGCCTGGAGTTGCCATCTGCTACACAGGCGCTTAACATCAAGGTATGAAGTCAAGCGAACCCCTGATATTGGCAAGAGAAACGCAAAACACTAAACAACCTAGATAAAAACCAAGTTTGCGAAATTTATCGTAATTGGGTACTGACTTGACAAAACTGGAATACTTACAACTTTTTAATTACACTCACTAGTAGGAGATATAGATGACTTCCGTAGAATTCTTAATTTCCCTAAAGACCGCGGCCGGACTAAGGATCGAAGCAGACGGGGGTTATTGAGAGGTGTAGTGAATCGACCGCTTATGTGTAGTGTAACTCGCAGTAAAACGAAATATATCGAGGTCCATCCGCAGGCTGTCTGGTAGAAATCGTTTTAAGCGAGAACACCGGCCATTTTACATTTCAGTTTTATGTTTTAATGACATGGTTTAATTTATTTAGTAAGGTAACATACAATAAAGAGTTTTATCTGTCTACTATCTACAATGGCGTCGCTATTGGAACTCCAAAGTTTGTTCAAAACAAACTTTAAAGAAGTATTAAGTAGAAGTATTGTTCGAAGTTTCTCCGTTGCCCTTCAAACGTGTATCCTGAGTCGTGCCCCGCAACAATTTAAACGAGACGCGATAGATATCGAATACGTGGAAAAGGACGAACAGTCAATGTTACATGTTTCAATATAAGGGCACGCGCACACTAGCCCAATCGCTTTTTTATTTGATAAAATTACGGAGCAAACAGACGGCCCACCTGGTGTAAGACTTAGACAACCATTTAGTGTTAAGTGGTGATTGCAATAAATTTTGTCAACTTATTGCTTGTAGTTGCGCGAAAGTTATTGATGTAGTAGATTTAACATGGAAAAAAAAATGTAGATCATCATCAGAGCTTTATCGAAGAAGATTTTGGCTTAAGCAAAGCTATAATTCTACGTCCATCGGTGGCGGTGGATTTACTGTATAGTGACTAAGCAGTCGCGACTATCTCACCTGGTGATTTGATAGTGTGCGCGGACACTAATAACTTGTCGAGTTAATTGCGAAACTGAAACTAACATGCGAGTTACAGCGGAGCGCTTTCCATGTTTGCTTATTACAATAAACTGGCATTTAATTAAAGCCTTTTTAAGCTTGTTTACGTACATGTTACTTAAATATCCTTTAATTTCTTATGTTGCGGTATCCGAAAAGAAGATAAATAATATCCTGAATAAGTTAATCAAAGCTCTGCCAAGCAATAAGTACCTTTTAGAATAATCAACGAATGAGCGTTTATGACAGTTATTTTTATAATTACGAATAATCAACCAATGAGAGTTCTTGACACATATTTTTGTAACTTGATCGGGTTTTGATAAATGACTGTGGTCGTTTATAGACGAATCACTAAGATAGTATTGAATCAAAATTTTAATAGATTTATAAGTTTATTTATTCTCCTTAGAATAAATAATAGCAACCTCCTGAAATGTTTTACTTTACGTTGTCAATTTTCATCAAAACTAGGTAAAAATATTTCTTTAAAAAGACAATAATATTCGGGATGAAATAAAAAAAACACGAGTATGAACAAAAAACACCCTGAAAATGACCAATTTAAAAGGAATAATTCTCGTTCGTTGGCGATAAAGTCGGTCTTTTTTAATTTCTGCGCAAAATATTTGATGAACATTATTGTATCGTGATTGCTTCAATAGGCGAGACGAAGCACGGGGCGACGCAACTGATCGATCACATGACTGCTTCAATTGGATCCCTAATTGCCCCAACGACGACCATATACCGAATACAGAAATTGAAACGATTGATAACGTACCTATTCCTACCACTATCGACTTTATTCGTGCCACACAAATTGCTGTTCACAATATATGACAGGCCTCACAGCTCAGTTGGTAGTAACTCTGCCTTCGTGGGGTCGTGGGTTCAATTTCCATCGAGGACAAACATATGTGTGACGAATATATATGTTTGTTCTGTTTCTGGGTGTTATATGTGTGTATTTAAGAAAAAAAAGTATATATGTATTATATCAGTAGTCTGGTTCCCATGATACAAGCTATGCTTAGCTTAGTTTGGGGCTAGATGGCGCTGTGTGAGATGTTCACCAATATGATTATTTTTATTAGAGCCACACAAATTACTGTTAACGATATTTATGAATATGTATTAAAACATGCAGTTTCGCCATTTAGATCGTGAATGTACCATAAACTTTTATCGCTAGTCGTAATGAATCCGCATGCTTCAATGTTGCCAGTTTTTATACAGTTTAATGCGTTTGCGCATCGTAATGACGTCAGAATATGGAGTGCGTGTTACGCTGCGGAGCTAGAATTAATTACGTAATTATAGATAATGTGGAAAGAAAACAAACGAACGACGCCCAGCCTGAGTTTTTTTATATATCATTTATGTGATAGAACGAGCTGAAGTACGAGATGACTCAAGTCGCAATACGTTGCGCCATCACCCCGAGACGGGGATGTTACGTCTTACCTGCAATTTCACCGGCACCCACTCCCTTCCACTGGAACACAGCAACACGAGTGCATCACTGCTTGGCGGCAGATTACCAGGTGTGGTGGCAGTACTTCTTCGGGCGAACTTGGCACAATTTCTACTGCTACTTTGGGTTGCTCCTTTCGCACCACCCTGGGGACAGGTGTAGGGATACAAAGGGCTATCACCTACAGACAGGAGCAACCTGGGCCCCCAAAGAGTATGAGTACTATATAACTACCCACTACTTCACATGTAGGTAGGTACTATAAGATATAATTGCGTGGCGTCTACGCAGTCGCGTTATCGCTTTGCTCGTGACAATAATTACATAGTACGAGAAGGTACGCGAATTAATTGGTTAATTATGTTTTAAGTAAAGCAATTTAAAAAAAAGTACTGTTCAAGCTTCAGATTTACTTGAAAAATGTGACGAAATATTAAAAGAGAATCGTTAATTTGATATGAAAGTCGAAAGACCTTAACCCTTGAAAGAACCTGGTATTTTAAGTCTCTGGATCTGGAGCTCTGAGAGCAATGTGGTACAGTCACATAATAACAGTTTTCCTTTCATTAACTTTTAATCCGCCTAATTCTTGTACTGCTTAATTAAAGTAGGCACAAGGTAGTTATGTATAAGGTTTCGTTGACATTTCTATGGGACCAAGTGGAAAGTATATACTTACACATAAAAAAATATATCAAATCGGCTTCATAAGTGTGGTTATGATATTAGAAACATAAAAAAATACAACCGACTTGAGAACCTCCTCCTTTTTTTGAAGTCGGTTAAATCGAAATATAAAAACTGGTGGCAAGACTGACAAGAAATTATGAAAAACAGTTTTAATGTAATGTTATTGGCAATTTCCGTTTACCGATAATTGTACGCAAATAACCTTTAAAATTTAAATGGAGTTGTATTTAATAAAGTTTACGACCAAAACAAAGTTCTGTTTATTGACCAAATAAGTCAAAAGACAATTTGGGCGGGTACTTTAATTAATTGATTTATATTATTACCCCTCAGGGTTTTTAATGGTCTTTCGAAGGGTTTATTCCTACCTGTCACTCAATTCTGTCGCCTTAGGGGGGCATACAGGAATTACTTGTTCGATCTGTCTCCTTGAAACTATTTAATAACAACCTGTATTTCTATTACTTAATTTGACTGTCTTGATACAAGAATAAGTTAGATTCGGATATTCAAACCTTAATATAACCAAATGAGATAGCTCTCGAAAATCTGTTATTCTACAAGATTTAGCTTTTATTTTCTATACCTTTCCTAAATTCAAATTAAATAAGACAAAAATCGTACAAATAAATAAATATTAGTGGACCTAGTGGGACCTATCACACCTTTTCACACAACGCCACCTCGCTCCAATTAAACCTAGCCTACACTGTGGGAACTAGATAAATGATAGAACACTATTATGATTTTCTTGTAAATACAATCATATAGCAACCAGTGATAAATCAAATATCTATGATCGTCTATGCATGTAAGGCAGAGTTACCGCCATCTGCGGCTAGTCATCATATGACCATAAGACACAGAACAAACATCTATGTTCGTCACACAAATGTTTGTCCTGGGTGGGAATCGAACCCACGACCTACAGGGCAGAAGGCCATGGTAACCTAATCATGTTTTCAGGTCAGCAGGATGAAAACAAGTACAGTCTGAGCAACGTAACAGCGGGCACTGGGGGGGCGAGGCTGTGCGCACAATGCGGGAAGGTGATCACGGAGAGGTTCCTCCTGAAGGCGATGGAGCGGTTCTGGCACGAGGACTGCCTCAAGTGCGGCTGCTGCGACTGCCGGCTCGGAGAAGTCGGCTCCAAGTTATATTATAAGGCGGACCTCATGCTCTGCAAGAGAGACTATCTAAGGTGAGCTAATCACACCACATACGGTACCTTTATTGTGGATATGAAGCGGTATAAGCGGTTTTTTTACTGAATGTCAAAGTTGAAAACTTTATTTCCATAGAATTCATAAAGAAATGGCTTGGAAACGTAAATAATATTCAAAACATAAGGTCACGCTTACTTATCGCTAAGTTTGACGCCTGTTCAAACCCTATCCGACCCTACATGCGGAAGAACAAACAAGAAACCCCTTACGGAGGGCTTCCTTTTTTTCGCGGCCACCTGCGGTCCACCTGGTGTTAAGTGGTAACCTCTGCCCATAACAAGCGATGCGACTTGGGTCCTCCCCTACTAGACACAACAAGACCCAAGACGGATCATATGCGCCCGTCACTCTGAGATGTGTAGGTGGAATGTCTCATGTGCCAGTAATTTCACCGGCACACCTTTCAAGCCGGAACACAGTAACGCGAACGCATTACTGCTTGGCGGCAGAAATGGGGGTGGTAGTACTTCTCCGGACGAACTTAACTTGAGTTCTACTGCTCTTAAATCTTAAGTGGTTTTTGGACAGTTGTAAAAATGCTTATTGCTTGTTGGAGAGCAATTGTGTCGAATATTATACTTCTTGATGTCACAAAGTAGAGGCTAGACCTCTTCATATTAACAGTTTTATTCCGTCTACCTACATTACTTGCGCAAGTGCGACAATGCGCACGATTTCAAGATTATAATGTCAAGCGTTCAAATCAAACCCACGATCAAATAAGGGAGTCACTCCATCTACTTGCTAGCAGTCGGCTTGATAAATTAATATGTAATTACTTTGCGCAGCGAATGAACTGACTTTATCGCCAATGAGCGAGAATGATTCCTCGTTATCTCGTAGTCAGGCGACATATTTTTTTCAGTTATTTTGATTTTAAAACTTAATTACTGAATCGATATTGATGAAATTTTTACGGGACTTATCTGAAAGAGTATCCTTTAAAATAACAAAGATTTATAAATAACGGAGATATGAGGTAACAAACATTTTTTTCCTCCTTTTTGAAGTCGTTAAAAAGATCCTTAGTGTCAAGAAGGTAAGGTTAGATATCATAAGGCGGTAACACACTACCAAGCCGCATCAAACACCTACATAATGATGTATAAATGTGGTTGAAACTTTATTGGGTGGGGTTAATACCATTCTCTTCAAATGTTACTCAAATACCACGTTTACTCACACATAAACGTGAAGTTACTAAATTGTAGGTTTTATACTCAGCTTAATTCGATAAGCCATAGCGTGAGCCTTAAGTGGTCATGGCATTTAATCTCAGTTAAAACAGGGTGTCCGTTAAGGCTTTCCCGAAAGGGGTAATTTATTTCCATAAGCACTTTACTAACCTTTTATAATTAAAAAACTAAAATCAGTAATATCTCATAATTTTCAAGCTGCATTTTGCTGTGCTATAATTTTGAGATCACGAAATTTATTTTCAGTCATTTCTTATTGTCATTTAATCAGGTTTATATAATATGGCGTTCAAACTATTTACTCAAGAAGACATATTCATAAACACCAAATCAAATTTAACAAATGTAATGCGTCTGAATAATGTAACACCCTTTTTAATGGCGTATTAAACTGTGGGACACCCTGTGCCTGGTAGCATGGTTATTAATATCAAGTATTTAAAATTAACGATCGTTATTTTTAACAGGTTATTCGGTGCCACGGGCAATTGTGTGGCGTGCAATAAAGTCATTCCTGCCTTCGAAATGGTTATGCGGGCGAAAAGTTTCGTTTACCATTTAGAGTGCTTCGCCTGTCAACAATGCAACCACAGGTACAAATATCGAGAGTACATTCTTGAAGTAGATTGCGTTCACTTGTATGGACGTAATGTGATGCACTTAGTAAGTTACATGATGACTGGCCTCGCACCTCAGTTGGTTAGTAACTCTGCCTTCTGAGCTGTGTAGGTCGTGGGTTCGATTCCCACCCAGGACAATATTAGTGAGACGAGCATTGATCTTTGTTCTGTGTCTGGGTGTTATTATGTATTTAAATGTATAATAATAATAATAATAATAATAATAATATTTATTGTCATATTTAAATAGTACAAAAACAAAATTCATGTTTTACAAATCGTGACCACTGAGACCTAAACTAAGCGCGAGCTTGTATTTTAGGTAACAGTGCTTATCCATCGGACGTCAAAATGATCCAGCAAACAGAATAAACGAAATTAGAACTAAATACAATTCTGTTTAGTACTCTTAAACCAAATAAAAATGAAAAATTTAAAAATAAAAAATAAAAGTAAGCAGTAATATTAAACTAGCTCTGTGTGTGTGTGAGTGTGCGTGTGTGTGAGTGTGTGTGAGTGTGTGTGTGTGTGTGTGTGTGTGTGTGTGTGTGTGTGTGTGTGTGTGTGTGTGTGTGTGAGACTGTGCGTGTTGTGCATGTTTACGAGTAGGATTGTGCGTGCGAGTGTATGTGTGAAATTCGCGTTGATGTATAAGTAGTTGAAATGCAACTCACAACTGCAGTGAAATGGCAACTGTAATAAGGAAAAAATTCAAAAGGCTGATTTTGAGATGCAACTAAATCACGAAATAATGCTCAGGAGTTTCTCTGTTTCATTATAGCTAATTGTAAGTAACCATTTCTTAACAGTAACTTTGCATTTCTGGAGTGTTAATGGATAAATTTGAAGCTTGCTATTTAATTTATTATACAGGAAACTACCCAAGAAACAGAAAAATCTATTTATAAAGATGGTCTTGAATTTATTTTGGGAACATACTTTATCATGGCGTCGCTTGCAACATGTAGCCGTATTAAAGGTAGTCAACGAATGTTGCCTTAAAATAATGCGGTGTATGAAAAGTTGACGAACATTTAGGACTCCGCATTCCTGGTATAGTTGAGTGGTCGGATAGTAAAAAGGTTTAAATATCGATACTTTTAAGACTGCTCTTTGGGCACGCTCAACCAATAACAATCTAGATTTAGTGGTACCACCCCAAGAAGTAATGCAATAAATGATAGTAGATTGGCATAAAGCATGGTAAACAGTTTTTATGGTGGAAAAGTCAGCGATATGACGAAGATTCTTAAAAACGTAGATTAATTTCCTGATTCTAGCAGACAACAATTCAAGGTGAGGTCCATAGCCCAAATTACGGTCAATGATAATACCTAAATATTTTACGGATTTGGTGGAAATCAGCTCAGGACAACTGCAAGGGGTAATGTGCGGTGGTGAACATTGATGGGCCACTATATTATGGGTCTGTGGTTGAATAGGAAGCGATGAATTGCGAATAGCAAAGCATATGTATCTGGTCTTGTCGGCATTTAAGGTTAATGAGTTTGAGTTAAGCCATGAAACTACGGTGTTGAGACCCGACTGTGCTATATCAAAAACCTCATCCCATTTATTGCCAGTGAAAGTGAGGGCAGTGTCGTCAGCAAACGAGATGATTTTACCCTGTAGTAAATTAAGATCACATAACTGATTTATGTATACTAAGAAAAGGGTTGGCCCCAAGACACTGCCTTGGGGCACACCGTGAGTTAGTGTAATCTCAGAGCTTACAACAGAGTCAATTTTTACAACCTGTGTCCTATCGGTAAGATAAGACTTGAAAAGTTCGAGCTGTAAACCTCGAATTCCCATAAATTCTAGTTTTTTTAGAAGTAGTGGAACAGAGACTGTGTCGAACGCTTTAGCGATATCCAAAAATATAGTTAGACACTTAATACCTTTATCCATATTTGTGGCAATAAAGTCAGTGAGTTGATGCACCGCATCTTCCGTTGATTTAGATTCACGGAAACCAAACTGGCAATTTGATAATAGCTGATTCCCTTCTAAATATTTTTTTAGTTGTGTACCGATTACCCGTTCCAAAATTTTTGAAAGAGTTGACAGTATGGATATCGGTCGGTAGTTATTGACACAGTCTCTATTACCATTTTTAAATATAGGGTTAATGATAGCTCTTTTGAAAACATTAGGGAAAACACCAGTTGACAAACATAAGTTGCAAACGTAAGTCAGTGGGGGCACAATAAAATCTTTATATTGTCTCACAAATGAAGCAGAAATCCCATCCCAGCCCACGGCACAGTTTGACCTCAATTCAAGGATTAATCGTTCTATTTCAGCTTCATCAGTACTTAGCAAAGCCATGGAGTTCAATTGAGTATCACTCGGTTGTAAAAACAGAGGATTACTATACTTTATCCTTTCAGCAAGGTTACTTCCCACTTGTGCAAAAAAGCTGTTAACTTTATTAACAGCAATGTCAGGAGAAGGGTTTATATGCAAAAGGTCATTTGTTGACTCCTTTGCTTTACCAATATTCAGTATATTTTTCAAAGATTTCCATAATAGTTTATTATTAGATACTGAATTAGTAATCTGTGAAGTTTCGTATTGCCTTTTCAATTTTTTGAGCAAATTATTACAGAAGTTGCGGTAACGTGTATAAGTTTGATTTAAGATCAAATTATCAGGTGACTTTTTAATTTTTTTATGCATATTGTCCCTGTTACGAATACAACGTAAAATACCAGGTGTTATCCAGGGTTTGATGATTTTTTTCCGACGTGGTATTTTTACAACTGTATTATTAAGTTTTAAAGCTTGAGACAGACAAGATACTAATAAAGTGGCTGCATCATTCACATTGTTCATACTATATATCGGACTATAGTCAAAATTAGAAAGGAAACTGCGAACCCCATCATGATTAGTTTTTGTAATCGAATATAATCTAGTTTCTTTCTGAGGATGTGAAAGAAGACAGCAAAGAACAGCGTCGTGGTCAGTAAGCGATGAAGTTATTATAAGTGTACGCGCAAATAATTTTGTTTTAAGGAAACAATGGTCTAAGCAGCTGTCATTACGGGTAGGGTATGTGTGTGCCGGTAGCAGACTATGAAATGCTAGAAGATTTAGATATTCTGATGTATGTGAATCTGATATATTTCTTGATATATTTATGTTTAAGTCACCGATAAGCATAATATTATTGAAAATTTTCAAAGAGCGGAGAATTTGATCTAAAGATTGTGTAAAAGGAGTCAAATTATGAAATGATGGGGGTCTATATATAGCTAGGATTGCAATACTATTATCAAGTTTCATTAATAAACAGTTAGCATCCTGAAACGCAGGTTCTTCAACAACAAGTCGCAAGTAACTTTTATAATAAATAACAATCCCGTCATTCTGGTTAAACAATTTACTGTTAGAATATGTTAAATAACCATTGAGGGTAGGTAAATTACTTATATGAGATAACCAGCATTCTGTCAGAATAATTACCTCACAATCTATTTTGATTCTTTCCATCAGCACCGCAAATCCAGCCCAGTTGGCAGAGATACTCCGAATATTTTGAGTTATCACTTTTAGATATCGATTTGGAAATTTCAACTCATTGTTACACTGTTCCGGGTCACATAATACAGATTCAGACACCGAGATACTATCAATATTATTAGCTAATGTGTCCAGATTATCGAATTTTATAGCATAAGGTTGTCACTTCACAGATAACTAAATTACTCAACAGTGATAAGAACAAGCGAAACCTGCAAACAACAATCATAAATAAATAGCAAAAGAACGAACACCATCTTCTCGCGGAATGTAACAAAAGTTTAAATATTATGAGTTTCATTAAGTAACTATCAGCACATAATAGGGTTTCCAATTTTATACGTAAATATTTTCGTTTACAAAAACGAAAACATGTGGGTGGGCACGCGAATTTGTTAGAAGAGTATGAATGTGTAAATGTCAATTGGTGTGTGGTACAAGTGATGAGAGCTAGTCGATACAAGAATAAAAAAGGATGTTTATATGACACAAAAATAAAATAAGTAAGCTTTCCCAAGACACAGAAAACCCGTAAATATGATCCCAAGATTAGTCATTGGACGCGTGCTTCGATCTTGAGCTCGTTAATTTGGTCTTCACTTGTGACTAAAACCAGGCTGGCTCCCACTTCCTTTCTCAGGAACACTCTGCCATTTGCCGTCCAACAAAATTTGTAGTTGTGGCTTTTTGCCAGTTCACGGGCTAAGAAATATAGTTTACGTGCACTGACTGTCAAGTGTTCGACAACATAAATAGGATTGGGTTTACCCTCTAGTCCAATGTGTAATGTATTGATTTTGTTAGTTTTGTTGGATGAGTTGAAATTTTTTACAGCAATCAAAAACTTTCGCTTCAGAATTGGCGTAGATAAGTTGGCAATAATAATCCTATTCTCTTGTCTTCCAGGTAACCTTCTTATATCCTTGATATCATTTGGTGCAATGTCCAATTTTACCGATTTGGCAATTTTATGAACGATATTTAATAAATCGTCAAGTTTTTCATCCGGTTTCACAGGAACATTCTTTATTTCGACGAAATTGAGACATGATTGTCTATAAATTTCTTCTATTTTATATTCTAATGAATTAACTTTTTGACGATATACCACAGAGGATTCCTCGAGACTTTTGATCTTGGTATTGACATCCTCGTATTGAGCTGCTATGAACTCAAGCGTTTTCTCAATATCAGAGTTAGATTTTTTAATCTCGTTATTTTGGTTTTTTACTTGAGTTACATCCGTCTGGAGTGTACTCAGAGAGGAAGCCTGATCAGATTTCAGATTACTCAGTAATGACATAATTGTCGAGTCATGTTCTTCTTTCCACGTTTTAAGCATATTTTGCATTGAAGCGTCTTGCTCATCTTTCCATTTACATAGCATTTGTTTCATATCTTCCTTGAAAGAGCTAATTTCATCACTCGTCCCATACTCACAACGTCTCCTCTTGAAGCGGTTGAAGCTATTAAGGTCCTGGATGCTGTGTTTTTCCCCACTCGATAAGGTCGGATCGGAGCCATGATGAACAGGTCTTCTAACTGGTGTTCTGTCCATTATTGAATTTGAGGATGAGAGTTACAAATGTTAAAAACGCTGATGCTCTTGACTTAGACACTCGTTGATTTGTTTGTGAACGCTAGTAGTTTATGTGCTCCTGGTACATTGAGTTCAAGTATAACTCTTAAAATATTATTTTTGTGTGAATTTAAATTTATTTAACGAATATTTAGCACGATAAAACACGTCAACTTCGCACCAATGTCCGACGAAGAATCCAAGTATGTAATTACAAAAGCTATGCTTACCTTAGTTTGGGGCTAGATGGCGATTGTGAAATGTCCACCAATACAAAAATAATAATAGGTACACTGATTGCGTTCTAAATTCGAACCAGCGCCTTTTATTTTGAAAGTTGTACGTTTATGCCTCTCTACAAGCATGCTCTCAGGGATGGCTTGCATAAACTAGCATCGACTTACGAAATATCGGTAGGAATATGATTGGTTTTTATTAAAATGCTTTGAAATTAGAAAGACTACCTTAATAATGGCCTTGCATGATCTTGCATACTGCTAATGGCCTCATAGGCTCCAACGTATGTACGGACTTCTTATATTATTCTATATAATTTTTTTTCTATGTCATTGAAGTGACGGAACGAACTGACGGCCCACCTGATGTTAAGTGGTAACCGCCGCCCATAGACATCAGCAATACCACTCGAGTCCTCTCCAAAGTACGAGATGACTCAAGTCGCATTGCGTTGCGTCCATCACCTTGAGACGGGGATGTTACGTCTCATGCGCCTGCAGTTTCGCCGGCACCCACTCCCTTCAACCGGAACACAGTAATACGAGTGCATCACTGCTTGGCGGCAGATTACCAGGTGTGGTGGCAGTACTTCTCCGGGCGAACTTAGCACAAGTTCTACTGCTACTTTGGGTTAATAGAGATATAATAGAGAAACAATATGGGGAATGACGTTAAACATCAGGTCATCAGGTTTTCTCACATATTTTCTACCTATCCAATTCTGGATAATTGATAATACTATTCCTACACAGGTTTTGCGTTGGCGATAGATTCTACCTTTGTGACAACAAGATCCTCTGCGAATACGATTATGAAGAGAGGCTAGTGTTTGCAAGCATGGCTGCCAACCCTAGCGGGCTGGCTCACATCCGACGGCAAGTCAGCGGATTACAGGTAAATGGCAATAATATTATTTCGGATTTTATTCCTTATGACTCGATTGATGACACGATGTTTTCCTTCATTTGAGAAAGTGGTATTGCTCAAAAATCTACTAAAATACTACTAAAAATAACATTTCAAACAAACCTCACTGATTCGTCTGGATTGGAACCTGCGACCTCCGGGCTTCCGGATTCGGACAGTGATCTGTACCATTAGGCCACTACGTTATCGACTTTTAGAATGATGACGTGTACTTACCGATGTCATTTATATAAAACTAGCAATTTTGTGTTATTCGATCATTACTAATGCAGTGTCATAATTTATTTCCCACCACGTCAGTAGAGCTATATTAATGTAGTGTAGAATTTTTATAGTTTCCGGAGAGTACTAGAATAATTTATTATAGTCTTTATTTTTAGAGTAGGTTCCCGGAAGTGATAGGATATATATAGGATATATATATATATAGGAGCTCGTAGCTAAGTGATCAGGGTTTGCTACAAAACGGGACTCTGGTGATCGATCTCAAAGGAACTAGAGACTTTTGCTGAAACACTGCTTTTCGGTTTTGGCTATAAAATAGCAGTGTTCTAAAAATTGGGACAAGCTTGTTAAATTGTTCTATTATCATTTCTGAGTCAGGAATCTTGGCTCAGAAACAACCACATTATCGACACAGCAGCGTCACATTCGATTACTTAATTTTTTTTTTTTAAATATACTTAAATCATTTTAGGGGTTTCTTGTCTCTTCTTCCCCATGGAAGGTCGGATAGGGTTTGAACAGGCGTCAAACTTAGCGTTAAGTACGCGTGACCTTATGATTTGAAAATTATTGTCGTTTACAACCCATTTATTTATGATTTCAATGGAAATAAGGATTTTGACTTTGACTTATTCAGTTTCTTTAATGTATGATATTTTATGGTGAAAAATTTGCAGCAGGGTAAGATGGCCGATCTGATGTTAAGCGGTAACCACAACATATTGGGGTTCTTCCCCTCCCCTGAGAAGACCACGTCGCATTGTACTGCGTCCGTAACTTTGTGACGTGAAGGTTGAATGTCTCATGTGCTTGTAATTTCACCGGCAACCACACGATTCAAACCGGGACGCGTTGCTGCTTGGCGGCAGAAAAAGTGTGTGGCAGATTTCCCGGGGCAAACTTGGCACAAGTTCAGCCGTCAAAATAAATCTATAGATTTGACATTGAAATTGTTAGAAACTGACTGAAACAGAATTTAAGTAATCACTCCAGAGATCAGTTTGTTTAGCAATAACGCTTATTCATACAAAAGTTTCACTTTATCTCCATAAATGGCCAACTGCAGCCAGAGAGGTTTCGTAATTGGGATGACCGTTTTTATCGGCAACATAATAAGTTTGTATTTCATATAACCTGAAGCAGAAAGAGAAAACAATCAAATTACAAGTACAAACGTAACTTTCCGATATAAATATAATCAGAACGCGCTAACTCAACACGACATGAGTTCCAACTGGCTTTCAATGCGCGGCGCCTCCGCCGGGCTCATGAGGAGTCCACTTACCATTGAAACAGGGCTCATTTTCCAACGTTTGGCCAAAATAAAGGGCACGTGAAAAAGTCGACTCGGGAGTAAATAAACCCGCAAGGACACTGTTAGTGGGAGATTCTATCTCTCTTTATTATGTTTCTTTTGTGATCATTAATCTTTCTCGTACGAACGCTTGTCGGAATGCGAATGTGGGGGAATCTATTTCATTTTATGAGCGCGAGTGGGGGCCCATTCAGCCGAGCGACATTTCTAATCGACTTTTTGATTGCGCTCAGCAACGGTCTTCTGTTCAGCTTTACAACGGAATCGTACGTTGAATTTATAACTTAATCCGGATTATGTTCGAAAAGCACAATGTCGTTGCTATCTTCCTTACTTACTTCCAGTTCTTAAACTTTTGCCATCGATTAAGACGTAATTCAAATTCCTCTACATGGTAACTATAATCACACTTATCGTATACACCACTCGTTTATATACACCGTAGCAATCTTAAGGTACAACTCAGGTCACAAAGGAAGATTTATACGCTTACTCTTATACCTTACATAGTTATAAGACCAGCGTTGTGGTAGCCTACGGCTATTACATATGATATTACAATTTAAGTATCTAGTGTTGTGTTATATTGTTCTTAATAGCTACAAATAAAGTTTTCTTTCTTTCTTTACTTAGTCCTAGCTTGTCACTGAAGATACGACAACAGTTAATAACCATCCAGTATTAACATGACAGAGAGAAAGGTACTCAGTTCAATACGTGTTGTCTGTGGCAGTCTCCCGGCGGCGGCGGCGGCGGCGGCGGGTACGTGGGCGGCGTGGGGTGCGCGGGCGCCCCGGGCGGGCCCGCCCTCGCCGACAAGGAGGGCGGAGGGTGCGCCGGCGCAGACGACGCGTCCAGCGGGTACGGCAGCCCCCCGGACCCGGACGTGTGTGACGCAGCGCGATGACCGGCGGTCTCGCGCCGACTGCTCGCCTCGGTAACTAATCATAATACCTATTGGTGGACATTTCACACATCGCCATCTAGCCCCAAATTAAGCTAAGCATAGCTTGTATCATGGGAACCAGACGAATGATATAATACTTATATACTTTTTTTTGTAAATACACATAATACATATTAAGACCCAGACACAGAACAAACACCTAGGTATATTCGTCACACAAATGTTTGTCCTGGGTAGGTATCGAACCCACGACCTACAGCGCAGAAGGCAGGAATACCAACAACTGAGCTATGAGGCTAGTCAACATAGTCTATTTTTATGTTAACTAGTGACGGAACGAGCTGACGGCCCACCTGATGTTAAGTGGTAACCGCCACCCATAGACAACAGCAATACGACTCAAGTCCTCTCCACTAAAGTACGAGATGATATTAACTAGTTACTCTTTATTGATATTAATTAGTTTTACACGTTTTTTTTTTTGTTTCAGGTAAAGCCTCATTGAGTTGTGAGACAGAGTCGCGTTCGGCAGACACCGCACCGCTTGAAAATCGGCTTTACTCATCTATTTGTAAAGATTCGTCTTTGTTTCAATATCGATAATGTCTACAATTGGATGGCGAATAGTGGTCGCCTTGACAGTACCAAGCCCGCCGGTAAAGATATACACTAAAAGCTTCACGGGATAATAAGTTATGGAAATCAAATTGTTGATAGTTCTTAATTTGGCTTCATATTTTGTTTTGTATGTTACGTTTGATACCCATAAGCATTTCCAATGGAATTCAATTTGCATAATCTGTTCTTGGAAATTAGTAGGGTGAGCGAGCGAAAGCAACCTATCTATAGACTGTTATTGTTGTGACATAATAATGTATTTTTAAACGGTTTTATTTAGCTCGACCCGTACGAAATTTATTTATTTATTTAAGTATCGCCCTTCCGTTATAAATGTTACGAAGGTGAAACGAATAAATATTTTTGACTCGATTCTGTTGATACCAAATAAAACTTAATTTTGATATCTCGGCAATTACATATTTTGCTTTGGCACCAACAGAATCACCCTCAGAAAAATATATATCGAGGAAAATTGTATGCTAAATTCAGTTTATGTATAAACGGCCTTTGCACTATCAGCTAGGTCATCCGTCGAGATATTTAGGGTCTGTGTTAACAGACGGCACTATCAGGTCATCCTTTGAAAGATTTAGGGTCTGTGTTAACAGTTTGATGTCTGTATTACGGCCCTAGTGTAAAACCGACTAAGTGCTGAATATCTCTAAAAGCGGCTCGCACATTTGCTGGCGGGCGGCGCGGCACGGTTATGCGACCACTTACGAAGTGTCCGGGATGAGTCGCGATAACGTGTTAGAACACGATATTTCCATTATGTATACGATTTGAGCAGTTGTTTACATGTAAGATAGTGAGCGTGGGCCGGCTGTTTCGGCATTAGCAAACGTAGAGACGCCGTGTCGCAGCTCTTAATTCAAACATTGTTTTAAGATCGAACACGTATGAATTTTGCCTTTCCTTTTTTTCTTTGTTTTATGTTATGGAAGTTTAATATCTTTTGTAATTTCGAAAAATATATAAGAGAAGCTAACTTTATTATTGTAAATAAAATTATGTTTTTAGTTAAAAAAAAAATTTTTTATTGACTTTTCTGGTCGCACAACGATTCATGTTCAGATTAAAATGTAATTTTAAAATCGATCTCATTGTTATGGATTGTACGTATTACAGAGGTAAACGTTAATGTTGTTATCATACAAGGTATGAATTCTCTTTGTGGAAATTTTGGGGAGGACGCACACTTTTTGTCCATATCGACTGGCCGCAGGAACTATAAGATTTCGATAAATACACGACCCAAGTACCTATGTGTTTGTTTATCATTTAAATTATGAAATAATAGTAATTGATGTTTGACCTTTACAATGTATTGTAAAACAAACAAGAAACAAAAATATCAGTCACACCAAAATCGTAATTAATTGTTTCTTAATAATTAATACAAATTCTACTGGTATAAAATATTGCCCATTCATAATTTACTTACACTATCATAAAACAGCCATATTTGACGTTGATCATTCGGAAACTGTTATCTTTTTTAGTATCATTACATCATTAAATATGTATTAAATGGCTTTTGAATAAAAATTGGCATAATTACGATCTGCTTGCGTCATTTCAGTGCTACGGGATAAAAATTCGTAAACACAAATGACGGGGGGTTACAGCTGTCTCTATCGAGTAGCTGTCACTGTGTTGTTTGAACTTTCCGTTAAATCCTATGATAGCTAGAAAACACCTACATACATTTAATACAGATTGATTATAATGACTATAAGCTAGGTAGTCCATGAGATCATATATATTGGAATGTCTAAGTGTGCGAAGTCCCTTAGTTTATGGTTTATTTTTTGATCAGTTATGTTTTTGTACCAAAGATAAGCTTCCGTTGATTTTTTTATTTGTAGGCAAATAAATAAAATGTAGATTATACGATAGTGATATATTTGGTACTTTGAAGTGGTGCAATGGTTAGTTTAGTAATTTTCTGTAAATAAAATTAATACTTTCACTATCTTAAGAAATAACATTGAAATTCCTTTCTACCAGCTTCAGTGAATGTTGTTCGCATATATGTAATAATTATCTACGATCATAGCAGTTTTATAAATTTATGTTCTGTTACAAGAGTTTGAAACACTTTTTAAAACTAAACTATGGTAGAGTATGAACCAAAAATGAACCGTAAAAATGGAGTTATCTTAACGGGAACTAATAATCAGCACATCTCGAGCGTTAAATCTCATTCAATTACTTTAAATAAGTATTACATTATACCTTAATATAACTGCAAAATGTTCTCTTTTATTCAAATTGTTAGTTTATACGAAACAAATTAAAAACATTCAAGATGAACTGGTAATTCCACGAAGGTTCATTTTTCAAACTCTAGAATGCCATATAATTAAATCTATAATGTTATAAGATTTAAAAAAAAACCTGTTGAATAGAATCGTTGTAAAGTTGTATGTATGTAAAAAAATTGGATTGTTTAATACCCACAATATGAACTAATGAAATAAAGTAATTAATTATAATTTCTTGTATATCACACATCGACAGATTAATCGAATCAATTCTTTTCAGTCACGGTCAATAGTGTAAATATAAATATATTTATTTAATGATTACAATATGAGTTTCATTTGAGAAGAGGGAAGTACTTTAATTACTTAGTAGTACATATTTTTTAGTTTTTTGTTTATTTGCCCCCAGCTTATGGTAGGACTATAGATACGAACATTCATAAAAAAATTATGAAAAATACTACTAATATTTGCATTGAAAAATATTTTGCACGTAACGCCTGGATTGAGAGCTGGCAATTAAGGTTGACAGTACAACCTTAGCTTTGAGAAGGAATGTGCGTCATGTGCCTAAAATTTCACCGGAACGCCTCAACATCATACTACTCTGTCTATCTATTGGAGTCACTGGTTCTCTCAAACCGGTGTGGTGAAAGGATTATAAGTGCATCAAGATGCTCCTTTCGTGCACTTGACACGTCTTCGAATTTTCAGTTCTAGGACATGTCGGTTTCTCACGATGTTTTCCTTCACCGTTTTGTGAACGTGGTATTGCGCACATAAAATTTGCCCGTCGTGATTTGAACCGGCGACCTCCGGATTGAAACTCGGGGTCAGTACCACTAGACCGCCACGCTTTCGATCATACTACTAGGCTAGGGCTCCATTCGAGTAGTCTCAACATAACAGAATAATAAACAATGAGCTTATAACTTATAACTGTTGTTTTAGCCTGTTTTCTAATACGAACATGTAAGACTAAAGTGACCGGGATGTTATGTATTAAAATATGATTAAATATATACATAATTTTATAATATACAAGAATTTGTATACTGTCTGAAAATGCAATAATCTATCATCTTGAGTGATCTTTGTGAAACAATTTGACGTATCAATCAAACAAAATTCTCAATAAGCTTTAGCGAGAAAAGCTTGTTCTAAAAGCACTTTGTCCAGATTATTAAAAACTCGTTTGTTGGGTCCTCGAGCCTGTCCAAAACAATCTCAAGACTAACGAGATGTTTAGTTGTTTGCAGTTTAAATACGGACTGTAATGTAATTTTAATGAGCTCACAAAAATGTGCGCGCATCTTCGTATGTATGCGCGGGCGCAATTATCGCCCGCTTGTTGTTTTGTCTGGCGGCTTTAGTGACTCGTTTGTCGTGTCTAAAGAAATAACGACTCATTAGTATGTTAATGTACAGGGTGCTCTATAGGCTGATACCTAGATCGAAAATCTTGAAGTGAAATTCAATATTTTATTTGCTAGGAAGAAATATTTTTTGTGTTTATATATTAGTAAAATTTTAGGAACAAGCCATATTCCGCTAACAAATAGCTTGCAAAAATTTTAAGCGATTATTATTTAATAAGCTCGGAGCTATCGGAAAAGGTATTTTCTGTTCAGTTTTAATGAAATAACGACATATAGGGATTTTAATATGTATTATATGTCTGTATTTACAAAAAAGTATATGTAGTCTATCAGGTGTCTGGTTCCCAATCTAACCCTCATGTTAGGTTCTTGGTACAACGATAAGTTAAGTACCTAAGGTGTTATCTGAGTAAAATTGGATTTATCTGCATAATACAAGTTAAATATAAATTGGCAATTTATATTTAAAGCTATTAAGGCACATGAATATTGCAACTTCTTAGTGAGTGGTGACCTAAATCAAATTTAGATTTTTATGTTTCCTACTATATAATTACATTTCACAATGGCTTTCAAATAAGGCCAAAATTGGATAGAATGCGGTGAGTTATTGGGAACCACGAAGAACGTTCACCCGTGAAAAACTCACTTAAACTTTTTTAATTAAATTTCAGATTTTTTCCCCCAATCCCAAGACTGGCTTTATTCAAAACGCTGTATTAATTAGTCTCACTGAAGACTAATGACCAGCGTAATCGACTTTCACGGGGTTCTGCATTCGACCACCGTCAACTCCAAACTTCTAGGCAGTAATGAATTTGGCCTCGTCGAGGTGAAATTTTATGCTGTGAAAGGAAAATTTCAGTTTATGAACTATTTGTGGAAGGTGCGTTTAATAGCGACGATTTGCGAGTGGCGGCGAATTTGATTTTAAACACTTTTCCTTGGTTTTCATCCTACATTTTTCGTACATTTTCTCGAGGTGTCGAGCAACGTATATCCTTTTTCATCAGCCATATTATTACCCAACCAAGCAAATCTATCTCGTCTCTGTCTCTGTCAACCGAGCATGCTTTGAAGATGCTCTCAAAGTTGGTTAAAAATCCAATATACTCCTTAATAACCACTGTGTAAGTAAACATCTAGCAGGCTCTTAGTGAAGCAACCCCGCTAATGTGTTTGATCGAAGCGAAGTGAAAGCAGCCGTCTTTGTTTGCGTTTAATTAACGAAAACGCTTTGCAGACGATCATTAAGCCAACCAATGGATTACTTCGGCTCATTCATTGAGCTGAATTGCTCACTGGCTATTTGGTACCTTGCTTTACCTTGTGTCACGTGTACCCATGTTTTTAATTAGGTACTATTTGTGCTGTTATTTAAATTATTATTGTTTTTGTGTTGTATTTATTTTTGTAATGACTGCTAGTGTTATTATAATGTAAAAATTGATCTCGTGTCTGAAATCCTACTAATATTATAAACGTGAAAGTTTGTATGGATATTTGTTACTCTTTAACGCTCAAACAAAAAAAAATGAAATTTGGTACCAAGATAGCTTATATCCTGGATTAACACATAGGCTACTTTGATCCCGGAAAAGTGCAGTGTTCCCGTGGGATTACTTATTCACCGCGGGTAACACCGAGGGGCGCAGCTAGTAAAGATATAGTATTATTATTTATAATTTAAATTTCCCATTTTAGAAGAAAATTAAGTTAGATATACCTTGCTTAGATTGTTCAATTCATCTCAAAGTTTCAACTGACCGGCCTCAAAGCTCTGCAGTTTGTAGCAAGCAACTTGGATTGGAGATGTAGAGCTAGGTCGTGGGTTTGACTCCCTTTCCCATTGTGTAACGAACAGTAACACGAAAATTGATGTTTGATCTGTTTCTGGATGTTAATAAGTATTATTAAGTAAGTATTATTCAATGTATTTACAAACTATATATAATTATCTGGTTTAACAAGCAGTAGCTTAATTTGGGACTCGATGGCGTGTGAAACATCTACCAGTGAGCATATAAACTTGCAATGTAATCGGCTTGGGTCAGACTTTTTCATGAAATATTATTGAGGATCAAACATTCACGTCTTAGGGAGAACCTAAATAGGCCATTTTCGAACTTTTGGGTTACGCTGTCTCGGAAATGACCAGTGGTGAACTTTTCTGCGTTGTTTTCCCACGAATGACTCAGCTAACACTTTTTTTTAGTACTCAAGTAATCCGATAGCGAGGACAAATCTTAAATCAACGATTTTTTGTTTATTTTTATTTGATGTGGGTAATAGGACGTGCTCACGGCCCACCTGATGTTAAGTGGTTACCGCCACCCTTGGACAACAGCAATACGACTCAAGTCCTCTCCACCAAATTACGAGATGACTCAAGTCACATTGAGTTGCGTCCGTCACCCGAGACGGGGATGTTACGTCTCATGTGCCTGCAATTTCACCGGTACCACTCCCTTCCACCGGAACACACCAACACGAGTGTGTGAGATTCAACATTATATATATGTATATTAGAAAACGAAGTGTGAGCTAATAAAATATAAATTCAAAAGTAGGTATACATTTATACTCCATTCTTACAACATAGCAAGTGTATGCTATTATTAACAGCTGATTATAAGAAAACTCAAAACTCAGGTATATAAAATTGATAATAGTTTCAATAAAACATTACATAGGTTTACACTGAACAGTATCAATACTATATCCTTTATATTTGAAACTACACACAACATAATAACTAGGTACTTAGCTTTATCGTTCCGTGGTCCGTCGGCGACTGTTTGGGCAGCAGCTCCGCTCTGTTCGACGGTCGACGGTCAACTGACTTGTTTGGCCGGGCGCCTTGGCTTTTATTGTGAGTTGTAAACAACAATCGGCTTTACGAAGTTGTATCCGACTCACTTCGTGAGTCGGACTTTGAGAACGGCTATTTGGTACATACTACCTTCACATATTTACACATAATGATATCTGTTGCTATATACATAGTAATATAACGAAACAACCTATGTAAAAACACAAATAATAACTTATTACTAGCAACAAGTTTCAACTATACGTATTTTATCATATAAATAATGACTTTCAGACCATGTTGGATATAAATACACACATATTTATGTTATTATTTCAAAATAATATAACACGGCCATTCTGACCAGTACTTCGCTCTCGAAGTACCATCTCTTTAAATTGTTGTAAGTTGTATTTACAATTATTATAATTATTACACTAAATATTGATACTGTCTTACTTATACCATCAAGGGACAACTATCAATGGTCTGAAACTTTCTGTAGTTCCACTAAATCTAGTACTGAAGGGACAGTTATCAGTTATAGTATAACAATATGGTAATTTGCTTTAACGACAATAGTATCTAGTCCCAGCACCTGCAGCGCATGGTGCGGACTAGAATAAAGCAAAAAACTTTCTGCAGTTCCAACTAACTATAACTTATTGTATTATATACATAAATTCATTGATACTGTCTTTATCCATCAAGGGACAGCTATCAACGGTCATTTGCTTTAGCGACAATAGTATCTAGTCCCATCACCTGCATCGCATGAAGCGGACTAGAATAAAGCAAGTAACTGTACTGCAGTTCCAACTAAATATAACTTATTGTATTATATACATAAATTCATTGATACTGTCTTTATCCATCAAGGGACAGCTATCAACGGTCATTTGCTTTAGCGACAATAGTATCTAGTCCCATCACCTGCATCGCATGAAGCGGACTAGAATAAAGCAAATAACTGTACTGCAGTTCCAACTAAATATAAGATTCATCATTTTTTTTTTTTATGTAAACTTAATTTTCATATTATACACCTCATTTATCATGAGTATTCGTTTCTCTCATTTCATTTTCATTGTATATTGTATTATACTCATCATCTTCACACCATTTTCCTGCCCTTATCCCATTACGCTACATTTTTTTTTTTTTTTTTTTTTTTTTTTTTTCGTTTCAGTCTGTCAGATGTCATCTAAAAACCATTTACGAACAATTTCAAAAATATTTAGTATAACCCCTTATTTCATCATTTTTTTTTTTTTAACTATTGTTTGTAGACATAAAAGCTGGTAAGCCAATTTACGATTTGCCCTTACATCGGCGATTTACTGAGAGATATCAATCGAAACCTAATCAAAATATACTTGGAATATTTGCATTAAAAACCACTTAACATCAGGTGGGCCGTCTGCTTGTTTGCCTATATAATCACATAAAATTATTTTGAAATCTCAAAAAGAATCTATTACATGGTAGTTTTTCAACAATCACATATGGCCCTTTAATCACCTATGCTGTAGGTTGTATTGGTTAAGCCTTGTAGTATCCGAACGCTCTTTGAACTTATTAGCGACGTCTGTGACTGCTGAGCTAATTTACGATCAGCGTGTACATATATTTTTTGGTTCTAGTGACTCATCTATAACATTAGTTAGCTGAGCTTTTATGGATGGTATGTTTATCTACCTATTAGCAATCGGATGGTAGAAAACCCAGTATATTTCTGAATTTCTGAATGGTTGTGTGTAAATATTATGTAGGTACTTTCCAAAGAACGTTCGGCCATTCTGATAATCAGCCGTTGACGTGGTAACATACCGTTAAACTTGACCATTACTGCGGGGGACTACTGTTGAAAATCGTATGACGTACAATTTGCAATTCTGCTTCCCAACTGTTGTGACGCTGCGCCATCCTAGGTCCAATGCAAGGGAGCTGATGGCACTGCACCAGCTATCAGCACCACTGTCATTCTTGTCTGGATCAAACGGTGGCAGCATCACGTCATCGCCACGATG
Source organism: Chesias legatella (assembly GCA_947359385.1). NCBI lineage: Eukaryota > Metazoa > Arthropoda > Insecta > Lepidoptera > Geometridae > Chesias > Chesias legatella. Next base: position 3,178,645 of record OX375768.1, on the reverse strand, counting down.
CCGATCGTAGACTCCTTCTTGGATAGCCTTTAACAGGCCTTCCACGACCGCTGGGTCCGTCAAGAAGCTTCTGTGATGATAATCACGTTGAAGCGGTAGCTAGAACAAAAAAATGTATTAATACTGGCTGAAGGTAGCATCCCACTTCTGATGTGAGATTCAACATTATATATATGTATATTAGAAAACGAAGTGTGAGCTAATAAAATATAAATTCAAAAGTAGGTATACATTTATACTCCATTCTTACAACATAGCAAGTGTATGCTATTATTAACAGCTGATTATAAGAAAACTCAAAACTCAGGTATATAAAATTGATAATAGTTTCAATAAAACATTATATAGGTTTACACTGAACAGTATCAATACTATATCCTTTATATTTGAAACTACACACAACATAATAACTAGGTACTTAGCTTTATCGTTCCGTGGTCCGTCGGCGACTGTTTGGGCAGCAGCTCCGCTCTGTTCGACGGTCGACGGTCAACTGACTTGTTTGGCCGGGCGCCTTGGCTTTTATTGTGAGTTGTAAACAACAATCGGCTTTACGAAGTTGTATCCGACTCACTTCGTGAGTCGGACTTTGAGAACGGCTATTTGGTACATACTACCTTCACATATTTACACATAATGATATCTGTTGCTATATACATAGTAATATAACGAAACAACCTATGTAAAAACACAAATAATAACTTATTACTAGCAACAAGTTTCAACTATACGTATTTTATCATATAAATAATGACTTTCAGACCATGTTGGATATAAATACACACATATTTATGTTATTATTTCAAAATAATATAACAAGTGCATCACTTCTTGGCGGTGGATTACCAGGTATGGTGGCAGTACTTCTCCAGGCGAACTTAGCACAAGTTTTATTGCTACTTTGGGTTACTCCTTTCGCACCATCCATTAGCAACAAATCCAGACGACACTGCGATTATCTACGTGTTTTCACTTATAAGCTTATGATTCGAAGAGCAACTAATAGCTCATTACAGTGATTTATTGCACAACTACCCACATGTACAGCGATCAGTCGAATCATTTGAATAAACGAAGTCGCCTCGTTACGGTGGATCTAAGGATCGAACAAATTGCCAATTAGCGGCGCTTCGGCCGCGTCGACTAGCGCCGACAACGTACCCAAGAAAGGGGGAAGTGACGTCATAGAAACCAGACAATCTAGAGTGTGAAATATCAAGGACCAATTTTATCCAATTTTTTAGACATTTATGGTAGTATACCATAGTCTGAGTGGCTGAGCTGTTGGTAACCTCTGTCTGCATAGCGAGGCGTCCAGGGTTTGATTCTTGCTCGGGACAGCGTGTGGCATACTATTTAGTATCGGGTCTTGAATGTTTATATCGTGTTTAATTATTGTATCTGCGTCAAAGTGACTCCTATTGCATGGTATGAGCGTAAATTATTTACTTAAAAAAATCTACAGATAACGAATTAACAAAATTACCGATGTAACAAAAATTAAAATAACCTATTTCATTCCCCACTTAGTTAAGACCTGGTTGTAGATGCATGGTACTATGCACATAACTTTGTAAAATATAGATGGAACATAGTAATGACAAGCCTATTTAGCAGTGTGTAATCGATGAACGTTATACATATGTATATGTGAATTTTTATGGTATCCTCCGTCCATAACGAAAAAAGTATGCCTTAGAACTTCCCCTACTAATGAAAAGTTTCAAGTTGTATCTTATTACGCCCACCAGCATAAAGATGAAATATAGTAATGTAACTTCCTCGTGGCTGAAATAGATACGGCGGCAGTTCAAAGAAAAACTCACGAGAGTCCTGATACAAAATTGTAATTATAAAACTGACTAGCATCACAGCTGGTAGCAATCCTGCCTTTTGCACTGTAGGTAGTAGATTAGGTTCCCATCCAGACAAACCTTTGTACTAAGTATTTACAACAGGTATGTAAGTCATCTATCAGTTAACTGGTTTCCATAGTAAGATATTCTTAGATTGGTACTAGATGGCGCTGTGGGAAATGCCCATCCACAATATATTTTACGTCATAAGCTTACACGTCATAGAACGTCTGTACAAACTCTTAATTTCGGTTGTTCTGACTTGCACGAGATTCGTCCAAACCACGCTCCGGTGACTAAGATCTAAGCACAGCAACCATTAATGCCTTAATTTTCTTGAAAGCAGTTTAAAAATACTTTTCCGTTTTAAAACTTTCACATGAAAGGCGGTGACAAAGGAACAGAAAATGTTTAGAGAGTCTGATGCAATTAAATAATTTCACATTGGTTACATTATTTGATTCGGTTTCTTATATAGGGGCTAAAAAGGTATCTAAGATAAAAACGTATCTGAATGACCCAACGTTGGTAAATCAGATACGGCGAGAGCTCGAAAAATCGACTCAGAATAAAACCGATTTTGCTCTCTCTTCCAATATATAATATATATCCAATATATAAACAAGCACATGCTTGTAACAAATAAAATATATAAAGTAGGTATTTTTTTCTGCAGGGTGGAATAATAAAGACAGTAAGGAAGCTCTTTAGATTTTAATTAGAATATTGTACAGTGTTTTTGTTATCATATCGAAGATATTGTGAACGACCTATAGATGGTTACTGGCACCCAAATGTTAGAGTTGTAAACAACATTGAAAATATACTGTATTTACTGTTGAAACTGTTGGAATGTATCCCCATCCAGTAAATATACAATCCAATAAACATTTATGAGTAGAACAGAGATGTTTGGTCTGTGTCTGGGTAAAATATTCAATAAGTAATATAAACATTTTGTACGCCCGCCCGTCCGAATATCTATTTACCTCCGGAATCTAACGACAGGACAATCCATGGTTTTCCTTGTCCCGGGGGGAGACTCGGGGAGACGTCCAAGAGTGTTCAGTATTCAGAGTATCGCAAATGTAACTTTCGGTTCTTTTCATGGCTAAAGTATGTTGGCGGCAATCCATAATGGGATCGCCATTATTCTTGCCATTAATTCCGTGGCCCGCTTCCGTGCATTAGCGGGCAGCGACGGCGCCGACGCTGCCAATCCCCGCTACACAATACTGCCACTTAGGATGTGATATCATGCCGTGGCTGACGTTTTAAGAGCTGTGCGAATGTTAGATTAGTCCCAGAGTAGGTACACATGAAACTACTTTGTTCGGCTTTAATTAGGAGTGTCCTAATAATTGACGTTTCCAAGCCATTTTCTTTATAAAATCTATTTTTCTTTTTATTTTATTTTTCATACAGAATATACAGTTCTTATAATAAATAAGTGAACTCTTAAAATTACTCATACAGACAATAACAGATTCAATTATTTTATCTATACTAGGTTTTTTTAACTCTTTCTTTTGTTTATTTTTTTTAATATTTTATCTTTGTTTATCACGGTACAACTCTCATCAGCCTTAATTTTGTTTATTCATTTGCACACAATGCAGAGGTATTCAGTTACATTAGAAGTATCTGGAAAATAATAGGAAATAATAACATATAATAATAATAGTCTGTTCTCCTTAAAATTAATTAACAGAAAAAGAGAATATTCCTCCGTAAAGATTGCATAAAATATAATCAAATACAGCATGGACATTACTCAAAGCGGTTGCACTGGAAGCAACGGGTCGGAGTGGGATAGAATGACGCTCTCGTTCGCGCCCCCACACTCCCCCTGAAAGAAAAACTCTCGAAAAACTAATTACAAGTTGTAATTGAAATTTTGCGTGTTATATAATCGGATACTTGAGCCGTGAGTAATGTTATAAATGCGCGCGGGGAGACGAATGGACCTGTGGGCGGCCGGACGAGATAGGCGGCCCTTCTCAATTTTTAGATTAACCAACTTTGATACAATAATTCGGAACAGGACATAACATTTTGGAACTTTTTAAATTTCTAATTTTATAATGACAAACCGTGCTCCGATAAGTTTTTCAATTTACGCAGCTTATTTCGTCGGTCCGTAGATTTGAGTGCATACATATACTTTGGTATTAAAGATTGCCTTATTTTCCTTTGTACCTATATTTTATAAATGTCATAAAAAAGTTTTGGTGCCTATCTACGCCCAGAGTTGATGAGATATTTAATTATGTATTTTCCTGAATTCCGAAATTATAATCAATATTGTTCTTGTATATATAATATAGTATCATTAAACAAGTACAAAATGTACCAGAATTAACGTAAAATACTTTTATACGGGCTGCAACCTGCAGGCGGACACCAAATTAATTACCTAAATGAAAATGTATTTAAAATTAAATTATAAACCCTAGATCAACTCTAATGCATCGAAATAGGAAAATAAAAAGATGAAGAGCAATGTATTTTTTTTTATCTATCGTTAATTTATTGCATTCATATCGTTAAGTTATTGTTTTTTCATACCCTAACTAACTCGGTATTGTACAAAATGAATAATAAAAAAGTTTTAATAAAAAAATAGTTATAATATACATCGAACTTGGTCCAGTAGTATTTGCGTGATGATTAAACAAACACAAAAGAAAATTACAAAATGCAATTGTTAAATGATAATATGTAGTTTCTAAAAGTAAAAAGCAAGATGTACTCTCTACCTGGTCCAATAATGGAAGGTAGAATTATCTACCCTAAAAGTCATACTCTAAGTACCTAGTACTTAACACCACCAAAAGTCTTGTAACCCCTTCAAATATACAAAGTAATGGTCAATAAGTAAAATCAGTTATTATGGCTGGCCAACAACGGAACAAACCCACCGTCTAAACAAGCATTTTTAATTAAAAGCCCCTCCAAACCGGACTAACAAAAAATGCTAGCACAATAGCAACAATCTAGATGTGATATAACTGTATAAACACTCAATGCGCAATCAAAGGGCAGAGGGTGCAGCTAGGGTGGCCCCCTTGCCTGCCCAACAGCGACTCCTAAGGGATGGGTAATTATTTGATTGCAATGCTTCACTTCACGGGCATTTCGTTTCAATCCATTATTATCCTGTATGGATTAAAGCTGCATGGCCTCACAGCTCAGTTGATAGTAACTGTCTGCGCTGTAGGTCGTGGGTTCGATTTCCAGGACAAATATTTGTGTGAAGAACATAGGTGTTTGTTGCGTGTCTGGGTGTTAATATGTATGTATTTACAAAAAATCATTAAGTATTATATTAGTTGTCTGCTTCCAATGATACAAGCTATGCTTAGCTTTATTATTATTGCTTATTGGCGGACATTTCACACAGCGACATCTAGCCCCAAACTAATGATACCTTTTACAATGGGGAGCTTTATAACTGATAGAATACTTATATACTATTTGAAAATATATATATAATGAACACCCAGACATAGACGAAATATCTACTTTCGTCATACAAATGTTTATTATGGGTGGGAATCGAGAAACTCCTTTAGAGAATAAGATATACAGAAAGAACTTATTTTATTTTACTTAAAATCAGTACAATATACGTTTTGGAGCACTCTGTATAACTATAACAAAAGTTAAATAGGTTAGTCGTTTTGAAGCGATGCAATCAAAATTGTAATTTGCAATAAAACTACCGCAAGGCGAGGGGTGTCCCTCCCTTAACTCCCTTTCCACACCGCGCACTTAGGACCAGTTATTTAATTCGTTATGCAACGCTTTTTGTTAATGGGATGTAACTACTTCATATGTCCTGAAGTTCAGTAGTAATGGCATTCTGGAAAACAGAAACAAACATCGTGGAAAAGTGGTATCAAAAAATTAATCCCAGGTATAAGATATACATAGATTTGGATCGTAAGAAAATCGACAATACTGTACGGTATTTCCAAATATCGTACGACACTGTTGTTAAATTGGTAGCGAAGCCAGGAGTCCGGGGTTCGATCCTCAGCCGGAACCAACATGAGCATAAAAATTTCTCTCGGAACTTGGCACAGAAATTTTACTTCAAACTCTTTAGTGTTCGTGTAATTTTTCAAATCAAGCGTTACACAGCTTTAGCAATATAAATAAAATCTCAAGTAAATTAAAGCTAGAAAGTTTACAAAAATGTGTATAAACATTGTAAAGGCGGCGTTTAATCACGTGACCAGTCATGTGATTACAAAAAAAGCATGTCGTGGCTAAGTTTTCGTAGACGCGACGGACGAGGGTAGGCTGAAAGGTATAGTGGCGAAATATGGAAAGAACATTAACGGATATGTCAGGTTCACATCACTCGTGAGTGCTTCGTCGCCCCGCCTCCATACTGACTGCGATTATTCTGTGTGATAAATAAACTGCCCCACTTAAGGGAAATGGGAGCCATATACGCGTTTCATCTGCACGCAAAATCAATGTTTTTTTCTATGAAATCTGAAATTTATTATTTCGTTTTTAATGACTATAAAAGGTAGGATTTTCTGTAGTGATATTGATTTTCATAATTATGAGAGAGGAAATATGATTTGTTGATAAAAAAATCGTATTAACTCAAATTGCATTTTATGAGAAAAGTCATAAATATTTGATTAGTACTTCGATTGTAATACAAGTATTACCATTGATCGTTGACGTTTTCACTATTAAATACATTATCGGATAAATTCACTACATATTCATGGGTCTTGCTTACAGTTTTTTTTATGGGCAGGGATAATTAGGATAATTAAGGGCCGTCTGCTCGTTTCGTTAAACTAATCACACCTAAAAATACCCCAAGATGGTAGTTTTCTTCATAGTCCCGTATATATTAAACCATTCGGAATTATGCTGACAATAGGCTTAACGACTAGGATATTTGACTTAATTAACTGAAGTCGACACTCAGGCACATGATGTGGCTAATTATACGCGGGATCGCAGAGCCAAAGAGAGCCACTCAAACACGCTTAGCAGGTATTATTACAGTGTATTCAAGAGACGAGCCAGAGCCGCAATCAGAACGCAACGTTGGGGCCCCTAACAGTCGTCCTAAAGGCTAATACCAGTATTTCAGTTCAAGAAATGTTTAAATAGAATTGGTTTAGTCGATAATATGTCAGCTAAGAGTAATCTATTGGTATATTAAAAATATGCCCTTAATTTTTCAACTCATTGTGAACTTGAACTAATAACATCGTTTGTCGGAGTCGTTACTTGGTCTAATATACGAGTAACTTTACCTTACATGACTGAAATGCTTATGAAACACATAAGAATATTACCTACTAGTAAGCTACTTAACTTACCTTAATATATTTAGGTAACTGTTCAAATGTTTACACATTATAAAATCCCAAGTCAGAAGAAAATGCCATAAAAGTAAGCAGCAACAAAACCTAAAAATCCAGATAAATATTGACACGTAGGCATAATGCGAATAGTAGTGCAAGCAAGCACGGAAAAGACCAGCAAGATAAACTAGTAGCATATAAAATCATGCCTCTAGAAAGAAGGTAAATGATATTTTGAAATCATTATTGAGCATAATCTTATATATCTACTTAGTATGAAACTTTATTAAAAGAGACATGGAAATATCAAGAGATTTCTCGAAAGTCTCATCACTATTATTATGGTCACTAAATAAAATTAGTATCTGTTAAGAGCTTATAACAATATACTGCAATAAATAGTTTGAATTCACTTCACACTACGCAGATAATAATAATAATAATAATAAAAATGCTTTATTGTACACCATAGAACATTACATATAGTAATAAAAAAAAGAAACTTAGACATTAGAAGTACAATGGGCGGTCTTATCGCTATAAAACGATCTCTTCCATATGGTTTGACAAAGTTTCTGAAGACGAAATTGCAATAGAAATAAAGTAACTCGCATACCTCAACTCCGCCCATACCAGAACGTATTCAGGGGGCTCAGTAAACAGACCAAATGGAGGGGATCACTAGAGTTTAATTAAAGTTATAGAGGCACCGGACAGTCGCTTTAATATAGGAATATAAATTTACATGCTAATGTAGTTAACAATCCGATCATTGCATGCAAAAAAAGATTGTGTGATGAGGGCTATCTATGACATAAAAGTGTAGTCGGCTTACACATTTTATACACTCAGGATTTCAAACTGGTCTTCAATTTCAACTGATATGTGTTTTTTTTGTTAATACATTGCACTTGTAAATTAAAATGCTAAACTAGTGATCATAAAACAAAAGTGATTTAAAAAGTGCGGCCCTTAGTCCGTCCCATGGCGCAGTGTATCCAGGAGGCTCAGTAAACAGGCCCTCACGTGGAGGGTGCTACACTCAAGTTTCGCGTTTAATTAGACAGATAGAAGCGCGGACGGGCCTTATTAGTATTGTCTACGGGGGCCCAATTAACACCCGCCCAGGGCGGCGCCGGTCCGTTTTAATAATCAACGGACGCCTCCAGCTTCGTTAGCCGAATAATAGGATCGGGTGACGCTGTATGTGATACTAATTTCTGCAACAGTGTAGAACAAATTTGACCCTGTTGTCCAATTATTTGGAACGGTATTAACCACTATAAAAATGCCTTTATGTAGAATCCCAGTTACGCAGGTGGCATGAAAGACGGTGAAGGAAAACATCGTGAGGAACCCGACATGAGCAGTAGAACTTCATGCCAAGTTCGTCCGGGGAAGTACTGCTACCGTGCCCATTTCTGGCGTGAAGCAGTAACGCATTGACTGACCTCATAGCTCATAGCCTCATAGCAGTTGATAGTAACCCTGCCTTCTGCACTGTAGGTCGTGGGCTCGATTCCCACTCAGGACAAACATTTGTAACATAGATACATAGATGTTTGTTCTGTGTCTGGGTGTTAATGTGTATTATATGTACATATGTATTTACAAAAAAAGTATATAATTATTATATCAGTCATCTGATTCCCATGATACAAGCTATGCTTAGCTTACTTTGGGGCTAGATGGCGCTGTGTGAAATCTCCACCAAATGTTATCTTATTTTATACGTCAGGTTGAAAGTACCTATCCAACACTGGTATTCTGCTGGCACCGGCGCGGGCGATCTCGTTACAAACGAAAAAACATAAAGCTTCGTCAGTAATCATTTTCAGCAGAGACATTGATAATAAAAAGTCGATAGAAAGTTAATTCTTCGGTCTTCGTGCGAAGACGATCACTATTATTAAAGTTTATTTCAATTACTTTGTAGAAAAGAAAATAGTGGGCTATTAATGTACTCGGTGTTATAAGGATATTAATTAATTAGCAAGTACGTACATGGAGAAAATTGCGCTATGACTCTTGCTCTACTCGCGATGTAGGGCTGCCACGACGCGGTCTTTTTATAGTAACTCAAGATTCTTCATTGATAGTGGTGACACGCGTTAAATTCTTATATATATTTTGTTAATGGTTAAGTTTTTGTCGGAAAAGTCACTTCTATTAAGGACTAAGGGAACATTCAATTTTGAGTACATGTTTTAAACTAACATAGGTATAAACGATGTACATCTATACTAAGACTAGGTTACGACTCAAGGCAAGGATTAAAATACGATTAATTAACCTAAGAACCATCCTAGGAATAACAGTCTGTCCAAGTACAAACCTGTATAGATCACATTGTTAAATTTCCACTAGCAGCCCTCACTCATATTCGTTGAAAAAACATGCGTCCATTGGCACTCAACGGCGTCGTTAGCGAAACGGTAGATTACGTTACGCCGCTACCGGCTACTACTCCTACTAATGATGCCACTGGCTCTAGAACCAGTGTGGTGAAAAGATTAAGAACGCTTCAGAGAGCTTCCTTTGTGAACTAGATATGTGTTCGATTATTTAGTTTGTATATACGTTGGTTCCCCACGTTTTATGCTTCACCGTTCTACGAACGTGGTAGTATTATTTTCGACTCATCATATCTCAGTTGGTAGTAACCCTGCCTTCTGCGCTGTAGGTCGTGGGTTCCATTCCCACCCAGGACAAACATTTGTGTGACGAACATAGATGTTTGTTCTGTGTCTGAGTGTTGATATATGTATTTACAAAAAAGTATTAAAGTATTAAATCAGTTGTCTGGTTCCCATGATACAAGCTATTTACTTAGCTTACCTTGGGGCTAGATGGCGCTCTGTGAAATGTCCGCCAGTATAATTATTATTCACAAGTAAATGACATAAGGTTTTAGGCTAAGGGTATGCAAAAACATTGTAGATGCCCCAGCGGCGCTGTGAGGGGGGCAGCCCTAGGCCAGCTTGCATCCCGCGCTACACAGACTAATAAATAGTTACTACGTAACTGGCCATAAAACTCTCATTACAGGAACAGCAATTTCTCTCGCTTATTAACGTCGTACAACCGTGTTGTCAATTAACTAGTTTAGTGTGGGTCGGGTGCTGTAGTTAAATAGGGACATATTGCGTGGACTATAAAACATCGGAATATTACCAACCCATTGAGAAATTGGTTCGGGTTAGCTCGGAGTTAGTCCGTCGCAGTGATAACTTTCTTATTATTAATTTTTGTTTTCCATAACAGCTTGGCATACAAGCAAATTTTTCAGCGTAGTCAGGAAGTATTATCTTTATAATATATAATAATAATTATGGCATTTAAATCGCGAGTAAGCTTGGCGGTAGCATACCTAGTTTTTTTCCGAAGCCTAATTTACATAGAAGCCCAATCATTTTAATTTGGTTTCGTGGCAGGAGAGTTATTTACTATATTTGGCAAACGTTTTTCCTATTATTTTCTTTGAGTACATTATGTAACTATATAGTCCTTATATATTTAGGTTTATATATTAAGGTGTAGTTTTATCATCGTTCTACGTAAATACTCGAAAATTACTACAACTCGTGTCACTGGTTCTCTCGAATCAGTGCGGGAAAGGATTAAAGTGATTCTATGTAGATGCGCCCCTATTGAATATCCAGAAACCAAAAACGTCAATTTCTTTCACCCGTACTGTCAGGCCAAAATTCGGAGAAACGATTTCTGACTAACTCCAAATATTATACACTTTACGACATCGAGCATCCCGTATGCGCGGATACATAATAAAAAATTAACAAACAAACCACTAAAGAAAAGAATTTTTAATTAAATTATTCCGTCGGTTGAATAACGACGTTCTCTGACCCAGTAAATTGCGCGCCGAAATGCAAACGCATGCAGCGCCACCTCGCATGACTCTCCGGCACTAATAACTTTTCTCAAAACACTAATGAATAGCATGCGCCTTATTACTGGGCACGTTTTACCGCTTGAGTACTGCATGAGTCACAGTCCTACTCTACACGGTTGGGTTAGTGTATAAAGCCACCGGTGTTCGCGGATATGAACCGATCACTTGATTAATGTAAGAGCGCATCGCTGCCGAACGCGGTTCTTGCGAGCAGTAGCTTTGCATTTCGTTATTATATTTTCTTCACTATTTACGAGAATAATCCGTTGCAACTAGTAAATTATATCACATAAGCCTGTAATAACTCAAACTGATATTTTTCGAGCAATAAGCCTGGATAAGGTAAGAGCAATAGATAATAAAAAGTTAATTTTGAACTCTTATGGCAGAGTTCACATTTTTTTTATGTGAAAAACGTTTAAAGTTAAGGAAACAGCATAAAACTCACCTTGTATTATTATATATTAAGCTTGTATATTAAGCCCGTAACAAGCAATACAACTTAGGTCCTGCCCTAGTTGGCTATATCGAGACCCAAGTCGCATGGTATGCGCCCGTAACTCTGAGACGCAAAGGTCAGAACCGTCAAAGGACACCTAACAAACCGGAATACAGTAACGCGAATGTATTATTGGTTGGCGGCAGAAATGGGTAAGGCGGCAGTACCTACTTCCCCAGACGAACTGGTTATAAGTTCTACTGCCTGTATAAAATAATGAAATTAAACATTTGGTAAATTCACATTGTCACTATCTCTTAAATCCGTGTACACCGTAGATTGAAAGCAAAAATCCAGCTTATTTGTGTAATTTACATGTTGGGTAACGTGAAACAGCCGTTCCACCCAGGGCTGTGTGGACTGAAAGCTCGGTAGGAAGGGGGCCTCCGCCGTCGGCACCAGTCTTACATCTAACCATTAAGTAATTTTGCATCAAGATTCGTGTTTTACTTAATGAAGTTTTGCTTGCAGAAATGCACTTTTGAAATATCGCTTAAGGCCGATCGCTGCAGTTCACACACACTCCATAATTGTGATAATTGAAAAATGGCCAAAAACGGTTTACGGAGTCACGGACGCAGCATTAAATCGTTGGAACACGACCTCGGTAACTAAATTATCTCCATGTAAATAAAGCTATAAAGCTCGGTACGGTTTTTCCGAGTAACGCCACTGCCAACAGCTGCCCATAAAGGGGAATGCTACTAATGTTCGCACTAAAAGATCTTTTTTTTAATAACTAAATTCGTGACTTCTTAGATTATAATAATAATCTTTATTGTTAGTGTATTAAACTACCATCAATTGTTTTGAAGCCTTTGGCTCCCGAACTAGTTAAAAACTGTACACAACCATACGAGTAGGTACATCCAATAATACACTTATGATGAAGGAAAATATGAAAAGTCCATTCATACTGTCTTGTGTAGGGAGGCTGAATGTTTGCAATACAATACCATTGCTACTAGTCGAGTCTCTGGTTCTATCGAACCAATGTGGTGAAAGGATTTAAAGTGCTCCTCAAAGAGGCTCCTTTCGTGCATATGAAACATGTCTTCGAAATTTATATTCTAGAACACGTCAGTTTCCTTCACAGTTTTGAGAACGTAGTAAAATACAATAAAATAACTCTTTATGGTAGACACAAAACACATTTTTTTTAAATACATAATACACTTATAAAAACGATTTTAATGTGTATCCAATGAAGAATAACAATGGGCGGTCTTATTGCAATTAGCAGTCTCTTCCAGACGAAGTTCCGATAGTATTGTGGGACCGATATAGAGAAAATTATTGTATGTTATGTATATGGATAGTACCTGGTTATTTACTTGTGAGCTTGCCTGTCTGTTATAATATAACCAGGGTATGACGATTCCAAACAAATATCCAAGTTCCCAGAACCAATCAGGTAATGAATCCGATGACCAGTGAATTTTTAAACTCAATTATGATTTGACATTTAAAAAAACCAGTCTTCAAGATTACTTCAAACTGTGTCTTGCTTTTATCTGATTAAAATAATTTACTTTAAGAGCAAACTTGGCTTTAATTAAATGAACATGTGGCACATTTTTGTGTTCGCACCGTACAAGCTACATCTAATTAGGGTCCCGTACGTCGGCCATATCCCGTGTCACAGATAGCTTTACAGTACGTCATGTCCGATTGAGACCACTTGTCTCGGTCGATATATGACGGCACGGCCAACATTGGAAATTTAATTAAAATTCGCGCAAAGTTAGAGTCGCTATCCAAACGATATCTGCAAGACAATATTAACCTATCCGTGGTTTTAAATTGATGTGTGCCAATATGGGTACTTGTCAAATTGGAAATAACCCTGTTAGTAGTAAATAATAAATAGATTTTAGCTTTAGCTTTAGATTATGGCTTTTTTGTATTATGTTTTCTGTGTACAATAATGAATAAAGAAAAAGTACCGAGAAGTCGGTCTCGGTCGGACCTCAGCGCGAGTGTCTCCGCGTACTTCCGTCTGCGATCCTAATTACAGATAAGCAGTCTCGCCCATCTCGGCTCATCTCGTTACTTCTCGATGCATCTGTATCGTCGATGGCTAATCTATAATGAAAGATGTTTTGTTTCTACTGCGATCTAGATACGGTTCAAGTAATTTTGATAATTAGTTCCTCAAAGAGTTTTGTATCGAAATTTTGATAGTTTGTTAATTAGCAAAGCCTAAAGCTACCTATTTTAAAAGTTGTCCATACAAATAATAAAAATTTAAGTGTCTGTTTGTAATTCCAATCTAACATATTTTTAGTAAATATATATGGAAATATAATATTATTATAAAAATTACTCTTGTAAAATATAAAAAATAATATAATAATTATATATATATAATATTAAAATATATATACAAATTAATCTTGTTTTTCTCGATGTCGATAATCCATTGGACGTCAATCTTAAGCGATTAAGATTGCGATCAAAAAGGACGTTTGTGTTAAATAAATAAAAAAGTGGACATTTCACACAGCGCCATCTGGCCTCAAAGTAAGCTACGCATAACTTGTATGATGGGAATCAGACAGCTGATATTATACTTATTAACTTTTTTGTAAATACATATATTTGATACATATTAATACCCAGACACAGAACAAACATCTATGATCGTCACACAAATGTTTGTCTTGGGTGGAAATCGAACCCACGACCTACAGCCCAGAAGGCAGGGTCACTACCAATCGAGCTGTGAGGCCAGTCATTCTTAGAAATTATGAGAATGCACGTTATATTTTATTATTTGCATTTGGAAATCCCGATGTGTTTTAACGACGCTGCAGTGCTGTGCCTGCCCGATTGCACTCCGCTATATAATTCCAATCAATATTCAAATCGATGCAAATCGAAAGATTAATCGATGTTTGCGCCAACAGGGCTGTGCTATCGATATTTGCGCCTTAGGGACGCACCCGAATACAACAGTTGGTTGCTTAGTACAACTTTGCAAATCAAACTCTTTCAATATACAAATACTGTCAATTTTTTGAATTAACCGTACGTATTAAGTCGACACCTGAACCCAGCAATAGGACACCTGCCCCAAAGATATTACTGCAAAATTCTTATAGGAATAGTAAATACATACATATATTAACACCCAGACACAAAACAAAATGTTTCTCCTGGGTGGGAATGGAACCCGCGACCTAAGCGCAGAAGGTAAGGTTACTACCAACTGAGCTGTGAGGCCACATATTGAGGTCCCTTACCGCAGAGTAGAAGTAGATGATTTAATACTATGTATGATACTATGTTTTGACTGATAAATACATTTTGGTACATAATACATATTATGTCAACATATGTCTTTTGCTATACTACCACAAGATAATCTAGATTTATTACCGCCCTGAGTTAGTTCGTTACGTTGCGACATAATTAAACGTCCGCCAAATTCTTACAAACAAACAGATCAATCAGGCTGTGATGTGACGAAATAAATTAATCTAACCAAACTAGATACTATACTTTTCGCTTTGGACTAGTTAATATTATAATTAGAAGCGAAACTTTTTTAAATAGCGCAGTTTGATATACAGTTGTGAATCAGTCGACAAAAAATAATAATTGGGTTGACGCAGAAGAATTAGGGCAGTGCTATGTGAACGTTGTATTCGGAATAGAAGAATTGCTGAATTTTTTATAGCATCAATATAGATGCTGCTCATAATCTATTAACCTATTATATCTATATAAAGTTTTATGTTTTTTGATGAAAAATATATTTATCATCAATTCATCAATTTCAACAAGCTTTTATACCGCTTTTATATCTGACTAGGACACCTAGGCCCAACAAATCGTTGGATTCACAACGACCAGACCAGTGAGCCCAGACACGGCAGAGTTATTCCGCCATCTTGGGTGGCCATATTGGATTTAGAACGTAATTTAGCTAACCAGGCACTGTCATCCAAACTACACATTTATTCTAAATTAATGTCAATTGGTTGACGATAACTGACTTAAAATTCACTTGCAAGATTTGACGCTAAAAAACATAGTTAAATGCAAGTTAAATAAAAGTTTGTCAAAAGACACAAAACTTTGGTACGCATTATATTTGTGATTTGTAATCCGTTGCGTAACGCGTTGCGCAAATGTTAACGAAATTCATTAGTATAAGCAAAAATTTTTCTGTAATATAAAGCATCTGCATTCGCTTATCATAAATTGGAAAAATAAATTCTCTTCTGTATGGTATTATTACTAATTGTATTGCGTATTGTGTCGTTCTTAATAAGCCAATTGCTGTCTCTGTAGTCTCGTCCGCCCACGAATTGATTTCAGAGAAAGGTCCTTATTCTCTACACAACTTACGCGCCGTATTCAACCTTGCGACCAGTGTTACTGTAGATGCAATAAATATAGGACTCCATATCATAATTTGGAACTGTCCGGATGATCTGCAAGATTTTAGGTACAAGTAGTTTACGGGTTTATAAGTTATGATAGTAGCAAAAACACGAGATATCCTTGTGTGGGTAATGGTGTTTTATAAAACAGCTAACGGTTTTGTAAAAAAGCTAGCAGTTATGTAAAACAGCGTACTGAGCAATCCTTTTGCGAGAAGGCTAGCGGTTAATGTAAAACAGCTAATTCGCCAATTCATCTGCGAACAGATACACACCATTAGAAGATTTTTAATGTGAGGGTAGTAGCTAGCTAGTATTTGCCCTTCCACCATGCTCTGGTTTATTTCCATATAACCATTAATAAATGGCTTGGAAAGCGACCGGCAGTTTGTATGTGACGTTGATGTTGACGTTGACGCTGTGTCGCTTATGTTGTCAAATTGCTTATGTTGTCATATGGTCAGTGGGTCAGATTCAGATTCGACCAGGATTGCTACTTCTGTGGATCTACTACTGAATGTGACTATCGACGATCGTTTAGTGCGTGGCACAGGCCTAGAAATTCAATCCGGAGGTGCCTAGTTCAAATCCAGGCGAGATTCTAATATTTTCTAGATTCCCTGCGTAAAACTGCACATGGGTAATTTTTTTAAGCAAAAACCCTCTCAAAACGCTGAAAGGAACCATCATGAGTAAGCGGCATGTACAGAACTAAAAATGCTAATACTTGTGACTTCTACCAATCCGGATTGGGCACCTGTGGTAGATTAAAAGCCTATTCACTCTCGCTTCTGAATAATAGGCCTGCAGTGTGAACATACGCGCGAGGTAAGGCTCCAAAAATTGTAATTAACCAGAGTCATACTTGTGGTTTGAACGCGATATCTTGCTCAGAAAGCTTCATAGAGGATACGGGGCCCAAGTCGGACGCAATCCTACGATTGATTCTAATTAACGATAGCAGTATTTATTGAAGCAGTTCGCAAACTAACCTACCTAGCTCGGGGATGGGGCTGGATTTCAGAAGTCAACTCACAGTCTTGCATTAAATCGGTACATTTGAATATATCTCAGTAGTAATTAATAAATAATATCGGCGGACATTTCACACATCGCTATCCAGCCCAAACTAAGCATACCGTGTACTATGGGGACCAGATGACTGACAGAATACTTATATACTTTTTCTAAATACATAAATATAAATATATATGTACACCCAGACACAGAACAAACATAAATCGTCACATAAGTGTTTGTCCCGGGTGGGAATCGAACCCACGACCTTACAAGGACCATACACATATACAGCTCAGAAGGCAGAGTTACTAACCAACTGAGCTACGAAGCCAGTCAATTATTGAACTATGTACTGAACCTTTATTTACACATAAACCATTCAATCATAACAGTTAGGGAACAAAAACTGCCTCAGAAGCGGATATTTATTCTAATAGAGTTTTCACGGGCGGCGTTACGAGTAATTATCTTGAGGCAACGGATTATTAGCAAGTCTGAAGTTTACCTATTAACTCAAAATCACCTTTTTAATTTTTGACGAAATTATTAGCTGATGTACATTTTGTCCATTTTTTATGTATGTTATATCTTATAAAGATTTTCATAAGTCTTTTATTTTGTAAGTATTTTAGTAAGTCCTATAAAAAAATCAAACCATTTTCGATTTTTATTTCGATTGCTTTAGAGAACGTAACTGCTAACTCTAATTTAAGAGGTGAGAGTTGATAACTGCGATGCAGTTGTTTAATTACTGCAGTCATTTGTTTGCATAATTGTTTTATGAAATTTGTTATTAATAAAGTTTTTCATTGCCGGCAGTATGTCACTCGTTTAAAGAGCGAGGCAAACGGCGTTTTCCCATCTGAACTGAATCCAACAAGAGTTCATTTATTTAGTATGACAGTTATAGATTCTATTTCAAAAACTAAATAAAATAAAAATAATTTTGAGCCTCGATATTATTCAAGATTTCAGTTTTTATTGAGTATTAACTACAGATTATTATAACTAACAATATTTAGTTTGGCCGGTGTTTATTTTTTAATAAATCAATCTTTGTTAAAAGAAAAAAAATAGTTTGTTCATTTCAAAATCTACTTGATTGGCGATCGATAAAATGGAAACCATTTCAGTTCATTGAAAGAGTAGCCTCCTGCAATAATATTCGTGGCTAAATTAGTTTTCTAACCGTTCTCCGTACATAAATATAATTGCGTTCCACTTATTGCCCATAAAAGTAAGGGAACGTGCGAACGGCCCTGTTGCAAAATTGTACAAAAGGAAAGCAATATTAAAGAAGTACAGTGCCACCGCATAAGAAACTTAATGGAAGCAAAACTGATCAAATTATATGTACATACTTCTTGGACGCAAAAAGAGTTAAGTCTTGTGTCTGTAATTTTGTGTGATTCAACCAAGACGAAGAATTCAACCAAGAATTTTTATACTGTTAGCCACTGATCAGGGAATTACTTCACTGTGTTAAAAAGATTATGATCTAGACCTTCTGATTTGCTAACTGAGCTTTAGGATACAGACTCGACGTTGAGAACTTTATGCATACTTGTATGTCAAAAACTTTATTTTTATTTTTATTATTATTCTATGTAATTCATGAAGAAATGACTTGGAAACGTCAATAATATTCAACACATGGTCACGCGTACTTATCGCTATATTTGATGCCTGTTCAGACCCTATTCCGTATATTACCATATATTTATAGTATATATTTTGGTTATATACTTATATAACAGTAAAATATTTCTACTAGAACTGAAGATAGTTCACTGATTTTCTCATTACTGACTCAGTAAAATACCAATTCCTCTAAATTTTACGGTTTTATAACAAAATTCAGATTTAACTACAAATACTATCAATTTCACACTATTTAAGAGATTAGATGACAAAAAATATAATCCGTAAAGATATAATAGAGTTTCTGAGAGGTTTTTTGCTTAGTTTTACTCTCAGATTTCGGTTAGAGCTGAAAAAAAAACTTGCGAAATCTTATCATATACAACTAATTGATCAATAAATACTTACTATATATATATATATAGTATATATACTTACTATAAATATAACGTTGCCTAAGGATCTATCTGTGTATTAAATTTCGATGTTTCCATGTTGGTTTCTAAATATCTGAAGGAAATACATTTAGAAATCGAATTTGGGACTACACGAAGTATTTACACAAATACAAATAGTTTCCTCTCTATATATTTATATGGTATGGCAAAATACAGTGGTACCCGGGGCGTTTCGGTGACTGGAGCGGCTTTCAGATAAATTATTTATCAACTGTATAGCAATTTTCTTTATGACTCCTCCGGTGTAGCGAAGCAATTTACTCGAGAAGAGATGCGTAAACTTGCAAGGACGCCTCCAAATTCAGATGGGGCAATAGCCTTTAAGGTTTAAAATGGTAATGGGATCATTGTTTCGTAATTTGTGTTAGCTAATCCAAAAGTAAGTCGTCGTTTATTTATTCATATCAAATTATTTTTTCTGTTTCCTTTTATATGTGATATAAATTTAATATCTTTTTGTTTATTCAGATTTTAATAGCGATTATCTTATAAAAAAAATATTTTGTACCCAATTAAGTATAGTGGAGCGTGCATAAATATTTGCATTATTAGAAGTAAGGCAACTGCATAAGTCATAATAATAATTATTTATTTATTTCAGACTACTTAGTATGAAATACATTACATATACTTGTGATGTACGTTTCTGACTGAGGTCCCGGGGCGCACTTTCAATTTCCGTAATATGAAGGTCATTAAGGAAATTGACAGGCAGTCAGCGCGACGCAACGCAATCTAACATTATATTTACACTTTTGTCCTTCGTTTTTTATTCAACCGTTGTAACTTTGTTATGACACGTAGTTCTGTTGCGTTGTCCCGTAGACCGAACCACGGTCTATACGTCCAGATATTTGAACCGTGGTTAAGTTTGACCACAAGTTAGTCCGTGGTATGATTATTTTTTATGTTATATGTTAACCGCATGGCCGCCGGACCTTGTCCGTGTCGTCAATACTAAAAGGTTTATTGGCTGAAAACCAGCGCTGGGTATTCTCAGCATATGCTGAGCCATCCCCTTTTTCAGCACAGGCACATAGGGACTTTTTTGTGTTTTATTGTATTGTTATTTCATGTAATTGTTGTTCCTATGTTTGTGCTGAATAAATGTTTTTATCTATCTATCTATCTATCTATATTACTGTACCTTTGAGTAGGCCTTTCTCCAAAAATGAAAAACCCAAAATAACAATAAAAATAATTTAGAATATATTTTGTCTAGGAAATGTATAATTAAGTCAATTTAATTTAGTATTATTATGATATGATTATGTATTTTTGTTTTAATTTTTTTTGGGAAACAATAGAGTTTTTATTATTATTATTATATTACTGTACCAAAGTCAAAATATTAATTGTCTCTTTTATCTTGTATTTTTAGATAGAGAGTCTCGAGGTGATGGACGCTAAGCAATGCGACTTGAGTAGACTCGTACTATGGTGGAGAGGACTTGAGTCGTATTGCTGTTGTCTTTGGGCGACGGTTATACAACAGTTACCATCAGGTGGGCCGTCAGCTCGTTCCGTGACTTAAATTACATAAAACATAAAAAATATAGTAAGAATTTTTGATATGCGTCCTACAAATTCGTAGAAAATTACAAATTCGTCAGATTTTTGAAAGTCTGAAGATAGAAATTAGAGACAGAAAAAGATGCAATATAATTATAGTGTCGAGTGTGTTTCAACGTGATTTGTTTTATGAGATAAAAACAAGATTATCTTTATCTTAATATATGACAACAGGATGTCATATTTGAAGTTCCCCATTAGCTCTAATTGACTCAAACACCGTTCGTCGCTTTCCAGTCGATGTCAAGTATTTTCGATAATTCCCAGTGGAAAACGATAATTTTAAGGATAACTTCTTCTTCTTCTTCTTCTTCGTGTCACCGGTTCTGTCAAACCAGTGTGGTGAAAGGATTGTAAGTGCGCCTCAAAGAGGCTCCTTTCGTGCACTCGACACACGTCTTCGAATTTTTAGTTCTAGGACATGTCGGTTTCCTCACAATGTTTTCCTTCACCGTTTTGAGAACTTGGTATTGCGCACATAAATCTTTCAATCGAAAAACTAATAGGTGCACGTCGGGATTTGAACCGGCGACCTCCGGTTGAAACTCGGGGGTTAGTACCGCTAGAGCACCACGCTCTCAGGATAACTGACAATATTTAACATTGAATAGGCAATTTTGACTTTTGATATTATCTTAACATGAATTTAATGGTACATTTGTATATCTGAGAGAATTTTCACGTAATTTCCTCTAAAAAGCTACAATACGATACGATAAAGATCGCACTAATGACTTGACAAGCTGTGTAATATTAAAATGGTAATATTGTAATTTGTTGGTTGTTATTTTCCTTTCGATCAGACTTAGAGTTTTTTTTTATGTGAGTAAGGTGACGGAACGAGCTGACGGCCCACCTGATGTTGAGTGGTAACCGCCGCCCATAGACAACAGCAATACGACGCAAGTCCTCTCTACCAAAGTACGGGATGACTCAAGTGGCATTGCGTTGCGTCCATAACCCCGAGACGTTGATGTTACGTCTCATGCGACTGCAATTTCACCGGCACCCACACCCTTCTACCGGAACACAGCAATACGATTTAAATTATAGAGAAACTGCATAACTAATAATTATTCATTACAGAATACTAAAAAATCCATACCTATGTTGAAGATTGGTTGCCGATTATTCATTAATTATAATATCTTAATGAAATCAGCATCCAGAATCAGTGAAAACTGGATTTAAATCTATCTAATAGCATACCTACGTAATATGAGATACGGATTGTTTTATGTAAATAATATATGAATAATTCAATGCCCACATAATGTTTAAAAATGTCGTTTAACATAGATAACGGACATTGATTTAATTCCGTTAATGATTGAATCGTATATCCATTAGTGTTATTGGTTGTCGGAGCTATGCGATGTGGGCTTGTTGTCGCCGGCGTAGAGAGAGGTCCGGCTAATGCGTCTACCGACAATCTCGGTAGAATGACAAATTAAAACTAATAATAAATATTGGTGCTCAATTTACACATCGCCTTTTAGTCCCAAAATAAGCTAAGCATAGGAAATGTATCATGGGAACCAGAAAACGGATATATATATATATATATATATATATATATATATATATATATGTGTGTGTGTGTGTGTGTGTGTGTGTGTGTGTGTGCGTGTGTGTGGGTGTGTGTGTGTGTGTCTGACGAATATAGAAATTTGTTCTGTGTCTGAGTATTAATATCTATTGTTTGTATTTACAAAAACATGTAAGCATATGTAGATATATGTGTGTATGTATGTATGTATATATATACATACAGAACAAACATCTATATTCGTCACACAAATATTTGTCCTGGGTGTGAATCGAACCCACGACTCAGCGGATAAGGCAGAGTACCAACTGAGCTAGGAGGCCAGTCATAGCCTCCAAGAGAGCAGATTTTCCAGTTCCGTATGAAACGAGTGCGTCTACGATACAAATTATGAAGAGTGCTCGCTTCACAAGTAATGAATTAGAAAAGTTGGACAGCACTCACGTGGATTGAAGCGGCGCTCTACAACATTACTTTAATTAAATCTATTTGAACAACAAAGTTTAATTAAATTTCATCCAACAGTGAGGCGTCGCGGAGAATAATCGCGCAATTAGTGCGACCGTGAGCGTCGCCTTACACGACGCCAGTTAATTAACTCACTCGCGGCGGCTATCCGGAGGAAGTAGTGTATCAACAGTACGCGCCGGCCCTGTCGCGTTCTATCACTACTCAGAACTGAACCTACTACCTTTGCGAGTTAATTTACCTGGGCGAGTCATCTAGGCGACGTAGTTTACCTAGGCGAGTCATCTAGGTGACGTAGTTTACCTAGGCAAGTCATGGAGGCGACGTAGTTTACCTAGGCGAGTCATCTAGGTGACGTAGTTTACCTAGGCAAGTCATGGAGGCGACGTAGTTTACCTAGGCAAGTCATCTAGGTGACGTAGTTTACCTAGGTGAGTCATCGAAGTGACGTAGTTTACCTAGGAGAGTCATCGAGGCGGCGTAGTTTATCTAGGCGAGTCATCGAGGTGGCGTAATTTACCTAGGAGAGCCATCTAGGCGACGTAGTTTACCTAGGCGAGTTCCCAATCCAGGTGGTGTTATTGTAACCCCATAGGCTTAAAACATTTGCGATTTATTGGTAACTATTATAACACACTCATACTGTATATGTTAAGATTGCTTGAGTCTCAGGTGGCATGTGCAACCCAGGCACACGACAAGAACATCAAAGACCAAAAACTTTATGCTTACAATAGTTCTGACCCGGCCGTGAATCGAACCCTCGAAGCCGCAAATTAAGCAATGAATGCCTACCCATTCCTCACATATCCTAATATACGGAGGCTAAACTGGTCCAAGACATGTTAGATGAGCACTTTTAGGAACTATGCGCAGGCTCAGCATAGTAAGCTAATTTTGTGCATATTTAATTATTTCTACTCATGATATGTTTTAGCTCTACTTATTATCTCTCTCAACCCAAAATTTAATGATATTGCTAAGATTAAAAATGGTTTTAGGGAATACTGACTACTGGGACTACTGGGTCAATGTTCCCGGCTCTATGTGAGACTTACTATTGTGAGACAAACGGTGTTTTATATTGTTACGAGATTAATCACATTGTTTTAGATTCATATTCATCCCACAGAAGAATATAGTTCGTAGGATCCAGGATCGCAATTAATCAAACATATTTTTCCCTATTTGGGACAACTCGTAAACGTTGATGCGTTGCCTCACAAAGTGTTAGCAAAATAAATCTTCAACACTACAGTACCACTTAACACCAGGTGGGCCATTTACTCGATCCATAACTTTATCACATAAAAATATATACATTCTGTGACATAACCCAGAAAAACTGATAAACTAATAACATAGTAAGGATAGCATTGGCGGTATCCACGCTTGAGTGTTCTTCTGATCCATTATGCGCAGAAACGTATATAAATGCAATAAACGTATAAAAACTCACAAGGTCCATTAAATGTATTGCTGTTATGTAGAATAGTAAGGATACGTCATCCTTAAGAAAACGCATGGATGAATACTTAATTATAGGCATCGGTAATTTCCAGAACTGGCTGGAAAAGCTTGTTTTAAAAGTTATTTTTCAACTTAAACTTATTTCTGATAAATTTCTCTTAGTGTTCTCTATGATACATAGAAACGGGAAGACCCGTGTAATAACGAAGAGTACTAATAAATAGAAGCAACAGTACTAATAGAAGACAAGAGTAAGAAAGAGTACTAATAAATATATATAAATACTATATTTGTTAGAGTGGGTATGTCCTCTCTTTTCCGTCGCGTTCCGAGCACTTCCGTAACTAAGTGTACGAGTGCATTAAAGAAACAGCTCTATGACTGGGAATAGAGATCCTACAACATTTACTTAATTGGAACAGAGAATAATATAAAACTACATCTTTTTATATATTGGTTCCCAAGTTAAAGCATTTTGTACCAAATGCTACTTAGAACGTATTTATTTATTTTATAGATATATTTTATTAATGGCAATTTCAGAAGCACATTAGATGTTGGTCTTGTGTATTGGTATAATATTTAGTTTTTTGTTTCTTTAAATAATAATAGTATAATGACTCCAATAATGCTTGAAATGATAGTTGCTGTTTGTGTCTACATTTTTTTAAACTCAATTGAAATTTATAATATAAGGTAATATGCACCATCACAACTTAATTGAGAGTATGTCTGTTAGTATATTTTCACTTGAACCTACGACATGCGGGACAAAAGACAGAGTTACTATACCTACCTGCTGAGCTGTGAGGCCAGTCAAATTAACCTAACATATAAATATAAAATACAAAAATGTTAAGTTTCTTTAACTTCATATTTAAAAATAAAAACAATTTTGAAACCAAATTTTAAGTATGAAATACTTGTATAAGGTGATTTTGCTCTTCCGTAGAGTCGTTTGTGAACAAATCGACAACGTCTCAACCACACGAATGCACAGCAATGATCACATATCTGTGAACGCATCGCAAAGGGCACAAAAACTCCCGGTAGTGGCTTCCTAAGTAGGTGCTTCAATAAAATAAACTGTTCCTAATCGCGATCGCTACGTTTGAGATGTTACTTCCTTTAGCAGAGCTAGATCTAACTGTCGATAAACGTGTTTTTATTAACATTCCGTCCACTCGTTTAGTCCGGATCGCAAGAATTTTAAATAGTACTTCGTACTTAGCCTTCTTAGTGGCCTTACACTAGCAAAAAAAAAGAAGTATGATTTCAATCTGTAATGTCTGATGCTTTCGAATTTTTCTTTACTTATAACGCTACCTCAATGCTCTTTGAATTTAATCTAGAATTTTTGGTTCTCATTAGAACCGGTTTTAAAAATGGACATCAGTCACGTAAACTTTTAATTAGCCTTCAGCTAAAAATTCATATGCCTTGCCATTTTTATATTCTTCTTTGTGCGGTACTCATTCGATCGGAGATCCGAATTGGATAAGAATTCTGAAATCCGTCTAATGCTAATCTTAATCGGCCTCATTCATAACTAAATGTCGAAATAGCTTAACATCAAAAACGGTTTAGAGCATCAAAGCAGTTGTTAAAGTATGCGCGGCGTCGCGATGGTCTTGTTTCATAGAAGCCATCAAAAGTCTTGATCAAAGAGATCTGAGTTATTCGATTCTCGTTAGACAGTGTGGCGGGCAAAAAGCCGGCATGAGTGACATACGCGGACGCACAAAACAGTGATGTGAGTAGCTACATTACTTACTTATCGATACAAATTTTTAATTGTGGCATTTTTAAGATTTGATGGCCCACATGGTATAAAATGGTAACGTCTTCCCATAACAAGCAATCTGACTTGGATCCTCCCCTACCGAGATCCAACAAGACTCAACGCGCCGTATGCGCCCATAACTCTGAAAAGTGAAGGCATATAGTTTCGATAAAGTTATGTTGCGTAGTTATTCACGTGCATTAAAGATTTTTCTATCTATATATTTATTATTATGCACGGAATTAAAAGCGGCCACTGATTTGTATCCATAAAATGTGTTTAACGCCAACATATTTTGATTATATGAATTCTTCCATTCCTTGGCTAAGTCTGCTTTCTACGCTGCGCTGCTTTCTACGTGGGTTCGAATCCCACTCCGGATGAACATTGTGTAACGAATATACATCTGGTCTGTGCCTGGATATAAATATATTCTACATGGTTTTTTAATGTTATACATTGTATTCTAGATTTTTAAAGAGTAAACTCCAAAAAAAACAAAATAGATTGCCACAAATTGGCCGCACATAAATCATAATGGCTTTTTTATTGTCATATATTTATTGTGACTTTAACATTATCCAACTATTTTAGAATTTAGTCACCTGTGGACCAATTTTTTTTTATCGATAAGCCCTCTTTTATTACTGTCTCATTTTATCGACTATCGACAAAATTTCCACATTCACGACAACACTGACCTAGTGGTATGCGCTCTCCAATGAATTTAGTTCAATGGATCTCAGTCTTATAGGAACTTTCTTGCAAAAACTATGTATGTACTATCAGGCCAACTACTATTGATACCTAAAGAAACACCGAAAGTTCTAGAAAAGATATATTTTATGTGAATAAGTAACGGAATTTCTCGAATAAGCGTATAACAAAATCAATACGATATGGTTCCTACTTAGATACGGGAATACCGAAGTCGCCTCATGTTATGCCCGTAACACTGACACCCGTATTCTAAATCGTTACCTCGAAAACTCCTCGACTCTAACTCATTTGAGGAGACCTCAAGGTGCACCTCGAACCGTCCTCAGAAACGGTATTCATAATCATTTGACTGAGGAAATGATGAGGCTCCTCGAATGAGTGCGGTTGGAGTACACTCGAATGAGTGCGACTGGAATACGTCATAAATTACGTCACCAGTAACAAATAATTAGCGCGTTATCTGTGGTTTTTAACTTCAAATTTGTGTCAAGTGTCACATTATTTTGTTCTAAGTTGTAGTTAGAGGTTATTTTTTATAAAATTCTTGTATGAAACCCATAAATTTTATCGATAAGAGGTAAAAATTATGGCTTGGGCAAAAAATAACATGGTGCTTGAGATGTGTATGGGTTCGAGAACAGAAAAGTATTCCATTATTAATGTATCATTACTCGGTGGCGTGTTGTGTTTCCTTATACTCATTGAAATGTCTGGATTTGGAAGACTGTTTTTCACTGAATGTGAAAAGAATTGCTTAAAAGAGCTTATTTTAAAATATAAATTAATTATTATTATTATTATTATTATTTAATTATTATTGGCAGTCCACGTCGGTCACCGCTAATATTATCTTGAAATAATAGTAGTAGCAAAAAGTTCATGACAACATCTTTGGTAAAGCGATATCTCATTTTAAACTCACTTTCATCATAAAACTCTATGGGATTTTCCGCATCTCGTAAATAGCGTCGCGATGGGTAATCATATGGATTGTCGTACATATATTCAATAAACTCTTCGAAAGACATTGCTGCCTATAACTCACGGAATAAGCTTATTTTCTTGCCTAATACCCCCTGAGGAATGTTCAAGGTAGATGCCGACGTACCTTATATTTGACAGTTGCTTCCTCGACTCCACCTCACCTCGAGTGAGGAAATTGATTGAGGTGAGGAGAAAAATAACAACTATGAATATCAAATCACTGAGGTGAGGTTGAGTCGAGTTGAGGAAATTTCGAGGTAACGACTTAGAATACGGGTGTGAGACTTGTATGTGAAATGTGTTATGTAGCTGTAATGTCACCGGCAACCGCATCATTGGAACCGGAACACATACATGCGTTAGTACTAGATGCAAGAAATAATGAATTAAACTTAACAAAATCTCAATTAAAATACTTAGTGAAATACTTCGCTATGTTACAGGTCATCACCGAAATATAGAATAGAATTTATCTTCATTGTACACCATAAGTAAAAACAAGCAAAAATACTACTTCAGCAATAACTTTAGAAATATGCTAGTACCTAATTAAACCAATAAAAAAATTAACTTTGGCTTTTTGAATACCAAAGTTGCAATAGTGATTCTGCAACGTCCGAACAAAGCCATACTTACTTATGTTGTAAAAATACTGCAAAGCTTATTTTCATTCTATGCTGACAAAGTTTAACCTCAGTGTCATTAAAATCCACAGCGCTTTGGTTTCTCAAATTATCAATGCTCACTAAAGCCCATAATTTCTACGATACATTAAAGATAAAGCCTGCAAAAGGCTGCACAAATTACAAGAAATTGAAAGTGCTGCCCAGTTTTGGTGGTCGCGAGAGGCTCGTTACTCGTACACTAAGAGACAGGATCACCGAACACTCGGGCAAATCTGACCAATTAAATGCACTCCGAGAATGGAGTGGTTGTTTTTGTCTGACGGCGGCCTTTGTGCACAAACCGCCTCGACTATGGCAAATATTCAGACGCACTGTCTACAGTCTCGCAGTAGCGACACTTCATACAACGCGAATACAAACTATCTAACCAAATTTTGACTTTATATCTCTAATACTTATTAAATATCTCGATTACTACTTCTCAAACACGCAACGGGTTTAGATACGTATTTCAATAATAGAAGGAGCGATAAACGAGGAAAATTTATGTATATAATGTAAATAAATAAAAATAAAATGCCTGAATATATCAAAAAATTGTTACTTAATACTTTATTGCGCGCTCCTCGTTAAGTAAGTAAATTGCATCCGTGCGTAGTTGTGGCGGGTCGCTTGTTTATATGTATTAACAAAACGATTCTATCGCACTAGCCTGGGGTGGATTTGATACTTATGCTCGTGTGTTGCAGTCATGCTGTTTTCATAAAACTGCTGAGAAAAATAATATTTATATCGAATCACTTTAAAGTTTTAAGTCAGATTTACATGGTGAGATATTTAGTGGAATCATCCACCATGCAAAATGTCAGATGAATATATAAATATCTATACATATATATATCTTTATTTCCTACAAAAAACAAGGGAATACAACGATAGGAATGCACATCCAAATTATAAAATGTTAACGATTGTCTTGGTATTAATTCATAAATACTAAAAAATATTTAATACTGGAAATTGAAAATTTTACTAATAAAATTTGAATAAACATCATGAGGAAACCGACGTGTCTTAGAACCAAAAATTCGAAGACGTCATGTCTTATCAATTGCGTGGAAGGAGCCTCTTTGAGGCGCGCTTTATTCCTTTCACCACTCTAGTTCGAGAGAGCCAGTGACGCGTGTATTAGCAGTAGTACTGGAAATTCGCAATTAAAATAAAATATTCGATTAACGTTGAAGAATCAATTTAGAAGCAGTAGAACTCCCGCTAATTGCGACCGGGGAAGTACTGCCACCGTGCCCATTTTTGCCGCCAAGCAGTAACGCATTCGCATTAGTGTGTTCTGGTTTGAAAACTGTAGCCGTTGAAATTACAGGCACATGAGACATTCCACCTACACGTCTCAGAGTTACGGGCGCATTGATGCGACTTCTTTCTTGTGGTACCTAGTAGGCGAGGACTCAAGTCGCATCGGTTATCGAGGTTACCAATTAACACCAGGTGGGCCGTCGGCTCGTTCGGTGTATCACATAAAAAAAAGAGTGGCATTACTGTTTGCAATAAACTCTAAATATAACTAAGGGCATGCAGACGCTTTTAGTATTAGCCATTCATTTGCAACTTTTTCATCTTTAAATACTTATCTGAAACTTTAATAACGTCTGCGGGAGTGCAGTAATGGATGTACCTACCTACGTACGTGGATTCACTGAAACTATTGCCTTGAAATAATCAAAAGTAAAATATCATAAGTAGTTTTACGTATTTGATTACTATTTCCTCTTTGTAATCTCTTGTTTTTTTTACTACACCCCACACCACTCTTCAACAATTAAATACGCTTTCCATACCAAGGTTGTCTGGAAGAGATCGCTTCATAGCGATAAGACCGCTCATTGCACCTCTAAGTTCTATGTTTAATTAATTGTTATGTATAATATCTTCTGGTGTACAATAAAGTATTTTTATTATTCTTGTTATAATATTTGGTAGTTGCAAATATTAAAACTAACAAAAAAAACTGCTTATCAGATCCGTAGGACTGAATTTTACTAATAAAGTGCGATTGTCATTGATGAATTAACGACTCTAATGATAATACTTACAAACCATACCCATTTCTGCCGCCAAGCAGTAATGCATTCGATTTATTGTGTCCATTTTCGAAGGTGTGGTGAAATTTTAGTACTGCCACCACAACTGGTAATCTGCCGCCAAGAAGTGATGCACTCGTGTTGCTGTGTGTAAATAAACAATATGTGCCTCCAGTGCCCAAAAAGGGTTTGGCTCAGCATATGCCGAGTAATTTTACCCAGCGCTGGTTTTCAGCCAAAAACCTATCAGACATTATAATAATTATAGTAATCAATGCGTAAAAAAATAAAGTAAGTAACCTTTAGGTACCTTACACAAAAACCGTGTCCAATAAGGCCAGCTCATGATTAGCAGCGGCTGTGCGGCTGTGCGGCTGATTGCCGGCAATTGGGCCTTATCCTCGCACATGGGAAATATTTTTAATCAACACCTCCATTCAACTTACGAGCGGACGTACGTGATCGCAGGGGCGAACTCTGCTTTTTATATAACCGCACGGGAAACTTTCAGTGCAATTGCCTGCGCAGATATTAGATTGTAATGCTCTTTTATTTTATTCAATAAAATTGGGTACGTATATTGTACATCATTTAATATACACATGTTAATTTTAATAGTTTATATCTTTAAATAAAAATAAATAAATACTGGTGGACATTTCACACAGCGCTATCTAGCCCCCAAGTAAGCTAAGCATAGCTTGTATCATGGGAACCAGATAACTGAAGTGAAAAAAAAGCACGCGATAAAAAAAGAAGCCCTCCTTTAGGGGTTTCTTGACTGTTCTCCCCTCCCTATGGAGGGTCGGATAGGGTTTCAACAGGCGTCAAACTTAGCGATAAGTAGGCGTGACCTTATGTTTTAAATATTATTGAAGATTCCAAGCCTTCCAAGTTTTTGACTTTGACTTTGACTTTGATGAATACGATACCGTACTCTTTCAGCTCACGGCCTTATAGATCTACGTACGTATAGACTTCACTTACTTACAATTGAAGTATTAAAGCTTCAAGAGTGTTCCGGACGATGCATTCCTAACTAAACAGACGCAATCAGTAGCAAGCGCCAAAATGTTAGAAAATTCTTAGATATTATAATATATGTTGTTTCTCTGCGTATGTCCCTGTTTGGGGTGGCGGAGATAAGGGGTCCGGATGGCAGCGGGCTGGTGCTTGATTGGCGCTGTGAATGCGGGTAGATTGCATTACGTCCACTAAAACCGCTCCCGCTTCCGCCTCTAAGCCTGATGGAAAATTTTACCTGAACCTTACATTAAACTTAAATTTAGAGTTTTTACTGGCTACTGTTGTACTGGCACACTTTTAGTACCTACTTTTTGGTCATTATTCTCGCTCGCGTCGGGACTAGGCCCCAGCAGTTGGAATATTTAGGTACCGAACGTTAGTTCTGACTTTGGTATATTTATTTATTTAATTTAATCGGAACGGTATTTACGCCGGTCATGAATGAATATATAATTAATCCATTAAAAGTTAAGTTACACAAGCATAATTATTATAATCCCGCTTTTTCGTTCTCGTATTTGGCCCTGAACAAAATCCCGGTATCTACTCTACCGTCGTTTAAATAACAGCCAAGAAAAATCCACTTTTTCTCCGTTCATCTAATTCCAGACAAACCTGCTGCGTCCTTATTAAATCCTTGCAAATTGTAATAACACTTTATATGCAACACATTCCGTATCTCCATGCGAAATCTCGTAGCTGTAAGCCATGTAAATGTAAGTCACGTTTTCAATAACCTACAGTTTTAGCTTCATAATTTTAACCCCGTCTGATGTAAGGACGGAGGTCGTAGGATGAATGAATTAGACGAAATCTTGATGATGACTAACTTTATTAGTTCATTCAAACGCTTATATGCAATGATTAATATACATACTTATAACTACATCTCACCTCCACCGCTATTAAAAAATAAAATATATGAAAGTTTATTTTATTTTAAAAAATAAAATAAAAATTTATTTTAAATAAAAAGTAATGTAATAATAAAACATGGAATTAGCCATGGAATGAATAAGTAAGATTTCCTTATATTAAAATTACATAATAAATTAATGCTA
Source organism: Chesias legatella (assembly GCA_947359385.1). Lineage (NCBI taxonomy): Eukaryota > Metazoa > Arthropoda > Insecta > Lepidoptera > Geometridae > Chesias > Chesias legatella. Next base: position 3,146,164 of record OX375768.1, on the reverse strand, counting down.
TTATTAATAATATTTCTAAATAATTATAAAGTAAATGATTATAATAATGGTGGTATATATAGCTTAGTTCTATTCTTATGCACTAAATATTTTTTATTATCTTTAATAATTTCCACATTAGGTGAACAATCTTTGATAACAGAGTATGGACCCGAATAAATACTTGTGAATTTATTTCCAGTTTCGTTCTTAATTAAAATCAATTCATTAGGTTTGTATGAAATTGGATTAACTTTTTGGTCATATCTTGTTTTCCTTTTTATTTTACTGGAAATTAAATTATCTCTTGCTTCTTTTTGCGAAGTTTGTATTCTGTATTTTAGCTCTAATGGATAACTTTCAAAATTATACAAAGGATCTATTTTTCCACAGCTTAGATTTGTAGGTAAAATGCACTTCTTGCCGAAAATAAGCTCAAATGGAGTAAATTTAGTTTCAGAATGTACTGAAGTGTTATACGAGAAACACCAAAAAGGTAGCCATGCACTCCATCCATCGGAATGATTTTCTGTGTGTATACGCAAATAGTTACCTAAATGTTTGTGTGTGTTTTCCAATGCACCGATGCTCTGGTGATGATACGCCGTTGAATGTAACTGTTTTATATGTAAAAGTGTACATACCTCTTTCATTGTAGCCGATAAAAATTCAGATCCCATATCTGTTGCAATGGTCCTCGGGATGCCATATTTAAGGATAAAATTATTAACAAAATTTCTAGCTACTTCTACCGAACTCTTAGATAATAAAGGATAAGCTTCGATATACTTACTTAATTCGCACTGAATAGTTAATATATAGGTAAAATTATTGTAATCTCTATCTAAAGGTCCTACTATATCTAAATATATTTTCTCAAATGCTGAAGTCGCTGTTGTAGTAATAACCATTGGCTCTCTCGTGTGATGTGATGAATGTTTTTGTTTTTGACATTTATCACATCTTTTAACAAATTCTGTAACGTCTACTTCTAGACCTGGCCAATAATAATATTTTTTAATATTATTTATCATTCGTCTAATACCTGCGTGACCACTTGTGGGCAAAAGATGAAAGTCATTTAAAATCACACGTTGGTCGTCTTTGTCATTTATTCTCTCTACATCTTTTAATATACACAATCGTGGGCCGGCCCAATTGCTCATTTTCTGTACCTCTTTAATAACTTTTTCTATGAAAATAAAGTTATTTTTATTTTTAATAAAATATAATTCATTTAGCTCACATTTTTTACAAAATATTTCCAACTCTCTCACAAATTCGCGTGGCGACAGTTGTGATCGAGACGCTGGATTAATAAAAATTGTACTTTTCGAAGGTACATAACATAACACTTTACTTTCATGCTTTATTTCTTTCAAACTACGATATCGTATTAGTTCATCATATTCATGCATAAAACGTAATTCAATAAATTGTTTAGGTTTATGTATCATTTCCACAACTTTCGGGTGATCAATCCGATCATCATGAGAAACAATAAAATCTTGTTGACTCTGTGCCTGTTGTTGTTGCATTCTTGCTCTCTGTCCTCTTGTCATCACATTCATACTACATTCATTCATCTCCTTTAATTCCTCTGACGTAATACGCAAGCGTGACATCGCGTCCGCTGCTGAATTATTTTTTCCTTTCACATATTCTACAACAAAATCATACTCCTCCAAAATTAATCGAAATTTCATCAATCTACTAGAAGGATCTCGCATATTAAATAACGCTAATAGAGGTTTGTGGTCTGATTGAACTTTAAACCTACGTCCATAAAGATAGGGTCTAAAATGTTTAACTGACCATACTATCGCTAACAATTCTTTCTCTATAGTTGGATATCTCTTCTCAGCTTTATTCAAACTTCTGCTAGCAAATGCTACTGGCTTGCCGTTGCCGTTACATAATACTGAACCGATAGCAAAACCTGAAGCATCGCTCTGCAAAATAAATTCATTTTTTTCCGAAAAATCTGGATATTGCAGTACAGGATGAGAAATAACACACTGTTTAAGTAAATCAAATGACTTTTGACAGTCATTGTTCCAGTCAAACTTTTCATTTTTTCTACATAAATTATTTAATGGATAAGCTTTTTCTGCAAAATTTGGAATAAATTTTCGATAGTAATTTACAAATGCTACAAATCGCTTAATATCATCTGTATTTGTAGGAACCGGGTAATTTTTTACTACATTTATTTTATTTGGATCAGGTACTACTCCTTCGGAGGACACTACATGACCCAGAAAAAGTAGTTCCTTTTGCAAAAAATTGCATTTACTAGGATTTAATTTTAAATTAACTTTCCTTAATCTCTCGAATATATCTTGCAAGTTTTTTAAATGGGACTGTAAATCTCTACTATAACAGATCAGATCATCCTGATAGACTAGACACTTTTCATATGTTAAACCAGTCATAGCCATTGTCATCATGCGCGAGAAAGAGCTTGGACTTGTCTTGAGTCCCTGAGGAAGCCTTGTCATTTGAAATCTTCCTGAATCGAAGGCTGTGTACTTACGACTGTCTGGATGTAAGCTAACATTATAATAGCCTTGATGTAAATCTAAATGAGAATAGTACACACACCCTGATAACGAATCTAATATTTCCGTAATATTTGGAAGCGGGAATCTGTCATTCTGTATGACGTTGTTGAGTTTCCTATAATCAATAACTAAACGCCATTTTTTATTCCCATTACTGTCCGATTTTTTAGGAACAAGCAAAATAGGACTAGACCATTCACTTTGACATGGTTCTATCACACCATCTTTTAACAAATTGTCAATCTGATTTTTTAATTCATTTTTTAAAGAATGAGGTAATCTATACGGTTTAGAGTATATTGGCTGGATACCTTGGTTTATTTCAATTGAATGTTGATAAATATCCGTGGTTGTAAACTTATCTCCGTCTAAATAAAAAACATCTGGATATTTCGCACATAATTTTTCAATATTTATTTTCTCCTCTTTATTCAAATGACTCAAATTCAATTTTGAAAATAATCGTTTAACTCGTTCAGCATTTTTAATTTGGTTATCAAAAACACAAACATCAAAATCTCTCAAGCGCTGGATCTCAATTTTTATCTGTGACAAATTAACATCATCAGTAGTTGTGTTAAGAATACGTATAGGTATTCTTCCATTGGTCGGAGAAACTAACGTACTCGCAACGAAGATACCTTCCGAAATTTCTTTCGTACATATCACACATTCCTCTGTCAAATTCGTACTTAAATAATGAATAGATTCAGATCTGGCAGGAACTCGCATTGAGTGTTCAGAATTATAAAGATTCAAAAAATATTTCTTACTATTCAACCATAATGATAAAACATTCTCATTAAAGTCGATGACCGCTCTATATTTACTTAAAAAGTCTTGGCCTATGATACCATGTGACTTACAAGGCAATGAGTCGAAAACATAAAACCTGTGACCAATTATTTGGTCATGAATCCATAATTGTAAATCTACGTATCCAATTGCCTGTACTTTGCCACCTATTCCATTTATAATGATGTTCTCCTTTCGAATTGGGATGTTGAACTTTAACACGTACTCATATTTAAGAGCTGAAATTGAAGCGCCTGTATCTATGAGCCAACTAAATGATTCATAGTTACGAATAAGTAATTTAATACAATAACTACTATCACTCGCTAAAAAATTATACTCTTTAGCCTCGAAAAAACTCGTTTTCAATAGAAAAACTTTTATCTGAAGATGTAGCAGGCTGCTGGTCTTGCTGCTGTTCTGATGCAAAACGAACTTGTCCCCTAGATGATTTGTTTATTCTATAATTGTTGTTAAAAGACTTACCGCGATTATAGGAAGTGAAGGCTGGGCGTGCCTTCTGAGAACTCGAAGTACTCTCTGTTCTGGGATGCCAACCTCTGTTGCTGGGGGGATTACTACGGGAAGTCATGGGTATGCCATGGTGCCGAAATCCAAAGGGGATTTTGTTGTAGCCTCGAAAACCACCTCTATACGTACCTCTGTTATTGCCTGAGTAACCGTACACTGGCGGTGACTGTCTGTAAATAGGTTTATAATTATTTCTTTTCATAGAGAAAATTTCGCCAGACGCTGACATGATAGATGTGTCTTCCTCTATCGCAGCTTGAAGTGCGTCTTTTAAGCTCTCGAACTTCTGAGCTGAAATAATAGTACTTATTCTACGGTTTCGTAACCCTTCGCTAAATTGCCTAATCGCTTGCTTTTCATTTAAGGATTTGAGTACATCGTACTTTTTCGAATCACCTTCTGATTGGGCGATGGTAAGATCCACAAACATCTCTGAAAGTTTCTTACCAAAGTCGTCAACCGATAAATCATGTTGTTTTAAGTTAAGCATTTGTTTTTGTAAGATACACGCCGATTTTTGTGGTAGTAAAAGTTTACGCATTTCATTCAAAAGCAACTCTATGCTGTCATATTTAGATGCTAATTTTAATTTTGCGCCTTGAGACAATCTACTTTTCAGAACAAAGTTGATCAAATTACAGTGAGATTCAGTGGCAATGACCGAACTATAATATTCTATGCCATCAATTAATTGTCGCGTATTTGAAACTTCATCCGACATAAGTGGCAATAAATTCAAAGCAACTTTCAGGTCAAACTCCATTTTTGCACAAATATCTTTATCCTTTTGCGTTATCAAAATTATTTCGTCATATATATTACTTATTTTCTTACAATATTCTAAAATATATTCTTCTTCTTCTTTACTTCTTCTGATTCCACTGAAATTATTTATATATATATTATACTTCTTAATAATCCCTTTACACTCATCTAACTTCTTTTCTACAATACTACTACTACCTTGTCTACGGGTAGGTCCTATTTTAATCAAATACTTTCTTATCACTGAAAGTTCATTATACAATTCCTCTATATATTGTGCCATTAAAAGCACAACTGAAATCCTATTTTACGATAATAACAAACATCTCGGTATGATTGTTTATACATATACCATATCATATTATCATAACAATTTATCTGTATTTATCGTAAGGCCCGTCCATTGATTAGTTCCGCAGTATTAAAGTTCTTACAGTCTCAGGTATCACACGTACTCGTACTTAGTCAATTTGAAGTTTTGCACATCAAGCGATTTTTATATGAATTAACACGAACCACGCACTTATTCACTTCACACTGATTTTTACACTTTGTTCTCGTAGATTTTCAAGTCAGGATACACCTGCTGGTTCTGCTGGTGCTGGTGCTCGTGATTGCGTCGGAAAAATGACACTCTGCTGGATCTCTCTCTCTGAAGTTGCTGTTGCGCCCATCTTATGTGACACTTTTTATATTGTTTGAACAGTATATAAACTGCAGCGAGCAGTAGTAGAGTGCAAATCACGATCATAATGATGTTCATTACTGACAAATGACTCTTTATGTGCTCTAAATGCGCGTTGTTTGATTCTGCCGCATTTTGGTTTAGGAAAACTGTCTCTTTTTCAATATTTGAACGACACATTTTTAGGGTTTCGGTTTCTTCGGTACAAAAAAAAAAAAATAAGTATCGCGACGCGACTTTACTGTTGGAGGCGCGCGCTCCGCGTGACGCGCACTATGGCAGGGTCGCCATGTAAGGACGGAGGTCGTAGGATGAATGAATTAGACGAAATCTTGATGATGACTAACTTTATTAGTTCATTCAAACGCTTATATGCAATGATTAATATACATACTTATAACTACATCTCACTGATATTAGACTTCATTTTTATGAAATTCGAGGATGAAAGAGTTGGAGTGCGATACAAGTGGATTGTTGGTGGAGGAATGATTGCGTCGTTTGTCACGGGGAGTGGTGAGAGCGGGCGGGCGAGCGCTAGGGCGGGCGGCGCGCGCGGACTCGGGTAATTGGCAGCGAGTGCCGAGTGAACAGATCGTCTCCGCCGCCCGCACTCAGCTCGTATTATTAACGACGTGTATTGTAATCACGCGGCGGGCGATCGCCTCCGCCGAAGGTAGGGCGGTATTAAATTCCGACAGCTACGTGATAAATCGAAATTGGAAAAGTTTAATAATGTTCGGTTGCTCCGAAAGCAATAAAACCGTTTATAAACGGGCACGAGCGAACGAGACGGCAGGGACGCCGCCCGCCTTCGGGACTTTTAGGGACTCCTAGAGTCGGCCTTACGGGTGCTAAATTGATTTCACTGGGATCCTGATGAAGTGATAAAACCTGTTGACTAGGGCTGTGGTGACCCGAACGCGAATATACGAGTACATAGCCATCTGTTAGTGTGTTGCCAGTCGCCGTACGCCACACGTGACCACACGATATATATTTTCATATGTAGGAATTAGTAAAGTCTGGTCCAGCGGCAACCCTAGACGCTACTGAAGACTTCAAATAATTTAATTGAAAGCGCCGCCAATGCGGTGGAGTTTGAAAAATGTACAGGGGGATGCACAATGTTAAACAACAACATATACGGTGTGGGACTTGAAACTTTGTATCGACGGTTGATGAAACATTCATACCTAAGACTGGCCTCAAAGCTCAGTTGGTAGTAACTCTGCCTTCTGCGCTGTAGGTCGTGGGTTCGATTCCCTCCTAGTACAAATATTTGTGTGACGAACGTAAATGTTTGTTAAATGTTGTTATGTATTATATGTATGTATTTACAAAAAATTATATATGTATTGTATCAGTTCACTGGTTCCCATAATACAAGCTATGCTTAGCTTACTTTGGGGTTAAATGGTTCTGTGTGAAATGTCCTCCAATATTTTTTATTATTATTTCTATTACCTAATTTACAGATGTACAGTACTTATCTCATCAAAGGTAATTTGGCAAGTATAAAAAGACAAAAAATATCGAATGCTGAAATCAACGTTACCTACGCAATCAAAGCGAAGAAAGCTCCGTATTAATCTACTTATTCTGCTTAATTTTCTACTTCGTTGGTATTGGTGACGTCGATTGTAGGGCAACCATACACGAGGCCATTTCCAAGTTTCGGTTTCCTGTGTCGTAGGTGGCAGTGATGCACTCAACCTGATATGCGGAATGTATATGATATGTATTTTTCATGATTCATTAAACTAATTATTTTGACTGGCCTCATAACTGTTGGTAGTTGGTAGTAGCTCTGCCTTCTGCGCTGTAGGTCGTGGGTTCTATTCCCACCCAGGACAAACATTTGTGTGACGAACATAGATGTTTGTTCTGTGTCTGGGTGTTAATATGCATAATATGTAGATGTATTTACAAAAAAGTATATGTGTATTATATCAGTTGTCTAGTTCCCATGATACAAGCTATACTTAGCTTACTTTGGTGTTGGACGGTGCTGTGTGAAATGTACATGAATATTAAAAAAGAATTCCTAAATAATTGGAAAAGTTTTTTTTTATTTGCTCTCAATATTTTTTTTGGGGTGTTTTTAAACGTCTTACTTTAAAACCGTTGTGACTAGCAACTTAACGAGTCTAGAACTAAAAAGTCAGCCGTCAGGTCAGCAACTAGCGCCGTGTAAATCAGCCATTAGATATTGAACTGATTGGCAACATTGTCCCGGCCAAATCATCTTTATCATAAACAAGCTATCGAATCGAATTTGTGATCTGTTTGTACTGAGTAGCGATTGATTAATCAGAGTTTATCATTATTTACTCAGCTAATGGAATAATTACGGGAACGACAATTGGGGTGGAGTTGTGGGTGGCGCTAATGGGACTCGAACTATCATACGCGCGAACTTTCCTCCCTTTCGAGTACTAATTGTTAGTACTCGATAGACGAGAGGAAAGTTCGAAATAACAGCCATATATGTAGGCTAAGTTCTGCAAATTAGGTATTTTAGTTACTGACAAAATTTTGTTGCATTTTATACCATGATGGATGTTTTTACAAAAAAAAAAAAATTGACATGGCTGCATTTGACGGCACATATCTCCGTGAAAATAGAGATATCTACATGGCTGTAGTTGCAAAAAACCCGTCATGTCGAAATTAGTATGGCTGCGTTTATAACTCATTTGTGGAAAAAAAAATGCCACATGGAAGCTTTCTGCATAACTAGTTCCAACTATTAGTTGTAGTACGATGTGTCCTTTGCTTAATTTCATAATTAACATATCGTTCACATGCGAAAAAACGTTGTTTGAAGGTTTTCGGGTAGTGACTTTGATTTTGTGACGATCCTGGGTCAGTGACATATTTGGAGCAACTGATCATCGTTCATCGTACCTCTCGGAACCGGATTAAGGCCCATCCACACATTATAGAACCATGGCAGGCTCGGACAACTCGTTTCACGAGGACATTTTTACCGCATACTTGTAGGCTGTGGAATGAGCTACCTCTTGAGGTCTTCCCGGCAAGGTATGACATGGGCAGCTTCAAGAGAAATATAAAAAGAAATCTCCAGGGTAGGCAACGCATCAGTAATGCTCCGGGTGTTGCTGACGTCTATAGGCTGCGGTGACCGCGCTACATCAGGTGGGCCGTAAGCCTGTTTGCCTATTTATAATATAAAAAAAAAACTGAGAACTCAAAATTGCAGTTTCAGACTCTAATTTGCGATTTACTTATTGAAAAACAAAAGTGCCATTATTAGGGGAATCTATCAATCAAAGTTCGTTTGCGATTTACAAGATGGCACCGTAATTCAAATCAGTAATTTTAGTATTATTAGTTATTTTCTTTGTATAATCTTCGCTCTTCGTTTCGATAATTTTTGTGATCACTGGTTTTTTTGTTTGTTTTACTTAAAATCGTTTTATTTACTGTTGCGACTTCAACTTTACTGGTATGAAATATATTTTCCTATCTATTACAATGTGGGAATTGTAATTAATTTCATGTAGACTTTTACGTATTAAACATCTTTATATAATCTGAATCAAAATATTTACATATTTAAATTGCGTCTATACAAAAGTCCTGTTTTTAATTAGAAACTTAATTTGCTTATGATAAATCTATGGAAATTTGTTCCTCGGGCCGCCCTATAGCTAAGGGTAGAGTAATTACTTCTTTTCTTCGTAATAAAAACGGATTAAACTTTGCTTAGGGCGGCCCATTCATTTTGTTAACTATTCACAGAGGCTTGTTTAAAAAAACAAATTTGCGCTCTCTTTCGTCGCAGTTAATCATTTTAATTTAAAAACGTAATTAGCTGATTGCTGATAAGAACGGCTTGATTTAATTGTACTGCATAACATCAAATAGCTGAAATTAAATTCAAACAAAGTCTAGCTTTAGTTAATTAACCTTACCTTACCTAAAAGGCAACAGACAGGACTGCGTTTATTCCCATTACTCCTCACATCGCGCTGGGTTGCCCCCATTGGAAAAATTGTTACATTATCCCCCACAAAGGTTACCATTACCATACCATTTTCTGGACTCTTACTGCGCGTTCCGGATAGTGTAGATATTCACAAGAGATCATTTCTTGTCATATAATAGTAACTTCCGAGCTCCTTTGCCAGACAATTCCAACTTCTTGCCCAAGATAAATGTTTCTTTCATAATCTAGACATCATCTTCAGAGAAACAATGTAGTATAAATAAAGTGTTACCTACTCGTATTATAAATCACGATCGAATACCTTAAGTCTTTTTTTTTCAAGCTGCATTCTGATTTGAAAGTTGTGGTTGCCGGTGAAATTACAGGCACATGAGACATTCTACCCTCACGCGTATGCTTTCCAGTATTATGAAGTAACGTGGATTGAAATAGGTACTCAAATTATTACAAGGATAGTGCTCGCTAGAAATAAAACCCCTCCTTTAGGGGTTTCTTGACTGTTTCTGCCCGTGGAGGATTGGATAGTGTTTGAACAGGCGTTAAAATGAGCGATAAGTATGCATGATCTTATGTTTTAAACATTTTTGACGTTTCCAAGCCATTTCTCATGAATTCTATGGAAATAAAGTGTTTGACTTTGACACGTCTTTGACGTGGGTCTGTTCGTACCTAAGTAGGAGCGGCTCCAAGTCGTATTGCTTTGTTATGGGCAGAGTTTACCACTTAACACCAGGTGGGCCATCAGCTGCATAACTTCATAAAAACAACAGCATTTTTATATCTCAACCTTGCCACTACAAGAGACAATTATTAAACTTTGCCAGCACGACCGCGCAGTCTCCGTCTTCGACCGACCACAAGAAAACGGCGAGAATCCAATATTAGAAAAAGAAACGCCTTACGGTTAATTTGGTCGTATTGATATCAATTATCAGGAAGCAGGCTACCCTGGGTTATTCCACAAAGCCGCTAATCCCGACGGGCGAGCCACAATTTGTCCAAACGGTTATGTTATTGCGGTCGGTAAGCTCGGTCCCGGCCCGGGCGCAACTATCAACATGATTTTTCACATAAAATTGCTTTTACGAACCGTTTTATTAATTCAGTGTTGTTTGTGGACTTTCTTTTGTAATTGCGTTAGAAGTTCGTCTGGACTGGCCTCACAGATCAGTTGGTAACTCTACCTTCTTTCGCGGGTTCGATTCCCACCCAGGATGAACATTTATGTGACGAATATTGATGTTTGTTCTGTGTCTGGCTGTTAATATGTATTATATGTATGTTTTCACAAAAAAAAGTATTCTATCACTTGTCTGGTTCCCATGATACAAGCTACGCCTACCACAGTTTGGGGCTAGAGAAACACACATAGATACAGTAGCTTTTTTAGGTGTGTGGACAGATTCAAGTTCCACTATCCAATCAAACACTGAATAAAGTGGAAACGAAATATCGTTTAATTTGATCAGGTAAGCACACGAATGTCCGGTTACGGAGCTTCGTTTGAGCTCGAATGTCAGCGGAGTCAATTTGTCGAAACTGTTATTGCGCGGGACGGTTCCCCGCCAGGCCCGTTTCGCACAGAATCGCCCATAACACAGCGCTGTGCACACTTTTTGATAATACATAGAAACGAATGTATTTTAAAAATTATTTGACCAGCATTATAATTTTGGTATTTCTCATACTGAATTTGACAGGCCTCATAGCTCAGTTGGTAGTAACGCTGCCTTCTGATATAAGTCGTAGGTTCGACCCCACCCATAACAAGCTTTTTTGTGACGAATATAGATTTTTGTTCTATGTTTGTTAATACATAATTATATTAAATAAACTTAAAGAATTTAAAAATGTGTATTTTTTTCTTCATAAACGTACAATTACTCATTATTGAGCGGTTCATATTATATGTATGTTTAACAAAATGAAATATTCTGTCAGCTGCATAGTACCCACAATGCAAGCTTTGCTTATTTTGTGGCTAGGTAGCGCTGTGTGAAATGTCAATCAATATTGTTATATTACTGACCGAAACTTTTGATTTGGTTTTTTTAAAGAGAAAGGGTATCTCAAATTGTAGTTAGTGTTTTGAGACAAGTTGTGCCAAATCACATATTGTTAAACGAAATCTCGTAATTTTCTATCCAACCGTTCCCAGTCGCCATCATACTGTTATGTAAACATAATTTTAAGTAAGCTGTTTAGTAAAAAGATCAAATAAACTTTATTATTATTATCAGTGATGTCGTCGCCTAGAGCGCTTTAACTGCCAATCGGTTTCTGCGAGGAGTGGCTAGGAAGCCCCTAAAATAAATTTAAATTAAACATTCGCTTCTCTAAATTGAATGCTAGTGTTTAACTCCACAGAATGGACACTTGATTAAGATACTTGTGTCCCTTTATTTTGCAATTACATCTGACGTCGCAATGTTAGCAATCTTCTTTATTGCTTATTTGATTCCCTTTAAATAGCCTTTCTCGTAATTTCTTGTAACGAACATTAGTGGATCTAATGTGTTTTAAGTTGGGATTGACCGGTCTCTTAATTCCGATTTCAACGAACGTCTGCAAGTTCATCGTACCACTCAGCTCTCACGTTGACCAGTCAATACTTTTGGTTTTGAAACCGGTTGAGAACCCTCCGGTCTCGCCGAAAGCCCGCGTGAAGAATTCCAGGACAAATGTCTATTAAAAAAAATCTGCGTGTAGAAGTTCTGCGCATTAAAAAGCAATATAGCTAATAACAGAAGACCCACATTGTTGCATCCGTCAATGTGCATCGTAAACTTTACCACGTGTAATTTTAACGGTTCTCTTGTAGACAGTTGGACAAAATGTGTTTAACTTTTGTATATGATACCAGTCACTTTAATTTGTCTTCCAATTACGTGAATTATTAAAGAAAGGAAAGAAAGAAAGAAACATTAGTCCATCAGCTCGTTCCGTATTTTTGCCACGTAAAAACGTGCTATACCCACCGCGTGCCCTCAAAAAACAGTTAGAGTATAGTCAATTATTTCAAATCTATTTCCCATCGAGAATCAATTTATTTCGTAGCGGAAATCAATATAGATTTCCGGAACATATTGCAAATACCCTTGATCCATTAAATTTGTTTATCTGCCATTAATCCGCTGGACCGTATCAACATTGGCATTGTCATGTAATGGAAATCGGAATCCAGCATTGGGCGGATGTACGGTATTCGAAATTGGATCGAAGATTGTAAGAGGAATTGAAGGACAAAGACGTCACATCCCTCATTAAATGGCTGGATGACTCCTTGATTCCACAATTACGATCTCTATATTTTTGAATATAGTTTGACATTATTATATTATAGTATTTTTTTGACATTTCACACAGCGCCATCTAGCCCCAAATTTAGCATAGCTTGTACTATGGAACCATTGTGTTTTTTTTTGTTTTGGTATGTTCCTCACACAAATGTTTGTCTTAGCACAGACAAACTAATAGTACCAATACAGTAGGCTCACTTCGTGAAAGAATTATATAAATAACGACTCTTGCTGCTACGCAACAAAGCGCAATTCAGATCGCATAAGCACTTAGCGCCTAACGTGATATTCGCGTAACTCTGGCGCGGCAGGGTTGTCCTTAGTTGTCGCTTACGACAACATAACTTGTGACGCGGCTAGCGTGTGAGCTGAGCGGCAAGTGGCAACCTACTGCCATACGCCTGATCGGGAGGCGCGCCCCCCGAACCGGCCTGTGCTGTGAGCTGAGTCCAGTCTCAGTATCTCCCTACAGTTAAAAAAATACTGATACCCACTAAAGAGTTGCACGTACAAGTTGACCGGCTTTTCGACCCCGGCTGTGACGTCACGGCATGGCGGGGCGGGGGTGTGTGGGGGTGTAGGGGGGGGTGGGGGGCACGCACCACGTCCGAGCCGTAATGAGTTGAAAGCGGATACTTGTAGCGCACTCAGCGCGCGCGTGTCCGGTTACTCGCCTAATGTGGCCGGATAAACAATGACGTTCAGCCTTTTAGCGACATTTGTGGACCCACTCAACGCCGAACATAAGCCTAAAAAGATTTTTACTATTTGAGACTCCATCGGATGTGCGCATTAGGTAAAAGGAACGAGGGAAATTGCTTTTACTGATTCTTTTAGTTTTGTTTGTGTGCGTGCAATGTTTTGCAAACGCGTAGCGGTAAATAATGCTTTGTGTTTATGTAAACATTTATGCTTTTATTTAGTAACCCGACAAATATCGAATATAAGAATATAAATCAAGAAGTATCATGAATAGCATTGAAGTCATTAGAAAAGGCTACTTTGGTTGAAGATGGTGCCAATATTCAAATGGTGGGTGATACGAAGAATACGAACTCATCATTCGTATCATACTAGTCTACTACTACTCTACTAGTCTACTAGTACTAGCATTGCCATCCAACAAGGCAATGCCGCCATTGGGCACAATTCCACTTGTCAATGAATTTAATCACTTGATCTATCCATAGATCGTTGGAAACGGTCATTAGATAGCTCAATTGGTTCCATAACATTTGTATATATGTAATTTGTCTTTGTAAATTGTTGTAAAACAATCGGTAAGATTACTCTTTACGTTTCTCATTAAATTAAAAGACACTTGAAATTTCGTCGACAATTTACTATAATATTAATATTCATATTTTATAAAATGTAAATCCTTTATTGGCTGTAAGATAAATTAATTAGGATTTTATTGTGTTAAATTAATATTTATTGTATTAAATACGCTTTCCATCACAAGGGTGTCCGGAAGAGATCGCTTCATAGCGATAAGACCGCCCATTGTACGTCTAAGTTCTACGTTTTATTAATTGTTTTTTTATAATGTTCTCTGTTGTACAATAAATTATTATTATTATTAATTTATTTGTGTGGATTTTGTATACTAAATAAAATAAAATAAAATTTCTCCCCGGCAGCGAGTGGTTTCGAATGAAGAGACATATATATATATATATATACAGATAACATCAATTTGGTCAGTTATAGAATGCTACCAAAATTATTACTATCCGCAAGTAAAGTAAGCACAGGCAGTAGGCATTCGGTAAGTGGCGAGGCCCGTTGCCAAGGCCCAGTCAAATGTGGAGTGACGGACCATCAGAGGTCCATTAGAGAGGGAGGCTGGGGTGTTTGATACGCTATTAGTTCATTAGTACGTTTAGTACGTGACTGTCACACTAGTTCACGTCACATGAGCTCGATTATGTAACTGGAAAATAGTCCACACGTCACAAATCTAGTCGATATGTGATTATTGAGTGAATAAATAAATATTGGTGGACATTTCACACAGCGCCATCTAGCACCAAAGTAAGCTACGCATAGCTTTATCATGGGAACCAGACAACTGATACTTATATTCTTTTTTTGTAAATACATATATATAATACATATTAACATCCAGATACAGAACAAATATCTATGTTCGTCGCACAAATGTTTGTTCTGTGTGGGAATCGAATCCACGACCTACAGCGCAGAAGGCAGGGTTACTACCAACTGAGCTGCCAGTCTTTGAGGTAACTTGTTTAAAGTTGTAGGTGAAAAACATTTCTGATCTACTAAAAAGACAGAAAATAAGATTAATTATACTTTGACCCTTTAGACTAATATGTACTTCGCGTGTTTTGTCTGTCTGAGAGGCAGCCACCATTTCACTTAAGACTGTATTATTTAATTCTACTTACAGATATCCTTATTAGAATACTTATCCTATACAAGTGTCGTTATTAAATTTACTTTATGTACTGATGACAAAAACAGTCATAATCTCTCTTAGAATCTTTTCTGTGGATAAATTTGATTCATGAAATAATATTATAGAGGAACTAATTACTGGAAAATATTGTAAGCTGGCTAAGCTAATTCGTGGGAAAACAATGCCGGCTCACTCACAAGGTGAAAAGCGGCTCACTGCTCTGCCTACCCCTTCTGGAATAAAGCAGTGAATCTGTGTGTGTATTTAAATTTGATTAAATATAGCACCTCCATCGGCTGCAAGGACGCTAAGTGACGGGTCGTTGGTGATCTAGATACTTTTTAAGAAAAATTCTAAATTAAGCCAAATTACCAAGTTTATTGAGTCTTTTCAAATTGGAGAAAAATCAATCTCATAGCATAAATTATCATTATTTATATAACCCACTGTGCTGAACAGTGCTGATTCAAAATTCGATAAACATCTCAATACATCACAATCCCAGATCCCAACAAGATGCTGAAGGGTGGATTTATGCAGAAAGTACCCTCACCGATGTGGTTTTAAATTTTGTCAATTCGCGGCCTGCCCTTAACTCAGGGCTGCCACAGTAATTCAGATAAAAGACGTATACTTCGTAGACCTTAATGAACCTAACACGCTTTTAGCTGCCACTTTGCCACCTTTTATGGAGATGAATATCGAAATATAGAGTTAAATCACTCAGCGTCGTGTTACGGAACCACTTTAGAAAGTAAAATGTTTCTTTATCGAGATTTTGAGACACTTTCTTTGGTACTACATCAGTAACAAAATTCCTGTATACTAAAATAAAGATATGATATATATAAAATAATGGACCTAAGTTGTACCATGGCTTACCTCATTTTAACAAAATTACTACGGCTAACGTCTCCATCCCATAAGTCCCTAGTTTGTCGACAATAATTGCAAAGTGCCAGCCCTAAACACGGTCCATTATCCCGAGGTGAGGGCACAGCAGCAAAGACGTTAGTCCGGCTCTTCGCTTCGGCGACTTTATGACGTTATCTCTAACAGGTTCCGTCGGGGCCTGCCCTCGCCGAGTGCACAGGATCCTCTGTTGTGCCTGATAATTGCCCCTAATGGAAAAGTCTAGTCACTCCCGAAGTGCATTCCAAGTTTTCGCAACTGCCAGATAGAAGTTATTACTTAAGCCCATGCAGACAACAACTTATAGGTTGAGATAAGTAATGCTTTCAAGCTTTGTTACTTCACTACAGCTTTAAGTGCTTCAGCTCATGTGTCCTATAACGTCCATTCCATTGATTGAATTAAACTAAAAGCACTGATAGTTTTGGCACAAATACCGACGACTTTTGCCATCATATTGATGGAAGTAAGAGAAGTGGACGGATATAAATAAACCAATCTTCTTATTTGGTTCACTGGAATAACTTACATCAAACATCATGATTATTAATACGTATATACGTTTTCAAGAGCCAAATAAGCGAAGGAAGGCAAATGGGGAGTCTGGCGTGGATATAAATCCACGCGTGATCTGCATGCGTAAGCAAATTGGTTAGATCTCTTTATGTCCACGCAGACTAATATACCGTTCTATCCACTTGACAGAATGAAAAAGCAAGCAAAATGTAATACACTTACGAGCATCTTACAGCGCATACATATTTAACACGCATATTTACCGATTGGCGCGGATCAGATGGGGTGTGAGTCTCGGGGGGGTATGGGGTGAGAACGGTCATTCAATGAGATTGCTTCTTGCCACTCTCCAAGTAATGGATCTCGTCGAAATTGACTGGATCAAGGAAGCCTGTATGCTGCGTTAGTGCCCGCCTCGCTGGCTTCTGGACTTACTCGTTCGTGAAGCTTACAAACCCATAAAATAGATTTCAAATGGCTCAAACGTAATTGAATTCGTATTTTTGGAAATACAAAGTTATCCGTGTGTGAATAACTGAGCTGCGGCTATACTCTGATGACGTGAATCATGAATATTTAGAGTTATAGATGGCGTGTTCCAGTAAAGGTAATACCGTGTTCGTGGACAGATATAATGGGAATTGTCACGAGACCGCAGACGGCTGAAGTAAAGTGCATATCTGTGTTGCATTCTCGATTGCTATCTCAAAATAGAGAATCGGTAATAGCAGCATTTTGCTTATCTTTGTGTTCCACTGACACCGGCGGTAATAATTACATACTATATTACATAATATATTAATATAATAAAATATATTAATACCTTAAGTAGTTTAATATATTAGTTCATCCACTTAAAACGCCACAGCGTGTAATATTGGTTTTATTTGGTTTAATTTTAAAAATTTATTGGTGATATTTGTTTGTTTTGTTGTAATATTTATTAGTATATATTATAATTATTATTAGTAGCATAAATATGTTCTATATTGAAGTGCATTACAGTAAAGTACATTTATAAAATTAAAATACGCAATTAGTGACAAGGTTTCTGTTAAATGGCCACTTTATTTTGTACCCCGAGTTAATGGTAATACTTTGTAGAACTATGGGTTCATATATTTATTCATAGGTTTGCTTCTTCTTAGTTTGATGGCTTCAAAGATTATTTGAGTCTACCAGCATCGGATAGTTAGTATAGTTAGTTGATGATAGCAACTAGTACCTGGCACACGAGAATAGGCCACTGTTTCTTCGGTGAGACTATTTAATTGGATCTATTTTATTGACTCCATGACTCGATTTTCTAAAATAATTAATTTAAATTATTTTAAGTAAGTAAAGCGCCGGTACAATTGATCTAAAATGAACCGGGCCGAGTGGGGGAGATGGAAAATGTGTGTCGCTAAGTTGCAGGCCTACCGGACAGCACCCACCTGATAATGGACAGATCGGATACCACTTTGGGTGGCGCGTTTCCATTAGGTTATCGTAGATGCGGTATGACAAAACATAGGTAACAATAACTTTGAACGTAAATCGTAGAAAAATAACCTTATTACAATGCGTTAAAGATCAGATTCACAGATTCACACATTATTTTATATGTGTCCATTAGCATATTTACCAGTGTTGCTCGAGGTGAAATCGATTCAGGCTATTATTTATGAACATTACATTCCTTTTTTTACATTTGGGCAGTCTTATAAAAAATAAATGAAATGAATTTGATCTACAGTTTTAAAATGTCTTAAAATTAGCGTTTCAAATTTAACTCATTCATATTCGAATTGTTTTTTTTAATTAAATATTGCCTAGATGTCCCATTAGCAAATTAACAACATTTATATTTATGGAGGTAAATTCCGTAACTTATACCAAATTTTACTGACTGCAATTTAATTTAGCTTAGAGATAGAAATGAGAAACTAAAAATTTCCGCAGAGGGGTATGTTAGGTAGTGTTTGGCTTAGAAAAACCTGCATTAGGTAAAAATATACATTAAAATGTTTGGCATGCTGGCACCTCTGCGACCTAGGTTTTTCTTTCCAGGGAACGCCTATCTTATTATTATTATTTAATACTTCTAATAAGCACAAACATTCTATGTTGGAATAATGAAAACAATACTTTCCGTAGTCAGTAGTCGGGCGGGGCGGGGCGGGGCGGTGGAAACTGAACGTTGTTTTTCTACAAACGGACCCATTCAATTACTTATTTCATTTAGAAAATTACTCGGTTGATTTAAATGGATATTAGTTTTATCAACTGGCGTACAATAAAAGAATCCGCTACAGAGTCGCTAGTTCATTATCCAAATGGACTACAGCGAGATCGGGAGCCAGTGGCGAGATTGTCCCAACATTTCACTTTATTTTAATTTAACAGGCCTCACAGCTCATTTGGTAGCCCTGCCTTCTGCGCTGTAGATTGTGGGTTCGATTCCCGCCCAGGACGAACATTTGTATGACTAATATAGATGTTTTTTCTGTGTCTGGGTATTGATATGTATTATGTGTATGTATAAAAAAAAGTATATAAGTATTATATCAGTTGTCTGGTTCCCATGACACAAGCTATGCTTAGCTTACTTTGGGGCTAGATGGCGCTGTGTGAAATGTCCACCAATATTATTTATTATTATTATTTAATGTTGCGACTTGCATATAGTACTGAAGTTTTTCAAACCAAAGAGACATACTATAAAAATGTCACTGTCCATGACAATTGACACACAAACATGGCAAGTTAAATAAAAGCTTGTAAAAATACACGACAAACATTTATTTCTATGTAACTATAAAATTTAGGGTTTTTATTTATTTTATAACTATAAAATTATCGCCACCAGCTCTCTGAATGAGGTATTTGATCCACTTATGTGATTGCCTGCAAGCATTATCTCTCCTCTAGTGAATGGGAGTCATAAGTCTACCTCGTAACTCTAGAGCTTCTTACAATATTTCTACGTACTTATGTTTAATATACTTAAGAGGAATTTCTCGCCTCGTAATTTGTTAGTTGATATTGCTAATCAATGAATAATTTGTATATTGGTTAATTAGAGGTATACTTTTTCTTAATATAGGTACATACATATAATACATATTAACACCCAGACATAGAATAAGCATCTATGTTCGTCACACAAACGTTTGTGCTGGGTGGGAATCGAACCCACGACCTACTGCGCAGAAGGCAGGGTGACCAACTGAGCTCTGAGGCCAGTCATCCAGTTTATTATCTCAACGGTAGAGTTTAAGAAAATACTATGGCAGATACTTAATAAACGGTAGCAATAAGAAGATTCGCTCCATCTCCAAGAATTTTCCGGAAATGAGATTTGGGATTAGTCTACGCCGCTGATGAGGACGCCCTGAGATGAACGGGAAAACAATTTGGATTTTTGTTAATACTAAAACAGTTGCAGTTTAGATTACGAATCTCTATTGGGATACACTCTTTTTTATATTTTAAAGTTAAGGAACGAGCAGATGGCCCACCTGGTGTTGGGTGGCTCTACCCATGACAAGCGATACGACTTGGGTCCTCTCCTATTTAGTTATAACAAGACCCAAACCGCATCGTGTTCGCCCGTTACTTTGAGACGTGAAGTGTCTCATGTACCTGTAAATTCACCAGCAACCACAATTTTAAACCGGAACACTGTAACGCCATTGCATTTGCCATTGCATTGCACAAGAGCAGTAGAACTCGCCAAGTTCGTCCAGGGAAGTACTGCCACCATGCCCATTTCTGCCGCCAAGCAGTAACGCGTTCGCGTTACTGTGTTCCGGTTTGAAAGGTGTGGTTGCCGGTGAAATTACAGGCACACGAGACATTCCACCTACACGTTTCATAGTTACGGGCGCATACGATGCGACTTGGGTATTGTCGTACCTAGTAGGGGAGGACCCAAGTTGCATCGGTTGTTATGGGCCGAGGTTACCACTTACCACCAGGTGGGCCGTCGGCTCGTTCCGTAACTACATAACATAAAAAAAAATAAAAAAATTAGGCACTGTTCGGCTGCAGAAATGGGAATGGTGTCAATACTTCCCCGGACGAATTTGGGTTAAGTTCTACTGCTATTAACTAACTGTCCCAGTGCCGTGTGAACGATAGTATTGACTCTCTGGGACCTATAAGCGCACTAAGTAGCGCGAGTGAATAAAGCGCTCGACATCAATGGGAGATCGAGGAGTTGTGTGTAATAGATGCCTATGTTCAGCAGTGGATTTTTACCGGCTGATATGATGATGATGATGAGTGATAGGTCGGGACAAAAAAGATAGGTATAGAATATTAAGAAGGTTTACCACATGTAGTTAATTAAAGTATTTTAATTTTATGTAAGCAGTTAAGTACAAAGTTGCCAAAAAATAATCGTACAAACTAGCATCTTAAGATCCCAAAGATCCGAGATGTGAAAGTTTCGAAATACTTGGTTGTGAAATAACTCCAAAGAGATGGTTATCTACGCGTCCTCCGTAGCTATTAATAATATCGTGCCACACACAACTTCGTTAATTAAAAGTTAACAAAGCCCAACGTCTAATTGGATGGTTTATCGTTAATTATTGTAGCAATAGTCGGCAGGCACATTTAAGTCATTAAAGGCAGTTTCGACCCACGTACAAAGGTATCGTATACCTAGAACTAAGAGTTCCTAACTACATTTATGTATTTGAAACAGTGGAATGGAAAACAAAAGTCTTCTCGGTACCAAACGGAAGTTTATTTTTGCAGTCAGTATTTCTGCAGTGCGTCCGGCAAAGGACGACAGTACCAATATAATTATTATACATATTTGTTTATTTTACAACATAATATTTTTTTTTTTTTAACATCCCCGTCTCTGGGTGATAGACGCAACGCATTGCGACTTGAGTCATCTCGTACTTTGGTGGAGAAGACTTGAGTTGTATTGCTATTGTCCATGAGCGGCGGTTACCACTTAACACAGGTGGGCCGTCAGCTCGTTCTATACACTACATTATATTTAAAAAAAACTACTAGAAAACAATGCCAAGCTTGCACAAATATTATTTGTTACCACGTTGAAGACTATGGCAGCTAACCTAACAAGCATAGAATGTTAGTTCATAGGATGAAGAGCGTGATAATAATAATGTGACTGTGTGTGTAAAATAGGCATAAAAGTCAATACCATTCATAAATAATGTATGTAACTTATTGTTCTGTTCCTAAATTATTATCAGTCAACTAACTATATCAGTTGAGCTATCCGTGTAAATGTTCTTTAGGTAGATCATTTGGTTTCATTGTATTAATGTAAACATTTCTTTGTAAATTGTTGTAATGTGCAATATACTCATCCATTTTATATGTTTGCTATACGTTATTATGTTCAATTAATATGTAGCAAATCACATTATTGGTATACCCAGGTATTGGTATATTTAAAGGATAGAAAATCCCACATACATATACTAAAACTCATGAATCTACGTGGCAGTGTTTACAGTAAGCCAAGTACCAGCTAGGTGCACGCACAACGAATTCATAAATTTAAATTCATATTATATTTAATTCATACACTAAAACTTTACCGAGTTCATAAATTTAAAATAATATTTCCTTACCTTTAAATATTTGAATTTTATTTTATCACGAAACCTTAATTCTCCCGGCTTGCCCCACCCTCCCAGATTAACCGATTACCATTCACTGTCCAACTTGTGACGTGCCTTTATGTACAAATCGAACATTATTCAGACCTATAGTCTGGTAAATTTTATAATGTAAAATCGTACCAAAGTGTACTATGGTCGTTTGGTTGTGAATGAAATGGCATAAACAGATTTGTACCCATTTACCACAAACTTAATTCCTGCTCAACCATTTATCCACAGCCAAACAATTGTTCAAGACCCGACACAAAACTACCCTAAAAGTTACCAAATTGCATACAAAACGTCCCGAGCAGAGCTGCGGGTTGACTGCTATTACTTACAACGCAATATCAAATTGCTTTCAATTTATTTCGCAATTGCCGTCTTTGAGTTTCGCTTTGTAGGGGCCTCTGACGTCGGTCCGAGGCAACAATAAAATGTATTCGTCTCCGGAATGTTTAATATGGGGAAAAGTTTAATAACGCGTCCGCCCGCCCAGCCGCCGCCCAGCCGGCCACTGGGCGGGCGGTCAGCGCGCCTTACCGACCGACTGCGATAAATCAAATCTTTTACCTCTTACGCTGCCGGGAAAAATCCTTATTACATTCCTAAACTTCTGTGAATGCTTGAAAAACGCATTATTGTACTTGTGTGCTCGTATTTATTCCATAACTGATGAGAAGACGATGTATGCCATGATGAGGTAAACGCAGCGATAGCCTCACCACATAATACTATACCAGAGCGTTACTACTACTACGACTACTACTTGTGATATAGGCTCTCAGTCTATAAGAATGGAATCCCTCCTTGAGAGGTTACTTGTTTTCTTCCCCATAATGGTCGGATGTTCCAAAAGGCGCCAGATTTGAGTATTTATAATTTATTCATTGAAGATTAAAGTTTCCAGGTTAATTCTTTAAGAAATCAATGGAAATAAAGTTCTTTTTTACTGTATATTGGTCCAGTGTTGTAAAAAGATTAAAGGCGCCTCAATGAGGCTCCTTTCGTGTAATACCTTACTAATACCAAAAGTCAATTACTTTTTTCATTTATATTATACTATACAAAAAATTATATTACAGCACACGGGCTTTTTACTACACATTTGACTTTCTTTCTTTCTTTATCAGAGGGTGGCGCCAAGCCACGCCTGAACTGGGAACTGGCTCCCAAATGATTGGCGGCAGATTTAAGAATTGAGGGTAGTAGCCAGCCCGCCATTAAGAAGAAACCATAGAATGGGACTCTGTGGTTTTCTCACGATGTTTTTCAGGGCTGATTGTAGGATTCGAATCCACGATCTCATCCACCCACACACATTGTTAGTCCACGTTACAACCACTGAGCCGGGAACGCTTCAAAAAGTCGGGCGTTGTTCCAGTGTAGTTTATTGTGTGTGTAATTGGGAGCTCTATCCGCCTCATCAAGACAGACTTGGCTCCCTGACGAGCGCCGACACAATGGTTCCTCCGCGTTAATTAAATGCTAACAAACGCCCTTGTCGCCTAATTGGAACTGTTGCCTGTTATGCTTACCTTTCTGAAGAGTCCAGGAGCACTTGACAATTTTTTCTCGTTCTCATGTCTAGTGTCCCTTAGTATTGTTTAGATATTGTTAAAAAATAGGTGCCTTATTGTATGGTGATGTGCCACCAATACTATTTTTTATGTGTCATGCATGCAAACCTAAGCTAATGTAAGTAATTATACCCCTCACTATCTAGCCAGATCATACTGAATTTCATAATTACCTGCTATCGCATCTTGAGATTTAAACGTGAAATGCAAAATTCACTACAGAAACCTACTACCCGACAGTAAAATTTACTACATTAAAAAGAATATTAGAAAGTCGAAATAGCATTTCAAGCAGAACGTAAAAAAAATGGAAAATGCAGCGAACGCGGATCTCTACTTACATACAAATCGCTGTGTTGAGATCTGAGTGACATCTACAGATTTCAAATTTTAATAAAAATGTCGAGCGATGAAAGTGATTTAACTCCGGAATCCATTAAATTGGACGCCTCGGGCATTGTTAATAATCTACTTCAAGAGAAGTTGAAAGAAACTTATTTGAAAGTGTAGAATAATTTTACAAATGGAAAACTTCAAAAGGCGCCAAGTCTATTTCTGAATCATTGCGTCTAGTCCATTTTCATCAGTAACTGCAATAAGTGCTACATTTTTTATTGTCTTGCAGAAGATCTCAAAAATAGAGTATTCTCTTTGGGAATAAAGCTGTGTTTTTGGGGAGCTAAACGCGTTGCACTAAGGATTCTAGGTCTTCAAACTTTTAAATAACTCAACTCAAGCCATCTTGAATCGCGAGCGCAACGAAGGAGTCGTTGCGCTCGCGATTCAAGATGGCTCCAATGAATAAACCAACTAATTCATCCCCTTGGTAAACAGTGTACCTACTGTTGTGTTCAACATAATGTATATCATGATAATAATATGGCTTCAGAGGGTTCTGCATACTTAAGATAAACTGTGGTTCATGAGACTATTATTTGAATTAGATTCCGCTGTTGACTGCTGCCCCATATCCCATTCTGAGCTGATCGTGGATTTGATTCCCACCCCGAACAAACGTTTGTGTAACAAGCGTTGATGTTTGTTCTGTCTGGATGTTAACATATATATTTATATGTATGTATTACAAATAAATATATATGTATGCTATAAGTCATCTGATTCTTATAGTACAAGCTACGCTTAGTTTGGGATTAGATGGTGATGTGCAAATTGTCCACCAATATTTTTTTTCATTTATTGACAATAACATAATACTTATATGACAACTTTTTGCTTACAAATTTGTATCGTAAAACCGGAGTATTAAACTTTTACAAATTATTAATAGCCAGCCAGCTTAATACTCAAAGCACATTGATATAGGCAAAAAGCTGCATCGTCAGCGCCATTGATAATTTTTATACATCATATCAAAGTCCGATGTCATTGTCATGTCGATACAAATAGTTTTTGTTTTGTTTTTCTTTTCATCATTCTGAAACATTCTGAACAAAATTTTACCTTCTTCAGTCAGCAGCGAGCTTTTCAAAAATACTGTGAATAAGTTTAGTAATATTTGATTGATTTGTATCACTTACCCAGAAAATATGGCTCTTATAAGACCAGCCGGAATGTCCGATGAAGATACGGACAGCGATGATGAGTTCTTTGACGAACCGGTTAGTATAAATGTTAAATACTATGAAATCACAAATCAAAAGCTAATCTACTTTAAACTCAACCAGTTTTGACGTGAAACTTCTTTAAAATCACACCGAATAAACGGGTACCAGGTCATTTTATAATCATCTTACTTAATTATAAAACTATTAGTCCTAGTAACATAAATCCGATTTCATTTTTTTTTTATCTAATAATAGCTAACCCTTCCCTGCTTCATACTGTTCGGCGAAAATACTTTCTTATCGACATCAGAAAGATTCAAAATATCCTCAAATGGAACGACCTTGCTTGAACATAATTGAAAACATGACTAAAATCCGGAACGTTTAGTTGCCTGCCAAGTGAAGAGACTGTTAGACTGCTCTGATGAAAGATAATGTGTTTCAAATGGGTATCTGTAATATACCAACCCGTTATAGGCTCTCTTATTGCTAACCACTGCCTCTTCCAATTTTTGGAAATTTTTGGAAATCTTTAAATGTATGAAATCTTGTGAACTAAGATTTAAATGAAACTATATATATTTTTCAGAGAAGGAAGTATTTCCCTTTAGTACAGGCGAGTGAAAAGAAAAAATTAGAGAACTCTTTTCAAACCGCCATTATAAATGGCAACATCAGTGAGTTTGAGGATTTAATTACCAAAGGTAAGATGGATTATCTAGAATTTAGTAATACAAGAAAAATTACTGTGCTGTGTTTGCTAAGTTATTATGTAGAAAACAATGGTGAGAGAAACTCGCCCCTCGTCATGTCTATGTTCTCACGATCGTGTGCCTCACTTCTTCTTGTTCTTCTTTGTATATGACTGAGATGTAAGTTTCATATCCTACATGGGTAATTTTTGTATGACCTTAGTATGTTAAGGTATTTAAGGTAACTATTAATAGTAGCGTACATAACATTTGAGAAATAGGTATTTTTCTTTTTGAAAAATCTGTCCATATATTGAAATGAAATGTTTTATTTCCTAGGAATTGGTACATATTCTGCCATACAAACAAAAGCATAATGCATCCAAAAATTTTAGGGAGTCTTGTCATATAAATTAGCCTGTATATTCTATAAGTCTTCTATATAGTCTTCTTTATAGTTGTAGTGATGGATAAATTTATTTTCTTTAACTGAGTAAAAATTATGATTGAAGCAACTAGGTTCATGATTAACTCCTTAATAAATCTAAACAAAATAATAAAGAAGAACTATTATATATATTGCTCAGTCCCATCAGCAAGCAATAATACATTCTGAAAACGATGAAGGAACAAATTGTGAAAATAATGTCCTAGAACCAATTGAAACACTTGTGTTAAGTACATGAAAAGAGCATCTCTGAAGTGAACTTAAGTACATTCATCACACAACTATGAGATTACTTGTGTAAGTTTAAGTTTTAAACTAACATGGATTTCATTTGTAATTTACAGAACTAAATAATGAAGTGGATATAAAATTAGACAGTGGTTGGACTCTACTGATGCACGCCTGTTCCCACGCACAACACCAAATTGTCAAGTACCTGTTGGATAAGGGGGCAAATCCTAATTTACATGCAGGTAAACATATGATCGATTTTATTGGAGACATAATGCAGATGCTAGAGGCTAGCGGCTAGACCATCTCCAAATCTCTGCCGCCATATACATTTTTGCCACCAACCAGCAATACATTTGCATTTTCTGTGTTCCGGTTTGAAATGTGTGTTTGTCGTGAAATTACAGTCACATGAGACATTCCACCTTCAGGTCTCGTAAGAACTGGAACATGCAGATGGCTTACCTGGTATTAACTGGTATTCTCTGCCCATAACAAGCAATAAAACTTGGGTCCTCCCGCTACTTAAGTACAATAATACCCAAGTCGCATTATATTCCCCTGTAACGTGAAGATGGAATGTCTGTAAATACTGTGCTTCTAATTTTTGCTGAAACCACACCTTTTTATCCAGAACACAGTAACGAGAATTGCTTGGCGGCAGAAATGGATATGGTGGCGGTGATTCCGTGAAAGAGTTTGCTAGAAGTTCTTCTACTACTACTACCATTATTACTGCAAAGGGTCCTATTTCTATTCATAGGTATTGTTATAGATTTTAATTTAAAGTAGCAACTGTGGAACCACTGCTTACTGGTTTAGGAGGTGGGCGATGACTCTGCTACACAGTTAAATGTTACTTTTGCAGTAGTCATCTTCCTTATTTTTTATGTATTTTTGTGCTGTGCCAAATAATCTATTTGGAGTGTTTTTTTTTTCAGATTCCGTGACTCCAATAATGGTGGCGTGTTCAAACAGTAGCGCAGACGACGACGCAATATACAAGACAGTATCACATCTTATTGACAAACAGTGCTTACTGAATATCGGTGACAAGTATGGACAGACTCCACTGATGCGCGCGATCAACAGCGGTAGAGTCGACATTGTGAACAAACTGATCGATATGAAAGTTAATATTGAAACTAGAGATGTGGAGGGGTGGACGGTAAGAACTTTCTAATTTTTCACTCTGGGTAAACGCTAGTTATATGTTTTATATCAGTTGTCTGGTTCCCATGATACAAGCTTTGCTTAGCTTACTTTGGGGACCCATGGCGCTGTGTAAAAAGTCTACCAATATCTATATATGTCGATAGGAATCACAGCTCAGTAGTAACTCTGCGCTGTAGGTCGTGGTTTCGATTCCCACCCAAGACAAACATTTGTGTGACGAATATAGATTTTTGTTCTGTGTCTGGGTGATATGTATTTACAAAAAAAGTATATATGTATTCTATCTGTCATCTGGTTCCCATAATACGAGCTATGCTTAGTTTGGGGCTAGATGGCGCTGTGTGAAATATCTTCCAATTTATTATAATTATTGTAACTTAATCTCACCACAGCCACTATTCTGGGCGGTGCATCACAACCAACCGGAAATACTGGAAGCTCTTATATCTCACGGCGCGAGATTGACGGAGGTCGACAAGGCGGCGCGGTCGGCGCTGCAGATAGCCAAGTCTCACGACTACGAGAATATCATCGCGATACTGAACAAGCATCTCAATATAGTTGATGATAATGACGAGGATGCTGTGTCGGGGTACGACACTCAAATGTCGTCCTGGTACGACTATTATCCCGGGATCACTAAGGCTGGGAAGTAAGTTTTATGTGTAGCTAGCTGTGCCCGCCGCGGCTTCGCCCTCGTTTAGTTAAGTTTATGTTTTTTTTATGTCATTGAAGTGACGGACCGAGCCCACCTGTTGTTAAGTCGTAACCGCCGCCCATAGACAACAGCAATACGACTCAAGTCCTCTCCAAAGTACGAGATGACTCAAGTCGCACTGCGTTGCGTCCATCACCCCGAGACGGGGATGTTACGTCTCATGAGCCTGCGATTTCACCGGCACCCACTCCCTTCCACCGGAACACAGCAACACGAGTGCATCACTGCTTGGCGGCAGATTACTTACTACAGTACTTGTCCGGGCGAACTTAGCATAAGTTCTACTGCTAGTGGAATAAAAAAAATTATAACCTAAAATAACTGGAAAAAATATGTAATTCAGGTGCGAGATAACTAGGAATCATTCTCGTTCATTAGTTCTCTCGTCATACTTTTAAGATAAACCTGTTTTTTCGAGACAATAAAAGAAATATGTTTCCAGGCCAAATTACACGTCTGAAATTCCACCCCTCCTGTACGGTATGAATTGTGAGCAGTTGGGAGCGGTGATCAAGAACAGCGGAATGGATCTCAGAACGTTCCTCCTGCTGGAAGGCGACGACATGACCAGACTGGGCATCCACATGCAGTTCCAGAGGCGAAGACTTCAAATAGGACTCCTCAACTTTCACAAGCGCACTTGGAGACTGAATGCTGTGGCTGGCTTGTTCGCACCCAACAACAATAACTTTAGGTAAGGTCTTGAATATAACTTGTACTCTGAGTAACTATGTTTTGGAAGAGTGAAGCCTCTTAGCACAGGTATTTTATACTTAAAAAGAGGTATAAAAGAGGTCTCACATAAAAAATATTGTATAGATTAAGTTGATGAAATAAACATTTTATTATTGTTATTATTATATGTAGAACTTTTGGTGAGACGTTGAGGGGAAGTACTGTGACCATACCTATATATGTTGTCAAGCAGTAATGCGCTTTCGTTACTGTGGTTGACTGTCCTTTGAAATAAATATTGGTGGGCATTTCACACAGCGCCGTCTAGCCCCAAAGTAAGCTAAGCATAGATTGTCTGTGAGAGAATCAGCGATTCGAATAGAAGACCCTGAGGCTGAGGTCAGAGCCACAACACCTCAATAGCGCTCAGCAGCCATACTGTGTTTATGCTGTAACATTTGCAAAAAATAATAAAATAAAATTTAAAAAGCAATAACAAACTGAAAGGCTTGTTATTAAAAATATTATATCCATGTGATAAAATCAAGCCTGTTTCCCGGAGGGGTAGGCAGAGATCACGTTTTACCACCTGCTCCGATCCTGACATGCCACCTTCTAATTTATTATAGAACTTAATTTAATTATGTTTTTCCTTTTGTTGTATTCCAGTGTATTAGAGTGTTTGACGAGCCTCGGGTCGCATCTGCAACAAGTGTACATAGTGGAGGCGACGCTACAGTACTGCATGCGGCGGTACGACAGGATACAGAGCCAACTGAAGTTCGAGCCGCCTCACTCGCCGGTGCTCGCGACACTCAACGCAGCCGCGAACAAACTGCACGCCAATATAAACAATTTGCGTGGACAAATTGGCGTTATGAAGAAAATTCTCAAAAAGGTTATTTTTTTTTATATTTTAACAGGCCTCACAGCTCAGTTGGTGGTAACTCTGCGTTCTGAGCTGTCGTGGGTTCGATTGCCGCGCAGGGCAAACATTTGTGTGACGAATATTGATGTTTGTTCGGTGTTTAGTCGCCAGACTCGGCGCCGCAGCGCACAAATTACTCGCCAATATAAATAGTGTTAAAGAAAAAAATTTGATGAAAATCTCAAAAAGGTAATTGAATAATCTTTATTTTTTATTTTAACAAGCCTCATAGCTCGGTTGGTAGTAACTATGTGTTCTGAGCTGTAGGTCGTGGGTTCGATTCCCACCCAGGACAAACGTTTGTGTGCCAACACGTTTTGGACCTATTTAGGTATTAGAAGACCGCGTCGCATTGCAATGTGCCCGTTACTAGACGTATGTCATGTCTCGTGTGCCTGTAATTTCACCGGCAACCTTTTGAATCCGGACACAACCGTGCAAATGCGTTACTGATCAGCGGCGTAAGTTCTACCGCCTGTAAAACACATTTACAAAGACTGTGACGTCGCCAGCATAAATCATTGATTGGCCTCACAGCTCAGTTGGTAGTAACACGGCCTCCTGCACTTTTGATCGTGGGTTTGATTCCCATCCAGAACAAACATTTATGTGACGAACGTAGATGTTTGTTTTGTGTCTGGGTGTTGTAAGAGCAGTAGAACTCACGCCAAGTTCGTCCGGGGAAGCACTGCCACCATGCCCATTTCTGCCGCCAAGCAGTACACGTCTCTAAGTTACGGGCGCATATGATGTGAATTGGGTCTTATCTTACCTAGCAGGGGAGGACCCAAGTCGCATCGATTGTTATGGGTAGAGGTTACCACTTAACACCAGGTGAGCCGTCGGCTTGTTTCGTAACTGTATCACATAAAAAAACTGTATATGTATGTATATACAAAAAATGTATAAGTATTCCATCGGTCATCTGTCCAATAGTACAAGCTATGCTTCATTTAAGGGCTAGAAGACGCTGTGTGAAATGGCTAAAAACATTTATTATATATTTATTTTATGTATTTGTTTCAGATAAGCGCCAGTAACCCTCAGCCGGCCGATCTGATCAAGGAGAGGACGATCTCAGACGTCGCCGTGAGCTACATCACGGAGGCTGTGCTCATCTGTACCCTGGCACTGGCCGTGTACCACACCAGGGGATATATCATTAGTGTGTTTGCCAAATAAATTATGACTTAAATATGTTTTTTTATTGTTAGACTGCATTATATTTATGGACAGAGTTTTGAGTTACACTCTTGTGTACATGTCATTGGTACATGTCGGGATTTGAACCAGCGACCTTGGGTTGAAACTCGGGGCAGTACCACTGGGCCACAAAGCTCTCGGGCTATTTCGGCTAAATAGATGACATAACGCAGGTAAGAAAGAAAGAAAATATATTTATTTGTCTACATAGAGCACGGAACATAAACAGTAGATACATATATATGTAGACAAATTTGTCCGCTTGAAGGTCTTCTGCGGAAGCCCTGCCACTACACCTATTTATGCCGTCAAGCAGTAAAAGCATTATGGTTTGAATGTGGCCGGTGAAATACAGGCACGTGGGACATTACACTTTGAAGTCCCAACGTTACCATCGCATTAAATACGACGCAGTCTTCTCATACCTAAATGCAGAATCCCAATACATCAACATCAGATAAGGTACCTTGTTTGTTCCATAACTTATTCACTTCAAAAATACGTAAAATTCTATCCTCCTAGTGTAATCTAATTATTTTAATCACAAGTTCAAATTACTGTATGCAAGAAGAAAAATTAAACACTCAAATGAATTGCCCATTGAAATATCATGCTAAACTATTTTGAACCTAATAAATAAAATAAATAAATAAATATTGGTGGACATTTCACACAGCGCCATCTAGCCACAAAGTAAGATAAGCATAGTTTGTATCATGGGAACCAGACAACTGGTATAATACTTATATACTTTTCTTTTGTAAATACATACATATTAAGACCCAGACACAGAACAATCATCAATGTTACTAATGTCACATAAATGTTTGTCCTGGGTGGGAATCGAACCCACGGCCTACAGCTCAGAAGGCAGGGTTACTACCAAAAATGAGCTGTGAGGCCAGTCAATGTTAATGTCTAATATTAACTGAGTGCTGAATGTTCTTAGTCTTAGTTCCAATTCGCCATTGTTTATTAAGTAGGTAGGTATCGTATATTACAATCTGTGCATGATGACCTACTTAGACACGCTTCATTAGCCGCATAGTGAGGTAGGCCTAGGTACTCATTTATATTGTGCTAATTATAATGTCTGTACGCTTATGTTGTTACTAGAAACAACAACAGTTTATACTGTGGTAGTTTTCATTATTAACTGACTTCAGGAAAAGGAGGAAATTCGTAGTTCGGTTGTATTTTGTGTTTTGTTTGTTATCTGAGATCTCCGTCGTGTATTAACCGATACCTATGTAAAATTCTTATTTTATACGAAACCAATGTGAAAGTAGAAATTTCGTAGAAATGTTATCTAAATCGGTTCAGTAGTTTGGTTTTAAAATCAAAATAACTGGATAAAAATATGTCATCAAATCAAATTATTCTCGTTCATTGGCGACGAAGTCAGTTTTTTCGTTGCTGCGCAAAATAATTATACTACTTTGTACTATAACTACCCCGATTGTATCTTATTCAGCAAATAAATTATTACTATTATTATCATTTAAAATAATTTATAGTCGTCTACAATTATATTGCGGACATAATGTATTCGCCTGTACACAGTAGGTATGACATCAACAAAATTGCAACTCGAGAGTAATTGCTCGCAGTTGACAATCATATTTCTGTGTAGAC
Organism: Chesias legatella; assembly: GCA_947359385.1. Classification (NCBI taxonomy): domain Eukaryota; kingdom Metazoa; phylum Arthropoda; class Insecta; order Lepidoptera; family Geometridae; genus Chesias; species Chesias legatella. The sequence continues at coordinate 3,113,230 of OX375768.1, read as the reverse complement.
TAATTCTCGGAATGCGACATTGTGTTTCACCATTCAAATAGCAGTCCTTTACATTTTGAACAACTTATTTCTTTATAAGAAATTTTACTCCGTAACGACATTGCGTCATACTTTTTTGTTACAAAGGCAAACACTTACTTGGCAATTTGTCCTGGATATATTGAGACATCAGTCTCGGCTAACATTAAGTAAATTTGAAGTAAGTACCTACATAATATCTTTGTTTTTTTTTTGTTTCATATTCTTTATACCTAAAATCTTACTTATCTATACAAATAAATAAAATAAATAAATTGGAGTGTCAATGCCATAGTTTTACTAATTAAATCAATTATATACTACTTAGTGGTGCTGCCTCATAACTTCTCAATAGTCAAAATAGTCTTTATTTCCCTTAGGTTGATTTGTTTTCTCCAACAATAACGGAATAATTATGAGAAAGAGAATAAAAAGATTTTATATTGGTAGAATGATTGCTATACAATTTCAGAACTTCTTTTGCGTATATACGTAGGTAAATGTAAAACTTTTCTCAGAACTGCCTTTTGTATGATTCAATGTACAAAATGTGAACATCGGTTAGGATATCCTGGTTCAGAACTATATTGCAAGATGCAACCGGGTATACATACCCGTAATAATCTTTTACGAGGTTAATAGTATAGAAACTCATAAAAACGAAATCTGTCAAGTTCTCCTAGTAATTAAACGCCATCCATTCTGCCGTCAAGCAGTGATGTATTCGCGTTACTGTCTTCCGGTTTGAATGATGTGGTTGCCGGTGAAATTACAGGCACATGAGACATTCCACATTCACGGTTACGGGTTCATACGATGCGAGATGGTTCTTGTCTTACCTAAGTAGGAAAGGACCCAGTTAGTATTGCTTATTATGACCTACTTAGGTGCACTTCGGGATTTGAACCGGCGACCTTCGGAATGAAACTCGGGGTCAGTACTAGACCACCACGCTCTCGTTCCGTAACTAAATTACATTAAAAGACGAAATATACACGTTGAAAGAACTGAAATTCTCGGTTAGATTAACGAGATTGGTCATGCTTTAAGAATAAGACCTACGTAATGCACACTGGGTACCTACATTTAATTTCGCATTTCTGATCGGCCTTGTCTATTTCCGTTGCGTTTTGGCGTCGCAGCAAATGCTCGGTAATTTAATTAAGGTTGTTTTATGAGCGATGGTAGATATTTCTCGAGTCAGATCACCTGCCTGCTTATAGATCATCTCTAATCACTCAACATTCGCTGTGGAAATCCATTCATCCTTCGAAGACCCAGTTAGGAGTCACAAAGGTCGATCACAAATCCATGACTGCCGTCACAGCTCAGTTGGTAGTAACTGCGCTGTAAATCGTGGGTTCGATTCCCACTAGGAAAAACATTTGTGCGACGAACATAGATGTTTGTAGGTACTATGTCTGAGTTCATATGTAAGTATGATATGTATTTACAAAAGTATATAACTATTCTATCAGTTGTCTGATTCCCACAGTACAAGCTATGCTTAGTTTGGGGCTAAGTAGCGCTGTGTCAAATGTCCACCAGTGTTTAATTATGTATAATCACTAATTAGACGGTGAAACTTTGACATGGAGTAATGACGGCCATACGAAAATATATTATTTTAATGAAATGTCGTCTTTTCATGAATATTCATTAACTTCACGATTGCTCGAATTCTGCATAATAAATGCATTGTATAATTCGTAATAAAACCAAAAAGACTTTTTACAACTCTTTCGTTATAAATTGTTGCAGTTATAATATTTTCAACACGTTATCTGAGATAATAAAGTCACCCGTCATACAGGATTAGTTATTTTGAAACATACTTTCCAATTGTTGGCCAAAAGCCTGTAAAATACAATTACTTATCTACTTTGTCTTGTATAAAGTCTGACACTGATAATTACGTATTCTGTTGCTGCTATTACCTACTTTCATTGAACACCTGGCTAGCGTCCCACTAAAATGTCACGCAATTCAATACTTACCTAGGCCACGTCCTACGCACTGCTTATATCAAATTGCCGTATCGAGTGGCGTCCAACATTTCGTCACTGGTCCAGGCGTGATATAGGCTCAGTTGGTAGAACCCTGCCTTCTGCACTGGAGGTCGCGGGTTCGATTCCCACCCACGACATTTGTGTGACGAACATATATGTTTGTTCTGTGTCTAGGTGTTAATATGTCTTATAATGTATGTACTTACAAAAAAAAATATTATATCAGTTGTCTGGTTCCCGTAATACAAGCTATGCTTAGCTTACTTTGGGGCTAGATAGCGCTGTGTGAAATATCCACCAATATTTATTAGTAGTAGTAGCACTTGTCTTCGTACAGGGAAGTACTGACACCGTACCAATTTCTGGCGCCAGGCAGTAATGCATTCGCATAATTGTGTTCCGGTTTGAGAGGTGTGGTTGTCGGTGAAATTACATGCACATGAGACGTTCCACCTTAAAGTGTCAGTTACGGGCGCATACTGTGCGACTGGGTCTTCTTTTACCTAAGTAAGGAAGGACCCAGGCCATATTGCTTGTTGTGGGCAGAGTTTATAAATTAACACCAGATGGGCCCTCAGCTCGGTCCATAACTTTATCAGATAAAAAAGCATTAACTTGCCTGTCGCTGCCCTAGTCTCCTACATTACTCACGCTTCTTTTGATTAGATGACCCATCCCGACTAATTTGGGAACATCATTTCATTTAGCGTTAAGTACAAACAATGGTTGGGATAGTTAGTCATCGCTCTACTTCGAATACTGTGAATAAACTGATGTAGTAGCCGTTGCCTCTAAATAAAGATATCTCTGGACATGATTTGTGTATTTGGTCTAACCATAATTTTGATCAGTAAAAGAGTCAAGGACATTTTGTTTTGTAGTGAAGTAGCGTCAGTCATTGCCGCTGACATGAGTCATTATTATTTCATATTTTTTTTTAATCGTATAACCATTATAGTTACTACTACAATGGTTACTTATTTTTAATCAGTCATATTGGTAGGTATCTTTGGTCTTACGGATGTAGGTATCAAAGTAATCAAGCATTGAAAAATTATATTTAATGGATTTTATGTAAAATATCGATGTCGATTTAATCTATATGGATCCAACGACTCGAAATGGATGTTTCATAATAATTATATCACTATATTCGTGTTTAGGTACTCTCCTACCTAACACGAATTTCGAATTAAGTCACTTTCGTTGTGGGAGGTCAAGTTGTGTGAATCATTATAAGATTGGTGATTTGTTTTCTACATATGAATGCAGCTACTTATATAACAGATTGGTCCACTTGTGTGGCCTTTACACTATATATAATGTATTTAATAGAATTCATAAAGAAATGTTTTTTTTTTTATTTGTTATTAATTAATATATTAACGTTACCAAGCACGTTAATATTCAATAAGTTAATATTCAAAACGTAAAGTCACGCATACTTACCGCGAAGTTTGACTGACGCCTGTTTAAACCATATCCATGGGAAGAACAGCATAAACCCTAAAGGATTCCTTTTTTTCGCATTAAACACCATGTTTTACCGTGAATACAAACATTAATCTAGAGCCCTCTCCAATCTCGCGTCCAGAGCTTGGCTGTTCCAGTTAGCCTTGCATCACGGTTCGCCGGCGTTAAATACCGGAGCTTTAATGTCTCGGCGTTACGTAACGACCTGTGGCATTTGACTCCACTTTAAAACCCATTGTGTTATGCTTTCGTTCAACTCAATAAAGCGGCTGTAACTCTTGTTTGGATTTGAGATCAAATTCCTTGGCCACGTCTCAGGACATTGTACACTTTATTTATGGCGTAATAAATAATAGCAGTTGTTCAGTTAGTAAGTTCTGCGTGACTCGAAACCGCTTGTATCTTCACACGTATATCGTGTGTGCCTCGTCAATCATATAAGCAACCAGTAAATTTCACTGTTTAGTTACAGCTCTTTTTGATTCTTATTCATTATATTAGCGACATGATTGAAACAGTCCGGTCGGCTTCTGTATAATTGTACCTTTATGGAAACAAATATAATATAATTTTCATTTTTTTTTTCTCAACCTCAACATAGTTGCTATTTTGACTGTTTTGCTATTGTTCGAATTTCATTCATTCGATTAATTGATTAGTAACAAAAAATGTTTTGTGGGTGTTCCTTTGGACAACTAATGTCTTGTAACTATGTTTTTTTTCTAATCATAGTTAAGTACTTACTTACTTAGAGAATCTAACTTATTTATCTATGCTGAGTTTGATATAGCCTGGATGACCCGGGCCACATACCTTTCCTCAATTGAAATTGAGGCGAAATTCACAAAGGAACAAGCGACTGAGATGCAAGGTGTGGCTTCAGTTCCAAAATATATTATAGTTATTTTATCTGCATTCTGCATCCTTTGTCCCGATTCCCGGAAATCCTGCTATTGGGTCAGCTCAATGAATAAATAAATAAAACGGTGACTTTTAAATTTTTTATTGACATCTAAAAAATTTGTAACAACTTTTTGTACTAAAATATAAATGTGTAATATCAAGTGAAGCCGTTAACTTGGTGTTTAATCAACATGCTCGTTATAGCTGCTGCTGCAGACAGTGTTAAGCAATAATGGACTCTTATGCGTATATATATTAAGACACTTATCAATCGCCGTTATGACAACGGCCAAATACGACTGTTCTTCAAAAAAATGTTACAATGAACATCGTGTAAGCTCCGTACAAACTTCATTCCAAAAAGACAATTTATTCACAGGTAGTGACCGAATCGCGATGCCTGAGTTCCAACCGAGCTATAAAAATGCAAATGAGATTACACCCTAAAAGCGAGTAAGCAAACAGTGCCCATTACATTGGAATACTCGACTCAATCACTAATTAATGTGTTAATAATTTTGAGATTCCCTTTTAAAGATCCGAATAAATATCGCCAATATCATCTTAAGAGTAATATAAAACGTAAATTAAAATAAATTAATATGGAATAGCTGCTGCCAAGCTAGCGAGAGACTGTTCAGTGCTTCTGGATGGGGATGTTTCTGTCGGTGATGGCGAGTTGGGGCAGCGGCGCTTCCACAGTGAGCACGCCGTCACGGGACAGGGACGACTTGATGGCCTCAGGGTTGGTGCCCTTCGGCAGCAGGAACTCCCTGTTGTACTCTCTGTACACAGACTTTGTGTCAGATTTCTCCTCGTGCTTGGCGTGTACCTGAAAAAAAAAAAAGTTATATTTTTGAAGTGAATTTCTTAGCGGGCGTTTCGATAATCGATAGGTGAACGAAAATGAAGGACGCGTCCGTTTAGGCACATTTCGTTACATGAGAGAGAAGAAAGATACGACGGAGAGGGAAATAGAAAGAGAGCTATATATTACGACGCCATGGAATTGAAGCAAATTAGAGCGACTATATTGACACGATACAAAGCGATAGAATAAGATAGTGAAGTTATCGTTTTTAAAAGTTCCACCTCAAAAATGTGCTTTACGCACAATGTTTTTCTCCTTGAATGTCCCCGTAAGACAAAACGGACAAAATGTCAGTGGCGTCTTTGTCGCTTTGTCTTCGTTAACCTCGATAAAAAACATTGGCAAAGTGCCGATGTATTGAGCCAAATTTTGTTTACGTAAATAAATTATATATTTTTTTCAGAGTAGCTATTTATTATATGCGACGAAATATGGACTAGGATAATCCTTGTCACTTAGCGACGTCGGTCAAGATGCGCTGGATAATGAATAGCCAGTTATTGGACAACAGTGCCGCTCGTTGCTAGCCCACCAGTATAACAATCGTTTAAATTGTGTACGGTTTCATAACGCGATTACGTAAATCGTTTTGTGAAGTGTTCGTATAAACAAACCAAGCCTTTAGGTACCTTACTAATTAAAGTGAATGGTGCTTGTTATTACGCTGTTTTGAGTTGAGTAAATTGCCGACTATATTGCGCAAATTGAAACTCGATGCCTGCTCAGAAATAGCACACTTAAAGCTCATTCCAGAGATATTGCAGTCTTGCACATTCTTATTCAAAAGGTCTTGAAATTGAGGTAGGTTTGAATGAAGTTGCTCTGTACGTATCAATGATTCATAGAGCTCTATATGGCGATCTATAATGAATGAATTAATGGCTAACCACAGCTTCACTCACGGCAATAATACCGCGATAAATTAATACTTTTTAGTGCATGCGTTTTTAACTTAGTGTGGACTCAGATATTATGTTTGTAGATATAAAACTGATAGGTTACTACATTTGTTCTATCTAACATTTACAAAATTATCGAAGTAAAAAAAAGAATTAATGCCCATCCACATATAATAGAACCTAGGGAGGATCGAAGAACTCGCTTCCCAAGATCTTTTCTAACCCACACTTCCACTTGTGGCCCGTAGAATGGGCACCTCAAGAACTTCAAGAGAAACGTACAATCTCTAGGATAAGCAGCGTATTAGTAATGCTCGCTGATGTCTATAGGCTGCGTTGGCCGCTTAAAGTAAAGCCCTGGTTGTCTAAACTTAACAAAAACAAATATGGAAAATTTCCCCTCACCAATAATTTGTTGTCTACTGTCTTCACGACGATTTCCTCAGGGGTGTACTGGCTGACGTCGAAACGGAGCTTCAGGGACTTGCCGTCTCCCTCATCCTGGATCAGCGGAGAGTTCAGGCTGTCCCAGTGGCTGGGCTCCGCGAGCTGTCTGTTGTCACTGTGCTGTGAGGATGTGGTCGTGCTGTGGACATTACAATTGAAACCATAAGACACTGAGTTAAAACCGTTTTTTATGTTAGAATTGTGTAAACTGGAAATGGTGTTTATAGTTGGAGTAATGAAATTTTAATGGTTTTGTTGTAAACTACTTTTGTGAAGCGGACATTGATTACTACCGACTATAAAGCCACATAGTCTACAGACATCTATAAATAATAAAGTAACACGAAACTTTCCAAAACATTTAGGTATCGAATTATTTGCCAATAACGCTTAAAATGTTTGTACTTCGGGGAAACAATGATGTGTTATTTTTAGAATATTTCCTTGAACTTACTTCTAACTATCTATTTAATCTAACTAAATCAGCTAAGTTGATAAATATTTATTTGATGCTACGGAACAGAACCTTATTGGATCTAATGAATAAATGCAACCATTCCGCTAAGTACCTACTTTGTTCGGAGCGAGCTTACGGAAATAACCTCACTTTAAATGCATAACGAGTAGAAACAAAGGCATGCGCTATATCAAGTAACTATACACTTGTGAGACGCAATCTAAACATAATATACCTATACACCAACAAACTAACCTGATGAGACAGGACAATGTAAGCCACAGCCAGATATCAGTAGTTGATCATTATAGTTCAATGACCGAATCCATAAAATCTTTTGGGAGCCATACCGGTGGCGGAATGATTAACATTTTATTTTGTCTTACTAGATACTTAATTTAATTATAGAGTTATATCATTATTAAAAAAAAGAAAAACTTTTTGGTTTTCAACATTTTGTTGCAAAGAGGTTTCATTTTAAAATTTAAAAACTGACAACTGAAAACCAATATGCATACCAAAAAAAACATAGATTAGATATTCTGATACCAGTGAACAACCAATTAATTCAAACAAGTACACGATTGTATCGTAAAATAATGAACCCGACGAAAATAGCCGACATGTGTCATTATCAGCATGCAAATTGTATCACGCCAGTACCTACTTGCATATGAAATGTTAATGCTAATCCATTAGAAAGGAATTTTCACGTGGGCACAAAAAAGGTTACCTTTATGGCCGTCGTACATGGAAAACTGGTTAGAATTAAATAAATTTCATTTAACTGAGAGTACTTAATAGTGCATCAGCCTTCGTGAGGGGGTCGAAACTCCGACTACAGGCTGGCTAACTCGTACGAGTTAACTTCGTTTTTGTGTATTACTAAACCAAAAGTAAAGGTGCATGACATTGATAAGTATATAAGATACCGTTAAAAAGTGCGTTGGTTTCAGTAATTTAAGAATGTTTTATATGTGATAAAGGATTTAACTTATAAAAAACTTTCTTGTTGTTCTACTACAGTCAAAAACCTCCTTATTTGTGAATATTTAAATTCTTCATATTTTTGCGCATATATTTTTGAGAATTCCTCCTAGTTACTCTAACGCGTGACAACATCATCTTCCTAAGGCTAATGTAAAAAAATGTCTCAATATTCCGATGCGCATAGTTCAAATGTTGATTTAAAAATAGCACTTAATCATCTAAGAATTTATTTATTTAATACATTACACTTCACTACATAATAAATCTCCTTCCTAAACTATATTAATCGAACATGCCAATACCAAATATGTAACTAGAACCATGCATTACACTAATAAGCTACGTACATTAATCACAGCCACGTGACACTTGAGTGACAGATGAAAATAAAACAACAGGTTTTTAGGTTATAATGCAACAACATCGATTTGTCAAGAATTGAGGCCATTTTGGCGGGCCACAGTCTAACCAATTTATTTAGCAAAAGTTACCAGTAATTGCCGCGTTTACCGCCTTCAAGTAAATTACCAAGTACTCTGTGATCAGAACACAATTCGCAGGCTGTTATGCATCTATTATCGTCTATTATGGTATGGGGTCGTTAAAAATCATTGTAAAACGGGCACTTAGGTATCATCTGTTCCATATTTATTTATTTGAACACCAACAGACAATAAAATTAAACATATAAACAGGCTACTACGTTCAATTAAGCCTAGTCAAGTGCCACATAAACTGATGAAGACAACACGGTAAATATGTTATGGAACGACTAACAAAAAAAAGACAGTAAATACAATGCCTCGTTCACTTGGTGTTCGCATTGATCGAGTCGCATTTTATATCGTAGAAAACTTAATGCATAAATTTGCGCCCACGTACCCAATTGATGCATAGCAAATTTTTCCGCATCAAATGGATAATTGATTTATCAGAGATGATGTCATGCTAGTCATCAATGCAGATACAAGGTTACTGTCAACAGAGTAATGATCTCATCGATATTTGCGGGCCAAGTTATCGTGTAATCGCAATTTCGATGCCCCTATTAGGTCATTTGTGCATCTATTAGGCATACAAATAAATTCAAGGCTAATATGATTGGATCAACGTTATTGCCATTCACAGATTATCAATTGAGTATCGGCATGTTATGTAAGTTTATAACGGGGCTGGATAGCGTTAATAATGATTGCTATCTAAAGATTGAAATGAAAAAACCGTTTAGAACACGTTTAGACGCCGCATAATAGTTTATCTTAGTTTATTATATTTTAATCAGGGTTATTTATATTCAGGAGAGCACTGTTAAACTTGTTCTTAGATTTATTTCTAGAATAATTTGGCTACCGTTAGTAATGACTTGTTCAAATATTTTTTGTCAGTAAGTGATGATGGATGACTGTAATTTATTAATTTAACGAGTGGGCGTATAAATATAGAGGAACGGAAGCGAAGAAATTTATAGCACATTATTAAGCAAATGTATACCTAGTAGTAGTACCTATAATTATTATAGGTACTATAGAAATGATCATATATAAAGGGAAATAAGATACATAGGTACGCATGCAAATAAAAGATCTACTTAGAGAATATTTATGTAGGTACTAACATTTACATGCTAAGTATATAATAAATACGTGAAACAATTTTGATGCAATAATTAATATTTGAATAAAAACACATTTTGATAAACATCCCAATATTCTATCGTCAGAAACCCAAAAATAGTTAAGTTTCCAGAAATTTAGGTCATAAAGGGAGAATTCAATAACTAAGGAGCTAGCGAACTAAACGATATGAGATTTCATGAAATTTGTACTTAAACGTTTTATTTAAGTGAAACAATCATTCTAAATTTGAGTCCAACTGTAAGCGTGATAAAATTAATTCAAACTTGCCGATTTTGATCAAAAACGATGCATACAACTACATATTGTATATTGTACGCCCATCACTTTGAGATAACGTTTTGTTCGCCGTCTCCTCGACTGGAGCGGGTTATAAATCTTAAGATAGACTATTGTAATATGCTATTAACGTTTGTGTTCCAAGTTTTTACCTCTCTGATGACTTGGTTACGCCTCCGGTGGAAACTGATTCGAAATTGTAAGACATGCAAAAAGCAATATAATTTGTCAGTTACATCAGTTAATTCGAATGCCAATTCGGGACAGCTAAGTAAAAGGGGCGTCGAATATCACGAATATGAAAAAATGTGCTTAGTCAAATAAATATACGCTAATAATAATAAAAAAGTCATTACTACTATAATATATTACTTTATTATAATTACTATACTAGAATAAGTTGTTTATTTAAACATAATATTTACCAAATAAAATATTACTCTATACTTTGGCCTATGTTGTTAGCGAATGAGTCTATTAATTATTTTGTGACTGTGTCAAGGAAGAGGACTCATGCATGGAAGTCGCACTCACTTTTGTTGAATACAACATCATAAATACTCATTAAATTTAAACAGTAAAACAGCATACATAAATATAGGTACCTACTAAAATATATTACGTATATTTGGGAAAATAATATACGGTAACTAAGTTAGTTTTTCGATTACAAAACGACGCTTACGGTTGTAAATTGTAATGTCAATGTAAGGAGTCATACTAGTGACTGATTAATGGCAATTTAATAAGCTTTATAATCGTAAATTCGTATCATTACACGAACGCTTTACGTTTTGATTGTTGGATTCGGGAAGTAGACTTTAGTCTGAACTTCATACCAGCCAAACTATAAAAAGAGAGACTTAAACACCTGTGGCTAGACTCTTGGTTTATAGCATTGTAGAATACCCAGATATGGTAGTCATATTTTATTAGCTCTTCTTTATCTCTGTTCACTCCAAACTAGGCTGGTATTATAAGATTAACAGTTAGGCATGAAGTTCGTATCACCCTGTTTTAAAGGTCAAACGAAGAATCGAACGAACGTAGGTCGAAAGGATTTTGAACCCATCCAGCTGGTTCCATATTGTTCAATCTATTTTTGTTGCTTAGCTCGGTGCTGTTCAGTCTTTGTTAACAGATCGAAGATAAGGAACGAACTGGAGTCATGACATGGATGGATGTCCTTTAGTCGTATTTACAGTGAGCTCTTGCAAGGGGCATGTTGATTTCAAGGAGTAGAACCTTGTCGGAAATCCTTTGAGTGGTTTGAGAGTCCCACCAATACTTTCTACTTTTGGTGTACGGTTGTTAAGCTGGTTATCGACCTACAGCTAAACTAAGTTTAGCTTATTTCGCGCAACAGAGCTAAATTTTCGTACTGGTCGACTGCAAAGTATGTAACTCTGTATGTTGATGGGTTAGCTTAGCTCGCTTATATTAAATTTAACGTAGCTTAGCTCTTGATCGATAACTGCTTTATTAAGTTCATTACCGAATGACCTAGACATAATTAGAAGCTAACCAATTATTGAAATATTTCATTAGAATTTTTGTCTAATTTATTGCAATACTAAATTTCAGCAGATATTCCGTTACGGATATTGTAAAATCTGATTTTATACAAATGCTAAGAGACATGTCAATTGTGTGGTATGACCGCTGAATAAATTTACGCAGAAACTGTGCAAGCAAAAAATGGTAGGTACCTAACAAACACATTTGCATAGATGTACACAGAGTAAACAACGCTTCGAAGCTAACGTCAACATCGAAGCCAACATAGCCGGCTAGTTGCCGAGTGAAAAAAAAAAACATTAATTATTCCGCCCGCTTGTTTTTGCTATCTGATTCAACGATACCAAATACGTCCAACCACTTCTTGCTATACATCCCACACGGATTATTCGGATCGAGAATATGGGCGGACCAGTCGGTGTACAAGCCTACACTTGAAGGATTGTGCAACAGACTAAAAATATTTGTGACTTCATGACCGCTGCTATTTACTATTCGAAGTAAACATATTAAACGTACATTTCAACAGCTAGCAATGGCGTCAGCGGTCGGTATTTTCTCGAATGCTACGCTCTGAATTGTCTGTACCTACACAGTTGCGCTGAAGGTTCGTGTTGCATCACCAGGGCTGGCTGAAACAGCTCGCGCTCCAACTGGGTCATGTATAGCCGTAAACATAATTCAATGAATTCGCGCCAACATAATTATCAACCTGCTCTTCTACCTGACGTTGATAAAATAGTCTTAAACCTGTTTGCGAACATGCAATAGGTTCTCGCTGAAGTTTTGAGACTAACCGCGACGCTCCACCCCTGTCGAATCGATGTTGGCAGATTAGGGAGCTTATTTCGTTGCCTCCTGGCGATTGGGGTCCGCTGGCTTGCGTTTCGTTATGTGGTAAAGTATTTTTATTACCTATATTCAAGTTTTTTTTTTTGCCTGAAATGATTTCTGTCCGACTCATTAGCGGTCCAAATACAATAGTAACATTTGATTCAATATCTGCCAAAGCAGAATGATCCTCGTAAGATTGACAAAGTGATCAATAAAAACATGAAAACACCTTTAAAGGGGTTTTCAAGTTTATTCACCATGTGTGTGGTGTGGTAAATAAAATTGGACCCCGAAATCCCTGTACTGGCGGATAAGAAACTATGTATACAACACTGAAACCCGGACAAATATTAGATCTTCCCATTTATCCCATACGGGAATCGAACTGGCGCACATCGGCCCAACTCAACAGGATTGGTCGCACCACCATGTCACTGCAATCTCGTATCGAATATTTACGATCTTCTCAGTAATTTGTTTTGCATATCGAATTCGTCCAGTTTATAGCATTTTGTTTGTAACTGTTAGTACTTTACCGTACCAAATGGATTATTTGAACGGTTACATTTCACATAGTTAACGAGTTTTCTCCGTTTGTCAGCATCTTCGAATAACAACAACTATCTACGCGACACATACGAGCAAACACGAAGGATATTTGACTCGACTGCGTTCGATAGTTTTAACGCGTTTTTACCAACATTTCACCAAGAGAATTCTCGCGTTCCAACCGGCACAGCCGGCTATTTCTATTTATGACATCATCGTCGGGCTTACGTATCGCTGCACGCTTTAAATGGAGCCGGCGAACAACTCAGATGTCTGCAGTAGATGCCGTTCCGCGGACTGATCCCGAATAATACCTTTTGTATACATTATAACCACTTTCTTAATCAGCCGCCAAGGAGGGCCTGTCTTACGAAATCTTCCAAGATTCCCTACATGGATAGGCCGGCGTGTCTGTTACATTCGGAATACATTTAACATAATTGAAACCCGGTTTGGTATTCCAAGTATAACCTCAAAAATAACCTTGATCACCTATAAATCCGACTTGTAAATTGTGTCACGGCCTACCTGTATAATTTAATTAATTTCTAAACAACCATCCAAAATTTAATTTTTCCGGAACATTTTAAAGTTTAGTTAGAGATTAGTAAATATAGATTAGATAGATACCTCGATGTGCTCTTGAAGAAGTTGTTGCTTTCCCTGTTCATGAGTTCAGATCTGAATTTGCTCATTTCCTCTTCCATCTTTCTCATTTCGGCGTCAAAACGCTCCCTGATGCTGGAGAATTCGGTGTCGATGACTGAAAAGTCACCGAGCTTGATGGGAATATTCCTCTTGAGACCACTGTCAGCCATTTTCACGTTGTGTATTAGACGAAGAAAACTAAACAAACACTGAACGTTCTTGTGTAAACACGGGTCACGGTGTAGGTACGCACTCGAGGGTAGACAAGGCAGGACTGATCATTAGTTGCGACTCGTCGGCACGGGGCCTGCGCACAGTTTTAAATAGCTTCGTGTTCGACGTCGCTCGCTCGCTCGCTCGCCGTCGCGTCGCTCGGCCCACACATTGTTTTCTCGCTCATTCCACCTCCGCCATGGAATACGTAGTCGGAATCCCGAGTCACGCTAAGACAAGACGCTACGAAACCATACCATACCGACTAATATGACATCTGTGGCTCACTAACTGGGAGGACTACGTTATGCCGTTGAAAATGAATCATGTCATCTGGATTCGCCTTCTATTTATGGTCTGAATCAGTAATACGAAATAGGCCAAACTTATTCATTGTTATATTTTTATGTCGGCGTCATGTTTGATAGTAGGTGTCTGCATTCCTTCGTCATTGTGGCACCTACACACGACATTGAGAATGGCGATTCCGCTTATGTAAATAACGGCTGAATTGATGGATTTGTACAAAAATGATTATTCACCTTGGCCATCCTTGGCCTAACTGCTATGACGCTTTCAACCACGTTTAGGTACTACCTATAATAGAATAACCATGTGGGCTTATTGGAATTTCCTTTTAATTATCGTAGGTACATACATAATTTTTTCATCTCTATGGTTTTTCGCAGATATTAGAAATAGGATTTCTTTCCTATTATGTTTTACCGAATCTTTAAAGATTAGGTACTTACAACAAGATGTGTAATTATGAGCAAAATTAAAGCTGAGGTCCAATAGCAAGTGTAAAGACGTTTGAAAGTTCTTTACCAGGCAGATTTGTTATTGTCAAAAACTGTCCTACCCTTGTAGTATTTTGACGCATATCAACGTGCTTTTTTATTCGTTAGGTACCACTCCCAGAAAACAATGTCAAAATGTGTTTTCAGACAGAATGACATAAATCACAATGGAACATAGCGACAGTGTTGTTTAAAAAACTGACTATATTTTGTCTCCGTTGATAAAAAGTTCACTAGGGTTACCTTGACTCGAGTCATATGCAATGACTCGGAGTCAAACTTAGTTTAATGAATCATGACTTTGTTATTATAAAACAAAAGTACCCATATATGTTCAGGCCGTGTTATTGCTACCTTGGCATAATAGTAAACATGAGTTCGATGCAGAAGGTGGCTGGAAGGAGGTGGCATCTTCGCTTAATCATATAAGTTTATAACAGTAATAAGTTTATAAAATATTATGTTGTCTGAGGTGGCTAGGAGGCATGGCCAGCATGCCTATTATTAGAAATTATATTAATTTGTTGATCATAATCTGATGAATAGGTACGAACTAACTAGATATCCAGTAATCCCAAAGGCAGAGCAAACTACTACTAAATCCCAAATTTACTCGAACAACACGAATAATTTAGTTATTTATTTGCGTTTAATAAAGAGCAGCTAGTAGCAGTGAAACTTATGCCAAGTACTACCACCATACCAGTTTATGCCGTCAAGCAGTTTTTGTCAATTCGCGTTACTGTTATCGGATTGAATTACAGTCATATGAGACATTACACCTTCACGTCTCAAAGTACGAACGGGTGCAATAAAATGCGTCGCGGTCTTCCCATACCTAGTTAGGGAGGACCCAAAGTCAATGCTTTTGTTAGATGCAGAAGTTACCACTAAACACTAGGGCCACCTGCTCGTCCCGTATCTATATACCATAAAAAAGATCTTCGAAAACGGGAAGATAGAGGTAGTCTATTCTATTCGGGTAACTGGTTCTCTCAAACCAGTGTGGTGAAAGAATTTTAAGTGCGCCTTAAAGAGGCTCCTTTCGTGCATTTGACACTCATGTCTTCGAATTTTTAGTTCTAGGACATGTCGGTTTCCTCACGATGTTTTCCTTCACCGTTTTGGGACCGTGGTATTGCGCACATAAATATTTCAATCGAAATACTCATAGGTGCACATCGGGATTTGAACCGGCGACCTCCAGATTGAAACTCGGGGTCAGTACTATTAGATCATCATGCTATGGGTAGTGAAAATTATGAAGATTTTAGGTACTTCAAATATTTGTTTTACATACCTAAGTTTTATACATTGAATAACGTTCCTGAGAAGAACTGTTTTTTGACATGTCCTGTAATAATAACTGTAGGATCAGTATAGCTAAATAGTTATTCTTTCAAAATGTCCATTGATATTTTGCCTTCAACATCATCAGATTACAATGGTAATATCCAATGACCGTGACTACGTCAGTCTCATTTATTCCAATGTCATTTTATTTGCCTCAGGTATACCTGAGGCAAATAAGGCAAATGAGGCATTATAATGCTAAGAAGCTTTTCATACTTATTAATAGAATTGTGCTTTGCCGATTAGCGGTGGATACAGTCATAACTTAATAATAATATGAGAATATAAAATGGAGTGTTCGCTGGTACGGAACCCTTTGGTGCGCAAGTCTTGTTTCCCTCCTGGCTGGAGCTGGGCAAAGTGGATGCACTTATGACTAAAGTATTCGGAATTTATCTAGGAACAAAAATATGCGAGCACTAAAACTGTCTATGCTATGCTTATTCTCTTATTCATCTATGAAATTTCCCGTGAATGCTTTTAACCAAGCGTAGCATTTTGTGCACCATTTATTATAACTGACAGCTCTTTCGAAAAGCGCGATACAGGAAATGAAATATCTACGGCTGAATGAAAACAAAACGTCAACATTAGAGAAAGAAGTCGTTTTTTTTATATTAAACATGGTTTATGTCCACCAATATGTATTTTTATATAATTAGTCCAGTCATTTAAGACAATGAATTCATTATAATTCCAAAAGTTTTCAAATTTTGATGTAAGGTCAGGAATGGTATTAAAACAAACTATAAAATTTTGCAACCTGCTCTGCGGTCCGGAACATTGTTAAAAATGCAATAAATGATAATTTGCTCAGTTGTTGAGACCAAAATTCCAAAAGTTCTGCAAAGTTGGAGTGATGTTAAATATATTATTTTACATCACGTGTCAAATTTGCAACCAATTTAAGTGTACGGAACATTTTTTTTTTGCAACCAAGTTTCAAAACTTTTGTAATTATTCCGAGACCACCTTACTCGAAAAAATGACCACGAATTAAAAAGAATTATAAATAAACATGTTCCGGTCAACGAAAAAGGTTGCAAATTTATACAATAGTTCGGTATATTTTTCCGATATATGTGTCAAGTTTGCAGAACTTTTGGAACGTTTTCATTCAGTTTAATAAAAAAAAACATATATTTCAATAACATAAAATGTTCCGTACACTTAGATTGGTTGCAAATTTAATACGTGATATGAAATATTATATCGAAAGCTTCCCCAAGTTTGCAGAACTTTTGGAATTTTTTTCACGACCATACATATCAAAAATTAATTTAATTGCAATTTTAACAATGTTCCGGACTGCGGACAAGGTTGCAAAATGAGATTTATTGTCGTCCCAATGTACCATTCACTTGACCGAAGTTTGAAAACTTTTGGAATTATTATTAAATTTTCCATTTCGAATGTCTATAATGACTGGACTAAATGTCCCTGGTTCTACAGGCGCGGCGTAAAATGAAGAAAGTACATACTCGTAAAAGTGACAATGTATGACAAAATATTACCTAGAAGTTATATAGTCCATCCGCTTTAATAGTGGCGATCTTTGAATGTTAATTAGGTACTGGAGACGCGTGCCGCCGCATATCAGGTGGGCCGTCAGCTCGTTCCATCACTTCAATGACATAAAAAAACAAAGGAAGTATTTGAATTAATATAAGTACTTAGGATGCTTCTTCTATAAATGATGGATGGTAAAACTCCGAATAGGTAGGTAAACCCTTTTATTTGGAAATTATCCTCCAAAATGTAACCCATACAGAATTCGTGTCAAGGAAAACTTGTGGATAGGCAAGAAACGAAACAATGTTTTACATTACAATTAGTTTATACTCGCGAAGTACGGGTTAGTTCGCCTGCTATATAATAGCACAGTGCAGGGGAATAAAATTTATTGGTTTAAACATTATGTTTCGCAGTTGAAATTAAACAGAATTAACTTGTCTAGACGGCGAAAATGACAATGAGTCAGTCCATATAATGACTTCAGTGGGACTCGCCTCCAATTTAAACTATGTATATGATTATTAAAATTGTCGCGTCTGTCCTCATTCTCACAGGGTTTACGAGCTCTTGAAAAGGCAATAATGTCTAAACGTGGTGGCCATTTGGAACGTATCTCATCTTACAATGCGATGTTTCAATCTAATTTCGGATTCAAATTAGGTATGTAGAACATGAATTCAAAGAGATTCTATTAAAAAAAATTATGTGGACATTATCTGCTTCCATATATAGGTATGTATCGTTGGAGTTTTTCGGAGTTTACTCCTTATTAAGAATCGATTTAATTTAAAGTCCGCGATACGATAATTTGATGGGTAATATAATCGATCGAGGGTCTCCACTCGCGCGAATGGAACAGACAAGCACAATTTATTAATTTCATTTTTTTATTGTTATATTATTTTTTCTCAATAGCACACGTATTGTTTACGTATTTATTTATTGACAATGCCACATAAATAAGGGATTCAAATAAACCACTCTAGTATACTCGCAGATTTTGCCTATGATAGTACTGTTTTGATAAAACAGTGAAAACTTTGGAAAGCGAAATAAACCTACCCTCAAAACGGTGAAGTAAAATCCTGAGGAAATCTAACCACGAATTGGGATCAAATTCATTGATCTGAATTCAGGGAAAAAAATATTCATCATCTTACTACCTGATATTGAATTCCTGGGTTGCTGCTTATAGGTAGAAGACCTACCGTCAATATTTGAGCGCACAGACTATAACAAAGACTACATGGTGATCTTCATGGACTCATACCTATCTACTTAAAGGTGCTTACTCATCACAAGCGACTATAGGTTCCTGAAAATTACCTATACCTACAGACAGACAACCTTTTATAATATGATAAAGTTAAGAAAGCAAATGGCCCTGCTATTCAGTAGTAACGTTACAACATACGACTTGAGTCCTCCCCTACCCAGGCACTCGACCCAACTCGATCATATGTGCCCATAAGTAGTAAAGATGGAATGTCTCATAATGTGCCTGTATTAACAATGGAGTCAGACAAATAATAAGCTGCTACAAAATACGGCTATCCAAACTGTCAAGCAGGTGTCAAGCAGAGCGTAAAGTCGACTACCTACATCCGCATCTCCCATGCCTCCTAAAGTTTCGCTGTTATTCGATATGCCCACACGCATGATCTCAGAAGCAGGTAGGTGCCCACCCGCTTATCTCCATACGTAGTCATAGCGTTTGATATTCGCCCTCGGTCATGGCGACAATTACGTTTGTTTTGTCGTTTTCAACATAAAAGGTGATCAGGTGTGCTATACAAGATTTATTTGAGTTTCATCATAGTTACGTCGTTTTTTTTGAACGGTAACCTCGGTACTTTTGAATGGCGCCACCAAATTTAGTTACTGTCGTTAAATTAAATCTAAAGTAAAACGTTTTAGGTTTATTACCCACGTTTTATACTTTCGATTAGATTTTTTCTGGCTAAATACTTATCCACCCAAAAGAGTAACTATAGGCTTTTTAACGAATGCACGCTTTCTATGAAAATCATAAAAACCAGCAGGCTTATATTTTTTATTGTGAGTAACGTAACCTACAAAAATTATGCACATAGACGTGATAAGTGGTGAGCTCGACGTATTATGTACCTACGTAAAATGCCAGTAGGTAGCGAGGTGCGTATGGTATATCTAACGGTTTTCTTGATAAACATTATGTGCATGTACCTAAATATCTACTCAGTAGGTACCAAATAAAACCGCCGAACACTTACCCTATACTTACTGCCTACAAGCATTCCGTAAGCTGTGACATTGAGTACATACCTATTTGTATCGCTGAATTACGTCACGACTCCGTTCTAATCCTCGGGTTCATTCACCTATTCCTTATTAGACTCCTACGATTGACGCTGAAACTGCTAGCTAAGGATTATAAAAATCGTGTATTACGTGCTACATACAAAAACAAATAAGCTGCTTTTATTCCTTTTATTTAGATTCCTTAGAAAAGTGTAATTGTAACCAACCTACTTTTAAAAATTTAGTTAAAATCTGCCTATTGCTCTTAGAGACCAAAGCCAAGTCGCCACTCAGCGTAATTATTATTATGCTCCAAAAGCTTTACAAATCTACTCTGGTTTGAGAAATATGTCAAAGTACCTACCTATTCAATGGAAGATTGAGTCTTCTTTTGCCGCGTTCAGGTAGCATATAAAAATCTAAAAAGTCAAAAAATAATGGTAAAACAGGTCATTCTCGGTGTCCACAAGCTGTAATTTGTGGTTGAAGCTATATCTACCCATACTGAATGTTTCATTCTTTTGTCCTCACACCATCCAGCAGTAAACATGTAACTTGATTCAATACCAAAAAAAAATACAAAACAACTTCATTTCTCAAATTCTCAACTAAACTGGAACCGGTAGAAAGCGCCATCTATAATGTAGGCCATACACGCTACGGTCTACCGGAGAGGTAATCTGTGCAGGTATGCCTGCGCAGGTAGACCGGAATGTGTGTGGGAATAGACCTGTGCAGGTTTTTGAACCTGCGCAGGCGACCGGCGCAAGATCGAAAATCGATTCTTTCGAGTGACACCGTACGGTGTACCTGTGCGTGTGTGCGTGTACTCCGGTAGCCTGCGCAGGTCGCGTCAGTTGTTTTCTAGTGTTTCTGTCGGACGGTTGTCTCATCGCTCGCATCGTATTGCCAGAAAATGGCGCCACCAGATTCAACTAAAAAAATCCTTGAAGATTTTATCGAAATGTATAGAAGTAATCCATGTCTTTGGCAAATTAAAAACAAAGATTACCATAATCGAGACAAAAAAGAAGCTGCTTATAAATTACTAACAGAAAAATTGAGAGAAATTGAGCCAGATGCGAACAAAGATGTAGTTGTGAAAAAGATCAATAACTTAAGAAGCAATGTTAGGAAAGAAAAGAAGAAATATGAGCAATCTTTAAAGTCTGGGGCATCTGCTGATGATGTGTACCGTATTAAACTGTGGTACTACGATTTGTTCAATTTCATTCATGATCAATGCACTCCAAGGGAATCTTCATCCAACTTAGATAGTGATGACGAAAATAGTTGTGAGGTAAGTAAAGTATTTCATACTTTGTAGTATAATTTTTATTAAGTTCAATACATGTAACACATAATTATTTTGTATTTACAGTCATTCTAAATTTCACTAAAGCTTATAATATAACTAATAGTGATGTTCCGGATATCCGTATCATCGAAAATAAAGATCCGTATCCGCGTATTTACATTTTTAACGATCCTGTACATCACTAATAACTATGTATTTAGAACTACCTACTCTGCCCGTTCAGCCTTATTTTTTAATTTACATGATCATTTTGCCATGGAACCCTTCCCTCCTGATTGAAATAATTCATAAAATTGTTTCGGACTAACTTCGCGTTGTTCAAAGTATTTCCTGGGTTTCTTCTTTCCAAGTTTTCCATGGTACTATTTTGTGTATTGTATCCTTCAGAAATTATAGTCCCGTTTTCAGAGTTTTCTCGATAAAAAGATTTTTGAGGTGCATATGACTTTTTTGAGTGTTCAATTAAAAAGTTATGTAATACACAAGATGCTTTCACTACTTTATCGATATTTTCGGGTTCTAAATTTATATGAGTATAAAATATGCGAAATCGTGATGCCATTATCCCGAAAGCGTTTTCAACAGTCCGCCTCGCGCGAGATAATCT
This sequence comes from Chesias legatella, assembly GCA_947359385.1. Taxonomy (NCBI): domain Eukaryota; kingdom Metazoa; phylum Arthropoda; class Insecta; order Lepidoptera; family Geometridae; genus Chesias; species Chesias legatella. Next base: position 3,091,615 of record OX375768.1, on the reverse strand, counting down.
GTAATTCAGGATTTTTCTTTCTTGCGATGTTAAATCTGCCTGCCGAAATGGTTTTATCATATCGGGGCGTAATGGGAACGCGTCATCTGCCACAAATACATATGGTAAATTTCGGTTACTTCCTGTTAACAATTCACTGCTTGGAATACGTAAATCACTATTTTCTAATTTTTCAAAAAATTTAGTGTTTTGTAAAACCCCTCCATCGGATATTCTGCCATTCATGCCAATGTCTATATACATAAATTGGTATTTTGCATTAACAATTGCCATAAGAACTACGCTATGTTGCCCTTTATAATTATAAAAATACGATCCACTATTAGCCGGTGGAACAATCGCTATGTGCTTTCCATCTATTGCACCAAGACAATGAGGAAAGTTCCATCGATCTTCATACATCTTTGCTATTGCCTTCCACTCTTCTTCAGATGTAGGAAACTGTAATATAAAAATAACAGATTTATCATTTATACAATAAGTAGTTATTTTTGATGTGAAATATCTATAGCGGCAGGACATAAAAATATATCATTATAATTGCCTGGAAGAGATCGCTTTTAGCGATAAGGCCGCCCATTGTGCCATATTCTAGTTTTTATTATTTTTTGTTTGTATGTGTGTTAGTGTTAAGTTCATATGGTACAATAAAGAATTTATCTAATCTAATCTATCATTATTATTTTATGTTATTAATATAATATGTAATTATTTATGTTTTTAGAAAGACAACACTGAAGACTCTTCAAATGCCGCTGAAGAATATTCATCCAACAGCGTATCTACCGACAACGAGGCTCAATCAACATCGTCAAATAATAATTCATCTCGCCCACCAAAACCTTGTAAAACAAAAAGAAAAGATGAAAGCTTAGCAAATGAAGTATTGGAATCGGTACGAGATCACTTTAAGCGTCCTCGCCCAATTGTAACAGAAGATAGGTGCGATATTATTGGCAAAAATGTGGCAATGAAACTGAGGGCTTTAGATGCGAAACAAATAATAGTCGCAGAAAAACTTATAAATGATTTACTTTTTGAAGCAGAAATAGGAAACCTCACTCCCGAGCATGCCTATATTAACATGAGAGATATTTTGAAACAAAATCAACGAAGCTATGTTCCTGCTCAGCAATATCGACAACATGCATATCAGTCCTCTCCTAATTCCAATAGGGCATATACCCCTGTAAGTTTTGTTTCTTCCGGAAGTCCTAGCCCACCCTGCCTTCCATTTCCCACTAGTCAAAATTCAGAGTATATTTCTCAATCATTTCATACTAGCCATCTACTCAACAGTTCCCAAGGCAATCCCTACTCGCCACAAATACGAACACCTACAATTTCAGGAAATCAGCCCAATGAAACAGAGGTAGTTTTATCGATTCCAGATTCGGCAGTGACATTCCTTAATAATTTCAATGTTGATAATGAATAATTTGTACGCGAAAGTTTTGTACTTTAATGATTAAAATTAAAATCGTATTTTTTTAAATAAATATTATCTGTTGTTTTAATGACTTACCTTCAAATAATCTCTTCTAAGTACTTTATACAAAGCCTCACATGTTTCAGGAATAATTTTTCCAAGTGCCTGAGGCGAAATAATTGTTGAAAATTTTAGGTCCTCATAACTTCTGCCAGTTGCGAGAAATCTCAATGTAACTGATAATCTTTCGTGCGCAGAAATACTATTTCTCATAACTGTGTCTTCTTTTTTTATCATAGGAGTAACCATTTCAAGTAATTTAAGGTATGTTTTCTCGTCCATTCGAAGATAGTTTTTAAAATCTTCTGGTTCAAATTTCAATTCATTTAATAAATTAACATGACTATATGTTTTCCTTTTCAATAACCAGTGCTTACACCACATTCTTCGCTTGTTTTTCGTATCATTTTCCTTCAAAATTAAAGCAAGACCTAGCAACGCCAGCGCGTCATCGTCCATATTCGATGCCATCGCAAAGAGAACTGAAGACCGCTCCGATACACCGGAACGTCCCCACACACGCTACCATTGTTCGGTTGACCTGCGCAGGCATATCTGCACAGATTACCTCTCCGGTAGACCGTAGCGTGTATGGCCTACATAAGCAACAACCCACATCAGTTTTTGTGCATAATGAACATAGCTCTCAGCCGTCTAGGCACGCCATAGATGGCAGTGGCGGATATGAGTGTTCTATGGCAGTGGCAGTAATGTATGCATTCGTTGTCGTCTGGTGATGTCACTTTTATTTATCTACGCTACTAGTTTTTACCCGCGGCTTCGCTCGCGATAATGCTGAATTTGTCAACTGATACTGGTTGTAGATCGATAAGGATATTAAGATAAAAAAAGAACACTTATTACCATGGTCCCCCATCTATCCCTGTATCAAAATTCATCATAATGGAATCAGCGGTTTAGGCGTGAAATCGTAACAATGAAATAATTAAATAAACACTTTCGTATTTATATTATTAGTTAGGATTATAATGATGTGAAATTTGTGCTTGTACATATGGATGTAGTACTCTCCGAAACTACTGATCCGATTCTGAAAATACTTATACATAGGCTACATTATCCCTGAGATCCCTGGTATAGGCAATTTTTTAATATGATGAAGATGAGGTCCATCCATAAATATTTAACGCTATGCGTGCGAAGTCGGGACGGGCCGGTACATGTTTTGATCGGGATACCTTAACCTGCCCTCGGTCACAGGTTGATCGCTGCATGGTGAAATTAGGCTTCATCGAACAATTGCAAGAATATTACTGTGGAGCAACCAGTAAAAAAAGTCACAAACTATTAATCAAATGGTGCAGATAGATTTTTTGTTATATTGGTCAAGTTTCATTGATATGAGATGATTGGTACCAATAATTAATATATTTGAATAACTATGAAATGAAGAATTTAGTCTACAATAATTAAATTGTTTTCTAAGTAATGACAAGAAAATGTCATGTACTCTGACTGATGTCGGTGAGAACTTTCTGTGGCACTAGTTTCTATGTAGACTCGATGCAGTTCTTATTTTGAACAGTCGCCATGACTGACCTACATTTTTATTAATAATTCTACATGGAGGACTTTTGAGTCCTGACAAGTTAAACATAAACATATGGAAATCAAATGAATCCTGATGAAATATGATGGATCATACAACTATATGTACCTACAACTAGACTATTTAGTGTTCTTTTTAAATATATATGTTACAGTAGATATGTCATCTTAGGTGTTGTTAATCTCCATGAAGTCCCTCATGACTCACTGATATAGTGGACTTGGAATAGTGATAAGACCAATCTTATCATAAATCATACAATCCTTTATTGAAGAATATGTTTTTACTTAAAACAAAGTAATGGAACAAAATGTGTTTAGACAAAATACAATCACCATTAAGAGACACATTAATAGATCAGTAAACATAGGGGCTACATTCTGCGGGGATGCATTGGTCCCAATATATGAATGCAAATAAGGCATGAAAGCTTATGACAAGCAATTAACATAAGATAATGAGCTTGCTCATTGAAATACAATTATCACAATAATGATCAAACATTCATAAACATTTATCTAGTACGCGAATATTGAAAATACAATCAATTTTCCTTTTCATAGCAACTTGAAATTAACAGGAAAATCCAGTAGTGGGCATAAAAAGTGAATCATTTTTAAGTTGTTCTGGTCAAAATATATGTCCCAACTTATACTAGTGTAAATGAAAGAATGTTGTAACCTACTTCAGAATTAACAATTACATAAATTTTTAAACATACAACATCAAAGGCACCATTATTACATGAGGATAAGAAGTTCATAACTTTGTGCTAACATATTCATACTAATATTCCCAGATTAACATGTACATAAGTTACATTTTTGCAACATCAATAATATATTATGGTAATTTACCTAAGAATACCTTATCTAACATACAATTTATGTTTCACATCCCTAAATAGTTTATTGTATATTCTGATGTTTATACATTTGTTTTAAAAGCACAAATGGAATAATTTCAAGTTGGCGACATTACAAAAATATTTAAGTTAAATTTTACAAAAATATTAAGATTAGTAAATACTTCCAAAGACATAGCTGGCAATCAGTTTTCTTATAAGTACTATTAATTTAGTAAAATGTGTACATATATAAAAACAGTATGTTGTAAATATTTTCTCAGTATTCACTTTGTGCGCAACAGTATCCTGAAGTAACAATATTTGTATAGGCTTCATGTATATTCAGTCGCATGTAAAACTCGTTTTGAATGTAGAATACATTTTTTACAGTGCAAGTTTGCATCATGATTATCGGCCTGTTTCGGTGGGAGCTGGGGTGACGGCAGCAGTAGTAGTAGAAGAGCCGCCGGAAGTGGCCCACACGATGATTATAATAAGTAGAACAGCACCAATTACACCAATAATAATCATCATTTTCAAATTCTGCCACCAGTACTTCCGTTTGAGTTTTCCGGCCTGCTGTTCAAATTGTGCTGCCCCATGTTGCAGGGCATCTGCGCGGTTATCCAGTTCTGAAAGCTTCTGATCTCTCTCCAAAACTTTCTCGACATTTACGCGCATAATGCCAACCACTTCGTCTACTTTAGCCTGAGTTTGGGCTAAGCGTTTATCGCTCACTCTGGGGACAGAACTTCCTTGATCTTCCATTTTTGATTCCTTTGCCTTCGCCCTTTACAAGCAATGAAACACAACGATGAGTAACAAACTAAATAGTGACAAATAAAACGAAGGCTTGGTCACGTTAACGAAATGGCGATTTTAATTCAGTTTTACTACGATTGGAATGCGTAAGAAATGAAGTCTATGGCTGTGACGTGAGTGATAATCTGTTGATATATTGACGTTTCGCTCACATGACATTGATGTGCGTGTGTATGTAATGTTGCCAAAACAGTACGTTTTGGCTGCGACAGCACAATTTCTTATTTTTCAGATGATACACAATAAATTATATAATATACACACCATAACTTTTTGGAGTTTACTACTCAAGAACGTTGTACTCTGTACTCATTTGCTGAATATCTGAGAATTGCAATAACTATTTAACAGTTTGATTAAGGTTAGTGCCAGAATCAACAGCAAAATGTCTAATAGGCTTATTTAACAGGTCGATTATGTGTTAGCCGGCCTTAGTAAACAATAAAAATGTAAGAGTGGCTTATGTTCAATTCATTCATTCGGTTTATTCATCACTCATTCTCTCATCTACATCTCGTTCCTCGTTCATTGCTCTTTTGTCTTCATTTTTTGGTTGCTCGAACAATCTACAGAATTATAAATTTCGCCAGAAATCGAGCAAACATCTGAAAATGGTAAAGTAGATCTAGTCTTTTACATGCCGAGTTTTCCGAAGGCATCAAAATTTGCTCAGTGAAAAGTTTGAATCGAGTGTGTCATAGTAATTTTGTAACCGGTGTTTGGTCACCTGAGCGGGGCACATGTGGTGAAAAATTATTGAAACTTGTATATTTTTTTCAGGTGTCCCTAAATCCGATTAGAGTTCTGAAAAATGAAGCAGAGGAAGAGAAGGCCGAACTGGCTCGTATGTCGAGTTTCATCGGAGCTATCGCCATTGGAGATTTGGTGAAAAGTACATTGGGACCGAAAGGCATGGATAAAATCTTAGTTTCTTGCGGAAGGAATGCTGGCACTGTAAGTTTCTTTCTCCAACTGTTTATTTACGTCTGGTTAATGAATTTTTCATTAACTACACTATATATTTGTGCTACTTCACAAGAATGTATGTGATGAATATAGCATGTTGACCTCTTGTACATAAAATATATAGTAAGACCCAAGTCTTCACTTGTAAATGGAATATCAGCTGAATACTGCTTCGTTGCTGTATGAGTGTGGTAGCAAGTACTTCCTGGGACAAACTATGCACAAACGGTTCTACTCAATACTCTGTTCTATCTGGCTGACTATATGACTGGCCTCATAGCTCAGTTGGTAGTAGCCCTGCCTTCTGCACTGTAGGTCATGGGTTCGATACCCACCCAGGCCAAACAATTGTATGACAAACATAAGTGTTTGTCCTGTGTCTGGGTGTTGATATGTATGTATTTCATAAAAGTATTTAAGTATTATATCGTTTGGTTCCCATGATACAAGCTAGTTACTTAGCTTACTTAGGGGCTAGATGACGCTGTGTGAAATGTTCACCAATATTATTATTATTGTTATCATCATGAAGAATTTGTTTGTTATATTATGTAAATAAAAAATATTAACAACTGACTTGAAAGCCCTTTATTTCAGGTTGAGGTAACAAATGATGGTGCCACCATTTTGAAAGCGATTGGTGTAGACAATCCGGCTGCGAAAATTCTTGTGGATATGTCCAAAGTTCAGGATGAGGAAGTTGGAGATGGTACTACATCTGTCACTGTTTTGGGTATGTTTTCATATATTTACATATAATTTTAAATTGTCTACTTCATGCCACATACAAGAAAATAAGAAAAAAGATGTACATTTTAAAAAAGGTATGCATCAACACAATTGGTTGACATATTACAGTTATTTATATATAATATATTATTTATTTATATCACTATAATATATTTTGTAGTTACATTTATGTAGTGCAGATAAATACAACAAGCTTCCCAAATCAAGAAGATGAAAAATATGTATGCCATTTTCTATTTTGAAAATGGAGCCATATTTCTGCCTTATTGAATCTTTTTTAATAAATTATAGCCAGTATCACTCTGGATGATTTAAGGGATTCTAACAATACCCCATACTTCCAAATTTGTTTAGGCATTTTAAAGTTATGGTGGATTAAAGAAACAAATACATACATGAACCCTGAAAATATTAGTTTTAATCATTGCAGGCTCTCAAAATTTTAAATAACATACCTATTGAGAACCTGGTGTTCACTGAAACCTAACATAGGTTTAGAAACACTATTAGTTAGTTAAGTAACAAAAAGTATTTTATGTTGGATAAATAATAAAAAAAAAAAAAATTACACTTAGCTATGCCTGCTACAGCCAGCCTATGTCTTCATACTGGTTTTACTTTTTTCTGTTATTATTATAAACCTTAACATTATGTAACTTAAAAAAACCCAACTTATTTTTCAGCTGCCGAGTTACTTAGAGAAGCAGAGAAGCTGATAGAACAGAAACTTCACCCTCAGACCATCATCGCTGGATGGCGTATTGCTGCTGAGGCTGCTAAGCAAGCGTTAGCCGAGGCCAGCTTTGATCACCAAATTAACTTCAATGAGGCTGCACTCAGGGCTGATCTTGAGAACATTGCTCGTACCACCCTTAGCTCTAAGATCCTTTCTAACCACAAAGAGTGAGTATTCTATTTACTCTCAGAAATGCCACCTTCTCGTTTGCTTTTAGTTTTTTAAATTTGATTTCCTGCTTGTCAAGTATTAAATGCTTTTTTTTTATTTGGTTGGGTAATATACGGTAACACAAGGATAAATAATTATTTAACTGGAACTCAACCCATAGAAATAACATTTTAAAAGTCTTTAAATATCTGTACATCTGGAATCAATTATACTTTACTATAAAATTGCTCCTGCTACAAAACCTTGTAGCAATTTTGATGACTGATTTAATTCTTATCTTAATAGATATGATGACCGCATTTCTAGAATATGAGGCACATGTACAATTCCGGGCTCATTGGCAATGCAATTTGGTCTTTAAAATAAATCTTAAAAATATCCATTACTGGGAGAATATAAGTTGTATTGTTATTATTGTGAGGATACTTACTTATTATTAAGTGGTACATCTGCTCCAAAATCATAAGTGGATTAAAAACTAATAGTAACTGATTGATCATAGGCACTTCACAAAATTGGCTGTGGATGCAGTGCTCCGCCTCAAAGGATCCGGAAATTTGAAGGCCATTCAGATCATCAAGATTTCTGGAGGTCTTTTGGAAGAATCTTTCCTGGATGAAGGTTTTCTTCTCAATAAAAAGGTAAACGATCAAGTTACTGGTCCATCCAATGAAGTCTATAGGATCCGAATGGGTGGACCACATTTGACCAGAATATTGTATGCCTCTCTATATACCTTTCTGTTACTATGAAAAGTCATTAATTAGAAACAGAAACAAACATTTTAGTAATCGGCTCACCCTGTGGCTCTATAGAAATGTAGAAATGTTTCTCATTCTAACTGATGAACTTTCTGAGTGAAAGAGGGAGTTGTGCAAATGATATGCAAAAATCTGTTGCAGGGCGTTCCAGATTAGGTCCTGCCTTAATTTGGTGTGCCTGTATGAGACTAAATGATCCATTCCATATCATTATAATATATAATCATTCCATAAATAAGTCTCTTGATGTATTCTAGATTGTTTTTGAGAGTGAAATCCTTGCATAATGCAGCTATGTATTTACTTGTCACTGATATACTTTATAGTGCCTTATATTTTTTATTATTTTTTCAATAGGTTGGGGTGCATCAGCCAAAACGCATTGAGAACGCTAAAATCCTAATTGCAAACACTCCCATGGACACAGACAAGATCAAAATCTTTGGCTCAACAATAAAAGTGGACTCAATGGCCAAGATTGCCGAACTGGAAGTGGCTGAGAAGGAAAAGATGAAGGACAAAGTTAACAAAATCCTGGCGCACAAGTGCAACGTTTTCATCAACAGGTAGATTTTATTGTCAAAAAATATTATTTTGGCTGTCGTAGTCGTGATTTGAGGTTTTAGGAGAGAGATGAAACATGTTTTGGCCCTTACATCCAACTCTAACGCAAATTGAACAGATTCTCATGCTTTCTCAAAATGTGGAGTAATTATTCTTGTAATTATTTTTGTTGTATATGATTGGTTTTTATAAAGTACCATGTGGGTAGATAAGAAATAAATCAGTTTGCTTTTGATCTCAACAATGGCGTATTCTTTATTGGCGACTGCGGAAAATTAAATGAATTCGTGACGATATGGCTTCCCATGTGGCAAATATTGTGTTTCCGGGAGAGTTTAACCCAAAAACTGATAAGTGGTGTGACTATAAAGAACTTTTACTGTGCGCTCTCGACGCGGCAGGTTTCGCCGACACGAACGTAGACAAAGCGCGTTCCTTGTTTTTGTCACAATGTGGCATGCAGACATATGCGCTGATTGCATCGTTGCTTGTTCCCTTGCGTCCTACGGTCGTGCCTTTATCAAAAATTATTAGTGTTTTGGACCAATTTTATGAACCGGAAGTGAACGAAATTGTACAAACAGGGAAGTTTCATGGACGATCACAGTTAGTGGGTGAAAGCGTGCAGGACTTTGTGGCGGCGATATGTTCGCTCGCGGCCAGATGCAACTTTCTGGATTTGAAACGGCAGTTGAGAGACCGGCTAGTATTGGGTGTTCGGGATGAACGTCTGAGGCGCGATTTATTGAAGACAAAGGATCTCACTTATGAAAAGATCTTGCAAAGTTGTCTCAGTTATCAAGCGACGTTTCCAGATTTATACCCTTCTGATGCAGCCGCGTCCAAGCAAACTCAAGCAGCAACAAGTGTTACTGAACCAATGGATATTGGAAGAATTAAGTCGGTGGGATGTATACACTGTACCCGACAACATAAAACTGGTGAACGCTGTCCCTTTGTAAAAGCCAGATGTTTTTACTGTAAGAAGGTTGGCCACATTACGGCAGCATGTCAATATAAATCTAAAAAGATGCATCAAGTACAAGAAAATGCACAAAGCAGTGCAGTTGATTCACCGGACAACGGAGAGGAGATGATGGGCCTTTACCAGTGCTATGAGGGAAATTATCAACCACCAATTAAAGTAACAGTGACTATTGATGGAGCTAACTTACAAATGGAAGTAGATTCAGGAGCATCAAGGTCTATCATATCAGAGACAACCTACAGCAGACTGTGGCAGGTGCCTCCTCCGTTGATCCCAACCAATGTGAAATTGGTAACCGTTACCCGGGAAGCACTTAAGGTGCTAGGATTGACACATGTTCGGGTGGTACTTGGTGACAAAGAAGCTCAGTGTGAATTGCTGGTAGTATCAGGAAATACACCAAGTTTGATGGGAAGGAACTGGTTCAATGCACTAGGTATCTCAGTATCTGGAATATGTTGGTCCGAAGATAAAATCACACCATTGGCTAAAGAGTTTCCAGAAGTATTTAAGGATGGACTCGGAGTATATAAGGGCCCAGAGGTGTCACTGCATGTTCAACCAGGAGCTACTCCTCGATTCTTTAAAGCTCGGCCGGTGCCATTTCCTCTTATGCAACAAGTCAATGAACAGCTGCGCAGAATGACTGAAGACGGGGTGCTAACTCCAATTAAATATTCTAAATGGGCTACACCTATAAGAATAGTGAAGAAGGACGATGGTTCGCTCCGGATATGTGGGGATTACCGTGCTACTGTGAACGCAAACATAGATGTTGACAGATACCCTCTACCAACTTCTGTTGAGGCCTTCGTTAGGTTGAGTGGTGGTCGAATATTTAGTAAGTTGGACCTGAAGCAGGCATACACTCAACTGAAGGTGGACAGTGCAACAGCGGAGCTGCTCACATTAAATACTCCCCTCGGTTTGATGAAGATGAACCGTCTGGCCTTTGGGGTTAATGCAGCACCTGGTATATTCCAAAGATTGATGTCGTCTGCCCTAGCAGATATGGAAGGGGTGGCCTGTCTGCTTGATGATGTAGCTATAATGGGCAGAAATATTAAGGAGCATGACCAGAGACTGCGAGCAGTATTGTCAAAGCTGAATGAAATGGGTTTTCGCCTAAACATTAAGAAATGCATTTTTGCCTCAGATAGTATAACATTTTTAGGACATATGATAGATGCTGAAGGGCTGCACCCATCTCCTGGAAAGGTGAAAGAAATTAAAGAGAAACCTGCCCCGACAAACAAAGAGACCCTGCGCGCCTTTTTGGGTCTCTATAATTTTTATGAGAAATTTTTACCAGATAAAGCTACATTGTTGGAGCCATTGTACCGATTATTAGAATCTAAGAGGCAGTGGTTTTGGTCTGAAAAAGAACAAGAAGCGTTTGATATGGCCAAAGATTTGATTTCGTCGGACCTCACATTAGTAGGTTATGATTTGAACAGAGATTTACTTCTGATATGTGACTCATCAGAGTATGGATTGGGAGCTATTATTGCCCATGTGATGGATGATGGACAGGAACGCCCGGTGATGATGGCATCCCGCACGTTACAGCCACATGAAAGACGCTACGGACAGTTTGACAAGGAAGCATTGGCAATTATGTTTGGGCTGGCAAAGTTTCATGACTACTTATCTGGGCGAAAATTCTGTATAGTAACAGATCATAAACCCTTGATTGGAATTTTCAACCCAAAGAAGCCCATTCCAGATCAAATTTCACCAAGGATGCTGCGCTGGTCATTGAAGCTTGGATGCTACGATTATACAATCAAGTACAGGTCTGGGAAGTTAATAGGGAATGCGGATGCCCTTAGCAGATGGACAGCACCGACTGGCTCAGGGACAGGGGAAGAACCCCTTAAGGATGTTTTATTGCTAGAGGAGCTACCCGAGGGATGGAACTTAGATGCCGCGAGGATTGCAACAGATACTAAAAAAGATCCTGTACTTCAGAAGGTAATGTTTCATGTACTTCATGGTTGGCCACACCATAATACGGACCCAGTGCTACAGCCGTACTGGGTACGAAGAGAGGCTCTTTCGCAAAGTAAAGATTGTTTACTATGGAGTAACAGAGTCATAGTGCCTGCGTCACTTCAGCGCCAGGTACTGAAATTATTACACACCCCGCATGCGGGCATAGTACTGACTAAAGCGTACGCGAGGGGATATGTGTGGTGGCCCGACATGGACAAACAAATCGAGGCTACTGTAGCAGAGTGTGAGCAATGTCAGTTAGTGAGGAACAATCCACCAAAAGATCCACAGACTTGGATACCCACTGACAAACCATGGAGCCGTGTTCATGTGGACTTTGCTGGGCCGATTCAGGGTAAGACCTTCTTGGTTTTAATTGATAGCTACAGTAAGTGGCTGGAGGCAGAAATCGTGCCGTCGATGAGCAGTGGGGCGGTGATCACGATTTTAAGGAAAATTTTTGCTTCCCTAGGTTTGCCAGATGTATTGGTATCTGACAATGGACGAGCATTCAGCTCCACCGAGTTTAACACATTTTTGAGCAAAAATGGGATCCGACATTTATATTCTCCCCCATATCATCCGGCCACAAATGGCCAAGTGGAGAGAGCAATACAAACGTTTAAAAATAAACTGAAGAAATTTGAAAACTCACAAATGCCATGGGGAGAAAAGTTGACAAAGATTTTGTTTTATTTAAGGACTTTACCCAACTGTAGTACAAGTAAATCGCCGGCAGAGTTACTGAATGGTCGAAAATACAGAACGGCTATATCGAGACTACACCCGGACAATGCACCGACGCATGCTGATACACAGTTGGAAGCAATTTCTCAACGCCCACTACTGAGGAAATTCCAGGTGGGCCAGCCTGTATTGATACACATGTATGGACCTGGTGAAAAGTGGCAGAGGGCCACTGTAGACTCTGTAGAGGGTCCTAGCTCATACAGGGTGAGGACGGAAGGTGGAGAGTTGCATCGGCGGCATGCCGACCAGATACTGACAAGAGCAACTCGTTCTGAAGCACCACAACTCCTTGATGATGGATCAAGAGAGCGACCAGATAATGACTCTGATTCTCAAACATCTGTAGAGGAAGTATCCATTCAAATACCAGACCCTGAGCTTTGGCCTGATATAATTGGGATACCAATATCTAACTGATTAGATTGTCTAAAATAATTGAGTTGTTCATTGTTGTAAATTGTGTTTAGTAGTATCATATTGTTTTTTGTAATTGATATTTGATTGTTTCAAAGTTAATGAGGGAGGTATGTTGTATATGATTGGTTTTTATAAAGTACCATGTGGGTAGATAAGAAATAAATCAGTTTGCTTTTGATCTCAACAATGGCGTATTCTTTAATTTTCAAAATAAACAATTAAATATACACAAAAAACATTTGTGTGTGGTGTAATGGATTTTCAGCCATATGCATATTGCCATTTGCACGTCGCCAACTTCATGAAGATGTATTATCCTCTCATTGTGAATAGTTTTTTGATCGAAATCTTTTCACGTCTCGAGTTGAGGGCCCAAAGTATTATGAGTATGAGAGGACCCAAGTCACTTTTGTGCTATTATTTAAAAGTAATTCACACTTGCAGGCAACTGATCTACAATTACCCAGAACAACTGTTCGCCGACGCCGGAGTAATGGCCATCGAGCACGCGGACTTCGACGGTATTGAGCGACTCGCTTTGGTCACCGGTGGGGAGATTGTATCCACCTTCGACACACCGGAGAAAGTCAAGATCGGTCACTGCAAAGTTATTGAGCAGGTGAGTTAACAAGCCTGTCATCTTTGGCATTCCTGCCTTTATATCTGAAGCAGTTACGGAACGAGCCAATGGCCCACCTGCACAAGCGAAGTGACTTGAGTTCTCCCCTACTAAGTACGACAAGACTCAAGTAGCGTCGTATGCGCTCGTACCTCTGAGATGTGTTGGTGGAATATCTCATGTGCCTGTAATTTCACTGGCAACCACACTTTTCAGACAGGAACATAGTAACACGAATGCATTACTGCATGGCGGCAAAAATGGGTATGGTGGCGGACTTCCCCGGACGAACTTTGCGTGAGTTCTGCTACTAATATGATACCTAGCTGTGCCTAAAGGTGCTTGCTGTTTTAGACAGCATTTCCTAGGTCACTTTGTTCTGCAGAAGAGAGGTTATTCCCTGCTTTATCACACCAAATTCAAGTTCGTTCTCTGAAAGGTTATAGAGCAGATGAGTGACAACCAAAGTCTCTCAATGATCGCCTGGGCATTTGAAGAGCTTGGCTCTACATGGGGAAAATAAATCACCTCAATGTAAATTAGCATTGCTCCGCAAATATCTGGACCTTGAAGAGCACTTAATTCATATCGCCTATTGTACTAATTGTCTCCATGTTTAATAATTAGTATTTTTTCACAAAACTACGGTACTGGCGACAGATGCTGACCTTGGAACTTGGAAGTTACTCTGAAGCAAGTTATGTCTAGCAGGACACAGAAAGAGGAAAAATATTTTGATGTACCGTCAGAACTTTAATTCTCCATTAGATCTCTATTTCGATTTTCTCACAGCGCAGTACAACGACAATTGAATTCCCAGGTGCTGATCGGTGATGAGTGCCTGATCCGGTTCTCTGGAGTGGAGCTCGGGGCCGCGTGCACTATAGTCATCCGCGGCGCCACTCAGCAGGTCATAGACGAAGCCGAGCGCAGTCTGCACGACGCGCTGTGCGTACTCGCCGCCACCGTCAAGGAGCCCAAAGTGGTCTACGGAGGAGGTCAGTCACACTATATAACGCTCCAGTACAAACCACTCTCCGAGGGCTGTAGAACAGAAGTAAAATCAGCCACTAAATGTTGTTGAGTTCGTGGACGTAGCCGTGAGATGTCTATCAGATGCCATAGATTCTGTGCCTTCTGAGTCAGGCTGGCTTTCATAGGAAACTCATAATGTAGTGCATAGAGTTAATTAAAGAGAAGATAAAAGATAATTTATTCAAGACATGGTTAATAACATAGATGAAAGGTTGATTCAAAGGATCTTCATGTCTTGCCAGCTTCAGGGCATGTGAATTATTTTAATAATATGAATCTGTAGTAATCATTTAGAATTAATGTCATATTTGCTATTCATATTTATTATGTAATATTTACTTAGGCAATTGTGATTGAGTCAAAACTTAAATGATAAATATTGTTCAATGGAATAGAAATATAGTTCAGTAAGTAATTTAAAAAGTTTCCTGTTAAACAAATTACCCTTCAGCTCCTTAATACTACTAGGTAACTTATTATAAAGAGAGCCGATTATCATATTGAAGCAAAAATGGATCAGTCGTTAGTGACTTCGACTTAAACTCTGGGTCTTGAGCTCTGAGTATTTATCTAGCAATGAGGAAAAAAGATCAAATTCGCTGTCAAATAATTGTTCGTTGGCAGGATTAAGTGGCGTACTCCCCTGACGTTCTTGGCACAAGTTCTACTGACAGAATGATTCACGTTCAATTTTCGTCTAAAATGCGGGTGGATACATTCCACCTTCACGTGTATTCCAGAGTTATAATAATAATAATAAATGTTTATTTCATCAACTTAATCAATATTTTTTTTATGTGTATAAGACCACTTTAAGTATAAAATATAAAAGCCAAAGTCAAAAACTTTATTTCCATAGAATTCATAAAGAAATGGCTTGGGAACGTCTATATTATTCAAAACATAATGTCACGCGTACTTATCGATAAATTTGACGCCTGTTCAAACTCTATCCGACCTCCATGCGGAAGAACATACAAGAAACCCCTAATGGAGGGATTCCTTTAGATTTACTTATAGATGAATTAATAGACTATACGTGTAATGTGTCGTTGTAATGTGTTGTTGAGGTGCGAGTGAGATGCTGATGGCGGAGGCGGTGTCGGTGGCGAGCGCGCGCACGGCCGGCAAGCAGGCCGCCGCCACGGAGGCGTTCGCGACCGCGCTGCGGCGGCTGCCCTCCGCCGTCGCGGACAACGCGGGCTACGACAGCGCGGACCTCGTCGCGAGGCTGCGCGCACAACACGCGCAGGGAAACAACACCATGGGACTCGGTGACTCAACTCATCCCATAACAATATATATAACTAGCTGTTGCCCGCGACATAGCGCGGAATACGGTTTTATCACGCGTATTTTACCCCCACGAAACAGTAGCCTAAGTTACTCCTTGTTACATCAGCTATCTGCCAGTGAAAGTCCCGTCAAAATCGGTCCAGCCGATTCAGAGATTAGCCGGACCATACAGACAAAAATTGTAAAAAAGGTTGTTTTGGTATATGTACCGTGTATACATCCATATGCACTTAGTAAAAAGCGGTTATTTTAATATTACAAACAGACACTACAATTTTATTTATTTGTATAGATACATAATATTTTACATACACAACACATACTGTAATTTACTTGGTTAACACCCCGTATTTCTCATGGGTGGGAATACATAATAAGCTAAGCATAACTTAAATATTTTTTTCAAAAAACAATAATACATAAATCACCCAAACGCAACAAATTCTATGTTCGTCACACAAATGTTTGTCCTGGGTGGGAATCGAACTCGCGAGCTACAGCGCAGAAGGCAGGGTTACCACCAAACTGAGATGTGAGGTCAGTGAAACTATTTAATGTAATTGACTTGGTTGGTTTCAGACATGGAGAAGGGTCGCGTGGGAGACATGAAGACTCTCGGCATAACAGAGTCGTACGTGGTGAAGCGGCAGGTAGTGCTGTCGGCCGCGGAGGCAGCCGAAATGATCCTGCGCGTCGACAATATCCTGAAGGCTGCGCCGCGCCGCCGCGGGCCCGACCGCCGCCCCTGCTAGATATAGGACACTTATTTGGGCGTCGTTGTCTCGAATGTTAACTGTACACGGCTTTTCCATACATATATTACGTCTACCTTTACTTATTTTCAATATGAAGATCAATGCAAGTTTTTATCCAGGAATAATCAATGTTATATTCAGTCAGTAGTGGTGATTCTGTTGGCAAAAGACAATGAAATTATATTATTCAAAAAATTTAACTGCAGATTAGTTTTTGCCCAAGAACAAAAAAGCGCTGTCTACCCGCATTTTATCTGCACGAGAGAATCGTTGCAACTGCGGTGCGATTAACTGCTTTCTACATTCGAGGTCTATTGCAAATTGTCGCCAATACAATCACCATTATTGTCACTCATCTGTAAGGAAAAGGAACATAATTCGGGCCAAAGGCCCGCTAAAGGCCATGCGACCAATGTATACCTTGTCTATTTATAAAAAACCTTAAGATTCTCAAAAGCCTGCGTACTGTCTTACAGATTGGACGTCTTTGCGATATTTGTCTGTGGGTTTGAGCCCAGCGCTTTAAATGCGGCCAAATAGACGCGACCAAGTAATACGTAAGTTGGCCTGCTCGCGTTGGTTTGGCCGGAGCTTTACTTCACAACTAATACCGCTACATTATTTACTGTAGAGATACATAATTTTAGTTTATCCCAAAATGAGCATAATGGCTCGTTCGATTTTGCATTTAAAAACAGAACAGTATAATTTTAATATTAAATAATTATAAATAAATACCATTGTACTTGTGTTTCTATTATTCAAACTACATTTTTCGTATCTTTTTTCAATATGATTTCTTGGTTAATTCATTTTTTTTTTTTAAAAATCAGCATTTCTTTTATCAGGGAGTCCTAGACGTTTTGAGCTCGAGATGAGCTAGGCCCTAGCTCATCTAGTTGCTAGGGGAATGTGTTTAAGTTCGCTAGTTTCAATAAAATGTTAACTTTAGTTATCGGCCGTGGTTGCCTTGAATGTATTAACAATTTACTATTAAATAACATATAAAACACTACTATTTGTCTTTTTTATAAAACCTATTTATATATTACTGATATCATGGTCGAGGAGTCAGTGATGAAAACATCAATGGACAGGTTTCATTCTCATTACCACGGAAGAGGGGCGAAGCTAACTTTTGGCGAACATTAATAAAATAATTAACTTCTTTATTGTGTAAATAATATCCATATATACACGACTTTATCCTCGAAGGGGAAGGCGGAGCTTTAGTGGGCCAACTTGTGGGTTAGTTGTTTTATGAATAACTCGGCTAACACTCTTCCATTCCTCAGAAACCCGACAGCCAGCAACAACCACGAATCTTACACCAAAGTTATATTACCAACTATTCTGGGCAATGTTTAAATACATATTTATTATTTGATTCCTCGACGTCGCCTCCTAGACTTCTCGGTAAGTCGTACCACTGCCTTTTAGTATTATATAATTAGAACAATTTACCGTTTTTATGCTCCATACATTCGCTATGCTTCTTTTCGCTTACCCGCGGCAATGTGAATTGACCCTAAGTGGCGCAGCTACCATATTATTACAGTCAAAACACTTGAATTTCATCCAACAGATGCATTTCATAGACGATTCCAAATACTCGAGTATTTCCTATGGCAAAAACATTTTAGTTATATTCTCAGACTGTTAGTGTGCGGTGAAACATTTATCAGTAAATAATGTTATTTGAATGGTTTTCTTCCCTCGCGTTATCAAAACTTTATTAAAAACATATATAAGTAGACCGACTAGCTGCGTTCAATTGTATATAAATGTAATTAAAAAAAAAAGGAATTTTAAATAATCCCCCAGTTAACTTGATTGGTCAAGAAACGCAGAAATATTCTTTATTTTTGATCAAAAATATAATTATGATGAGTATTATATCCCTTACTTGAGAAATGATTGTTTCCTCGTACAAACTTTCATCCCATATTTCACCCCCTTCAAGTATTATTTGACATGTAATTTATATTACCAATAAATGACTATTATGACTATTATTATGACTATTATTATTTACACGACAAAAAGTACGAAACCTTTTGAAAACAGTGCCTCATATTGGCCGTTCTAAACAGAGGTTAAGTTAGAAATGAACTAAAAAAGTATACGAGGCGATACAGTTCTGAGAAATGTTCCGTTTTTAAATCCCTGGTGAAACAGGTTAAAATTCAGTTTTACAACGTAACAAAAGGATTCTATCTGAAAAGGTATAAACTTGTTACAAGCGGAACAAATTCTATACCTGAAACGGGACAGTAATAAAATTCGCTTCTATTATTAGATTTACTAGTCCGTTCAATTTTATGTCGGTCTTGGATGTTCTTTTATTTATTGTATAACTAGCGACCCGCCCTGACTTCGTACGGATGCAATTTACTAATAACGAAAATGAGGAGTGCGCATCGCGAGAAAGTATTTCTCTCGTAAAATTGATTATTCTCTTTTACTGTCCAATCAAAGATTTTGAAATTTTCATAAAATAGTATTTTATGCAGTAAAAATTTTACTCTATCACGGCAATAGCTATGCGGATCATAACAAATATTTAAACCCATAATATTTTTTATTGCTTATGAGGATATCACATTTAATTTAAAATTAGAAAAAAATGTTTACTACTTATAACATTTTACATAATAATTACAATTAATTACAAATTAATAATTACATAATGTGACTGGCGTCACAGATCAGTTGGTAGTAACCCTGCCTTCTGCGCTATAGGTCGTGCGTTCGATTCCCACCCAGGAAAAACATTTATGTGACGAACATTATTTGTTCTGTGTCTGGGTGTTAATATGTAATTATATGTATGTATTTCGAAAATGTATACATGTAAGTATTATATCAGTTGTCTGGTTCCCATGATACAAGCCATAAGTAGCTTGCTTTGGGCTGGATGGCGCTGTGTGAAATGTCCACCAATATTTATTTATTTATTTATAATATACGAGTGACATACCTTAAGATACAATGCATTTTAAAATAACTACACATATACTATTAGGTATGTTACGAAAATACATAATTATTCTATAGCTAAGTATGGGATAGTTATCTAACAGAAAGCCGTAACTGCCGCATTCACTGCATATCTACGAATAGTTTCTGAACATGCGATTGTTGTTTATGGAAATGGCAATTCAAATATGGCTATAATTATGAGCCATTTCGTTTCCACTGAACTTTATAAAACTCATGTATTACCTACCCACAGTTACGAGAAATCATTACTTACATTTTCCAAGCTGCTACGTTACCTACTGCGATTTGGTCAGGTAAGGTTTCTTATAAGATTTTATTTTCCATTTCTATCTGCTCAGTAAATGATTTCATGGGTCCTATTCCCGGCCCTGTATGAGAAGTAAAAACGTAGGAGATACAAAATCGCGGTAGGTACCTGTATGTCTTAGTTCGACGTCGCTACTCAGAACCAAACAACTTCCACTACTAGGCCACTATTGGTATTTATATGCTTTTCTTTATAAGGGAACCAAATTTTCTGTTGGTTATATAATAAACTAAGTGTACCGAGTAGATTAGCCATTCTGGACAGTTTCACTCAATTATGCAAGACTGTTCTAAAAGTCTATAAAACCCCTTTCATCAAAGTTGCGAATTTTATCGTCAAAGTTGGCTGAATATCCGTAAATTGAGTATAAAAAATAAACAGAACCAAGCATGCTTTAACCAAATAGGCTACTGCTGATGCGATGCTGTACGTGATCCCATTATTTACCTCTGACAGGCAAATGTACTCTTATGTACTTTTGTGTGTAAATTACCCTTTCAACCCCTACACGTGGCCCCCGGGTGGAGCGAAAGGAGCAACCCAAAGTAGCAGTAGAACTTGTGCCAAGTTCTCCCGGAGGAGTACTGCCACCACACCTGGTAATTTGCCGCCAAGCAGTGATGCACTCGTGTTGCTGTGTTCCAGTGGAACGGAGTGGATGCCGGTGAAATTGCAGGCACATGAGACGTAATAAGGGACGCAACGCAATGTGACTTAGGTCATCTCATACTTTGGTGGAGAAGATGTGAGTCGCATTGTTGTTGTCTATGGACGGCGGTTACCTTTTAACATCAGGTGGGCCGTCAGCTCATTCCGCCACCAGAATAACATAAAAAAAAGTCATCCCTGTTATATTTATGCCTCTATCGACGCTCCAGACTCACAACCTGAAATAATTTAAATCCTACGGCTTTAAAATCCACTTACATTGACCCAGTATTTACATTCATCGCTGAATTCAGTAGACTGGATTTAAGTGTTTACACTTCCACTACCGATCCAGTGATGCAGAATGGTGGATTGACTGAAACACGGGATGAAAAAAAATCGGCTTCAAAGCGAAGGAGTACCTAGGTTTGTCTATTTACCTATTTTCTCCAATTTAACGCTCCTGTCCCGATTCAGAAACCACGAAAAGCGGATCTGCAATAAAGTAGAATATTTAGAGAGTAATCACGTACGCACATTGACGCCGTAAAGTGCCTTACAGTGCTCGCTTTTTCTTCGTGATGACATTTCTATTTGGCTCATAACATTATTTTCGGATGATATTGGATTCATGACTTTCGTAAATCTTTGGTTCATTCGGAATGTCTGTAGCATCTAATGGGGGTGCGCGGATTTTGTGTGGTAACGGGTTGAGAAGTGACGGGGAACAATACATATAATTTTGTTCTTGTTATTATGCTTTCTTCAATTAGGAAAAATAAGGGTTATTAGTAATTTATGGCTGATTAAGACATATAAGTTCTCGCACATTTCCTTCCAAGTTATCGACGTATTGGTACATGATGGAACAATCGAATCATCAAGAAGCCCGCCTTAATTGGGAGCTCTGTCCATAAATCCTCACCTTGTTTTGTAATCACTCGACTCCGATCAGTGGAGTTACAAGTTTCGTCGGAAAGGTTTCCTTTCCTCGTTTATCTTTCTTAAACACTGGAATTGGTCGGGGATTCGGGGGATAATTACGTTGCCTATTTAGTTTGTAAGGATTGTTTCACAGTAGTCGCCGGAGGCTAGATTTATGGGGAAACCTATTAGGTGGAATATTATGGTAGGTCATTGTATTTGTTTATGTGATCTCATTTATGATACTATTTTTAATGTGAAAGCATGAAGGGAATCCAAGCGACTATTATTACATGGTCGCTTGGAATTCCTTCATGCTCAATCTAAAAAAATATATTAAGATGAGATTTTGAACATACGAAGAAGCCTCACTAATCTAAATCCTGTAGTACCAAGGATTTGTAAATGATATTTGTAGAATTGAGAATCTACATAACCTCGGCATAGCATTCCCTCTACGTCACCAACTACAGTCCTGTTAGTACTAAGTATTTGTAAATTATTTTTGAATCATCTCGATGAACTACGGCGTAGCATGCCGGCTGTATCGCAAGTTACAACTGTACTCATTAGTACAAACTATTAGTACATAATTCTGTGACCATCAATAGTAAATGTTTAATGTAAATTTCTTAACATAAAACATTTTACACATTAATAAGAACTACTACTCGTCTTGTGGAATTAGAATGTATAATAATTCAAATAAAAGATAACTTTTTTGAAATAAGCTACTCGAAGTACTAATTCTACACAGACGAAGTTACAAAAGAAATGTTTTGCTTTTTACTGAATTCAAAGCTATCCATCACAGCTGGTAAACTAATCAGTTACTAAGTAATGTGTTAAAAACAACTAACTATATATTTAGCTATCTTTAACCTTATGCGTAAAATCTATCAAATAATAAACGTGTCCCAAGTGATTTTTTGTAATCGCATTGTGCCATTGTGGGCAAACCTTTGCCTCAGTGTAAATAAGGTCTTTAGTTAGTTGGTAAATAAGCAGCAGTTATTTTTCTTTCAGTTTTGCGCTGATGTTTAATGAAGTGAGCTGAAAAGCTCCTTGTCTTAGTAATTAGATTGAGTGAGAAGTAATACTTACTTAATCTATTTACTAAGACAAGGAATTTCGGACAAGGAATGACCTTTAGGTACATTACATAAACAAATAGTAATATTTGGTTAGGTTACTACTAGCTCAGCTATAAGGCCAGCCAAAACAGGGAATATACCTATAATAATTCGAGAGCAAATATATTTCGATTATATAAAAATATTATTGTAAATAATATTGTTCCTCAAAACTAATAACTAAAATTCAAAACATAAGGTCACGCGTACTTATCGCTAAGTTTGACGCCCGTTCAATCCTGTCCGACCCTCCATGAGAAGAATAGCCAAGAAACAAAACCAACAAGAAACACCATTGTGTGTACCCAGTAGCCGACTGCCACCATAAACATAAATCCAATGGCACACATCAATACAGCGATATTAGTAAGCTCTAGTTGGCCCAGTTCGGGCCGCATTAAAACAGAGATTTGCGGAGTTAATCCTCTGCTGATATCAGGAATCCTCTTAAACAGGGGATGTTGTAAAGGTGATCGTACACTAGCAAACATTTGTTAACTGTTCAAATGCAATCAATTAATTAATCGTCGATCAAACAATTGTTTGATGTTAGGGTGTTAATATGTGTTATATGTATGTATAAAATAAGTATATATGTATTCTATCAGTTGTATGGTTTACACTGAGCTGTGAGGTCAGTAGATAGAATTATATTATAATAGGATCGCAAACTCAAAGACTACTACTAACTATTACTATACCTACGCTACTATGTATATCCGTCCATCAGTCCGACCTTTAAAAGCCTTATTTTTTTTTTCAGTAAACCGTTATAGGTAGCCAGCGCACAATCTAGCAGATATCCTAGAAAATAAAAAAAGTATAATTAAGTAATTTTTAGACCAGAAAGCCTACGAGTCTGACATTTTGTATGACGGTTCCTCTAGACGCTCACTAAATGAGAATTGGGGAATTCCACCCTCAAGGGGGGTTAAAGTGGCTCCAAAGTTTGTATCGGCAATAAATTCCACTCAGACGAAGTCGTGGGCTGGCTCGCTAGTGTACAATAATTATTTTCTTTTCCACCTGAGAACTAAGCATTCGTATGGCATTGGTCCTGAAATGCAATTTTGTCTGAGAGGATAGTGGACGAAATCCATTTAATTAACGCTTCTTATGAGATCACGTAGGTGACGTGGCCAAGGCGGCCACCTATAACCTTTATTAGGGTATACCGTTTCTAAACACAAATAGCTTTTTTACAATAAACTAAAAACGGACGTTGGAAATATATTATACGTTTGTTGTACGGCATTGTTGTACGTATAAATTTTTGAGTTTTTGGTTCTTATTACATACTTCCACCATAAATACTTACGGAAATATTTAGCTATCTTTAACGGTTCCAAGATTTTTAGAGACACAGACAGACAAGAGCTTTTAAAATTCTGACGCACAGAGACAGGTTCACGCTTAGTAACAGGGTCCCGTCCGTTGGGTACGGAACCTTGAAAATAAGCGCTCCTTATTGTTTAAACTTCATACCAAGAACCCAGCGGGAACCAAGCAATAATCTCGTATGAGACGTTAACATAAATCATGAGCTGAGGAGCTGCCAGGAGTGGCTTGCTCTTAGTACTACCTACTTACTGACTAACATAACTTAGCTCGGGGTTTGGGATCTGTAAAGCACGACACACGATGCGGTCACAAAACTAAAATTTCGACGCATCCTGAATTAAACTGACAATACGGTCCTCGTTTCGAATTGAAATGCAGCCCAAATGAACATAAAAACAGCGAAAAAAAGAAGCGACAAAGTTTTTTTTTTATGAATTGACTATGTAGCTTTTGGCCGCAGACGGCCTTGGCAGCATTTACGCGGGCTTTTGGTGTGATATCAACTGAAGTCGTTATGTTCTCTCTCCTCGCAACATCTTCCCGCATCTTATACTGAAAGTGTGTTACTCCAGTCAAGCGTCGTAGCTGAAAAGTACCATTTTTTTATCCCTGTACCCCGCAGGCAAAGCATCTAGCAGAAGACAGTAATACAAATGTTTAACAATCAGCTGTTATACTGTCATATATAACCGATCGAGGTGAAGATTCTTTAATAAGTATGAATTAACTTTTTTAATACCACAATATCTTTTAAATACCAAAAAAGCTACTTATAGACAATCTGAAATGTACAGTGTTCATTTTTAACTACCTACTACATATACGCTGCGCGCCGTGTATGATAATGTTACCCTTTCTCTCTTAGCCATAAAACCTCTGTCCAAACGCCGAAATATCATCATTCATCGTACCTTTATCATGCAATATGCATGGTTCAGCCGAGGGGGTGAAAAAGAAAATATTCTCTGGATATTTAAGACACGTTGGAATAAACATTTGTTTTCGTCCAGTATCTTTCACCTTTGACTTGAGTAATGTAGGTTGGCGAAGATGAGTCACAATCAAAGTGGGTCATGTCTGTCTTTTTACACAACTGCCCAAAAAAGGAGTGTAATGTTTTCAGGGTTAATGTATGTTTATTTATTCCACCATAAATAACATTTTAAATGTCTGAACACATTTAAACACCTTACAGCTTGGTAGTGACCCTGCCTTATGCGCGGTAGGTTATACTTCTAACCAGCACAAGCATTTGTATGATGAACGTTTGTTCTGTCCGAGTATTGCCAAATAACAGCATCAAATGAAGCTACTTGACGACTGTCCCTAGTATGTATTTACGAATAGAAAAGATAAGTATTTCATCAGCTGTCTGGTTATCATAGTACAAGCTAGCTAATATGTGTCTAGGTGGCGCTATATGAAATGTCCACCAATATTTATTTATTTGTTTATATTTATTTCATGTTCTTACAAAATTAAACGCAAATTGTTTAAAAATAACACTGGAGTCGGGTGGTTCTTAGGAGTTCTTGTATGTTGAAGATTTAACACGTCGGATAATTTAATGGTCTGCATCCTCTTCTGATCTTCATATTATGAACTTAAAAGAACCACAGAGTCAAGAACCAAACATTTTTTTTTGAAAAATGTCCCTGTTTTTAGATATATAAGATTTTCTATTACCCAAGTGTCTATTGGTAATAATTTTACTGTAAATACAGTCTTATAACTTCCATTCTAGTTTTTGCACAGAGCCAGTTAACATATTTTTTAAGTTTAATTTTGCTAGGTAGGTAAATTTTTATAATTTATTGTATGCCAGTTTAGAATTCTGAAAATAGGAAAGTAGCAAAGAGGTTTTTATCTCTGTTAGCCATTCATAGGCAACAAACATAGCGGAACTCCTTTTCAAAACATTTGACAATCGCTTCCAATTTAGAATTACGGATTCATATAAATCCATTCCCAGTTTAGTAAACACTTCTCAGGCGAGTACGAGTTCAGTTGCAAGAAAACTTCATAGAAATATAAACAATCCCATACAATATCTGTGCGAGTCGCCCGAGTGCTCGGAAAAGGTAACAATTCCGGAAGTTACCGTCTCCAACGATTGGATTCACTAACTTTAAAGTGTGTTATTTCTTCCACGCAACTTTCCACGGCCCCGGAAGCTGTGTGTATCGACTGCGCAATACGTTTTATTTCAAGTGAACGGACTCAGCTAAAACTGGCAATGGATAAAGAAAACTTAAGGACAGTTATTTTTAAATGAATTATTTCAACTGAAATCGCACATTCTATTAACACAAGATAAGTACTGTGACAAGTGACTACTATAACAGAAACTGAATACTAGATGAGTACTTGTATTAAAGATCTTTGAATTTCTACTATATTCTAAATCTACCATAAATTTCTAACAGTTTTTGATAGCGTAGTGGCCCAGTGGTACCGACCACGAGATTCAATTAGCTGGCTTAAATCCAGACGTGATCCAATGAGTTTTTCGCTTCAAATATATATGTTTTCAGAAACCAAGTGAAAGAAAACATTCTGGGAAACCCATGCCTTCGAACTAAAAATTTGAAGATGTTTCGAAAGGAGCCTCATTTAGGCGCACTTTAATAATCTCCACATTGGCTCAGGAGAATCAATGACACGAGTAGTATAGTAGTAGAACGGTTATTGTTATTACTAAATAAACATACATATATACTTATACTTAAACTATCTTATATAACTAGGATTCCCTCGCAGGGGGCCTGGATATATATATATATATATATATATATATATATATATATATATATATATATATACACAACTCAAACATCCAAGACCTATAACCAAACTTTATCATCACACAAATGTTTCCCTCGGCCAAAGATCGAACGTAGGGCTATTTGATGCAAAGGCAGTGTTACTACCAAATCACTACGGATCAGGAAATCCTTTTTATTTGTTTATAACGTTCACATATCTTTGTTAAGTAAAAAAAAACCAGTAAAGCATAGGTGAAAAGCCTCCCTCATTTTACTTACTGAGCGCGTAATATTTTCCTCAATTGCACGAAGACAAAAGGTTATTTATGTTTGACAAAAATTACACAGGGAAATCAAAAGTTACTCGGAGTTACCCCATTTTCCTCATCCAAGAAAACTTTGTTTGGAACTCCACCACCGTCGTAAAGTATTACAACAAAGGTTTTATGAGTCACATTAATGTGATGGAAACGATCAGACGTATGTCAGAGGCAGAATGTACTAGATGGAGTTAATTCAGGCACATGCTCATTCCACCTTCACGCATTCGATGCAAGTTGACTCATGTTGTACCTTAGTAGGGGAGGACCCAAGTCCTATTGCTTGTTATGGGTAGAGGTCACCACTTATCACCAGGTCGGCCATCTGCGGGTTCCGAAACTTTATCACATAAAAAAACTGTCCATGGACAGAATATTACTTAGTTTTTTATGGATCCCCATACCTAGTTTATATTCCGTTTGTGATTGTTTAAGTTGGTAATTTTGATGTAAGATTTGTCCTGGCCGTTTGATAATTAAAGTATATTTTACTGGGTGAAAGTGTCAGCAGAATTATTCGTGGCAAAAAAATCCCGTCAATTAGCAAACTGCTACTGTTTTTTCCTAGTTCTCTCGAATTAGAAAGAAAGAAAGAAAAGTATATTAATTCGTGACTGGACAGGCAAAGAACACAAGAAATTGAAAATAATGACGAACATAAAAATAAAACAAACATTAAAGTACAATAAATAATTAGTATGATTATCATATTTTATGTCTATTGTTGTGTGTCTCAGAGTTTGCGGATAGCCACAAAATGGCACCCAACTCAGCATTTCCTAGGATACATAGTGCACTTCAGCGCTGGTCTTTCGTTGGAGTGGTGAAGGATTAAAGTGCTCTTCGAAAAGGCTCCTTTTGTGATAAGGGCACCATTTGTCACGATCTGTAAGATGATAATGTAAGCCATAAGGTAAAAGAGGTCCACTTAGGATCCATACGGCGTGAAGGAATAAACAGACTAAAATATCAGTGGTCGATTGATTTATATAAATATTTTAATTAAATTTCTTATATTAAATTAAACATGGTACATCTTATTAGGTACATACATATTCTTAAATAGGACTAATTCCATTTCACCGGTGACTTTCCGTTGCCAAAAACGACCCCAGCAATTAGAGATGAAAATGCCCAATGTTTCCGCAGATAGACTGCACATTTGCACGGCTGCCGGCAACCCTAGCGAGGGCAGTCGGGTTTATTGGCGTCACAAATGAGTTGCTAATTCAATTTCACGGACGCGGCGCCGGCGGCGCGGCGCGGGCGGCGGCGAGCCTGTTCTGGGGTCGAAGCTCACATTATACTCACGCACTAGATCAAATAGCGCGATGCCTAAAACTATACGCATAGGTAGCTTAACTGAACGAATATAATCCTACTAATATTATAAAAGTGAAAGTTTGTATGGATGTTTGTTACTCTTTCACGCTCAAACGGCTGAATGGATTTGGATGAAATTTGGTACCAAGATGCGAGCTTATATCCTGGATTAACACAGGCTACTTTGATCCCGGAAAAGTGCAGTGTTCCCGTGGGTTGACTTACTCACCACGGGTAACACCGCGGGGCGTAGCTAGTAGTAGTATTAATTGAACTGATCGTCTTGATTTGAAGCGTAGCATATTAACTTTGGGGACTATTGTATTATTAAAATACCATTTAAGATAATGAAAAAAAGCCCTCTACATTGTTAGCTGGAACAGGGGTTCTTATACGTACCTATATAGACACGTATATTATATCAGAGTCGTACATTTAGTCTGCCCTTGGTATACGACCGCGGCGGCGGCGGCGGGCAGCGGTAATTTGCTCATTACAGCCAATCTACATGCACTGTTAACATTTAAATGCATGTGAGGTTAATGTAAAAAATATACACAACAATTATATGTATGTATTTACAAAAAAGTATATACGAGTAAGTATTATATCAGTTGTCTGGTCCCCATGATACAAGCTATGCTTAGCTTACTTTGGGACTAGATGGCGCTGTGTGAAATGGCCACCAATATTGAACACGATTCCTGTTTATTGTTTTTCAATCAATACGACATTGTCCAAATAAGATCCTAAAACAAAAAGGATTAACTATAATGCCAGTCATGATTATTGTCACTGTTGTATTACAGTGATAATAATCATGACTGGCATTCACTGACGAACCCACGACCTACAGCGCAAAAGGCAGGGTTACTAACAACTGAGCTATGAGGCCAGTGGAGTTGAGTTTAGTTCTTGTATTTTAGATGTAGAGATTTCATAGGCCATTTCTAAATCGCGCTGACAATAGCTTATGTTCCCACAGCAAGGAAACAAGCCTGTTATTGATAGGCGAGAGTGAACGGGGTTTAATTCTACAACGTTAGCCCAACGGCTGGCCTCACAGCTCAGTTGGTAGTGACTGCCTTCTGCACTGTAGGTCGTTGGTTTGATTCCCGCTCATGACAAAGATACAACAATGTGAGTGTTAACATGTTTTGTTTGAGTGTAGACTACTTAAATGTAATTTTTGATATATTAATAGATGAAAAAAATATGTAGTTACACGTATGTATTTACAAAAAATAGATACCATGTCGGCTATCTGCTCGTTCCGTAGCTTTATACCATACTATATGTTAAACTATAGGTAGGTGTAATTACTACGCGCAGGTGGAAATATTTGAGTGCAGCGGCGCGTGATTCCCTCTGGGTGCGAGAGGTAAACTTGCGAATTATGGCCACTTACTCTAAGTGATGGTCTCCCGAGGGAAGGCACAAATGTGTATTTAGATTTGGAAATACTTCATGTACCAAATAATGAGCCGAGATTGTGGCGGCTGACAAACCAATTCCTTTGCTATGGAAATATTAAGAAAGCTGAACATTTGCATCTATCAGCATAGTAAGTAGTTTTTATTGAAGAGCTTTTCATGATGAACTTTGAACTACTAAGTAAAATCAACTTTGTAATGAAACTTAAGTAACTCCTTAACAGTTATACTATAGATCGTAGGTAGTATGCAGCTTAGTAATATCTAAAACCATTTCTTAATAGTAATAATAATAAATAAGAAGTATTGGTGGACATTTCACACATCGCCATCTAGCCCCAAATTGAGCATAGTTTGTACTATGGAAACCAAATGACTGATAGAATACAAATATACTTTATTTATAAATACATATAAATACATGTTAACACCCAGATACAGAACAAAACATCAATGCTCGTCACATAAATGTTGTCCTGTGTGGGAATCGAACCCACGCCTATAGCTCAGAAGGCAGAATGACTAACCAACTGAGCTGCGAGGCCAGTCTTACTTAGTCTTACTTGGTCTATTAATATGAAAATTCCGAAATCTCAGCTCGCCGCTATCTCACATAAACTTGCTTGCTATTAGTTTTTGATTATCCCTCATTAGACTTCATTAAACCTATTTCCTGAGCACGATAATTTGATTGGACAAGTAAGCAGGCCAATCAAGATCCTAATTCGTGTTAAAAATAGAACCAAGCGTTAATTTTCTGTAGTAGGTTCCGTTCCCAGTCTGTAAACATTACATCGGATGCACAGATAAATTACTAACGAGATTTGTGCTTTGATAAACCTTCTTCCTCCTTGGTTTTGGACACATGGAAATCTAGGATAGTCAAAATGAATTGGCGCTGCACTACATCGCAACCTACTTCGACTAATTCACTAATTGAAAGACTTTCTATGGAAATTCTATGGAAATAAAGTGTATAACTTTGACTTAACAAAACTAATACTGAGTCCTCCACACCTAGCTATGAGACAAGCAGATTCGCATGGCATTGCGCGTGGAACTGAAACGTGAAGGTGTTGTGGTGTCTCATGTACCTGTAATTTCACCGGTGCCCGTACCTTTCAAACGGAACTCAGTATTCTATGTGTTTCGGAATGCTCGGCAGAAATAGGTACGGCAGTATATTCCCGGACGAAGTTGCCGCAAACTTAACAACCTGAAAGACGTGAAAGACACATAAAGCTCAAATTTTACCGAAATATGGAAAATATTGAGAGCCCATCTTAGATTGAAGTTAGATATAGAACAATTTTTGACATGCATTCATCATACGTCTTCAGGGTCCATCTATCTCTGTATCAAAATCGATTCGGTGATTTAGGTGTGAAAGTGTAATAAACAAACAAACTTACTTTCTCATTATAATATAAGTTAGGATAACACTCCAAATTATCAACATTATCTGCAACCATATTCTACATTAGCTTACTTCACCTTAACTTAGTCGGTTTACCGCCACCATTTGAGATGAACTTTAACTAAAGCTGCAATATTACGCTTTGTCAATGCCTGAACCTAAATTGATTCTATTACGTCTCAGACTTCACAAGTTCGCAGCTCCAAATGATCGTGAAATTATTTCGTTGGCAACAGTTTGAATATGGCTCAACTAAAATTGCATAATGAAAGTGGGAGAATGCGTTCGTCTTATTGAAATTCTATTGTTCAATATAATTGTTGTTAGTTACGCATATGAAAAAGCTTTATGTATAAATAATAAGTGTGAATTTTGTGTGTATGTATGTGTATGTCTGTTCCTGTAGGACTTTCTATACCTTAAGCGGAGATATCAGTTTTGATGGTCGAGGAGATTGGATTTTTCTTGATTACAAAGTGGCATAATTTATGTAATAAACTTAAAATCCAATACATTCCTGCCAACAACCATAATATTTGTATGTATTAAAAACAATACAATCTAGATGAGTTTTGATACGTCTGGAGTCTAGAGTACATTTTTGTAGATGCAGTTGCGTTTTTTAAACGATTAATTCTTGCTGGACCTAATGTCCTACTTGATTGAGGACTGGTCTAGAAAGACTAGTGCTAGTCTATTGACTGTTTAGAATCTAGATCGTCTAGAGTTGAGAGAGAAGTTGCAGCCGAGGCTGAACCATAATTTTACACGCAACATTAACTTGACGCAGCGAATGCTTCGCGGGAAACGTTTCCATATAGAGTACCTAGCTAAAGTTTGGCTACGTATATAAATGTTAAGAATTACAATGTTGCCTGGAAGCGATTGCTTTTAGAGATAATCTCAAACATTGAGTTAACTTAGTAAAAGTATCCTTGTACATTATATAATATATAATAAATTCCAAAACCTGGGTCACCGCATTCTTCTGTTCACTTCGCATTCGTTTTTTATTTATTCGTTCATATTTGTTTAGGTAAATCATTATAGCTCTTATATTAGGATGATAGGTATTACATGTATCCAGTTAAAGTTTCCATAATACAGTTGGGGACGACCTTCGTTTAAATTTAATGCTTTTTTTTATATGGCCCGAAGTGACCTCCTAGATCGGTCTATTTAAAAAACGACCACATTACTACCCCCTACGCGTTCTTTGTTCTTGTTTCTTCGTTCCTTTGGTTCCATAAGGTTGAAGAGCAACATTTCCCGTTAATTGCTCTGTGAGAACCGGCACCTGCAGTCTTACAGAGCCATAAACAAAATAAGCATCTTAGTAGATACAATAAGGATTAAACCATTAGATGGTTTACTTGAACGTGCCTGCCCTTACAGCGAACGCCCCTATACGGGATCGTTTGGGGAGGGAGAGTATTATGGATTTTTGTTACAGAAAACACATACTATTACATACATACTACATTGAAATTATGCAATAATACATGCCCATTTCTGCCGCCAAGCAGTAACGCATTCGCACTGTGTTCAGGTTTGAAAGGTGTGATTTCCGGTAAAATGAAAATAATATAATATATAGAATAGCTCATGTGCCTGTGACATGAAAAATTCCACCTACACGTCTCAGAGTTGCAGGCGCATACAATGCGACTTGGGTCGTGTCGTACCTAGTCGGGGAGGGCCCAAATCGCCTCGGTTGTTATGGGCAGAGGTTACCACTTAATAGCGGGTGGGCCGTCGGATCGTTCAGTCACTGCAACACATAAAAAAAATTGTCAAAACCCAGTTTCTAAAGAATAAGGAGACAAGGGTTTTAATAGATTACAACAGATTAAAATGAATAGATTCGCATGGACTTTATATTCTTCCTGCTGACGTTTTTATGCTTCTTAGAGCAACAGTAAGGAAAGGAAGGAAAAGAGCCTCTTTAAGGCGCAGATTAATCCTTTCACCACACTGGTTCTAGACAGTCACGAATAGTAGCAGTAGAATAAACGGTATGTCCATTCTCATACAGAGAAGTACTGCTACCATACCTGTTTCTGCCAACAAAGAGTAGTCCACTCGCATTGTTGTATTCCGGTTTGAAGGGTGCTGACTGACAGACCTCCGTAAGACGTTCCATCTGCTAGACCAGCTTTGTTTACATGAGAAAGTTATAAAATTAGCAGATTGCCCACATCATGTTATGTGGTTAATCTCCGCCCGTGATGAAACGAATACGACGGGTTCCTAAGTACATATGAGAAAACCTAGTTCATCGTATTAACTCATAATCATACAAACTTAGGTGAAATGTCTAATGTACTACCTGTAATAAGGCAGCCTCCCCGCAAGAACTTACAACAAGATCTACTGACTAAACTCTTGCCACCAGCTCACAAAAATGTATACTAACTCCTACCCATCTTGCACCTAAATAACCTCAGAACGAGCAATCAAATAACAGTATAATTGAGCCAACGTAATAACAAAAACATCTTTAAGTCTGGCAGGATATTACCATAACCGCCATGTTAAATGGAGTCTAGATAATTTGTGGACAAACTTCGGCCTAATACCTCGCAAATTACGGGATAAGACTGTGTGAGACAACTGTTAGTTTTAATTAAACTGCTGGTTGCGCTCGCGGGAGTCCTCGGAACGAGAGAATTATTCTAATCTTATAAGCCTGTCTGTGGCCCAGAACAAGGAATTAATATCGTGTGGGCCTAAGGGGCAATATACAACATTGCGTGGGAGAAAACTCTCGTAATTTTCAAGTGGAATTAATGCAATCTCAGCTGGAAACTGGCACATGAGATCTCGCGACGAAATTATAGATAAATAACTAGTAAATAAATACTTGGGTACTACGCTACTTAGATATAAGAAAAAAATACTCCGTATGCACCCGTAACTTAGAGAAATGAATGTGGAATGTCTCCAGTGCTTGTAATTTCACCGGCAACCAAATCTCTCACTCCGGAACACAGCAATAATAATAATAATTAATATTCACACTACTTTAGGTCCATATGTGTTAGTGGAATGCAATGCGTACGTGTTACTTGCTTGGTGGCAAAAATGGGTATTTCACATCATACTAGTCATCTGGGAAGAGTATTAATAAATGTGAACAGAAAAAAAATCGTGCAAGATATTTTTCCAATTTAATCCATCTACCAATATGTTCAGCATCAAGATGGTCTCGGACACGAAAAGCCGTCGAATTAGAGAGTATAAGACGATTTGTTCCCGACGTCTGTTCAATTTAATGAAAAGTATAAAAGCCACGACAAATTCACTGGGACGAGATAATCTCTAGTATCAATTTGAGGGGGTGTCTTGGGAGGAAGTATTTCATTAGAGAAGCCAGGAACAGCACCTGTGCAGGACAAATACGCGATTAATTCAATAAAATTGGTTTTCTGTCTCGAATGTTTCAATCGGACTGCACTGTCTAGATCATGAATAGCTTCATACTGAAAAGATTTTCGAAATATTTCCATTGTTAATACTTATTTCTGATGTCAAGGAAACGACAATTCGCTCAATTTCGCCGTCATGTTCAATCTTCCCCATCAAATAATGTACTTACTAACTGGCAACTTTAGTATATAATGTATTTTCTCTATAAGTGAATTCTGTAATTCTTTTGAGAAATAAATTCTTAAACCGTAAATAAAATCAGATCAATAAATTCAAATAATAAAAGAACGATAAAGGATAAACTTCATGTGAGTTGTAACAGATATTGGCGTGCCTTGTGGGGTATCAGTGACTCGTATGGCGTGGCGGGAAGCAGCATGACGCTCACATATGCGTCATGCTACATGTCTACTCCCTTGTGTGTGCGTTGGTGCGTTTACTATATACTTCGTTACTTCTCCGTTTATGTGTACTGCTGTTTCATGACTGGCCTCTCAGCTCAGTTGGTAGTAATCCTGCCTTCTGCGCTGTAGGTCGTGGTTTCGATTCCCACCCAGAACAAACATTTGTGTGACGAACATAGATGTTTGTTCTGTACATGTCTGTATGTATGTTATGTACACACATATAATATATATATCAACACCCAAATGCAAATGGTAGAGTTACGCATTTTGTGTCAGAACTGCACCAGTTCAAAATTTCATATTTCTTGTTGTGGTGATGGGCATTAAACCAATTGACCATCTGGTTTTAGTATTGATCATATTTGATTCTGTGTACAAGCGACGAAGATAAAATATTTTCAATCATTGAAATAAGTTCGTCTTATTCAGTGTCAGTTAGGGTGGTGAGAAATTATTATTACCATAGTAGTATAATTCTAAATTATGTTCAAGTGACAGAGATAACAAGTGAGGAACATTGACCTAAAATCCACATTTTGTGCGCGGATTTTACCGTGGCTTGTGACTCGACCGCTTGTCAAACTTTGGTAATTTAACTTCCAACAGGTTCCCATCGGTGTGCCAAGCTGAGCGTTTGTTTCAGGACTTTCTTAGACTATTAGTTATGGATTAAAATACTAATTCCTATTTTCAATTCCGACATTTGGTAGGTAAGTGGGAATTAAGTGGGATTTCTTTATAAAAACACTACGGCCGTAGAGAAGCAACTACTTACAGTGTTTCGTCTTTTTGAATTGTGTTCCTTACTTATTGCAATACAGAATGAATAAACATTTATCAGAACACATACAGTACTATTAGATTATACTTTGAATTATTTCTAATCAAAAAATGAAGCCCGTACGAGGAAACTTCTTTACATCTTTCATTCTTTAAAGAAACGAAAGTGTGGACGTAGTTAATGCTATTTAGTTTTTCCTAGTTAATATTTGGGTAATATGGAATAGTTATATTAATATAGAAAGTATACGTACCCTTAAAACGTGATATACTTTTTATCTAATTTAAAAAAAACCTCTCTTCTTCATTTACAAGGCATGAATTTGTGTCCATCTCGAGCGGAATGAGAGTTTCTAATCTTCCGGTAATTACACTTTTCATTATTTACTTTACCAATAGGGTGGTTAGATTTAGAATTCCACAAAATAAGTGTTCCATTTGATGCGGAATACTAAAAACGACAAAAACAATTGCGACATCCACTGAAAAATTGTTTCAGAAGGATGCGTTTGATTCCATTTGCATTCCAAAACTGGCTAGCAAAACAAACAACCCATTATCAATTCACAGTCGGTGGCCAAAAACAAAGGCCCGTGTTCGCTTCTCGTCCACGTCACACGTTACAATGTTACAAAGCATTATCTGTGCTCTTTTACTCTATTTTGTTCATGTGAAACACAAATGGTAACTATCTAAATAGGTACTGCACGCAGAATTGATTTAACGTTGTAACCATATCTGACATCTTAAAAAAAA
The DNA here is from genome assembly GCA_947359385.1 of Chesias legatella. NCBI lineage: Eukaryota > Metazoa > Arthropoda > Insecta > Lepidoptera > Geometridae > Chesias > Chesias legatella. The sequence goes on along the minus strand of OX375768.1, from coordinate 3,055,098 downwards.
TTACACTAATATTAAAAATGCGAAAGGTTGTTTGTATGTTTCGATGTTTGTTACTCTTTAACGCTACAACTGTTGAATCTTAATTCTTCTAGAAGTAACGCTCACTGTGTTCAAAATTCGACTTACAACAATTTCATCTCAGATGCTGACTCACGCGATAGCACCAACTAATACTGTAAAATAATCTTAAAAAATGATATATTAATAGTTACTTAGATTTGAATAGTGTTTTTTTACCACTTAGCACTATCTAGCTCAAACTAAACCTACCTTGTGCTATGGGAACTAGACAACCCGTAGAATACTTACATATTTTTAAGTACATATAAATACATTTTAACACCCAGACACAGAACCAACAAAGTGGAATTGAACCCACCACCTGCAGCGCAGAAGGCAGTGTTAATACCTAACTGAGCTGTGAACTACTGTACATACCGAAATACACTGAAAATATAATTTTAGAGCATTTTTTTATTTATGGAGAGCACGAGAATACTGAGGGTAATTGTGATTTTATCTTCAGTTTTCTGGAGTCTTATTACACATTGTTTATGCAGTTTATTATCTATTGCCTTTGTTCTTTGAAATCATACAGAAAAAAATGTAAACAAAGACTTGATGCCATAAATTCGTTTCATGAGTCTACCGCGTTCGCGCGACTAATTAGTACATAAATCCGCCCTAACACAAATCTATTCTTTTTACACGTGATTTTCTGCAGATTCACCCGGTTTTTTTTTTATTGCTATCGCTTACACCTTTGGGGAATTCTGTACGTAGCCTTACGAACTATAATAGAACACAAATTTATTTAAATGTTATTTTCTGTTAAAATACACATCTAGTGCAAGAAGGTATATAATAAATATAAGTGAGAAAACGAGTAAGACAAATTTTTATTTGGGTTCATTGAAATCTATTCAACGAAATAGTATTGCAGTAGAATGGCACAGTATAGGCAAGTTAGTGAACGTTACAACCGATAAATTGCCAGTCATAAAATAATAACAATAATAATTTTATTTCAGATAATAATCCATATACAATCATAAAAAAATCAGTTACTTATTCAATCATAACTTATTTAATTTACATTAAAATGTCAAACGATTTCAATTAGATAATAATATAGAATGAAATGAAATGAATATGTTATATTAAAATAATCAAATGAAATAATAAATTAATTGAAAGTATCATGTTACAAATTAAACGAAAGGTTACAAAGTATAAGGTAACAAAGTTACAGTTTTTAACTGTAACTAAAATAATTATAGGTTCGTGGATCACGTAATAATCTGGATCCACTTATTTTGTATTGGGCAGTCAGCTCGAGAGACAATCATTTTTATGATGATGTTGCTACTACCTCGCGCACATTGGAAGCTACTTTTTTGCGAATAATTGCATTAAAGCCGTCCACTCGCGCCTCCGCAAATAAAGCAAAATTTTAAAAAAGTACTACAATATTGTGTGCTACAAAGGTTAATTACATATATTGAAGAAAAATTTTATTTTGCACCTTTCTTACAAAAAGCTATAAAGTTAAAAAATTGACTATATGTGAAATGGGTGAACATTTTAATGCGGTGGCTATTTTATATTCGGTTCACATCTTCGGCGCGTGTTATTGCAATTCACGATTTATGACAACACTCATTTTAAAAATAAAGCAATTTGTTCTAAAATATTGTCATATCTGCTTTAAATATTTCACTTTATGCGTCCCGGGATGGCAACACAATTCAAAATGGATATTATAATCTGTATAATGTTCAATGAATCTCTGATTTATTACGTTTGCATATCAAACCTGGGTTTTTCACGTTACTCTCGTACGAATTAAGCTGATATTTTCTTCCGATTATATCGTTTCAGATCGATGATGAAAATTAAATAACTATATTTACCTACAGTACAGGCATCTACAGTAAATAATTGTTGTTTGAATGGGAAAAGTTTGACAACATGAATATAATGTGTCGAAGTTAAAGGGGTTCAAATTAGATGATAACTTCATGTGTAATTAAGTTTCAACTTCATTAATCTTCGCGCACTGGTTCCAAATTTACTTGTAAGATTTGAATTTACCTTAGCATAATAGCATCAATAGTCAAATTTTAAGAGTCATTTTAACTTACTCCCTGCTCTTGAGGTGATATTATGCACAAATATATACATATATATATATAAATATATATAAAATAAATATTTATTTACTGACTGGCCTCACTGCTCAGTTGGTAGTAACTCTGCCTTCTGCGTTGTAGGTCTTGGATTCGATTCCCACCCAGGACAAACATTTGAGTGACTAACATATGTTTGTTCTGTCTGGGTGTTAATATAATAATAATAATAACAATAATAGTTTATTGTCATATATTTCATGTATGACTCGGAAACAAAACAAACACCTATGTTCACACAAATGTTTGCCCTGGGTGGGACTCAAACCCACGACCTACAGCGCAGAAGGCAGGGTTACTACCAACTGAGCTATGAGGCCAGTCATAACCAAGCGGTCTATCGTAGTCTGGTCTTCTCCTGTCATGTCCCTAAGTACAGAGCCACAATATTAATAGTTAAACAAAATATTTTTATTCCATTACTTTCTTCAACTTGCAGAGGCCTGTTGCTAGTTTTTGGCTGGCCAAATCAGCCCTCAAATGATACACCTTACGGGGTAATTTGTATCGTTCCTTTCCCCTAGGTATAAGAAAAAGCTTTTTAAACACAAAATATAATATTTCCCTCACAATCCATTAACCGAGTCTATTAAGTGGTGTAACTAATTCAATAGTTCGTACCAGCATCTCTTAGTGTTATGATGCTATAAAAACCTCATTTACACTGAGTTTAATGATCACTCCGCGCGCTCAATACTTTTACAACAATGAAAGTTCCATCTCTAACTTATACATAAGTGCATACCAGCCGCCTGTGTCTTTTATCGTATTTTGAAGATGTGTTGTGGCCCATTGGTAACGATGCCCAGTTAATTCTGGGGCCCTGGTTTAAATTCTAAAGTGTTACAACGGTTAGGTTACCAAGTTAAAACTTTGTATTAAGTCAATATTATAATCGAATAAGAAATAAAGCATAGTTAAGTCTATAAAATATTATTCCAAAGCCTTTATTATTATTATATTATAATATAACGTGAGTTTAGATTCTTAATTACAGTACTTGGATTAAAATGCCTTAATGCTCGGAACTTTAAAAAGGTACGCTCTCAGTCATTCCCAGTCAATAAGAAAAAAGATTGCCTATTAATTTTGTAATCGAACAAAGGATTACATACAGTCCGGCGTTTTGGCAAATTAACCATAACTGAGGAAATACTTGACAAATAATTTGCAGTTAATTCAAATTTAATTCCTGTGGATTTATCTGCAATTAATATATATTTATAACTTAATTACACGTCTACACTTCTATCAAACAAAACTATTTTCTTTGTATTATGTCATTAAATAAATACATATTGGTGGACATTACACACAGCGCTATCTACCCCCAAATTAACCTAAGCATAGCTTGTATCATGGGAAACATACTACTGATATAGATACTTATATATTTTTTTGTAAATACATACATATAATACATATCAACACCCAGACACAGAACAAACATCTATCTTCGTCACATAAGTGTTTGTCCTGGGTGGGAATCGAACCCAACGACCTACAGCGCAGAAGGCAGGGTTACTACCAACTGAGCTGTGGGGCCAGTCAAATTATTCATCAATCATTAATATACCTTTGTTCAATTAGACAAAAAATTTATTCCATAAGCCTTCCGTCCTAGTTACTATTCATTTTAATCCGACGCAGCGGAAATAGGTCGTACCAGAATAAATAAAAATAAACTGGCGCCTCTGTATGTCCGAATAAAATCCTATAGTCTTCATGCATATAAAATTCTGTGTCACCCGGCGTGTGTATTATGTGACACAAATGTAAGGGAATGAATCTCGAAGAAGCTGACTTGGGTCCTCGGTAGCTGTTCTATCCGCCACAGTGTGAATATCACAGCCGAACAACTATGCAAGTTTCTTCGTGTTTCTTGGTGGTAGGAATGTTTACAAAAACGTAGCAAAATAACAAAAGAAACAAGAAGTAAAAATTACCGCACAGAAAGACGGAATATTTTGACCCTGGGTTGCAATCCGAAGGTGGTTGGTTCAAATCCCGTTCACCATGAGATTTTTCACTTGGTAATTTATATGCGCAATACACGTTCTCAAAATGGTGAAGGGAAATATCACGAGGAAACAGACACCTCCTAAAAAAAAACATGACGTCAAGTGCACGAAAGGAGCCTCTTTGAGGCGCACTTCAAATCATTTCACGAGACTGGTTCCATAGAAGCAGTGACTGGACAAGTAGTAATATCAGACATATTCTTCTCAGCCGGGTTCTACTCTTCTGCAATTGTAGGTTTTGAATTTGCGTTGTAAGTTTTCGGTGTGTTACTGTTATTATTATTCTCTGTCAGGGATTCCAGTAGCCCCCTCCTATCTACCCTTTATCTTTACTACGAGTATAAAGGAAAAAAAGTACCATTCCCTTCTGTAATATAATCCTATGCGAATGAGTGCTTATGAAATATGAATTCTATCTCGCAACATATTATTTCGTTATTACTGAATATATTGCTACATGTTGGGGGAATTTAATTCTACGGGTCCAAGTTCTGAGTTAGAAAATTTATTTCTAAAGAATTATTAAAGAAATGGTTTGGAAACATCAATAAGTAGGTAAATTAAAAATATAATAACACATTCTAACTGCTGTAGTCTTGCGCCTGTTGAGTTCTATTTGACCCTGCCCGGCGAAGAACAGACATGAAACCCTAAAAGAGGGTTTCCTGCGCATGCGCATTCCTGAGCGTGAACCTTCTAACAGTTTAGTTACTTAGCTCTTAAAGGTATTTTACACTCCAGTCCCATTTCGAAAACTATCTACTACTAAATAATTACTAAACTATAAAATAGAATATATAGATATCACGAGAAAATTTGCGTTAAGGAAAGGCGCAAAAGGAAAATATAAATACCAACCTTTATCTAGTAGATATTGCTACGAAATAACTCATCATAAACTATAATTCAACTATTAAATATTGCTTCCTTTATAGTTGTTCAAGCGTTTAACTATTTAAACGTCACGCTGCGCGCTCGTTGGCTTATGACGGCGACTTGCTTTATCATGTTACAGGAAATTAACTTATTATTAAAGTAATTTCAGAATAATTTCATACATTTGCAAAACGCGTAGTGCTGAACTAATTTGAGCGTTTTATAGTTGTCTTCGAAGAGTACTAAAAGTTACTTCGGCTATCTACAATACAATACAATACAATAACTCTTTATTGTAAACCACAATAAAAAAAAATTTTATAAAAAGAATCATTTTCGTGTACAATAAATGTGGATGACAGTGGGCGGTCTTATTGCAATGAGCAGTCTCTTCCAGACAACCTTTGGATGAACTATAAGTATAAGTATGAATTATAAGTAGGTACAATATAGACAGTGGCGTACAATTACACATCTAATAATGGGATATAAATAAATAAATAATATATATATATATATATACATACATATGTATACATATATCTAGATACATCTGCGGATTGTATTACTGATTCCATTTTGATTATTGGAGTAGGACAGCCTCGCGCAATTAAGGAGTGTATGTTGTATTGCGGTTCCATTGCTACGCAGCTCAACTTAGTTCCGTTTTGTATGAAAATGAGAACAGATGCTCTGCAGTCCACAGACGCTCTCGCGTACGAGAATAAAGGGTAAGGTTACGTCATGTGACACGCGTCGATATACCGCTCACTAAGCTCATTGCCTCACGCTATACAAGCAGTGAGGAGGACCCAAGTGCATCTGTTGTTATGGGCAGAAGTTACCACTTAACATCAGGTGGGCCATCGGCTCGTTCCCGTAACTGTATCGCATAAAAAAAGTTTGCGGGTCTTCCTAAGTCCGTTCGATGAAGTACTGCTACCACACCCATTTCTACTGTAGTAATTCATACGCGTAATGTGATTTAGTTTGGAAGGTATTGTTGTCGGTAAAATGACATAAAAGTAGTTTCACCTTCACGTCTCAAAGTCACGGGCACAAAACAATACGATATAGGTATTGGCCTATCAAGCAGGGAAGAACTCGAGTTGTAATCATCTTGTTATGGGTAGATACCGCTTAAGATATCACCGCTCAAGTTAAGGAACGAGTAAATGTTCTATCCGCAATTTCGGAAACTTGTTCGGACAACTTAAGTTGGAGGAGTTAGATTGGAGGATGCGTTTTATCCAGCCATACAATGTTGTACACAGTAATGGATTGCAATGAAAACTTACAAACAGCTCAGCCTACAACCAGACCCACAGAACTAAAATGTGCAATATTACTGAGCAGTCCTGTTATTTAAATACATATGTATAGCTTAAGTACAACTGGAAAATTGAAACAGTTCCTGGATGGTATTGAAGACTTGCATTAAACTTCATTGCAAAATCAAAAATTCGTCTATCCGAAGTTAATTCAATCACAGCCATGCTGGTGTTAAATAAAAGCTTTCAAAATCCTTATTTCAGTGCCAAAAACCTAAAAGCAGTTCTGCTCGCACGCGTTTTATTTCGTAGTAAAAATTTGTGTGAGCACGATGGTGATCCTCTGCAATCTGTCCCGAACAATAAGTCGGTCTCTAACAAAAGCCAGCCATTTGAACAAGTCGGAAACTTTTGTAAGTTTAGCTCTTTCTCCGCGGGGTCTTGGCAGCGGCCGCGGTGCTCACAATAGGGGATATAATCGTTAGGGCCGGTCATAAGAGAAGGCATTACAAAAACAACGACGCACTTCAACCCGTATAGCTCAACGCTTTGTCAGTGCCAACTTCTTAATTTTGCGTCTTGACGGTTATGGCCGCGTTACGGACATAAAGACACTATTACTGAGGTCTCTGCAGTGAGGAATATATTCAATTCCGAAACGTAATGACTCTTGAAATTAAAAAAGACTCTCAAAAGATTTTATTATGTAGTGTGAACGTAAAATTATACGGTGGAAAAGTCGATTACTTTTAACGGTTGAAATATGGGTTAGTAAATTACTTGGCTGTGAATTTCGCAACGTAAAAGTTTAATAAGGAAAGACATACTAGTGTATGCATAAAAGTGGTCATAAATTCTTTTACGAGACTGTTATAGTTCTTGCCTAGTAAAATGTGCGATGTGTAAGGTTGTATGCACAGTGATGGCAGCTCAGAGATATAACGAAGGAACGTGATCCGGCATACTTCCGGCGTCCGTCACTCGGGAGTCGGGAACGACTTCCGGCGAGGCGCCAGACTCTCACTTACAATCACTTAGTTTTCTAACACCCGATCGCTTGTAAACACGGCGCGAACCTGACTCTGAGCGCTTCATATTTTATTTATTCATGATACAACACCTATTTATGCGTCGTATTTTATCTCATTTTGCTGAAATAGACAATTTTATTGGCGCGCTTTTCGAATCTAGATTAACATTATGATCCTCTGGTGTGAGTGTTTTTTTATTGGAATTTATAACCACCTTAGTAAACTTTATTTCTTATGCATATATTTTTTGGTTTCGTGTTAACTATAGACGCGACACGTAATATTTCGGTACCAATTTTTTTCTATGTCGTCTAATACCACACCTAGTGTTTTTACTCAGCAATTAACTTTATTATTATTTATTTACTAAAATAAAAACAAAAACAGAAAATTATTGTTATTATTTTTTTAAACCCCAGAGGCTTGTGCTGGCTACAGTCTCACACAGCTCACAGCAACACAACAGCTCGCGTGGATATAGCATGTTTCACTAGATACTTATTTCAGAGAAATTGCAAAAAAAAAAACTAAGTAAAATTTACTCTCGTATAGATAGATAATATACATATATATACATTACAATGCTAAAATAGTTGGTAATCACTAAACTAGATGTAGAATAAACTTAGCCAGTTTAAATAAAAAATAAACGCTCTCAGACTTAAGTTTGTGTGATATTAACTTTAATATATTTATCATATAGCCGATAATTTAATCAAACAACGATAAAAAAAATTGACAAACAACAAAAGGTTTGCGCCAAAACAAACTGCTATAAATCAGCGTCCATTTGAAGATCCCGGTTTATTTCCATACGTTGGTTTAATTTCCGTTTTGGCATTGTTTTGAAAGAGAAATTCGTCGAACAAGCGCGTCGATATGGCCTGTTGTAATTTCCTTTATTTTCAATTCAACTCTTTGAGCTATGCATGGAACCCTTTACTTTCAAAATAGGGATAAAACAGATTTAAAAATAAATTGGTATGTGGACGTTACTGTCCTCTACATCAATTTATGATTATTGCTTTACTGAGCGTGATAATTCTGTATTTTTATAGTATAAAAGCATTAAATTTGTTGCTTAGTTAATTATATAAATGTACAATGATATGTTTACATTATTATATACATATGTCACAATACAATATACAGTTATAATATACAATTAAACTATTTGCGCTATTAAAAGTCCGTTTCAACCATTGCATAGAGAGACAGCGCTCCAATCTACTATCAGGTAGAATTGTGCTCAACATTCTAAAGACACTGCCTCGCGGCATGGCAATGCTCAATCTCTGATCCAGAAGTGTCAGATTTCGGGTATGATGCTTTGACTAGACGTCTGAAAGGATTTTGAAAACGCGAAGAGCACTATTCCGCCAAGGACCCAGGGTTTCCACAACAAAAGGCATAAAAATATCTAGCAGGGTTTACATTTTTTCGCTGCTTGAGAGTTTTGGCTGAGTCCACGGGCAAACCCACCTCAACCTGAGTCCTATGAAGGAGCTAGATTATCTGTACGCATGTAGAATGAAATAGATTCCTGTGAATTGAATGAGGGCCATAAATTTTTTAATATTTATAAGATAAATTGACGGATTTATACCACTTATTGTTAGGATTTCAGCAGAAAGCCAATTTGAAGTCGAGGAATTCCCTGGCGCCCAGCCACGTTAATACTGTTTTTTCTTCGTGGCAAATTCAGATTGATTATGTGTTATCCCATGTTCCAGAAGACGCTGTCCTTAAAACAGTTTCACATATACTAAATTATAATAACTTAATATTACATAACATAACTTTTGACACCACTGTCCATTATTATAATCCATTCCATTCAAAGGTTGTCTGGAAGAAATCGCTTTAAGCAATATTAGATTACTTAAGTTTAAAAATTTAATTGTTTAATTTAAGGTGTTATGCACAATAAAGAGTTTATCTCTCCATCTATCTAAAACAAGAGGCAGTTCTTTAACAATTAACTTGTATCCCTTACTTTGTCAAAAACTTTTTGTATTTTGTAATTATTTGACGGGTCACGGCGAAACCTGTCAACCATACTGTACATACACGTCCCGTTTCCTGTAATTTGGGATTCTTTCAGAGAGTTAAGGCTACTCATATCTAAGCATGCTGTTTCTTAAACCGCATCGCTACTTAACATCAAGTGAACTTGCAGTCAAGCTCTGGCCTTTTCAATAACAAAAGAATCTTGTAGCTTCAGTGCTACGCCGTAGTATGTACCTCTACGTTCAGTAAAAATCAATAAAAATGAAACATAGAAAATGCAGATAAGGTTACACCAATTAGTAAAAGTATTTGATAAGCAAGAAAAGTATGGCATATCAGATTTTCAAAATACTATTTAAAATCCTTGTCCTAATTATAATGACCATGTTATAATAATGACCAATTCATTTTACCAGTGTTTTGTATGATGTCTAAATGGTGCGTGTCGTCGCCTGACTGCCGCGCGACACGCGACATCGCCTGTCGCGCTATCGACTTACACCCTGTTCAATCTAGCCAAATATTTGTACAGCCTATTCAGTAATATCACACTGCTTGATTTTATTGTGCTTTTACGCTAAAATTTACCTCATTTATTTATGTATTTGAAAGTGGATTAATAAGCCTAATTAAGAAAAAAAGAACAATTTAAATTTAACTTGAAAGCTCTGAAATTGCAGGCGCTTGAGACGTAACATCCTCGTCTCGGGGTGATGGACGCAACGCAATGCGACTTGAGTCATCTCGTACTTTGGTGGATAGGACCAGTTGTATTGTTGAGTCGTATTGTTGTTGTCTATGGGAGGCGGTTACTACTTCACATTAGGTGAGCCGTCAGCTCGTCATGACATAAAAAAAAAGATTCGAGTAAATGAAAAAAAATATTCTTTTATTAAACAATCTACAAAGTCGAATTTTCTACATACTCTGCAGCCCGTGCCACAATTTCCTAGTACATAATGTCGTCGCATTATTATGAAATTATGAAACTACCATCTGCCTCATAGAGAAAACATAAAACTTTATTTTCAAATACGTCATAAAGTTGTTACGGTAGCGCGCTAAGGCGGGAACAAACTCCTAGTTTCGGCACTCGATCCTGAAAACCTGTCAATACTGAATGGCAGTGAAAGAAAATCTAATTTGGATTTGAAGGATTACCGCAGACTTGTTTCGGCCTAGTGTTGCTGCTCCTTGGGCTCAAATTGGATGCGAACCGAGAAGGTTTCGTCTACACGGCCGTTAATACGAAATCTCGGGACTTTCCATCTGGATATTTTAGATTTACTCCGACTTTTCTGATATCAGACACTTTTAGTCTACGTTTACTTTGTTTCGTTTGGTCTTAACTTTATGTAGGTATTAATACATATTCTTTAATAGTTTATTTTGTCAGTTACAGGTGGGCCGTCAGCTCGTTCCTTAACTGTATCACTAAAAAAAAGGATATTTCCTTGATTCATATACATTGATTCCATACATCAATTTAGGTTTTTTTAATTTAATTTATGACGTCAAAGTAAAAAAGTAATATTCGAAACGCAAGGTATGCAAAAAAGTGTGCAAATGTATTTATATAATTTATAATATATAAGATTCATATTCTTATTTTATTACCGTATTTAAGAAAACAGTCCTCAAATAATGATCCAATTGTAAATGTTATTGCGCCCATCATATAAATTAACTAATTTAAACTATTTAACTATTTTAACCATTAAAACACAGATCAACTAATCTGTCCTTGCTTCTTACTGGTTTAGGTATAAGTCTTATCTTTTTTGTGAACATTTAACTGTAATTAGATATGCTGAAATAATAATAACAATAATGAGAACTGCGGTGGACAATTCACACAGCGCCATCTAGGCCCAAACTAAGCTTAGCTTGTACTATGGGAACCAGACAACTGATAGAATAAATATGAATGTTTTTTTAAATATGTACTTACATATTTTACATACTAACACCCAGACATAACAAAACAGACGTCTATATTCGTTTATGCATTGTATATATTGTCATCATGAAAAAGCTGTAAAATATAATATCAAAGCATTAGTTGTAATCAATTATTCACGTGGGTTGACGGCACGTCATATAACCGATTGGTTAAATTAACGAGCGACGCAACGCGAAGTGACGCGTGTGAACTGAAAACACGAGTCACTCTCATTGTAACGTCGTAATTTTGGCAGAAGAGGCGCTAACGGTTTTTTTTCTAATGGCTAGCTACTATAAAGTTCTTTTATTGATTTTTTCGTGATTTGGGCGTCACAATAAAGTACTCGTGTGTTTTAATTTGGGCGCAATTTTCACTTGCGCTGTCAACACTAAAAAAGAAAATCTCATGAACACTGGCGTGCTTCGTGGTGCTGTGAAATAAGTTAAAATTAAATACGAAAAGTAATAAAATAGGTAGCCACTACCCAACAACAAAAATTTCGTATATGCAGTCTGGAATTCAAAAATTATACCATAGTTTTTTTTAATTATTATGTTATGAGTTCCATCAATGGCAGTAAAATATCTTTAAAACTTTGTTCATAAATTATTCTATATTTAAAATTACGGGTTCATAGTAACACTGCTTCAAAAACAGCCTTTGTGAACGAATTCACGTCTGACCGCACTTTAAGATTTCATTTATAATTTATGTAGGGAACAGCCCTAAATCGTCTGATAATGTATTATAAAATATTTAGAACCAATTTTTACATGTTTGACAAGCGTTCTGAATAAGTTCTCGATAATGTTGCTAGATAGATTTTAAAATTAGATATTAAAATGTCCTAAAACCAACATAAAAGTGAACGTATGTTAGAGATGTTAGATCACATGCTATGATATTATTAAAAAAAAATATGGTTATTACGTACTGTGCACTAAATATTAAACTATTTTTGTGGAAAATACTCAATACAATATTTCAACTAGAATTAAATTTTTTGTTAGCAAAAATGTTCAGATACTGATATTTTGATAGTAATTTAAATCTATGCATTTTTTCAAGGTCTCAATCTAAATCATTATATCTAACAGCCGTATATCATGTTCAGCTGCAAAAGCCATTTTCTTGGCAATATTATATTACCTAAGGTTTGAGTTAAATATATCGTCGATATGAATAACGCGCGCCAAGAGTCGGGGGTTCGAACAGTTAGCTGCGTATTTCATATTGGTCGCAGAATTCTTTTATTTCTGTCTGCTGGGTGACACATGGATTTGTGATCCTCCTTTTTTATATATATGGAGTAACTACTTACTGCCCGCGGCTTAGCCCGCTTGGTACAAAAATGAAGGTCATCATGTTCAAAATCTTAGCCAAAACGGTTCAGTAATTTTAGCGTGAAAGAGCTCTCACACACTCTAAACAAACATACTTTCAGATTACATTATTAGCGGGATGCCACCATAGATATTCGTCAATTATCTTAATATCTTTAGTAGATGCGTATGAAAGGCCTACCACCAAACACTAGTTTTTAATTCAAAGGTTCAAAGAATGAGCAAAATCCGAAAGATTTCGTTCAACCATTATGTTATAGTCATTTATATAACTCACGCTGTGAAAACTTACTTGGATGTAATAGAAACGTGAACCTCACAGTTGCAAGATCTACTACCGCAATCTAAGTCCCTAAACCTTAGACCAAGGCGAAAAATTATATATAAAATATATATATATCTCTCTCTATCTATATAAGTATTATCTTATTATGTGTACTAATCAAATAACGTAAGGTTACCAAACAGTAGATATATCTGCCGCTCAGCAAAAGTCGCGTTTCATTTCCCCGAGCATATTGTACTGGCAACGAGATGACGAGGGGAGCAGAGATTGAATTAAGTTATCGACAGACGGAGCCCGGCTGCCTTATTTATGGCAGAAAGAATACCGGCCTTATCTGCCAACTATTAATTCTGGCAATAATTAAACCTGGCCACCTCGTTTATATCTGTCGACGTTTCACTTACCTATTTCTGATTATGTTTCGCAAAATAAGCGCTAGTGAAATAGATCAGTCGGCCAATTGGGTGAATGTTCTATTTTTATGGGGAAAATGAGATTGTTTCACAAGTGTAGAGAAAATACAGTGTTTTATACAGTAATTAACTGATTACTTAACCGATATCTTACATTGGTAATCGTTAATCACTTTCAAATCATGAGGTTAACATTTTATATATTGCGAAATCCTCAAACATTGCAGCAGAATTCCGTCGCTATAAATGGTAAGAGGATAATTTAAGAACTGCAAACTACCAATGTGGGAACTTTACTTATTTCTAAGATTTACGGTTTAACCTTTTGACCCTGTGGGACAGTTATTATACCCCAGAGTCAGATAGAGGTTGAAAAAGCATAATTAGCATTCTACATCGTGCAATCGAGTAAACCAAACGTACCAGATAAAGATATATTTGGGGACTTTGCAGTTACTTTTTCGCGTAGCCGCCCCCAATTATCTCTAATGGAAAATTAATGGGGTTGGTAATTTGCAGAATGTCATACCCTATAAATATCATACTCGCGACATTTTAGATATCTTTTTATTATCTCTCCGTAAAAGTTATCTTAACCTTCTCTTCCGGAACGCGTTAAATTCGAGCCTCAAATAATGTTTAAAGGAAAATAAAGTTATATCTGAAAATGTTTTTTTTTTTAACTTCTCTTGTAGAAATGCGGTCGTTCTTTGAGGTAAAGCAGTACGATAAACCAATGACTATAAGGTTCATTCCATCAGACCAAAGATTGGGTGATACACATACAGCATGTGTCTATAGAGCAAAGATTCTATAGGTCGAATAGTTTCTACTCGCGGAATCTATGCCACATGAAACGGACCCCTTTTCTTTGATAAATAATAGCCCATATCTCTCTCCGGCCCTCAAATTTTAATGAATCCCGTAGGTCCGTTGTTTTGTCATTTGGTGAAAGAGCTTATTAATACTTACTTAATACTTTAGCATTCGTAATGATATGAGATCACAGAGGAGATACTAAAAGGTAAATAAATAAAATCAAAACGATTAAAGTTTACTGAAAAATACGTTTATTTTTTAAATTAACCCCCTTGCACCTTTTTCATATTTTTTTATAAATACTGAACAATAAAAAGATATTAAAAGTAACATTTATAATTTTTGAGAAATATACTAATCTCAAAGCTATTTTACATTTGCAAAATGGGCTGTAAAATAAACTAAATTAGCAGAAGGAAGTCATTGTCTGCATCATTTAACTTGGTGCCCTGACTTTTCCCGTATTTTCGGGCACATGCTCGCTTTCCCGGCTCCCGGCGAAGATAGATAACTTCCCGATGATTTAGTTTTATTGTTATCCGGGTTCGAATCGTCGCTGCAATCTTCCATGTGTAACTCCGTAGGGCCGGAACAAGCGCGATATTTTGGTCTGGCGTCATGCTTTTACACAAGAACCCGATCGTATCACGAGTATCGTAACCTCTCAATTTTTTGCGATCTTTATATAGTTATATAAGTATATTATATCGTTTTTTAGCATCTTTGGTGAAATTTGAAACTATTTATATTTATTTTGAGTTATCTTCTGTACATAGTAAGAAAGCAAATACTAAGCATAAAGATTGGTCTCTGATGTCTGATGTTTGTGTATGAGATCGATAATATGATATTCCGCAAGGGTCGGCAAGCCGAAACTCGTAAACGTAACGTAATTTGATTCAATTTAAAATGGAAATGTAGAAATTGTGGGTAAAATAACGGATCAAATTGAAAAACGAAACATCATAAAAGCATGCAGTGAATGTGGCAAAATCCGCTAAGTCGCTGATACAAAATGAAACAGAGTATCGCGTGTATTCGGGCCCGTAGCTCCTTTCCTATACTGGTAACTGGAAGGAAGATTCGTGCACACTTGCTTGGGTCTCAGAAAGTAAATTGGTATCTTTGCGTCAGATTTTTAGCTATCATCTACATTATGTTATCCTGGCTGACTGACTGACAGACTAGAATTTTGTAATTTCGACTACTAAGTGCATCAGAATTGAGTTTAAAACAAAATCTATTTAAGAAACTGTTAGACTTTGATCCGTGGAATTTGGCGTGAAGATTCCTCAAACAAAATAAACATTTTGGAAACAAATGAAGGCAGTTTTTATCTCTTAAGACTTCTCTAAGACTATCCACACAACTTAACGATTCCGTTTTAAGGTCGTAAATGTATATTTCTCTGTCGTGTGTTTACTAATATTATTCAGTGGAATGGAATTTATGCTGGTACTAAAATTAGAGTGATACCGGGTAGGTGCCCGAGTTTGAATCTGAAAGTCGTTCAAATTCAGCGGAGCAACATGAGATTTTCGCGTCAATATTTAATACACAAGTATATATTAGACCGTTATAAATTAATGTAGGTGATATTTTATAAATTAATAATAATAATAATAATAATAAACTTTATTTATTTGGAATAATAACAATGTACACTTTAGACACAGACACGATGATGCTTGCAGGAGTATAGAACTGTGTCGCAAGCATCAACGCCCCACCTCCGAATACAGTTATACAATTCCACAGGAACAATATAAAAATTTTAAAAGTTTCTAAAGTTATATATCTAAAATCCAAATTAAAAAGATTATTGTATGTGTGAGTGTGTGTGTGTGTGTATGTGTGTATGTGTGTGCGTGTGTGTGTGCATGTGTGTGTGTTTGTGCGTGTGTGTGTGCAGGTGCGTGTGCGTGCGTGAGTGCGTGCGTGCGCGTGTGTGTGTGTGCGTGTGTGTGTGTGTGTGTATGCGTGTGTTTTAGCGTGTAAAGTTTTATTCAGCAAATTTTAAAAGTATTTCAGTTTCTTCATAATTTAAGGTTAAGAGCCAGTTTAAACATTTAGATTTACATTTATAATTGGTTAAGGAATAAATATTTAAGCTTTTATTTATTCTGTTGTACAGTGATGGACTAAGGTAGTAAAAATGACGACTGGCAAAAGCTGTTCTATGTTTTTCTAATAAACAAAAAAAATTAACTTTTTCTTGTGTTTTCGGGGCGTTTATCAGTGCGAAACAGTGTCTTTGCTTGACTAATGCGGATAATTAGCACTGAATGAGGAATTTTATAGTACGCTACATACTATTTATAAAATGTATGATTTCAACCGTAAATTTGCTTCTTCAAGCCAGCTCTTTTACTTACAGGATTCTCTTCATTACACATTAAGTACAAGTTAACTCCCATTATAATGGAAACTTTTAAAAATTCCCCCCGCACCAAATGTGTGTAGATTAACGATGAGAATGATAAAATGTGATATGTCCGAGTTGGTACATATCTGAAGAAAATAATGATTTGAGGATGTGGTGAAATTTCATATCTAAGGCAATATCAGTGATAAATAAATAAATATTGGTAGACATTTCACACATCGCCATCTAGCCCCAATGTAAGCTAAGCCTAGCTTGTATCATGGGAACCAGACAACCGATATAATACTTATATACTTTTTTTATTAACAACCCAAGACCTACATCGCAGAAAGCACGGTTACTACCAACTGAGCTGTGAAGATAGTTAAGTTGTAAGTAAGCAAGCTACTTTCAATAAAAAGTAGTACCTAGTTAGTTCTTCAGATATGTATTCTGTATAAATGCCGGAATACGTATTCATTAGGAAATGTATTACAATACAATACCAGCATAAAATTGCTTAGGTAAGCACGTAGCATTTTGCGGAAGTTGTTTTGTTGTGAGCAAATTGGCTAAATTACAATCTAAGTTAGATTGTTGTACTTTCTTAGGTTTTCGGTATCTTACGCAGCGTTTGCAATTCACACCGAATCTTACTCAAACATTGTAAATGGAGTTTCTCATGTTGATTTGGTAAGTGAAATTAAATAATCATATTATTTATCACACTTTATTATGTAAAACTAGTTTATAAACGTTTTTATAACATAAATTATTTTTAAAATGTACTGAAATTATCAAAATTTCAAGTTACAGTGTGACCAAATCAAACATAGTGATCAAGACACACTAGTTGCAATATCGAAGCCGCCTCGCAGTTCGCGTGCAAACCGGTGCAACTCGAGCCGAACTACGTTTCAATTTATTACCTTCAATGATTTACCAGAAACAAGTTTGAATCGATGAGAGTGAGCATCGCCCAGTTGCAGTTTGCGGGGACACGTAGCTCAGGGAGTCTTCGTCACGTCCTCAATTTTACAGCTTACGAAGCGGGGGCCTCGAAAAGATTTTATTCGGTCGTTCGGTCACGTCGACGAAAAGATCGGCCGGAGAAGTGGCCGTTTTACCCGATACGGGCTAATAGTGACAATTTATCCCCGGAAAAGATCATTTTATGATTGTGACTGGGCAAATTTTATTGCGATACAAGAGAGACGATTCCATTGAAACTATTTACTTAGACAGAGTAACTATTATAGATAGTAATAATACTAATAATATTAATATTGATGGAAATTTCTCACAGCGTCCCAAAGTAAGCTAAGTATTGCTTTTATCTTGGGAACCAGGCAACTGATATAATACTTATACTTGTATAGATAGCTTGAAAAACAGATAAACTAAAACTCGCAATGCGCATGGTATTTCTAAATGTTGAGAGGTCTATGGAAATAAGTTTCCTCAGTAGTTTACTGTAACAATATGAAGTTAAAGTCTTCATCTAGACATCCTCTATGTTTAAATACATCTGTAGCTTAACGAACTCGATCCGAACCAATTAGCGAAATTATTTTTGGTGTCATCCGATTTGATCGTCATCACGAACCAACAGCCCGGAGAGGAAAGACTTTTTTTATTTTTTTATTTGTGATTGACTAACATTCGCGATGCGGTCTACGTTGTAGCATGCTTACCTAGAAGATACCTATTCACTCTCCTCTTGAAGATCTCCAGATTATAGTTCTCGGGAAATACAGACGCAGGAAAAGAGTTCTACTCTTGGGCAGTCCCCATTATGTAAGTGGAAGCAAAACGCTTCGTACGGATGTGAGGTAATTGGACCAAGAAAGGGTGACGCGATGCTGTACGTTTACCTTTTTGGACTA
Organism: Chesias legatella; assembly: GCA_947359385.1. Classification (NCBI taxonomy): domain Eukaryota; kingdom Metazoa; phylum Arthropoda; class Insecta; order Lepidoptera; family Geometridae; genus Chesias; species Chesias legatella. The sequence goes on along the minus strand of OX375768.1, from coordinate 3,036,643 downwards.
TACTGTTTAAAATGACAATTTATAGCCGGCACAAACATTTTTATGAGAGAAATTGAACAAATTGTATTTCGAAACAAGAGGGACGCTTCTTTGACGCCATTTGCATTTAAATAGTTTCAGTGACACAAATATAGAGTAGATGATATCTCAGAAAACAAAACAGCTCGGGATAACAAGCGTTTAATTTAAGGTTTCTCGTCTGTTCAACCCGCTGAAACGGCGACTGGCAGTCGGGGGTGTAAGTACTCCGAGTAATAACGGGGTAGCTTGTATGAAATTGGTATTCAAAGTGGTTGGCTAGCATACAACGGGGCAAACTGGTCGTTCTCACGTGAAGGTTGAATCGTGACCCTTTTATCATCCCTCGTCACAGCTGACTGCCACCAACACTCCTGTGATATTTACCCTTATTATAATAATTGACGGCGCCGTGGCTAAGTAAGCCAGCATGCAAAACGGGGGCCCCGTGTTTGATCCTCGACCGGGGCCAACTAAAGGGCCAGCATAATGTTTATTCTCAGGTCTTGTATGTTTATGTTCCATGCCATCTACGACACACAGGGTTAGTGTAGATGTGGTTTTTAAGCCTTTGATACTTTTTGTTATCGTTGAAAAATTGATGATGAATTTATTTACCGTTTATAAATATTTGATGTAAAATTATTATTTTTCTTTGAAGTTGATAAAGAGGAATATTTTTCGGTCCAACTCGAACCTCGTGGCAGTAGAACTAACTGTAACAGAGAAATTCTACTACATACACATTTCTGTCACCAAGCAGCTGTGGAAATCGCTGGGGAGCCTGTGGAATCGCAGGTACGTACATGAGACCATTTTCATGTCTCCGAATACTGGGGTAAATGCGATGTGGTTTTGGTTTGGGATTTGGGTTTCCCACACAAGTTCCAAGTCGTATTGCTCTTCGTCAATTCGTTAGGAGCGTATTTGCGTATGTGCGCATATCCACAGGTAGCCGGAAATGTAATCTGTGAATATACTGCATATTATGCAACTGCAAACTTTAAAAAAACTCACGGGGACAGAAAAACGATTTAATTATTATTTTTTATTTATTTATCAGATTTACATCCATTTTTGTTAGTAATAATATTTCTAAGACAGATATTTTTTGAGATATTTTTAAGATTATAATTTTAACTATTTAAGATTTCAGTTAAAATAATTAAGATTATAATTTACGTGAAGGTTTTCTTTTTTTTGCATTTTAAAGGACAACATCGTACTAGATATCCCACAAACTTGTGCGAGCTTTCTTCATTTATTTATCAGGAAAACAAGGAAAGAATGGCTACCCTCGATCTCTTAATTCGATTTGGTTCCGACGGACCGACTCTCACGTGATGAATTAGGGTGTAACAATATAATATGTTTGTGGTATTTAGCACCGTATATTATTATTTATTTACTTTATTTCGATGGTGTTTTATCTTTCACTCACATTACAATGTCATATTTTATTATAGGTATGTGTATGAAAAACGGTTGATTAGATTTTTTAATGAGGACCATTATGCTATCATCAAAAAACCTAAAAATGTGTGAAAGGTGGGTAACATCTCTGAGAGATTAACATTTAAAACTTTCCTTAGATAAAGCGATTAGCTTGAGTGCGGTTGGCTCCTAACCGCACCATTAAATTCAAATGATAGGAACCTATTCAATATTTCATTCGTTTTTCAAAAGGAGTTCGAGGATATAATCAAAGTAATCACGCATAAATACTTCTTACTTGGCGGCTATTTTAAAAGTAAATAACACAAACTATAATATATATATAGAACTTCGGCGAAGGTTGGGATGGAGAGGCTCGACATGACAGCGCGTCCGGTTTCCGGCCCGGCACGGCGATTCAATTTACCGGCCCGCGACAAACTACATTGATTGTTTTTATATTCCGCTCGTGAACAGACTAAGCTGCCTAAAATTCGTATTTTGGTAAGAACTTGGATTCTATTTCAACGGTGAATTTATAAGCTGAAACATTTTGAGTTACCTACTGCATTTCTTGTATACCATTATCGTTTGGTTTCTTGCCAACCAAAGAACTTCTAACTCTATTTATAATGATTCTCTGCTGCTATCCGATGTCATTTAAAACCAGTTTTTTTTTATTACTCAAATTACAGATATAATATTTCTTTTTAAATTTAGATATCTCACTTCCATCCCGTGGGGATTAATTTATGGGATAAAAAGTCTAATTGGCCAATTTTCGGTCGAAGAAAATAAAGTTTTTCCTGATCGGTTCAGTAATTTTTGCATAAAGGAGTAACAAACAAACGTTTTCAAACAAGCGTTTGAAAGAAATGTTGTTTTTATATATATATATATATATTTTTTAAATATTCTATTCTTATTCATATTAATTCTAATCTATTCTATAAAGCATGACAGTGGCGACATCGAAACAAAAACCTTGTGAACTCACCAGACTACTCGTTACAATCGGCATGAAAATAAGCCACGATAAGTAAGTTACACGTAGCCAGTAGTAAGATATCACGTAGCCAATATCCATACACCCCGACATAACATAGTTTATTTTATTTCCGGAGTGAAACAAGTTGTCCCCTACATGTTCCCTTTCCGCCGGCGCCAGGAGGCACAATGCTATCTATGCCTTGGTGATTTACTTTTATTGTTATGCACCCCAGAGAGTCACTCACCCAGATCATTTAAGATAGTCGCTAATTAAAAAATGTGATTACTGTTTCAATTGAACTGAAAGATAGCTCAATGGTGCTCTTTCATAGTAGCAGAAGTGAAATTACAGGAGACATTCCACCTACACGTCTCAGAGTTACGGGCGCATACGATGCGGCTTGATCTTGTCGTCCCTAGTAGGGGAAGACCCAATTCGCATCGGTTGTGTTCTATTACGTTAAAAAAACTTACTAAACTAACTAACTTACTCAACTTACTTACTTTGTGACGGTACAAGCAAATGATAACATGACATGACATTGTAGGGCACTTAAGTAAGGGAAGACATATTCGCATGGTGCCTTTCATCGACCTATAGATACATTGACACCCCCCCCACACACGTGACGTGACACACACGTAATTTTTAATCTTCTATCCCTAATCGTATCAATAAAAATTCTCCCGCGCAGTCCAAGAAACTATTCTAGCCTATAAATTATCAAGCAAATGGCTAAGTAATAATTACATGAAGCTGTAATTAGTGGCATCCCATGATTCAGCCCGATTTAATTGTAGTCTCGGCTAAGGCGTTGGATTTATAGCTTCAATTACAGCGTGCAAGGGGCACCTGTATCTCCGAGGAGTAGTTGGGAAGAAGGAAACTGCACAGTTTCGGCGAAACAATCCGAGTAGTCTATTCTTCGGAACAAGCTCTACTCTTCTGTTACTGGTTTACAAAACGGATTGTAAAATCGTAGATTTAAAAAAAATGGTTTTAATCACTCGCATTTGTAAATACGGTATAATGATGTTGACCTCGGTCGTAACGTTTATTATGAAAGCCTTAAATTAGAGCTTTTGCGCTGGTACTTAAAGAAAACAAAATAAATTTCAATGAAAGTTTGAAGAAACACGTGAATTATTTGAGAACGTCAATCGAATAGGTAACCAATAATTTACCTTAATTTTACCGTTTATAAACATTATAAATTGTTAATAAACATTTTATCATATTATGAGTAAATTATTTTTTCCTTTGCTTTACCTTAACGTAGCCTTTACACCATAAGTATCGCTTAGGTGTGGCTTGCGGAAGCCCTACCTAATATTATAAATAATAGGGTAATATGTATTACCACTACTGCCTTTGGCTAAGTATAATATGTTGTTATACTTTTTTTGGAGTTAATGTTCCCGAGGCTGCACCGTGAAGAGGCGAAATATTAAAATTCAATTGTAGTTAATTAAAGGTTAAGCCTAAAAAAGCTAGAGCCCACAAATTGTGCTTGAACCTTTTAAGTTGAAATAAACATAACAGTATAAATAATTTTCAGTTTGTTCTCGCTTGCAGTTCAAATCACTGGAGCAAATTCCCTCTTCATTTTAACCACTAAGAACTATCAAATGAAATAGATTCTCGAATAAATTATTAAATTTAACGTTCGAGATGAACCGAGAACAGACAGAAGGTGACACCACGACCTAGTAGCCACGACGCCCGTCTGCGAGACAACTGGTGTATAATTACTTCAGGCTTTTATTACAACTGCAGTAATAAAGTGTATAAGGCATGCCGCTTTCAAGAAGGTAGATTCCGTAACATTGACTATAAACCAACATGTCTGACATTACTAACTTTCAAAGCATTCGCCACCCGCAGTGTCTATTTCAGGTAAAGTATTATTTGGATGCGACTAGTGACGTAACAAGAAGGTGATGAGAGAGAGAGAGAGGGAGAGAGATGAGAGTTCCTGTACTAAAGTATGGTAGCGTCGATAGCGTGGTGGTCTAGTGGTACTGACCCCAAGTTTAATTCCGGAGGTCGCCGGTTCAAATCTCGACGTGCACCTATGAGTTATTCAATTGAAAGATTTATGTGCGAAATACCACGTTCTCAAAAAGGTGAAGGAAAACATCGTGAGGAAATCGACATGTCATGTGACATGAGAACTGAAAATTCCAAGACATGTGTGTAAAGTGCACGAAAAGAGCCTCTTTGAGGCGCACTTAAAATCCTTTCACCACCTGGTTCGAGAGAACCAATGACTCGAATAGATAGATAGATAGTATGGGAAGCACTCATCACTTTGAATCTTACATGAATATCGTATGTGCCTGTTCACACCGGGACAAGGCAATTGAGATTGCAATACGCGTGATGGAAGATATAGGTACGGTAGCAGTACTTTCCAGGATAAATTATAAACTTCAAATTGGTTCTATTCCTTCTGAAATCCGTTTGTCATTCGTTCAAACTAGCTACGCCCCGCGGTGAATAAGTTTGTACACATTTGATCATCCTATGGGAATACTGTACTTCTCCGGGATCAATAGTAGCCAATGTGTTAATCCAGGATATAAGCTATACTGATACCAAATAACATCAACATCCGTTCAGCTGTTTGAGCGCGAAGGAGTAACAAACATACACACACATCATACAAACTTTCGCCTATGAAATATTATTGTGATAGCTTTAATATAGGTATATTGGTGACCTAACACGATATAAACACACGAAAAAAATCACGGGTAACAGTTATTAAATAAAAACATTTTCATCTGTTTTAATACGCCAATGGAGCTATTCAAATTTTAATTTTGTTTTTATAATAATCTTTCATTAGTTCTGTACTTTCGTTGTTTACCAATTCATGTTAATAAAAGCTCTTGAAATAAAGTCGAACTAGTAATTACTTGTGATTTGTTATTGTTGATAATTCGTGAATACGAGGATTATAATTATTCGTTGATGGCTGAATGTATAAATTAAATATGGCCCAAACAAGGTCGAGTATAATCGATTTATAATAAAATTCTTAGTTTTGTATATTCTTAACTAGCTGATGCCCGCGACTTCGTCCGCGTGGAATTCGGTTTTCTCTCGCACCCCTATTTTACCTCTCGGAAAAGTAGCCTAAGTTACTCCTTATTACATCAGCTATCTGCCAGTGAAAGTCTCGTCAAAATCGGTCCAGCCATTTTAGAGATTAGCCGGAACAAACAGACATACAGACAGACAGACAGACAAAATTTTTAAAAAGTGTTGTTTTGGTTTATATACCGTGTATACATCCACGTGCACTTAGTAAAAAGCGGTTTTTTAATATTATAAACAGACACTCCAATTTTATTTATATTTATAGATGTATGTATATATAGTTAAAATTTTTTTTAGTAGAAAACTAAAATTATTGAAAAATATACATGAGTAGGTATATTAATCTATTAATCAATCAGTCTACTAAGTAATAAAACAATATATATTATTTCTTGTGTCTTTCTTATTTATTTCAGAAAGCAGTTATCAAAACTATTCTTAAGCATTCGGTTTACTGACTAATAATATTTCGCCAAAGTTCTAGTAACAAGTCATGTACAAGTGTCAAGGTTGAACTGCCGAGATCCTATCGCTAAGAAGAAACCTCACACACAGAGAGGTGTCCGTGAAAAATACATGCCGGACAGTGGTGGAAACCTCCATCAATGTCAATTATTGTAATGGGAGAAACGCAAAATGTAATAAATCCGAAGGTATGTAATCCAGTTTTCTCAAGAGGGAGACTGGATGATAGAGGGATGGTTTACGTTTTTTTTTTTAGATTTTGGTTCTGGACATAGCTGGATTCGAGTAGAACCAAAGTTGCTTTTCTTTTATTTTATATAGAATTAAATTGAAAACAATATCTGACAATCATTCAGTCAGTTTTGATTTTCATAAATGTTGTGTGTAGTATTTAATTACTAGCGCCTATTGCCTTGTATTATAGTTTAAAATAAATTGTTAGTTCTGTCGATAAAAAATGTCAGCCGTTTGTAAAAATTCAATTTTGGACATTAGATCCTACCAACATTGTTGTCGTGTGCTAGGTTTATTTTAAAAGCGCACTAGGTATCTGATTCTAGCGTGCAGGAATGAATGCGTCTCACCAGATTTATGAGACAGGCGAATCCTCTATAACTCTCCATTCAATTCACTGCAAAGACAACCTAAGAAGCTTAACTGAACGCTTCAGAAGAGAAATGTACTTGTTTGTGTCTTGTTCGGTATGGGGAAGGTAACATTGGTGCCATCTTTTACACTGCTTAACAATAAATTTGATTATTATTACTTTCGTATCTCAGTATGATGAAAGTTTTTTTGTGTTTTTAATTCAACAGGTTTTTCAAACTGAGACATAGTCACAGTACTTCCAAAGAATAGGGTGAAAAAAAGGGAAAATAAAACACGAAAACAAAAAGTGTGTACGAAAAACGAAAAATCTACCGAAAAGACAATTAAGTCAGGAAAGTAGGTACTGCCAACATGACCATTTCTGCTGTCAAGCAGTAAAGCATTCGCTCCGGTTTGAAAGGTGTGGTATCCGATGAAATTACAGGCACACGGGACATTCCACGTTCACTTCTCAGAGTTACGGGCGCATACGATGTGACTTGGGTCTTGCCTTATCTACCTAAGTAGGGGAGGACTGAGGACCCAAGCCGTATTACTTGTTATGTGCAAAGATTACCGCTTAGCACTAGATAGGCCATCCGCTCGTTCCATAACTTGATTACATGAAAATATTATGTAAGTAGCTATAATTCATGGCCATGCTATTTACAATTCTTCCGGGAGTACGAGCCGCTTTAAAACGGGATTCAGCTGGATAGCAGTAGATTCGGTTACCTGCTCCCGAATAAGTTGGAAGATAATGATATTGTGCCCACAGGACATGCCCCTGCCATTTCGTTACGCATACCTAAAGAGAAACTAAATGGTTTTTGTGCGTAAATAAAACAGCGTTCAATATAAAAAAAGACATAATTTGCCAGAAATTAAAAACACTCGACTAGATTAAGTCAAAACAAAATCTGTTTCATCAAACTGTTGCGGATAAAGGTGTCAAACTTAGAGAATTCCTTGAGTTTGACGTCAGAGCTAAAATATTAAAGGGTACGTTTATTAAAAAGTTGCGACGGCTGTCGAGATACTATCTGTATTTGAAGCGATCTGAATTTGACTAGTTACACTTTCGGACCGCTCCAAAAGGACCAGTATTCAGTCACTTTGGAAATTAGTTGCCAAGCTTGGCAGTACTTACCTAATACCTACTACAAAAGTCTAAATATCTATGAATGAAATTTTCTGATATCTTTAGGTACTAGGCTCCCTTTCAATGGCCCAGTATTTACAAATGCAAATTTCAATTGCATATGTGTCAACAAATGCCAAGTTCCTAGAAAAAGATGAATAAAATCGCATGTTACTTATTCAATATCACATTTCCGCGAAATCAGAAATGTACGCGCTCAAGGAAACAATTGTTATAAAATATCTTTGTGAATGTCGTGATATATGCAAGTGTTCGCTCGCTGCCAAGATATAATCTGTTATGGTGACATTATCTGGATCTCCTGCCAACGGCGAATCCGGCCAAGACTTAAAACATTCTGTTCACAAAACTGCCTTATTCCGTTTTATATGTCGGGTGGCATAAGCGTCCGCTTGCGTTAGTCGCATTTTCAATTTTTTGTTGTTCATTTCCACTTAGGGTGCATTCAAATTAGTTGTGAGGAGCCGCGTCATATTAGCGCAGTGCAGTGACGCAATCCGAGTTAGAATATTATTTATTTACTCCAGAGCTACAGATATAACAATATTGGCTTATCTGGACATTTTGACCTGTTCTTTTATTTATTTATGCTATTTTCTATTGTTCACTGGTAAGCAGCTTTTGTCAATTTCAAATCGAAGTCCTTACATGAATCTTTTTTTAAATTCTTGGTTAAACAAGTCACTATTTTTAAAGTTGGTTAATTAATTGGAAGCTGTGTCTGGGTGTTAATATGTATTATATGTATATGTATTTACAAAAATAAGTATTATATCAGTTGTCTGGCTTCCATGATAAAACCTATGCTTAGCTTACTTTCGAGCTAGATGGTGCTGTGTGAAATGTCCACCAATATTTATTACCAGGATACCTTCAGTTCGCCGGTCTCGTTCTTAGACATTAAATCTTTAAGCCATACAGAAAACCTTCATAATAAGATGGACGAAGCTTTTACAAAGTAGCTTCGAGTACTCTCATTGATCATCCCCGGCTTGTCTAACGCTGTATCGTCGCCGGCGGCGGCGGTGCGCTCCCGCGAGAGCCATCTCAGTTTGCTAATGAAGATGTGTCGGTGTGGTCACAAGGTCTCTGTCGTCAAAACCTGCCGAGTTTACAACTAACTTTTGTGGCACTAATTCTTTAGAATCAGCGGAAATTAATTAGTGTTAAATGTTGAAGATAAGTCTTTTTTTTATTTGATACAGTTACGGAACGACCCGACGGCCCACGTGGTGTTAAGTGGTAACCTCGGCCCATGACAACCGATGTGACTAGGGTCCTCCCCTACCAGGTACGATAAGGTCCAAGTCGCATCGTATGCACCCGTAACTCTAAGACGTGTAGGTGGAATGTATTATGTGTCTGTAATTTCACCGGCAATCACACCTTTCTAATCGGAACGTAGTAACGCGAATGCGTAACTGCTTGGCGGCAGAAATGGGCATGGTGGCAGTACTTCCCCGGACGAACTTGGTGAGAGTTCTACTGCTCTTAATATTCCTATGTAGGCTAATCTTAGAAAGTGCTTTAGGGATTTCGATAAGGCTTTCACTAATAGATACAGCAATTTACGAGGAAGGTTTAAGTATGTAATTTACAAGTTTTCCGGTCGTAAATACTTAGTGCTATACCCGTGCTGAGGCGCAAGCACAAAGCTACTAAAAGCTATTAGGTATACCCAAATACTCGAGAATAAAATAAATACCGAATGTTTTTTAACGCTCCTTTTTGAACAATTTGTGAACGTTTTAATTTGATGGATACAAGTTTCAAAAAGTGATCGTTAGTACGAATTTGTATAGCTTGTGACACGTTTTTTCTACGTAATGTTTATATCACCAAGGATAAGGTAAATACATAGTTATATCAATAATACAGGGTGTGTAAAATCATAAAATAATATCAGAATTCTTATTGTATGTGTTTACTAGCTGTTGCCCGCGACTTCGTTCGCGTGGAATTCGGTTTTATCACGCACCCCTATTTTAGCCCTCGGAAAAGTAGCCTAAGTTACTTCTTGTTACATCAGCTATCTGCCAGTGAAAGTCCCGTCAAAATCGGTCCAGCCATTTCAGAGATTAGCCGGAACAAACAGACAGGCAGACAGACGGACAAAAATTGTAAACAATGTTGTTTTGGTATAAGTACCGTGTATAGATTCATATACACTTAGTAAAAAGCGGATTCCCATGATACAAGCTATGTCTATCTTACTTTGGGGCTCTGTGTATAATATTTATTTATAAAATTTTCAAGTCAAAGATAAGAGACCGTATCCTATATAATTTTCTGTCCGATAAAAACTTGTCGACCTTTGTTGTTGCTGGTTTATGATACTAGTGGGTTGGGGCTGGGGCTGGGGCGGGCGGCCGTGACGCTGACAGCTTGAGTAGGGATGATTTGGGGCAAAACATGCCGCTTGTATGCGTCGCCACACCTTGCTGGGATGTAAAAACTACAAATCCATTCTTGATGCTCGCACCAAGCAGTGTGCCATTGATGTTATGTGAAATGATTATGGATACGCCTATAGTCTGGTCTCATGATTTGGTGGTGGTCTTTTTCTGTATTTAAAAGTAAATGAGGCTCTAAATTGGACTAGGCTTCTTAATTGCCAGCGCTATAAAATAACACCTCCCACAGCTTTGAAGAGGTAAATAATAATAAATAAATATTGCTGGACATTTCACACAGCGCCTTCTAGCCCCAAAGTAAGCTAAGCGTAGCTTGTATCATGGGAACCAGACAACTGATATAATACTTATAAACTTTTCTTTTGTAAATACATACATATATTACATATTAAACACCCAGACACAGAACAAACATCAATGTTACAAATGTAACACAAATGTTTGTCCTGGGTGGGAATCGAACCCACGACCTACAGAGCAGAAGGCAGGGTTACTACCAAATGAGCTATGAGGCCAGTTGAGTTAAATCAATCAGGACGCATCTAAAAAAAATTGGGGAAGGAACCAGACAATTGATATAATTACTTATATACTTTTTTGTAAATTCATACATATCAACACCCAGACACAGAAAAAATGTCGATGATTGTGTTCAGTAGGTAGGCATGTATAACCATCGCATTTTTTTATTTAATAATACTAATTAAATAAAATAACCTAAATTCAAACACTCAATGTAGAAGACTAGACTAGACTTGAAGCAAGAATGCTAAGAATATTAACATGTTAATAAAAATATATATAATAATAAATATATATATATATAAATAAATATATAATAATAATAAAAATATTAACATGCATAACAGGCTGTACAAGCAAAGCTGACATAATCTTTGCTTGGTCGTTTGTCACGCAGTGAGTGAGTGTAGCTTAGGCCTTAAATGAAAGACGCTGCAGCCCACCGGTAACTATTGTCCCGCCACGCTGAGCGAAATACAGCCGAGCATCAATAACAGGATAACGATGAAACTTTACCCTAAAGCTCAGCCACTGTAGTGTTAGGTTTGGAGCACAACTAACTGCCTAGAACAGGATTTTTGCATACATATATCCCCCTTTCTATCCCTCAGAAAATTTAGTGGATTTTTACATAGCTCTGTCCCTTTTCCAACCCTCACAAACGTATTTTTTTCTAGAAACATTGCCCAGTGAATGAACTGTCAAAATGGTCAACGATTTCATAAACTTTTCTTTCGATTTAAATGTCAGCTTCATTTGAAATAAGAAGGTATAAAATAAAAACACTGGTATACCTGCAGTTGATTCTCCTGCGTTTATGATAATGGCTAGGTACCAAATTGCAGTCGAAAAAGAAACAGCACACTAATTTTACAACAAAGCCCAATATATCATTTCACTAAGTTGGCGCACTACACTAAAATGGCCCGTTTATTCATATGAGAATATGAAAGCTTGTCAATAACAGGTTGTTCCAAAACTGATTATAAAAATTCCAGATACTAATAATATAAGGTGACAAAGTTTAACTCTAGTCATACATCTCAATACTTAACAAGACAAATAAACATAACCTGATCATACATTACGCGTCCATTTGTCGTATGGGTATGAAACCACGAGGCCTGATAAGTGATAATAAGTAACAAGTAAATAACTAAACTCAAATAGAAAGTTATATTTATTTAGGCAGCCCAGTACCCAGTAAAATTTATTATTAACGTTACCAATAATCCTTAATCATGATATTACATTTTTTACTACTTCAGTTTTTATAAGTACAAATTTATAAAATTTATTTAACACGGAAAAATATATATGTTTGAATAGCAATAGTTTCATATATAACAAGTGAATTATAGGTAGTTTAAATTGTACATTAAAAAACGTAAATAAATTAAACATCCTGTATATCCGTAGCTGTGTTATAACTTGTCGCGCGAATCACCTCTCCTATTTTATTATGAATGCACGTACTCCTGCTCTATGGCGTACGGCGCCCGATAAATCTGGTGGCTCCCGCTATAGTGGTACCTATCAATTCTGGGGAAATAATTTAGCAATTGCGCATTTTTTTTTAGCTAGAGCCGAGCTGTTAGTTACAAATAGAAGATTATTTTTAAGTAATTGCTGTCAAGCAAATTATTGGAGCGACTGCCAAGTCGCTCCAATAATTTGACATCAATCCAGCTAAATATAAAAGGCAATAAAAAAAAGCATAAAATTTTCTAATTAAAAATTTATATTTACATGAAATCGATTCTTAAGTAGTAAACTCCAATAAGTCTTCAGTTAATCAAAAATAAAAGACTGGGGTTCTTGTGAAACACTTTGAAAGATTTGACGTTACTTCACCAGTTAGATCTAAAAGAAACATAATACTACGACTATGGTTCAGGAGGCATGTACACAAACACACGCACACACCCACAATAATATACAAGACCCAGCATAAACTTTATGCTTAAGCTGTACTTAGCCTAATTTAGACAAACTATATGCGGATTAGTACGAAACTGACTATTAATGTTGGTATAGAACTAGGTAGCGCGTCGGCAGCTAAGAACATATTTTGGTTAGTAAATGTCGGCCGAAATAATTTAGTATGGCTGTGTTAATTCTATTGGCTGTATTTTAACATTTTAATCCATTAAACACTTGGCAAAGGCAACCATGATTTTTTCCCCTACATTGCTCTTTACCTCTAAATGCGACCGTCTTTGGACAGATCGAGCAAGTTAATTTGAAAAGTTAATTCCTTCGCCTCCCTTCTTTTCAATTCAGGTGATGTTCTATAATGCTAAAAGCAAGCCAACCCGAGTGGGGTGGAATATTAATGAGTAGTTTTTCCAAGAGTGTTAGCTCGGAGTGAGTCCCCACGGGGCGCGTAGTGTCATCTGTCGGCCGTCTTCTCCCGGACAGCTCGCATTACTAACAAATTCACATGATGGAAAATAATACTAACTTTTCTGACTATATTTCTTGTAAAGCAAAACTAGTCTTAAAATATAGCCAACTTACATTTCTTTTATGATTAAAGTTTATAACTTCATAAGCTGTAATGATGATGATGAGAAATGATATAATTAAATATATTTCTTTTAAACATAAATTTTCATCGCCAACTGGGTACGTGATTAAGGTTTTATAAACATTTGAAAACTGTTTAGAAAATATCTAAATCATTTGATGTTTTGTATTACAAAAATGAAAATCGTGTTAGTGCGTTGATTTTTTTTAATAACACATATTTCATATTCCGCTCGTTCTACGTATAGGTACATAGTTATTGGTACCTAAATGAAAGTGTTAAACATTTGTGATTAGAACCAGGGCTCGATTCTCGTGAAATGACGGCAAAGGTTTCTTAAAATTAGCGACTCAAGTGTTCCGAAGGTATGTCATCAAGACAGTTAAGGTTCCAATCTCATAAACAACACGTTAAAATATTGACCAAACAGAGAAATACAGAAATAGTAGAAAAAGTCGAGAAATAATTGTAATTTGCCTAAAAAGATATTTGTTCACATTTTAATGGATGGAAAACCTCATGAACTATCTGTTGCACGCAACTTCGTCCACTCAGTCGACACTTAAGTTTTATAATGTACACTTTTTTACCCCTTGAAAAAAGAGCCAAAATTACTCCTTATAACATCAGCTATCTGCCAGTGAATGACCTGTCAAAATAGTCCAGCCGAAGATTAGCCGGAACAAACAGACAGCGATTGACATAGTTTTTTTACCGAATTGTTTTTTGTCGTTTATACGTACCTATACTATCATAAGCAAAAAATAAAAAGCTGTTATTTAGACATTACAAACATACACTTTCTATTTTATTTATTTGTGTAGATGAAATATTCGTCATACCTATTTAATTTTTACTGAAGTTCAATTTAATGAAGTTGGTAGCTTTTTGGAGTTCTATTAGTCGTGTGTGATACTATGTTATCGCCAATTAAAACCAGTGACCATTGCCAGAAAACTGGCGTGGCCTATATCCAGGTATTCGAACGAATAATATCTCACGATCAACGCTAGGCTCCTGGACTAGAATTCATCCCATTTTCTATAACATGCCAGGTCAACACGAAGGTAGCCTAGTGCATTTAGGAAATTAGATCGCTGCTATGGTAATTAATAGTAGTAAGCCCTCTGTGAGAATCAAGCCCCAGTTCCAATCTCCAAAACGTGCGCATACATTCAATCTGCACTTTTTCGAGGCGGAAGCTTCGGGGCCACCGGAAATTAAAAAACTGTCTACTGAATGTTTATGTACTGAGTTTCAGGGAACAATTTTGATTTCAACATTTTCTAAATTCTGCAGTGTAGTATGAAATGAAAATTTCCTGTTACTGAATAAAAAAAATCTCTCCATAATTGTACCGAATATTGAAACATCTTTGTGTAAGTCACAGGGGTTTGGATAATGTAGATTAACTGAGAAATTGTATCTACAAAAAAAAATTATGAATGAGTATCTGAGAACGTACAGTATTTTGGCTAACGCAATTATATGATTTTAGACGTTATTTTGTAAGCTGACAGCTAGTCAAACTAAAACATATTTTGTCATTAGAACGGGTCCGATTGATAAATGTCCTTATTTTGATCGCAAGTAACGCTTTTCTGCAGTGTCAGTTTTATATGCAGATATTTATTGAGAATATACGCGCAATTATTTTAATTATTTTTAGTTTTGATACCCGTCGCTTGTACCAGAATGTTGTCAATAGTAGTAGTAGTAGTAGTAGTAGCTCATAGACTCAATAATTCTATTTTTTTAAGTATTAAAGCAATAAGATTCTCACTCTAATTTAACCTGTTGCAAGCAAAATAATTGCGAGTATGTGCTGATACGTGTAGACACAGCAAACTCGCTGATCTTGGGTAGGAAATGGCAGTAATTACGTGCGGTCGGGTTAATAAAACTTAATTGTGATCATAACGGGGCGTCACCCCTCGACAACAATGCGCGGACATTGATAGGCGCGCGATAAACACTACGCATTATAATCCTACTGTAATAAAAGAGAAAATGTGCCACAGTCGAGAGGAAATTACAATGATTAAATCTGAAGCGGTTTCAAATATGAACAGAGTACGTAACGAGGCTAAGATTTTCCCAGATTTTGTTTTCGTTACCCTAACCTAATACGAAAAGGTCTCGCGTAATTCAAGCTAAACTAAAGAATTATCTTCGGAGGTCCTCTCTTTGAGAGATTGAGATAAACTAAGGAATCGAGGAATGTAAATAAATGTTATTACCCTATTAAGATGTTATTAAATGTTTAGAAAAATAAACAAACATTTTATGTTCTCACTATCTTTTGAGTTTCACCATCGATAGTGATTTTTAACCGACTTCAGAAAAAGGAGGTGTTTCTTAGTTCGGTTGTAATTTTTTTGTTTGTTATTATACATCATATCTCCGTCGTCCGTCTCTATTTCTTTGAAACGATATAGGTAGCTTCACACTGGTCCCTTTGAAATAGTAAGAACCAGTAGTTTGGTTATTTAATCAAAATAACTGGAAAAAATATGTCATCCAAGTATGAAATAACGAGGAATCATTGAATCAATCAAGAAGTTTTTTTCGGTTCATTAATTATTATTGTGATATTTTGCCTTTCAATATTATCCCAACCTTTCGAACATGTTGCAACATTTGTGGTCACTACGCGACTGAAGAGTGGTGATTCCGTAAATATATAAATAAACATGTGGCAAAGACCGTTGCTGTAATAATATGTTCTAAATGAAATAAAACTCGGAGTCTGTACCACAGGGCCACACGGTCTCTACAGGAGAAGACTCCCACAGTATAGCTATATGTCATGTTGTATTTAGTATTGGATCCAGAATACTGCTTCATATCAGATGTATATAGTACAAGCTACGCTGTTAACAGCTACATGGCACTGTATGAAAATTACACAATTTAAAAACTTTGACCTAATGTGTTCCCCCAGTATTTTCAGATAGTATTCGTAAATAACTCACCAGTGAAACTAGTTTTATATGATTAGGCAGGAACGTGGTACACGGTTATTAGATCGAATTTAACGTGGGTACACGAAGTATTAATTCCATTTCCATAACAGCTTTGGATGAACTTTCGAAATTTTACGTCAGAATCCATGAACTTTATGGGACCCTTTCCATGCACTGTGACGCGTAAGCTTGTCGTTTGGACTGATCATTACATAAATAAGGCAGTAGTTAATGTGGTCCACTGAGGATCCAATCCCGGTTACATTGTGGCCCCGGAGATTAGATAGGCGTGATGATTGGCAAAGTTTGATTGAGCCTCGCAAGAACCCTTTTGCTGATTACGGCTATAGGTAATTGGCGTCTTCAGATTGGATACAACGCTCACAGACCCCCAATCTCGGTAAATAAAGACCATCTATGTTCCGAGTCGGGCGAGTTTATGGCCTTTTTCTATTAGTTGTTGCTTAAGTTTTTGGGAAGTTATTTGGTGAAATATACGATCAATAAGGAAGCATACTTACACGTACATACTATATAATCACGCCTCTAATCCTTAAAGAAGCCATAATTTCCTAATTTATCTTTCATGTATAATCCTATTTAGGCCATTTTTTCATTTTGGGCTACGCAATACAGAAGGGGAAGATTGAAAAGGTAAAAGTTCTCTTTTGCCTGGAGAAGAAGAAGAAAAAGAAGAAGAAAGTTAAGAATGATCGGAGAGCGTGAGTTTTTACAATTGAATATAACTAACATTTTATTCATGCGTTTTGGGAAAGAACTAGTGGATGGCCCAGCCCAACTGATGTGAAGTAGTTACGTTTAAAACTCTTATATGACTTTAAACTTTCAAAATATGGGCGCATCATCGCATCGTGTTGCGCCCGTCTCTCTGAAGATGTCTGAATCATGTGTCTGTAATTTCACAGGCACTCAAAAGTACTTACGATTTGTTTGTAACACAAGCAAATATATATTCGTTATAATTATATGCTTACGGTACTTATAATGGTAATAACATTACCATTCTATTATACCATGATAAATAGTTACATTTATATATCTTCTAATTTGGCTATCTACCCTAGATACTATGCTAACATACTCAGTTTTATAGCCCTTAAGAAAGCTCAATATAATTTAACCTTGTAGATATTCATAGAAATAAGGAAACAAATACGAAACGATGTGAAGCAAATACGATAAAAACAACAACACCCTTGTTTCTTACGTATCATAATCCTATGTTTATCAATGCTAGGGAAGGGATGTGGCAGAAATATTTTTGTTATGCTCCTCGCGTACACTTCGTAACTACCCCTTTTTGTTAAATTAGGTAAACATGCTCGTTGTCTGGATCCAGTCTTCTTAAGTTCAATCTCATATTCGAATGTTTGTATGCAAGTGACAAGGAACGGTAGCATTTATTGACGTCTGTTTCGGGCAAAGGAACAATTGAGAAAATCATCTTTGTCTCAAAATATTTTATTTCATCGTATTTGAGTTCGAGCACACATAAAATATTTAAATAAATTTATGTTCGCTTTGATTAGAATCTGCGACTTTCAGGTTTAAATTCCGTATTCGGTTATTTCGTAAGACTACTCCGTACTACGAACTGCGCTGCTTCGTCACGATTACGACCTAATTCTATATTTAAATTGAAATTATTGCTATTACAATATTAATGTTTTTTTAGTTGACGATTTGAAACTTTTACCATATATTTTTTGTGAACAATTGACGTAATATAAATATAACTTTAAATATTTGCATGCCTAATTTTAAGGTAGAACATAATTGAAACGTTTAATATATTTAAGACCAACAATTGTAACAAAGTAAGTAAGCTAATAAATGTATCTTTATCTTTATCTCCGTTCTATATAGCATAGGCAAGCAGATATACATACCACAACAGTAATTCACCCCAGCCCTCGAGCCGCCTAATTCCTCCAAATAGCCACCAGTTCGCAAAAGCAATGCGGGCCAATTTCTGATATGAATTTGCATCTGTGACTGGACTCGGTCCAAGCTGCCAGCGGCGATGACAGGTGCATCAGTCAGCGCCTAACCACTGCGTAATGCACAAATATATCTACAATTTTTAACCTTGTTGTACACACAAATAAGGCATCATTTTGGCTACACGGTATATCTGAGTCCTTTAAGAA
The DNA here is from genome assembly GCA_947359385.1 of Chesias legatella. NCBI lineage: Eukaryota > Metazoa > Arthropoda > Insecta > Lepidoptera > Geometridae > Chesias > Chesias legatella. The sequence goes on along the minus strand of OX375768.1, from coordinate 3,018,277 downwards.
GAGTTGCAATAGATCAAGCAGTGTGAAGCTGTTATAATATAGATATCTTCATGCACAAGCCTACTCTCGCCTAGCGAAATAGGAGGGGTTTTAATCTACAACGGCAACCCAATCCGATAAGAAAATTGTCGTATGACTTTGCATTTTTGGTTCTAGGCCATGCCAGTTTCTTTATACCTTTTCGCTAACGTAAATAACACATACATAGGTGGGCCACCAGCTCGTTCCGTAACAGTGGCACATAATAAAAAAATATTTTCAAGTAACTTCAGCCAGCCATTGTAAGCCAGGATCAGTACAATTCAGCTAACACGCTCACTATATGCATTCAGCTACTACGCTATACGCAGCGGCTGATTTGGATACTGGCTCTCAAATAGAGCCGCTGGAACCAGACCTTTATAAAATGCTAGTAGCATTAATGCGATAAAGCAATAAACTCCAAGGAAAACATTACATATTTCATGGTTCGTTGCAAGCGGGGCGTCGCGCCCGAACTTTGACAGCCACATGACCCGTGTAACGGCGCCCGAAAATAAAGCTTTGCATTTGTCTCGAGACTTCCCCTTGCTTTATAGATTCATCTGCCTTTGTAGGATTTTATAAAAAACAAGAACGATGTTTATTCTATCCATACGTTGTTTCTATTTAAAGCTTTGCAACTTCTAACTTGTTTTAGCTTTGTTAAGCATACCAACTTAAGTTTAGAAAATTAAATACCGAGACTTCAATAGAAATTCGCTAGTGTTGTAAAAAGATTAGATTTCACAGTTATATTTAATCTACCCAAATCAGTAACAATTATGCTTTCAAATTGATCGAAAATGGAAAGTTGTTCATACATTACTTACTATCTTACTTGTTTACTTACTTACCCATTCATCTACATCTAGTTAAACAGTTTTACGATTGGAAATTCATGTAAGTATCTAAGCGCCTATTTATAATATCGAATGCGTAGTTCTTCTGTATGTTTTCGCATAAACATTGCAACGATGCGAAGCGTTTTTGAGTGTGCGGTGAAATATGTCGGGGCGTAAAATAAGCTGTCACCAGCTAAAAAATGGCGCGTCGGGAGAGCAAGATTAGTTACTCTGGTACGCAATCTGGGTGCAATTACGGAAAGCGGCAGGTTATGACTTGCCATTTTTGTTTAAAGTTGTAAATACGTTACGTTCAATATTATTTGAATATTATAATTTAAGAGCAGTAGAACTCTCGCCAAGTTCGACCGGGGAAGTACTGCATTCGCGTTACTGTGTTCTGGTTTGAATGAAATTACAGGAACATGAGACATTCCACCTACACATTTCAGTTCATGGTTTTTTTTAATATAGTTTCAGAGTTACGGGCGCATACGATGTGACTTGGATATTGTCGTACCTAGTAGGGGAGGATCCTAGTAGCATCGGTTGTTATGGGTCGAGGTTACCACTTAACACCAAGTGGGCCGTCGGCTCGTTCCGTAACTTAATCAAATAACAAAAACTGGCCTTCATAGCAGATGCTCAAGCTAGGGTGAACTTCTTTGATTAAACCGATGTGTATAAAATTCTCAGTATTATGCAACCCTTAGTTTAGTAGCTGCCAAGTTCGTCGGGGAAAGTCTGCCGCCATACCTATTTCTGTTGCCAAGCAATGAAATTACAGGCACATGAGATATCCCACCTTCACGTCTCAGTTACGGGCGCATACGATGCGGCTTGGATCTAGACGTACCTAGATATGGAAGGACCCAAGTGATATTGCTTTTTATGGTCAGAGATTTCTACTTAACACCAGGAGGGCTGTTCTGTAACTTCATTATACGAAAAACCTCTCAGGTATGAGTAGTAGCAGTAAGCCAAATTGACATAATTATTTTGTTGCGTATAATATTTCATAACTTTCAGAAACAATAAAAGCTGTATTTCACTGGAGATCAAGCAACGAACGACAAAACATACCGTCAACACAAAAGCGATGCCGTAGAAAAGTTCTCAGAAAAAAAATCTCTCTGAACTAATTCACAATATCTGTTTTCCCAATAAAGCTTTCGTGTTAAACTGTGCGATAAAATGTGCCTCCCGGCATTTCCCGATCACTCCTATTTATTTAGGACCAAAATAAGTCGTATCGTCCTCTTGTAAATAATTTATTCCAGGGATTTTAGTAAGTACCGGAGCAAACAAGTTCTTTTCCCCTGATTTTTCGCTCGATGTTTGTTGTTTCTCCCGATCGTGTAATCGAGTTTTCTGTTTCAGATCCAGTCGATTCCTCTTGAGATAGTCATAACAAGGTTAGATTAAATATGACGGTTTGTTTTTATAGAGAGCCAATAAGCGCGAATAAACCTATCAAATTTGCAGTTCTCGTATATAACAATGTATTTATTTGTATTGCTCTTAACTATTAACATACGTCTAAAACCGCCGAAGCTCAGTAGACTAGTTATTTCGATAGTAATTGTCACATTGCGCTGTCATATTGGTCATTATTCGTATTACTCGGTCACTATAAATATAATGTCCAAATAATCAGTTGCTTCATAATATATACCTACAAAACTCCCGTTTCTTGGAGGTCACATAAATGATCAAGACAAATTAAATCGAGGACGTCTACTTAAAGAATCGATAAAAGAATTGGTTAATATTGCTTAAGTTATCAGCTTGTTGGCGTTGGAAAAATGTATTGGTATGTATATAACGTGTTACCACTCCGACGGATTCCCTGGAGGCGTGCGGCGACATGACTGTATACTAACTACGACGCGGGCTGCTCTTAGGCGGCGGAGTTCAGCGCTTCGGACACCTTTCGGTGAAATTACAGGCACATGAGACATTCCACCTTCACGTCTCACAGTTACGGGCGCATACGATGTGACTTTGGTCTTGTCATACCTAGTATGGGAGGACCCAAGTCGCATCAGCTGTTATGGGCCGAGGTTACCACTTAACACCAGGTGGGCCGTCGGCTCGTTCCGTAAATGTATTACATAAAAAAAAAAAAAAAAACCTCACAGCTATGGCACTGAAGTCCTACTCAATGCAAGCAACTCTTTTTGCCGCTAAGCAGTGATGCACTCGTGTTGCTGTGTTCCGGTGGAAGGGAGTGGGTGCCGGCGAAATTGCAGGCGCATGAGACGTAACATCCCCGTCTAGGGGTGATGAACGCAACGCAATGCGACTTGAGTCATCTCTTACTTTGGTGGAGAGGACTCGAGTCGTATTGCTGTTGTCTATGGGCGGTGGTTACCACTTAACATCAGGTGGGCCGTCAGCTCGATCTATCACTTAAAAGAAATAAAAAAAACACTGTGGTCTTGTATTGCGTGTTCTATTTCCTCGGAATTAGTAACAGATTTTCGAGATGATGATATATTAGTAAATCCGATTTAGATTTCACTTAAAACCCACAACCAAACCGCAGAACCATAATGAGACAAAAACCTTTTGTCGAATTAAACCCCTAAGTCCATTTTGTTAATGTCGAGTCGCGAAATAAATTCTAAGTTCATCCGTTCCGTTGAAACCACAATAGAGAAATACGTTAGTTACGTTATACTTTAGTAGATTTTAATTTTAAACACAACTGGCACGTTTTCAATGTTTAAAGAGATATTTGTAGCTGATCTGCACTAGGTATGTATTTTAAGAGCAGTAGAAATTACATCAAGGTGGGCCGTGTGCTCGTTCCGTAACTGTATCATGTAAAAAAGTGTATGTTATTCCGTAAGAAAACAACACACTTTCAATTGGTAAATTTATGCTCAAAAATAACTAAATACATTTAACGTTATCTTCAGATTCTTCAACATTGCCTATCCTTGAAACTGCATAAATCCCTATGATATCAGCAAGCCATTGTTTTTAATTAATTTAATTGTGTTCTACGCTTAACAGTTTTTTAGTTGACTGACTGTCAGATGTGCAAACAGTTTAGTTAAATTTAATTTAGTTAAAATTATAATTGTTTATGAGCCTTTGGTTTGGGATACACATACCTAATCTAAGTTAAATTTCAGAAACAGTCAGTGAACCAGGATAAAGACTATTTAATTTTTCAGCCAGCCAAAAGTGTCTGGCGCATACTGAATATGGACAAATTAGGAGCAAATTGCCTTGCAGCGTACAACCCTCATTGCGAATGCGAACCGAATGTGAATATCAAATGAGTCAAGCCACCCATTTGGATCACTCGCCATCGACGCCAATCATTTTGAAATTAATGCCCGCGGTTTTCGTCCGATGACTCTTAATTACTACTGGCTGTATTCATTGTCAATTTCACCTGCATTTCTCCGTTTGATTTGATGCTTTGGCGTTGTTAAATAAGTACTTAAGAATTAGGCATTAATTGCCAAGCTTTGATTAATCAGTTATATCGCCAATATTGAATCAATATGAGGAATGGCGAGGCTTTCTGTAAATGTGCGTTATGTATAAATGCGTCAGTGCATCTACCCCTGTAACTCTTTAGACTTTATTCATAAATGTATTATAAAATTATTGGTAGACTAGCTAATAAGTTTTTGTTTATTCCGGCTGAAAAAAATAATACCGTTCACAGACTAAAAACAAATTGAGAAAATCTTTCCCTTTATTTTTTATATAAATAAGACCATAAAATAGTATAATAATATTATTATTATTGATGGACATTTCACACAGCGCCATCTAGCCCCAAAGTAAGCTAAGCATAGCTTGCATCATGAGAACCAGACAACTGATATAATACTTATAAGCACTGCAATATACTATTTTAAATACATATAAGGGCCCTGCCTGAAAACCAGCGCTGCGCTCTCTTTTAGTGTGCAGCACTATGCTGAGACAGGGACCCTTTTTGCCAACTCAACACATCAACTGCCTACTCCTACGTTATGAGTTGTGTTTAACGTTATTGTTTTTAGTTTTAGTTTTAGTTATTAATATGTGTTGTTTTTGTAAAATAAATACTCTTTCTTTCTTTCTTTCTTCTTTCTTTCTAAGGCATATCAAGACCCAGACACAAACATCTATGTTCTTCACAGAAATGTTTGTCCTGGGTGGGAATCGAATCCAGGACCTACAGCGCAGAAGGCAGGTTTACTACCAACTGAGCTGAGCAACGCCAGTGAAAATGATATGGTAATGGCAAAATTATAATGAGCAAGGTTTTATAACAATAGATTATGACATTGCACAATGCGAAATATTAAAACACAAGCTATACGAATTGAGTTTACCCAAACCACGGAACATTGATTCTGTTCCGTCGAAAGGCAAAACACAAATGAAAACAAAAACGATAAATCCTTTGGGACATTATAATAGTTGGCCGGGAAACTTATGCCATTGAAAGGGACACCGTACAGTCTTGGCTATGTCTCCGGCAGATTGAATACTTTTCAATAGTGTTGTACTAACCTAGAGTTTAAAAATGAGTTGTGCTATAATGTTTCTAAGTGATCAATTGTGGCGATCAGTTAGCAGCTACGGAAGGATAGCGAGAGATATAAATTTACTGTAATGCGATTTGGAATTGAAATACGGACTTCCGTAAATTCCGTATGCCTTATTGTAATTGTGTGTGGATCTATGGGTCTGAAATAAATGATTTATTATTATTATTATTGCATTCGGGATTCGCAATATAATCAAACGATTGTTCTAGTGAGAAATTAATCGGGTTTTATTAATTTCAGTTTAAATATGTGAATTTGAATTTGCAATTAAAAAAGGTCAAAACAATAGTTACGTAATAGCTCTTAGTATTTATATTAGTATTTAGTATTCTCTTATTTCTTAATTAATTTGGACTATAAAAAGGAATATAGAGTGTAATGTTTGCATGATGATGCTGAAATTAAACTCGACATTATGTTTTGTAAATAATTTAAAAATGATTCTTAACATATACGGATTAGACCAGAAAGTTACAGCCTCATTTATTGAATGCATAGTGAAGCCCTCATTGAACTCCGTATCCTTCTTTTAATAAAATAGATGTCAACTCCGTATCCGTATATCCATATATTTTCAGCACTTCACTATTAAGACAAGCCGGATAAAGGGTCTATTGTTATTCACCCCGGAGTGCGGCGCGGTGTGACAAACTATTTAGACACCCTCAAGGCCGCTCTGATTGTTTTTAGCCGGAGGATACCTCATTTAAATATTCGTGACGATGACATCTTAGATGTGCGGGGGCTCACGGAGTTTTGAAACATAGTTTTAGTTTAACTCATTGATTTGAGTTCGAATCGTGTTTCAAATAGTATAATTTTATGTCTAGTTCATCTTATTTGAGGTTGCTTTATGGAATAAGTTTTATAAGTTAGTCTTTGGCTATATTACATAATTTTCTTCTTAAGTTATCTCGAATATTATATTATATATCTTTTAAGAGGAGAAGAATATCATAAGAGTGTATAATGCACTTGAGACCATCTTTGATTTCATCTTTACCCTTAGAGAGTAATATAACTAAGGGCATGATCAAGGGAACAATATGACATGTCTGAAATCTTCTAATACCTAAGTAGGGGAAGTCTCAGTTGGTATAACTTTTGTTATCAGCACAGTTTACCGCTTAACACTGTGCTCTTTTCGTAACGTAATCACATAAAATAAAAACACTACAAAGACGATGTTTTTCCGCCAACCTTCGAAAAATCGCCATTTTTTTTGGACTTATAACCATGGTTACTAGCCGGTTGTATAGGAAGAATAATCCTTTGAAATAATACAACTTACGTGAGAATAGTAAACCGCGACAAATCCTTATATAAGGTTTAATGTAAGCGGGTTGATCCCCGTTTAAAGCTGCACTACACCTGCACTCGACGTGGCCCGCCAAATCCTGTGACCCATATACCCAGATGCTCTGTTTTGCCTTTGTAAATTATGTATACACGGAAACTGTACCGTTTTATCTCAAACAATAATTATTTGACTAAAAGCGGTTTTTTAGATAATAATATTTTCGATTCTTTAATGAATGAAAATTGTTTAGTTTATACATTACAAAAGTTTAATTTTGTAAAAGTTTATTATGTCGGTGAGATGGTGCCGGCATGCAACGACATGGCAACATTACGTGTAGACGCGTTACGATATTTGAAGCGCAAGCAAATTGCAGTATTTAAAATCATGTCCTTGAATTTCTAGACAATTACATACTCATTTTATACCTACGCCAATTACGCCGAAATTGTTTTTTGTTATATGATAAAATTACAGAACGAGTAGATAGCCCACCTGGTGTTAAGTGGAAACCTCTGGCCATAACGAGCAATACGATTTGGTTCGCCCCTACTTAAGACCCAAGTCGCATCATATGCGCCCGTAACTCTGAGACGTCATGGTGGAATGTATCATGTGCCTGATTAGTCACTTTAGGCGTGGAGAGAATAAACATACAGACGTGCAAACTAACTTTCACATTCATATTATAATATTTGGTATAATTGGGATGTTCCTTCATTTTGATTTTAGGATATAGGATACAGGTTTTCTTTGTTTCTCCTTTTTTTATTTATTATGTTGGCAAGGAGAATCAATTATTCTTTATCTTTATTTTATGAGGACCATTTATCTCTTAAACAAACTATATAGGTGTTTGGAAAGCCTAAACTTGATAATTAAAAGTAATTATAAGCTTAATTTCTACATTGTTGGTAGTTAAGAAGATTCACGATCCGCCAACGCGATCATTTGCCTCTTTTCGTAAATGGGAATGAATTATTAGTTAGAATAGACAGTAATAAGATGTTCAACATTGTTTTTATACTAAGTAAATTGCTTAATAAATAGCCTTTAAGTAATTCCTAAGTATATATTTCCTTCCACAAACTATAATTTTATCCATTTGGTTGACTGTTCCGTAGCTAAGTCGATAGTTACCCTGTCTGCAAAGGGATTTTGGGTTTGATTCCTGGCGGAGACATACTTCACTCTCTACTTGCGTCACAGGGAATCCTAGAACCCTGCACTAATGAGTATAATTTAATTATTTACCCAGTTAATATCCTAACATAAAACGTATTGACATATTAATTTTTCAGGGTAAACCATGAAGTAAGGGTAAGCTATCCATTATCGTTTTTTCCTGATACAATAACAACCTTGAGGATTGAACGCTGTGGCAAAAGCGAGTAACAATGACGGTTATTGAAATCTCTACGAGACAGCTACTGAACCCAATGGTATAAGCCCGAAAGAAAGAACGTTATTGGATAGCCCCCTAAAATAATTTTTTCACAGTACTTTTTGAGTTCCGTGGACTATTAGTACTAGTTAAGCGTACTACGAACTTGCGTTGAACGAGGGTGCGTCTACGACATAGCTACGAGCGCGCTACGCAGTCCCGGCCCTGACTCATGCCTCCTTCCGACTGCGACGTACCCTTATTCTGTAACTTAATATTTCATCGCTCATTCGCATGATCATTATGAAAACTGAATAACACCAAGAAAAATATGAACAAGATCTTATAATATTTAATTGTCTTTTAACTGTGTTAATATTATATTAATTATAAACCATACATATACAAGTCTATACATTTACGTGCTGTAGAAATTCCTGCTGGAAATAGTGAACGTCAGCTCCGACGCGTGAAGGCTAACATAATTACTTTACTTTTTATGTGATTTAAGTGAAGAAACGAGCTGAGGGCCCACCTGATGTTAAGTGTTAACCGCCTTCCACAGACAACAGCAATACCACTCAACTCCTCTCCGGTACGAGATGACTCAAGTCGCATTGCGTTGCGTCCATCACCCCGAGACGGGGATGTTATGTCTCATGCACCTGCAATTTCGCCGGCACTCACACCCTTCCACCGGAACACAGCAACACGAGTGCATCACTGCTTGGCGGCAGATTACCAGGTGTGGTGGCAGTACTTCTCCGGGCGAACTTGGCACAAGTTCTACTGCTACTTTGGGTTGCTCCGTTCGCACCACCTGGGGGACACGTGTAGGGATTCAAAGGGCTATCACCAACGGACGCAAGCAACATGGCCCCCCAAAAGTGCTCGAGAGGAGCCTCTTTCAGGCGCACTTTAATCCCTTCACCACACTGGTACGAGAGAAATTGACATTGACAGAAATAGTGGTAGTAGGTTATTAATTGACTCAGTTGTGTTTCACAAAGCTAAATGTCGTTCCGAATTACTTTGTCCATCCAAAATGCAATATATCACGATTATCCCGAATGTAGGTCGTCTTCAGAGTAAGCCCGCGTGGAGTCCTCCTAATTACGGCATGTCACCGACACAGCCGTGATTGATTGTAACACTAATATCTGAGACAACGTCCCGATAACTGGCGTGTGGGACAATACGCGAGACGTCTTGCTTTTCCTCCTATTGGACCCTTTGTTATTGTTTTGGGACAGAGAAATGCTTTCGTTTTATGTAGTTAAAGCTACGTTTGTACGGGGAACTATCATTGACCGGCCTCACAGCTTATTTGGTTGTGACTCTGCCTTCTGCGCTGTATAGGTCGTGGGTTAGATTCCTACCTAGGACAAACATTGATGTGACGAATATACATGTTTGTTCTGTCTGGGTGTTAATATGTATTTATATGTATGTATTTACAAAAAATAGTATAAATCTGGTTCCCACAGTACAAGCTATGCTTAGCTTAGTTTGGGGCCAGATGGCACTGTGTGAAATGTCCACCAATATTTATTTATTTATTTTTCACCGATTTATTCACTCCGTATGATGATGTGTTTACATTGTAAGGGAACAGGATTATTGTCGACAAGTGTGAGCAAATAGGTTTTAATCTACCACGGTGCCCCAGTTCGGATTGGCACATACCACACGGCTTCGAATATGTTGTCAATGGATATATTGTCTTACGTACGATGTTACCGGCTTAGATTAGAGCGAATGCGTTTAATCTACCACGGTGGCCCTAGTCCAGATTGGCATATGCCACATGTCCTCAAATATTATCATCTCAAATTTATACAGGCTTAATTTACAATGAATTGGTTTTAATCTACCACGGTGGCCACAGTTCGGATTGGCAAATGCCACATCTCCTCGAACATATCGTCTTAAGATGTTGCGGCTTAATTTAGAGCGGATGGATTTTATTTAATCTACCACATGGGCTCCATCAGGATATTCCTGGTTATGTGACAACATATATATATATATATATATATAAAAACATGGGGAGAAACGTCTTCATATATAATTAGATTATAATTAGAAGTCAAGCCTTCCAAAACATTTATTCCATTAAAAATAAAGCCAAAATCTGTTCATTATATACGGAGCTGATAATTTGGATACGTTGTCAATAGTATGCGAGTTACGTACGGTGCAGTATAACTTGATTGGAGTTTATACCCCGTATGACGTAATATCTGTATAAAGTTAGCGGTCTCGATACTTGGAAGTCACTGCTACTACAAAGTTCTCGATTACAACTTGTCAGCAACATACCCGTAATAGTGCAGACAGCTGAGCGGTACTGAATGAGGACTCTACATTGGAAGGTTACCGGTTTGAACTCGGAGCAGGCTTGCGACGTTTTTAACGGTTGATACATATACAAGTATGCTTATTACTTCGTTCTCACAGTAAAAACAGCATAATTCAAAACAAGACTGATTTCCGCCTATTATTAGGAGACAGGTAATAATAATTCCTACATGTGAGTACTCGTGTTAATTGTAGGTATGAGGAGCTGAGTGGTGGAGAAAGTGCCAACCCACAAATTTGAAAGTTAGCCAACTTGGTTGCGGCCGCCCCGCTTTTCGCTCCTGCCAGGGTTCAACCGATGCGCGCCCTATTTAGTATTCAGATACATTCGTACGCAATGCACTTTACTTAATGAACCATTCAACTTAAATAAAAGTGGCTTTTGTCTAGTCGAGTCTAGCGAAATACGCAATAAAGTGGTGAAAGAAAATAATGCAGCATTTATGAACACGCAACGTACGACGCGAGTGGATAATTTTCAGTACGGTAGTAATCAATTTAACTGCTACTAATTGTGTGGTTCGCGCGAACCAGTGTGATGAAAGGATTAAAGTGAGCCTCAATCAGGCTTCTTTTGTGCAAGCATATTTTCGACTTTTTTGTTCTAGCTCATGCCGATTCCCTCACAAGGTTTTCTTCGGCATTCTCAGGGCGTGATATCACGCACCAAAAGTTAATTTGTGGACCTCTCGATTTGAACCAGTGACATGCAGCGATGTGAACTCTCTACCACGGGGCCACCATGCTCAACTAATTTAACCGCAATTTAAAACATCCATCAGATTTAAAGAAATCTTTACATGCTTTCGATAAAAATATTACAAAGTCATATTTTTGTCCGCTCTGGTACACAGGTAGCCAACACATTACGTAGCAGGGAAATTTGTTTTCCACAATAACTTTCCGAGATAGCAATTTGTCTGCTTTTCTAATTTAGGTTTGCACATTAAGCTCAAGGCAAAACGACCAAAAGATAGTAAATGTGTTGCAACCTGAGCAAAATTTAGTTGTTGGTGTCTGCGTTCAAGCAAGCGAGGCGACTACATACCCTACGTCTACGTACCTATTGGGGCCTACCACTACCTCTTTAAGGGTATTGCCTCCTGTGTCCTTATGTTTTTTATTTGTTTTTATATAAACAGGTCATTATTCAACAACTTGGTGTTTTTTTATTAATAATAAACTGTTGGTTTTTATACTCAAAATACTCTAACTCAGATATTTTTTTGAAGTTTTGGCGGCATTGACGTCAAGCGTCTACCACGGGACCCCATTATTAAATCTACACCGTTTACTCAAACGGATGAGCAAAATTGTATTATGATGCATTAAAAAAAAGCTTTTTTTTATTCTTGGGACAAATCTGGTTCACACTTGACTAGTGTTTATTATTTGTAGTTTTAGTTTCAGGTTAGCACTACAATTACACTGTTGTTTGACGCTTCTCTTTATTTGTATTTACTACAATAAAGAATTTATAAGAAAAAAACGTAAAACACGTTAATTGTATAATAAACAAATCAAAATAAATAATGTCCATTACAATAAAAATAACATTTGATACCTTCATCCATTTTTGATATTAATTTGAATTTAATTGATGAAATTCAATTAGATTCAATTAGAGGGTCCAATTAGAAATATTGGGGCTGAGTAACATCCACATCTCTGGCATTCCCGTCTGTCCAACCATGTGACAAACATTCTGTATATAAGGGTAGCTACCACTACTTCTGTCTCTGTCATTGTTTAATAATGACTATTATTTTTCTTCATTACGGTCTTTTCTGGCTCACGAATTACTCGATAATTTGTTTATTTATTAGAACTTCATATATATATATATATTTTATGTAATACATTTACGGAACGATCCGACGGCCCACCTGGTGTTAAGTGGTAACCTCGGCCCATAACAGCCGATGCGACTTGGGTCCTCCCATACAAGGTATGACAAGACCCATGTCGTATAAATATAAATGAGGTATTGTGCAGCTTAAGATCTAGGTCTAAAAAAATACGCTTATAAACATTATTTACCTGCACTAGACTTCCCTGTCTCAGGTGGCATATCCACAGTGATGCATTACACAAAAATCCAAGACCCGCGTGCTTATCACTTATATGCTTACCCGGCCACAGTACGGGACCCATCGCTTCTAATCCAAGATCAGGTCCAACTTAGCTTCGGAGTTGTCATACTAAGTTTAAAAGAGATGGTGGTAGCTCCCAGGTGCCAGATAATTGATGTAATAAATCCTGGCGTGTTACTGCAGAGTTGCGAGGTCTCCGTTTAGGATCAAGGCGAGAGGTCAGAATACTATATGCTTCTCTAATATTAAGATGCAAGTTCTCTTGTCTTGGAGCAATGACGATAAATTTTAAATCACTTTCCGTATCCGTATCTATATCAGCGAGAGACAATGACCGTTTAATCTACCACGGGTGCCCAATCAGTACTGATAGATACCATGAGGCTTTGATTTTTCTCACAATGTTGAGGAACGATTGCCTCAAAACGGTGTATGACGCCATCCACCGTGGAGATCCATATCTAGCAATATATAGTATATTTATGTAAATAGTAAATTTAGTATTTAAAAATTAAAATTCACGTACATGTTTTAAATTACTTGCTTTTAACTCCATAATGTGCTCATTAGTCAAATATTTCTCGGGCAAAAGACTATTTGAGTGAAACTTATCATCACATTAACTATCTCAAAAATGTTTGATCAACGTTATCAATAGTTCGTGTGCACGAAAAGAGCCTCATTGAGGCGCACTTTAATCATTTGAACACATCGATTCGCGAGAACCAGTGAAACGATTAGTATAATAGTTGTTCAGATTTGGTTGACTGTCTTTATAATTCTTAAGGCTGTCTAATAGGAAGTGGAAAGTCACAAAAACGTTAAAATCAAACAGCTACGCTCCCGCTGTTTCAATAAAATGTAAAAAACTTTATCTCGTGTTATGAATCGCCATATTTCTTCCGGTGTTCATTCTTCAGTCGGTTTCTTATCGCGCGACAGTTTTCATGAATATTTTGAGCGAAACATTTTCATCCACAATTAGTATTTTAATTTTCACTTTAAATATCAAGATGTGTGTTCAGGTACTTGGTGACTACAGGCAAACCAGACAATTCAGTATTTCCCTGTGGCGTGAAAAAAGCGTCTCCGTTGAGCTATCTGGTTTGCGTGTAATTTAAAATATACGTATTTTAATATATTTATGGTTATAAAACCTTTAAACCTATAAAACGAGGATAAGAGATCCTGTTTGGCCACACTGATTTTAACTGATTTGTTTATTATTATCTGTTGCTAAAATCAGTGTGACCAAACATAATAATTGAAGTAAGAATAAACATTAATTTATGATCCACTTAGAAAAGCAACACTTGTGGGACCTAAGAACCTTGACGCTTTTTTGAAGATTTGTACGGAAATAACTGCATTTTTAAAGTACATAGCCATCAATAAGTTAATTAATAGGTTCAATTATTAATGGTTTTTATTTCAGTGCAATATTTGTTCATTAAGAATTTATTATTTTGATTGTCGTTATGTTGTTGCTAATTCTGGGAATGGAAATAGCCACAGTAAATGATTTCACCCCTTATGTATGTAAACACTCACAACAAAATAAGGAGTTTGCTTTCGCAATACACTTCTAGTTCTATCCCACTGTAAAGAAAAAATTACTCCCTATTTATTTAAGTACCTGAACCGTAATTTCACTAAATTTTGGAATAATGGCGAGTATTTTAAAAAGGAAAAGTCCTTAAAGTGGCTTCTACCGGGCCTCCCACCTTTTCCTACCTAAGGGTTTGATTCTTATCATAATCAACGGAGATTTCCAAGAGAAGTCACTTCAAAAATGTTCTCTATTCAATGCTAATATACGGTATGTTTCTGATGGTGGAAAAATATATGCCACGGCACAGAGAACTACTGAAACTAACTTGAAATTGCTTTTTTACTGATTTTATTTAAAGTTTTTTGTACAGAATACAATTCTTTTATATTCATATATTTTTTTTTATTTGTACTAGTATATAATTTTGAGTATAATGCTCAAACCTATCAATCAGAATTCCGCAGGGCGCGATCATATCTTCCATTCCTATCCATGAGGGGCTTGGACACACTTAACACGGCTTTGTTAACCATCTCACAACCCTGAGAATAAATAGAATCTGCAGGTTGTTCTTTGAAATAATTCATAACATATGTGTATTTTTTTGTTGCAAGAAACTTTTGTTTGATTTCATAAAGAAATTAATGATTTATTTGGGCTAACGTAACTAAATGTCAGTTTATCTTTAACTATATACACATATTTCTCAGATAACAAGCGATGAAACACTAAAAGACGTGCCGATAGATTTTGAAAACTTCCTCAAAAGCTTGGGATCAGCGGTGTACAAATACAAGGCGGCACGGGTCCGGTCCGGGGCGGAGACCGGGGCCGGGGCGGGGGTGGGGGCGCGGGCCGCGGGCGACAGACAACGCCACCATGAATATTCAAACGCTAGCATCACGCTGCCAACTAAAATTTCAATGAGAAACGAAGTCAGTAAGTTTTAATTTCCAACATTTTACAAAAACTATTTAGCCAACTATAAAGTTACAATGTTTCCAGGGAATATTTCAACAAAAAGCCGCTTTGAGAGACGTGCTAATGATGAAACTCGTTTCGTATTACGAAAATAAATACAAAATTACCGATAGCATTTCGGCGACTGATATTTCTCTTCAGCGCGAAAATTGCAATGAAGCCGATGCACTCAATGAGATGAAACGAACTGAAAACACACGGAATAATTTAAAATCAGTGAGTAACCTCTCGTTATTGTGTACCTACGTGAATATATACTATTCGGAGTAGGTTTTGTATGTTGGCTCTGTTTCATTCTCAATTTATAGACAATCACATAATATTAATTTTACTGACCATTACGGTGGAATTTATAAGGTTTTGGTACAATGCTCTTGTAGAGGGCGTTGTATATAACTTGTTGAACCTGTGTCTCGCCTTCAGTGTGGCAGATGTCCAGATTGCCCCTCACAGTGAAATAATAGATTAATTATCTACTGCTTAACCATACACGCTAATCAAAACCAAGTATAACCATGTATAGCTAGACCACAGAAATGTGGGGTCTCTTCTAATACAGGTTTCTTTAAACTTAACAGAAGAATTACCAATCCATCATAGCGACAACATTATAATTCAAATAAATAACTTTTGTTTGTTTGTTTTGTTTGAAATATGAATATATTTTGCCTTTCTCAACTAAATTTCGGTCATATTTCGTCACAGGGAAAGACAAAATACTTTAGATGTAGTAATTATTTATTGATTATTTTAAACGTTTCAGAAAGATAACGAGATAGCGTTGGCAGAAGAAGTGTTAATAGCATAGCCTCTTCAATGCAGTCAACGTTTGGTTCTTCATTGTCTACATACGTATCCTAAGGTAACTTGCAGTCAAAACTACAAAAAATATGCACCAAAAACGATCTTATATACTTTCTCCAAGTTTATATTAACTTAGAATCTATATATAAATAGGCAACTACAAAATATTTAGGGTACCATTTTCTTTTTGCTTATGAATTTTTTCCACCATGTTTATTCAACTATGTATTGTATATAATATGTACTATTATATATATTGTATATATATATTGTACTACTTGGACGAACACTAGTTAAATATAAATCTGGTGTGTAATTTAAGACCATCCTATATGAAAGGTCGTTTTCGACAATTTTTCCCCAGATTGGCTTTCATTGGCGCTTGTTCAACGACGCGAAGGAAAATACACTCTTGGGGACAACTCCATCTGCACTAAATGTCATCTATCAGCAAGATGTCGGGTTTTTCAGCTAAAAAACTGTCCTGCAGCTCTTGGGAGCATAAAATTCCAATTTCATGATCCATTTCATCCATTCGAGTGCGAAATTTGATGGTGCAAATATTTATAAATTAGTCATGCTCCACGCCCGCGCCGCTTCATAAAGAACATGTATAATTTTATTCCGTGAACTCATAGGTTTGTGTAACATGTGACAGTTTAATTAAATCCAGTCGGGTTGTTTGCAACACCGCACATTACATTACATGTAACTTTGTTCACAAATAATGTTTACACCATTCAAATAGACGTCCCCTGCGTAAATACTTTTGTAACTTAGTCCATTAAAGAAACTCGACACATTACCATAACACAAAGTGTTTGTTTGATGTTTGCCGCGATGAACGAGACGGTGTACTCGGGCCGTAGGTAACTGAGGTAAGTACGTACTTGAAGAAAAATATAAACTCTCTCCCCATTATTTTGACGAGCCTATTTAGTACAAATGTTGTAAGTTTTCTTTGAGCAGTAACGTTTATTTTAGTTGTGCTGTTAACCCTGCGTGAGTGCCATAAAACGTGGAGTCGCGTGTTTGACCGAGGGGCCATCGTAAAATGCATCATAAACTGAGTCATAAATTTATAAAATCGAAGAACGTTGAAAACCGATTCAAGAACATTTCTGCACGTATCACCTATTATAAGAAAATAAAGCATCTATAAAAGCTGATTGTACATAGTTCTGCAATAATATTGTTTTGCCATTTGAAAAGGCTAAGAAAGTCGTCCAATAATTGGCAAAACGCCGGCAAAGCAAACGAAAAATCTATCTGTATCAGGCACGCTGCGGAAGATCCGAGTATTCGGGAAAATTTTAGAAAGCGTTCTGTATAGTAGCCTGGTAACTTCTTTCTATAACAAGCAATACGAATATTACTACTATTCGACTCATTGCTTCTCTTGAACCAATGTATTGAAAGGATTAAAGCGCACCTCAAAGAGGCTCCTTTCAAGCACTTCTTCGAATTATTAGTTCTAGGACATCTCCGTTCCTCACGATGTTTCCCTTCACTGTTTTGAGAACGTGGTATTTGCACATAAATCTTTCAATCGATACTCATAAAATAAGCTCAGCGGTGCACGTCGGGATTTGAACCAGTGACCTTCGGATTGAAAATTGGGGTCAGTAACACAGGGCCACTACCCTCTCTATCGATAATATGATAGTACGACTATGATAATTTAGTATGATAAATGAGCAAAAAACATTAGTTTTATTCATATCATACAGACATGTTTACGTACAAATATAACATTATATATTTTCGCGCCATTAACAAGTGTTGATAAGATAACCCTACCCTGCCGGTGATAAATGTATTTGAAATGGAAAACCCTCCCCTGCGAAGGTATACTTGTATCAATGGTGTTTCATCGTGTTTCCTATAGTACGATCTCATGGCGGAAATAAACCCATCCGGAAAATGAATAGACTGCACTTGTGCGTGAGGGTTCCAATGTGTAGGGTTGGAGAAATATATTAACTGGGAAAGCCGGTTGCCACTCATATTATTTACCGCAAAATGTGTCTAATACTAATTTTTAACAAAACCTTTAACTATATAGATAAAATCATTTTTTATTTCATTTATTTGTAAGTATTTTGTAAGTATCACAGACATTTAATTCTTTAACTAGTCGTTTTTGGTGCGTTACATTTCTATTCATATTTTCTTCTATTCATACATGCTGAAAAAAATAATGTATTTAGAAATTTATTTATTTCATTATTTATACGATAAATTTTGATGTCGAAAGATGAGGCCAAACAAAAGCACGCGTCTGTGTTCACCAACAACACAACTGAAAAAGATGCAGCACATTGGAGCGTCTGAAACAAGCTGGACCAACCTGCTTAAGCCATGGCGATGTAGACGCTAAAGTAATGTCTGCCATTGTACCTCAAAGATTATTTTTGTCGTCTAGAAGCCTGAAACCGTCATCATAGTGATATATAATTATCATTCATAGTGTCTCAAAGAGCCACAAGTGCCAATCATGCTCATTTGGCACTAACCTAAAAAATAACCAGAGATATTTATTTTAAAGGACATGACCGGCTTTATGGAAAATGTTGTCAATTCTAGGGCAGCCCTATATATGACCAATGTTTTAATAACTTTAAAATTCAAGTAACGAATGGCCGCTTTTACCCCGCCTCTGATAGGCACAAAATAATGTTCATAACATGATAGATTATTTTTCAAATTTCACATAGTAATTGAAAAGTTTGCTTAGTGTTAAATTAATTGATAGTTGTTTGAGTGGAAAATGGAAAGTGAATTTTTTGTGACTGAGGTTTTAGAACTAAATGACAGCTAAGTAATTATAAATATGATTAAAAAATCGATTCGAACCATCCGAGCAACTGTTTGGTTGGGATTTCACATATTACTTAAGTGCAACTTGAGTCTAAATTGAAGTCACACCACATTGCGCTCATAAAAGGTGATTTAGTCACTAAGAGTTTCGAATGAGAAACTCATATGCGATTCTTGCTCTCCGAACAATATCTTATTCAGTTTTTCTTGTAACGGTTAATTATATCGTAATCAACGAATATACACCATGTTTAACGTTATCGTGTAATTAAACTCCTTTTTTATTCGAATAAGTTACGGAACGAGCAAGATGGCCCACCTGATGTTAAGCGGTAACCTGAGTTCGGAATAAAAGCGAAGCGTCTTAGGTTTTACCGTAATTTTGAGACGTGAAGGTGGACTTTCTCAAGTGGCTGTAATTTCACCGGCAACCGCACCTTTCAAGCCAGAACACAGTAATACGTATGCGTTAGGCACCTACTGCTTGGCGGCAGAAGTAGGTAGCTTTGATGGCAGTATATGCCCGGACGAACTTAGCACAGGTTCTACTGCCTTCTTCCTGATATTCAAGCAATTCGACGTGTCTAAAATCTTGGAATGTCTCGTGTGCTTGGACATATCGATAACATAAAACTAGTTATGTCACTTTTACGCCAGTTCACGTATTATTGTAGACATCACGAATTACGTTACAGAACGTAATGAAATTCAATGATTGGAGTACACGCGATCTTGCATGACATGGGCCGCAATGTCAGGCGCCTTCTAACTAACATATTCCTGGCCCGACATAAGTTTTATAATCCTTAATGGTAGTCCTCGAAGCTCAAACAAGGCTCAGTAAATACGATACTTGAATGCGTTAAAGTCGATTGTACTTGTCATTTTATGAGTTCGCGATTTGATCTTTTGATTTGCTGGGCCGAGTAAAAAGCAATTTTGATGTCATAAATGGTTGACGGCCGGGATTTGGGATGAATTGTGTAATAACTCGATATCGGGATTTATTAATTCCGAGTAATGAAATAGCTAGTTATGTCTTTATAAATAAAATAATCTTGTATATTTAATATACAAGATTATAATATAAATGATATTAACGAAAGTAATTAGCAACATAGAAAACATGGGGAATTAGTTGGCTAATATATACCCTATAATTAAAGGTATAAAAGTACTGTAATTGTCGATTAGTAGGATAACAGTAAGTTTCCACATACTACCAAGAAAACGAAAAAATAAAGTATTTCGACTTGATGGAAAAAAAATCATGTTACCATCTTGTAAAACCACTATGGAACATTTATTAATACCATTACATTCATGGAATATTCACGTTTTGCATTTAATAATAGTTAACGCTCGAAAAAATGGATTTCGTTTCGTCAGTTTAAGTTTGTCAAAGAAAACCTTGATAAATTAAATCGAAACAATTTAATTTTTCTACTTTCTAGGCGGTCATTTAGTATGCTTATCTGAATGTTCGTGTTAATCAAGCTGGGCTCAATCGATCAACAGCTATTGTTAGCCTTGTACTTCATTTTAGAATTTGTTTGTTAAGGGTTTACAGAAAAATACCGCGAATTGTTCCGTTGCGTACACAGATTCAAATAAGTTAATACAATCATTCACATGATCACCCGTTATATCCTTCTTCGAGCAGTAAAGGAATCAGCGTTACAGTGGCAATGTCACTGTCATTTATCAGTCACTGTCAGTGTGTCTCAGTTGTCATCCGCCTGGTTATGGATTTATTCTGTTTTTGAACGCAGTTTTTAAATGATGAATATAAAGATTTAATGCAAAATTTCAACCCGATCGGGTTAAAATTTCCAGGCTGTTCGAAAAAATGTCATAGTAAATCTAGAGGGAATCCGATGGTCTATTGAAAATCCAAGATGGGCGATTCAACAAGCCGGCTGACTTGAAAATTACTTCGATTTGGTACTGTGTGCTGTGTACTATGTACTGTTTGCTGTTTGCTATGTGCTGTGTAATGTGTGCGCCGTTCTACCATTGCTCAGTTAAGAGCAGTAGAACTCTCGCCAAGTTCGTCCGGGGAAGTACTGCCACCATGCCCTTTTCTGCCGCCAAGCAGTGACGCATTCGCGTTACTGTGTTCCGGTTTGAAAGGTGTGGTTGCCGGTGAAATTACAGGCACAAGAGACATTCCACCTTCACGTCTCACATTTACGGGCACTTGGGTCTTGTCATACCTAGTAAGGGAGGACCCAAGTCGCATCGGCTGTTATGGGCCGAGGTTACCACTTAACACCAGGTGGGCCGTCGGCTCGTTCCGTAAATGTATTACATAAAAAAAAAAAAAGTTACTATATAACTGAAAAGTGCAGGTAGTCGGCACATACAGCCTTGAGTCCTTCGCCTCAATACTGACCCTAAACTCCCGTAACTATCACAAACCTTAACATGTTATTTATTTTATAGAGAGCACATAGAAACATAGAGAACAAGTACATACACTGATCTAAGTGAGTAAGTTAAACACAAATTGAATAGGATCCGAGCACAATCGTAGTTGATCAGATGCTTCGTAAGGCAAACTTGTGATATTTGTCCGTTGCATTAGTGGATTAGCTCTCATATCTGCGGAGCCGATATTTCTGGTGTTCGTCCAGCGGTAGAATTAATCAGCTTGCGGCCGATGCCGGAATGAGCAATTTCTCTCCCGAAAGGTGCTGGTACACTTGACTCGTCCTGAATTTCAATAAACAACTTTGCCTTTTTTTTATGTGATACAGTTACGGAACTCGAACCATAAGTGCTAAGTGGTAACCTCTCCCCACAACAACCGATGCGACTTGGGTCCTTCCCTACTAGGTACGCCAAGACCCAAGTCGCATCGTTTGCACCCGTAACTCTGAGACGTGTAATGAAATGTCTCAGGTGCCTGTAATTTCACCGGCAACACAGCTTATAAACCGGAACACAGTAAAGCGAATGCGTTACTGCTTGGTTGCAGAAATGAATATGGTGCCAGTACTTTCCTGGACGAAATCGGCATGAGATTACTGCTCGTAAAAATACGTTTGGTATATATTTATATTTACTAAAACCTTAACCTAAAGACTTAATAACGAAATCCCTATAAAGTTCCTGATTGTGGTGGGTGGGTGTAGGTGGGATTAGAGATTGAAATTGTGAGCAAATAATTTTTTATCATACTGGCAAGAAGCCCAATAAAAGTAAGGATAAATAAATAGGTCGATCCAGTTTATATCACAGTTCTACGCCCTTATTCCTAGAGGTGTCGATATATTCATGTCACACTGTGTTACTCCCTGTGAGACGTGAAAATGGAACGTCTCATATGCTTATAATTTCACCACACAACCTTACAATTGCGGTAAAAATAGATAAGGCAGTACTTCCCCTAAGAATTTGACACGAGCTGAAGCCACTGAACTGAGGGTAAGGATCAACATGAAATAAAACATTCGTTTTTATTACAGAGTTTTTGCACTTATTTCGCTTTGGACCGAAAATCTAACAAAGATATAGAAAATGTTCGGCGATCCCTAGTCTGTGGTATCTTTACACTTTACCCACCTAATACTTACTCGAATTTCACGGAAATGCTTGATTAAGCACCGGCCCCCGCTTTATATCTTTTTGGCTTTTAATTAAAGATATTTAGTCGAGGCGGATGTTTCATTATTATATAAAAAGTTTTACTGCAAAAGTCTAAAAAGTCTAGAAAAACATTTATATTTAAAATCTGGAGTAACATTTATATTAAAGCTTTGAGATGAAATAATTAGATACAAAAATCTTGAAGCGGGCACCTAAAAAGAGCTTTTAAATATTTTTCTTCGCAGGTCAGGGAGTAAAAGGATATTTCATAGTTCTTTTGATGATTTAGTTTTTATATATAAGGAATTTGTGTAATTCCAATCTTATAAAGGGGCATTATCACTCGTGGCTGTATTTTTGATTTCTGGCTTTGAAGAAAATCTATCTAGAATCTTTGCATGCGGTGATCACAACACAACCACCTCCCGGCTCTAGTAACTGACGCACCATCGACACAATCCTTTAGGTATAAACTTAATAAAAATCGGTAAAAAAACTTTTAAGTTAAACAGTTTTATTTTATGTGCACTGAAAACTACAAAATAAATAAATAGTTACTTACCTATCAACCTACGTTGGTGATCTCGGTCATTAATATCTCTGATGGTAGTGGTTGTCATAACATGAACCATGTCAGCGGCCGAAAGGCAGTTCATGAAAGAACACTAACACCAGGGTTTGCTTGGTAGGTAAACTAAGCAGCCCACACTATAACAAGTAGGTATTTTGACCTTCTAGTTCAGAAATATTTTAGTACTAGGCAGAATAGCTTTTAGGCATATTAGACTAAAATAAAAACGTGGGGCCCCTCTGAAATCATACCTATGGCAGAGCATATCTTATACTTTGGTAGATCATGAGCTCGACGCGGCGTTCGCTGGTGAAGCCGTAACGGCTGGTTATTGATGGTCAAAACCTCCAGTTACGATTATAGTAGTTTTTAGATTATAGTTAGTCGATTCAGCGGACCCTGGACTCCGGAGCTATGAGGTTTCGGATGCGACCGGGATAAACCGCTAGGATGATGATGATGACGATTATAATAAGTCGATGCAATCCACATTTAGTATAGTAGAAAGTAATACAGAAATAGTTAATGGGCCCCACGTTTTTATTTTAGTCTAATATGCCTAAAAGCTATTCTGCCTAGTACTAAAATATTTCTGAACTAGAAGGTCAAAATACCTACTTGTTATAGTGTGGGCTGCTTAGTTTACCTACCAAGCAAACCCTGGTGTTAGTGTTCTTTCATGAACTGCCTTTCGGCCGCTGACATGGTTCATGTTATGACAACCACTACCATCAGAGATATTAATGACCGAGATCACCAACGTAGGTTGATAGGTAAGTAACTATTTATTTATTTTGTAGTTTTCAGTGCACATAAAATAAAACTGTTTAACTTAAAAGTTTTTTTACCGATTTTTATTTTCTTGTTTTTAGTATTTAGTGAAATTGTCTACCGAATATTCCTCATTCTATTTAATTCATTCAGTGCATCATTATTACATAGCTGGAAGATCTTGGAAGCATATTAGGTAATCTTTCACTGACCTCAAAGATATCTTGGGCAAACAACACTGCTTGTCCGCGGAAACCGTAGGTACTGCCCGTATAGCCCAGTAAATTTTACGATTTTAACAAACGGGATGATTCTACACAGCAATCGCTGCTCTGCTTGCGTCAGCGCTTGAATCTCATCTGGTATTGAACCTGGATCCAGATTATTCCAGTACGCCTTTGATGGTGCTATTGTTTTATTACTGGTCACATGTGTTTGGCAGCGCGAACATAAAAGTAATGTTGTTTTTGAAGACAGTTCTGCAGGTAGATATCCTAATGCAGATGTGTTGTAACGTACAGTATGAATTTGGTTAGGATAACAATGCTTCGTGCAAATGTCACAAACGTGTATACACGATGTGTTAATAGCATTTTCAAACGCTTGTACATGATTTTCATGATGATTGATATTTAACCTGTCGTGGCGTTGCTCAGGTGTTTCTGAAGCTTCTAACTCCTTTCGTCTCTCACGCCGTCCTGTTAACCTGGCCTCATGTTGCTCAGGTGTTTCTGACGCTAATAGCTCTCTTTGTCTATTACGTTGTAATCTTAGCCTGGACTCATGACGCTCAAGTGTTTCTGACGCTATTAGCTCTCTTCGTCTGTCACGTTGTGATGTTAGCCTAGACTCATGACGCTCAGATGTTTCTGATGCTAACAACTCTCTTTGTCTGTCACGTTGTGATGCTAGCCTGGACTCATGACGCTCGGGTGTTTCTGACTCTACCAGCTGCCTTTGTCTCTCACGTTGTGCTATTAACCTGGTATCATGTTGCTCAGGTGTTTCTTTTTTTTCTTCTTTCCGTTCTCTTCGTTTCTGTAGTCGACTATGGGTTTCATTTTCACTTTCCTTTGCACGTTTCGTTCTATACTTTTCTTTTGCCTTTTCGAGCCTTCTTTTTCGTTGTGTAGCAGTTTCGTTTTTATTTTTGTTTGCTTTTTTATTTATTGTTACCATGTTGTTCCCACGATTAAGGGGCATTTTGACGGTCGACCCCCCCCCCCCTCCCCAGAGGTCCAGTAAAGGGACAAGGCTTAATATACAACAAGATGCGCCCAATCTTGAGGGGGAAGCGCTTACGACATTACATTTTTATCCACCCTAATGCCATACAGTCCTCGGCACGTTTTAACCTATTACCTTAACTTGGGTGGTATAGCTACCGCTTACTAACGAGGTATCTAATTACGTATTTTTTTTTATCTGCCCCTCTAACGTCACACAATCTTGGACGCAACAGTTCTCGACACGACTAATCATGCCCCCACCTAATACGCCATTTTGTAACAGCGTCCATCTTGAGTTTGAAATTTTGACATAATGACAGTATTCTGCAGTGTAGTCCTATTATTTGATACCCATATTGTGGTGGTTGTGGAAAAATATGTACCTAGTCCGCCATATTGGAACGGCGTCCATCTTGAATTTTAAATTTTGACATAATCGTCGTGTTTTACTAGTGTAGCCCTTTGATTTGATACCCATATTGTGGTGGTTGTGGAAAAATATGTACCTAGTCTGCCATATTGGAACGGCGTCCATCTTGAATTTTAAATTTTGACATAATCGTCGTGTTTTACTAGTGTAGCCCTTTGATTTGATACCCATATTGTGGTGGTTATGGAAAAATATGTACCTAGTCCGCCATATTGGAACGGCGTCCATCTTGAATTTTAAATTTTGACATAATCATCGTGTTTTACTAGTGTAGCCCTTTGATTTGATACCCATATTGTGGTGGTTGTGGAAAAATATGTACCTAGTCCGCCATATTGGAACGGCGTCCATCTTGAATTTTAAATTTTGACATAATCATCGTGTTTTACTAGTGTAGCCCTTTGATTTGTTACCCATATTGTGGTGGTTGTGGAAAAATATGTACCTAGTCCGCCATATTGGAACGGCGTCCATCTTGAATTTTAAATTTTGACATAATCATCGTGTTTTACTAGTGTAGCCCTTTGATTTGATACCCATATTGTGGTGGTTGTGGAAAAATATGTACCTAGTCCGCCATATTGGAACGGCGTCCATCTTGAATTTTAAATTTTGACAGAATCATCGTGTTTTACTAGTGTAGCCCTTTGATTTGATACCCATATTGTGGTGGTTGTGGAAAAATATGTACCTACTCCGCCATATTGGAACGGCGTCCATCTTGAATTTTAAATTTTGACAGAATCATCGTGTTTTACTAGTGTAGCCCTTTGATTTGATACCCATATTGTGGTGGTTGTGGAAAAATATGTACCTACTCCGCCATATTGGAACGGCGTCCATCTTGAATTTTAAATTTTGACAGAATCATCGTGTTTTACTAGTGTAGCCCTTTGATTTGATACCCATATTGTGGTGGTTGTGGAAAAATATGTACCTAGTCCGCCATATTGGAACGGCGTCCATCTTGAATTTTAAATTTTGACAGAATCATCGTGTTTTACTAGTGTAGCCCTTTGATTTGATACCCATATTGTGGTGGTTGTGGAAAAATATGTACCTACTCCGCCATATTGGAACGGCGTCCATCTTGAATTTTAAATTTTGACAGAATCATCGTGTTTTACTAGTGTAGCCCTTTGATTTGATACCCATATTGTGGTGGTTGTGGAAAAATATGTACCTACTCCGCCATATTGGAACGGCGTCCATCTTGAATTTTAAATTTTGACAGAATCATCGTGTTTTACTAGTGTAGCCCTTTGATTTGATACCCATATTGTGGTGGTTGTGGAAAAATATGTACCTAGTCCGCCATATTGGAACGGCGTCCATCTTGAATTTTAAATTTTGACAGAATCATCGTGTTTTACTAGTGTAGCCCTTTGATTTGATACCCATATTGTGGTGGTTGTGGAAAAATATGTACCTACTCCGCCATATTGGAACGGCGTCCATCTTGAATTTTAAATTTTGACATAATCATCGTGTTTTACTAGTGTAGCCCTTAGATTTGATACCCATATTGTGGTGGTTGTGGAAAAATATGTACCTACTCCGCCATATTGGAACGGCGTCCATCTTGAATTTTAAATTTTGACAGAATCATCGTGTTTTACTAGTGTAGCCCTTTGATTTGATACCCATATTGAGGGGGTTAAGGAAAAATATGTAATCCGCCATTTTGTATCGGCGGCCATCTTAGATTTATAATGTTATTGATTTTATTATATTGTATTGTCATCTAAATTAAATGTGTGTACCAAATTTCAGATCAATCTGACAACGGGAAGGTGCTTAAATTTCAATTTCTAATTTTGACCCAAATAAATTCCGTACGGGTCGAGCTAAATAAAACCGTTTAAAAACAGGCTCATTACCCAGTCATTCTACAATATAGAGGAACTGATAAAAAAAAAGAATGATTTTTCCTAATTTAATTTAATTTAATTTAATTTATTATATGTTGATAATGTTGATAATGTCGATAATGTTGTTATTTTTTTTTATTAATTGTGTTAGTTTATTGACATGTAATAAGGTTTTATGAATAAAAGTATTGTATTGTATTGATCTCCGAATTGTACAGTATTTTCCCATGTGGTACAACAGTATTTTCTCACTGAACATATTATGCATTAATTTAATAAAAATTATAAAGTACTTTTTTTTTTATTAGCTATAGGCAAGCTTTGACCACAATCTCACCTGATGTTAAGTGACGATGCGGTCTACGATGTAGCATGCTTGCCTAGAAGGAACCTATTCACTCTCCTCTTGAAGACTTCCAGGTTATAGGTTTAAATATGAAAATTGGACTGATCAGTAGGTAAATATTTAAATAAAGTTATTAAGGTACAGCTATTTTTCGTTTTTAGTGCCTTTATCCTAATATTTTATAATTGTTTATTTTGATATTTATTAATTTTTCCATGTTTAGTGTATTTTTTTAATGTTATTATGTATCGACACGAGCAGATCTCGTAACTGATGGTAAGCACCACGTCTGCCCAAGACAAATTATTTTCTGTCGAAAAACTCATTCTTATCCCTAAATCCTTATTGTTAAGGAGTGGTGTAGCTCTATTCATCAGCTCAGCAGTTTGAGATGATAACTCCGAACATAAAAACTTGAAATTATGATGAAAAAAAGACAAAAAAGAAACTATACATGCTTTTACTTTTTGAGGAGTTATCTCGATTTCCTTGAGATTCCATCATCATATTCTGATAGGGACCTACTCAAAAGCTACCATTAAAAATAAAAATTATGTTGATCACAACTGGTGAAGTTGTCGGTGAACATACATGAAAAAATACATATTATACACGAACATGGAACTGCCTCCTTATTTTGAATTCTCCTAAACATATGTTTTAAAGAAAAAAATGTCATACATGTTCTGATATTAGACTAGGCATGTGATAATATAATGATCGTTATATTATTAAGAGTATACGGCAAAAATACAATAAAGTAAGTGGTCACAATTAATGAACTTTAAAATTGGGCTTTGGGTGTAGGACTTCTGCCGCAGACGAGTAAGCACGGGTGTCTTACTACAAAACATTTTCGACTTTGGCAAATTGAATACAAATAAAAATGTGGCTTTTCTTCTCACTGCAAACGCGAGCCAATCGACTCAGAAGCGAGATATTTAACGCTAATACCACTGAACAAACTACACAAAAAGTCCATTACACAATACACAGTCACGGGATAGGCGAAAACAAAAACTGTATGGAAGTGAAAACTTTGGAACTGTTTCTGTCATTAGTTATTAGGAAGTTAGCGAACACGTCGCGTTCGATATTTCGACTTTTCGTTGTTCTATTATTGTTCGACATTAGGGCTTAAGGGAAAATTCCAGTATTTGAATATTTTTGGAGAATGCCCTGTATTTTGATTATGGCTAAGCTGATATGACTCTATAATTTCATCATAAATGAATTAAAGAACCGCTAAAAAATCCTTAAAGTTGTTTCACTTTATTACGGCATATTTTTTATCATATTTATCATTTCCGTACTATAGATTTTTTTTTTGTTTCTCCAGTAAATTATGCAACCATAACAGCCGTATATCACCTTCATCACCATCCATACATAAACATTAAAATTGAAGCTTTTAGAGATTTTCAGAATTATGAAGATCGATGAGTAAATTAAATTGTTGTTTGCATCCTCAGAGTTAGCTCATTAGTAGAAGCTCATTTACTGTAATATAATATATGGCCTACCTATTTGTCATTCAGCCTTCAGCCTATTTTATTAAATCTTGTTTGCGCGTGAAAATTGCAAGAGAAAGAGGATTAGAAAGCTAAATACAGAACAATCAAATGGAATGCTGAAATGGGAAACTTACATTAACTTGTTCTTTTATAGCAATCTTTTGAAATCAACATTTTGTAAAGTGTACACATTAACAAGATCAATGCGACAATATCGCTGAGATGGTAATTTCTATTGAGTTGGCGCCTGTTCAGAGCCAATTGTAGGCATGTCTATTTTCATTACATAAATAGTAATAATAATAATAGCCTTTATTCACAATCTTACATGTTATGCTACTTACATTAATTATTATTTATTTAGAATTAATATTTATTTGGCACCGCACCGGTGTGGTTTCGAGATTGTATTGCCCTGTGGCATAGGCCTCCCCAAATGCTTCCCATAATTTTCTATGTTGTGTCCTTGATTTCCAGTTGACCCCAGCCACCTTCCGAATAACATCTTCCCATCTTTGACATAGCCAACCTTGCTTTCTTTTATTATATCTTGGACACCAATCTGTCACTTCCTTAGTCCATTTGTGTAGTTTATTTCAGAGGAATTGGTTCTCACATGGTGAGAAATTTTCATTACATACTCGTATTCAAATAGAGAGTAGACATAGTATAGCAATTACCAACCAGAGTCAATGTTTGACATCATCGCCAATCCTTAATGGAAACAAAGCTCGGGATAGCTATGTAATATTCAATGCGATTAAAACCACATCGTTTGTAGTACGCGCGTTGGACTTTCGATTATGGCTCGTTTCGTTGCGGGTACAGTCGATACAGTCGACTTGCTAGTGTGAATAATATAATATTTCTAAATAATTTATTGAAATTTTGATTTTGATTTGCTGTAGGTACTGTTGGTAATGACACTGGCTTGCCATCTAAGTCGTGGGCTCATTCTATAATAATAATAATAATAATAATAGTGTTAATAAATAATAATAATGTTTATTTAAATGGAACAGTAACAATATATATACATTTTAAATAGAGACACGATAATGCTTGCAGGAGTATATTACTGTGTCGCAAGCATCAACGCCCCACCTCCGGATAAAGTTATACAAGTTCCACAGGTACAATATAAAACATTTAAAAAGAAAAAAAATATGGTTTTAAATTTACTCAATTTTAATTCAATTCTATTCGTAGTGAGGAAACAATAGCGTTATGTTAGGGCAAATGCTCGTATAGTTAGATGATTTAGAATGTGTGTCTCGTTAGGGTTTGACAGGTAGAACGTACTGGTAGATAACAAATATTAAAAAAGTATACATAAGCGAAACTTTTCAAACAGCGCGTTTTTTGACCTGTTCATAAATACAGTTGTCAAAATTGATTAAAATTCATAAATTTTCCGTTTTCAAGAATTCTCTCGTTACAGTAAGATTTTATAGATGGTATCTAATCTATGTGTTATTTCAGGTCAGGTCAAAAGCCTTCAATATTTACGATTCGGCTTTGGCGTGAAAGAGTAAAAAGCATAAGTACATGTGAAAGTATGCAAGTTTGTATGGATGGATATAAACACTCCTTTCGCATTTATAATATTGAATAATAAATTGTATTATGATTCAATTATTGAATGATCCTAATCGTGATATTAGGATTATTGTTAAAAGTGCCAATATCTCAACTAATTCCCATCAAGGATACTCTCGGTGAATGTACAAGTGTGTTATACAACATTACGATCATTCAATGATCCTTCATTAGGTACTGCGTGTTTGAAGCTGGGATTATGTTGGCTGTTCGCGGAATAATCTGTTCACACTGATACATATAGGGTGATATTTGGAAATTTATAGCCATATATCATACATGCTACGCAATTTTTTGATAGGGAAAAATCTATATATCCTAAAATTCTATACGTTTTAAATGGGTGTTCAAATGTTATTAGATTACTGGTTGGCAATTCCTTAAATGCTACAGGCGTCTATGGTAGCCACTTAACACCAGGTGGGCCGTCAGCTAGTGTGACTCACTATTCAAAAAAACATATGTAGAAGACACAGGCGACACTAATAAATAGTATTACAAAAGTTATTCTCGATTAGCGAAAACCTAATAAAATATTTAAGTGTTACATTAGGTGAGAATAGGGATCCAGATGACTGAGGCGAATATATATAACTAGAGCAATCCAGACACTTAGATCTTAGGTCTTCTTGGGGAAATGGGTCACAAAGTCTATAGAGGACTAGTTACTAATCCAATCCAAGATATAAGAAACATAGTAAAAGTTAATGAAACGTAAAATGAAGCACTATCGGAAAGGTTAAGAAATTAAATCTAATTTTCGGGGATATTTAGACCGAATCTCCTTACATTTATTTCGGTAGCAGCGTTTAAAAGTGATTTCGGGAATAATCAAACCGCTTCCTGTGTTATAGGCCCTTTACCAAGATTACTGAAATCTTGTACTAAATAACTATGATAGAAGATAGAGGGTAGCGAGACAAGGAGAAAAGCGCGCTTTCACTGTGAATTTTAGTAGCAGTAGCGCTCACGCCAAGTTCGTCCGGGGAAGTACTGCCACCATGCCCATTTCTGCCGCCAAGCAGTAACGCGTTCGCATTACTGTGTTCCGGTTTGTAAGGTGTGCTTGCCGGTGAAATTACAGGGACATGAGACTTTCCACCTACACGTCTCAGAGTTACGGGCGCACACGATGCGACTGGTCTTGTCGTACCTAGTAGGAGAGGACCCAAGTCGCACCGGTTGTTATGGGCAGAGGTTACCACTTAATACCAGTTGAGCCATCTAATGCTGCGGTCACCACTAGTGCAGTGATAAAGCCGGTTTGAATTGCATCTATAGAAAATAATAACTATGATTTGACTGGCCTCACTCAGACTCAGCTCAGTTGGTAGTAACCCTTCCTTTTGCGCTGTAGGTCGTGGGTTCGATTCCCACACAGGACAAATATTTGTGTGACGAATATAGATGTTTGTTCTGTGGCAAAAAAGTATATAAATATTATATCAGTGGTCTGGTTCCCATGATACAAGCTATGGGGCTAGATGGCGCTGTGTGAAATGTCCACCAATATTTATTTATTTCTTTATGCTATCTTGAACTAGGCTTTTAATAGTAAGTGTGATTTAAGAACAAAAATGGGACGCATTTACCTATCGAAAAACCCTTTTCATTACAAGTTGAGATTAAATGAGCTACATTCCGCTCTGGTTATTAAAGCAGTGCTCTCGAGAAATGGACTGGAAACATCACGGTCGACTTCAAATTACCGTAATTGTAGGCTCTAGATATAAATTTCACAGTAGATATACATTCAGATGTGTTCAGCACAGTACGCTTTGGTGAAGAGCGATAGAGCTTATTTGATTGGATGGATTTTACGAGTAGATAGATAGATAGATAGAGTAATAAATGATAACCTTGTTTCTAGGATATTGAATTAAAATATATTAAGGTACATGTAACAGGTGTATGCTACAATTTATACTATGTTTCACCCGAAACATAGTATATTTTGTAAGCTCAATTAATTTAGCTGAATTTTTCTGCTTAATTTAATTTGTATGTCTTACTTTTCTTATCTGTCTTACTTGATTCATTTTAACTTTCTTAGTTTTTAAGTAATTATTTCATTTTTAATAACTCATATTCTCAGAAAATATAAATCAGCTTGCTATCACGGCGTAAAAGATACATCCTTTAAAGGTGACAGACATACGGACCAGTGAGTAAGGACCTTAAAATCCTAAATTTCTGGTTATTTAACTGTTATGCTTCCATATTTTCAGCAGGCAAATCTTTTACCAAAAAGTATCACGCCGTAAAAACTTACAGCACAGATAATCTATAAAAAAAACATTCGACCCAATAGTACGAATATCGAGAGGATCCATTTCGAAAATAGAAGATTGGACGCCTTAGCAATGCATAATAAATAATGTACCATAATATACCTTCCTACTCACCTCTGCATTTCATTCCTTCGCAAAGATTGGGATAATCAAAAGAAATAAAATAGCTAGCGTATACCTCAGGTCGACAGTACAAAGTATCTTCAAGAAAGTAGTTTATGAATATATATATTTTTATCATAGTTGGTCGGATTGCCTTGTTGTTCTGTATTACAGACAGGATAAATAGTCATCCAAATAAATTATTGTGTAATATTAACAATTTTTTTCTGACAGTTTCTTCAGTTCTGCAATATTTTTTGATAGTAATTGTTGTGAACAGTAGATGTATTTAATATGTAAAAAAATATATATATACATATTATATACACTTACGGAACGAGCCCATGGCCCCCCTATGTTAAGTGATAACCTCTGCCCATAATAAGCGATGCGAGTTGGGTCCTCCCCTACTTCGGTACGACAAGATCCAAGTCGCATCATATGCGCCTGTAGCTTTTTCACCAGCTATACACCGGAACACAGTAATGCGAATGCGTTACTGGTTGGCGGCAGAAATTGGCATGGTGGCAGTACTACTCCGAACGAACTTGGCGTGAGCTCTACTGCTCTCAAATAATACCTCACATAAATAAGGAGTTTCTTAGAAAGTTTTTCCATAGCTTCTTTATTTAAAATACCTAACGCGTCTTCGCAGCCACTACAAGTCCACACACATTATTGCAAAAGTTTAAATCAGACTAGACTAATCACAAGCCCTGCGTCTCCCCCGAAGTAAGTAGTAACTAGTTTCGTCTCGTCGTCTGCTCTACGCATTAGGGTATTATAAAAAGTTTAGCTCCCGGTCGGTCACAGAAGTCTTAATCAAGCCTTAACACAACAACAACATACAATACGTTGTTTTTCTTTGATAGTCTCTGACCCAGTCTAACATTCCGTCGCGTCTACGTTGATGTGAGTTTCTAGTTATTTTATTCTGTGGTTGGACGCCGCGCCGTCGTCTACGTATTAGGGTATTATTGAATATTTTGCGCTCCCGCCGGTCACTGCGGTCTCATTCAGGCATTAGCTCGACAATAAACATAAATATTTTTGCGCCGTTACGCTGCCCGCTCTCAGAGTAATTAAATTCCATTGAATCGCACAAATCTTCACCCTCCGCTGGCGTTCCGGTTACCCATTTACCTACAAAGGTAGAGTGGGTGTTTTTTTGTAAAAATAAATTGGGATAATTTATTGTGCCGATTCTTTTTTGTCCACTTGTGATTTTAAAATGTCGGGTTAATCGTGCAAAGAGTTGGCGTAGCCGTTCGAGAATTCGAATAAAAATAAACTCCCCCAATCGTACAATCCTAAAAATAATAGGTACCTACACGTTGAAATTTAATCACTCTTGAAAGTCTTTTCTCCGCATACGCTTTCTTTGGAAAAGTTGGGCCGTGCTCGTTAGAGGGGTCTTCCTTATTATTTCCTTCGCGACTGTAATCTGGCTTCTCAGCTACTTCAAACGACTTGTTCTTTTTCTTATGTGTAATTGAAATATATTGCCGTAATATCCGCCGGACCGGAGTGCGCCTCTCCGCCTCTCGAGCGCATCAGCTCAAGTTTTCATTACTTGGGGAAGTGATTTTTTTCCATGAGACAGTGTAATAATTCATTTCGGTACCCTTGAAAGTCACTTGAAAAGACCCCGGGTGAAAATTGTGGTTATTTTTGGGGTTGTTTTAAGTACCTGGCTCGTCGCCCAACGTCACTTCTAGTACTTCTGATACTGGCTTAGACAACACGCTAAGTCTACACAAATAATGTGACGCATGCATGTGATGCAGGTTGATACTTGACTTTTAAACAGGACCATGCTCGCATATAATAAGGAATACTTAACTACCCGCAGTACTACCTGCTATAGTTTCTTGTTTATTTTTTTGTAATCAGAGTCGCCTTATCTTTTTGGTATGAGATTATCAAGGCTTATCAAGTAAATTATTGTTCTTGGAACTAACTTAAGAATTACCTACTTCATGTAAAGTAAAATGTCTGCAAACAATTCATTCATGTTTAACGCTTTTTAAAAGCATTTGCGAAAGGTTTGAAAAATCGGTCGGTTGGCATAACATTTTATTGCGATAGTCACATCAAGTACCTAACACCGTGTGTATTATATTTCAAACTGATATGAATTAAATCAATAAAATGGCGTTAACGCATTAAAACATCCAGCATGTTGATCTCGAGACTCGTGTCGTCTGAGTCCGGTTGAAGCTCCCTTGCTATTCAACATTCGAGCTGATTTATTGCGGAAAGGCCCAACATGCTGACACCACCTTTTGAACTTTCACTGCGCAACTTCTTCGTGGGACTGATACAGATTTATAGTTATTTTTAAGATTAGGCTTAGATATGAAAATTAAACCGAGAAAACAGGAAAGTATGAATATGTGTAGTTGGAATTTTCAATATAAAAAATTCAAATACATGATTCTATCTTAAACATTAATAAAATCAAATAAATATGTCTAAAAATAAATTTCGGTGATATTAGAGATTATATTTTACCAATTTCAATTAAATAAAGAACACTTCTCGTGTGCAAAATATATGTTAATAGAATAAGAAGAAGACGAAAGAGTATTTATTTTGCTATAAACAACACAAAAGAAATGGATATATACTTAAACACATATTAAAAACTAATTTATTTGTTAATACCGGTTTCCTTTTGCGTTGCGGGGTGAAAATTTACAAGAAGAGACTCAACTATGGAAAGTTATTTCTTAGACAAGATTTTGTTGTATCGTGTTTCTCTTCACCAGATTTCTAGATAATATGATCAAGTTTCATAGCCAAAAACTACATAAAGTTTTCCTCTAATTTGATTTACACAATCATACAGCCCTGATTTTGCATAGGTGGCCACTTAACGGAAACACGATATATCACGTGACTGTCCGCCTCGTTTCGGGGAAGTCATGGTGCAACAACGAAAAATGCATAGTTGTAAAATTCAGTAACTGCAGTAGTTGAACTTTAAATCTAGGAATATCTGAATCGGCGCCTTATATTTCAGCGAATACCTACGCTTTAGTCTGTCATTCTGTAAATTTTTTAATTGCGTCGTCATATCCTCGGATTTGAACTTACTTAATTTCATATCCCATACAGTAACTTTTAACCGAATTCAGAAAAAAGTTATGAATTCGGTTGTATTTTTTGTTATTTTAACTCATTCCTCCTTTAATTATAAACCGATTAGAAAAATATTTTGTTATTTAAAAGGATATACTTTCAGATCGGTCACATAGAAATGTAATCAAAATCGGTTCAGTAGTTTAGCTTTTGAATCAAAATATGGGAAAAATATATCCTCCGAATTTGGGATAATGAAGAATCATTCTCGTTCATTGGCAATGAAATCGGTATTGTCTTACTCTTTCTTAAGAATTTTTTACAAATACATTGCCGCTTATCAAAAATATTCATTTAGGCAGCGTGAAGGTAACAAAAGAATACGGAGTAGATAGTTCAGTAAAAATGTTTACGATGCATCAAGCTCATCAAATAAAAATATCCCGAAATTCTAGCTTATACAGTATTTCATCCGCAGTAAACTGTCTCGAATTGTATGAAATAACACAAACAATGAGTCTTTTTTATGAATTTAGCAGCCACATTCAGCCTTCTTAAACACCTAATTATATTTTCCAGTAACCATAAATGGCATTAATCTTAAGTTCATTTCAAAAGTTCTACCGAAGAGCAATATTAACGCCCATCAAGGACCCTAACTAGATAAGTGCGCGTTACAGTTTCGTATCGGGTAAGGATGATGTATGATGTAAGCGGTGACAGCTATGAGCACGTGACACGCATTATAGTACACTAGTGATCCTGAAGAATTACTGTCACCTAAATATAGATCTGGAACCCAACCAGATTGAATGCGGAGTTCCCATTTTTTTATGTTATTCGAGTGGCGGAAAGAGCTGTGAGCTGACGGCCCACCTGATGTTAAGTGGTAACCGCTACTCATAGACAACAACAATACGACTCAAGTACTTATATATGTATATATACGTATGTATTTACAAAAAGTATATAATATAGTATATTATATCAGTTATCTGATTCCCATAATACAAGCTATGCTTAGCTTACTTTGGGCCTAGATGGCGCTGTGACAAGTCCACAAAAAATTTTTGGGACTGGGAGCAACAGAAGATAAATGATGTGTTTGATGTTAATGTAAATCATTACTATTCGGAGAAATAGGGCCAACCCTTTTTGCGGTGAAATAATGTGTACCTATGCTATGAGTACAACATACTTAATTTTTTCTCTTTACTAGTATGGTCATAGAAAGTTTAAGCCTATTGACTATGTCTCTAGGTAGATTACCACCATTTTATTTTTCCTCATTAAATTCTTATCTTGTTTTCTAGATAGACAAAGACGTCTGCAATAGGAATCCTGCTAAGAGAATAAAAGTCCAATTTAATTTGAATGT
Organism: Chesias legatella; assembly: GCA_947359385.1. NCBI lineage: Eukaryota > Metazoa > Arthropoda > Insecta > Lepidoptera > Geometridae > Chesias > Chesias legatella. The sequence continues at coordinate 2,980,777 of OX375768.1, read as the reverse complement.
GCAAATGTAAGTTATCGCACAATGGGATCGTCCGAATGCCAGGGATTGCTGAGACAATTCATGGTTCCGTACAGGTATTTAATTAGATCCATAAATCAACCAGCGGCGAGATTGGCCACTTAACCTACGAATAATAACGTAATTCCTCACAATGAAATACGTATCTCTGTAATTCTAGATGTTAGTTAGTTTTCGACGTCGATGAATTTATGTTATGACCATTGTTTAGTATTTTGGTATATCGAGTTATTTTCACAAAAGGGTATTACTATATATAAATATAAAAGGGTATTAATCTCAAGGCTTGTTTCAAAAGCCTTTTGAAATTTATAAGTAGTATTTACGTGGTGTCCAACCAACACAGCGTTGAAAAAGTAGCCCTTATAAATCTCTAAATTGAATATTTATAACTGCACACAAGATTAGGATTAGACCATGTTATCTACGGATTGGATGTACCAGGATTATATGAGATAAAATTAAAAAAATGCAACTTAAACAACCTCTCCAACTTTTAATATCCTGACAACTTAAGAAGTAAATTATCCGAACAAATTCGCTCAGCGCTAAATCTGGGGCTTATCAGAGGGCAAGGGCCTTAAATTGAGTCGGAGAAATTGCAAGACGTCGACACCTTCCAGTTGCGATTAAAAAAGTTTAATTAGTAGGTACAATACGCCGTGGCGTAAATTTTCATTTCTATGGAAAAATACTTTTTAAGTGTAATACTGAAATAAACATGTGATGAATAGATGATGAACGAAAGTAGTAAGACGAAACTAGTGCATAAGGCGTGATTAGGACGGTGGGAAGGGGAAGATTTAGCTCATATTCCGACACCAAATCAGAGAAGTATTAAAAAAAAAGAACCAGTACCAGGGAACCCTAAACTGACCAGCATGCATGAAGAGAATCAGGTGTTATTTTATGTATGTACTCATGATGGAAGCCTAGTTCTTTCTATGCTACTAATTATGACTTTAATGCTTTGCTCTTAATGCTTTACCTACTCTACCATTTCCCACTGTAAACGTATACAATAATATATTCGTCGTCTTAGAATTTTTCTATAGGAATCAGAGACTTGAACAGTGACCTTTCAGATTAAATATAGTGTAACAGAATAGAATTAACATTTATACAGCACAAAGTGCAAAAGTTAAATTATAAATATAATAAAAAAAGACATTAATTAATTACAATGTTAATTGAACCTTGTGCCGAAAAAGAGGCTCCACGTGGGGTGGATAATATCGCTTAGGCTTTCAGCCAAAACAGTATCTTTTAAAATTGATTGACACCAGGGATTTACCCACTCGACTTCCTAATTAAGGTCTTGACAGAATACCAGCGCCTAGCTACATCTCAGCGATGTGGTCAGGCAAAATGCTGAGAATAGACCCTTTTGCTGTTGTACCACACAAATAGGTTTCAGTTGTTTTTTCTTTTTTTCCACTTTGCTCAATAGTTTAATAATCAATGTGTTCGTGTTTTTCTTTTCTTTTAATATTTTCTAATTTTTGCTTTGTATACGTTTAAAAAGTCTAACTTTTATATTTCTTGTGTTTTTTTTTAATGTGATATAGTAACGGAAAGAGCCAACGGCCAACCTGGTGGTAAGTGATAACCTTGGCCCATAACAACCGATGCGGCTTGGGTCCTCCCCTACTAGGCACGACAAGACCCAAGTAGCATCGTATGCGCCCGTAACTATGAGACGTGTAGGTGGATTGTCTCATTTGTCTGTAATCTCACCGGCAACCACACCTTTCAAACTGGAACGCAGTAACGCGAACGCGTTACTGCTTGGCGGCAGTGTGTATGTGTTTGTGCTAAATAGCGAATAAATGTTTGTCTATATCTATATCTAATTCCTATTTAGGATGTAGAAACTCACTGATTCAGCGAGTGACGCTTGCATGACCCAGTTTATGCGCAACTCGATTCACAAACCATCATTAAGAACATGCCGATAATAGGATTAGGGAAATTAAGCCCCATCTAATCCTCAATGAAGTATTAATTTACATTTAATTATTTTGAGCTTCCACTAAATACGGCTCAGGGAAGTTCAGCCCGTTAATATTTGAAGAACTCTAAAGTTCGAGGCACTGGCAGTTTTGTTACGGTGAAAACTTTGATAGGGTCACGGCATATTTTTAGCATTTTTATGTAAAAAATAAACATATATAGTTAAAAAAAACATTTAATAATAATGTTAATTTATTTAATTTAATATCTAAGATAAATATATCTGTGGTAAATAATTTTAAACAAAGAGTTGTAGAAGCGAAATTCACGGGCAATCAAATGCTAACTTCCATATATTTTGAGTGCAGGAATTTGTTTTTTCTGTAGCATTCTAACTCCAAACGAAAAGATTGCGTGCGTTTTTTCTCACAAAATATTTCAACACCTATATCTACCATGGTGAAATTTTTGATCACCCGATAGTAAAAGTGGGATAGGACACCATTCAAGTGTTTTCGATTTATCGCTAGTAGTCCACAGAGAAAAAACCGAGATATCACAAAAATAAATATCGATAATCGATTTTGATATCAGCTACCATTAATTTATTTATGATTTGTATAGTTTTGACGACATACCACCGCACGATCCTATCACAAAACAAACTATTCACAACCAATTCGCTCTAAAATATCGTTAAATCTCATTAAACCGTTACAAAGCCGTGATAATAGTTAAAGCTCGAGGGCTGTGTCATCATAATAAAATGCAAATTGACGGGGATTTAATCCGGAGTTATATCACTGAGCTCAATAACTGGTGATAATCCGTCGCGCGGCAACAGCGGGATCACCCGTCACAGGGGATCGGGGGATTCATCCTCGGTGACGATTAGACACCTTAGTTTGACTGCCGAGAAAACTACTGGTAATCGATATTTGCTTTATTTAACCGGACACCTTGTTTTATGTGAAATTGCAGGTGTATGAGACGTAACATCCCCGTCTCGGGGTGATGGACGCAACGCAATGAGACTTGTCATCTCGTACTTTGGTGGAGAGGACTTGAGTTGTATTGCTGTAGTCCATGACGGCGGTTACCACTTAACATCAGGTGGGCCGTCAGCTCGTTCTATCAAGAAAATGATATAAAAGAAATAATGTACGGAACTCGGTCCTAAGAGGTTCAATAACAGTTTGAGTCCGACCAGAAATCACAAATACTGGTGTTCTGTACAAAATATGGGTTCCCTAACGCGAGTTGACTGGCACGAGACCGTTTTTTTAGTGTTGGCTATATAATCACACCAACTTTGAAGTTGCATGTATTAATTGTTTAAGCGTACAATAATACGATTAAGACTTTTTGGCAGTCCATATAACTAAAATATATAAATTAGAGAAAACGTTTGCTTACTAATGGTTGTTTATTAATTTTCACTGTTAATTTTAACTGTTATTTTCATTTGATGGAAAAATAGTGTATTCAAATAGGTATTATTTTATAGACCATTAATGATTTTAATTAGGTTATTAGGTTGTCGTAGTTTGTGTAGTAAGTTTTCCATACATTCTTTTAAATGACAACTCTGTAAAATTGTTTGTAATATGTGACGTTTGTTGTGAAATAAATATTAAAATCATTTTTATTTTTATTCAGTATTCTGCGGGGAAGGAAACGTGCCCTTACAGATCATTACCTTAATAGATAAATGATCTTAAAATTTCCTCTCGTTATAAATTCCAGAGTTCAATCCGTTTCGTTTCAAGATTTCTTTCCTTTTACATTCCACCTCTGCCATAAATTATGCCGCCAGTTTAGACCAAAAAGTACAGAAACGTTTAGCGAGTCAGTAAGCGGTAATTTATGTGATTTGTCGGCTCGTGAAACAAGAAAGCGATTCATAAATGTATTAAATACAATGTTTTAGGTATTATTTATATCTTTTGTTTGTTTTTAATGTATAATTTTGGGTAGTTACCATGATTTGTAAGTTAACGGACAGAAATAGAATCATATCAATCAAGAACACTGTTTTTTATGTGATATAGGGGCCACCTGATATTAAGTTCTAATCTCTGCCCACAACAAGCAATACGAATTGGGTCGTCCCCTACTTAGGTAAGTCACGACCAAAGCACTTCGTATGCGCCCTTGACTTCGAGACGTAAAGGTGGAATGTCTCATGTGCCTGTAACTGCACAGGCAACACCTTTCAAACCGGCACACAGCTATGCGAATTCATTACTGATTTGCGGCAGAAATAGGTACGGCGGCAGTACTTCCCCGGACGAACTTGGCGTAAGATTTGCTGATATAAACGTGATTTCATGCTTACTGGTTTCGATGTGTATATGAAGTATTCGGATGGGTTTTTAAGACAGTTAAGATTTGAAAAACGGTTTGTTGTTAGTAAAAGTAGCTAGAAGCACTACGCTTTAGTAAAACAACAATTATTCATACATTTTCCGAATTATAAATTCAGTTAAAATATTTTTTTCCATTCGACGGATAAGGGAGTAATTACATGATCTCTACAGAAAACCTTACATATATTTATATTTAATTACCTTTGTGTATTATATTTGCTTCAATGTTCTTTATTAAGATTAATCAGTTGAATCTCGGGCTCTAGGCTGTCACCTCAATAAACTGATTTATGTTCATCTTTTTGGAGACGCTTCTATAGAGTAAAAACGTCCCCAACACATGTGAATCGTGTGATCGGCCACGCGAAGTAATCTACTAGATTTCTTACAATCTATACTTATGTTGTAAGTTCGGTTCAGAGCTCAACATCTGAACCATATTGAAGGGCCAACCCTTTACTGACTAAAGGTTTAATCCCAAATGTAGATTTTAATATTAAATTATAAATATTAGATATACATGCATATATTACTTTTTTTATGTCATTGAAGTGACGGAACGAGCTGACGGCTCACCTGATGTTAAGCATGCAGCCGCATGGGACGTAACATCCCCGTCTCGGGGTGATAGACGCAACGCAAAGCGACTTAGTCATCTCATACTCTGGTGGAGAGTACTTGAGTCGTATTGTTGTTGTCCATGGGCGGCGGTTACCACTTAACATCAGGTGGGCCGTCAGCTCGTTTATCACCTACATCACATAAAAAAAATGCTGCGTTTGTTACCCCGTATAGACGTTTATCCTTATTTGATTACAAGCGATGTTTCCATCAATTTTTGATCGTTCGTGCGCGCATTCGAGCTTCTCCGTCGCCATTGAATCGAGAGATCAAAGGATAAATAGACATGTCTCCAAGGTCGGCCTGAAATGTAATTATGTTATTGGTTTTCGTTGAGGAAACCTTCCTTACCTTTATAACGTGTAACGTTATTGAATGATTTGACAATACGTGATTCGCTCTGTCGAGTTTGAGGACACGTTTGATTCAATACGGACGGTACGGTGTATTATGTTGTCTTGCGTCGTGCTAAACTATATATTTCAATCACAAAGCCATTAAAACATTAGCGACAGGCCTCACAGCTCAGTTGGTAGTAACTCTGCCTTCTGCGCTGTAAGTCGTGGGTCCTATTCCCACCCAAGACAAACATTTGTGTGACGAATATAGATGTTTTTCTGTGGCTAGGTGTCAATATTTATTATTATGTATTTACAACAAAAAATATATATGTATTCTGTTGTCTGGTTCCCATAGTACAAGCTAAGCTTAGTTTGGGGCTAGATGGCGCTGTGCGAATGATCCATCAATAAAAAAAACATTAAAGACTAGATACCTAGGACTTAGTAGTCCTGATTGGAGAATAGGTTTTTTGTGTGCACACGTATTTATCAATAAACAATAGTAATAGTTATCAATAAATACGTGTGCACACAAAAAACCTATTCTCCAATCAGGACTACTAAGTCCTAGGTATCTAGTCTTTAATGTTTTTTTTATTGATGGATCATTCGCACAGCGCCATCTAGCCCCAAACTAAGCTTAGCTTGTAACATGATCTCAAGATCATGAAAATCGAAACAAACAAATGATCACAGTGCTGAAATGGAATCCATGACTTCGTGACTAGTCTTTTAGGCGAATAAAACGGCCAATGTGATTGTCAAGAAACATTCGACTCACAAGTCCTCAAGTTATATTTTAATTCGCTAGAGAATATGCACTTTAATTTATACAAATGTTTAAAATAATCTAACAGGCTCTCTTTGAACTGAAGTACTTTATATTTACGTACCGCTCCGCTTCCGAATCCTGCAAATCGTACAAACAAAACAAAAATCCAGGGATTCGCGTAACTTTGAAAGACGTGGGTAGAAGTTGTTTGCATAGTGAGCCAATATTTCATCGCAATATTTGCTCGCAGGAACACACAGATGCATTTACTTTGCGAATTCATTTAAATATATCAGAACTTCATTATAATACGCGAAAACTTTGAGGAGTTTGACGAGGCAAGAGTTTGTGTAAGCTGTTCAATCTGTTTGTTTTGTGTTGACTGCTGGTTGTCCATGTTAGGCGGAAACGAATTTAACTATTTTAATTTATTATTTGAGCTATCTATAGATCGTTGGACACAGTTGGATAGCTCAACTGAATTCATTGTATTTTGTAAATATACACATTGTGTATTTAAATATAGATGGATAGAAAATTCTTTATTGTACACCTCAATATAAACATAAACAGTAAAATATGAAGTACAATGGGCGGTCTTATTGCTTAATGCAATCTCTTCTAGGCAACCTTTGGATGGACTGGACTAGAAAAGGCCTGATAAGGGACGGTGGTGTTAAATAAAAGGGAAAATACATGTCTCTAAATAAATAAAATACAATATAATAAACTACTATTGTATGATAACATAGTTATGTTGTCCTGACTGTGTAAGACAGCAACCGAAAGAAATCCAACTATTCCTGTTTAGATGCAGTATGATTGCAGTTTAAGTATTATATAGATGAGAGTACATTCAAAGGCACAGCTGCAAGTTGGTCCAAAGTACTAATAAATGACGTACAATAATCTTTGTTATTTGAATAGTAGGAGTTTCAAATGAATTAATTAACAATTATTGATCAAGGCAGAATCTACTGTTATTACAAGGTAAGTTTCAATTTTCGTAATTGCTCGAGCCTATAGTCCTTGAATTCCCTACTGTGGATAGACTCGGAGGGAAATTAATTTTAATAATAAATAATATAATATTATTATTAAGGGTGGCCACGTTGCTCGCGTCCATATGTGATAATCCTTTGAAACGGGTCCCCTAGGTGGTGCAAAAGAAGCTACCCAAAGTAGCAGTAGAACTTGTGCTAAGTTCGCCCGGAGAAGTACTACCACCACACCTGGTAATCTGCCGCCAAGCAGAGATGCACTCCTATTACTGTGTTCCGGGAGTGGGTGTCGGTGAAATTGTAGGCGCATGAGACGTAACATCCCCGTCTCGAGGTGATGGACGCAACGCAGTGCAACTTGAGTCATCTCGTACTATGGAGAGGACTTGAGTGGTATTGCTGTTGTCTATGGGTGGCGGTTACCACTTAACATCAGGTGGGCCAGATATCCAGAGAAAACCAATCACATCCACTACAAGAACTTACTAAGAACTTAATGAAATGTTCAACTTCGAGGCAGAATATCAAACGGAAAAATTAAAACTCCAGCAGATTTGTTCAATTGACTATTTCAATAATGAAGGTGTATTAGCACCGATTTTAGGTCAGCAATTAATATGAAACGAGTTGAACGGCGCGGCGGAGCGGTTCCAGCGGGAAACTATTAATTTTGCAGTTAAGCTCGCCGTTACAGGCGACTCGCCAATTATTCCAGTCACCCCTTGTCGATAGATTTGTTTTGTGAGAAGCGAATGACCCACTCACTGTACTTCTCGGACGCTGAAGTATCACTAAATCTTTTCAGGATATTATCATGGGAAGATGATGATCATCTCACTTAAGTCAAAGTAAAAAAAAAACTTTATTTCCACAGAATTCGTAAAGAAATGACGTGGCAACGTCAATAATATTCAAATAGTGACACGCGTACCTATCGCTAAGTTTAACGCCTGTTCAAACCCTATCTGACCCTCCGTGGGAGAACAGCCAAGAAACCCCTAAAGAAGGGCTACCTTTTTTTCGCAAGCACGATCCTTGTGACAATCTGAGTACTTAGATCTATGTCATTTAACTTAGCTATAACTAACTTTTTTTTGATATTCGTGGGTTTTTGTAGCGTCATTTAGGTTTAAGTAATATTAATTTGATTATTCTTGTGGTTATGTTGCGGCTGGACAGAACAGTTACAGTCCTGAAGAAGCGCTGGTAGTTCTCGTATCAACTAGGTACTAGCAATTGGTCTTTACAAATTTGTAATTCGACATATTACACACCGTAATATGACACGTCCGTATATATCACTGGAAGATTGAAAACGGTGAAGGCATACATCGTGAGGAAACCGACATATCCTAGCACAAAAAAAAATTCGAAGACGTGTCAAATGCACGAAAGGAGCCTCTATGGGGCGCACTTATAATCCTTTCACCACATTGGAACTGGAAGTTCTTTCACAACTGTAAGAAACATACAAATTATTTATAAGAACTAATTATACCGAGGTAATCAACAAACATTATACTTGTAACTTCTTGAAAATACTGCTGTTCGATATTTTCTTCATCTGGGAAGCTGAACTATATTTACCTAGTTAATTTAATTTTGCAGGTTACTATGGATGGCTAATGTCTTACCAGTTTCTCACCAGTGTCTTACCAGTCTAACCTGGCAGATTTGTTAGTAGGTTTACGAACCTATTGTATGATATATTATTAAATTTAACATTCTATTCTAAGATTCAAGATTCTTATAAATTTGTGTAATTAAATTCTATGATGTTCGCCAATCTAAGACAGGCGACGTTTACGATACTCAAATTACTGTTTCATTGCCCGTAAAAGATATAAGAACAACTTATTAGTGAATTCTCGTTTGAGACCGTAATTTTATTAAGGAATTTAAATTATACGAACAAAACGATCTAAGTCTCGGATGATGTGCCGTTTATCACCATCATGACCCGTTCATGACAGAGCACCACTCTTACGAGTAGATACTCGTAGCTTACTCATACAAGCACCTTCACGTCTCAGTTCGGAGTAGTTTCTGCCGCCATGTAGTAATTTAGCACACGCGCTACTGTGTTCCAGTTTGAAAAGTGTGGTAACCGGTGAAATTACAGGCACATGAGACATTCCACCTTCATGTCTCAGTTTGGGGAAGTAGTTTCTGCACCATGTAGTAATTTAGCACACGCGCTACTGTGTTCCAGTTAGAAAAGTGTGGTGACCGGTGAAATCACAGCACATAAGACATTCCACCTTCACATTTCAGTTCGGGGAAGTAGTTTCTGGCCGCCAAGCAGTAATGCATACGCGTTGCTTTGTTCGACTTCGAAGTGTGGTAACCGGTGAAATTACAGGCACATGAGACATTCCACCTTCACATCTCAGAGTTACTGGCAATTACAATGCAACTTGGGTCTTGTTGTACCAAAGTAGAGGAGCTTGGTTATTATGGGCTGGGGTTACCACCAGGTTTACCATTAGCTCGTTTCGTAACTTTATCATACAAAAGAGTATACAGCAGAATCGACACCAATGACAACTGTTCGATAAGGCAGTTTACATGCTGGGTGTATTTTCGGCGCGTATAAGCTCCTATGATAAGCGCTTACATGCGCATTTAACTTCAACCGAACGCCCACCTATTCATGCCCGCACTGACAGAAGGGGTCGATTATAAGGGACACGAGCAAATACGAGCTTAAATAATAAATAAAAGATACAAAATTTGATCTAAAATAATTTATTATCTTGACCCTTTTATAAATAAACTAAATTAAATATACAATATTTATTCCAAATCATTGCTTTTAATTTACATTAACCACAATGTTGTAGCGCTCGTCACTATGGTTTTATTTACAATGAATCTTAGTATTTAATTACATAATCTTTTTCTTATTGTACAGGATGATCAACAGAACACTATCGGTAGACTTCGCAGCTGAAAATTAACCTGAATATGTACTACTTAAATATTTCAATAAAATTATCTTGGAATTTATATTTACTAGGAAAAATGTTTTTCAGGTTTTTAATTTAAAGCTGTTAGCCTACTACAGAATCGTTACATTCGTAAAGACGTAATAATTACACATGCGCAGCTTTTGAATGGTGTAATTCTGTGAGTAAACAACATAGCTGCTTATGGACTTCAGAAAACATCCACCTGTAGGTGTATATAATTATAACTTTATCTACATATCGTATATAGTTTGAGTTATATATCTATTTGCATATCAGGTCTCAATAAAGTCAGTTTTGATCACTGAAATATTCCTGAAACCGGTTTTATATCTATAGATTACTAATACTGGCGACTTTGACTTCAGTCAGCGGAACATTATTCACAATTCACAAGCTTAACCTACTTGTACAAGGTACTTTTCAAAATACATACTATAGGTACATAAAAATATAATTTATTCAAATAAACTCTAATATAAGCATGCTTCAAGGCACTATACTAGCAAGACCAAATTGAAACGAAACAACGTAACGAAGTCCTATTAAATTCGATTTTAAAATCTGAAGTATGTAATGTCTAAATTACGAGTAAATGCAACTAATGTAGAACAATTTGAACGTAAGCCCTAAAAGATAGGTGGAACAGTTAGTACTCCATTATTAATAACAAATTAAATCAATGAACTATTAGAAGTTCAAAACAAGTTCAAACAATTATTTTTGTACAAAATTCGTCACGGAAATGAAAGTTCAATAATTGTAATCAAATTACTGTATTAAAATGCGGCCCGTGTCCCCAATTTGAATTTTTATTCAGCTTTTGAGTGGTTTTATTATGTATTGTTTTGGAATATCATTATTCTTGTTATAAATAATAAAATTTTAAATATACGCCAAGCTATCATTTTAATATTATTTTACGCCAAAACTTTACTTATTGTAGTTTTGCAAAACTAGAAAAAAAAGAGAAAAGTATAAAAAAAATTTAGGAATTAAGTTAGAAGTTAATGAGGTTCCAAAAATTGCAATCAATCATGTTATTTTTCTTAGTTTTGCTTGTACTTTTAATTTACATGATACTTTTGTATTTATGTTAAGTGACGGCATTCCTATTATTGCATATGCAAGTAAATATTTGTTCAAACATGTTTTAAACTTCTCCTGCGGTTATCAGTATCAGAATAAATGCGTATAACGACCAAAAATTAACAACGATTGTCGATTTTCTAACGTCACGTTAACAAGCTTACAAACTACGCTTACTTCTATATTGGCTTTGTTTGCACTTCACTTGTTTGCTCAACCAAAACAATATATTATTATTGTCTAATTTTAATTGAAGATTGAATTAACAATACAAACGTTGCAAATGTTATTTAAAAATCAATTCGCACGGCTAACAAAGTTATAAAATTGGTTAAATCGAATCTTTACTGTTTACAATGTTACCAATTTTATAAAAAAACAGCGTTCAGGTTGTAACACCTATGTTTATTTATTATATTCTATTGATAAATCAAGGCAGGAAATTTCGTACAACCATATCAATAACTTAATTATGTATTGAACGTTTATTGTAAGCCTTAAAACATAAGTGTGAAGTGTGCTATCATAAAATGTTGTTTGAACGAACAAACTTAGAGCTCGATAATTATCGAACAAACACAAAGCTGCTAACTTCAAATAACACTTAAACCGTTTACAATAATGATCCAACACGAACTGATATCACAGCTTTTTAGTGGGAGTTGGGACCACCTCAACAATTTTGTTTCAACAACACTTATTTTATATACATTTACAATGAATGCCAAGGCGAAATAATTATCTTATGTTACACTGAAGCACTACTTAGTTCGAGCCACGGCACTACTATATACTCAGTCGCTTTATATAATATTATTATCTATTATAGCTACCATGAACTATCCGAATTGTATGTTACCAGCTGGCATCCACGACTTTGTCTGCATAAAATTAGTACTTTGACTAGCCTATTTTTTTCTTCAAGCATTCGTCATTCTCCATAAAAGTAGACAAATACTTTAAAAAAAATTTGCAGAAACATTATTTATTTCTAACCAAAAGTATAATTGAAAAGTGATATATATCCCTTACTTGAGAAATGATTGATTCCCCTTACAAAATTTCATCCCCTAATTCACCCCATTCAAGTTTATTTTTGCGACATAAAGTAGTCTGCGTCCTTCTCCAAGGTCCATTCTATCTCTATATCAAAATACATTAAAATAAAATCAGCTGCGCATCAACATGAAAGATAGACAGACATACCTACATACAGAGTTACTCTCGCATCTATAATATTAATACGAATGGAACCCACAGTAGCACATTAAAATCCTCCGAAATCTAATTTGTGCCAATCATGAATGCTATAATATTTCAATTGTAAAATAAAAAGGGAATAACTTTGCGTTATACTTAGATAATGGAATATCAGCGGGCATTGTTACCCGCCATTAGAAGAAAAATCTACTAAAACTTCATCAACGTACAAATGTTTTGTAGACGGTTGCCAGTAACAATGAAAGTTCGGCAAGTCGGGTAGGATTCAGTCATCCATCACGCGGCAGTCTCCGGAACGGACAACAAATCTATTTCAGCAGATCATCCCCTCGTTCCCCTTTCGATTTCGTTTCCCCCAACCATTGATTCTCGATTATTCACTTATGCATTCGTTTGCGTAATAAGGCTCATTCATTCTGCTTGAAATGTTGCGAGCGGTTTGCCGTCGAGTATTTTTGCTGATAAATAATTGTGTTCGGTAAAGCGACTGTGGTTTAGTCTCATTCTAAATAATCCTTGTTTTTTGTGTTTGGGAAAAATACAATATTAATAAACTTTATCATTTTGAGGACGATTTAAACGGAGATAGATTCTCGTCCAAACGAAGCGACTATCTAAAGATTGAGAAAACTGAATAGACACAGCAGTAATCGTCGCGTCACCATAAAATATTTTATTAAATTAATAGAACGAGCGTTATGAAACTGTGTTACATTGCCGCCTTCTTTTGGTGCCAGACCAAAATCAATTTAAGTTCGTTGCCAAATTGTGAAACCATAATATGCTGTTGACAGTAATTATGTTGATAATCATCCGTTGCACGTGTCAGTCAAATAGGAGCGCTACACATCTAACCCGGGCGGGAAACCATGGACATTTAGAACACGTACCAAACGCAGCGGTCACCGCGCCGCGCCGCCCTGCACAATGTGTGGCGCTCCATAGCCGACAAGCGAACGCTTTCTACCTTTTTAAATTTACACGGTATCACAAAATGGGGGGTGCGAAAGGAGCAACCCAAAGTAGCAGTAGAACTTGTGTCAAGTTCACCCGGAGAAGTACTGCCACCACAAGCAGTGCTGCACTCGTGTTGCTGTGTTCCAGTGGAAGGGTGTGGGTGCCGATGAAATTGCAGGCGCATGAGACGTAACATCCCCGTCTTGGGGTGATAGACGCAACGCAATGCAACTTGAGTCATCTCGTACTTTGGTGGAGAGGACTTGAGTCGTATTGTTGTTGTCCATGGGTGGCGGTTACCACTTAACATCAGGTGGGCCGTTAGCTCGTTCTATCACCAACATAAAAAAAAAGTTTGAAATGGGACCACCGTATGTCTACGAACGGAAATGTTCAATAATAAGGCGTAAATAATGGTTAGTAAGGGGCCGCGGCCGGCATATCGGATAGTTTATGTTAGCTCTCGCTCTGTGTGTAATCGCTCATTAATCACAGGCGCGGTGTGCGCTATCACCGCAGCGACGCAACGATCTCGTTCGCCATACTATTCTGCTGGCTCGAAGCGTTCAAACTTTTGGAACATTGCTGGAATTGAAAGTTATCGATGTTTAGTATTGATTTTGAGTGGCCGTGGAGGATCGATTGCAGTGCTCAATTCACGATAGGTGTATTTATTAGAATGGGATCGAAATATCGAATGAGTTGCATATATTAATAGGTTTGAGAGCATGGTGATAGTGGTATCGACCCCAAGTTTCAATCCGGAGGTCGCTGGTTCAAAATCCTAGTTGCACCAAAGAAAATTATGTGCGCGTTCTCAACACGGCAAAAGAAAACATTGTGAGGAAATTGAATGTCCTAGAAATAAAAAATTTCAAAAGAAATATGTCAGGTGCGTGAAAAGAGCTTCTTTGAGGTGCACTTTATCCTATCACCACACTGATTCTAAGAAGCCACGATTAGTAGTGGTATTGAAAAATTAAACTCATAGATTTTACACATTTAAATAACTCGATATTATACAATTTTCGCTGCACAATAAAATTAAAGGTATGATAAAAAACAAAGTTACTTCTGTTAAGTCCCATCACAGGGGGCATCCGCCCTAGCCTCGGTACACACAATAATAACGGTATTACCAAAACAACTGACTAGCTTTTAATAACCATTAAATTGCCAACTTCTACAATTATCTTGGTTTACTAGTAAATTGTCCTCGATGAGTGTAATTTTCGATTTGTCGATCTATCGTCGAATTATTGATAAATTGGTAGCCACGACGCAATATTAAATATAACTTTTAATGACTAACAAAAGTAGTAGTTTAATTATCGGTTACCAATGATAGTAGGTTCGATTTAGTTTTTTTGAATTTTTCCAACATTATATGGGTTAAAACCTGAAGTAAACCATTAATCTCTTGGTCTTAGTGAGTGCAACTGCGTTGAAATATCGGCAGCGAACATAACTCATAAATCACGATAAATATCTCAAATAAACAAGTATGAAGTGACCAGGAAATTTAAACTCACGTACATGAAAATATCAAACTAAAGGTTTTAGGGGGAAAATATCGAATATTTTAGTATCAAATTTATTAAATCAAATCTATTTTACGAATGTAAAATCATTATAAAACTATAGGGTTTGTTTGATATATTAGAATGCGTTAATTAATTTCGCGATCAAAATATACTTATTACAAAAACGTACTACATACATTACAACATTTATAAGGTTTTCGAGGAAAAATAGTCCTATATCTTTCCAATTGATAAACGAAACATATCTTAATGCACGCAAAATGACCAGAAAACTTTACGAAGTGTTTGTTTGTGAGTTTTAAGTGGATGTCTTACCATTTGTCGCGTCTCCCACGCCTTCATCGCGCTCTTGTACTTTTCAAACTCGTGACACCAGTCCGAGTACACCTGCCGATACTCTTGAGACTTGCTCGGTTGCGTACATCTATACAAATTACAATTAACAAATTATGAAATAATATACAAATTTGGGATATTATGTGACGGCTAAAACATATGATCATGAACATGAAAATAAGTGGCCCAAGAATAGATCCCTGTCTCACCCCAGTCCGAGTATGGTATATAATTAATGGTGGACATTTCACACAGCGCCATTAAGTCCCAAACTAAGCATAGCTTTTACTATGGGAACCAGACAAATGATATAATACTTATATACTTATTATATACTTTTTTGTAAATACGGACATACATTTTAACACCCAGACACAGAACAAACATCTATATTCGCCATACAAATGTTTGTCCTGGGTGGGAATCGAACCCGCGATCTACAATGCAGTAGGCAGGGTTACTGATCTGTGAGGCCTGTCAAATATTCAAACTATGTAGTTTACAGTTTAGAAATGACACCCACCTGTGTATGTCGATGTCTAAATTGTATGAGGCGACAAGCGACGGTCCGAAGTAGCACTCGTAGCGGCCGCGATCTGACTCTGTCACTGTGAGCAACACGAGACCCCTCTCGGATGTCTGCAGCACTCTGTCCCAACTGTAACACACAACTTGTTTAATGGTGGACGTTTCAAAGCGCCATCTAGCCTCAAACTTTCAAACAAATTTTCGCCCAAACAAATTCGCTCGGGGAATTACTGCCACCATCATTTCTGCCGCCAAACAGTGTTGCATAGAATAGGATAGAATAGAATAATTATGTATAAAAAAAAAGAATACAAAGAAACTTAATATAATTAAAGTAAATTAATAAAAAAAGTTACTGTTTCTTCTGATTCTTGTCGTGGTTTACAATATAGCAAAAAAGTTATTTCTTTAAAGAATACTGACCATTGAAAATATTTTTTTACACAATAAATGGTACTTATAAATATTGGCTGTGAAGGGTCATCACTCGGTCGTAATAACATTTGGTTTACCTACTGTGTTCCGGTTTGAAAGGTGTAAATACCGGTGAAATTACATGCACATGAGACATTAAACCATCACGTGTCAGAGTTACGGGCGCATAAGTTGCGACTTGGGGGTTTGTCGTACCTAAGTAGGGGAGGACCCAAGTCGTATTGTTTGTTATGGGTATACTATTTAAAAAGAGGTGGGCTAGGCCATCTGCTCCTTCCGTACCTTCATCTAATAAAAAAACAAAAACGAAGTATAGCTTGTAACTAGGGGAAGTAGGTAACTGATAGAATAGTTATATACATTTATGTCATTGTAAATAAATATATAGTAACACCCAGACACAGATCATCTAGGTTCGTCTCACAAATGTTTATCCTGGGTGGGAATCTAACCCACGACCTACAGCGCAGAAGGCAGAGTTACAGCTACTGAAACGTAAGGCAGTTGGCAGTAACTTCACATCTCTCTCAAAACATTGGCATTGTTGGAACTCACTTGTAATTTATCCTGTATCGTCCCTTCTCCCGGGAGTGGTGATACCAGATCACCAGCTGGTCTTTCAACGCCTCCGGTGTGATCCCGAACGCGGCGAAGTGTACGCTCTGTCCGTACCCAGCGCGGACCGTCTTCAGCGGCGCGCTGGTCTCGCACACGGAAGGCGTGGAGTTGGTAGCGTCGTGCAGTAGACCGGGTGTGTACGGTCTGCATGCCCCTACCTCCTTGTCCCACCCGCAGTACGGGTCAAGTACGCAGCGGACACAGCTGTCGTATCTATTGAGAAAATGTCAAAGTCAAAAACTTTATTTCTATAGATTTCAACAAGAAACGTCAATAATATTCAAAACATAAGGTCAAGCGCAGTTTTGTCTGTGTGTGTGTGTTAGTGTGTGTGTGTGTGTGTGTGTGTGTGTGTGTGTGTGTGCGTGCGTGTGTGTGTGTGTGTGTGTGTGTGCGTGCGTTTGTGTGTGTGTGTGTGCGTGTGTGAGTATGTTCGTGTGTGTGTATGGTCGTGTGTGTGTATGTTCGTGTGTGTGTTTGTGTGTGTGTGTTTGCGTGTTTGCGTGCGTGAGATATCATAAAAACATTTCACAAATCTGATTTTTAACTAAGCAGATAACTATGCATTACGATCTCAAAGCATGACCCAGTTTCATAGCTTAAGTTGCGCACCTATTTCCTTGTTTGCACTTGTGGTTAGCAAATGCGGCCATATCAGGCCAGCTCGGTACACACCGCAGTTTGTCAATTACGTCATAAGCCGATTACGCGGGTCTGGTATCAACATTTGAATATTAATGCAGGATTGTGGTTAAATAGCATACCTTAGCTGTGTTTAGGTAATCTATTCGGGTTCCGTTACTGCTGATTCACAGGGAATAAGGCGCCAGTAGATCACGTAGTCAATGTTAAAAAGCTGGTTCAATAATGTCAACTAATATTTGTTTGATACGATTACGCTTGAGACGTAACATCCCCGTCTCAGAGGGATAGACGCAACGCAATGCGACTTAAGTCAATCTCATACTTTGGTGGAGAGAACTTGAGTCGTATTGCTGTTGTCCATGGCGACGGTTACCACTTACATCAGGTGGGCCGTCAGCTCGTTCCATCACCTAAATGCAATAAAAAAAAGGAGTTAAAAGTATACACCTTATTTTAGTACCTGTGAGCACAGAGCCGCAGCGGCAGTTGGCGGAGGCGATGGTCCGTCGCGAGGTATAAGGAGGAGAGGCGACGCGACAGAGCCAGCGCGCGAACCGCCTCCGCCCCCGCCGCCTGCCACACGTCCGCCACGCGGGAACCCCCGCCCGCCCACTGCACTATCTTGTATACCTCTCCATTGCCTGCACATATAACTAGTAATTAAATGATGCTTTTGGTGTCGTTGGCCTTAATCTATACAAATAAATAAAATTAGAGTGTCTGTTTGTAATATTAAAATAATCACTTTTTACTAAGTGCATATGGATGTATACACGGTACATTTTTTTAACAATTTTTGTCTGTCTGTCTGTTTGTTCCGGCTAATCTGTGAAATGGCTGGACCGATTTTGACGGGGCTTTCACTGGCAGATAGCTGATGTAACAAGGAGTAACTTAAGCTACTTTCCGAGGGGTAAAATAGGGGTGCGTGATAAAACCGAATTCCACGCGGACGAATTCGCGGGCAACAGCTAGTGTAATATAACGATGTCAATCAGTCTAGTTAAAATAACATTATTGTTAAATTCAGATCATACGACACGAAAATGGAACATAGATTTTCATGTAACGTTACGAACAATACACCCCATTAAAGCATTTGTATGTTTATATCTACGTAATACGTTGTAGTCCGTACTCAGATATCTCATCATTGTTCCGTTGATAAATAATAGAAAATGAATAATCAATGTATTGTGTATAGATGAAACCTTTTAGTGAGTATAAATTATTTACTAATACAGACCCGTTGCCGCTTCGCACGGATATAACTAAATTTTTTGTGTATGAACAATTTTATTTTCAACGATTCATTTAATAAATAACCTGCCTCGTAAATCGGGCTACTGAAAAATGATAACTTTCTCAAAATCCTTTCAGTAGCTTTCTGAAATAAACTTATATTAACAAACGGAAAACACGGTTGATTTTAATTTATAGCAGGTTTCTAATATATTTTGAAATCTGATTATTTTTTGAAACATTGCAAATTATCACCAGTTAGAATTGTAAAAAATGCAATTAACTACGATTCCTCGTTTTCAGAACGTGGTTGGTATTCCACTCGACTGTAGCTAGAGAGTCATTTATGAAGTTTCATAAATTATTTTATATTCATTATATTATATTAATAAATTAATATTAATATAATATATAAATAATTAATAATATATCATTACATATCAGTATAGTTATACTGATATGTAATGAAGTAGAATATAATATAATTGCATATACTTTTATTGTAGACCATAAGTAAGGCACATACAAAAATAATGCTATTTTTCTATTTATTCGAGTCACTGGTTCTCTCGAGCCAGTGTGGTGAAGGGATTTTAAGTGAACTTCAAAGAGGTTTCTTTCGTGCACTTGACACATGTCTTCCAATTTTTTTCTCTAGGACATGTCAGTTTCCTCACGATGTTTTCCTTAACCGTTTTGAGAACGTGATATTGAGCACATAAATCTTTCAGTGAAACTCATAAGGTGCACGTCGGGATTTGAACCGGCGACCTCCAGACTGAAACTCGGGGTCAGTACCACTAGATCTTCACGCTCTCAAAAATAATGATGAAAACATAAAATAATTAAATAAATGTTATAATTAATTTATTATTTAACTAGCTGTGCCCGCGACTTCGTTCGCGTGGAATAGTGACTTTTCACTTTTCTTTATAACTGAATCCTTATGGCAGCGGCGCGGCTCTCAGCGCGCTTTATATAGCCACGGACGCTCAGGCGCGAGGCGTGTAGTACGTACTCTGTACGTTAAAAATGTTCGCCGTGATTCTTTAAATTGACATAACTTTTTTATTTATGAACCGATTGACATGAAATAAACACTAAATGTTAAGTAAAGCTTACTACAATATATTAGTGAAAACCGTATCTAAATCGAATAAGCAGTTTCTGATATTAGCGTGCACAAACACACAGACAAACAGACAAACAGATAAACAGACAGACAAACAGACAAAAAAAAAATTAATTACAATTTCGGGTTCGGCATCGATATAATAACAACGCCTGCTACTTTTTTTTTATATATTTCCATTGTACAGACACCACTTTTCTACAATTTTATTATATGTATAGATTAAAATACTCACTTGTACCAGCGTAGAAGATGGTATACGTGATATCATCTCCCAACATGTCGACGAACTGTTTGTCGACGACCAGGGTGGTGAGAACGAGGTCCCTCTTGTAGAATGCCGGCGCGTCTCCTTCGTAGCGGACCGCCGAGTCCATCAGGGGATGAGACCTGAACAAGTCAAAGACAAAAACTTTATTTCCATAGAATTTATAAAGAAACTTGGAAACGTCAAATAAAATATGCAAACTAAATGTACACTGGCATAACACTACCTACTACACGTAGGCGCGTCATAGCTCAGTTGGTAATAATTTTGCCTTCTGCGCTGTAGGTTCTGGGTTCGATTTCTTAACACGAGCAGCGAACTTAGCACGATTTTTTTGTGCTAAATTTACCGAACGAGCCGATGGCCCACCTAGTGCTAAGTGGTAACCTGGGCCCATAACAACTGATGCGACTTGGGTCATCCCCTACTAGGTATGATAAGACCCAAGTCGCATCATATGCGCCCGTAACTCTGAAACGAGTAGGTGGAATGTGTCAAGTGCCTGTAATTTCACCGGCAACTACACCTTTCAAACCGGAACACAGTTTATTGTTCACATTATTTTAATAATCCCCGTCTATGTATGTAATATCTGTAATTCAAAGGGCTATAACACTAAGCATATTCAGTACACGGTATTTTGCCTGTCTTAGAAGCTAATTCGGAGTTGGCAAGGCTAAAGCTTATTAAGCTACTCCGAACTGAAGTTAGAATAACTAATTGTTTAACAGTTCTCTAAGGATAACTACTTAATTATTAAAATAATACTAAAGAGAAAACAACAATAAAGAAAAATCAATGTGTAAATTTTTAAAGATTCCAGTAAAAATATGTATATAATGATCAAAAATCGTTGAAAATGACTTAAGTCAAAGACCGAAGACGACGATTTTAAAAGAAAAACTATTTAAGACATCGAATAAAAGCCTTACTATTGGTGTATATTTATGATCAAAAATATTCATATTCCTCGCAAGCGTATACTTTAAATTTTAGAAAACTTTGTCATACTTTGTCAGTTTTTAGTTTTTGCGTTTACATATCCTATCCACCCATTGTATATTGAATATTTGTACAATTCATTACATACAAGAAGCGACAAATATAGTAACATAAATTATTACGTGGTATAACTGTTAAACTTTAGAAAAACCTAATTTACTTAATAGCTGAATAAGCGCTTTGGGCTGGTTGCCAGTTGTCATTTCCTAGTCTAACTAATTATAGGGGAATGGAATTATCTTGTACAATTAGGCCATGACATGCTGTGTGATGTGAGAAACTACTCAATAAACACGGTTTGAATGCTCAAACAGAATATACTGCCAGATATTCGTGGGATGATTTCACAAGTACAATTAGTTTATAGAGTAATCAGAGATTGTAACGAAAGAAAGATTGCAGACGCAAAAATACGATATAATGCAATCGCTTACGATTGCTAAGTTATCATGTCTTTTAGGAACAAACTTGAGTCATCAATAGTGATAGTATTTAACCTACATTTTACTAAGAATTCTCAAAGAAATATCTTGGCAACGTTAAGTAAAAGAAAATGACAGTTGTACATCATCAGTGCTGATGCCAAGTAAGAGGCCCGTTTCAACCATATTCGAACCTTTTTTTTACGGGCCTTTTTACTTTTTTTTTTCTTTAGAACGGGAAAACAGAAAGAAAGAGATTACCAAATACCAATACCAAACGACTTTTTGAGATACTAGCGCCCGTAATATCCTCTACATTCATCTCTGTGATTTGTAACTGTATGCTTTGAGCCATAGACAAAATTGAAAAATTCCCTAATAATAGCGGTTCAACCTTTAACAAAAATTCAACAGTATGTTTTTTATGATTACAGACGCGGTTCGATGGTCCAAATAATAGCAGTATGTAGTATGTGTGGTAAAAGTTGTTGTATCCAAAAGAACAATTAGTAGCAATCTATCTTTTGATCAGGCTACTCTCTAAGTGACTATAAAAGATACTATATTGAATGTATAATATAATGAATACCAATAACCGGTAAGTAATAGATAAAGGGTTACCGCGTTCGTTTTAGTTTAATGTTACAAAGCTTGGCGGTGTTTATATTTTGTAAAATTTTAACTGGAAGAGATTGCTTTAAGAAGGCCGCACATTGTGATTTACATTTAACTGTTATTTCTTGTATAATTTTTTTATGTTTATATTGTGGTGTACAATAAAGAGTTTTCTATCAATCTCCTATTTTTAGTAGTTCGCTACAAAATACTTTTAATATATTTGAATTAACCAACATAGCAATAGTCCAATCATTCCGACGGGAAGTTCTCAGCGTCTAACTGCTAATTCATTCTCATCACATCCCTCCAGTGGATGGCGCGGTGGAGTACATATCCGTTAAGTCTCCCTTCCATTTCATTCGTTCTTATATATTTTAGTGCTAAATTCGCTCGCGACTACGGACGCTTGGATTATGTAACTGCAAAACTTATAAAATGTGGTAAAGTCATAAATTAATAAATACGGCGTATAAGTCGGTCAGGGCTTCTTTTTATAGAATATATATATATAATATTGGTGGACCATTCACGTAGCTCCATCTAGCCCCAAACTAAGCATAGCTATACTATGGGAACCAGACAACTGATATAGGTAATGCATATAGACTTTTTTTTTGTAAATACATACATATAAAAACATATTAACACCCAGACATAGAGCAAACATTAATGTTCATCACATAAATATTTGTCGTTGGTGGGAATCGAACTCGCGACCTTTAGCACAGAATGCAGAGTTACCACCAAACGAGCTGTGAGGCCAGTCTGAAAAATCTCCATCGATATTTACTATTTTTACATATTACCTTTCTTAGAATCCATTTACTTATGATGCTACGAAGAGACCAGACCTAGCTTTAATTTCAGTGTTGCTTTAATTCGTGTTTCTTAGATGAAGCAGCGACGGTAATGGAAGGAATATCGCGAAATCCGGCACCCTCCGAGTAACCGCACATTAGTTCCGGCGCGTCTGCCTACTAATTGGGTCACATTCACCTAATTGATGGCGCGGTGTTAAACATATACATTGAAAGCTCCCCTTAAATCTATTTCACCTTGAATATTTCAAAGGATACGCGGAATTGCTGCTAAGCCTTTCACTTATCCGTCAATTTCAATTAACGGAACTATTCAACTCTGGCTTACTAATGTAAGTTAGTATAAACTGACAAGTTTAGACATAAACTTCAGTAAATGTCAGTTTATACTAAGTAACAGTGTAGTACTAAGTAACCTCAAATAACTACAGCTACTGAGGAATTGGATAGTAGATACGAGTATACACGTTTCGGATTATTAGGTAGAATTGTTCTGATCCAAAGATAAGGGAAATACATCCTTTTTATAAATCTGTAATCCTTCATTAATCTCCATCACATTTCCTTTTTCAAAGTTACGTTTCAGAGGTTAATATACTAGACGATATGTATTAGTGTTTTTTATTTTGGCTGTGTACCACCTACTTTATCCAGCGTACCAATTTAAACAAAAAATCAAGGTGAACGAAACAATAGCTTACAATATAACTGAGAAACGATGATATCTGCAGAAGTAATATAATTGCTTCTCAGAAATAAACACCCACCTCTAAATTTGAAAAGCACTGATCCTTACCCAGCGGACTAAACAATTATTGTTTTAATCATTCATAAAAAAAAGAGTGACGGCTTGAGCCAGTAACTGGCTTGATATAAAAACTAGGTACCAATGGTATCAGAACAGTGAAAAAACCATAATAAATAATTCACATAAATAAATGCCAAAATTTTGCTCGGGCCAGACTTGGCCCATCATCCGTTACTATCGACTCGCCGCTGGCTCATGTAATACGCGGCTACTGTAAGGCCAAGGTTGCGGGTTCGATTCCCGTCCATGCAGATTTAATAGAATGTGTTTTGTTAGTTTCATAACCTAAATAAGTTTTATTATTAGTATTATTATTACAGGGACATCAGACATTCCACCTTCAAGTCTCAGAGTTACGAGCGCATTGCGACTATATATACTATACTCTCGTATGCAAGTAGGGGAGGACTCAAGTTGCATTGCTTTGAGAGGTTACCACTTACACCAGGTGGGCCATCTGCACGTTCCGCAAACACATACCTGATGAAGTTAAGCACATTGTCCGGTAACGCCTCGGTGTTGTTGACGCAGGTGCCGGGCCGAGGTGTCGGCACGCGGGCTCTCAGCACCGGCAGCCACGCCGAACTCGATGACGCCTGGACACAATACATTCATTTTGAATTTTAGAAGAAACTCTGGGCATGCTGTTTGGCACACTTTTTTAGAACCGGATGGTCTTGCAGTCGAGAATAAATGCCAGCGACGAGCAAAAACAATAACTAACTATTATGCTCATCACACATTTTGTCCTGGCCGGGATCGAATCTGGGAACTCATCGCAGCTGTTTTACGTTAGCTACTGAGCCGTAAACCGCAGTAAGGCCTCAGCTTAGCTGGTAGTTACCCTGCCTTCTGCGCTTTAGGTGGAGCTTCGATTCCCACCCACGAGAAAATATGCTGTGACGAACATGGGTGGTAATATGTATGCATTTATAACATTGACAAAAATGTATAGCAGGTGACATCATATAAAACAACCCTGAAAACAAACACATAAATGTGAATTTATATCGATAATATGGGGCCATTTGTTTTTTGTTAATAATATTATTCATTTATGTACCATAAATTAATTCACACTCAATTTATTATTATTCATGAACTATGTTGCTGACGTACAGACTGTTTTAGAACCTAGCGTAATTAGTTATTGCTAAAAAACATAACAGAACCAACTCAATCCTAAATACACATACAAATAAAAATGATTATATTTCGGCCATTTTTGAGAATATTTTTAATATAATGAATCGTCCAATATCGGACAAACATCTGCTGTTTCAGCGCCGTTATCAACTTATTTCCATAAAACAAATTAAAACCGGCAATCTCTTTTTAAATATATTAGCGTTTTCAATAAGTAATTACTTTCAACTAAAAGTTACAAATGTTCTAACGACTGCATGTGGCCCCACGCACACCGTTATTACTGATGCAAAATTTCCCTCCACCCACGTCAATAGGATTACCAGATGGAAATGGTATATTAGTAAAGGTAACACAGTCCTCTCCTGCGCCGTGAGAGGGACGCGGAAAATGATATATACAGTTTGTCCCAAAAATCAACGTCATGCCGTTATCGCTGCCGTCCTTTACCTAAAAGGCCGTTTAGCCCAAATTGTTGTTTTTGAGATATGTTCAGAAAACTCTTTTTAATTCCTGTTAAATCCGTCACTTAACGGCCTACAATTTTTGTATTTTCCGGAACTAATCATAATTTACAAACGTTTCTTAGACAGAAAGATAATTTTGAACTGTATCGCTTCCTATTAAAAAGTCAAAATTGTCCTTTTTAGGGTTAACGGCTTTCTAGTTAAAGGACGGCAGATCGGATGACAGGCCACGTGCTTACTATGCCGAATGACAACTTGAATTGATTGACAATTGACATTAACGCGCGCAAAGCCGCGGGATGATCCGAAACATGCCCGCTCACAAGAACACCTACACAATAAGTGTTGCTTGCGAGCAATGGAACGAGCCATAAGTATACACCTGGTGGATCATGTACCTAACGTCGAGATTCGGTCTCGAACCAAAGTCGAATATGTGGTAACACGGATAGCAAGACTTAAGTGGTGATGGGTAGGACACTTTTCGAAGAAGACTTCCGATGGACCAAGGCAGTCACTTAATGGTACCCAAGGGATATGCGTCGCCCCAGGGCAGTGGGTGTTACTGGCTGAATAGATAGATAGAAGCAAAAACTATTAACAAATGAATCTCACTTGTTCCTTGAACCGTCCCGCGAAGGCTTCCTGTATGTCGTCCATGGTAAAGGTGCATATCGCTGATCCGACGAGCCCATCGCTCGCGCCCGTCGTGAACGCCGCGTAGAACCGGCTGCTGTCGCCCGCCATTTGGTATACGCTCTCTGAAACAAATCATTTACTTTGACTCGCCTCACAACTCAGTTGGTAGTAACCCTGCTTTCTGCGCTGTCGTGGGTTCGAATCCCACCCAGCACAAGCATTTGGGTGACGAATATAGATGTTTGTTCTGTGTCTGGATGTCAATATGTATTATATGTATGTATTTACAAAAAAAGTATTATATCAATGGTCTGGTTCCCATGATACAAGCTATGCTTAACTTACTTTGGGGCTAGGTGGCACCAATTGTCCACCAATATTATTATTATTATATTAACATTTTTGCTCTGTGTCTGTTAAATAAACTACTATATTTATTTCATGCTTCACTTACGAATTTCATCAAAATAGAAGGGGAACTCTCCAGGTATGCTGCAGTTAAGCCGCGCCTTCAAATACGTGGCCCAGTTCTGGCTGAGTATGTGTTTCCCGCCGGTGTCCTGTTTGCACACTCTCGCAACTCTGGAGTATACAGCTTTGCCGCAGTTCATGAACTCGACCGCTGTTTCGCGGAAAAAGAACAGAACGTATTCCCCCACGTCGAAAGATCCCACGAAGTTTGTTTCTGTAAAAAAAATTAACAGATTCATAACAAGAAACAAGAAAGGGGTTTAGAACTTTTTTAAAAGGTAGATCTTGTCTTTTTTAGAGCTTTTTTTCCTTGTTTTATATATTTTCTGGTAAAAATTCCTAAAATCTTAGCCTATTATTTGTTTTTAGGTTAATTAGAAGCTTTCTTCTTTCTTTTTTCTTTCTTCTTTATTGTGACACTAATATTTAAATTATAAAGGCGAAAGTTTCTATGTTAGTATGTGTATGATTGTTACTCCTTCACACTCAAACGGCTGAATGGGTTTGGATGAAATTTGGTACCAGGATAGCTTATATGCTGCATTAACACACAGGCTATTTTTGGTCCCGGAAAAATGCAGACTTACGCGGGTAAAGCCGCGGGGCGCAGCTAATCATATAAAAATACAAATGGTGTCATACTAATACATGCACAAAGGTGAGCTTAACCCTAAAAATGAGTAAGCAATCAAATGAGGCTAGAGAAACGCGATTTTATAATAGTGAGACGTGGTGACTTCATTAAAAAACAATTCTATTTTTTTAATAAAAATATGTAGGTATACGTTTTATATGGATTTATATTGTTTTTTACATTTATAATTGTGTATGTAAATGCTTTGGACATTATTCATATGCTTTATGCTTTTACATTGTTACAAAGATTATATATTTTTAACGGTTTTTAAATTTATTTACTCACTACTGAGGAAATTTGTAGGTAGAATGGTAATAGAATAGTAATCTGTATTTTTTGTTAAATGCGCCATTTTAAACAAGATACAAGGGCGTAGTAACCGCTACAGGTGGCGTAGCCAGCTGATAGAGGGCCTGCACTGGTTAAACAGGTGGTCTTCATATACTGAACCATAAATGAGTCTACCACTTCTCATTGGGCTCCTCGGTAATTAACTAAGGCAGCTTGTTAATTAACAATAACTTGATAAAATACGGATCTAGATAAGATCGTAAGGTCGTCCAAAAATTTACGGCAAATTAATGCATGTACCACCGAGATTCCCGTTCGTTTCTACTTTATGAACCTCTGATAGGCTCGACTTTATCGCGTTCTCGTAAAAGAAAATACGGAATAAGGGACAAAAGCCCGATATCCCTATTAATATAATGAACGTCCCTGTTTCTCCGATAAGACTCGAATTTTGCATGGAAACTGACTAAGGGCATTACACGAAATACCTAACGCCCACGATTTATCCCGGGCCGTGTGCCAGAAAATTTCAAACTACTATCATTACTATTTAATTACTATGTTCATATTTTATGCCATTTGCTAACGATTTTTTAACGGATCTAACGAGATATACTTTGTGAAAACTTAAACTTAACTTTGTTAACAAATGCATCTAAAATAAGTACAGGTGACATTTACAGTAGCATATTTGTCAGTTTATAGCTCTAGTCACCGGTTTACACGCGACGATCATGAGAACGATTGTCTCGTGTTAACGATTGTCTCGTGTTAACGATTGTCTCATTTTAACGATTGACTCTTTGAAATGCCTATGTGCACGTAGTCACGCGTTTTACAATCGCGCTAAAATCTGAGGATTGCTATATAACAATGCCTAGGTATGTGACCATTTGCTTACTTAATAGACTGCATGATACTTACTGTCCAGCCATTTGGAGTCATATTTCAACGTCCTCTTGAAATTGTACTTCTTTTGTCCCGTGGAGAAGTCAAACAGGTCATTTCTGAAGATGACCGGATCCGCTTTCGTGAACTCGGCATTAGTTCCCGCGTATACGGCTTCCAGTCCGCCAGGGTTGCCTTCTGTCACCCATACCGCTGTACTGTTATCAGCCGGGTCGTACGGACACTTTGCCACCCCTAGACCAACGCCGGGAACGTACTCGTGTCGGGGCAGATGCGTTAAATTTAGCTAAAATAACAAATATACAACACTGGAGAAACAGATTCAAAAGGAATATATATCAAGAAATAAATAATTCTTTATCCGGCTTCAAAGCGTGAAAATCAATGGCCTTGAGTTAATAACGGGGACTTCCCTTTGTATGATAATGTAAGGGCACCTTCTGAATATCATTACGAGAACGAGTCGCATTGAACAAGTTCACAGTTGGCGAGCGATCAACATCAAATAGAAATTTAAAATTGAAACGATATTGACTTTAAAAATAAACATGAAAATAAACGAAATCGCAAATGATTATACGCCAGCATATCGGATTTAAACGTGAAATTTTTGGATAGGCGCTATACCCATTAGGATTAAGTAAATAATATCTTTAAATTAACATTTAAATTGTGAAAACTGTACAGTAACTATACTACAGTACTAAATTACTATCATTTTAACTTTTTTATTTCAGTTACACGATCTGTGTAGCATGAATAATAATAAAAGTTGAATACTAATTTAAGTATCGACTTTATGTTTGAGAATAATTTGAAATAAATAGCACAAATTTGATCCACCTAGTACATACTTAGTATTTCTTGTTACTAAGCTATAGTACAGGTTTTTATCCGGTGTCAGTAACTCAGCCTACTTTGAGAGAAAATAATTATTGTTTTAGTACGCCACAAATAAATTTTTAACATGTGTGGGTCTTGTACCGGAGTAGTAAAAGTAACTCTACGTCGCAAAATGAGGAGTTTTATAGTTAATCTTTACTTTATGAGGCCACCTAAATGTAAGCGAATAGACCGAAATCAGCTTTTTTATATTGAAATCATGTTATAACGAGGCTTTTTTATTTATCCAGACTAACTTAACTGCTAAAAAAATATCGGCGCGTTTCCGAATTGGTCTTGAGAATTTCGTAATAATTTTATTTTTATGAAACAATTATTTATAATTTTTAATTTATATTTTTAATTTGACAGGCTCCCGTAATGTAAGGGAAATAAATAAATATATATCCGTGAACATTTCACATAGCGCCCCAAACTAAGCATAGCTTGTACTACGGAACCAGTTAAGTGATAAAATATTTATTTGCCTTATTTTATTAATTAAATACATATTAACACCCAGACACCGAACTAACATCTATGTTCGTAACCCAAATATTTTTAGAACCCACGACCTACAGAAGGCAGAGGTACTTCCAACAGAGTTACTTCGAGTGGCCTCACAGGCCAGTTGGTAGTAACTCTGCCTGTAGGTCGTGAGTTAGATTCCCACCCAGGACAAACATTAATGTGACGAACATAGATGTTTGTTCTGTGTCCGCTATTCATATGCATTTCATTCGGTATTCATTTCATATTTAGGTATATGTTATGTATTACCAAAAAAGGTATTCTATCCGTAGTTTAGTTCCCATAGCTTTGCTTAATTTGGGTCCAGATAGCGCTGTGTGACATGTCTATCGATACTGAAACTGTGCGTCCAGTCTTACTTACGTAAACCACCCAGTCCTTGGGGCTGTGTGCGTTGGTGCCGCACACGTAGAGTCTCTTGCCGTCTCCGAGCGGCTGCAGCACTCTGATGTGGTTCCGACATTCGAACGGCTCCGACTTGCCCTTGCTCACGCACCGCGCCACGTTGCTCGCCTCCAGCACGAGGGTGTCACGCTACGAACACGATACCTACATTCAGTCACAACACAACAGAGTGAGCTGCTGTCTGGTATGTAAATGTAATACTTTTGCTTGATTGTACAAATATAGCGGTGCATCGAGGGAACCACGTTGTTCGCGTTCGTATACGATTACCCTTTGAATCCATACACGTGTCTCCTGGGTGGTGCAAAAGGAGCGACCCAAAGTAGCAATAGAACTTGTGCCAAGTTCGCCCAGAGAGTACTGCCACCACGCCTGGTAAGCCACCGCCAAGCAGTGATGCACTCGTGTTGCTGTGTTCCGGAAGGGAGTGGGTGCCGGCGAAATTGCAAGCGCATGACACGTAACATCCCCGTCTCGAGGTGATGGACGCAACGCAACGCGACTTGAGTCATCTCGTACTTTGGGGTGAGGACTTGGGTGGCTTGCTGTTGTCTATGGGCGGCGGTTACCACTAAACATCAGGTGGGCCGTCAGCTCGTTCCGTCACTTCAATAATATAATATAAAAAAATGTATGAAGGAATTATATTATGACGAAGTATGATCTAAGTTAAATTTCAAAGTTCCTACTTAGTTAGCAGAAGTAATTATTTAGTTTTTGTAAGCATGGAAAAGATAGATTGAGCCAAACAAAACGTATTATGTTATTTATAGTTAGAATGTAAGATGTTAAATTGAATAACTTTAACAATGTTTAGAGCCTACTAATGGACATACAAATATTTGGAAAATATACAATAAACTAAAAACAAAACAAAATTAATTAATGAATAATATACGAAATGTTTTTAAAATAGTGTGATCATTCCTCTTTTCCTTGCTAAATAAAACATTTTTATCAAATCTAAATGTACTTACTCATCTGTAGCCACTAATATGAATCCTACCGCAATTACAATTCACACAGCAAAAAGAAAACTTTCTATTTTAATTGAATTTGAGTGTCGTGCCAGTAGTTTACTTCTAATTTCCAAAGGAGCGATAGCATAGCGAATTAAAATTAAAATCCTTTAAGAAACCAAGTAGGTTTCTTAAAGGATTTTAATTTTAAACATTAATTGTTATACATGTCATGATATATACTTACATTACAACATAATAGATAATGTATAGTTTTATGTCTAGATTTAGTGTATGCTACTCCCATTTAAAATAATATAAATAATCAGATTTAATATGCTTAATATTGTGCAACAAAAAATAAATAATACCCCCATTTTAAAAAGAAAAATAAAGTCCTCGGAGTTGTTTGTCTTCCCGCAAACGTGAAACCACATACAATTACAGCACAAAAAGGGAGAGTCTTCAATGTGCACGCGCACCAAATTCAAAGGGAGAAAAGTGAAGTGTCCTTTGGTTTTAGAGCTCAAAAGATTATGGCACTTACGTGTGAAAATGTGGAAAGGTGCATTAAATCTAGTGCAGTGCCGGAAAAGTGGACGTGTTTGAAACTCACTAACCGTAAGCATTAGGCTCTTTCGTTTACTAAAGTGTGATGCTCATCCTAAAGCGAATAGAAAGAGCTAAATGTGGGTTCATCCCGCAGTTCCCCTTTTAGTGTGTTTTTATGCAGGAAAACTTCAAAATAATTACCTTGCAGTGCGACTGGCTTATATCAGACATATTAATTTTGAACACACGATCCCTGAAACAAAATATATTTGTTAGTATCCATTGGATGGTATCAGAAATCACTTGTGATACTTAATTATTCAAGACAAGTCAATCAAAAAGTCAAAAGTCAATATGCTTGTAAGTTAGGAATAAATTACAATTGTAAGTATGTCTTTACTTATAATAATAGCAGTTTCTCTAATAGTATATTTATTTACACGTATATAAGGTCGGAGTGGCAAAATTACTGTAATAATTTTATTTTGACAATGATGTAGGTATATTAGAGCAGTAGAACTCACGCCAAATTCGTCCGGGAAAGTACTGCCACCATGCCCATTTTTGCCGCCAAGCAAGTAAGCAAGTGTTCCGGTTTGAAAGGTATGGTTGCCGGTGTAATTACAGGCACAAGAGACATTCCACCTTCACGTCTCAGTTACGGGTACATACGATGCGACTTGGGTCTTGTCGTACCTAGTAGGGAGGACCCAAGAACATGAACACAACGGGTGAAGATATAAAATCATGTCAAAACTCCAACGATGTGTGCGAGACTGTGGTGTCACAGTGGTACAGACCCCGAGCTACGATCTGGTGGTCGCTGGTACAGAGACCTGCACCAATGAGAATCGCTCGAATTTATCTTCGAGAATCAAAACCTCGAAGGAAATTTCAAATGTTCGAAAGGAACCACTTTGAAGCGCATTTAAATCCTTTCCCCGCACTGATTAAAGAGATCGGGCTTGGGGAGTTGTCGTGTTTCATTAAAAATTGATACAAGATAGATGTGCTAATAAATCTTAAGCTTTAACCATAAGCTTATAAATTTTGAAGCTTTTAAAGTAGAAAATGTACATTATGCGAAGTTGCGTTTTGGTTATTCAACTTTGCTATACCTATTTGT
Organism: Chesias legatella; assembly: GCA_947359385.1. Taxonomy (NCBI): domain Eukaryota; kingdom Metazoa; phylum Arthropoda; class Insecta; order Lepidoptera; family Geometridae; genus Chesias; species Chesias legatella. Next base: position 2,948,035 of record OX375768.1, on the reverse strand, counting down.
TCGTCATAAAAAGTACTTAACACACAGCTTTGCAATAAAGCTTTGTTGACCAAATTTTAGGCCGCGGTTTACCAGAGATAATGCATATAGACATTGTTTTAAAATCTCGCTTGTAGTGCTTACTAGATACAACAAATTGAAAATGATTATAGTTTGTTAAAGTTAACCAAATAATTAAAATTAATTTAGTGAGAACTCAATTTATTAAAATTAATACTAAGTAATCTTGTTATGTTTTTGACAAAGACTATTTTGACTGCATTATTATTAAAATTAATTACAGGTGCGATTTTGTTCAGTTTCAATTATGCGGACTGCGAGTGGTCTAGGATTTTATTTCATATTATATACTTATTAGTTTTGTAATATAAATTATGAAAAGGATTTTTTACTTGTAAGAAATTTTTACTGTCAATAAATGTGCATTTTTGCCTAATACATGAAATTATGAAAAGTAAAACCAATTCAAATTTATTATTCTTCTTTTGAGCCGACAATAGTACTTTTGGCGTTTAGCTAGGTTACAATATTTTATGTGTTTATGTTCTGTCAAACAATTCTTACATTTCGAGTCAAAAGTCTCGGTTTCAGTCACACTTTTTTTAGACATAATCGCTTAATCGTATTGAAAATTCTCTGTAAAAATCCGGTTACCAATTAACGACGGACGGGTTACCTACCAAATAAGAGGGAAATTAATAATTATGATTTTAAAATTACTCACATAGCACCAACATATAGCGTATTTCTCTCTTCATTCATGTACAAAGTGCGGTAGAAAAGAGTGCCGCATGAAAACTCTCGTATGTGATCTGAAAAGAAAGAAAAATCGCTTAGTAAAAATCAAAACGTAACAGTAATAGCACGACTTTATAATTTTAGCATAACAAACTTTTTTATTTTTTTATTATTGTGGTCAATTCACACGGCGCCATCCAGCCCCAAAGTAAGCTAAGCATAGCTTGTATCATGGGAACCAGACAACTGATATACATACTTATATACTTTTCTTATGTAAATACATACATATTAACACCCAGACACAGAACAAACATCAACGATAAACGATTGTTAGCGATTGTTTCTGCAAAATAAAAAAGGAATAATACTTCAGAGTTGTAATTTTGGTAATTATGAGTGGCAACAGTCATTATCGGCGGGCGGTGCGCGCACGCAATGTCTCGTGCAGTCCGACCCTCGGAACGGTTTACGCTGCCTACTTAAATAATTAAATGTTGCTGGAATATTACGAATGTTGGTTGGAATTCATGACTGCTGTTTTATTTTGGTAGTACGTTGCGACCTCGACTGCGTTCCTATGGCCGAGTCGCAAGGGTCGCGGTTTCGATTCCCCGCACGGCATGCACATATTTGCATGTTCGACAGATATTTCTATGCTTGGGTATATTGGTAAAGCAACATAAGTATCAGAAAAATAAGAAAAGTTTGTATAAAATCTGTTCTAGATAATTTTCGTATAAAAGCCATCCCATTTTTCACAGAAACCATATTTTTTATTCCTACAGGTTCGTATGAATATGAATATAATATGATTATAAACTATGAATACGATCCACTTGTTAGATAGGTACATTCGTAGAATTTTCCGGCTTGGACACAATTCTGAGGGAAAATATTTAGATCACGTAAAATGTTTCGGATTTTTTGCAAGGATCAGTATGTAACTTTGTAAGATGTTTGAAGTTTGTTCATATTTAGTTATATATAAAAAAGTAGCACTGAACCTTTTTCCTTGTATCTACTAGTTGTGAATTTTGATATATGAAGGAATTAATGTTAAATTAATCATCTTTTACTGAAAGATATGAAAAATTTGTATTATTTAAGATTTATTTGTAGTTTATACATTTTAATGGACCTATCATTTCGCAAGCATATCTACATAAAGCATACACATACATATCCCGTATATTATTCTTACTTACATCAATAGTTGCACACAACTGAAAGGTTAGTTATATTAGATCAGACATATAAGCAGATTATGCTCTGACAAAGCGTTAAGATGACTTCCTGACTCTCTTTTGAATTTAGGTACTTATGAATATGGCTTAAAATTAATAAATTCATTAATATCAAAAAAAATACATTCATTTAAGTAGATCAATAATTTTTTAGACAAGCGGTTTGAATGCCGGTTTAGTAGGTGCCGTTTGAGTTTCAGATGGAAGCGAGTTCCAGAGTCGAACAGCCATAACTTCATCATTTTAGTCGGTGGTTAAAATTTTGATTATCAAATGAATCACCGTCAATTTGGCAACAAAACAATTTAGTTAAAGTAAATGTATAATGCAGGTGGTCGCGTGTCACTCCCATAATACGAATGTTTGCAGTTCGTTAGATGAACAAACAATGAGTTCATTAGCGATGTAATCGCTGCGGCGCGACTGGTTTGGGAATACTGACACATAAATTATACAAATGCTAGCATTCGCCGCCAGCTTCACATTCGTTGAATTAAATAGAATAATAGCGAAATTGGCACGCGTCCAAAACGTAACTACCTCAAATTTAAAGCTTAATGTTTCAACTTTTACTAATGTTCTTAGTAATTACCCAGTGACTGGGACGCTTCAGCGGTAATTGGACATTTAAACAGGTGATTGATTTACTGAGGCGTTTACGTCATCTCGAATGTGGAATCAGAAACGAAAAACTAAGGAGCTCTCGTCAATCCATTCCACGTCCACAATGAGGGTCAATTATCTGTAGTAATTATTATAATGGGGGAAAGTTTGTAATTTTGTACGTACGAGGTAATTCCCGAAACTAATCCTATTACAAAAATAAAAAATTACGTGAGATAGATATATAATAATAAATATTGGTGGACATTTCACACAGCGCCATCTAGCCCCAAAGTAAGCTAAGTAAATAGCTTGTATCATGGGAACAGACAACTGATATATGTAAATAAATAAATAATACATATTAACACCCAGACACAGAACAAACACCTTCGATTCCCACCTATGTTCGTCACACAAATATTTGTGTGACGAACATAGGTAGGAATCGAACCCACGACCTACAGTGCAGAAAGCAGGGTTACTACTGAGCTATGAGGCCAGTCAAACATATGAAGCCACGGACACAGCTAGCATTATTATAAGGGATTAAAGTCATGATTACCCATATCCACCTACAGTGTAAGCAAACCTCAAACTGTGCGAAAATCGACAAGCAAATTGAGTTGTAGATTAATTTAATAAACATGGCTATACCGATGGGGTTAAAATAGTAAATCTATAATGTCGCGACGATAGCACCGGGAGGACCGCATTATGCAGATAGCATCGACGGGTTAAATACTGCAACAAGTAAACAGCCGTTTGCACGGAAGAGAACCACACGCTTGTCGCATTTGCACCCCATTGTAAGTGCATTCATCATGTGCCTCACTGTTCAAGTTATTTAAAAAAAAAAAAAAAATTTGTGGCGGAACGCACTGACGGCCCACCTGATGTTAAGTGGTAACCGCCGCCCATAGACAACAGCAATACCACTCAAGTCCTCTCCACCAAAGTATGAGATGAGCTAAGTCGTATTGTGTTGCGTCCATCACCCCGAGACGGGGATGTTACATCTCATGCGCCTGCCATTTCACCGGCACCCACTCCCTTCCACCGGAACACAGCAATACGAATGCATTACTGCTTGGCGGTGGATTACCAGGTGTGGTGGCAGTACTTCTTCGGGCGAACTTGGCACAAGTTCTACTGCTACTTTGGGTTGCTCCTTTCACACCACTCGGGGGACACGTGTAGAGATTCAAGGGTTATTCACTTAAGGACGCGAGCAGCTTGGGCCCCCAAAAAGTTAGGCGTATGATGGATGACGCACGACATATAATATCTATGAAACACCTTGCTTTCTTGTATTTTTTTTATTTGTTGTCATTTCATATTTCTCCATCTATCCAAACTAATAGCTAATCAATATGTTTTAAATAAAATGATTGTTTTTAATATTGTAAACCATGACGAGAAGGAGAAGAAACAAACGAATTGTTTATTAATTTATGTAAATTGTATTAAGTTTTGTTTGTATTCTTCTTTTTTTAATAAATGATTATTCTATTCTATTCTATTCTAAGCATAGCTTGTACTATGGGAACCAGATTACTGATAGAATACTTCTTGTATGTCTTAAATTCTTGTAAATACATACACATAAACCTCATAGCTCGGTTGGTAGTAACCCTGCCTTCTGCGCTTTAGGTCGTGGGTTCGATACCCACCCAGGACAAACATTTATGTGACATTTGTAACATTGATGTTTCTTCTGTATCTGGGTGTTAATATGTATTATATGTATGTATTTACAAAAGAAAAAGTATATAAGTATTATATCAGTTGTCTGGTACCCACGATACAAGCTATGCTTAGCTTACTTAGGGGCTAGATGGCGCTGTGTGAAATGTCCACCAATATTTATTTATTTATTTATATTTAAGGCGCTTATTTAACAGTGTTTGTAGTACTACAAGCAGCTGATAAAGTGTGATTGTTAATTTATAAACGTGACGCTTGCACTGGCGATGGCGGCGACAACCGCATTATGCAGATAGTATCGGCTGCGGCGGTTAAATACCGCAACAAGTATACCGAGCTGTTTGCACGAAACAGGATAACGAAATACTCTTTATAACGCTCTACTGCTCTGTGTTAACGCAATATGTGTGTACTATCGGCAGTTTATATTATTACATATAAATACCATATATTATTAAATATACCATATAAGTAAGTTTCTATAATAATAGTTTAGCTCAGATAATAATCCATATACAAACATAAAAAAATTCAGTCATAATTTATTTTGAATACATTAAAATGTCGAATGGTTGAAGTTAAATAACGATATACAACGAAATAAATAAAATAAAAAAATAATAAAAAATAAATGACAATAAAATATATAATAATAATAAAATTATCTTGTAATTAAGGTGGTTTTATGCAGAAAGTAAAGACCGAACCTTCACAACCGATTTAAAAAACTTATATATATTAAATAAATATCCCGAGATATTCGCTGCCTTAACGGAAGGTATGAAAGCATTCTATGGAAAATTATCTAGCTTAAAAAATGCTATAAAATGTCTGCGACGACATTTACTATAATTATGTTGAGGTTAATTTACAAATGGTTCAAATATGAATTATCCACGTAGCAGTTGGTATAGACACCTGAATTCCTCGCGGGCACAATCGGTATACTATGTATTTAGATAGAGATAGCTTCTGAGATGTTAAATACCGCACAATCGCATCAAATCGTTCTTACAGAAATAAACAATATCAGGGAAGCGTTGTGTAAATAATATCAGAGGGTTAAATACCGCACTAAGTAAATCAAGACGTTTGCAAAGTGAAATAATTCTCATAGGACAATGCGAATTTTATGAAAGTGAATTTGACAATAACCAGGGTCTTTGGGGTCCTGGAGGGCTTTGAAACTTGTACTTAGTGACTCGTGTCGAATCTGTGAGGTGGCTGGCACCTGGCTTGGAGATTGAGATTGGATTTGGCTCGGATTCCCATCCAACGAGGCAACTCCGCCAGTGTTTTGAGCACAATTCCACACATTCGATCCGTTAAATTATCTATAAACCTATGGATTCTTTGAAATATTTCTGTATTGCGGCGGCGATTCGATAAGTGAACGAGAATTGAGACGTTTTAAGGACGCGTCACATTTAGGCACATTTCGTTACATGAGAGAGAAGAAAGATATGACGTAGAGAGAAATTGAAAAGGAGCTAAATATTATAACAGTTATTACAATTATTAACAGTTTTTAAAATGTTTCACGTCCATCACGTCTACGGTGCCGCATGCTCTTTCCTATTTTTTAAATAATAAGTAATAATATATATAACATAATAACTTTTTATAATGTGTCAATGTCAATTCTCATCTCTTATAAGAAAATATTGTTACAACATTATTGTAATTAAGACGACAAAAGTAAGTCCGTTTAATGAAATGGAATAATAAATAAATAATAAATTACAAAAAGGAACAACATACCACCGGGATGTTGGCAAAAGAATGTGCAGCTAATCTACTGTGGCCCAGACCAGATGTTGCAAAGCAGTTAGTAGAATTTTATTTCAATGCAAATGTTGACTGCCTCAGTAACTATGAAACCACATTTCTGTTCTTTATATTTTTATGTAAACTTCGTCTTAATCGCTTCCTATACGCAGATGCGGTATTGAAATACGAACGAAATAAAAATTGGAATAAAAATTTTCAGAGGCTACTAAAAATAACGGCGGGAAACGCACATATGGCCGTAAATGTACTTACAGACAAGAAAATTCATGGCGTAGCATGGACGAACGCAATTACATAACACAAACATTCAAGATTGGAGAACTTATGTTAGTATGTTATGTATATATATATATATATATATGTATAACGTATGTATGTAATGTTTGACCCGGTTGAAAATAGAGTATAAGTCACTCAATATAAATAAATAAATAAATATTGGTGTACATTTCCCACAGCGCCATCTAGCCTATAAGTAGGTAAGCTAAGCATAACTTGTATCATGGGAACCAGACAATGATACTACTTCTATATACTTTTTTGTAAATAAATACATACATATCAACGCCCAGATACAGAAAAAACATCTGTGTTCGTCACACAAATGTTTGTCCCCGGTGGAAATTGAACCCAGGACCTGTGACTGACCAACTGAGATGTAACTCAGACTGTAGCTGTGTAACTCAGATGGAATGAACGGTTTTATAGAACACTCATTGTATACAATGCTATTTTTAACCACACACGAGCTTTCCTGGAAAGTCGAAAGTCATCTCGAAGACCTTTTCTTCATTGTAGTTGAAATATGATTTGCAGTAAGAATCCAAATCAAAAATAGACGTAAGAATTCACGTGTAGTAAAATGGTCCCGTAACTTCCGGTTAGCTCCGCTGCAGAAATTAAATCAGACACGAACCCCGAGCAAATAACATGTATATACACGGCGGCATGAGCGGAGAACAATTCAGTGGTAAACGTAGGAGCTTTGACTTGCAGTTAAACTCACAAATGGCATAATAAATGCACTCAATTAACGTTCTGCTAGTCTTACGTACACTGAAATCCGTTGAGTTTACAAAGGTGGTTCTAGGAAATGAATGCGGATTGCTGAAGACCAAATCAAATTATTTACTATTTGACGATATTCATTACGATTTTACTATTTTTGGTTTTCTGAATATAAATGATGTAATACGCACATGGACCACGTGATGTAAAGTCTGATGTAAACCTCTGTCCATAACAAGAGCCATGCTTATTACTGCCGCCAAGCAGTAATGCATTCGCGTTACTGTGTTCCGTTTTGAAAGGTGTGGTTGTCGGTGAAATTACAGGCACATGAGACATTCCACCTACACGTCTCAGAGTTACGGGCGCATACGATGCGACTTGGGTATAAATTCAACAATAGAATTCAACAAAAGAGAGCAGTCTTTTAGAGGCACATTTTAATCATTTGGCTACTTTAGTTCGAGATAGCCAGAAATAACAGAAATAAAAGTAGTATTTAGAGTAATATGGGTGAATGTTGACTCTAATGCTATTAGTACATGCGCCTGGTGGTTGAAACGTTATGGTCTTATATAAAAAATCTTCTTCTATGAAATTTAGACCTCATAATGAAAAGTACTAGCTCGTTTCTTAATTATTCGCCACTTTAATAAAAACATTGCTACATTTAAGAAAATAACTAAAATGCCAGACGTAATCTTTATTTACTTGCGGTGAAGAAAATGTCTCCGTTTTACAAAGCGTATGGGGGATATGTTTTAGCGAATGGCGGAAGCGACTACGGATGCAAACACGCTAGTTCCGCAAAGTGGAATCCGACATAGGTTTTTCAACATTTTTCGTAAGTAGTCTACTACTACATATTTATTTAGAACTAATAGTTAATGTTTTTATCTTGAATAAGCCATCTTCGCATATTTTCGGTATTGGATTTGGAGTAGTGGGGTACTGTATGGATTTTACAAACAGGAAACAAAGTAGCCTTTATTCAAACTGCCAATTATTCGTTCAATATGACAGCAATAGAATAAAAATTAAATATGTACGCATAGTCACATTTCTAAGAGGATTATGGAGATATTTGCGTCTCCAGAACCAAGATTTGGAATCATGTGAAATCATAACCGGAGTGGGGTATGTATAGACTATAGTCCAAACACTCATTTTAAGAAATAGAACCGGCGTATATTTTTAAAGCTTAGATGCAAAAGCAGTTAACAAACCATATGTTAAATAAACTAGGTAGGTACATGTTAATAACTTATTTACTAATTGTGCTAACTCTAATGTTGTACACAGCATTTGTATACATAATATTTTCGAAAAAGAACTTGTTTTCCCACTTTCGTTGTGTGGAGAGAAAACTGGCTCTTTAGTTTTCTCCCAACGATAAAATAATAATTTTCTGCAACGTTATAAACCTCTAGCCACCATTCACGTAGCCTTAGAGTAACACTTTTGTTCAAACAGTGGCTCAGATGGGCGTGAGGCACAAACACAGAATGTGAACAAAGAACAATTCTCTACATGTTTAACGTTTACCAGCTTTCGTTTGACTTGTCGCCTCCGCTAGCTTTTGTTATCATAATACGATTGGCCCCTTTGCAAACATTAGCTGTACTGGCTTAAGGTTTGTTGCATATGTTTGAAATATGGGTAAACATAATTTATCATTCATTATTTGTACACCAACAGTAAAAACTGGTTACTACAAGTTTATTTCGCTTAGCAGCTAATCTAATATGACTGTACTGTCCCACATTGAGTAGGCGCAACAGTTTTCTTTCTTCCATTCTCCTCTATGAGTCACTTCTCATTTGCTTAATAATAACGTTTTCCTCGTTACTTACAATTGTTCTTTCCAAGTTACGCGCCGTACGTATGTTACCATGAAGACATATAATGTCCTTAACTCCTCAAATTTTCCGACACTGATACTACTTTCAAACTTGATCTGACATAATCAAACGAAGCTAAAATAGCTTCATCATCGATCATTCGGATCATTAGCAAAATCGATAACCGCAGTATCTCGCAGTATATTGCGTGAGAGATTTTTGTTTGCCAAAGAATTCTAATTTCGAGATCAAGTGCACTCAGATTAAGTTTTCATCTCTCATTTAGATCAAGACTTTCTACAAATTAATTAATACAGAACTTGAGTAATAATACAGAAATTAAGTTTATTATATCGTGGTTCCACAAAGCGAAATAAATTGAAGGAATTATTCGAGTTTAAATTCGTAAATTTTGTGCTGCGACTGTTCAAAGTAGTATATTAACGTTGAGATCGGAATATTTAATCCAGCGAGGGAATGAACCTGCCGAAGGGGACTAAAACAAAATCATCGTCTTAAATAGCAAGTTTCAAAGTATCTTACTTGAACCAAAGTTGATCACATTCTTAAACTTTTTCGTTGAAAGTTGAGTTTCTCTCTATGATTACTTTGTACTAATCTTCCAAATAGGTGGCACAAGGAATTATAACTACTATTAGTAAAATGTATGATGGAAATTAAAATCCGTTCTACATTTACAGATCTATTTTAAGCTAAAAAGATACAGTTCCAAGCTGGTAAAATGAAAATAAACTTTTTGTCCATGTATTTCCAAGGAGATGTGGGCGTGTAGATATTTCTAGACTCCGTAAATCTGTCCACCTCTAGTTCAGGATATATTCGTATCTCTCTCTAAGTTGTTGTTTCTTTTCTGTGCCACCGCAACCTTGATTTAGTGGCTCCGAGCGTCCGAGTGTTCTTTTAAAAACCTGTGAAGTCATGTGCCAACATAGATGTTGAGAGATAATAAAGGAGCTTTGAAATGAATTATAATCAGTGGAACCTGATTAAACGTTCATTCAAGTCCCAAGTGGGCTCAGATCTGGAATGCCCCTGTTTCGATCCAACAAAATACTTAAATAATAAGTAGGGTAGTTATTAATTAATTGCGTGCTTAGAGACAAAATTAGATGTAAATATATAAGAATTTATAAACAAAAATTTAAGTATTCGATCAGTTATCAAGCTTACTTATTTTGAGACTAGACGGAGTTAGCTGATATTTCTACTACATAAAATATAACGACACTTAGACCTCACAACTCAGTTGGTAGTAACTCTGCCTTCTGCGCTTTAGGTCGTGGCTTCGATTCCCACCCCGGACAAACATTTGTGTGACGAGCATTGATGTTTGTTCTGTGTAGGTGTTAGTATGTATTCATGTGCATGTATCTACAAAAAATAAGTATTCTATCAGTCATGTGGTTCCCATAATACAAGCTACATAAAGCTTAGTTTGGCGATAAATGGCGCTGTGTGACAATGTCCACCAATATTTATTTATTTAATCATTATATTCGTTACGGGTTATTATATTAATATATCCAAAATGTTATCGGGTAAGAAGTTGCCTGTATCAACGTTAGAACGTATTGCAAAACTCACTGTTGATCACGGGGCGTTTAGATGTATGACGCGACAAAAGGAATTGTATATCGATCGTGGAAGTTACAACAAAATAACCTTTTTATTGTTTCAATTTTATTTTGTGACTAATAATATTTTGATACGTTTCAAGCTTTTATTTAGGGATTATGTGCGTTCTTGCTTCTTGCATATTTGTAGTCACAAATAATTTAGACTTTATAAGAACACGAAAGGCGTAAATTGAATAAACGCAAATTATTGTAATGGAAATTGTAATGGTAATCAACGCAGTAATATTTTTCCGTCAAAGTAATCAATTAATATGTAAAATTTACCAATTGTATGCTATCTACAACAAAATGTAGGCTACGATAATATAATTAACGCTGATTTTCCTTATCATAGTTCGGGAGCATGAGCTCCCGAACTGCTCGAAGATAACGAATTACGGAACACATGAGTGTTCCGTAATTCGTTATCTTCGAGCCTCAGTATGATTTAGTAATTAGACAAAATAGGCTTTTTTAGTTTTTTATTACATAACAAAAGTACAATTCAGATCTTAAAAATTAAACTTAGTTTATCTAAGATGTGAGAGTTTAGTTTGGAAAGTCCCTTTCCAGTACAATTCAGGTGGAAAACCATGCCATGATTTCATTGCTATGTTTATTTGTTTCTTTCATCGTAAACTCTCATGTATGATGAATAGCACGACCTTTTTTTTTTTATGTAATACATTTACGGACCGAGCCGACGGCCCACCTGGTGTTAAGTGGTAACCTCTGCCCATAACAACCGATGACCGATAACCGACCTAACGGATCGCAAGCCAACATCAAAAACTGAGCGATCGACACATCACAAAAAGCTTTCTATTCTACCTGTAAACTACAATGTAGCGAGCTCCTATTCTATTTGCAATTAAATTTGACGAGGTGACAATGCCTCGCCCAATTCGATTACTCTGTGACTGTTTCGTCCTAAGTACATTACGTTTTGTAACAATATTACAAGGGAGTATTTCCGACGGGATCTCTCACTGAAATATGGCCGCTTTGATGAGGCTAGAGGAGAAATAAAACTGTCACCCGTGCAATACTTTTAAATTGCACGAAATGGTACTCAAATGTAATTTCTAGACAACTAATTATTTTGCGAGCAGGTTCATCTCAGTGTGACTTGCTTGAATTATGTTTTTTCTATGCGAAATGAACTTTACCATATCCGTATAGAACATGTATATTTTATTATGGAGAGTGGTTACAGTTTAACATCTGGTGGGCCATCCAGAATTATCATTATAAAATACTGAGCGAATGAAATACCTTCTACAAGGGATAGAAATACCAAGTTGTTTTTTTTTTTGCCAAGGAATCAATTCAATGTTTAATTCTAAATAAGTGCACTCAGAAAAGCACGAAACACAAAGCACACACAAAATGAAAAGTATCTGAAATGTTATCTCTCCCTAAACAAAATTACTTTTAATCAGGTTTCTTACAGTACACATGGATTAGGTCGGCCGCACACCGCGCTCGACAATTCGCAGTAATGCATTCGCGGCGCTCTTGTATAATAAAATATAATTGTAATGTTTTCTTTTTAATATGCAGCTACGTGCCTCTGCATTCACAATGCTTTGTAATTAGTGTTGCACTCTCAGAAAAACATTTGAGATAAAATTGTGATAAATATGTTATACATGACTCAAAGGGTGCCAAAAACCACGTTGTTCGAGTGAAAATCATTTTTGGTGAAATTAGAACTTAATAATTTCGGTGTCCAGTCCTTTGAGTATCGCCCTTAAAAGTAAAAATTTCATAAGCACCCGACGAGGGATTACTCGCACTTGTCGAAACATCCTCTCATTTGTATTATACAGAACTGGAATACCATCCTTTTTTACCAAAAGAAACACTAGGGTTTTCCTAACAAATGCCCAGAGCGAATTGCGACAAAGCCGTGATTTACATACTGAGTGCCGTCTCTGCTGAGGAAGGCAGCGAATCACAACGGGCAGTTCAGAGTGCTAGACAAACTGCATTGCGTAGCGTATTCCATAACGAATTCTAAAGTGGGTTCGACATCCACCCAGCACGACATTTGTGTGGCGAACATACATGTCTGTTCTGCCTTGGTTTAAATATATTTAACATGTATGTATATACAAAAATAAATTGTATTCTATCAGTTATCTGGTTCCTATAGTACATGCTTTGTTAGTTTGGGGTCGGTGGCGCTTTACTAAATGATGTCTACCAATATTTATTTACTTTAATCTAAATGAGTAAAACAATTACATTAATTAAAGACTGATATAAGATAAAAATAGATTACACATAGAATTAAAATTAACAAAGAGACACGAAAATTGATAATTTAATTTACAAATGAAAATATACTTTATTAAATAATTTTAATATATAAAATTATAATTTATAAAATAAAATACTATTCTACAAATTCCAGACACGATAGGATATCTGTATGGAAGTACATAGTAGCCCCTTTACGTCATGAAATTAAATACCTCCCGTAATTCCCTTACATCCACCGCGATGATACTAAGATTTAGACATAGACATAGACATACATTTATTCGCTATTTAGCACTGTGATTTGAGTTGGCTTGCTGTCCCTTTAAATGTTATGTCTATACTTTGCAATTGATCAACATAATATTACGAGGAGGATGTCCTGAGTGAGTGACAAACTGACTGACTGACGCACAGCCTAACTTATGAAATTCAAATTTGGAAGGTTTGTTCTTTTAAGTTGTAAGAGTACATTAAGAAAGTAATTTGTGAAATTCAACCGTGAAATAGTCCAAAATTTTGTACTGAAACAAAAAAGCTGCATTTGTGAAACCAGAGGCGATAAGTAGAACCGCGATTTGTAATGATCATTCGTCTCTATATAAACAAATGTTCTATTTGAAAAAGCATGATAATAGCACGAGCGGCTTTTTGAATGGACATTCGAAAAATAAGGATAAAGTTATCAGCTTATTTTAAACTCAGTTTTGTGACTAACGTCACTAAAACTTTGTTATGAACCAGATGTAATTGAAGATGTAGAGAGAGTTCTGACACACGTCATATATTTATTTATACGAATATTTATTTGTACGTTCGTGAACATAGCTTGAGAGCGCAAAGCAATCCGTACATCAGAGGACAGTGCGGCCCCTTAAATCGGCCGATTGCGGCACAATCGTTAGGGAGGGCAAAGTGTCGAGACAATTAAGTTGAAGCGGTGATTGTGAGCTGTGCCAAAGCGGATGTAGGTCACCGGGAGCAGAGTGGAGGCTGTCCCGCTGAGGTGAAGACTCGCCCGTTACGACCCCGCAATCCTGCCGACTTGGCAAACGCACCTGATCCACTTCTCTTTCAAATTCAAATATGTCCAATAAGAGTAAACCTTCAGCGTTCCTATTGTTTCCAATATTTGCTTCACCTGCATGCGGCGTGAATACATTACGCTTTTATTGTGCATCTGAGGTGTTGCCATATTGCATGTTTAGCCATGTATGTACCTATACTGCACCGCACTTAGGATTGTGTACAGTCTACATCAGAATCTTAAAACACTTATTATTAATTGATCATCTGATCTTGATCATCATCACAGAGAATCCAAGTGTAAACCACACAAGGATTCTCTATGTAGCGTTTTCTATATAAGTATATTGATTCTGATTTAGACTGTACATAAATATAATAAGAATATCATGGTATCATAACATCAAACAATTATTACAGATCATAAGATTTTTTTCCCGGATCCAATCGTTCTGACACTTGGCGTGTTGTTTCGCATGTTTTTTCATATGTAGAATAGATCATACAATGTTTACAGTTTTGTTCATCTTACTCTTGTGCCCAGGAAGATCTTAATGTCAAATTATTATAATACAGTAAGCAGGCCTATCGATTGCAGATTCTAGTTATTGTTAGGAGTCGTTCAGATTAGAATTAGAAACTACTACGAAACTAAAAAGTCACATTAGTAAGGTTACACTGTTACCGTTATAAATTTGATAATCAGATAATAGTAATAAAATAATAATAATAAGCTTAGCATAGCTAGCATAGCTTGTATCTTGGGAACCAGACAACTGATATAATACTTATATACTTTTTTTTTAATACATACAAATAATACATATCAACACCCAGACCCAGAATAAACAATGTTCGTCGCACAAATGTTTGTCCTGGGTGGGAATCGAACCCACAGGTCGTAGGTTCGATTCCGCGCAGAAGGCAGGGTTACTACCAACTGAGCTGGAGGCCAGTCATAGTGTTTTTTAACGTGTCCTCACGTGGATTATAAAAAGGCATAAACATTATTTGGCGACTGTACTTTGCTGCAGAATAATATCATATTCTTATAAACTACAATGGCTCGTACAAGCTCGTTCGTATCTGAACACGTAGGAAGTTCATTGCAATGTATTACAGTCGCTTCAACAACGTTATTTGGAACGTAAAATCTTATCTAGTCGACTCTCAAAAATGCATTCGCGGAAGACGCCGTATATCTAAACAAGAGGGGAGATAAGGGGTTTATTGCACTTTCTAATACGGTGACCCCTATTCGATACGGGGTTATGACAGGATCAAGAGCCACTTAACGTACATCAGATATTGTCGTATATCTATGAAGCTTATCATTTTATATTAAAATGAAGCGATGTGCTTAAAAGTGTTTCAAGACAGGAGCAAGAATTAAGCAGAAGTGAGTATGTACTACTCACTTTTGCATATCGGAGACCTCTAGACTGGCCTCACAGCTCAGTTGGTAGTAACCCTGCCTTCTGCGCTGTAGGTCGTAGGTTCGATTCCCCAGGACAAATATTTGTATAACGAATATAGATGTTTGTTCTGTGTCTTGGTGTCAATATGTATTATTTGTATGTATTTACATAAAGTATAAAAGTATTATATCAGTGGTCTGGTTCCCATGATACAAGCTATGCTTAGCTTACTTTGGGGCTAGATGGCGCTGCGTGAAATGTCCACCAATACTTATTTATTATTTATGTATGTAAATAAATGCGCGATGATCACCATGCAAAGAGCACTTGCTCACTTTAACTTATGTAACGTTAACTTCACCAGTAACAAACAATATTAAGAATAGTTCAGACGGTCCATGACAGATTAGAAGCTCATATGTTATTATCTCTTACCACAAAGGACAGCACAAAAATAAGTCAAAAGTTTGCACGTCAAAACTACTTAGGTTATTACTGAAAGCTCTCTCAATATTTTGTGCTTTGTACGAGTGTGCGCAGTTGCAATGTATGCCTTGCTGCGTTACGATAAGGTTGTGGCACCAAGCTTCAATAAGCTTTCTTCACAATGCCTTTTGGATGGTGTAAATATGAGCCCGGTCGCCGTGAAATGAGTTTCACATCTATTCTTCGTTAGTTCTACTCAGAGTGATTGTCTGGAATATTCTATTACAAAATATGCTCTCGAAACCTAGTGTCTACTGAGCTTCTGAATTTCTAAAAACTGAGTCAATAGAATCAACCATTGAACTGAACAACTAATAGTTGTTTGTACAAAGACTTTAGTGTTTTTTACTTGGGATTTCAGTCCGTATTTTGCCACCAATGCTGATTTTGAATCCTGATCAAGCGAAAAATTATATGTTTGAATGAGCAGCGAAAGGCACACTGGGAATACCTTTGGTCTTTAGAGAAACATTTTTTATTGATTTCAATTCCAATGGCGAGAAAAATATTCAGTCGACAATGCGCGCCACTGATTCTTCTTTGTATTTCTTTTTACCGTTAACTTATATCACGTTCGAGGTTAAAATCAATTTTAACAATACTTTAGCAAAAAAATGAATGAGAATGGATATTTTTTCCAATAAAAAAAGAGCAAGGTACCTTAAAGATATTTTACGATACAGAAAATACATTCAAATAATATTTGTAAATGTCTCAGCAACACATTTGAGTTTGAAGCGGTATTTGCGTGGGAAGGTTACTTAACGTTTTTATTGATCATGAAGTATGAAGTCACTTCACCTCACCTATGGGCCCTGCCTGAAAACTAGCGCTGCTATCTCTCTATCAGGGTGTGCAGCACTATGCTGAGGCAGGGCTTTTTGCCCACTCAACACATTCCTTTACTATGTCATTTGCGCCAAATAATATTGTTTTTAGTTTTTAATATGTGTTGTAGTATATAAATTTGCATTGTGTTGTTTATGGCAAAATAAATACTCTTTCTTTCTTTTCTTAAGTATAATAATACCGTACGTAATACCCAGATGATTGCCGTCAAATTTTGGACCCTGCAGGTTATTAAGCGATACCTGGTTTATTTTTCAAGAAGGACATAATTCTGGAACGTTCCGTTTGTTTGTAAATTAACAATGTTGCTCTACAAGACCCCGGGGGCCAATTCGTTCCGTAGGCCGCTCTGTCTTTAAAAGACGATGGCTACTGCCTAATTCTCTTGAGGCTTGAAAATTTATTATTCTGCATTTTCGTATTTTACACTGTTTGTAATAGCTATGTATAGCTGTTTTCCCTAACGACTCGAAAGCTTAAGCGACATCCTAACAGGCAATAATATATTTTGGTAGACTTCTGATAGTGTATCTGATTTTTTTAGGAGGTTTCACACAGCGCTGTAATCCCCAGATTAAGCATAAATTTTGCTATGAGAAGAAGTCGATGTAATAATTAAATACTTTTTGTTTTTGTAAATACACACATTTAAAAACATCCAGACACAGAACAAATATGTACGTTGGTAACATAAATATTTGATACGATCCTGAGATTGCGTTTATCATGCTTTTACTTAGCAACGGAAGTGTAGTCTACAGTGAAAATTAGACAAATATACAATAAATTAGATTAAATACCACAGACATCTTGTTTTTACGGACCCAAGTGAAATTTACGCAGCCGACTACACAAATGACTGCCGTAAGCACGCATGATGTGGGGGTTACCGCGAAATGGCGGAATTCCATCCGCCTTGGACGCGCCACTGAATACAAATTTCACATGTACTCCAATTATAGGAAAACGATTTGGTACGAATATTCTTGGCAGACTTGCAAATTTCGACTGGAATCAGCAAAATATTATTTATTTTGTAGTATTCGAAATGGGGCGCGATGAGTTCGTGACTTTCCTTTTCGACTGTTGAAATAATTGCCCCCAGAGGGTGAACCGAAAAACGGGATATCTGTTGCGTTTGCGCTATCAATATGACATTTGGAATTATTTTAGTTTTATTTTCCTGTTTTTTTCCTGTAACAGTATGAGTACTATATATACTTTATATAATGTATTACGCTTACGTAAACGATACACTATTTTTAATTTGTTTTTAGGAATAGTCGATAAATAAAACTTACATACTAAGTTTTATCTTTAAAGCTATGAAAGTGGAAAGTCTGAATTTTAATTAAAATACGTTCAGTACCTACTTTATGCGTGAGTCCCGATAAAATAGATAGACAGATAAACTGTTTTTTCTGGATAGCTTTATTATGTCATTCTGAACATGGGTTTGCTATAATAAACCTTCACTTGTATTGTGGTTCCATGTTTCGAACGTTGATCAGATTAATCCCAAACTAAGTACTAGAGTTTAAACTTAGTATGCCTACCTGCCTAATTTATTACAACCAAACTTTGTGACAACGGACGTCATGTGCAAATGAAATGTTAAATAGAAACAAACAAAATCAAAAACCAGATTTAATTTTAATTAAAACGCGGAAACTTTTTAATTTGCTACAAATAACATTAGGAAACAACTCGCATCGCGCCTCGGGGTCATTTATCCTGCATCACAGTTTAATTACAATTAGAGGGTGGCTTGTCCAAAATATTCAGAATTGAAATCAGAGGATTATAAAAAAAAAAAAAAACAGACAGGTCTGCTATCTGAAATGTTTTAACCATTGAACAAGGTCTGTCTTTGTCTGTGTTTAGTCTGTTCCATTCAAGAGCTTTTCAACTACTTAAGTCAAAGATTACATTAGTCCAAAACTTAGTTTTTTAATTGCTCTGTTTCGACGCATTGTAACTGATGCGGTAAAAACAGTCTGAAAGATGACTAGCGATATTTCTTATTTAAATTACTACGAGCATGTGGTCCAACAATGATGTTACCTTCCCCCATAACAATAGCTATAAAACTTAATAAGTTGCTACATAAAGTTCGTTGTAGATTTTTTGATATTCGTTTTGTAATTTTGTATGCCTACCCCTGCGGAATCCTAATGCACCAATGTGATGCACTCATTGACGAAAAGTTAACAGTACTACGTCTAATATTAAAAGCGTGATTGACCTGAGTGGCAATAGTCTCTTTCGCTCATTATGGAATATATATTGGGTGCGACAGAAAACGATTCGCAAAATAAAATATCTTTTTCTCAAATCAATCAGAAGGCGTATTATTAATATTATATATTCTTAAACTGAAATTATAAAAATGGATATATCAACGATGGGAATAGGCTAAGAAAACAAAAATATAGAAAATACTTATTTCTTTCAAAAAGCTTTATATTATATCATAAACGTTTTGGCACACATTAATATTTTGTACTAAGATTTACGTCGTGATGTCAGCCGAGAAATAATTTACAACTTTGAACAAAGTAATCGTACACGAGCGTGCTTCGGTTATTATATCGAAGATTAATATAGTTAGACCAATATATATATTTTTCTTAAAAAGTTACAGAATTAGAAGATGGCCCACCTAATGTTGTGCCTACCTCTGCCCATAACAAGCAATACGACAGAACAACAACAATTTTAAACCTTACAAATAAATGTAAAAATATTTATTTACACGAAATATATAAGATAAACAAATATAATATGTAGTGCACTGGGTCAAATACTTTGGATCTCAACTAGAGCACATTAAAGCACCTAGCCTTTCTGTCTCCCCTGGCCTATTTGGCAGATAAAACGTAGATTTCAAAGATAAGAGGGAAGCAGGAATTCCCGCGGTTCACTTCGCAAGAATTGCGGATCCCAGACACGTACCACACCCGACACTTGCCGCACTTAGGGTTGCCAGGTTGTAAAACCGAAAAGACAGACTGGTTAGTTTGGCCGGACATTTTGGTAAAAATGTCGGACACCTCTAATTTTTGAAGTCTTAGTATAACACGACAGTTTTTTTTTAGTTAAAACTTGACTATTTCGTCATTATATCAAACGATAATCATTTTAGTTTTTCGTCTTCTTAAATTCTAATGTAACAACAATAAAATTGAATGAATAAGTCTTCTTTTTACCAACATATGAGAAATGTAAAGAAACTGGCCAAATTTAAAAAGCCTAACAAAAGCCAAAACCAACTAATTTGGCCGGGCACGCAACCAAAAAGCCTGACTGTGTCCGGCTTTACCCGGACGCCTGGCAACGCTAGACGCACTTCACATTCCCGTCGCGCTGCCACCATAATACTAGTTTTAAGTTTTAATTACGACAGCTGCACCGACCTATTCCGTACGGTATATTTATAAAATCACTTAATAGCGGAGACAGCGATACTGTTATGTAAATTCCGTATTTATTACCAATATCGCCGTTGAACAAACGATCGCTTACAAACAATATCTTCCTTTAAACATCACGAGATTTTAAAACCAGTTTGCAATTCAAACGGTCCGAAAGCGCAAAAACAAAACTTACATATAAATAAAACGAGTCAAGGTCCCAACTCGAGCAATTCCTGCAGCGATAAAACGTGAAAGGAGATGTATTTAAATTGAATACGCCGTAAATAAATGTTAAATGAGATAAAGGACTGTGAGAGAATCTACAATCTAAACAATAAGAAAAGGAGTAATGTATCTTTAATGAAAACGGCTGGGAACATCTGACGTAGACCACAAACGCGGAATAGAAATAGTTCTTGAGACGTTGATTGGTAGCGAGTACCTAGACAAGTATTTAGGTCGCGTCAGAGTAGAGCCCTGTGGCGGCTCTATTTAACGTAGACATTGCCAATCAGCCTGGAGTCTAGTCTTCAATTAGGCATTTCATACTCACCAATTAAAATCTAGATGCCTGCCTATTTAAGCTATCACATTTGCTGTTTTACACGTGCCAAAGATCCAAGCGAGTTTCCAACGGTCAGTTTCAATTCACCCAATTTTTTTATTTTTTTCATGTGATGTAGGTGATAAACAAGCTGACGGCCCACCTGATGTTAAGGTGTAATCGCCGCCCATGGACAACTACAGTACGACTCAAGCCCTCTCCACCAGAGTATGAGATGACTCAAGTCGCATTGCGTTGCGTCCATCACCCCGAGACGGGAATGTTATGTCTCATGCGCCTGCAATTTCACTTATAATATTCACTGACAGATTTCCAATAACTATATTTGCACTATCGAAAACGGGAGAGATACAACATGAAGCATGTAATGCCTTGGTTAACGATGATTTTTGATAACAGTTGAATAAGTGCATACTTAAATTTACTTTAATTCCTCGTAATCCAACGTTTTGGTAATAATTAAATACCAAAAATAATGATAACATGATATTTCACTAGTATTCGCTGTATAGGTGGAAATCTAAAACTACGAAGATAACAAATATTTTAATAAAACTCCAGTATTTCATAAATTACCATCATACAAACTCGATAAATCCGATCTACATTCGAATGTTGAAACGCTTCAATAAACAAATCGTTTCCTATTTGTTGTGTAAAGAGATAGACGCAAAATACATTAACGATGGCAGCCATTTGGGCCAACAAGAATACTCGTTTATTATTCATTGTAATCCGATACATTATCTCGTTCCAATCCGAAATACGACCGACTCCATTTCTGAGGGAACGAAACCACAAAAAGATAAAGCTTTGTTTTATTACTAAGAATAAATTTTACCATAGATACGAGTACCTTCACCATAATATTATAAGCCGCTGAAGTATCATTAGTTAAATAATTTGAGGACTTTCACGTTACCATATAAACCTTCATACTTAAACTCCATTCATTTCCCTCACACCCTCAGTATGCTTGCTAGTTAATAAAAAAAAAAAAAAATTGGTGGACATAATTTCACACAGCGCCATCTAGCCCCAAAGTAAGCTAAGCATAGCTTGTATCATGGGAACGAGACAACTGATATAATACTTATATACTTTTCTTTTGTAAATACATGCATATAATAAATGTTAACACACAGACGCAGAACAAACATTAATGTTACAAATGTCACACAAATGTTTGTCCTGGGTGGGAATCGAACCCACGACCTACAGGGCAGGGTTACTACCAAAAGAGCTATGAGGCGAGTCGAGATAAATCAACCACGACGCATCTAAAAAAAAATTGGGGAAGAAAACGAACAACTTGATGATTAATTTAGCGGTCAGTGAGCTTCTAGTTCAAATAATAAAATATAAACAAATAAATAAAATTGGAGTGTTTGTTTGAAATATTAAAATAACCGCTTTTTACTAAGTGCATATGGATGTATACACGGTACATATACCAAAACAATCTTTTTTACAACTTTTGTCCGTCTGTCTTTCTGTCTGTTTGTTCCATCTAATCTCTGAAATGGCTGGACTGATTTTGACGGGACTTTCACTGGCAGATAGCTGATATAACAAGGAGTAACTTAGGCTACTTTTCCGAGGGGTAAAATAGGGATGCGTGATAAAACCGAATTCCACGCGGACTAAGTCGCGGGCGACAGCTAGTAGTGAATAATATTGTACGGCAATATTAAATTAACATTATGTACCTTCAAATGCGCTGTTTCATTAACTACCCGCTTTGCTGATTGTTTCAGTGACTCTGCTTATTCTTACCTGTAACAGAAAACAAAACATTGTTATCTACCAGAGCCTTACGTCTTCCTATACAAATAAAACAGTCAAACGTTATGTTATGGTTATTTTTATCATCAATTCAGCTGCCAGTTTGAATGGAGATAATAAAAATTCCCATCAATCAAATATCTAGTTAGTAGACAGATGGCCTTAAGACGGTATTTATTTTAGTTTGAAGTGTAGTAAGCTACCAAGGGGCTTACCGATAAATATGGAGCTCATGCTCAGTAACCGGTCCTCAGGCCTAATTTGATGGTAAGTGTAGCCAACTGGAAAACTCATTTTAAAATCCATCTTCAATTCTAATTGTTACTCACGGATATACAAATACGTTTAAACGCTCTTTGTAAATCAGATGACCTTTATTTCACTATATTAAATAATAATAAACAAATATTGCTGGACATTTCACACAGCGCTATCTAGCCCCAAAGTAAGCTAAGTAAATTAGCTTGTATCATGGGAACCAGACAACTGATATAAAACTTAAATACTTTTTTGTAAATACATATCAACACTCAGACACAGAACAAACACCTATATTCGTCACACAAATGTTTGCTGGGTGGGAATCGAACCTACGACCTACAGCGCAAGGCTACTACCAACTGAGCTATGAGGCCAATCAAACTGTATTGCTACTCTCTACATACTACTACAGCACTGTCTTTGGTGGTATTTACACATCGTTACACACAAATGTTTCCACTTTTTCACAATCACCAAGTCAACGTGTAAATAAATTAAAATTATAAAACCTTTTTTAAAACAAGCTTTTATTTAAATTCGCTTAAAAGATATTTTCTCAGCATGCCCTATCATTTGGTACCCATATTGGACGAAAGCATAAAAAACTTAATCCGCCATCTTTAGAAGTCCGCCATATTGGATTTAGAGTGTCGTCACTTTATTTTTCGAGTAATTCTCAGCAAGTCCTTTCATTTGATACCCATATTGTAAGAGTGTATTGAAAAATTTAAAATAACTAGTCCGCCATCTTGGGTATTCCGCCTTGTTGGATTTAGAATGACGTCACCTAGCTAACCATGAATTGTCATCCAAATTAAACGTGTATACAAAATTTCGGCTCAATTGGTTGAAGATATCTGCTTCAAAATTGAGTTGCAAGATTCCACCCAAACATAGTTACATACATTGCAAGTTAAATAAAAGCTTGTAGAAACTGCAACGAAGTATCAATATTAGTTGCATTTGGACCAAAAGTAATGTCGTCGCGCAAACATACCTCAGATTAACATCACAGTCTATGTATATTGTCAGTAAGCTATTCCTGTGTGGATACAGGCGGGGTATTTAGACAAGGAAACTGGTGGAGCCGACAAACTTTGACAAGCCGGCAATTCGCCAGACACCCGCCACTGTTTAGACTAGTTATGACTGTTTTGGGTGCAATATTTACTCAAACATCGTATCTCGGAAGCCCACTGTGCTAATACAGGGTAAGTCACAATTAATGGTATGCTGCTCACCGCATACGGTATGGGGATTATGAATTAATCTGTTTATAACAGTTAAGTATATTTTGTGTGTAATTAAGTCACCAATAATTTGCTGCTTATCAATTTTGTTCTTTATTTGGTTCAATAATCCTCTTTCAAGTGCTTAACTGAATTTGGAAACAATAGTATTCTTAGAAAAATATATGTGCATGTTTCAGAAAGTACGCGTCTAAGACTGCCAGATCTATTGTTTTTTTCACCCGCGCCCTCATGGATGATGCTCCATCATTTGCTCTTTTAAATACTCAATAAAGAACTGAGATCTCCGTTTGCCAACAGATAAAAAGAAACAAGCTTGTTGTCAATTCAGCCCTTTTTAAAGAACCTTATCCGAGTTTACGAGATGGGTGGTCGTTTCGATCAAGAAAAAACTGACGACACTTTGAAGTGCCAAAGCACCTACCCAGATGATGATAGCATTAACTCAACTGTTGCCTAACTATACAGCAACGGTAATGGAACTAACTGTATATGTTGTTTTCTTTCTTTCTTTCTTTCTTTCATGTCCAGGTGAAAAGTGCCAACGCACCAAAGCAATAGCGCACTCATATGTAGATGCTATAATAGATAGATAGATAGATGACACTTAGTTGCTCACAAAATCAAAATAACAACAGCCAGTAACAATGTACAAAAAAACAAAATTTACAATAGGCGGCCTTATCTCTTACAGACAACCTTTGGATGGACAAGAAATACTGGACTTTATATGGGGCTTTGCGGTTGATCTAAGAAATAAGGTTAATCTAAAAAATATAACTGGAAAAATTATACATGCATAAATAAATTATAGGCTCCACATACTTATACTACACATATAGATAAATACATATACAAATATAATAATATGAAATAACAGACAGATGACGATTCCATCTTCAAATTTCACAGCGACGGGCGCAATGTGTTAAGACTTTGATATACCTATACTTTAGAAAGAAGTGACTTAATGATTTAGTTGACAATGACATTTCTTAAACTTAAAAAAAACTAAGGAATGACCGAGCAAGTTACTCGGCAGGAGTAGAAAGAACGCAGTTAAAATACTAGTCACCTATAATTATTGATCTTCTAAGTGAAACCGAGGAACAGTGAATTAAATGCAAAGTAATAAACGAATCTCTTGCATATCAATGAGGCCTAGAGGCGGCGACGGATTTCACTACGGGATACTCTCGACCCGGCCACAGCAAATTAATTTGTGCAGTGCCACATCTTTGAAAACTGGGTTTCATGGTGAATGAGCAAGTTCAACGAATCAAAGGGTTTTTAGTGTGACGAGCAGACGTTTTGACCCGATTTTAAGTAATAATCTACAAATAAAATAAATACTGCGTTCATCATTGTTCGTGAAGAGCATTAGGGCCGGTTCAGATTGTAACAGCGAGCGATTTGTCCAGCATATAACTCAGTTTGCTCCAGTGATTTTTTCATTGACAGATTGAGATATGTTCTTATTAAAGATTGAGATCTATAACACTTGGGACAGACTAAAATACTTATATGGCATATTTTATTTTTGTAGGACTGTTGAGATAATCAAATTGTTTATTTGCAGCGCAGTCATTTGTCTGTAAAACTATAGATTTATTAGTGGAGACTCTTGGTTTGCTCAAATTATAAATATACAGATTAAAAAATCCCCTGTTATGTTGTGAATTTATGTAGTACTTCTTAAAATTGAGAAATTAGAATCAACAACTGTTATTTTAGTATTCGATAAAAGATATAAAATAGGTAATGAAAAACCCACGCGGTAATAGTATCTTGATTGAATTTTCTGTTAACATTATTGAGCTGTTAGTTCGTTACCTACAGAGTGGGCGTACTTTTAATAAAGGCTTGGTTTGTGATGCATACTTTGTGATTGTAATAATTAATTATAAAATTGAACTGTACATAACTGTTAGTTATGACTAAGTTATTTTAAGTTGAAATAGATTTTACCCAATCGTCTAAACTAACCTACCTACCTTGAGCGTCTGAATTAACCGCTAATAGAAAGGAAGAAAGAAACACATTTATTTGACTCGCAAAAAAAGAAAAACATTTAACAAAGCACTTAAGACAAAAACATTAGGTACTATTGTAATAATAAACATAACTATTTTATTTTTAACTTATTTTCTTTCGTCAAATGAGGAATAGAATAGAATATATTTTTATAGAACACCGTAAGTAAGAAACACAAAAATACTGTTGAAGACATAAGTGGCACAATAGGCATCCTTATCGTTATAAGCGATCTCTTCCAGGCAACCTTTAGATGGACAGGATATAAGTTTTGTGATATATGTATGAAGCTGAAAGTGATGCAAGATATGAAAACTATGCAAGTAGACATTCGAACTATTTTCTTTCCCCGTTTTATTATTTAACGCAAACCTCCGGCTTTAAGAGCCAGTATTATAACTACAAACTTAATAACTTCATATTAGGTTTGTACACTGTATAAAACTAGCTACTTCCAGCCCACGAAGTCATGTCCATTCCGGGCCTAACAAATCCAATACAGTTTCGTCATCCCAGTATCTGTAATCAGCGGCAACATTGTGTTACATATATGTGAGAGTCGTGAGTTGTTTATCACATGTGACCACGAGTCGTGAGGAGCTGGAATCGTAAATCTGCCGACCGGAATCGGTTACAGTGTAAGAGCACCGCCCTCCATAAATTGGCTATCCATAGTTTACGACACGCCGGGAAAGGGAGCCGTCACTTGAAAAGCGGCTTTCAATCTAGAAGGTCCAGTAGGTTCAGAGGTCACTAGTTTAAGTTCGTATCACGTGCTACATTTTAATCCCACTTAACAGGAATAAGAGTAAGTGGGTTCGTATCCCACCCAAGACAAACATTTGTGTAACGAACATAGGATAGAACGAAGATAGAATAGGTGTTTGTTCTGTTTCTGGGTATTGATATGAAATATATTTAGGTATTTACAAAAAACATGTATTTAAGTATTATATCAGTTGTCTAGTTTCCGTGGTACAAGCTATTTACTTAGCTTACTTTGGGGCTAAATGGCGCTGTGTGGAATTTCCACCAATATTTATTTTATTTATTATTTAGTAACAGAGAATATTCATTATCATTTTTTTTAAGGTAACTAATATGAATTTCCACTAATAAAGGTAATATAGTGTAAACAATTTGTACACGTTAGTCGTAGTATAATGTATATCACATCAATGTTTGAAGAGAATTTCAATACGAGTAAATTAAATTCATAGTAGGTATCTTTAATACTATTATAATCTAGTACCCTCCGCTCTCGATAGCCTGGCTTTGCCACACAAACATACTGGATCCCTATTTATGTCAAAATATGAATTACTAGCTACTAGCGGTCCCGGTTTCGCGCAGGTAGCGGCTATTGGTGGCTGGTACTCATCTTTACAGAATAAGATATAGCCTATAGCCCTCAGGGATTATTTAGCTGCGTACCTATTAGTGTAAGAAATTTAAGAATCAGATCAAAAGTTTCTGAGATTATTACCTGCTATATCCAAACTTACAACATTTACTTTTTACTTTGTTCAACACTTAGTAGTTTGTCTACTACTACTTATACAAACAGTAGCTTGTCTACACTTAATAGACAATCTGCTGCTACTACTACTTATACAAACAGTATTAAATAAACAAATGATTTGTAATGTGGTAATATGCGGTGGCGTAAATCAAGGAAACCATCATGCGGGTTCCTCAGGAATATTACTGTGTGTGTATGTTATTTATGATCTTCAATTCGTGATGAGCTTAAATCGTAAATCTGTTGACCAGATCGAGTCACCGTTGCCGCATCGCATCTATAAATACTCGCGGGGAAAGGAAATTGGGAGCTGGTATTCGCTGTAAACGACTGTTGTTCGACGTATATACATTTTCAGCAGAGATCACGATTGTTTTAAAGATCTCCACACACCGCCGCGCGACACGATGTGTTTAGAGACCGATTCGGCTATAACTCACGCCACGTTTGGTGTGTTCTCTCCTGCCTGCGTTCTGTATGGCAGTATGGAGCATTGATTGTATTTTAACAAGATTTTATATAAAGCAAATCCATTATTCGATACAAAATTAGTAATTAAGATTAAAATATGTTTTTAAGATCTGTGGATTTTTTGAAATGATATAAATAATTAAAAAATAAACAACTTTACATACGAAGAATTAATTTTATGCTTGAAGATAAAATAAAATAAAGAATTTACTACTGGTATCCTCACATTGGCTGAGATCCGTCACAATCTCATGTCTATTATATTTTATCTATCTATATACCATTTATATCAGATATCAAACTTATCCAATGGATTGTTAAAAATCACATTCGAAACTGATCTCTGAAATCCGCTCCGAAAACAGAATGTTGGTTCAAAATAACGAGGCAAAATAGGTAAAAAGGCAGATTCCTTAAAGGTTTCTAGCACCTACTTGCATTGTACTGATATTATTTTAGATTTAGTTTGAATGGTCTCAAACGGAATGCAAGTATGCATTGGACGAACAATTATCTTTCAACATAGCTGAAGCTGAAGTCTCTGTAATATGCGGGCATCTTAATAATTTTGAAATCATAATAAATTAAGTGCTCTTATTCTTTTAAGAGTTAGGTCGTCCGACCTGCACTAGGGCACCCTAGGCACCCTATAATATACAATTATCATTGTCTACACATACCTTTCCTTTCTTAACTTGCCTTTTATTTTGCGTTATTATTAGTAATAAACGAAATTGAAATAAGGAACGCGAAGTTAGTGCAGCTGCATATCGAATTAAAATTTCAGGATAATGACATAACATTGATTTAAATTGCTCTTCAATGAGACAGTAGCTTAAGTAGTGTATTAAGGTAATTAATTACCGAAATTTTTATAACTGTGTGGCCTAAGTATCTTGAAGTATTATTTTTCTTTTGTATATAGTCATTGCCATATCTGTAACAGGTAACTAAGTTGTAAGCTCTAATTATTCCAATAAGATCCAAATGTACACTTACTTATGCGATAAAATATCTTGTATCTTGTTAGTAGTATTTGATATCATATGTATCGGGTACGCTGGTGTAGATTGGTGGACCATATAAATTCCAGAATATTCGGAGGTTATCTGCTCTAAATGGAAACTTACTCGTAGAACCCGTATATAGTATAGTTGAGCACCGGGTTCCAGTTAAGGTGAACCGTAGACCGACACAGACATCGGTTTGCCGTTCTGAAACTATTCCACGGTCGAAAGCAATTTCCAGCTCATTGTTCTAAAATTGCGTCGCACTCAATTCCAACAGTATGAGTCCATCGACGAACGATTCACGGAATCACAATGCAGTCGGCGCCGAAAAATTAAACTCATTTTTTAGATTTTAGATTATAATTTTGGGATAATAAGTTATTTAGAATATTTTATTGCCAAATGACAATTTAAAGGCCAATTCCAAGTAAAATGGTTAAAAATATATCAATTCCATCACGTTCCCTCGTTAAATCTTGTTTTTGTATTGTTTCTAATATGACAATAAATTATTATTATTGTTATTATTATATCCTTATGGTTGGCGATTTTTTTACTCTCGTCTACCAAGAGCCTAATTAAATATTTTAGCAACAGAATATTCAGATAGTGAGCGATTTGTCTTCTTTTAATAAATGAGTCTCACATGAGTCTTGTACATAGAGTAACATAGATCTATCTCAGTGAATGCCACTGAGTCAGGACTTCACAGACCCTTCGCGTCCACTCTATGCCGCCAGGCACCTTCAAGTAATCGCTCCACCTGACCGCGGAATGCCCTATGACGCTAAGTTTGTCTACTGTTCGTCTACACCCTCAGCTATCAATTATTCGATGAATAAGCGAACGTGTCCCCAGCAACTCAGTAGGTAGTAACTCGATTTCTGCACTATGTCGTGGGTCCGTTCCCACTCAGTATACGTATAAGCAACAAGCTCACACAAACATTCATAACAACAGTTAAATAAAAGCTAGTAAAACAATCTCTGACACGTTCAAGTGACAGCCAATAAACTTTGAATTAGATTGAGTATTGCTTTTTGACTATAGTTACTTAACCTAACTGTAGTTATATCAACATCTATATCTAGATAAGTTAACGCCGTTTGCGCCCGTCGGGTGCCCTCACCCCAAATTTAATTGTGATGTGACCAACGAACCGTGAACTTCTCGATAATCATTTTGATCTCGGCCTCGCATCCATGTTGCCGAGTAACGTGCTATTAATCACGAGATATTATTTGTTATGATCGCAACTAATGTGCCGTCATCGGGAAAACATTTTTTCCCCGAAGATAAGCGGGTATTTAAAAGCTTCTGTTTTGCAATATCTATCGTATCCAAAGCTGTTATGTAACCATGGTTTGATACATCGGCATCCTATCATGGTCAGAGCGCAGAGAGTGGTGGCCCAGTACTGACCCTGAGTTTAAACCCGGAGGTAACTCGTTCATATCCCGACGTAACCCTATAACCCCCCCTACGGAACCCTATACAGCGCATAAGGTAGAGTTACTACCAACTACCAACTAAGCTGTTAAGCCGGTCAAAGCTTGTCCGGTCTTTCTTATTATCAAAAATAACCGAACGCAAGGTTCATCCTCTCCCGTGTAAAGACTCGAAAAACACGTTCCACTGAAATAGGGTACGCAGATAAAGTGCGAGCAATTCGTAAATTCGTCGAAACCGCCTCGTACTTCTGTCAAAGCCGCCACTCCTAAATTTCCGTTGTGTTCAACGGTCACTGGAAACATTTCTCACTCGACCACTCAGAATGCTTTTGAGAGGCGAGCTCAATTTGTAATAGGACATGTTTGTTCTTTCCGTTCGCGATACGAGTAACGAAGCACAGTTCAAATAAATACTCAGCAGTGTTTATTTACATCATAAATCAAGATGCAGCCAACTTAGGTTCCGCCGTGTAGCCTAGCTTCACATATTGCGTAATGTTTTCATAAACAGAGGAAATGGCTTCACATTTGCCGAGAAATGCGAGCGTATTGCAAAAGGAAGCCCAGTTTAAACCCGCTTATGATTAACGATTTGGCGTATTCATTTGTCTTTGTTTGTTTTATGAAAAACAATAAAAATAAGCTGGTTCCGTCGTGGTCGCTGACGAAGGGAAAGGAAAGCGGTGATTAACGATCCCTGGCCGGATAGAAAATGAACCTTATTACTCGGTGAAGTTATCGTCTATCCCGGCAATGTAAACTCTCTAATTGCTGACCTTACGAAAGGGAATTTACACTTGAGAAATGTGCTTTGTGAATTGTTCGAATTGTAGCACCATAAAGATTCCCGGGAAACCAAACGCGAGCTAAACCTTCATTAGAAAATGCGTAATTAGACGATAAAGTCCCGAATAATTATGTTACATCAGTTCATGCGAATTTTACACAGGATATTCACACTTATTATTTTTAGTCATATGCGACTGTGCAATATGTTGTAGATACCGTGATCTTTTTGTTTACAGACTGCTTGTGCTGGCTTGCGTATTTGATTTACTTTCCCTAGAGTTATTGACGATATATCCACTTGACTGCGTAGATTTCAAGCAGTAGAACTGTGTCGTTGCCCCGGACATGACACAAGTTCTAAAAGGATGTCAAAAATATATAAAAAAAAAAAAAAAAAAAAAATTTTTTTTTAAGATTTAGATATATATTTTTGTTTCTATTACGATGTTTCGGTTTGAAATGTGTTTGCCGGTAAAATAAATGCAACTTGGGTGTCCCTATACCTAAATAACGGAGGACCGGAGAACGGTGGAGAGTATTGCTGTTTTATTGGCAAAAGTTACGGCTTAACAATCAGGTGGCCCATCTGTACATTCCGCAACTTAGATCTAACTTAAGTCAAGTAACTTTTTTATTCCTGATTATGATGTCAGTCAACTACCAGTCACAAGTACTCCTTTATACTTGGTCCTCCGATTTTGTATGGGGGAGTCGTGTTTCCTAGAGTAATTGTATCTTAAGACCCCTTCAGTTTGGAGCAGTAAGCCAGTGAACTAAGTCACTGGTTTACTGCTCCAAACCTGAAGTGGTTTTGCATACAATTTAGGAGTAGGAGGACAGTACACACAGGGCCATTTCAAACTAAGCAAAGCTTAAACTACGGTACTTAAACTAAAATAATTCAAATAATTTTATCATGCAAATACTTAAAATAATATTTAGGTATAACACCCGAAAACCAAACAAACATCAATTTATAACACACAGTTTCATTTTATTTATTCTTTATTCTTTATTCTTTATTGTACACAGAGAATAATAAATACAAAAAAGTCATAAGAGATACATGTACAAAGGCGAGCTTAACCCTACAAAGAGTTCTCTTCCAGCAAACCTTTGAGGCTAGAGAGAGGCGATTTTATAGAGGTAGGATGTGTACATATAATAAAGATAAATCAAAACTAAATTATTAAGGGCTTAAAAAAAAAAAAACCTACATACTTTAAACATATATATAAATACACCATAAATACAAAATACTATATATAAGTATATAAATATAATATATATATATATATATATATATATATTAAATATTTCAGTAAAGAGTCGGAACGAGCTGACGGCCCACCTGATGTTAAGTGGTAACCACCGCTCATGGACAACAACAATACCACTCAAGTCCTCTCCATAGTACGAGATGACGAATTCACGAATTCTTCCAGAACAAATTATAACAAGAATATTTTCCTTAATAGAGCATGTGCTTTCCACAACAAATTCTTTAACGATATTGATATATTCAATTTAACAGCTCCATCCTTTCGTCGCCAACTTATGTCAAGCATTTGCCACTTGTGTACTTAATTTAGACTGTTAATGCTACTTTATATTTGTGTGTTTTTTTTGTAATATTCTTTAAGTTCACAAGTTTCTAAACTGTACTACCTCATGGTTGAAACTTTACTGGTTTCTGTGTTATTTATTAGTGTTAATCTAACATAATTTATGTACTGTATGTTTCCCAAATAAAGCAAAATAAAAATAAATAAAATGACTCAAGTCGCATTGCATTGCGTCCATCATCCCGAGACGGGGATGTCACGTCTCATGCGCCTGCAATTTCACCGGAACACAGAAACACGAGTGCATCACTGCTTGGCGGCAGATTACCAGGTAGTACTTTTCCGGGCTAACTTAGCACAAGTTCAACTGCTACAGTTGTTTGACCGGGGTTGGAATCGAACCCACAAACAAATGCGTTCTCACAACTTTAACATGCACAATGAGTAAATCGTTTAGCTACAAGCAACATAAAGATGTGGCGATATGGATTAGAGAAAGCTCCGCCAAAGCAATATTTTACAGAGTGGAACAACACGTTCAACTTAATAACAATCATGCCTTCGAGATTTATTTTCATAGAGTATGAGTGCGCACAAATGGAACCGGATACAGTGCCTTTATTGCACAAGATAAATCTTTGTTACAATCGGATATGTTTAATATGAATATCGAATGAACGTGACTCGTTTGATTCAAAGTAGCTTTTAACTTAATTTATGATTGCAGGTGAACTTACATTTAGCTTTAGATATTTCTGTGATTAGAGTCCGCGCTTTATGTAAATAAACAAGTTACGATCTACATAAACAAAAATTTTGAGTAATTTCATTCCAATGAACTAAAATTTATACTAAATGAAACGAAGGATCAGTGTATATAAATAAGTGAATAAATATTTGTGGATATTTCACAAAGTAAACTAAGCTTAGCTTGTACTAAGCCATAGTTTGAATCATGGGAACCAGACAACTGATATAATACTTATATACTTTTCTTTTGTAAATACACACATATAATACGTATTAACACCCTGACAAAATACATCATTGCTCATATGACTTATAGAATCTGTATACAAATGGAAAAATGGAAAACGATCAGGTTCAATACAAAAATGGCAGAAGTTAGAAAGTGGTGTTTTCAATAAAGGGAAAATGTTATTTTACGATGCACAGGTCGAGTGGTTTGGGTCTGGCGATGCACCATCGTTGGCTTCTTACCAAAACGTATCAAATCCAGATTTATGCGGGGAGCGACGAAGGCCCGATGCTATCGGCGA
The DNA here is from genome assembly GCA_947359385.1 of Chesias legatella. Lineage (NCBI taxonomy): Eukaryota > Metazoa > Arthropoda > Insecta > Lepidoptera > Geometridae > Chesias > Chesias legatella. The sequence goes on along the minus strand of OX375768.1, from coordinate 2,914,020 downwards.
CCGCACACTCGTTATTTTGTGGCAATGGATTTCACAATACCACACAAATGTCTGCAGTAAACAACAGAACATCGAATGGTGCTTTCACTTGTAGGGTTTACTGAATCTGAAGTTTATGGAGTAATTTTTTCAGCGAATATTCTTTCCTGTATTTCAATTTGGTAAAACGAAGGCAATTTTGCCATAACTGTTACCCAAACAAACGTGACTTCCAGTCATAAACTACAGTAATTAGCATATTTCCTAGATTCAGCATTATACGTATAATAATAATGGTGATCATTTCACACAGCGCCATCTAGCCCCAAAGTAAGCTAAGCATAGCTTGTATCGTGGGAAGCAGACAACTGATATACATACGTTTTCTTTGTAAATACTACATATAATACATCTCAACACCCAGACAAAGAACAAACACCTATGTTCGTCACACAAACTTTTATCCTGGGTGGAAATCGAACCCACGACCTACAGCGCAGAAGGCAGAGTTACTACCAACTGAGCTATGAGGCCAGTCGAAGAGTTACCTTCGCATTTTTAATATTAATTAGGGCGGATTAGTCTGGATAAGTATGTTTTATTTGTCATTTATTTTAGACTACCTCATATTCTACTGGTATTATTATACAGTAAAGAATGAATAAATTATCATACTGTCTGGTTTATATCATGTACCAGTAACTTAGGTATAAAAATAATGTTTAATTAGCTGCCATTTTATTTGCACAATCCAAATTTAATTACTTATTTGAAAAATATATTGCAATGCTCTCCATGCATATCACTTCCACATTTAAACAGACATGGTTTAATTTCACATGATAATGTCAACACCCTTCGGGTTTATTAACCCCGTTGCTTATAAAAAACTTAATAAGCGCAAGCAGTATAACTGGCGCTATCTCGTTTTATTGCCCCCATAATCAAGCCAGCACGATCCAAAGAACGTTAATAATCCATTTCTAAGTGCATAAAACAACTGTCTGTGGTTTCATTAAGTTTTATTGGAGTGGAGCAAAGATTTCAATTTAAACTTACCCTGGTTGTCTGTAAGAAATCGCTTTATAGCGATAAGACCGCCCATTGTTTCACTCTTTAAATTTAAATATTGGAGGACATTTCATACAGCGCCATCTAGCCCTAAAGTAAGCTAAGCATAGCTTGTGTCATGGGAACCAGACAACCGATATAATACTTAAATACTTTTTTTTGTCGTAAATACATACATATACTAGATATTGACACCCAGACACACAAGAAACATCTATATTCGTCATACAAATGTTTGGTCCTGGGTGGGAATTGAACCCACGACCTACAGCATAGAAGGCAGGGTTACTACCAACTGAGCTGTGAGGCCTGTCAACTGTCTTTTGTACATTGTTACTGATTGTTGCAATAAAGTGTCATCTATCTATCTATCTATCTATCTTACCCTGGAAAAGAAAAAGGAACTCCTTCACGACCAATGATCAATAAAATGAATGAGTGCACAATATTCGCGACTCGTGGGGGCGTTAAATTATGCGTTTATCATTTAGGGATGTTTACACACGGTCCCGGGGTAAAATTGAAACGACTGGAGCTTTGCCAGCGAAGCAACACGCATTATTAAACTATTGTATGAAACGCTAAGAGCTTTTAATACAGTGACTGCATCTGACGTAGCCATCTTATTTTTCAGCTTTATTATAATATCTGCAGAAAATGAAGTCAACAAAACAGATGTATTGCTAACCAGTGCCTATTCCATTCTATTCGAGTCACTGTTTCTCTCGAACCAGTATGGTGTCTTTAAAGTGCGCCTCTAAGAGGCTCCTTTCGTGCACTTGACATGTCTTCAAATTTTTTGTTCTAGGACATGTCGGTTTCCTCACGATGTTTTCCTTCGCTGTTTTGAGAACGCGCATGAATCTTTCAAGCGAAAACTCATTGATGCACCTCGGGATTTGAACCTGCGACCTTTGGATTGAAACTCGGGTACCGCTAGACTAGTGCCCATAACAAGCAATACGACTTGATTATTTTGTTTTCTAATGTTTTATATTGGATCCAGCATATCTTAAAGGATGATTTACAACTATCTAAAGGCTCTCTTTACCACGACAGAGGTAACTAAAATTGCCCGCTTTAGCTTTTGTGATCAGGTAACGTATCATCGGCCATATTACTCAAACTTAGACCAATTTGTCGTGTGACTTACTCGCTTCGCTCACTCGCTCAATCAACAAATATCTGAGATAGACCCCAACTTTAAAGAAAATTTCATGATGTCATCTTTTAGAAAAACTTAAAACAACGTAGACAGTTGACAGCGACTAGGGTTAAAACTAAAATATGATTCAGTGGTGAAAGTTAATTTAATTGAGAACAACATATTGTGATTTATATATATCCATCAAAGAATATACATTTTTCTCTCGTTTATATTATATCACTGATAGGTTTTAATATTGTAGATCAATTTGTATCTAATCATGTAAAAAGATCATCTTAACGACACCCTATTAACTTTAAATCACGTATCCTAAAGGTTATCGAATGAACGAAAGGAGCGAGTGAGTAGCCACTCGTGCGATACGAAGCTCCACAGACACGATCTCAGTTGGAGGAGTAATGGATCACCGGACTGGAGAAAGTGGCGTAACAAGACTTTTGGAAGTTTTGATCAATCAGTTTAATATGGGTTAAAATGTATGAAAGATAGACTAGAAAACTCTTTATTGTTCACCACACAAAAACATAAAGATAAACAGGTATATGATAGATATAATACTATCATTCATTCTAGAGTCCATTCCACGAAATAAGCCCCTTAGGTGTGGCGCTAGTGTCTACGTGAAAGCACAATATTCAATTGTTTCAAATTAGTTCCAGGATTCGCCACGGGACTTACTTCGTGGAAACGAATCTACTACTGATATTATAGTATACTATAATGTTATTATAGTATAGATAGCTGGTTCATATAGTATAAGTTATTTTTAGTTCGGGGCTAGACGGAGCTATTTGAAGTATCCATCAATATTGATTTATTTAATAGTTTTGGCGTGAAGAAATAACTAACATCCAAAATACAAACTTTAGAATTTTTCATTAATAAACCCACTTAAATTATACCTTCCCTTGTTTTAAAATGTAGAGATGTACATCTCTACAAATGTTGTCCTTGTCCATGTCCTTGGTGGGAATCGAACCCACGACCTACATCGCAGAAGGCAGGGTTTCTACCAAATGAGCTATGAGGCCAGTCGGCCAGATACGATATTCTTATTTGGTTTCCCTTATTTTTTGTACGTTTAAAAAACTTTATGACAGGGTTCCAAAAACGTTGCTGCTATTGGTGTCCAATATTACAACTTCTAGTCGGTGCACAGAAAATGCACCCTTAAGGTGGTAAGAAATTCCGAGGACTATTGTCCACAAGTCCACAGCATCCAACGAAGACATAAGCATGAAATCTTGAGCGGTTTTTTTGTTGAAACAAACGCCGCGTATCCTATATCACGTCCTGCCTAGTAATGGGTTCGGGGCTTAAAGCTCAAAGGAACATCTGGATGGATTTAGAATCACAGTTATTCAATTTACATTTTTGAAGTGAAAATTATTTAGTTAACATTTTTCAAGTGAAAATTAAGCAGTTAACAAGTTCAGTTCAGTTTTGAAGTGAAAAACTGATTCGTACAAGTCGTATTTGAACCAGCGACCTCCGGATTGAAACTTGGCGGTCTATACCACTGGGCACTACGCTCGCTAAGTTACACTACGCTAAAGTTATCTATCTCAACTTCAGTTATGTAAAAAATAATTAAAATGTTTAAAGTGAGAGAATGTGATAGAGCGATTTGTTAGTTTAACTGCACGAAATCATTCCGCTTGGTTCACTTATTTGACTTTATTTGTGGCGTTTGTTCCCGCGCCCGTTGGAGACCATCCAACAGTTTTACACAATCATTCCACTCAACTAAGCGTTGCCATAAACACAACCGGGCGGTATGAATTGCACAAAAAATCTATACAAATAAATAAAATTGGAGTGTCTGTTTGTTATATTAAAATAACCGCTTTTTACTTAGTGCATATGGATGTATACACGGTACATATACCAAAACATAATTTTTTACAATTTTTATGTATGTCTGTCTGTTTGTTTGTTCCGGCTAATCACTGAAATGGCTGGACCGATTTTGACGGGACTTTCACTGGCAGATAGCTTATGTAACAAGGAGTAACTTAGGCTACTTTTCCGAGGGGTAAAATAGGGGTGCGTGATAAAACCGATTTCCACGCGGACGAAGTCGCGGGCAACAGCTAGTCCGAAATAATTGTCAATTTATTGTTTGTGTTGCCAGCGTGAATTTAATTCTGCTAAAACGTTCAAAGTACGCAAGCAGCGCAGATTAAATTGAGTAGGTAACCGTTTTTAGATTGTGATGCGCGCGGAATTTCATTTGGGCTCGAACATTCCCGTATCACGTTCAAGTGATTTAAAAACTCATTTTTGTCGTGATAATAACTTTCTTGAATGTTTCACCTCCGCATTAGTGGGAAATACGAAATAGCTGCTCCAAGATAGAAGCGAATTTAAAATTATTAACTAATTAAAATTCCTGATAGTACCGAAATTGTTTGGAAATTGACTACGTCATCTGAAACTGGACTTCTGAAAAGCATAAGACCATAAGGAGTGGAAGGTGATTAAGGAGACCCATGCCCTGCAGTGGGATCATGCAGACTGATAATGATGATAATAATTCATCATCCATCATCATATCAGTCAGTAGACGTCAACTGCTGAGCACTATGTCTGCCCTGTAGGCTTCCACAGCTAACGGGTTTAATAATCGAGAAGCGCACAAGAAAAAGCCCGAATATACTTAGATCCATTACAAAACATCTGGGTTAGAGCTTTTTAATCAGCCTTGAGATTATTATATCAGAGGTGTACACGAATTAGGTCTACAAGGTTCTATTGTGTGTTCATGTATGTTACGTAAGCACAATATAAATATGTAACAGTACAATAAAGCGATAAGGAGATAGTATAACGTCATTTTTTTAGGGGTGGGGCCAAGTTGCTTGCGTCCGTAAGTGATTACCCTTGAATCCCTACACGTGTCCCCCGGGTGGTGCGAAAGGCGCAACCCAAAGTAGTAGTAGATATTGTGCCAAGTTCGCCCGGAGCAGTACTGTACCACTCCTGGTAATCCACCGCCAAGCAGTGATGCACTTGTTTGCTGTGTTCCGGTGGAAAGGAGTGGGTGCCGGTGAAATTGCAGGCGCATGAGACGTAACATCCCCGTCTCGGGGTGATGGACGCAACGCAATGCGACTTAGGTCATCTCATACTTTGGTGGAGAGGATTTGAGTCGTATTGTTGTTATCTATGGGTAGCAGTTACCACTTAACATCAGGTGGACCGTCAGATCGTTCAGCCATCCGACCACATAAAAAATAAATAAAAAAATAAACGATCATGAGTGCACTTTGAAAACGGTTTCGTCTAAGTTGGAGCACTTTAGATAATATCGTTTCAACCTTTGGTTTGGATGGACTTGTCGGATTTATTTGGTTTAGCTGTAGGTTTATTTCGTATTTTTAATATAACTTTATTGAGTACGTTGAGCTCACTAAATATCTCGCAATCCATGTTTGCTGTAGTGCATGAATTGCTAACCTAGTTTTCGTGGATATTTTTTTACTTATTTTTGCACTACGCGTCTTTATCACAGTGCATTGCTACACTAAATATTGACGGAGGGGGAAGACTTGTTCAGATGTGGGACAAAATTAGTTTAATGCGTATTAAGCAAAAAATAATTGCGCTGTCATTTCTGACATTTGTCGTAACGCGTTTTATTAACGCTCGATGTTACTATCCATCAAATTTTCGTTAAAATGAAATAAAGTGTAAATTAATCTTTAAATGAAATCAATTTTAGATGAATAAACTTAAAAAAATCTGGGATTTTTACCATTATGTATTATTTTTCTGAATATGGACTGCAGTTTCACTACTGCTTGTACATCAGGCAGGACCTATACTGTGGGTGAGTAGCGGCCCTTGTACCGGTAAAGTGTCATGTCGTCGCTTATCAGTAGACAACGACACAATATTTGTATCCCACATACAATATACAACCCTATCACTTCCATTAGGAGGTAATTAAGTGGAAGTATACAGATTACGACAGGTATAATAATAATATTGGACATTTCACACAGCGCCATCTAGCCCTCAAACTAAGCTAAGCATAGCTTGTATCATGGGAACCAGACAACTGATATAATACTTATATTATTATTTTTTGTAAATACATACATATAATACATATTAACAACCAGACACACAGCAAACACCTTTATTCGTCACACAAATGTTTATCCTGGGTGAGAATCGAACCCACGACCTACAGCGCAGAAGGCAGCGTACCTACCAACTGAGCTATAAGACCAGTAAAGGTATGGATCAGTGAAACCTTATTCTAATAATTAATATAATAATAAATATATTTTCGTGGATATTTCAAACAGTGCTATGTAGCCCCAAACTACTCGTTAGCATAGCTACGGGATCCAGGCAACCGATATACTTAATATATTTTTGTAAATATGTACATACATACATAACTGATACATATTAATACCTAGACACATATCAAACATTAATGTTCGTCTCACAAATATAACGTTAACATATTTATAAGACGTAAAGGTAATGCACAAAATATTCATTACAGCATGTAGTTTTGGAAATTTTAAACAAACTTAACGATATTTGGCGTATCTCTATAGTTAGGGGATCCTAGAAAACATTTCGAGAAAACTGACTTTTACCGTGAATAGGTAAGACGATTTTGAGACCTATTTTCTTACAACCACGTCCAATAATAACGAATGAGAAGCTTTGTATGAACCAGTCGCTTTCGTTTCATAACTTAGTATCGGGAAAACATGCTTCTAAGGAGTGAAATTGAATTTAATGACTCATTCACCGGTAAGCTTTCCCGCAACTGTAGATATCCAAGACAATGTTAAAACAATGTTGTTATGTTGTATGTTGTTGTTTATTTGCGTGTTGGTAAGAAACGAAAGTATAAAAGTAACATAAATATGTGTGTTGCCAGTTGCCAGGGTCAAAAGGATCCCCTCGCATTTCAAATATCTTATAATATAAATATCAGCATAGATACCCACTTTCGGAAATACATACACAACGTACGAAAAATAAAATAGTACTACACTTTCATACAAAAACAGTATCTATAAGATCTAAGTGTGGTATTTCACCATAATAAATAATTCAATAATAATAAATATACGTAATAATTATATAAGTTATAAAGATAAATATTTATTATTGGGCGGTTCGTCTAAGCCCCTTTAGCACGTTATTTTATATTTTATCTATGGATATAAATGATTTACATTACAGAGGTTTTGTCTCATTGCGAACGAAATGAAGGCCGACAAAGATTTTATCCCACATAAAGTTAATCTATAAAATAGTATATGAAATCAAGACCAACAAACTTGACACCTTTACCAAACTATTTAGAATTCCCAGTTATTCAAAAGCACATATAATTTCATACTAGTATTTATTAGGTATTCCCCGCGGTGAGTGAGTCAAACCACGGGAACACTGCACTTTTCCGGGATCAAAGTAGCATATGTGTTAAGCCAGGATATAAGCTATCTTGATACCAAATTTCATCCAAATACATTCAGCCGTTTGAGCGTGAAAGAGTAACAAACATCCATACATACAAAATTTCACGTGTATAATATTAGTAGGATATACGCTCGACTTCGTTCGTTATAACGAGGATCCAGTACCACGGCATCGGCAGGAGGTAACTATCGATAATATACCCTTCGATATAACTTAGGCTCATTACCCGCAGTAAAATTATATGGTTGGTGACGACACCTGCGAGGCTAGAGTACAGCTGTTGCAGTCATTACGAGAAATCGCATATTTTATAGAGGTCCTAGTTATAAATTATAGCATTAACTCGTGGCGAACGGTAATAAGGTAAGCGACCGACGATTTAGTGCACATATTTCTTGCCATTGCTTTTACACATCAAATTCGTGGAAAAAAAACACAGGTATAGATAATTTTTGTTACTTCAATAACTCATTTCTGTTTTTTTTTATATTAGATTAAATTAGTTTAAAATGTAATTGTTTAGTTAAGGTGTTATGCACAATAAAGAGTTTATCTATCTATCTATCCATATGAGGCCATTGTAGCCGGCTGGTATCTAGCAGGGAAACAATTCATATCGGAAATGAAAATTTTCGGTGTAATTCTTACAGAATCGATAATTATTCTTAATTTCAGAACGTTCCAACTCGGAAAATATCACATTATATTAGATTAGTTACTATTATATTTTGACTGACCTCACAGCACAGCTCATAGTAATTCTACCTTCTGCGCTGTAGGTTGTGGTTCCCACCCAGGACAAACATCTGTGTGACGAACATATGGGTGTTATTTACAAAAAATATATAATGATTAGTGGTCTAGTTCCCACAGTACTAGCCATGCTTAGTTTCGGTCTAGATTGCGCTGCGTAAAATGTATGCCAATAAAAAAGACGTGTGGCACTCGGAGACTGCCGCGGTAAAGCTATTGCGCGTGATATTTCAAAAAGTCATTAAAAGTTCTGGTATTTATCGATAGATGGAACTAAAAAGTATCACCACGGGTCGGAGTGGGGGGTGTTAGGTTTTTTCGTTACGGAATTTCTGGATTCGGTCTCCACGCTCAAGGCCCGCGATAGAAGCTATGCAATAGCTTAAAAATGTGTATTTATAAATCAACTGAGAAAGAGATGTTGAACTTCATGTGAAAATATATCCAAGCCCGTTTAAGGAGGCTCAAGTCTTAGGCACCGTTATTCCAAAACACTGCAATATCGAGTCGTGTCGTGATTTCCTTGTGCGGTGTAAACCAGCTTTATTGGGCTTGTAGCATTGCAAGCAGTCAGGCCTTGAGTAAATAGAACCGACGGCGACGGCGCTGTCTCAACTGACTGACATGGCTTTAACTACACGAACAGAGGTAGATTGAACAACTCGCGTTTCCAATGTATTGATACTCCTGATTCGACTCCTACCATTTGATCTCAAACCTTTTGTTGTTTTTGTTTAAAGGTCTTTTAAGACTTTTTATGAATATTTTTCCGTATTACGAAAAGGAATAATTGAGTGCTTGTTTATTTTTTCCTTTCATTTATTTTATTACAAAGTTCTTTTCGCAGAACGAGATTATCTAAGGAAGGATTTTGTGAAACCGACGTTGTATTTTTGAATATTACAAATTATTTTTAAAACAAGTTTAGAACCTCTTTCGTTATGACACAAAAAGCTAAGCATTTATATTACTGAATATGAATCGAATCTAACCTCTTCGCTGCTAATGCATCAATAGGAGTGTAGAGTAAAAAACTTCGGGTTTAATTTAGTAAAACATTGCAAGGCATCGCGTCAAGCGATAATAGGGAGAACTTGTCTAATTCCAGTACGCAGTGGGTTTTCAATTACTTTATTATAGAACCGAGCTCTTTGCCCTGAACCCTGTGTATAATATCGAGCAACTAAATGGTACAGCGGCTAAATCTTTGGTTTATCAAATCTGAACCTTATATCCTGGAAAATAAAGTTCATATTTAGGGAATCATATTCACGTGGAATACCTACCGAAGTCATGCATTATGTGTGATGAGCTCGCACGCCGCGAAATGTGAGAAAAGAAACACTCGTTACCTACACAGGACTCAGCCTTCACCCAGTTATGATTTGGAGAGAGACAACTTAATTAATTTTAAATGGAATTATCCCAATGAACCTTTTATTATCTACTATTAATTGGTGCACTGTATGAAATTTTTAGCATCTTCATTAAACTTGGTGAAGTTCTTGCATTTCACTTTTGTCAAGCAGATTGAATAACCTTATTATCTCGACGACAAGTTTCGTCGTGATAAAATCGACCTAACTAATAATTGGCGCATTTTCAACCCCCGACGCAAACAGAGGGGTAATCAATTGGTCGAGGGTATTTATAATTGAATTTTGAACCAATTATTGGTTTACATAATTTTTTTATGACTGGCCTCGTAGCTTATTTGGTAGTAACCCTGCCTTCTACGCTGTAGGTTGTGGGTTCGATTCCCAATTTCCCACCCAGAACAAACATTTGTGTGACATAGAAGTTTACGTTTAGTTTAAGTTACATAGAAGTTTGTTCTGTGTCGGGGTGGTAATATGTATAATATGTAAGTATTTACAAAAAAGTATTATATCAGTTGTCTAGTTCCTATGATACAAGCTATGCTTAGCTTACTTTGGGGCTAGATGGCGCTGTGTGAAATGTCCACCAATATTATTATACAAAAACTTAATGAAAGGAAATTTGATGCGAATAATAACACATAGTATGTATTCAAAAACTCTGTAACGGTAGATATTTAATGTGATACTTTTTTCCGGTTAACGTTTCCACAATTTCGACTCTACGTTAATGGAGTCTGACAGTTCTTAGCGACTTTGCCAGGATCCGACGTTGCACGCCCTACCCACATTATAAAACTTTCGTCCAATGTTGTTGCTCCGGGGGAATATCCAAAGCTAACTAAACATTTAGGCACATTTAAATGGAAATATCTTTCACCGCCTACACTAATTGCTAGAGAAATTGGTGCAAAACTTTTAAAAGGTAAGTGAAAAGCTTAACTTTCACACAGAAAACCGTACTAAAAAATATCAATGGGTTTACTTAAACCCACACCGTTGCATAGCTTTCGTAAATGGGATACATTAAAAGGTGATATGATCAGCGATCGGCGGTCTCAGTACATTTACCTCTAGACCACACGCCGACAATATTCTTTGGGAGTTTATATGTTATAGAGTTACGGATCGAGCTGATGGCCTATCGGTAACATCTGCCAATAATAAGCAATACATTTTTTCTGCTAATATTTGTCTGCTAACTAAAACAGAACTTAATATTCCTACATTCCTTTAAAATATGTAGATATTAGGAGAACTCACTGTACTCAGCTTGTACAGATAACAAATACTTTGTGCGAATAGAAGAGCATTTGGCGGCTCTGTGACTAGGTTGGTGTTGTTGGTAGACTGCAAAACGAAGGGTCTCGGATTCGATTCCCTGCCCAGGACAGTTCGCAAATTCCAGTTTAATTAATTAGAGCTAAGTTTATAATTATGACTATAATAATAATTTTAGTTTTAATATTTTATTCATAGAAATTATGGAAAGGGCAGTTTTACTAGCCTACTTGAACAACTCAAGGAACATTATATTGGTGGACATCTCATACAGTGTCATCTAGCCCCAAAGTAAGCTAAGCATAGCTTAGCTTGTGTCATGGGAACCAGAAAACTGATAGTTTTTTTTTTAAATATATATTATACACATTACACCCAGACACAGAACAAACATTTATGTTCGTAATACAAATATTTGTCCTGGGTGGGAATCGAACCCACGACCTACAGCGCACAAGGCAGGGTTACTAACTGAGGTATGAGGCTAGTCATATAAGTTTACTTGCTTACACGGATTAGGTACAAGCGACCACAACACAGTAAAGCTTTTACCTACCTATCTACTATCCCACAGAGCTTGAAGTGCTTTTCCAACTCAGCCATTCGATATATCAACACTTATATTATGTTCAAAAGCTTGTGAGGTTCAATTATAATCGCTTAAACGACAGAAAATGGCAATTGGCAGTACAACAGTGGAATGGAATGTTCAGCGTCAGTTCCCAGGAACGCTGTGTCGAGGAATTTGCAATCATCATAATAGCCGTCAAGTACATTAATATATTTAAAAAGTAAGTGCTTGCTATCAACTGTCCGCTGAGAATGCGGGCGTGGGCTTTTGAGTCAGCCATGACGTGACCAAAGTGGAAGAAATTGAGGGATCTAATATTCATGGGTTGGAAATGCGGGTGGAAATCGGAAACACTTATTATTATGTCACATAGCGCCATCTAGCCCCAAGGTAAACTAAGCATAGCTTGTATCATGGGAACCAGAACCAGACAACTTATATAATATATACATTTTTTGTAAATACATACATCCAATACATATCAACACTCAGACACAAAACAAACATCTATGTTCGTCACAGAAATTTGTGTCCTGGGTGGGACTGGGAATCGAACCCACGACCTACAGCGCGGAAGGCAGAGTTATTACCAACTGAGCTGTGAGGCCAGTCAATATTTACTTGAATTAAGACAAACTAGCTAAGATAAATCTATCAATATGATCGATTAAACATTAAAGCTATTCCATAATAACGAGACGGTGGGTATTTTCATATTCATATCAGCGCTATCAAAAACTTTTTAATGATCATGTTAACCAATAACATGTAGGTATGGAAATTAAACTATAAATAAAGCAGCAAGAGCCAGCCCGCGGACACGCGACTAATCGCCGAAGCCATTACGTACCAATAACATTGTATCTATATCATACTACATAATTTTTATTCTGTGGTCGGACATGATAATAAAAATGTCTGGTATTATGTTACGATCCTAGCTGGTTTATAACTTAATTTAGCCGAGGGAGAGTCGATTACCTGCGCCCGCGCAGTGCCCGCGCCCGCTCGGCGGCGCGGCACATGGAACCGGTTGATCCTCCCCGCTAACCGACGACGCCGACGGCACCCATCTTGCAATGTTTTTTGCTCGTCGACTCCATTTATAGAATGCCTTTTGTTGTGTGAATGTATGAAGATACTGCGATAAAAAGTCTACAATGCGGGTAATTGATCACATTCACACCATGCTCGTGCAATTGTAAAAATATTCTTTAAGTTGAATAAACCAAATATCAGTATATACTGCCTACTATAAAAGTGCCTGCATTTGGCATTATATAATGCCAAATGCAGGCACTTTTATAGTAGGCAAGTTTCGAAATCATATGCTTAGGTTCTATTATTAGGTGCCAGATCAAACTAAAACTGGATTCCACCTCGTTCTGTTTCTAGAGTATGGAGAGTGCATTCGTTTTAGTGTTTTCAAAATCGATTGTAAGGTGCGACGTTTACTTAATCCACTGTGATCTAACAAAACTGAAAGTATTATCACCACTGTAAGGAACATACTACTGCAGAGTAATTAAGTAATTATACCAATTGTGCACTTAATTATGTGTAATATATGTATGTATTTACAAAAAGTATATTATGTATTCTATCAGTTGTCTGGTTCCCATAGTACGAGCTGTGCTAAGTTTGGGGCTAGATGGCTTTCGTTTGACATGTCCAATTGTCCACATAAAAAAATATATAAATATTTCTTTCATATCTTCCATTTTTTATAGATTTAGTTTTTACGCGTGTTTTTATTCGTTTTATTAATCAATCCAGTATAAATATATTTAGTTTTTCGGTTGATATGAATAATTTTTCAGTATAATAAATATAAACAAACATCAGTACTTAAGTAATCCAGGCGTTGGATAATCGTCGTCTCTGTTTAAAAATAAATTAATTCACGGGGTTTTCGGGGATAAAGGCGGGGAAATCCCGCTAAGCGAAACAATTGGACCCAAAAAAAGGCGAAACAATTTAACCTCAAGGACCAAAGAAGACCACCCACCCTCTAGTGAGCCACCTACCGTAATAATTAAATATTTACGGAGACAAGAAAACGTTCTTAGAGCAAACGCTGAGATACGAGCTACTGACATTGACATATAGAGGCGCTAATGAAGTTTAATAACACTAACTTTTATGAATTCTAGCCAGCGCGGGCGCGGCGGGCGCGACGCCGACGTATTGTTGTATGTCTTACTCGGGTGTTTAGTTGTTCGAGTCACCGAAGAGACGTGATTCGCAGGTTTTTTCGAGCATAGGACAACCATAAGTATGTATTTTACAAGCTTTTATTTAACTTGCAATGTATGTAACTATGTTTGTTCTGGTGGAATCTTGCAAATCAATTTTGAAGCAGATATCTTCAACCAGTTGAGCTGAAATTTTTTATACACGTTTAATTCGGATGACAATGCATGGTTAGCTGTGTGACGCGTCATTCTAAATTCAACATGGCGGAATACCTAATATAGCGGAGTAGTTATTTTCAATGCACTCCTACAATATGGGTATGAATGAAAGGGCAAATGAAAGGGCTTGCTGAGAATAACTCGAAAAATAAAGTGACGTCACTCTAAATCCAATATGGCGGACTTCTAAAAAGCTTGTTTATAAAAGTTTTTTAACTTAAATTTATTTACGTTAGTGATATTACCTGGCGGAATTTTAGAGCTATTCCTTACTTCGGAAGGTAACTGATTCCCACTATTTCTGTCTAAGCAGGTAATTCTGACTACAGATCTGGCCACTAGCTCAAACTTACTTGCTTTTTCTGATCATTCGTGGTTAAGTTGCTTGAAACAGAACTGGAGTCCCAGGTCCACACAGGCCGAGGCAGGCATTTGTGTGTTCATCATAATGTTTCAGTCAAATGTCTTAGAGTAAAGTTTTAATGCATGGGAGGGTATGATTATTGTAATCGTTTCTTTGTTTCTTATGCCCGCGTGTCTCTTTTCTCTCATAAAATTGATCATAAACATCGCTTGTTCGTGGTCTTATACTGAACCTTACAAAACTTTACTAATACTGTACTACTGTCTTTACTGCACATTAGCATACATATCTAAGCATTTTTTGTATTAATTGCTTCATATTATTTTGATCGTATATCTCTTTTTGGCTCTTGACTCTCAAAGAAACAGAGGTGATTAGTAACCAATACTTATCGCATTTCTACGATACTCTAAATATCTGGGCCATGCCTTCAACCAGTCCAGTATTACCAGTCTTCTAATATTCTCACTGCATGGACAGGTCTATTCCTTGAAAGTGAGAGTGTATTAAGGGTCCTCACAGCTCAGTTGGTAGTAACTCTGCCTTCTGCGCTGTAGGTCGAGGGTTCGATTCCCACCCAGGACAAAAAATTTGTGACGAAATTAGATGTTTGTTCTGTGTCTGGGTGTTAATATGTATAATATATATGTAATTACAAAAAAGTATATTATGTATTCTATCAGTCTGTTCCCCATATTACAAGCTATGCTCAGTTTGGAACTAGATGGCGCTGTGTGAATTGTCCACCAATATTATTATTATTACTATTAAATGCGCGTTTTGGTGTAAATATTAAATGGGTATATTGTACGTCGCACAACAACAACGAAATGTACCTGCCCATGATTACTATTCAGACGGGATTAAAATTCTGGCGTTTCCGCAATCGGATTATTTATAGCGGCATTTTTAGTTTTCAGCTGAAAGTATTTCCTGCCGTAAAGTCAGTTACAACTTTATTTATTTTAATTTATTCTTAGGTATGCTAGCGTAACGCTAAACCCATTTATTTGTTAATATTTTGACTTCATAACTGATTACTAATTAATTTCGATTTACTTAATTATAAGTTCGTACTGCCACCATGCCCATTTCTGCCGCCAAGCAGTAAAGCATTCGCGTTACTGTGTTCCGGTTTAAAAGGTGTGCTTGCCGGTGAAATTACAGGCACATGAGACATTCCACCTACACGTCTCCGAGTTACAGGCGCATACGATGCTACTTGGGTCTTGTCATACCTAGTAGGGGAGGACCCCAGTCGCATCGTTTGTTATGGGCAGAGGTTACCACTTAACACCAAGTGGGCCATCGGCTCGTTCCGTAACTGTATCACATAAAAAAACTGACTACGTTGTAATTTGTGACTGCATAGACTGAAAATCATACTAATAATATAAACGTGAAAGTTTGTATGGATGTTTGTTACTCTTTCACGCTCAATCGGCTGAATGGATTTGGTTGAAATTTGGTATCAAGATAGCTTATATCCTGGATTGACACATAGGCTACTTTGATCCAGGAAAAGTGCAATGTTCCCGTTGGATTTTTTTTTTTTTTTTTTTTTTTTTTTTTATGTAATACAGTTACAGAACGAGTTGACGGCCCACCTGGTGTTAAGTGGTAACCTCAGCCCATAACAAGCGATGCGGCTTGGGTCCTCCCCTACTAGGTACGACAAGACCCAAGTCGCAACGTATGCGCCCGTAACTCTGAGACGTGTAGGTGGAATGTCTCGTGTGCCTGTAATTTCACCGGCAACCACACCTTTCAAACCGGAACACAGTAACGCGAAAGCGTTACTGCTTGGCGGCAGAATGGGCATGGTGGCAGTACTTCCCCGGACGAACTTGGCGAGAGTTCTACTGCTCTTAAAATTACTTAGCCACCGCGGGTAACACCGCGGGGCGCAGCTAGTCATGATATACTACTAATGCAATTACTATTTGCAACGGACGTCAAATAGCGGTATCAATCCCTCGCAACCCATTCACTATGCAGTTAATTCACTTCAACTTAATACGATAGCACCTACACACTTTGGGCTCTTATACCATTTAATTTTGCGGTATTGACAGGTACCTGATCATCAATCACTACATTTAAACATATACATAACTAGCTGTTGCCCGCGACTTCGTCCGCGTGGAATGCGGTTTTAACACGCACCCCTATTTTACCCCTCGGCAAAGTAGCCTATGTTACTCCTTGTTACATCAGCTATCTGCCAGTGAAAGTCCCGTCAAGATGGGTCCATCTATTTCAGAGATTAGCCGGAACAAACAGATAGACAGACAGCCAGACAGACAAAAATAGTAAAAAATGTTGTTGTGGTATATGTACCGTGTATACATCCATATGCACTTAGTAAAAAGCGGTTTATTTAATATTACAAACAGACACTCCAATTTTATTTATTTGTATATAGATAAGTCAGTCCACCGCCGTATTTTGCTGTCGGCCTGTCCGAATTTACAGATTAATCTCAGAAGGTATTTTGAAACGGGTTACACCAATACATAGGCTACTCACGGGGAAGGCTGAGTATATATAGTCATAAATGTAACAAAGATCTAAGTACTCAGATTGTTAAAAGGATCGTGCTCTCGAAAAAAAAGGAAGTCCTCCATTAGGGGTTTCTTGACTGTTCCTCCCATGGAGGGTCGGATAGGGTTTGAACAGGCGTCAAACTTAGAAATAAGTACGCGTGACTATATGTTTCGAATATAATTGACGTTTCCAAGCCATTTCTTTATGAATTCTATGGGAATAAAGTTCTTGACTTTGACTTTGACTTCTATATATTTATAAGTTGATGGCCCGTACTTACCCAAATGTAAATAGGTATATATTTATATAGAAATAATAAATTAAAGTTCCCCGCCGTGTTCTGTCGGACTGTCTGTCTGTATAAGCTAATCTCAGAAAGGATCTTGAAACTGTTTTCACTTGTAGATAGAATGATCTAAGGGGAAGGTTTCTGTTTATAATCTAGGTCACAGTTACTTGATACCCTTGCGAAAAAGGATGGATCGCTAGTTTTATATAACAACTAGCTGTTGTCTGCGACTTCGTCCGCGTGGAATTCGGTTTTATCACGCACCCCTATTTTACCCCTCGGAAAAGTAGCCTAAGTTACTCCTTGTTACATCAGCTATCTGCCAGTGAAAGTCTCGTCAAAATCGGTCCAGCCATTTCGGAGATTAGCCAGAACAAACAGACAGACAGACACACAGACAGACAGACAGACAAAAATTGAAAAAATGTTGTTTTGGTATATCTACCATGTATACATCCATATGCACTTATTAAAAAGCGGTTATTTTAATATTACAAACAGACACTCCAATTTTATTTATATGTATAGATGTATAGATGTCGCATCCAACTTTGATTTAATGTTGGAAAGGAAATTCGACTGTAGCAATCATATTTACATCCGATAATGTTAATTGCTACAGTCGAATTATTCAGACCAAATGCAGAGTCCATGAGAGAGAATCACAAAATAGTTCTTATTAGATCGAGTAAACATTTACACAAACTGCGGGCTATCTAATCTAAATATACTCTGTATGTACCTGACCGTGACTAATGTGTCGGTTAACGAACTGTCGTCGGTACAGTCACATCGTGATTCAGTGATACCTTTTCTTTTTTGGGTTAAACTTATTGATGTTCATTCGGAGATATCTCGGTCCACGTCCAAAGCGTGCCTAATAAGATATTGGGTCTTGAGAATCTGGGAGGAAACATGAATGAGATATTGGTGTTTCATGGTTGGCACTGTGTCACCAGACGCAAAAAGTAAATTATATAATATTTGCTGTATATTACTTTGCTACAAAAGCTAAACGCCAAATTTTTTACGTTGTAGGGTTAGCGGAAGTACCCTAGGAATTTTTCATTTACTTTTTTGTTGTTCATTCTGGGATTCAGAGATTTGAACATTTAGGTACAACAGGATGTTTTTGGAGTTTTTGGACCATAAGCAAAAAGTTTTTTTTTTCAGATTTCTTAACGATATTTTTTTCCTGGGAGTATACAAATTATAGATTTTATCTTATTTGGTACCTAATATAAATGACATGCAGTATTTTAATTAAAAAAAAACTGCCAAAATTCCTTAAATCTCTTGTTATTTTTTGACTTTTCGGGTGTTACGTTGTGGTAAATACAGTCTACATATTATTTACAGCACTATAAATTATAGTCTTAGAAATTTGACGCAGAAAATAAACTCAAAATATTCTTAGTTGGTTTGTGTCTTTGACTTTCTGACTTGTTCAACTTTCAGCAGTTCAGGTTTCAATTTAGTGTGGTTCATTCAATAAGTACGTACTTAATTATTGGGAAAATATTGAAGAACGTTTTCCATTTTGTATTTATAAATTTAGTAAAACTACTTCGGCTTCGAGAACAAACTATGAGTAATAATAATTAACAAATTTAAGCCAGAGTTAGGCAGCCATTGTTTGTAAATTTGTTTAATAATATTTCAAACACATAATATATTCTTTTATTTAACTCCCTCACGCGGTCGTGAATCCGCGGATGACATAAATAACTGCAGGTAGGGTATAATGTATGATTAATATTTAATAGAGTTGCGTCGGACTACAGGTCACCTAGGCGGGATTACTGACCCGTGACTATATAGCCGATAGTGCCAACTAAGCATAGCATGGCAGAGATGAGAAATCTGAACGCGCAGAGGCTGCCGGAACACCAAGTAAGTAACTTTTTTTAGGATTGGCTACTAAACTTTTGGCCGCAGATGGCCTTGACAGCGTTTACACGGGCTTTTTAGGTAATGTTTGTATTGAAGAATGTTCACTCACCTCTGTGATGCCTGATGCGATGGTGCGACACGGGCAGGCAGCAGGGCGGCTCCTGGTACGCGGTCCAGGAGTCCGCCGCCGCCGCCGCCACCAGCGCCCACACCAGCCCGGCACACCAGCCGCTCCCCGCGCCCATCTCAGACACAACACATCCGACTCACGAACCGACAACGCCGTCCATCGCAATCCATTTACAAACTAAAAACTTCAATGTTTACATTGTTGCGAACCAGCAGATTTTATTGTAAACCACCGCTATCGAAGTTGAAAGTTTGGCCGGCGATTTATAAGTTTATGAAGTACAACGCGATCGTTTCAACGCGGCTGCGGTGCGTGACGTGCGCCGCTCACATCGCAGCGATGGAGACTGACTGTGCGTCGCGCGGAGTTGAGGCTGTACCGGGTCGCAGTCGGCGCGAGTGGAACGGGCCCTCGGGGCCCCGGCCCGCAGCCGCGCGACTGGTACGGGCCCCCGGGGCCCGTCGGTCACACTCGCCTTTGCGCCGATTGTCTGCGCCAGACAAAGACAACGCGAAAAGTCCAAACGTAAAAAGCTCAACCTCTCCACTCGTTCGAAAAGTTGTAAGTTAAAAAGTTTTGATAATTTCACCGCTCGAGTGGAAGTGCGGCTGACCCCAGCCCGCCCGATTGAAACGAGGGGATGCTCTGGTATATTACCTAATTTATATTTTTTTATAAGCATGACAACTTTTATGTTTGTAGGCACGAAAGGGGGTTAGTTAGTTGGAGTATGAGTCACAACAGATGTGGAAAGTTTATAGGAATGTTTTATATATTATTAGGATTTCAAATGTAACGTTTCTTAGTTGTCTTATAAATAAACGAATATTGTATTTTTCTTTATTCAACACTATATTTTGGGGTAATCACTCACTTAAGGGCTGGCAGCGCATTAGCATTGCCCCTGGTAATTCACGCTAGGTACCTACTTATATGAAACGCCTAGCCTAGGGCATAATAATAAGGAAATATTGGTGGAAATTACATACAGTACGATCTAGTCCCAGACTAAACCGACCAAGTCATAAAGTATTTTTTTTGTTATGTAATTGCGGAATGAGCCGACGGCCCACCTGGTGTTAAGTGGTAACCTCGGCTCATAACAATCGATGCGACTTCGGTCCTTCCCTACTAGGTTCGACAAGACCCAAGTCACATCGTATACGCCCGTAACTGTGAGACGTGAAGGTGGAATGTCTCATGTGCCTGTAATTTCATCGGCAACCAAACCTTTCGAATCGGAACACAGTAACGCGGATGCGTCACTGCTTGGCGGCAGAAATGGGCATGGTGGCAGTACTTCCCCGGACGAACTTGGCGTGAGTTCTACTGCTGTTAAAATTACTAATCTATACTTATAATAAAACTATAATAGGTCCAAATCTGTACAAAAAAAATATTTGAAGACTATACATTGATACATAGATACTGATGCCAAAATAGAAAATATTTATAATGATAGGTACTTTAAAGTTCTTTCAGTTCGGTAACCCAATATTTGTATTCTTAGAAAAACGCCCCAGACCATTCAAATCTCTAAGTACCCGTATTAATAATTTGGGCAAGTTTTGAGACGTCTTAACAAGTATCAAATTATGTAAACCTTGTTGACCGAAATTAAGGGCAGGGCTTTATCAATTAGTCAGGCCGAGCTCCCGTGCTCGGAGGGTCTTAGTAATATTTGATAACATTCTCAAGAATCATATCATTACTCTATTATATAGTCACTAGCCTCTGTCCGCGTCTTTACCGTACCGAGATAAAAGTTAGCCTATGTATACTGCAGTGGATTATATATGTGCCTAACTTTGATCAAATCGTTTCAATAGTTGCCGCTTTAAGTGTGGTAATGTGGAGTGAGCAAAAAACTTAATTTATAGTGTGTTTTTTATTATTTATAGTCGTTAACATTGCTAATCGATGATGATTCCGCAACATGAATTTTATTCCAGGCTTCAGTATCTCAATTTGCTGTTTAAAATTAATTTTAAATGAGACATACTCCGGTTACCCTCGCAAAAGTAAGTGAATACTCTCATGTTGAACAGATTTACAATCCTTACGCTTCTAATTACTCATTTCACATATATTTCCTGGGTGTAGTTCTGATGTTAGATAAGGCTAATATAATTGTAGTGTACTTAATGCAAGCAGTAGAACTTATGCCTAGTTCGTAATGCCACCGCATTAATTTCTGCCGCCAAGCAGTAATACACACGCATTAGTAATCCGGTTTGAAGTTGTCGCCGATGAAGTTACATGCACATGCGATATAACAACTTCACAGAGACACTGCTCTGAAACACAGAGTAACAGGTGCAACTAGATGTGACTTGGATCCCCTTATACCTAAGTAGGGGAGAATCCAAGTCTTATTTATTTTGTAATAAATAGAGTTTACCGGTACAATCAGGTTGGCGATCTGCTCATTCCTCCAGGCGTATTTTACCCGTAACTCTGAGACGTGACGTGACAAGAGCATTAGGATTTGGACTCACCTACTTAGGTACCTACTGGAAGACCCAAGTTGCGAATCTGATCCCATAACGAAAAGGTAAACATTATGAGACAGAGAATGCTTGTTATGTTTTCCGAGAATCGTCGACGACGGTGGCAATATTTTAAATATTGTAGTATGTACCTACTATGTTACTTTATATACGTATGTATCTGTGTGACTGTATCGGTGTTGAAGTACCTCTCAAGAGGACAAAGTATGAAAGTTACAAAGTATTCAGGATTCAGTCGGTATCACATTCATAAGAATCGAGACACCTAAACGTCGCGGCCCCATTTTCATCAGTTCTTCAAGTTTTTCAATAAAAACTTTCGCAGGCGTCCGATTTACATACGGTATGGATTCATTTATTTTGGAAAAAGATTTTCCGAGTAAAGTGAGGGTTCTGAATCTTAAATGTTGCGTCTAATTCAACCAAAAGAAAGTCGAACGAATGCCTTTTGTAATATTTTAAACCAAACAGTTGATTTATCAGCTTATCTCTTTGAATGGAGGCGTTATATACATTTCTGGAAGACAAATAGAATAAATATATAATAAAATATATATAATATTTAAATAAAATAAATATATTGATAGTTAGACACCATTCTTATTTTTCCGTTGTCGTTTGGTTTGGGCTCAGCATTAGAGGAAAAGAGACCCTTTTCAGTAGAGTGCGGACCCATCCCCACTTCAATTACAATATTTTGGATCGTTTTATGAAATCTGGAGTGTTTAAAATTGGTTTATCAAGACAATGGCAGGTGTGCTTTTTCAATATTTGACTTCACTCTAAACCTCCATTTTTATTAACCCAGTAAAATACTTTTATACATTTCGTTAAAGTAATCTAGATTTTTCAATAAAAATCCACTTACAGAAAGGTATAAGTTGCCAGCAAAATTGGTTCTTTTGGATGTTCGACCAAAGTAAAAATTATCGTCAAAGTTGGTTTTGTTATCCCGAGCAGTGTTGTGTATTTTAAATTTAGTTCTAGCACAAACCGTGATACACTTAGTTGTATTAGGTTACAGTGTACGAATCAGGATGGGTGTTATTTTAATTTATAGGGGGATATTGAATGTACCGTATTTTGCAACAGAGTAAGTAATAGCTAAAGTTGTTTTGATGCTGATCTGGGCTCAGCTCGGCACCGCACAACTGACAAACTGACAAAGTATACGTTTGCTTGGAATCGTTCCCAATATAATACAGGATCTATTCCAAGGTATTTTTTAAAAACCTAAATGTTTCAAAAATATAAGAGATGGTTCACAATAACGGATACATCAATTACCTAGTGAAAAAAAATTACTTCTGTTAATTGTAACTGTAATTATTATTGAGGAAATTTAGACATTCTTAATAATTGTATAGAATTTTGGTTAAGCTATCGATGTAATTTATAAAGCAAAATAATGTTTCTATGAATTCACATTTTTACTTTTTTATACAAATTAATTTACAAATAAATTTACAATTTATTTGTAATTTATAAAGTGCTATCGAATATTAAATGTAACTCATGGCAGGACCGTATAACGCAAGTCTTATATCAGTTTAGTGACGTCTTAAAGTTGGCCAAAAGTTGAATACTTATATAATCAGGATACGTTTGCAAAGTGCAAGTGTGATAAGACCCCAAGTTCTCTCTGCTCTTTCATGGTCTACATTTTGGTATTTCCTAGTTTTTAGTAGTGTGTGTTCGTAAACGAAACAAAAAGAAATGTTTATTTAATCTGTACCCAGCTGAAGTAAATAATTTATTATCCTTGTACTTTGGAAGAAAACGAAAAAAGTGTAAGCATGTCAATAACTGTCAGTACAACTGTCAATGTGTAATATTACTACATCGTCACTTCTACATTATGATAATGAAGTCTTCGGCTGCTTTTTCTGTGGTCCTGTATAGGGTTATCTTGATTCTGATAATGTTTTTACTCTTTCACTAATACTTACGTGTTCACGAGTAAGGTTTGTATATACCATTTATAAATATTCCCTGAAAATGGCAGAAATATGATGATGTTTGTCGAATAAATCGGAGAAAAACGTGCCTCTTAACAGCCTTCGCAGCTCGTGCCAAGCTTGGGCGGAGTCGGTGGTAAAGCAGAAAACACCAATACATAGTGTATTTACTGTCTCAATATATTCATATACGTTCTTACTACACCCTGTATTTCACAACATCCGCATAACAATGTTTGAATGAAATTTTAATTTTGTTTATGCATCGGTAATAAGCTTAGTTTACAGTTTATCGGACATTATTGTGCAACGAATGGTAGCGAGAACAATGGAACAATGATATTGCCAGTCTGTTGCCGCAGCGATACAACGCTGAAACCGTTTTCGAAGAATTAGCACACATATTGTATCAAATGAACATTCACACCCGATTCCTCACACATCACTTGGTATAAATATAAATACAATAGTCATATTATATGTACACCGCCGTCAAATGTGTTTTCCCTATATCCTGTCCATCCAAAGGTTGCATGGAAGAGATCACTTTTAGTGATATGCCGCCCATTGTGCGTCTACCTAACATTATATTTTCTCTGTCAAAAATTTATTTATTTCTTTGGTGTACAATGAAGAGTTTATCTAATCTATCTATCTATAAGTACATACTTATCTGAGCCAATTTGTATAGTTAGGTAAACCAAATAACTCTACCTTCTCCTGCGGTGTCACAATGTAGCGTATGATAGAGAGAGCGTCAGGTAGCGGGTAGACACGCCGTGAGAGAGAACCCAGTTAAATAGTACGAGATATCTTATAAACGGCCTTCTGGTATGAGATAATAAATTCAGACTTTTCTGAATTTATTATCTCAGTGAAATTTATAAGTCTTTACTTATAAATTTCACTTCAGATTATTATCAAAGAAAACAATACACCTGTAGGTGTTAGAAAGAAAAAATAGGTTTGATTTATTTTTGGCTTCGCTCAAATGATAAATCTACTCTGTATTAAACTTGGAATTGTGATACTACATCACAACAACAACATAATAAATGCTGTGAGCTCAAAGGTAATACAGGGTAAAATCTTCCTGAATTTTGTGGAACAAGAAATCTTCCAACTTTCTGCTTAGAAAAATACGTCCTCGTGAGATTTCCAGGCCTATTTCTCAAAAAACCTAAATGATAGTGCATTTAGTTTGATTATTTTCTTAAGTAAATTTTTACATATCAATTAATATTTTTTGAATTACAATTGATTTCATACTAAAACTCGATTGGATGGATTCGGCCCTTTAAGATTCGAATTTCCAAAATCTTATATATCACTTCTCTCAGAGTGTGCCTACGCCCAATAAGGATACATAGCCTCAAATTTCAAGACTTAGTACCAGCTGTTTTAACTGTACGTTCAGTCACGACATCCTCTTTTTTAAGATGTTGACTGAAACAAGTACTACCAACGTACTATAAAATATCGCTTCGCATTATCCTCAATAACAAGAAGTCGACAAAAACAAAGGCGTACCTAATTGTTTAGAAACAAAATATGAAGAGTGGTTTCATTATCCAGAGGCTCATTACTGCGCCAAACGTTCCCATTCAGCCTGAGCTAAATGAACCGAATGAACCAAATGAGCTAAACAATCAGACCGATCCGTCAACTGCCTATTGTGGCATTCTCAATTATAATTATATTCATTTTCCGTTTGCTCATCTCAACTCTGTACGTTAAAGCTTAGGCCCACGTTCATTGTTAGAGAGAAAGAAAGAAATATATTTATTGACACACATTAAACATGGTAAGTACAACCAAAATCTTTAAAACTAAAACATAAAATAAGTACCCTTTAAAATAAATCTATTGCCATTTAATGCGGTCAAATAGATCGCTGTCTCAGCGACTGTTGACTATTATATTGTTGACTTTTGGAGTTACAACGAAATAGGAATATTCATTTTTGAGCGAGCGAGCGAGCGAGCGATAGCTATTGGGGTGGGATGTTGAGTGGGTAGCTCCCATAAACAATTACTTGGAAGAACCACACTAGCCACTTTTGTTTCTGTACGTGAAATTAAATTAGATAGATAGATAGATAGATAAAAACATTTATTTCAGCACAAACATAGGAACAAACATTACAAGAAAAAGAAAAACAACAAAAACACATTAAAAAATAAGTTTATTACTTATACTTCCTATTTTCAATGTAGTACTAAAAGTGTGAATTGTTTCCAGACAACTACGAGCATGTCTAGAACATTTTTGTCTGTGACCATTTTCCAAAGCATGCTTCTATAGGATAATAGGGCCTATTTATGCAGAAAGCAGCCATGTGGCATTTTTCCAAAAATTAGTTATAAACGCGGCCATACTAATTTCGACATGTCGGATTTTTTGCAAAGACAGCCATGTCGATATCTCTATTTTTCACGGAGATATGAGCCAATACAATATATGAATCAATACATAACCGAAGTGCAAACATCGAAAGAACAATGCTTATAACTCCGTTTGTACTTTTCCCCACGTGGCTGTTTTCTGTATAACACGGTCCAATAAATGATTCCCGTAACGTAGGGTAGACCTATGAACACAAAATAAGTAAAAAACCTGATAAATGTTGATAAAAATGCCATTAGATTTTTTCAAAAATTCAAAAATGTTGTGTAGTTATATGTACCATGTATACATGGATGGATATATGCACTTAGTAAAAAGCGGTTATTTTAATATTACAAACAGACACTCCAATTTTATTTATTTGTATAGTTGATTCGCGCAATAGAGCAAATTGGATTCAAGACCAAACAATTCAATAGAAGGCATGTTTATACATTTCGCTGTGCAACTAATAAGGCGGCTAAGGTGTGAATAATTGCGAAAAGTGTATTCGATTAAATGAGAAGAAGTAAGTACCTATAAATCTATCTATAGTGTAATAGTTGGCATAGTGCAAAAAAATGTGAATAATTCTGCGGGCACAGCTGAAATATGAATCTCAAAGGTGTGGGGCGGACCTGCATAAGAATAAAAGGTTTATCCTAACACGCCAGAGCATCGCTTAACAATATTTACATGACTAATGGATAGACCCTAGTTTACATAAAAGTGCTAAAGCGAACTTAGGCTCATCAGCCACAGTTCGAACAACTAGATGCAGTGGGTGACATATTTATATTTTTTTTACAGGCCTCACAGCTCAGTTGGTAATAACGCTGCCTTCTGCGCTGTAGACCGTGGGTTCGATTCCCACCCAGGACAAACGTTTGTGTGACATAGATGTTTGCTCCGTGTCTGGATGTTAATATGTATTTACAAAAAAGGATATAAGTATGTATATCATTTGTCTGGTACCCGTGATACAAGCTATGCTTACTTTATACTTACTTTTTTACTTACTTACTTTTTTTTTACTTTTTTTTTTTTTTTTACTTTTTTTATCTTACTTTGGGGCTAGATGGCGCTGTGTGAAATGTCCACCAATATTATTATTATTATTTCTAAACTATTTTATATATCCATTGATATTTAGGTTTAAGGCAATCTCAGTTATCGAAGTAACGTTACGTATTTTATATTGCTGGTACAGCCTGGGTTAGGACAGAACATTTTTTTTTTTTTATGTAATACATTTACGGAACGAGCCGACGGCCCACCTGGTGTTAAGTGGTAACCTCAGCTCATAACAGCCGATGCGAATTGGGTCCTCCCATACTAGGTATGACAAGACCAAAGTCGCATCGTATGCGCCCGTAACTGTGAGACGTGAAGGTGGAATGTCTCATATGCCTGTAATTTCACCGGCAACCACACCTTTCAAACCGGAACACAGTAACGCGAATGCGTTACTGCTTGGCGGCAGAAAAGGGCATGGTGGCAGTACTTCCCCGGACGAACTTGGCGAGAGTTCTACTGCTCTTGAAACATTATCAGTTTAGTTAATTAATCACGATTTACATTAATAATTCGGGTATGTTGGAATTAACTGATAGATAATAAGATTATAGATAGATAGATAGATAGATACACTTTATTATCCATACCTAACAATTACATACTTAACCTAAAATAATCTTATATAACGAAATAGAAATGTGCTATGGGCTATTGCTTAGAGCGGTTTCTTCCAGACAGCCTTTAATTGGAATAGATTATCTGATAATATTGGACAGTGGTGTCTAAGTTTTAAACAAATTGGTTAAAATATGATCTTATTACAATTGATAAATAAACAAAAACATTAACCTTACCTTAGAATAAATAACATATAATTACATTAAAATAAAATTTATACCTACCTATGCATATTTCTTCGGAAATGTTTATCAGTTTAGAATAAATTGTATATCATCTATACAAATAAATGAAATTGGATGTGTGTATGGATGATGGATGTATACACGGTACATATACGAAAACAATTTTTTTTTACAATTTTTGTCTGTCTGTCTGTTTGTTCCGGCTAATCTCTGAAATGGCTGGACCGATTTTGACGGGACTTTCACTGACAGATAGCTGATGTAACAAGGAGTAACTTAGGCTACTTTTCTGAGGGGTAAAATAGGAGTGCGTGATAAAACCGAATTCCACGCGGACGAAGTCGCGGGCAACAGTTAGTTACATATATCTTTAGAAATGTACATAGGTTTATTTCGAAGCGACAACATCAGATGAACGTATTTCCCACAACGCGTTCGGTACAAATTGGCTCGGTGTTTAGGTAAACATTTCACAAGACAGGTAATTAATCCACCGTTCGGATTAAGCGCTTGTTGGTAGATCACGTATGTCATACATAGCCTTTGTTTTGAGTTCAAGGACATGTCAAATTCGTGAGGATATTTAATCTACCAGAACAGCTCGTCTCTATTCTGTGGCGCAGCCGGCTGGGTTGAACTTTTTGCGAATAAGTTACGGAACTTGCAGGATGGCCCACCTGATATTATGCGGTAAACTTAGTCCATAATAAAAGCAAAACGTTTCGGATCCACCCCTACTTAGGTATGGGAAGACCCAAGTCACATTGTCCAAATTTAATACTAGGTGAGCATGCTACATTGTCTGCATCGTCACTTAACATCAGGTGAGATTGGGTCAAATGTTAGTCTATCTATAAAAAAAAAAATTGGAGTGCCTGTTTGTAATATTAAAATAACCGCTTTTTACTAAGTGCATATGGATGTATATACGGTAAATATACCTAAACAACATTTTTTTAAAATTTTGTCTGTCTGTTTGTTCCGGCTAATCTCTAAAATGGCTGGACCGATTTTGACGGGACTTTCACTGGCAGATAGCTGATGTAACAAGGAGTAACTTAGGCTACTTTTGAGTAAAATAGAGGTGCGTGATGAAACCGAATTCCACGCGGACGAAGTCGCGGGCAAGGGCTAGTCGCAAATAAAAAAGTTTGTAAACTCAATATATGAATGAGAATATGTAACTAACCATCGCAATAAGAAAATATGAACAAAGTATAAATAAATAAATAAATATTGGTGGACAAGTCACACAGCGCCATCTAGCCCCAAACTAAGCGTAGCTTGTATTATGGAAACCAGATGACTAATAGAATACATTTTTTTTTTGTAAATACATACATATAAATACATAGTAACACCCAGACACAGAACAAACATCAATGCTCTTCATATAACTATTTGTCCTGGTGGGAATCGAACCCAGGACCAGAACCTAGCTCAGAAGGCAGAGTTACTAACCAACTGAGCTGCGAGGTCAGTCAAAGTGTATGTAGTTGTGTCACTGCACGAGGGTCTCTGTGTCGCGGGACGGGCTTCGCGGCGAAGTGGTCCAATTTCCATGTTTTATGCAGCGGGGAGTGATGCGGTGGACGCTGCACGCGAGACTGTTACGCCGCGCCGCGCCGGCGCCGCGCCGCGCCGGTAACCGCTATGAAATTTTTATACGCCATTCCCACAAATCGGGCTACGTTGCATGTTGTGAGGAATTGTGTCAAATGTCGCTTTTTTTTTAACCATTTGGGATTTATGTAGATAGTGCGCGGAACACTAACAAAAAGTAATCAGGCGTTTTTTTAAATAGCATTATACAAGGTCCATTCTGTTTCAAAACAACGTGACATATATTAAAGTATTACATTTTTGCGAAACAACATAAAAATAGCGTGCATCCCAATTTGTGCACGACGCGACGCGACGCAGCGACTAACAAAACCAGTTCTCGAGTTCAGCACACAGCGCAGTCAAGTGACTGGCGAATTCAATAATGAGATATTAAAACGATTATTATTATTATTATTTTTAATAATATTGGTGAACAATTTACACAGCGCCATCTAGCCCCAAACCATAGCTTGTACTATCGGAACCTCGGAAAATATATACTTTTTTCTAAATACATATTATACATATTAACACCCAGACACAGAAGAAACATCTATATTCGTCACACAAATGTTAGTCCTGGGTGGGAATAGAACCCACGACCTACAGCGCTGAAAACACCGTTACTACAACTGAACGGTGAAGCCAGCCAGAAATAATGAAATTCAAAAATAGCAACACTGCATTATCTAGATGCCGATATTGAAACACAATCCACCCCGCTAAGAGCTGAAACACCTCCAAAGCACCATTAGAACTAGATTAGGCTCGGGAAAGCAGAACCTTGTTCACAATATAATTTTGTTGTTTATTTGTGTGGGCAATCGACGCCCGCGCCCGCGCCCGGTCGA
Organism: Chesias legatella; assembly: GCA_947359385.1. Taxonomy (NCBI): domain Eukaryota; kingdom Metazoa; phylum Arthropoda; class Insecta; order Lepidoptera; family Geometridae; genus Chesias; species Chesias legatella. The sequence goes on along the minus strand of OX375768.1, from coordinate 2,883,535 downwards.
AACAGGCAACTTTTACAGTGAAGCCATCGCATGAATGCAGCACTAGCTAAATTGCATTGTTCGTTTTATTGCAGTGGATGGGAATGGCGTTGCTCTCGCCAGAATTATTTACTATGTAACAGCACATGCACTTTATTCCGTACACCGGATTCACTTGAAATACTTTTGTTTAATTCGCTCAATAAAAAGAACCGTCGCTACATACCGTTGTCTAATTAATATTTATAGTTCGTTTTCTATGCGTTTGATTAAAAACAGTAAAACAGATTTTAAAACGTCATATAATATATCATCAATTTAATCAATATATTATATACCTACATATTATTTTCAAAAGTTTAGATGATGCTAAAACGAAGTTCTCATTAAATTTGTGTAATTAAAAATATTAACTGATAAACTTAAATTCAACAAAAAATAAGCCCGATATTCGCATACTTGATAGTACTCCTATGAATACCGAAAATAACAACATATCATAGGTCTTCTCCTACTAGGTAGGTATGGTCCAAATCTAGTCGCATCGTGTTATTCTTTGAAAATAAAGTTTTTGACGTTGAATGATATTCTATGAGTTTTATATTTGTAATCGAGGGCTTAGAAAAATAGTCTATGTAATTCTTAGAATTGATTTTTACAATTATTATGAAACAATTACAAAAATTTAAATTAACGATTAGTCTAAATAAAATGCCATACTTAGGCCTGCCATGGTAAATTTTGTCTCCATAATTGCCTAAAAACTTAAATTAAACAAAAGCTACGCATATAATATTATAATACCTAACGACAATTATTCTTCAACACTTTTTGAAGTGGTCATAATTAGAATAACATGGATTTTAGAGTAAATAGAATGTTTAAGCATTGTGTCCTTTTATCCCATATTATGATGCATTTGATAAGTGTTCCAGACAGAAAATATTACCTGTACCTACTATATAAGTAGGCTTCACAGGATTCAAAGCAACAATCCAAATATTGAAAATCTCATCAAATATTAAGGCACTATGATATAGCGAATTCTGGTTATGTGCGTTAATATACCATGAATGTAATGATGAGATGACATGATTTCTATGTATAGTTGAATAGTCTTCAGATAGGCCTTTGTAGAAGTGCGTTTACCCTACATTAATGAACTATGAAGATACGTAATGGTACACTCAGCTTACAATCACGATCGTGGTAAAGTAGATTATATATTCTGGTTTCCCTGGTATTTTCCAGCTTGTCCTGCTAATAGTGTTCCGACTCTGGGGTTGCATAGTACCAACGTCCTCGCAGACAGCAGGGAATCTTAGTTTTTTTATGTAATACAGTTACAGAATGAGCTGACGGCCCACCTGATGTTAAGTGGTAACCTCTGCCCATAACAACTGATGCGACTTGGGTCCTCCCCTACTAGGTAAGAGAGACAATTCGCTCTATTCTCTATTCATGGCAAACACACCTTTCAAACCGGAACACAGTAACGCGAACGCGTTACTGCTTGGCGGCAGAAATGGGCATGGTAGCAATACTTTCCCGGACGAACTTGGCGTGAGATCTACTGCTCTTAAAATATGTCTGTAATAAGTTTACTACTGAGCCAGAGCGCAGATGTTATATTACTTAAATAGAAGATAATAAAAATACATAGTCTAGTCTTGATCTCACACAAAATTACAGGTACATGAGATATTCCACCTACACGACTCAGAGTTAGGGGTGCATACGTTGCGACTTGGGTCTTGTCGTATGGGCCGAGGTTACCGCTTAACACCAGGTGGGCCGTCGGCTCGTTCCGTAATTGTATTCGATAAAAAAACTACACACCATCTGTTCATCACAATTTGAAAGACTACTGCTTGTGACGGCGCAACGCAATGCCTGGATTGATTGATTGATTGGTTTTTTCTAGCAGTAGAACTTGTGCTAAGTTCGCCCGGAGAATTGCTGCCACCACACCTGGTAATCCGCCGCCAAGCAGTGATGCACTCTGTTGCTGTGTTTCAGTGGAAGGGTGTGGGTGCCGGTGAAATTGCAGGCGCATGAGACGTAACATCCCCGTCTCGGGGTGATGGACGCAACGCAATGCGACTTAGGTCATCTCACACTTTGGTGGAGAGGACTTGAGTCGTATTGTTGTTGTCTATGGGTAGCGGTTACTATAACATCAGGTGGGCCGTCAGCTCGTTCCACCAACCAACTCACATCTATACAATAAATAAAATTGGAGTGTCTGTTTGTAATATTAAAATAACTTTCACTGGCAGATAGCTGATGTAACAAGGAGTAACTTAGGCTACTCTTCCGAAGGGTAAAATAGGGGGTTCGTGATAAAACCGAATTCCACACGGACAAGTAAGCGGGCAACAGCTAGTAAAAGTCCTCGTTCCTGTAATCAGCATTAGGGACTGTGGCACGGCTCACGTTAATAATTGAGCCACGCAAGGGTTTATTTGGCAGGACGGTGTAATGAGATTGCCGAAACTATTTTACGACGGGTCTATATCCATAATAATTCATACACGCGTGCCTATCGCGGGATGGTTAGTTCATGAATAAAATAGTTTTGCTAACTATGTTCTACGTGTATGTGACCAATAATTCACCACAATGTATTAACTGGCCTCACAGCTCGGTTGGTAGTAACTCTGCTTTGAATTGTGGGTTCGATTCCCACCCAGGACAAATATTTGTGTGCCGAATACAGATGTTAGTACTGTTTCGGGGTGTCAATATGTAAAATATGTATGTATTTACATAAAGTATATAAGTTTCTGTCTCTCAGTGTTTATCAGTTGAACCGTATTTCGGGTTTAGATGGCACTGTGTGAAATTTCCACCAAGAATGATTTATTTAATAAACAGTTTCTTTAAAAACAACATTTTCCGTCAAAATATCATCAGCAAGTACAGCTGTCTAACTACTGACTGAACAACGACACGTAGAGGAAAAACACACAGAACACAGTTTCTTTTAAAAATATGCACTACAAATAGTCAAATCTGTTATGTCTTTATTCAAATTCAAATAATCTATTATATAAATCTAGTTCGCAAAGAAAACCGTAGAACTGTCCATAAAGCTTTCTGGGAATAGATTAATTCCACATCGCAACCTCTAATATTTGATATTTTTACTCAAATACGAAACTTGATTAGGTAAGCAGACAAAGATATCCTGTATTCCGAGCAATTATAAAAACGGTCGTAGTATGTCGTAGTAATTTTGTCCGCTTCTGCTCAATCTGAGTCTCCTTTGTATCGTGTTTAGGGACAATGGTGCACCCAGTTGCAACGCTACTATTGCTTTATATTGTACTTTTTTTCGTCTAAACAAGTTCCTACCACGAGTGGTAGAGATCTAACTCGGTCTGAACAGATAATGAAAAATATTACAGTTTTAATAATATACATTCATCGAAAGTGCCATTCCATGCCATTTCTTTATGAATACTATGAAAATAAAATTGTAGATATAATAGAAAAAATGCTGCAGTTCGCCGTTGTGGACAACATTATGCCGCTTACGATAAAATGGCACAACCTGAGACAATTCTGTTTACTGAACGATTCAAGCAATTTGTTGGTTCTTGATTCTAGGGTTAAATGTAGATAAGTTTCCCTTAACAAGCTCTGATAAGTATTAGTATAATTGTAACAAAGTTAATTTTCTACTTTATAATAGTAGGTATAAGGGTAAAAGAAAACTTTACTTTCTAAATTGAAACATTTACAGTATTTTTTAATAATGGTTATTAAAACCATTTAAAATAATAATAAAAAAATTCGACGAATTTCTATGAAGTATTTAACATCAAGTGGTATGTGCTAGCTAAACGTGACCCTGTAAGTAGTAATTTATATCTTTATCTTTATCTAATTGCTTCATCAATGAAATGAACTTATTCTATCAGTCAATTGCTAAATTCTTGAAAGACCCTTCCAAGCTCGGGAAGAAGGTACTCATAGTTCTAGCTCCTCCCAGCCTCAAAGATTCATCGATTACTTTCTTCGAATCCGCTCGAAAGAAATCTTCGTTCGCATTAATCTTCGCCCAGATGTTTTCTGAAAGTAAATTAAATAAGTGAGACGTAAGCGATTGGAAATAATCCTTAATTTTATAAATGACATAATAGCAACTGAATATAACAGAAAATAGCGCCAAATATACGAAATTTTTCTATAAGTAAAATTTGGTTCCTATCGTGTTTTGCTATAGCCAGGTTAAGGAAAAATTTAGTAATTTCTTTGTTAATAATAATCATAACTTTCCTAACCTAAATTACGCAAAATTTTAGCTTCTTATTTTACATAGGTGTCTTCTTAAAACGCACAAAGGTAAAATGAGCCACGTAACTAATCAGTCTCATTCAAAATTCCCCTCCATCTGACAAGGTCAGGTTTAAATATAATTTAAAGAACATTTCTCCATAATAAAAGGAAGCTTTGGTTTTCTTTAGGCACTTGTCAGAAATTAGGCAAGTAGTGTTTCAGATGATATAAAAAAATGGTGAAAAGTTGAATGAGGTGACAGAATTTCATGACCATTTCTTTTTGAGCTACCTTTCAATGTCCAGCTTCCCAAACCCTCACCACCCGCGTCTCTAGGGAGAGCAGAGACAGGCAAGAACTTGTTGAAGGAGTCTGATCCCGCCTGATGTGTGTGTACCACTTCCAGCATTGCCTCCTTCATGAAGGGCCTAAACATCGACATAAGCTTGTCGATGAAGTTTGGGGCATTAAGGAAATGGAACTCTTTCAGGCGCGCGAACATGGCTTCCTGGAAGACCAAAACATGGGATTAATAGGAAAATTAGGTGTTATTATTTGAACTTATCCATTTACTACAATGTTTTGCCAAAAATGAGCCAGTACAGGTTCTATTTAGAACTGGTACGAGCAGATGGCGCACTGACTGTTATTCTATGCCCACACAACAGCTATACGATATAGGACTGTCTCCCTACCTAAGTATGTAAAGAACGGAGACGCTTGGTATTTCGCCAAACTCACTGAAACATGGCGATAGAAAGTTTCATATGCCTGTAATATCACAGGCCTCATCACTGTTTGTGTACAGGAACGGATATGGGGACAGTGCTTCTCTGCCCGAACTCTAGCTTGACAGCTAGTTGAAATGGCTCAAACATTTCGCAAGGACAGAAAACGATTGTTACGGCAAAAAATGTCTGCCTCTGCTCTGAAGCGGATCTAAGCGGATATGCACGCGAAATAAAAAATAAAAGCTTCTTTAGGGGTTTCTTGGCTGTTGTTCTTCCCTATGGAGGATCGGAATGGGAATGAACAGGCGTCAAACTTAGTCATAATTACATGTGACCTTATGTTTTGAATATTATTGATGTTTCCAAGCCATTTCTTTATGAATTCCACGGAATTAAAGTTTATGACTTTGAATTTGACTTACCAACCTGTAAGAAGTAAAAGAACTGTTGTGCCACTGTTAAGTCCACACTAGACAAGTGAGTAACGGATACTTTGTCCAAATCCAGTAAAACAGCTATTCCGTTGATCGGACCTTCTTCGTACAAACACAAGTCGACAACCATAACAAATGCCCTGAAACAAAAGTGACGTGAAATTGACGTGGAATTAGCAATCTGACGCTGGATTATATAAAGGTACATAGAGTAGAATGAGGTATACATATTAGTATATTGTTTTTATTCAGTCTGACGACAAACATATTTTCTTTTCCCTAACATGTTGAGATCCGTAGCAAGAGTTGACTCGCCCTGGAGCAAATAAGAATTTAAATCATACATAGAGTACTCCACGAAAGGAAACGCAATCTATTTCATCGCAAATACCGTCATTTCCGCTTTTTCGTATGTCAAGCTGTAAAATTGAGTATGATATATAGTATAGATTAATATATCATAATATACATTAAAGTCCCACTTGTTTTCAGAGTCGATTACAATTTCAACAACTGTCTGAGTTACTATATTATATTCTAAACTAAGTATTCCTTGATCATTTCTGATTTGTCGTAGCTTTACTACGCAACTCATACCTACCGGTGTTTATTTTAACTGTCTACCTAATATAACTAAGTAAGTAGTTATGAAAATATTAGTTATTATCTTACCTGACCACGTCGCTGTAAACAAACCGCCTTGGGTCCGGATCCATTAATTGACAGTAGATGGGCCGATAGCCTTTATTAGTGAGTGTGTCTAGAGGAGTCACCAACCTTTATCAAATAAACAAAATCATATTTTTATTATGGATATTATAGACTGGCCTCATAGCTCAGACGGTAGCAACCCTGCCTTCTGCGCTGTAGGTCGTGGATTCGATTCCTACCCAGGACAAACTTTTGTGTGACGAACATAGATGTTTGTTCTGTATCTAGGTGTTGATATGTATTATATGTACCTATGTATTTACAAAAAGTATATAAGTATTATATCAGATGTCTGGGTCCCATGATACAAGCTATTTACTTAGCTTACTTTGGGTCGAGATGGCACTGTGTGACATCTACAAAAAAAATGCATTGATCTGTGACCCTGTGTGTCGCTTAGATGTCCCGCAAATATGAGTGTAGCAATTGATTAGGGGCCGGTCTGAAAATATTCAGATGAAATGTTTAGGTAGCAAAACGTAAAGTTTCAATCTTAAACGCACCTAATTGGTTGTCTACACTAACTGTAGAAGGATACTTTGTTTATTTTTCAATTGCCATTTATCTAACAAATGAGGAAAGATTATTGTTAGGAAAAAAAAAAACAGTTTTAAAAACTTTTTATTAAACCTCCCTCTTTGGTTCTAAGCGTGTGTTTCGAACTGATATAAAAGTCGACCTTTCACTGTATCTTGTCAAGAATTTGTGTATTCTTGAACTGAAAACATTTATTAGAGACTCATATATATATATGCAGTTTAATTATGTAAACTCACCAGCAGTCAAAAGCTTGTTCTAACGATTTGTCGACCTGTCTATTCTGGTAGAAGGTAAACATCGTTCGTAGAGTAAGGTTTAGATCCAGGTTTTTTTTGGCCAGTTCTATGTCAAAGTAACAATTGTGATAAGCCAACACCAAATCCAAGTCTGTAAACATAATATCTATTAAGACGAATGTAATTATATTTTAATTAACCACCTTGCAAATCATATCTCACGTCAAATCAAATCTTTTGTCCAGAGTAACTGAAATGATTCAAAGAATTGTATAAAAAGAATAAAAATTTACCCAAAGTCGCGTCGCCATAATTTGTATAAGAAGAATAGAATATATCTTTATTGTACACCATATTTAAGAAACATACAAAAATACTGCTGAAGACATATAAGTGACACAATGGACGGCCTTATCGCTAAAAGCGATCTCTTCCAGGCAACAATCGGATGGCCTATTATTAAAAGCAAGCGGAGATTAGTTGTCGATAAAGTGCACTAGAAACAACGATTATATACTCCCACCTGTGATAAAATCTTGTGGAAGATGTGGTTGCGTCTTAATCCATTCTCGTAATTTCTGAATGTCTTCTGATTTCACGTTGTCATATTTTTTGAACTCCTGCGCCACTGACCGAGCAGTCTCTTGGGTCATTTTTAAGAATATGAATTAGAAATTCTTATATTATTACAAATATTTTATATACTTCACATGAACAACCTATACGGGAAACGTCCCAAGCAATACCGAATGAGAAATGATTAAAAGCAACTGTAGCTCGGTTCACTATACCCAGATATAAACTAATAGGTATTGTGCTCTTTACAAGCGTCTGACTAGATCCCATTAAGAGCAAGGTCACGGGCGCGACATCGATACTGCGTGATACAAAATCTTCAGTATAAAATATCGTTACTGTTACTGTGTGTAGTCTCTATTTTATCTTACGCATCACAGCTCAGTTGGTAGTAACTTAACCTTCTGCGCTGTAGGTCGTGGCTTCGATTCCCACCCAGGACAAACATTTGTGTGACGAATATAGATGTTTGTTCTGTATCTGGGTGTTAATGTGTATTACATGTATGTATTTAAAAAAAGTATATCTGTATTATATCAGTTGTCGGGTTCGCATCGTACTTGCTTAGTTTGGGGCTAGATGGCGCTGTGTGAATTGTCCACCAATATTACCATGTGTGGTGGCAGTACTTCTCCGGGCGAACTTAGCACAATTTCTATTGCTACTTTGGGTTGCTCCTTTTGCACCACCCGGGGGACACGTGTGTAGATTCAAAGGGTTATCACATACGGACGCAAGCAACGTGGCCCCCCGATAGATATTATACTGAGAGTATGATAGAAGTATCCTGTTTCATACTTGTGGTTACGAAACTCCAAAGTGATATTATCGTAAATAGTAAATTTACGCCCTTGCCCGAGTTTCCGGGCCAGTGGCGGCGTGCGCCCGGACTCAGCCGTGAGCCGTTTCATCGGCTGAGCAGCGCTCACGGTCCATCAGACACTTTGAAAGTGTTAACGTTCACGTAAAGATTATAGGGTTATTTTAATAACAATAGACTTGACACCCTTCTCCTAAACAACATATTATAGCGCTTGAATAAAAGAAAGAAAAACATTTATTTTGGCCACTCACAAATACATACTAAGAGGAAACATACATATGAATACATAAACAAAAAAGGTAGAAAAAGATACATACAAACTTTCACGTTTATAATATTAGTAGTATACCTACCTAAGATAATTTACTTGCAATCGAATTATAAACTCCTTGTGTCACTGTTACGACACAACTTTTTTTTACGAAAGAGGTTACACAACAAAGGTTAAAAAAAAGAAAAATTTTGACACAAATTATTTAATTCGATTAAGTCGTTTGCTACTTTTTTATTGTTTAATATTTATTATTTTTATACAAAATGTATTGATTTAACTAATCTCAGAGACCAAAAATATATTCTTAAATCCTATTACACAAAAGTTCTCATATTTCAATAGTTTTTATTGTTTTTTAATATTTTTTTTTATTTGTTGTGCTTAAAGTGATGTCTAACTTAGATGACGAAGACGATGATTTTACGTGTGTGTACGAAAACGGACATTGGGAATGGAACGACTATTTACAGTGCTTAGTTTATAAAAGGTGACATTACTAAGATTTGAGCTTAATAAATAGGTATTCTATTTTTCTTTATTTCATTTATGGACGCACTTAACTGTTCTTTATTATAGCGATCTAACGCAAACTGAGGAAGATTTCTCGCCACCCACGCCTACTGTAATTGGCTCAATCGATTTCAAGGACGATCTAGATTTACTAGAACAAGTGAGAATTAATTACTTAGCAGTGTATATACAGCTGAATTACGTTCCTCAGTGAAACAGTCGTCAAACGTTATTCTCATTTTGTTTCAGCAACGCTTCAGGAAACGATTCCAAAGACGACTTTCGGAAACAGATTGCGTTATCCTTCAAGTGAGTGTGTGGATATGCTGTGAATAAATGGATAGCTACAGTTGGCATATGTTTACATCTCCTAATATCCATCTCCTCGATCTCCCTTTACTTATCCAAAACATCTTTTTAATTTTTCTAAAAGTTTATTCTTAGTAGCATGTGAAAATTCAACTGAAAAAACCGTAGAATTAAGTATCACTTCCCCAAGTAGTGAATCAGAACTTTTAATTATTATTTTTAAATGTGGACATTTCACACAGCGCCATCTAGCCCCAAACTAAGCTAAGCATAGTTTGTACTATGGGAACCAGATGACTGATAGAATTCATAAATACTTTTTGTAAATACATACTTATTAACACACAAATTGTATTGTGTAATGAATATTGTTATTATTTTATTTCAATGTGATTCTTTTAACTTTTACTGGATAAATTATGTATTAATTAATAATAATTAATACGGCATTTATGCCGTTCCGATTAAATTAAATAAATAAACAAATGTTTGTCCTGGGTGGGAATTGAACTCACGACATACAGCGCAGAAGGCAGAGTTACTACCAGCTGAGCTGTGAGGCCTGTTTGACATTGTGATAGATGTTACAATACCGCAGGATCTTAGAAATTACAAAGATAAAGCACGCTGGGAAACAAAACCAACCAAGCAAATCCAACATAAATCTGAATATATTAACTCACTCATGCTTTGAAAAGTCTTCGCATTTCAGCGGTAACCTCTGAAAATGGCTATAACTATTACCTAGATACTAGATACCCTCCTCCTTATTTCCAGGATATCAAAGATGTGGTGTTTTTCACTGCCCCGAAGGCTATCCTCACACGGACTGTGATAAATATTTTCCACATGCCGATAGCAGAAAGGTTCATAAGAGCACTGATTCTGTACTGCCAGTACTTTCTGCAGGTAAACACAATAGAAATTAACATCTGCCTATATGACAGACAGGACACCCTATGAATGAGAATGTTGTTCTGTACCCACAGAACAGGCAATGTCCCGGTACATCCAGTTTCAATTTCTTCCACCTGGAAGAAAGATACCCAGATATAGCTCATGTTCTGTTACATTACATAACATTTTATCGTTTACAAGTCAAAGTCAAAAACTTTATTTCCATAGAATTCATAAGCAATGGCTTGGAAATGTCAATAATATTAAAAACATAAGGTCCCGCGTACTTATCGCTAAGTTTGACGCCTGTTCAAACCCTATCCGACCCTCCATGGGGAAGAACAGACAGGAACCCCTAAAAGAGGGCTTCGTTTTTTTTCGTGAAACGATCCTTGTATCCTTTCAGGTGTCTGATGAAATGAGCAGACGTATATTCGAGCTGCAAGAAAAGGTGCGGACTCCTTTGAGCGATGGCACTGAACTAGAATATCGTGAAAATTTAGAAGACTTGCGGCTTCTTGTAGCAAAAGAATATTCCTGTATGATAATAGGTTAGTATTTATTTTAATCAAAGGGTGAAATCACTTGTCAGTGTGATTTGTTATTTAGGAGGGTGCTATTGGTCCATACTGCATCATGAGTTAGCCTGCTATGGCTGCAGATGACTGCGCATGCTTCCGTCTCTCCCCTCCCTCCTCTCATTCCCCATTAATTCCATCCGTTTGTCTATCTCTCGTGTATCTTCCGCGCTGTAGGTTGTGGGTTCAATACCCACCCAGGACAAACATTTGTGTGATGGACATAGATGTTTGTCACTGGTCTGTGTCTGTTTGTTAATATGTACCTATTAGGTTTATGCATGTATTAACAAAAAAAAATGAATACAAGTATTATATCAGTTGTCTGGTACCCATGATACAATCTATGATTGGCTTACTTTGGGGCTAGATGGCGCTGTGTCATTTGATATTTGTCCACCAATATTATTATTATTATTTCTCACTCGCAGCGGTTGCCAGAGTTTCTTTCTATTCAATTACCTTCTTTCAGGAGGTGGAGAGATTGCAAAATACCACCACATGGGCTCGTCGAAGAAACTACGATCTCTATCAAAACGCGATTCCGTAATATTTGAATCCATTTTGAGAATAAGCCTTCAGATAGTTTGGCTTGCACTTGGTCGACAATCCTTTAATAAAATAGGTAAGTAATTTAAAATGGCGAGTATTGACACTTGTGTCTCGATAGATTGGTAAAACCATTAGGTCCTAGCGAACTAGTAATCCGAAACCAATACCACGGATCGCACGAGTCTAAAGGGACCATTAAATGGGTACGTACCTACTTACGTAAATGTTAACGAAATGTTAAAAGGATAACGAACCTCGGTCACCTAAATGGCTAAGATCCCACTAGCAAAATGTTCTCACATGATAACATCCTAACAGGGAATCTATTTGGGACGTAGCTTACATTTAGTATACATTTTCTTTCAAAACAGAAAGAATCAGGTAAAATTTTAATAATTAAATTACTCTTGATCGTAGCCTCTTGCCGACGTTATCTGTGCAAAAGTTATTCGGATGAATAAAATGTCATCGGGCCGGGAATAGGGCCAGGTGTATTTCAAATTTATCAGCATTACTAACTATAGGCTTGTCAATATGTATGTATTTACAAAAAAGTATATATATCAGTTATCTGGTTTCCATGCCACAAGCTATGCTTAGCTTATTTTGGGGCAACATGGCGGTGTGTAAAATGTCCACCAATAGACTCTAGCTTTCATATTCTACCGTAATTTCAGAACTGGAAATCCACAGACTATTCAAATCAGATATATATAATATAATCGAGCACAAACTGAACACGGATTACGCGAACATGTTGACCGGCCGGGAGTTATTCGTGCTGTTCGGGCATTGCGTGCACCGCAACAGAATGATCAACACGTTCTCTCCGCTTAGTAATGAGATGCACTGCTTTAGACCCATCGACTACCGAACACTGGGACTTGGAGTTGTCAAGTATCCGGGGTTATTAACAATTATTCGATATACCCGATCATCGGTTACCCGATATTCGAATTGAATTCGAACAATTCGAATAACCTAAAGGTGATGAGTTAAATTATAATTCTTTGGAGTATCTATAGCGGTCGGTGCGGTTGTATTTGCAATCGTACATTTAGTAAAAAAAAAAAAAAAAAATGTTATTTCACTGCCGTTTCTTATGCGTTTTACTTATCAGCGAACATTTTTGGAGTTGCGAGTGGGTGCCGGTGAAATTGCAGTAACATGAGACGTAACATCCGTGTCTCGGGGTGACGGAACGTAATGCGACTTGATTCATCTCGTTCTTTGGTGTAGAAGACTTTGAGTCGCATTGCTGTTGTCTATGGGCGGCGGTTACCACTTAATATCAAGTGGGCCGTCACCTCGATCCGTCACCTAAATCACATAAAAAAAACATTTCACATAGCGCCATCTAGGCCCAAAGTACTAGTAGTAGTAAGTAGTTTATTAACCTTCAAAAGAAGGCTAGTAGTTCTTTTAGCAGCTATAGAAACAATGCTGCGTTGGAGAACACAAGACAAGGCACCCAAAAAACCCTTTTCCCTTGTATATTTACGCAGACTGAGTAAACGGCTACGCTACCTCGAACGCATTCTGATAGCGCCAGAAGGTGCGTTCGATGAGCTGAAGGTGACCCTGGGGATCCTGGGATTGCCGCGCGCCCGCTTTGACACCATGCTGAAGGAGATTAAACAGCCGACGAGCACCGCTTCATCCACGTCTATTCGACTGCCCGTGGGGAAGTAAGCAAAGCACCTGCCATGTTTTACTGATATATTTACGTAGCAAGCATCTACAAGCGCTTATCTACCAATGAGTCGAAAAAGACAAATCACTGCTTAGTTTTTCAATCGCTACGTAACGTTTTGAAGCTGATAAAAATGCATGTAGACATAAGCTTATTTAATAAGACTTATTAAGCTAAGCTTATTTCAGGATATCATCAAGATCTTCAAGAGTCAGTACGTCGATGAGAAAAAGTACTGCAAGGCAGGAACTTTTCAAAGACATCTTCATTCCAGAAAAAGATGACGAAAAGTTAGTACATAATTAGATCTGCGTACGTTTTTTTTAAACTCTGCTAACAGGACGTGTTCAGGGCACTTCTAACCATCGCAACGCAAAAAAAAACTGTTTTTCTAACAGTAGAAATTTTGTCAAGTTCATCCGGGATATTACTGCCAGCAAGTAGTAATGCATATATAATTATATACGCATACTATGTTCCGGTTTGGAAGGGTGGCTGTCGGACAAATTACATACAGATGAGACATTCTACCTTCACGTCTCAAAGTTACGGGCGCAGTACAATGCGAAGCGCTCTTCCCTTACCTAAGGGGAGGACCACAAGACAGTTTATTTATGTTATAGGCAAAGTTTACCGCTTAACATCAGGTGGACCGTCTTGCTCGTTCCGAAATTTAATCCGCCATGTAGGTATTATGTTAGACGCCGCGTCAAATTCTTGCTACGCAAAGCATATTGTATGAGTGCCGCCCACTAATTGGAAACTACTTTACATCAACCAGAGAAGTAGAAAAGTTTTAAGAGCAGTAAAACTCACGCCAACTTCGTCCGGCGAAGTACTGCCACCATGTCTATTTCTGCCGCCATGTTTAACGCATTCGCGTTAGTGTTCCGGTTTAAAAGGTGTGGTTGCCGATGGAATTACAGGCAAGTGGGACGTTCCACCTACACGTCTTAGAGTTACGGGCGCATACGATGCAACTTGGGTCTTTCGTACCAAGTAGGGTAGGACCCAAGTCGCATCGGTTGTTATGAGCCAAGGTTACCACTTAACACCAGGTAGGCCGTCGGCTCATACCTAACTGTATCACATAAAAAAAATTGTTACCACTAAAGTATTTATGATTTTCGACAGAGAATGGATAACGGATCAATTCCCCACGGAACTTTTACCGAATAGCCGTTGTAACGAAGAACAACGGAAAAAGTGGGTGGCATACGTCAGTCGCAAACAGCAAAAACGTAAGAAGAGTCTAAACTGAACTAGAACTGTGAAATGAACCAATAAATATCATGAGATCTGGATAACGCGCGTTATATTTTTACAAAAAAAACTTTGTATAATAATATTATGAGAACGCCATCTACACGTTGCTTTTCCTCACAATGAAGCATATATTTTTTACTTCTGGCAAGGAGTCAGATGATTGTGACCCGTGAACATTATTAAAGATTATCGAACCTTGGCTGAAATAAATGATATAATATATATCAACACAGAACACACACTTTCAACCTCAACCTTATCAGTAATTTACACTGACATTTACCTGACACATGAAGGCATTCAAACCGTTATTATCCTGTCAGCGTTCTAGGAATGTGCAGCTTTAATCTAAAGTCGATATGTGTAACTGTAAATAAAATAAGTTGAGCTCATACAATAAAACTCTTCGTTAGAAATATAAATATTTAATCACAAGTAAACTATTCTATAAAATAAATCTGTTTAATATTTGCTAAAAATCCATCTGACTTTTCAATCAAAAACATACAGCCAAATTTATGGATTTATTTTGATAATTACTAATATCCAATCTAAATAACTACACTGCATCCATAACATTATATGTGGAAATAAATTATGAATGGTCTAGCCTCGGCAGCAACTTCAAGAGAATACCACTCTTGTTGAGTTCCCAACTTAAGTGAGATTTTAGTCCAGATAACAATTCCATGCTTAAAATTGCGCAGTGATAGTTGATAGGAGTTCCTATAAAAACCTCCCGACTCCATCATCAGACCACTAATGCGGGCTGACAATGCTCTATCGGCCAGCAGACAGGATGACTGACTGACGTTGCTTCTAGTCCAACAGTAGACTAATGCGGGCTGACGATGCTCTATCGGCCAGCAGACTGAGGATGACTGACTGACGATGCTTCTAGTCCAACAGTAGGCTAATGCGGGCTGACGATGCTCTATCGGCCAGCAGACTGAGGATGACTGACTGATCATGCTTCTAGTCCAACAGTAGACTAATGCGGGCTGACGATGCTCTATCGGCCAGCAGGCTGAGGATGTAGGAGCTTCTGAAGCCGAGTCTGCCAACGGCGCCGCTGCGTCTCGCTGCAAGGCCGCGTGTCTTCGCGCTCGTCCGGAAAAGAGGGCGGGAAGAATATTCTAGAATCAAATTGAATTTTCCTTATTTCCATACCATTTCTGCCGCTAGACAGTAGTGCATTCGCGTTACTGTTTTCCGGTTTGAAAGGTTTGGTTGAAATTACAGGCATTTGGGACCACCATCACGTCTCAAGAGTTACGGGCGCATACGATACAACTTGGGCTTTGTCGTACCTAAGTAGGGGATGACCCAAATCGTATTGCATGTTATGGGCAGAGGTCATCGCTTAATACCAGGTGGGCCATCGTCAAGCGATCGACGAAGACGGCCAAACGATTAACTCACTCTTTCGTTTCCTTTCTCGGGATGACAACATCGGGGTAAAGTTTCTGCGCTGCGAGTTGGCTTTTTCTCATCGAACCACTGCTCTTGGAACTGTATCCACTCGCAGATGACCTTTGAACCAGATAGAAAACTAAGTACGTTAGAATTTCACTCCCATACTTCTCATTTACCTAAAAATTACTAAAAATTCGAAGACATGTGTCAAGTGTGCACGAAAGGAGCCTCTTTGAGGCGCACTTAAAATCCTTTCACCGCACTAGTTCAAGAGAACCAGTGAATCGAATAGAAGAAGTAGAAGAAGAAGACCTAAAGTTTACATCGAAATTTCATGAAAAGAAAACATTTATCTAACAATGCACAATAAAGCATCTAAGTTATTGTTTTTTTTTTGTTATTATAGGCAAACAAGCAGACGGCCCACCTGATGTTAAGTGGCTACCGTCGCCTATTGACATTTGCATCCTCAGGGATGCCAATGCGTTGCCTACCCTGTAGGTACGTCTTCACATTTGTTTTAAAGTAGCCCATATCGTACCTCGGCGGAAAAACCTCAGGAGGAAGCTCAAAATATATAATATAAACTTATATACAAATAGTTTATCTGTGGCTACAATTTCAAACTATAATGCAATAGTAAAGAAGAGACAGGTATATAATCTAACACAGCCGAGAACATAAACTCTACTTACATAGAAGCCTTAGACTTCCCTTCAGTAGCCGTGGGCAGCGGTCTGAGCATTGTGTCAAAAGCGGAGCGCGGCATACCGATGAGCCCCAACACAATTCCCATCTCCTTCAAGGTTTCTTCTGGGCCCACTATTGCTAACAACATGTAGTGCAGCCGGGAAGATATTCTAGGAGAATATAATATTTTTTTTACTTTTCACACATCGACATCTAGCCCCAAAGTAAGCTTAGCATAGCTTGTATCATGGAAACCAGACAACTGATATTATACTTATATACTTTTTTACTTATATTATTATTCTTACTGAGGACACTTGACAACACCCAGCGCCATCATGCGGTAGTCAATCTCTCTGTGACAGAACACCTCGTTCATCAGGGGGGATCTTGTGTTCAATTTCTTATCGTGTCGCACGCAGTGGCCCAACAGCACAGCGCGCTCCTCGACAGCCATCTTATTCACGTAGTTGGTCTTCAATGTGTGCTCGACAGCATTGAATATCTCCGATTTAAATATACGGTTGACCTCTAACTCTATAAACCAGTGATCCATATTTTGTTAGTAGAAATAAGTACTATTAAAGCAATCATGATAGATTGCTTTCATTCTAGTAATTTTACTTTTAAAATTTCCCAGTACCAGTAAGATTTTATAATAATAATATTGGTGGACATTTTACACAGCGCCATCTAGCCCCAAAGTAAGCTAAGCATAGCTTGTATCGTGGGAACCAGACAACTGATACCTATATACTTTAATTTTTTTGTAAGTACATACATGTTACATACATATTAAACACCCAGACACAGAAAAAACATCTATGTTTATCAAACAAATGTTTGTCCTGGGTAGAAATCGATCCAACGACCTACAGCGCAGAAGGCAAGGTTACTACCAACTGGGCCACGAGGCCAGTCAAAATTTTGATTTTGATTGTTTGAACCTGAATTTACAACACATCGAAGAATGCGTGGTATTGTAACTGATCTTTGTTCCAACTGCGCTAGTTCAAATAAGGCACAGACGAACCATGACAAAAAACTGATGTGCGAAAACAGTGAATACAGTGAATGCTATCGTGAAGAAACAACCATACATCCATGCCATTCAAGAGTATGGACTCTGGCATCTGATAATCGTGGTTGGTTGATTAGGGCCTGGTTTTGCTTGTCGACAATAGGCCAACGTTCTTTCAGTGTCCATATTTAAAAGCAAAGATGAATAAGCCTTTTCGTTAAAACATTTCTTTTCTTGAGATTAAGAAGCCTTTTAGGTAAAAGCATTTTTCTTCACTATTGTCCAAAACCAACACTTTAGAAATACATTTCCCACATAAATTCCCAAGTTAGTAACATCGTAGGTAAAGATAAAACATACAAAGTAAGTTAAATCAGATACCTATTTGATTAAACGATTTCCTTCCTAAGGCGAGCCACACGATTTGAACGCACATACGCAATAACGTTTCGAATAATCTTGCATCTTTATCTGATAGGGATCTGCGTTTTTTCTGTGGGCCCATGTGGTGGAATTTCCTCGTATCTCCGCCACCTAATCGTGAAACATTTTTATTTCGTGCATTTGCATAGGACTACAGTGTTCTCAAATAATAACAATGGATAAGAAACAGAAACCTTTATTCATGAAGTAAGTAGGTTAGGCTAAAATGTGAGAAAGTAAAGAGGAAAGAAAAAAATTCTGTCAGATAATGTCACAATCGATATTGTACGGTGATTTCCGTTTATTATGTATAATTAAATAAATGCAAACCCACCAATTAGCATCGTGCAGTATTCTTTAGCGACTAGAAGCCGCAGATCTGCCAGATTGTCCCGGTATTCATTCTCGAGTATTTCGCAATCCGGAGTCCGCACTTTCGACTCCAATTCTATTATGCGATTGGCCATTTCATCTGCAATCTACACGGAATTTCCCTTCCATATACCAGCTAACTTTTTTTTTTTTTTTTATGTGATACAGTTACGGAACGAGCCGACGACGGCCCACCTGGTGTTAAGTGGTAACCTCTGCCCATAAAAACCGATGCGACTTGGGTCCTCCCTTACTAGATACGACAAGACCCAAGTCGCATCGTATGCGCCCGTAATTCTGAAACGTGTAGGTGGAATGTCTCTTGTGCCTGTAATTTCACCGGCAACCACACCTTTCAAACCGGAACACAGTAACGCGAACGCGCTACTGCTTGGCAGCAGAAATGGGCATGGTGGCAGTACTTCCCCGGACGAACTTGGCGAGAGTTCTACTGCTCTTACTGAAGTGTGTGATAGGTATTCAAGGCTTGCCAGGTATTAGTAAATACGTCTGGAGCCTTATTCTAATTGCCTTTAAATTAATTTTAATTAATTGCCTCGACTTATAGCAAGAACTGATGGAAAAACACCTAATAATTTCATCAGATATAAGTAAATAATAAAGAAATATTGGTCGCCATTTCACGCAGCGCCAACTAGCCCCAAACTAAACATAGCTTGTACCATAGGCACTAGATATCTGTTAGAATGTTTATATTCATTTTGTTTTAAAATAAATTCATTTACGTAAGTACCTGGTTTAAAATGAACTAGTTTATTTCAAAACCAGTATGGTGAGAGGATTAAAGTGCACCTAAAAGAGGCTCCTTTCTTGCAATAAACACAGACCAGACATTTAGAGTTCATCACACAAAGATTCAGGTAGTCTAGATGAATCGTGTCATAAAATCGCGTTTGGATATACAATTAAATCTAAGAAACCACCATTATTTCATTCAATAAAGACATTATAATAAAAAAATGCATTTTGCACTTCTATGCATCAGATTCGATCATAGAATGGCATGAATAAAACGCGTATATATTTCCTCTATCACAATTTTGCTAATGTAATGTAGGTACCCGTTCCTACCTGTAAATAATATTCGCAGCAAAGTATAAGGGCCCGTATAAATCGTTCGGTTGTCGGAAGGTGTAGCATATTTATAAGCACGGGACTCAATATATTCACTGGGGCCGTATATATGGCAACATCTTTCACATCCTGAAAATTAATATGTGTTCTTAAAATAAAGCTAACGTAGCCTATGATGGGATTTATAAATTTGTGATAATGAAGTCAATGGTTGAAAAGAAAGTAGAAGTTTTAATTAATGTTTCTAAAATATGATGACTATTATACGAATGAAAAAACTACATTCTCATCCCGGGTATTTTATAGTACGGCTGTTGACATTTTGGCTAGATTCCAAAAGGTACTTTGTTGATTTTATTCGTATGATTCTACATGGGTACAAATAAAAAACAACAAATGCGTTCCTTTAGCACACTAGAATAATTCAGTGCAGGTTAAAAGAAAAGCCTATGGAGTCTTTTCAAAAGTGTAGGAACAAAAGTTAAGAAAAAATTCAAAATAAAACCTGCAAGCTAATAACTTCTGCCTGGCCTGGTTTCAATTTTCTTTGATAGCGCCGCCGAAAGCGAATCTGAAAGCCAAATTGCTTCAAAGGAAGTACCTATCTAAGCCGTCCATAGCCTTATTGTGGATTGATCAAGTTTATTTGTTACAAAACTTGCGAACTGGTGTACACAAGCAACACAGTTTTGGGGACATTGAGGCAGATTTGTTAGGTAGTCATGCTTATTTTAGGATCACATCAATATAGGAAATCGGTAACTCAGGAGTATGAAATAACCAAAGCCGTATAATTAAGAATATATATAGGATATAAAACCGCCCATTGTACCTATGTTCTATGTTTTATTAATTGTTATTTATATGTTTTCTGGTGTACAATAAAGTATTCTTAATATTTTTATTATTATAAATTAAATTAAATAAACTATTCCTCAATATTTTATCCTGGCTGTACATTTACCTATTTCACTCGAAATCTCTCTTTTTTTCTCTTTTACGAAATTCACAGGAAAGCCTTTGGATATGCTCAAAATATACTTGTAAATCTACAACAGTAACTCTACTATACCTGTTCAATCAAATCAACATCGTCTCTGAACTCCACAGTGCCAGTCGGCGCCTTTGTCATTATTTGCACAGCTTCCACGGGCTTCGGGGGTAAATCACTGTGAGGGAGATAAATAATGCTGTCCAACCGCATTACTCACGACGCATTTTCATATTTGAAAGCCTAACTCACAATGACTGGGTAATGTGGATAGAAAACTGTCATTGAAGTATATATGGCACCCTCATATATACTTCAAAGACAGCAGCTCACTTAAGAGTTAGAGAAAATGGCGTAAGTAAGCTTATTATCTGCAGAATACTTAACCATATCTTACAAGATCATGATCACATATTACTAAAGGTACTATACCATTAAATAAATTACTGTAAAGGTGGTGGCCTCCTGGTAAGCAGTCTCAGTTACAGGCGCACACGATGTTACTTGGGTCTTGTTCTACCTAAGTAGGTGAGGACCCAAGTCGGATTGCTTGTTATAGGCAGAAGGTATCACTTAACACCAGGTGGGCCATCTGCTTGTTCCATAACTTTGTCAAATAAAAAAGGAACAACTTTTAATCCGAGGATCGTCAGGAGTATTCGCTTGGATCATTTTTCAAGTTAAAAAATGAAAAAAAAAAAACGGCGATGCATTGTATAGTGAATATTCTGGTATATTCTAGAACCAAAAATACAAAGGCTTCTAATTAAAGCAATTTTCAGTTTCTATGCTCAAATCACGGCTGTCCGTGCTGGGACATTATGTAGCTGGTATAACTTTACTGGTCCTACGCTTTCTAAGCAGTCAACATATTTTTTTTGCGTTGGTCAGATAACCGTTAGCTATACATTAAAAGACAAATTGGTGGTGAAAACAAAGCGTGATATTTAGGATTCCTTGCGCTACTCGGCATTTGCTCTCTCTACCCAGTGATTGTCATAGTATCGAACAACTGAACCCACAAATTATTACTTGCTTTCCACCCACTCACCTTACGAAAATCAAGCTATTTGCAGTATCATCCCACACCCAGTGGCCGTCGTCGTAAAGACCCCCAAAGCCGCCCTCTTCTTCGTCATCTGCCATTACTGGGTGACATTAATCTTGCTAAAAATAAGCAAAATCTATCCAAGAGACTAGATTTGAAAACTTGAATAAAACCGCAAGTTTATATAAAAGACATTACTTCGACTATCGTACTTATAAATCAATGTAATGTCATGTTATGACAGTCTTGGAAAAGGTTTTATTCGATGCAAAAATTACATGCGTTCAAAATAGTAATCGAAAAGAGGTTGCAATTCTAAAATAAGTTTTGATTGACACATTCTCCTTGCTGCGTTATTAAATAATAATAAAAATAAAAACTATGTCCAATTTTTATCCTGCCTAATTTTAGACATTAAACTAAGTTACATAAGTAGATCTCTATGTCCCGTAGCTGAAGAAATTAAAGATTTCTACAACTTCTTAGCTAGAACATCGATTATTGCCTAACTAAAAGTTGCTAAAGTATTTATTACAATTAATAATTGTGACGGAAAGATTTTCTGAGATATTTATTGTGAGGTAGTACCTACTTAGAATCGAAGAAACATGAAGATTAAATTTGTGAGAAGTCGTTCCTCCTCACTTTTGGGTTAACATACTTACATTACATATTCTGAAACATAATAAAAAGGAGGATCCTATAACTTGCAAATTGGAAATTTCCATCCAGCATGTTTGTAAGTTTGGTGGAATTTACGATGTCTCTCGTAAGTTTACTCTCGACGCCACTGAATATAGAGTTATGTTAATGGTAGTAGTGCATCCAACTTTAAACCTTAAAACTTGTAAAAGTTATTTCCAATCCGAAGCGGATGAAACCTATTGTGAATACTGAATATTCTAAAGCTACTACTTTACAACCAACTTCCTTGTCCAATATCTAATTTATGTAAACGGATCTATTGTCAGCGAAAACTTGCTACTTCGGGGGTTAATTGCATTTTCAGATATTTTGTACACATTTGAAGAATTTCTTTACATTACTACTACTTACTACTACTGATGCGTGTTTGTATGGTTCGCGTTTCAAAGTTACAAGTTAGAACTGGCCACTGGCGTTTAAGACAATCAAAAAGGCATTCCTATTCTTAAAAACAGAACTAGAACTTTTTGCTTGCAGTATGAATAAGACTGGCTTTATAGCTCAGTTTGGTAGTAACCCTGCTTTCTGCGCTGTAGGTCGTGGGTTCGATTCCCACCCAGGACAAACATTTGTATGATAAATATAGATGTTTGTTCTGTGTCTGGGTGTCAATATGTATTATATGTATGTATTAAAAAAAATGTATTTAAGAATTATATCAGTTGTCTGGTTCCCATGACACAATCCATGCTTAACCTTACTTTGAGGCTAGATATTTTTTTTTTAGTTTCGTTTTATTCTTGTCGCTGCTAATATCCAATTTTCATGTCTGCCCAATGACAGATTCCATTCGAGAAAACTTCATATTTGTGGAATGTCTCACGTGCCTATAATTTTACCGTCAACACTTCTAATCGGATCACAGTAATGAGTATGCGTTACTGCTTAGCGGCAGGAATAGGTTAGGTGGCAGTACCTCCACGGACGAACTTGACACAAGTTCTATTGCATGTATTGGTTTAATACAGTAGCATGCATAGGTAGGTACCCTCACAATATTCAAAAACTTCTTTCATGTTTCTTGTACGTATAATTTCTAATTTGTTATGAGTTTAAGTTTTTTTTATGAAAATGTTATTTATACGAATGCTGTGTACAATATTAGGGTTAGCAAACTTAGTAAATAAGTTATTGACATGACCTACCTCGTTCATTTAACATATGGTTTGTTAACTGCTTTTGTACCTAAAGTGTAAAATAAAATAAAATAAATAATTCTGCTGACTAGTAGCTTCGACTGGCATATTTTCTCCGAAAGCCGGCGTATAAATAGCGCGAGTGTGTCGCGTTAATTCGCCGGTGGGCACATCACAGACGATCGCACACACAAACCACAGCTTTGATCGTGTGCATTCCGGCGTGTGATCATATCAGCATCTACTTTGTTTATCACCGTAAGAAGGGTGAGGGTTATGATTACAGGTGTTCAGTATTTTAACCCCCTTCAAAGAAAGATAGGTAAATAGGGCTAATACCCTGTTTACCCTGTGGTCTTGTATGTAATGAATGGCATACCTAATCTATGCTAATGGAAGCGTAAAAGCTACGGGGAATAAAAGGAAACTCACAAATTAGTAATCAGGGCTATGAGGATATATTTTTAATGTGTTAAAGTTATGGAACGAGCTGATGGCCCACCTGATGTTAAGTGGTAACCTCTGCCAATAACAAACAATATGACGTGGATCCTCCTCTACTTAGGCAGACCCAAGTAGCATCGAGGCGCCTGTAACTCTGAGACGTGAAGGTGGAATGTCTCATGTGGCTATAATTTCACTAGCAATGACACTCATAGTAAGGTAGATAATTTAAAAAAATATTGTAAGTAGTATTTGAGACTGTAGAGTAGTACGTAATGTAAAGCGATTCGTTAGGAACGTTTATCGCGTATATCATACGTATATTCAGTATTCCGGGATTTCAGTAGTTTTTTTTTCATAGGTGCTGACTTAGATGTCAAAATCGTATCGGGAGATAGAATATTTGTGTGAGTTGTTAGATTCTGAGATCTACTAATATGCACAGATTGAATCCTGTAAAATAATTTGTTAATGCATATACTTATGTACTGAGCTCGTGCATGCAAAGCTGTGCTGTGGAAGCTATTATCTTATATAACAGGGTGGTAGCTAACATTTCAAAGATGGTAAATGCCTGCTCAATAATATGGTTGGCCATACAGGGCTAATTAGAATACCAGCTTCCAAAAACTTAAAATTGTAAAAAATATAAATTGAAAGTCTGAATTCAATCCCCCAAATATTTAAAAACAAGGCTAACGTTTCGTCCATTCACCAACATTGTATCAATAGACACAGAAAGCATTAACGCATCACTGGCCATATTTCTAACTCAACGAATAATTTTGACAAATTCAATGGACTGACCGGGGACCTATGTTTGTTCAGTTTAGAAAATACCTGTTTAAATATGGACTCGGCCCACAGAAGAGCAAATATATTGCTTTCCTGCTGCGTCATGGGAAAACTCAAAGCCGAAATTGGTTTGATATAAATGCAGGTAGATGGAAAATTAATGAATGGAAATTACAGGCACATGAGACATTCTACCTCACGTCTCAGTTTTACGAGCACAGACGATGCAACTTGGCTCTTGTACCTGATATGGGAAGGACCCAAATCGTAATACTTGTTATGGGCAGAGGTTACACTTAAGACCAGGTGAGCCATCTGCTCGTACCGTAACTTTATCAAATAGGTTTAACGAATATTTATTTTCTCAAACAAATTGACACTTAAAGAGAAAACATAAGATCTAACATAAAATCTAAAGTGAGCGTGCGGTTTAAAATACTTTAACTATATTAAAAACAAAAAATGTATCCAAATGAAATGAAAAGTCACCAATAGGAATAAAGTAGATACCAGTAACCAATAGTTTAAAAATATTTCCAAGAATCTACTGATTGTTCTATCGGGTAACAGAATTACCCAGATACGAAATTGAACTCTGAGACGGCAAAGGAATATCTAGGTTAAAAGAAATTCAATAGAGTGATAGCAAAGGTTGAAATCAAAAGCTACTGTTGATGGAGAGATGAGGTTGTGGAGGGCACCAGGGCACGTACCGAGTAGGTAATCCCTCGCCCGGAGCGGTGTTCAATCTACTCCGCAGTCATAAACCGGTGTTCCGTACACGTAAACTGTGGTACGTGCACCCGCAAACCGGATGGGGAGCCGGTAGGTGCATACTCAGTCTACTGTCTTTATATAGTTTCTTAACTTGTAACGAAGCAAAATAGAATGTATTAATATAGTCTACAAAATAATTGTTTTCATTTTTCTGGAGTTTACTCCTTAAGAATAGATTTCATTTAAATCCCGGTATGAAAATTTGATGGGTAGTAAAATTTAGCGTTAACAAAAAGTTTTTTTTTAAACATAAAGTCAACGCTATTTGCGCATCGGAACTTAACAATTTATAATAAAGTTATAAATATAATATTAGTTATATAATTAAAATAAATAATTATAATGAAGTAATAATAATAAAATAAAATTTGTGCTCTGTTTTGAGACATGCAAAATTTTTATTTTTAATTTTATGTTTATGAAGTGGTGATTGTCATATTTATCTGTTTGTTTTCCGAGATACTTCTTCCAGACTTCATAATTATAATTATCGTATCTTATTGCATTTGTGTGCAGTTCAAATTATAGATATATAAATATAATCTATGTATTATTTTCTTGTTTCTATATGTGATTTGTGCTCAAATAAATGTTTCATCTATATATCTGTACGCATATTAATCGTTATTTACCCTTGATGATGGACAAAATAAAAAAAATATTAAATGTGTAACATCAGAGTGCCCAGGATTAAATATTGAGCATTCGCCGAAATAAAACGACGTACCCCGAAATTCTTATAAAACCCATAACTTACGTTTTTGGCCCGAGAACATCGGAATATTTCTCTCGTTCACACACGGATCGGTAGGTAAAGTTATTCGTAATAGGTTCAATCGCTCGACTCATTGGATTGGAAGTTTGAAAATAAAAGTGAAATGGAGCGGAATGAGATGTTCATTCAGATTGGTGGTTCCACATTTTATTGCCTATCTACCCAAATTGTTATCATAGCGTTGCAGCTACGGGCTAAATTGTGTTTATTAAGTATCCTACTACCCCTACACACGCTCCCCTTTTATTCGCTAGCTCAATCAGCAATCAGATCAATCACCATTTTGAGAAACAACCAAACGAAGCATAGCTTATACTATGAGAATCAGAAGACTGATAGAATACATATATACTTTTTGTAAGACACAACAAATTTCATTGTCACACATATGTTTGGCCTGGGTGAGAATCGAACCCACGACCTACAGCTCAGAAGGCAGAGTTACTGCCAACGAGTTGTGAGACCAGAGCTGTATGTGAAGATCAAATCAAAGTACACGCCTACTTGTTGTTAAGCGATAGAGATCCTGTCCTCTGTCATTGTAGGTAATATTATAAATAACTGATAGAATACTTATATACTTTTTCGTACAATAAGTAGGTACTTATATACACCCACACATAGAACAAACATCCATGTTTGCGCAAATGTTTGCCCCGGGAGGGAATCGAACTCCGCGATCTACAGCGCAGAGAGCAGATAGCACAGCCAACTGAACTAAGTATGATGCCAGTCGAAATATCCCAGAGTAGGTGAATTCATTAATTTAAAGTTGAGTTCAGACAGTGTTTCTCAATAGATCACCACAAAATTGGCCAATATTATTTAGTAAATAATGAAATTTTCTTGTCCATTTGAACCATACTTTATTTTACATTGACAAGTATCAGGAAACTACAGAAATATGAATCAAGTTTTGTTAGCAAAAATATTTATTTCATTTAATCTACTTAGGCTTAAGTATTTTGATTTATCTACAAAACACAGGAGTACTAACTTAATGTAAAGTGGTGTTCCACGAGAGTAGAAACTTAAAGCATAATTCAAAGAAAATGTGTATTATGTTAGTCACAGACATTTGCCCGCTGGTTTTCCAGCTTTATTAAATTTAGTGCTGTATTATCGTAATCAAGCAACACTGTCTGTTAGTATTAACATTTAGTTAAACACAAATTTTATATTCCATTTATGTTAAGACAATGGTGTACACTCATATCTCAGAATCTTAATTTATAATAAAATTGCTGTTGCCCGCGACTTCGTCTGCATGATAATGAATAGATTAATCATGTAGTAATATTTTTATTTATCACTAGCTGTGCCCGCGACTTCGTTCGCGTGGAATAGTGACTTTTCGGGCAGCATATTTTGAATTAAAAATGTTCGCCGTGATTCTTTAAATTGACATAACTTTTTAATTTATGAACTGATTGACATGAAATAAACACTAAATGTTAAGTGAAGCTTACTACAATATATTAGTGAAAACCGTATCTAAATCGAATAAGCCGTTTCTGATATTAGCGTGCACAAACACACAGACAAACAGACAAAAAAAAATTAATTACAATTTCGGGTTCGGCATCGATATAATAACAACCCCTGCTACTTTTTTTTATATATATTTCCATTGTACAGACACCACTTTTCTACAATTTTATTATATGTATAGATTAGTTTTCTCTTATTTCTCCTCCAGACTCGCAACGCCCCAAGCCGAGGTCCGTACCTAAGTGGTGCCCTTGGTGACGTTGTGTATAAATTTTAAGTGTTACCGGTTGAGAGCCGTCTGCTCTCACCAAATGCTAAATGTAAACGCTGTCAAGGCCATCTGCGGCCAACATGTAATTGTTCAGGTAAAAACAAAAAAAAACATTGTTTACCAACAAATTCGTGCAAGACAGTACTTTGTCTATGGATGTAACGGGATTATTGAAAGAAAAAAAAACATCGATTAACAGAAAACTCTACGGATACACCCGTCAAGCCATTTTTTTAAACAATCCCTAAACGACCTATCTGATATGCTATAACTGATATGCATAACTAGCTTAACTTAGGTAATACAATGAGTACTACACCACTAAGTATATCTTCCTCAAATTAAACTTATCAAATTACATATTTTTTTTATAACCATTTTATATAATTTATTATAGGAACCGGAGATAAAAAATGAATCGGAGGAATAATAATAATTTATTTTCAGACAAAAAATCCATTATATAACTACAAATCACAGCCAAAGACTATGTATTCTTCTTAAGATAATTCAACAGAGTCGGCGTAACAAAAGTAGGCACCCAGCTTAGATTAAAAGTAAGATAATAATAATAGTATCTGACCCAAAAATAGAGGACACCTAGCGAGCAGTACACCGAAGTCATCATAAGAGGTAAGAATGGCAGGGTCTTATGCAACCCCCACACAACATGCAAGACATTTTCATACGCACACAATACAAATAACCCATAAAGATATAAAGACTCGAAGTAATTAAGCATTGGAAGTCGTAAAGTTATTTTTTTAACTAATTTAGGTCTCACTTCATACAACTTTGGAAGGAAACAGAACGCTATAGACACATGCGTTAGGAGCATGAACAATTTGATACCTAGAAGGCTTTTTGGATAAAGCAATGGGAATAGGGAATAGTGACCTACCGTGGACAGGATAAGGTATAGTTTCGCGTCTTGGACTCCCAGCACGGACATAAAACTGAAACAAAATGGAACAATTATTGTTTTATTTCGATGGCACTTTATAAAAATACTAGCTGGTGCCTATAACTTCGTCTGCGTAGAAATAGTACTTCAAGTAGCCTATTTTTTTCTCCAAGGTATCCTCAGTCTTCATACAACCTTAGGTAAGTATTATAAATAAAAATTGAAATCATCCCTAATTAATTTGATTGGTCAAAAATGCATCCTTTATTTGTTTCATACCAGAAGTATAATTTGATGATTTTATTATCCTTAACTTGAGAAATGATTTGATTCCCCATACAAATTTTCATCCCCATAAATTCCCTTCAAGTTTTAATTTTGCGACAAATAGTGGCCTATGTTCTTCTCCAAGGTCAAATCTATCTCTATATCAAAATTCATCATATTCGATTCAGCGGTTTAGGCGTTAAAGCGTAATAAACACACAAACAAACAAACTCACTTTCACAACCAAAGTGTGTAATTTGCTGTTTGCCGTTTATTTCCAGATACAGAACAAACATCTATGTTTGTCACACAAATGTTTATCCTGTGAAAATCGAACCAACGACCTACAACGAAGAAGGCGGAGTGCTACCGACTGAGCTGTAAAGCCAGTCAATTTAACTATAACTCCCTAAAACTTGTCAAACAAACCTCAGTGGAATCAAGATCATAAGTATAGCTTTTTCGTGCACGTGCCAGCTGAACAGGAATGAGCACGTCGCACAAACAATTATACATCTGAAAAAAAAAATTAAATACTTAAAACACAATGTGTATAATACAAAAACTGTCCAGTGTCCCTCCGGCTAAAAGTTACATAGGCCGCTCATATATTCAGACTGTCAATGATGATTCAGTAAAAAAACTTTATTGCCATAGAACTGATAAAGAAATGGCTTGGTAATGCCCCGTTTATTTATTTATTTATATCATGCAACACAGTAGTAATAATATAAATAGTAAAATACATATAACACTCATAGAAATATACAACACATAACTAAAATACATTCGACCGGCCTCACAGCTCAATTGGTAGCAACCTTGCCGTCTGCGCTGTAGGTAGTGGGTTCGATGCCCATTCTCGAAACAAATAAAAACATTCGTGTGACACGCATATATTTATCACAAGGTTATTTAACCGATATATTTGAGTTAATAAAGCTTTAGTTAATGCTGGTAAGATCTAAGACCTAGAATATTATTTTAATTCACCAACTAAATAAAAAAAACCTATATTTCAACTCCTATATCACGAACGAACGGAACTGAGAGATGTTAGTAAATATAAGTATTCTATCAGTTATCTAGATCCCATAGTACAAGCTATGCTAGCGCTATCTATAGATCTATAAATTGTTCAAAATTGTTGTCATTTTAAATATTAAGCTGATGAAAATAAATATTTTGTATTTTTTTATGACACATGTAAAGCTATGAATAAAAAAACCTACTTAAGTATACAGGACCTTAAACATACTTGTGGTATATACCTTACAAAACTCATAGGCCGGTATCTCCTATCGGCGCACAGGTTCCATAGCTTGATCAGAGCTGGCAACATTACCAGCAATGTTATACCAAAAGTGATCTCCGGAGTGATTGATGGCAACACAGTGTGCTCAAACTCTTGGACCAGTCCTCCAGTCATCGCCGCTTCGGTCTTGTTCACGGATATGTCAAGAATCGGCACTGAAACCACACATTTATATTATTTAAAATGATGTGGGAACAACAATAATATATAGTGGCGGACATTTAACACAGCGCTATCTAGCCCCAAACTATGCATGACTTGTACCATGGGTACCAGACAACTGACAGAACAAACTTTTTTTTTTGTATTACACATATTAACACCCAGACACAGAACAAAAATCTATGTTCGTCACACAAGGACTCAGAAATATACAAACTTTAGAGTAAAATACATTTGAATGACCTCACATCTTAATTGACAGTTGGTGCGCTGTAGTGGATTAGATTTTAAGAGCAGTAGAACTCTCGCCAAGTTCGTCCGGGGAAGTACTGCCACCATGCCCTTTTCTGCCGCCAAGCAGTAACGCATCCGCGTTACTGTGTTCCGGTTTGAATGGTGTGGTTGCCGGTGAAATTACAGGCACATGAGACATTCCACCTACAAGTCTCACATTTACGGGCGCATACGATGCGACTTGGGTCTTGTCATACCTAGTATGGGAGGACCCAAGTCGCATCGGCTGTTATGGGCAGAGGTTACCACTTAACACCAGGTGGGCCGTCGGCTCGTTCCGTAAATGTATTACATAAAAAAAAAAAAAAATGATTCCTACCTGGGATAAAATATTTGTGTGAAGAACATAGATGTATGTCTGTGTCTGGGTGTCAATATGTAATATAATTATGCTTGTATGTATTTACAAAAAAAAATAGGATGTAAGTATTCTATCAGTTGTCTAGTACTGGTACCCATAGAACACACTAGGCTTAATTTAGGGCCAGGTGGCGCTGTGTGTTATTATTTATGTGACTCAAATCCATAAAGAAGTGTTTCGATTACTTACATGAATGCTGTAGCACTTTGTCTCCAAAATTGTAGACAGCCCAAAAGTTGGGAGCCCAGTACGCGTGACACAGACCTCTTTTGAACGGAAACAACCTTGACAGCAGCTGGAAATATTGTTTTAAGGTTTAATTAAGAGCAGTAGAACTCACGCCAAGTTCTTCCGGGGAAGTACAGCCACCATGCCCATTTCTACTACCAAGCAGTAATGCGTTCGCGTTACTGTGTCCCGTTTGAGAGGTGTGGTTTTCGGTGAAGTTACAGGCACATGAGACATTCCAACTACACGTCTCAGAATTGCGGGCGCGTACGTACGACTTGGGTCGTTTCGAACCTAGTAGTGGAGGACCAAGTCACATCGCTTGTTATGGGCAGAGGTTACCTCTTAACAGGTGGGCCGTCGGCTCGTTCCGTAACTGTATTACACAAAAAAATATTTACTTGTAATATAAACTGCCTTCTGCTCGCGGCTTTGCCCGCATGCCCACATATTAGAAGGTATTTTATTCCTAGTTATAATCGTTAAATTTGCATTTATATTGTTGATGGGATATGAATGATCGCTCATTACCATTTGGCGTGGTGGTCCAGCGGTATATACCCCGAGTGTCAATCCGAAAATCGCTGGTTCGAATCTTGACGAGCACAAATGATTTTTCGATTTGATAAAATTTGTATGCAAAAACCACGTTCTCAAAACGGTGACGGAAAACATCGTGAGGAAACCGGAATGTCCTAGAACTAAAAATTCAGACATGTGTCAAGTGCACAAAAAGGAGCCTTTGAGGCGCACTTTAATCCTTTCACCACACTGGTTACAGAGAGCTGGTGACTCGATAACTAGTATTTTTCTTACCTGTGGTAAATGATCAATAAACGGTCCAAAAGACACGAGCAGCACAGAGAGTACCACAGTTCCCAGTTTGATCAGATTCATGATTTCAAATGAATACCACGGTGTATGCTCCCCGTCCACTGATGATACAGTGAAACAGTAAGCTCGGAACAAGTACACAATGTACACCGGAGCTATGTATAGAAATATGTGCTTCAAGTTAAGTAGGACTGCGAACCAAAACGCCGCTTGTAAGTGGTTCGTCTGTAATCAATATTAACAGAATTAAATGAAGGAAATCAAATGTAATTAATCTGAGATTTATCTACTATTATGTTTTACAGATAGTAGAACTTATGCTAAGTTATTCCGAGGAAATAATTTGTTTATTTGACGAAGACTTACAGTTCATAAAAACATAATAATCAAAACTTAAGGCTAATAACAGGTCTTCACAACTAATTCCACTATACCCATTTCTGCGACCAACAATAATGCATTCACGATACTGTGTTCCGGTTTTAAAGTGTTCAGGTTAATGAGACATTTCACCTGCACGACTCTAGAGTTATGGGTGCATACGGCACGACATGGATTTTGTACCTAAGTAGGTGAGGACCCAAGTCATTGCTTGTTATAGGCAGAGGTTACAGCTTAACACCACATTGTCATCAACTCATTCTGTAATACAAAAACACATACAAAAAGTTTGCATCCAAGCCTAGCAAAAAATACTGCACAAATTAGAATTACAAAATATTGATGTTTTTTTAGTTTCATTTTACTATATGGGATGGTTAAAACAAGGATACTTATATTATTGATACCATCAGGAGCTAACAACTACAAGTTAATATCTTAGTATGACTGATGCAATGTCCCAGACCTAAGTTAGATATCAAGAGATTTAATCCTTCATTAAAAAATAAACAAATAAAAGCAATTTCTGTAAAATTGAATTCCAACTATTCAAAAATATTTTTGCAGGTAATGTGTTACAAATCTTTTATAATAATCTCATTTAATTGAGTTTAAGAGTGTGGTGGCCTGGTGGTACAGACCGGAGGTTGCTGGTTGGAATCATGAAATGCACCAATAAGTTTTTTTCACTTGATAATCTTGTTTGCCACATAAATACCGCATAGAAAAGTATTGAGAGAAAACCTACATGCCCTTAGAATCAATAATTCGAAAACATGTGTCAAGTGTAAGAAAGGAGCCTCTTTGAGGTGCGCTTTAATGCTTCCCCCACACTGGTTTGAGAGAGCCAGTGACGCTAGGAGTAGTATCTCATTTAAGTTTTCATAAATATCTTAATTCCCCTTGAAAGAGGAACAGAAAAGTGTTATGTATTAAGTGTATTATAAGTTAGACTTGTCTAGACGCTAACAGATTATTTTGGTTATGCAGGCCTATTAAAAGCCAATAAAGTTGCCCTCAAAATGTAGAAACTACTGCCAGTACTCACTCTTACGATGTGGGAAATAGAATACATCAATATTCCATACATGAACCCATTGTACTGGAAATGAATGTGGTCCACCATAAGCAGACCCGGGTTTGCTACGAGAAGAACAAATGCAAGGAGCTCTCCACGGCTCAGTAGTTTAGTACAGCTAAAAAAAATGTTATGATTTATATTATCTAGTCACAAAATTAGATAATTTAAATCAGAATTAAAAAACAAGAATATTAATAATATTACAATATTATTTTAATCCAGTGCAGGTTGCCTGGAAGAGATTGCTTTAAGCAATAAGGCCACTGTATGTGACATTAATTGTTATTTATTTTTACCTTGTTTATTTATAATTGTGTGGTGGTATACAAAAGTTATCTATCCATCTATCTATCTATTTGGAAATTAGATATATACTTAATATCTATTTGAGTTCATTTGCATAGATAGGATTCAGATTTGAGTATGTTTTATCCATCTGCACATAAAGATAATATTTAAGTGTTCAAGTGATTATTAAGAAACCTAGTAGTTTTAATAAGAAATTCATTTTTATTAAGAGCAATTAAAAATAATAATAGTTGACATATAATCTAGTGTGAGTTACAATCAATTAACTCCACTTTTCACAGATTTAATCTATTTATACTTGGAGAATAGGAAATGGAGTGACTACTCACTCTCCAACTCATCACCTTTATTCTAAAGCTACAAGGCTACCAGCCCAGTTTTAAATTGGATGCGGGTTCCTTTCAGGAGATCTCAATAAGACCAGATTTTGCCGAATGCTACCATACAAGAAGTGGAATGTATATGTCAAATTTTGTATTGAATTATTTACTAAGCAATTAATGCAAACGTTAAGCAAGCCCCACCATGACCAGTTAGTAATTTTTTGTTATGTATTCTCATTATTCAGTTAGTCAGTCAAGTTCACAAGGTTAACCTTGTGGGTAACAAGTGGCTCACTGAAGCTCTGCCTACCCCTTCAGGGATAAAAGCATGAATCTATGTATATATGTATGTAAGCAAGCAACGGGTGGGTCTACTAATATTCACACAGGATAAAAGGAGCCAACAGATCAAAACTTTTTAAACAAACCTTCGCACACCTTGAATGTAAATCACATCCAAAATTATAACAGAGAGCCTTTGAAACAGCACAGTCATGTCCGACGCATAGTTCAAGTTATTTAGCTCCAACATCTTTGGATCGAACAGTTCCGCCACATAGGACAACCCGCACTCCAGCCACGCGAACAGGGGAGGATAATCCAGGGTCCATTCTGAAGTAGATTCGTAATACCACTTCTCATATGTGAGATTGTGTGTTATTGCTAGCCAGTTCCGGTGCACTTCGAAATCTGTAGAACGACTAAAACACATTCATTAATCATTTAAGAAAAATAAAATAAATGCAATTTCAGAACACTCACTACACCGGTATGAATATGAATTTTAGAGCGGTAATAATACATATCACGTGGTAAATCATTTCCGCGTTTATTCGGAACGATAATAAGATAGATTGTTATGCTGTTTTTTCATCATGGGCCAATCAATACAATAATTAATAAGTAATATTTAAAAAATCAAAATAGACGTGTATTTTCTCGAATTCAAAGTCAAGCACAAGCAGCTTGCAGCAGTCAATTACTGTCATTGTCAACAATACATTAAGGCAGTCAAAGTCAACTCACACAGCACAAGTGAACAGTATAGCCAGAGCAATTAAAAAAACGAGGGATGTATGGATTATTGCGCAGGACACAGTCTTTGTTACCTTTTAATTCACATTATACAAAACAATACTCGTAAAAACTTTATGACATATTATTGAGTCTTTCATTTTTTTTTGTAGAATTAAAATATCTATCTTTTGAATAAGATTTTGTAAAATAGTGTCTGAGGATGGTGTAACATGAACGTATTCGATACGAGCAAAACAAAATTCTAGTCTAGATCAAAATCGTCTTAACCTTTTCCTTATTCACTGTGTCTCGTCGAGAGTAGGCGTCTCTACAATGAAAGTTTGGATTTGTCAATAATAATAATAATAATAAAAACTTTATTGGGAACACAGTACGGCTTCCTACCAATTACACAAATTAATAAAAATATATACAAATAATTACAAATTTAACTACTATTAACACAAACTTAGTATAGCATTACAGCACTAACCCGTTCCAGTCAAAAGGTGTGGTTGCCGGTGCTATTACAGGCACTTCGCACACCCCACCTTCACATCTCTTAAGTTACAGGCATAAAACAATGTGACTTGGTTCATCCCATACCTAAGTAGGGGAGGACCCAAGACGTTTCACTTTTGTTATGGGCAGAAGTTAACATGAAACATCAGGTGGGCAATCTTTCTTGTTCTGTATCTAAATAAGATGAAGACAAAAACTGAGTTGGATGTTCAAACCACTAGT
Source organism: Chesias legatella (assembly GCA_947359385.1). Classification (NCBI taxonomy): domain Eukaryota; kingdom Metazoa; phylum Arthropoda; class Insecta; order Lepidoptera; family Geometridae; genus Chesias; species Chesias legatella. Next base: position 2,847,472 of record OX375768.1, on the reverse strand, counting down.
CAACTAAAGTCAAGTTCTATCATAAATTACTTAAATATGATAATGTTCACTCATTAAATCCAAAAAAGTTATTAAAAATATCACTAAAGCCAATCCTCTTCATGAATTTTGAGAATTCACCCATGGAATCATATTTCAGGCGCAATGTTGAATCAAAATGAAGTTCTTCAAAGTTACTGAATTTTTTCCATTCAAAATTCTCAATTGATTCAAATATTTCTGTTTTCCTTATTTCAATTTTCTTCCAAGACATGGCTTTAATATCTAGCCACCAATCTTTACAGGTATTTTCATCTCCTTCTACGCATATGACTCCAGGTTTACCGGGTAAGCAGAATCCTGTCAAATGTAACTCTTTTGCTTTCTTTGTGATTTCCTCTCGTTTCTTCTTATTGTATATATGGTGTGAATATATCCAAAGTCGAGTATACCGAAGACAGGACACAGTAACAGCTTCCACAGATTTACCAGCATCACTATTCTGGTTTTGTGTCATCTTATCAATGTTTTCCTGTAGCCATGTAATTGCTGTATAAACGCTAACTTCGCCATTGTGACTGTCATTTATATATTGTGTTAATTCCGAATTCAGATTTGACTCTTGTTGCCGGTTTAATTGATTACACCTAATCAATATATCAGGTTTCTTATTAGGATATGTTACTGGTAAATCGACACTAATTTCCAGCTTCAAATTATCAACAACCAATGTTATTACGAATTCCAAGTTATTCGGAACAAACTCTGATGCTCCCTCTATGAAGCTGCTAATTTGATTCAAAATATTTTTATCTGAAAGTGTGATTTCGCCATGACTTGGATACATAGATTTCAGTAAATCAAATTCAGTCATCTGCTGCGTCAGGCAATACACAAACTCGTCCTTCATTGGTGTTGGTTCAGGATCTATGGGCAACATTTCGCACTTGTTGAACAATCCGATTCTTCTATGTGTCAATAAATTTTAATTTAGATTCCCAATAAAAATAACTTTCCCAAATAAAAATCCACTGCTGCCAGGTGGGGAGTGGGGAACTTATAAATGCCATAGTTATACAAAAAAGTGGATTTTTGAACGAAAAAGCCCAAACGCCCATTTTGGTTACATACATAGAGTCAACTCGGTCGACTCGGTCCGGTCAGCCTGCTCAGCTGCCAGTGTATCGAATAAATCGCGCTTGACGGTGTGACAAGATTAAAATTGAACATTATGGTGCTCGGCTAAAATCTGCTAAACTATGATATACTTAAAAAAAGTTTTATTATTCTAAATCATATATTCATATTTTGAACGGATATATAAAAAAATAAGGCAGAAATAATAATTGGACGTATTTATTAGTAGTAGCTTTGAACGTGTTTTTGTGTCCCTCAATTCACTTCTTAATATTCCCGATCCATCGGTATCGTCGATATTTTTATAAAGAACTTTATCATGTTATTTTTTGGTGACGTGTAATTTGCCACCCATTCTGTTCTTATAATGCTTGTTCACCATGCTTTCATAAGTGGCATCTTTGGATACTGATAGCCAAGATGCAAACATAGGATATTTCGCCCACTCACTGCATTTGTTTGTAGTGCGTGCAACCACACGAAGGGCACGAAAAATTTGACATAATTCATTAGAATGCAAGGAAAATATTTTTAGCGCAACTTTCAAAGTGAAACTCAGATCATTTGTAAGTGGCCCAATTCTGCTCAAGTTTAAGAAGTTCGACTAAAACGTTCTACCTGTTTTACCCTTACTGCGACATAGCGTAAATTTTAGGGATCTAATCCTGCTTTAATCTTAAATCTCTGCTAACTATGGTCACACTGGTGCTTGACTCGAGTTGAGACACGAATCAGTAACCAAATTTACTCACATCTCAAAGTGACTCGCAAATTCAAATCCTTAAATCGATACTATCGATACAACGTTAGATATTATCTCTATGACTGTGAAGCATCGGAACACGATCCGATCCGATAATTCATTCATAGTATCGACACTTCTGTTGATTTTTAAATAAAATTAGGTATTATTATCAACAATGCGGCAAGTTGGAGAAAGACATGTGCCTTACCAAGTCGATCTCATGGTGTGGAGTAACAGGCTAGACTTGATTGCACTGAGCAATTTCAAAGGTAGAGTATAGGCGAAGTTCTATACCATGTTCTTAGATCCTATTCCTTGAATAATAATAATTGTTATGGAGAATACCCATTTGTTTGTTGCAAGCAACAACAGCAGTGATAAAATCGCAACCACATTATATTATCTTCATTATATTATCTTCAGTTCAGTCATGTATGATTATTTCAGGTGAAATTCAAATTCACAGACTACACTGGCAAAAAGTATGGAATCTACCAGCTCCCGAAGAAGATGTTTCAGTTCGTGCGATGGCGTGGAGACCAGATGGAAAGGTACTATTCAGTGAAGGCTCACTTGAAAGGGTTTCATTGATTCATTTTTATTTTAAAGTCCATCTGCTCCATAGTAACTCTTTGAAAACTAAAATGAGTTGCATTCTGTAAACATCCAAGGAAGCTGTCTCATAATATAATACAAATGTACAAAGTATATTATATTAAAGTAATTTATATCAAAGTATATTGTATATTATATAAAGATATATTTAGTCTGCCACATTTTATATTATGTGAAATTTGTTCTTGTTATTTGGATGTACTGCTAAGATAAATAAATAAAAAATCTACATGTTAAATATAAATCAACTTTCATACACATAACCAGTACATTTTTAAAATTTTTATATTCTCCTATATTATAATTTGTTTTGTAATTTACAGGCATTAGCTGTAGGATACAGCTCGGGCTCAGTCTATATAGTGGATATAGAAGACAAGGATGTTCTTGACAAATATGTTTTGGAACATGAAACTGTTGATGAGTTTGAGGCAGTGAAACAATTTGGAGTAACATGTATCAGTTGGGCAGTCAGAAATAGCACTTTGGAGAGTGCCACTGAGTACAATTTATATGTAAGTAACTTTTATACAAAAATTTGGGTAACATTTTTCTTCATAATCAATTTAAAAATGTATTCATTTCCAGAATGATGCCTCGATATTTCTACAAAAGTTACCTAATATCAGTGGCTACAAAACTCAACACCATAGAGATGGCATCAAAGATTTCAAAGAAATACAAGAACCCAACCAACTGAATATGTTATTAGTTGGTTATGGAACTGGTTACATTTATATGAATATCTTTGGGAAATATCCATATGGCACTATACATTTAGCCCATGTGGCTAAAGATGACTTTGGGGAGTACAATGTGTTAGACATAAATATGTCTGATGATTTCAGTGTGATGCAAGTCCTATACATAGATAGGTACTCAAATAATGTCCTGCTATCACTGATTAATACGAGTGTCCTCTCAGCATACGCCGAGGAAATGTTTACAGTAGCCAACAAGTATGTGCAGATTGTGCAGATGTTGTCATATCTGGATCAAACTATGACATCAATCACAGAAGCGTGGGAACATATATTACTGGAAATGGACACAAAAATGGCATTTTATGCTGCTTCGGTAGCTGAAGGAGGGGTATCTGCAGATATGTTGGAGCTGCTTATGTTAGGTAGGATATTATAGATATTTCATTTGTATTTAATTCAAATAAAAGTAATAAAATTGTTATTTTGAGTAATAGAAAATTCAACATAGCAGTGATCTGTGCAATAAGAGACTAATTTAAATTTGAAATCAGCATAGAAAAATGAGCAGTTGGCCATGTCGTGTCAGATTTGAGTAGTTCTTAATTTAACTGTCCGTCTGGAGTTGTTGGTATAAGAACTGTCTTAGCTGGCAGATATTAAGGAACGAATTACTGGAAGAAAGTGTTAGCAGAGATGTTCACGAGGAAACCATGGCAGTGATGAGCTCAACCCTCATTACATCCACGTTCTGACGATAGCATAACCCACATGGTGAAAAGAGGCCCCATGAGTTTCTGCTTATGGCCGAAGGCATAAAGGTGTGAATCTATGTATGAATGTAATTAGATTTGGCTCGATGTGGCCCCACTGGCTCACTGTAAACTGAAGGGTGGTGCAGTAGTAGTCAAACACTCATTAGCCGACGCCTCTTCTTAGTGGTAGAGCGGTACTCAATATTTTATAGAGGTAGCCTCGATTATAACTGGGAATATATTCTTCTACTCCCATCCAGAGTAAAGCCCAGATAATTTAACTCATATTACGTTGACTTACATTGTGGTAGCACAGTGGGGTTACACTTACACCACTAGATATGTATTCTAAGTATACTGGTTATGACGTGAATGTTAAACTATATTTTTAGGAACACCATCAGACGAACTCCAGGTCTTTCTTCTCCGAAAACTGACAGCAAATGATTTGAAGAAGTTTGGCAACTCGGTTGAGCTCAGTTATTCCACAATACAAAAATTAGTTTTGATGCAGTTGAACATTGTTGGACAGAGTTTGACTTATTACTTAGCAGAACTTAGAGGACTGACGAGGATACCTGATAGATATAAGGTAATAAATAATTGTGATATTTATAACATAAGACAATAAAATTCGCATGCTCATAACCATGGGATACCCTGTGTTGCAAGGTGGCATTATAACCATACACATACACAGCACAATACATAGACTTTAGAAAAAACATACACATATGAATGTCTCAAATGGTATTTAATCTGAGACACATGACTTAGTAATTTTGTATTAATGTTATTCTCAACTCACACAACTGAAAGAATGTGTAACTGAAATTATTTATGACAGAATTTATTTTATTTCAGATAATGGGCATTAGTGAAAGTTCAGTTACAGCTGCAATCAAAGCATGCTGCGCCTTCTTGAACAAGAGTTTAGAATTACAACAAGTCATAGATTTGTCCATGCGCAACTACAAGACGTTTTTCAGGTGGCTCTTTGTTGTAATAGTACGACTATTAGATGAACAGACACCAAGTGAGATTTTAAAAATAAATCAACAAGACGTCACTCACATAGCAGACTTTCTTTACAACTTTGATAGTGTCCAAGAGGAAGGAGATAGCAGTACAGATAAACCGGCCAAATTCAATTTGGAGAGATTAGGCCAATATCTTCAAGACCAAGAGTTATCAATCCTGCCCGATGATGAAGACAATCCTTGGCATAAATTCCTCAAAGATAATTCCTGCTTGCTCAAGGATAACGAAACAATATTTTCAATGACTGAATTTAGAAAATACTCTCTAGTTATGCAGCAAAAGTATCTCAAAGATGCCGTGGACAGAGTATTCAATGTGTCACAGAAAGATATCGGAATATATTTCTCTGTTCTACATAACATACGTTGTTATGAAGACCAATTAAGTGGGAAAATTGCTGAAAACTTAAGAATCTCGCAAACGTTTGAAGTGAGTGAAAAAAGGTTTATGATGGCATTCATGGATACTGCACGTGGAAGAGAAGGAATTTATTTCATGTCAGTGGATTTAAAAGGTAACTCGTGCTCCGCAAAGGCTATGAAATATCATATCTCATCAAATCTAGTGCAGGAAAGCACTGAAGAGGTGGAAGATGGCCAGATCACTGTTTTAGACCTGCAGTTTTATTCTTCTGAATATCTATCAGTTCTAGCAAAACACCCATATGACAATGATAATACATTATTCATACAAGTGCCACTACAAATTTTGAATGATAATGCTAAAGAATTCAATATCAAATCTAAATCATACTTATTTTGTGATAAATTATCAATAAAAGACATCTCACCACTGTTGGAGCCTAATGTATTCAAAGTTTTGGAGAAAATGGATGGCTCCCGTATTGCTGTTTCAGGAGGTCGTAAAGTAGCCATTGTCTTAGCAAAAAGTGGGAGAAAAGTGAGAGTTTTCGAAATGGAAATAGATGGTGACGACGATGATGATGATGAAGAAACACTTGATACCACACCTCTGTCTCTCGTAACTACTGACCTTGAGATGCCTGATAAAGAAAATGACACTTTAGAAGATGTTATATTTGAGTGATTGATTTTTTTTGTATTAAATACACTGTATAACTTTTCTTTAATTTATTAAAAAAACTGTTTGTTAAAAATCTATACCTATGCCACTGATTTACTAAAAAATACCCTTAAAAATGTATTTACAAAATGTACATCACTATATGTACTAAAAAAGAATAACATATACATATCAGTAATTCATCTATTTAAATGAGACTCCTCCCAGGTGACTTAATTTGGATATTTTCAAATACAGAATTGAAGTCTGTGTCCAAGCCCTGATTATCTATTCCATATAACAGTTGTTCAGATGATAGATTTCTGGGGCTGGGGCTTGCAACTGGTTGAGGCTGACTGATGGACGTTGTGGTGGGATTGTATATATCATCTGTGTCCGCATCTGCATCCTCATCATCATCCACTGAAAAGCAAATTGCACTTTAAATATTTAAAGAATCAAGGCTTTAGTAACACCGCTAGTAACTATATGGAAGGTAATGTTTTTGAGCTAAAACCCACATTTTGTGTTGTTATTAAATTTATGTATGTATTTACAAAAAAGTATACAAGTAACCGTTGTCTGGTTCCCATGACACAAGCTATGCTTAGCTTACTTTGGGGCTAGAAGGCACAGTGTGAAATAAATAAAAGGAATAACATCTCTGTTTGAAACAAATATTCTCATTCTTAAAAGGCAAATAAGTATTGAGTTACCTTGCACAACTCCTCTTCCATCATATCGTCTCCATTCTTTTCTCAAGCGGTAATAGAGTACAGCACAGCCAATTATTACAATTATTGATACTATGATAGATACAAGTTTGATGACATCAATTGCTGTGAAGGTGGACCCTTTAACCAACATCTCCACTTCTCCCACTGCAAAACCAGTGCCGTCCAACTTCTTAGACACACATTTGTAGAATCCAGATTCATCAGGAGATACATTCTATAAAAAATACAAAAAGAAAAGCCTTTATTTCAGACAGACCCTACAGTAATAAAGTGCAGTGTATTTGAGTTTCAAGTTCATTAATTATTTTTAACCCCGTGATGAAAAAAAGGGGTTTTATGTTTGTAGTCTATTTATGGGTTTGTCTATGGCATCATAGCTCCAGAACGGATGAACCAATTTTGATTAAGCTTTTTTTTAAAGGTGTCATAAGATATGTTTCAAGAAATCTGCTCAGCCATTTGAAGACCAACACCTCTTTTCTAGTTGAAGAATGGATATAAAGTTCCAAAGGTGTGATCGTTTCATATTTTTCTCCTTTTTTAGAGGATATTGGTCAGGGGTTTCTTTAAATATTTTGTGACTTTTTGTTTTATGATAACTTGCTTTTGTGAATACTGCCTTAAAAACAATAATAACAGGTAACATTACTCACGTCAATGTGGAGCTTCCCTGATAACACCTCATACTTATATTTCCGTTCATCATATTCATTTCCTGGACCTATCACTTTATTCTGGTCAAACAGCCAAAACATGAAGTTGTGGTCAAAGTCATTGCTATGGCAGTTCAGAACTGCCTTACTACCGGCTGGCACCTCTTTTACCACAAGACTTTTCAACTGAGCACTATCCATCATACCTAATTTACAAGGCCTTTGATGGAATAGTTATGTCACCAAAGCCACTGACGTACTGTAGATATGACAAGTGCAAATATTCTGGTAATGAATCTGTGCCAAGTTTAAATTTATCACAGGTCACATGTTCACATTGCTCTCAGAGTTTATTATAGTTCATTACACCAACAATTGTGTGACAATAACTTTCTAATATCTACTACTCCCACTCGAGTGTTTTATGAGGTGCATGAAAACCTCTACACAGAGGACGGGCAAGAGCATCCAAATCGGCGTCATCACGACGAATATCGGCAAATTGAGTTTGTATTCCAGTTTCACGCAGATTATAATTTGGGCTCCCATTTTCAGCCCGATTGCAGCGATGTACCATAAATTTTTGTTAATCGTTCCTCTGAACCTTTCGATCCCATTTCTGCAGTGAGAGACCATATGAAATAACACATATATCAGTAAAATACTATCGTAAACCCACATTGGGATGAATACAATGAACCAGTTCCAATGAGTTCTTGATTCTAATCTCAGACATAGAAGTATTAGAAACACCAAAAAGATAAACCACGTGAATAGAGCTCTATGCAAGATAGCCATTATTGATGTTTTCTTTTATTTATTCTATTTCTGAGTATTTTCTTTTAACCACTTTCAATTTCGCCTGTGAGGTGAAATCCCTAGGAGGGAGGGATGACAATCGGCAATGGCTGACTTTGATTGATTGTACTTTTGATTACATGACAACATAAATTTGTCAGAGACGTTGCCATGTCAAGTTATTAAAAAAAGTATAATTTATTAAACTTTTTGAGTAATCTGAGCCACTTTTTCTTGAGTTGTCTTGGCATCCCTGACAGTTTGACACTGACACTGATGTGATGTGATTGATAACTTTTATTTGATAGTAGGGGCTTGATCTGTCTGTGTTGATACTCATGACTCTGTTTTCTATATTTTTTGAATAAATTTGCGATTTTCTGTTATTATAAAATAATAGAGAAAGTTTCCACTATTGAACTCCCCTAAGTGTCTACTATGGCTTCACCCCTAGAGCAGTTTGTAAACAATGTCCGAACGATGTCGGCATCAGGCAAGCAATATTATTTTGCATATTATGTTGAAAACATTACTTTGTCTTAGCTATACCACTGTTACAAATATTCACAGGTACCTTTCGTGAGCTATGCGACACTATCAACAAGTCGGAAGAGGTTCTTCAACGGAACAGTGCTCATCTAAACACTGTTTTGGAGACCCTCGATGTCCAGCAACACTCATTGGGGGTGCTGGCTGTTCTTGTAGCTAAATTCTCCTTACCACCGGTATAGCCATCTTCCATATACAGATGAGATGAGATCCTTTAAACACATATGAGATAGAAGGTATATGTCATCTATTAAGCATGGGAAATAAAAAGTGAATTGTTGTTTACAGGGTACAGGAGATGCTGATAAATCAACGATGTTCCAACAAATACAAGATTTCATAAATAACTGCAATGGTGAACAAGTGCGGCTCTTACCTGATTTGTGTAATTATTTAATATTGATATCTCTTTATTCATTCACAAGGCTTTGGTATGTATAGCATAAAATATATTCATGTACAATTTATTTTTTACATCTCTTAGATGCTGATCTATGCCATCTCCTAACCAACCATTTGGTTGAGCTCAAGCAGCCAATTAGAGGGATAGAAATCCTAAAGAAAGCCATTAGAAAGATCCAACTGTTTGACTCCCAGCTGACGTCCATACATGCAGATCTGTGCCAACTTTGCCTCCTCTCCAAGTGCATGAAGCCGGCCATTGAGTTTTTGGACACAGATGTCACTGGCATAGGTTCAGAGGTATGAAAATTTCAATCTTAAATTGTTTTGAAATATAAGAGAAGAATAGTATTGGAATTGTATAAGTAGAGGTATATATTGTAGTGTAATAGTATTGGATTTGGAAAAGTATGCCAATGACTTAGAAATAGTAATAATGTAATGGTATATTAGTAGTAAATAATTTGAGAGTTCTGAGATTAAAACAGTTTTCCATGCACTAGGGTTCCTTGTTACCACAGTATGATATATGAAATAGATAAAGTTTCAAAAATATCCTTACACATGAGAACAAACTAAGCTGGAATTGGTAATTTTACATTTGCACAAAATTAAACAAATTTTAGGTTAATGTGTCTCTTTTTCTATCTACTTCATGAAAAGATTAATATTATCTTAATTTTAGTACAGTAAGTTACTAATAAATTTAATGAGATGCTTTCATTAGAAATTTTTAGAAAGGATAGTGGTTTGTTATCCTTTATAAAATTGTCTCCGGACAACAATTAAGTGATGTTCTTGCGTAAGGGTAGCCTAGTACATAAGTTTTCATTCAAAAAATCCAATCACAATAAATACTTTTTACAATTTGACCATGTACAAAATATTTTGGCAACTCATGTTTTTCTTGATTTATCTGTTTTGTGTGATTTTTTTTATGATATTATCTTGTGTTAATGATATTACCAAGTGTACAATTCTACAAATCCACATCTAGACTATTGCAAGATTGTTAGAAAAATTAAGATTTAAATATTGTAGAATCACATATGGGACTTACTATTTAAAGAAACCAAGCCCGCGTAAAAAATATTATAAAAGAGTACAATTGTATTGTAATTATTAATCTTTGATGATAATCATACAAAATACATTTCAGCTCGGCGGCATAAATGACTCGAAACACTTCTTGCTTTACTACTACTATGGGGGTATGATCTACACGGCGATGAAAAACTATGACAGGGCACTGTATTTCTTTGAAGTAGCTGTAACAGTCCCCGCTATGGTGGTGTCCCATATAATGTTGGAGGCCTATAAGAAATACATTCTAGTTTCATTCATCTTGCATGGAAAGGTGGGTGGCACGTATTTTTTTCATGACTGCAGTTTTCTATTGTTTAATTTATGCATCTCAGAATTGTTCGTGTTTCTGAGATAGTACTTACTTGTTCTACTTAGTCATCAAGATATTTGATCTGGGCTTTCAGCTTCATTTAGGATACATTTTGAAATCAGAATCAAACGAATGTTATAACGGCGTAATTATTAAATTTAAATATGAAATAAGAGATCTAATAAATTACACCTTTACTTATAAATAATGCTGTTTAAATTCACCGTTGTGAGAACGTAAAATAGCACATACATTTTTAAAGTAAAAAGCTCATGTCTTGATATGAAGTTTGAATGTTCTCAGATTCTACCGATGCCCAAGTACACATCTCAAGTGGTGTGCAGATTTTTGAAGCCGCTATCCGTGGCGTACCACGAACTGGGCACCACTCAACACGCGGCCACCAAACATCGCGAGACATTTGTGAGGGACAAGAATATGGGATTGGTCAATCAGGTATTATGTTTATGCTAGCTAGTGGGCTAAGTCAATGTTTAACTTAACAATAAGTTAAGGTAACAGTAAGGTACAATACTTATGTACTTCGTTTTTATTAATAGAACTAATTAACAAATCTGACAGACAGCCATATTTTGTCTCCCTTTACAGCTTTGATGTTTAAATTGGTCTTACCACTACATATACTTTGAGTACTACTATCATAGTGAATTCGCATTTTTATTACCAGTTAACGTTCATTTAACTAACTTTTCAACAATACCAAGCTTTAGTTAGTAAAGTTTTGTGATCTCGTTACTTTTAAAGCTTTAAACTTTAACCAAAATTTTCTATCTAAACTGTGATTTATACATTATCCCCGATTTCTGTTTGTGGGTTCGCTTTTGACCTTTTGGGTTTTGTTTTACATATCAAATAGATCCTATAAATTTCAAGAGAATATTTCACCGTAGATTGCTTGGAATTTGTACTCAAGTCAAAGTCAGAAAATTAATTTCCATTCATTAAGAAATGGCTTGGAAGCGAAATCGTTGTATTCAAAATATGAGGTTACGCGTATTTATTGCTGAGTTTTACGCCTGTTTAGACCTTTTTTATTTCAAGCCACAGAAATAAAAGTATATTCATAACCGACCTCAGAAATAAGAGGAGTTATAAATTCGGTAGTATTTTATGTTTCTTACCACATCTCCGTCATTTGTAAACCGATATGGAAAATACATTTTTTATTTGGGAGAATATACTTTCAGATTGGTTCCATACAAATTTCATCGCAATAAGTTCAGTAGTTAGGTTAACTGGAAAAAATGGAATCATTCTCGTTCATTGGCGATAAAGTCGGTTTTTAGTTTTGCAGCGCAAAGTATATAATTGACTGTATTTTCAGGTTCTAAGCTCAATGTACAAGAAGAACATCCAGAGGTTGACGAAAACCTTTCTGACTCTGTCGCTGACTGACGTCGCTTTTCGCGTCAACCTATTGGGGCCGGCGCAGGCGGAGGCGTATATACTAAGCATGGTACGGAACTGAATATATATCTATTACTTACAGCATTTTATCCCTCCTTGTCCCTCCGCCACGTCTGTCTCTCTCAACGCGACAGGTGCCACAGAAAACCAGCGCTGCAGCAGCCACACCGCTGATACAGCACATGCTGTGTGGTGGCCTTTTTTTGCTGTTACAAGCCACATTTTCTTTTATTTTACCTAATTTTATTTCGAATGTAACACAAAATAGGTAAATATTTTTCTTTATTTCTTTCGATAAACTCTAAAACTAACTCAAAGTCAGAAGACTTTATATCTAAAGAATTCATAAAGAAATTGCTTGAAAACGTCAATCATATTCAAATCATAAGGTCACCGTACTTATCGCTAAGTTTGACGCCTGTTCAATCTCTATCCGACTCTCCATGGGGAAGAAGGAGGACTACTCAACGTATTTCCGTATGTTTTTCACCAATGGACGGTGTGATTTATTAGGTAGATTTATAATCTATACAAATAAATAAAATTCGAGTGTCTGTTTGTAATATTAAAATAACCGCTTTTTACTAAGTGCATATGGATGTATACACGGTACATATACCAAAACAACATTTTTTGAAATTTTTGTCTGTCTGTCTGTTTGTTCCGGCTAATCTCTGAAATGGATGGACCGATTTTGACGGGACTTTCACTGGCAGATAGCTGATGTAACAAGGAGTAACATAAGCTACTTTTCCGAGGGGTTAAATAGGGGTGCGTGATAAAAACTAATTCCACGCGGACGAAGTCGCGGGCAACAGCTAGTTAATAAATAAATCGGCGCTGCGTGTGTCACTAAATGTCCACCAATAGTTAATTTTTATTATTTATATTTTTCATAGATAGAAGAGGGCGAGATCTACGCAATGATCAACCAGAAAGATGGGATGGTGGTGTTTTTGGACAGTCCCGAGAAATACGCGTCGCCCGAGACGCTGTGCGTGCTCGAGCAGCACATGGCGGCGTGCACCAAGCTGCACCAGTACATACAGGAGATGGACGAGCAGATACAAGTCAACCCGCAGGTACTACTGATGCTAGTAAATACGCGTCGCCCGAGACGCTGTGCGTGCTCGAGCAGCACATGGCGGCGTGCACCAAGCTGCACCAGTACATACAGGAGATGGACGAGCAGATACAAGTCAACCCGCAGGTACTAGTGATGCTAGTAAATACGCGTCGCCCGAGACGCTGTGCGTGCTCGAGCAGCACATGGCGGCGTGCACCAAGCTGCACCAGTACATACAGGAGATGGACGAGCAGATACAAGTCAACCCGCAGGTACTACTGATGCTAGTAAATACGCGTCGCCCGAGACGCTGTGCGTGCTCGAGCAGCACATGGCGGCGTGCACCAAGCTGCACCAGTACATACAGGAGATGGACGAGCAGATACAAGTCAACCCGCAGGTACTACTGATGCTAGTAAATACGCGTCGCCCGAGACGCTGTGCGTGCTCGAGCAGCACATGGCGGCGTGCACCAAGCTGCACCAGTACATACAGGAGATGGACGAGCAGATACAAGTCAACCCGCAGGTACTACTGATGCTAGTAAATACGCGTCGCCCGAGACGCTGTGCGTGCTCGAGCAGCACATGGCGGCGTGCACCAAGCTGCACCAGTACATACAGGAGATGGACGAGCAGATACAAGTCAACCCGCAGGTACTACTGATGCTAGTAAATACGCGTCGCCCGAGACGCTGTGCGTGCTCGAGCAGCACATGGCGGCGTGCACCAAGCTGCACCAGTACATACAGGAGATGGACGAGCAGATACAAGTCAACCCGCAGGTACTACTGATGCTAGTAAATACGCGTCGCCCGAGACGCTGTGCGTGCTCGAGCAGCACATGGCGGCGTGCACCAAGCTGCACCAGTACATACAGGAGATGGACGAGCAGATACAAGTCAACCCGCAGGTACTACTGATGCTAGTAAATACGCGTCACCCGAGACGCTGTGCGTGCTCGAGCAGCACATGGCGGCGTGCACCAAGCTGCACCAGTACATACAGGAGATGGACGAGCAGATACAAGTCAACCCGCAGGTACTACTGATGCTAGTAAATACGCGTCGCCCGAGACGCTGTGCGTGCTCGAGCAGCACATGGCGGCGTGCACCAAGCTGCACCAGTACATACAGGAGATGGACGAGCAGATACAAGTCAACCCGCAGGTACTAGTGATGCTAGTAAATACGCGTCGCCCGAGACGCTGTGCGTGCTCGAGCAGCACATGGCGGCGTGCACCAAGCTGCACCAGTACATACAGGAGATGGACGAGCAGATACAAGTCAACCCGCAGGTACTACTGATGCTAGTAAATACGCGTCGCCCGAGACGCTGTGCGTGCTCGAGCAGCACATGGCGGCGTGCACCAAGCTGCACCAGTACATACAGGAGATGGACGAGCAGATACAAGTCAACCCGCAGGTACTACTGATGCTAGTAAATACGCGTCGCCCGAGACGCTGTGCGTGCTCGAGCAGCACATGGCGGCGTGCACTAAAGCCTATGTGTTAATCCAGGATATAGGCTATCCTGGTATCAAACTACATCCAAATCCGTTCAGCCGTTTGAGCGTGAAGAGAACAAACACACATGCATACAAACTTTCGCTTTTTTATATTATGTGAAGCGCTATAGCAGCTGACTAATCAAAATATATTTGTTTCAGTATGTGAAAAAAGCAGTTGGAAGCCATGAGGATGATATTCCCGCCACAACTCAGAACCCCAAAGCGTCCTATTCCATGTAATTATGGTCAACATCATTTATTAGCACATATTTAAGTGTCCCCTAGCACATCCGGGCCATACGTAAAGTACGAATAGTCAAAATATCTATTTACTTCACATATTCACATACTTGGATATGGCAAAGATTTGTGCACATTTATAAATGAGCACGTAACGTGAAAAACTAGGGATTCTTATGGGCCATTACATAAACATAGATAATGTCGAATTAAAGTAGGTACTCATTGACTACCCCTAACCGACCAACCCTTGGGAAGGAGCAGGCAGAAAGCCCACAGAGTATTTTATTCCCGCGGGCATTTACGTCTGTATGAAATTGGATTTCTTTCCTAAGCGATTAAATTTCTACAGTATGCTTTTAAGTTTTCTTTTAATAAAGGTTTTTATTGTACATATTTTAGTCAATCTGCTAGCTATGCTTAGCTTACTTTGGGACTGGATGGCGCTGTATGAAATGTCTACCAATATTTATTTATATAAAACGTGCCTCATAGTTGGCTTTGGCTCCACTAACGCCTTCTAAAGGACCGGGCTACCGACCCGAGATAACAAAATAATGTGCGAAATAATAATAATAATTTTATTTCAGTTAATAATCGTAAGGGTAAGAGTAGAATTATTATCAATAATAATAATAATATTTGTGGACATTTCACACAGCGCCATCTAGCCCCAGAGTAAGCCAATCATAGCTTGTATCATGGGAACCAGACAACTGGTTTAATACTTATATATTTTTGAATACAATACTTATTATTATTATTATTATCATTTTTATTTCAGATTAAATCCATAAAAATAAATACACATGTCAAAAACAATACAAATAAATATATTGTACATTAGAATTGTTGAATAAAATGCGCTAATTTCCCAACAAAACAAAACTTTATTGACCCAAATGAACAATTTAATTAAATGCCTCGTGTACGGACTCTGTGAACACGGTCATGCTGTGCACTGGTGTCTGCGGCGTGATCCCGTGACCGAGGTTCGCTATGTATCTTGTTTTGCCGAATTTTCTCACCATGTCTATGGTTAGCGTTTTCAGTTCTTCCTGTAAGTTAAATTTCATTTAGGGATACGGTAGCCATTTCTGTGACGGTGACTTAGAGATTGGGAAGACCAATATAAAATAATATAATTATTACAATATATATATAGTAATAATATATATAGTAGTAAAATATTGTAATAATACTGTAATAAGTTTTTTATACGCTATATATACAGGTTGTCCGGTAATGAATGGATAACCTTGAAATGGGTCTTACTAGAACTATTGGGCATTCGGAAAAAAAATATCAAATAAAAAAAAACAAGTAGTATAAAAAAAACAAACAAAACAAAACAAAAAAAAACAAAACATCGATATTATTTAAAAAATACATATTTTTGATACTACTTTTTTTTTTTTTTATGATAATTTTTCCGAATACCCAATAGTTCTACTAAGACCCATTTCAAGGTTATCCATTCATTACCGGACACCCTGTATAACAAATCAAAATAAAATATTTCCCTTTACAACTGTAATCAGTATAATAATTACTCAAAAAGTGATATTGAGTTACGAATTGTTGGCAACTGATATTTCGTGAATGTCAAGATGGTGGCGCCGAATCCTGTACCTACGTACTAAAATATTGTTTTAATTTCCTTCCATTTGTGATAATTTTAGTAAAACATTTGATACCTCTATAGGTTAGAAAATATTCAGCAAAGTAGTGGCGCCGCCAATAGCCGTACCAAACTTATTTATGTGAAAAAGTTGAGGGCCCACCTAATGTTAAGTACTAACAACAAAGAAATAAGACTGTCCCCTACTAAAATATGAAGACCCGAAGTGAAAGACGTAAAGTTGGAAAGTGTCGGTGGCAGTACTTCTCCGCTCACATGGCACAAGTCACCTAAGAAAATATCGTTTTACTAAAGGTTAAAAATGGTAGGAAGAAAATAAACTTAAGAAAATGTTCAAAAGAATTGGCTTTGCTATTTTGAGGTTCACGATATTCGATTGTTGCAGGCGTTATGATCTTTGAACTTGTAAAATCACGTAATGCTCACATAACGTGAATACTCACATTTGGTTTGTACAAATCCTGTGGATCCAAATTCCCCTGTAACGTGATATTGTCACCTACTGCTTTCCTGGCGTCGGTTGGGTCTACTGTCCAATCTAAACCTATAGTCTCATACCCTAACTGGGCTTGAGCATCCAACGAATGGCCACCGCCTTTTGCGAACACTGTCTGCAAAAATATGTGAAATGCATTTACTTACGATCATTTATCACCAGTCATCAGGACAGCTCAACGGTATATAAAACATTATTGTAACAGCGTTATGCGTTATAAAAGTAAAAGTAAAATACACTCCAGACATGTAAAAAAAATTTCGCTCATTTTAAAAATCATGCTACAGATTGAAAACTCGCTAATACTACAACTTTATAAATACAAATGAATACATGTTTTTTTCAATAGAACTACAAAAATATCATTTTGGTACCTATCATAGTCATCAAAAATATTAAATATGCTATAATGAGGGTAGTAAAGGTAAGGTAGGTAAAAAATATTAGACCGCAAACTTCCATCATATCTCGTATTATTTTATTTTGTAGATTAAGTAACCAAGTATGGTCATTAGTTAAAGCAGGCATTGATCTTGAAGCGACACTTACCATTGGAACTTGGTCTAAAGATTTCTCAGTTAGTTTTGTCTTCACTCCACTTCTTATATCCCTGAGATACGGTATGCAAAAGTCCAGAAATTGTTCTTTTGTTAAATGATCGGCGCTCGATTCAAACACTTGAAGTAACTGTGCACCAGATTCCACCTGAAATCAATAAATAATAAGAATGCAACAAAATGTAATTCGTTACTAACACTTTTTTATGGACACAGCTGGTTGTTCAACTAATGTTATGCAGTATACTCTGCTGATTATAGTATAACTCTCATCCCCTACCCTTGAGAAAGACAAGAGTAGTAACCTAATTTCAGTGGCATCCACACTCCCCTCCCTCTTACCTGGAACGCAGTATAACTGATTAGTTTTTTTTATTTGGAAGACACTCTTTCTCTTTCAGATTGGTCCTACAGAAATTTCATCAAAATCGTTTCAGTAATTCTGTTTTAAATCAAAATATATCATTCAAGTAAGAGATAATGATGAATCATTCTCGTTCATTGCCAATGAAGTGATTTTTCCGTTTTACTGTGCAAAGTAAATTATGTACATAAATATCATGCATGAAAGAGTTGATCTATGCAGTAAATAGTACTGCATACATACCTGCATAACCAAATAATCAATGATCACTCCCGTCAACAACTTCAAAAGCCTGTGCACGTCTTTGGTGTGCCTCTCCAACCAGTCTTTAGTTTTGGACATTGTCTTGCTGCCGCCACCTTCAATCATGTAGCCCATTAGTGTGAACTGAAAATAAAGACATACAGTATCATCATCTATCTGCTTATAGATATAACACTTTTTAATGGAGTGTTTCTGGAGTTGTCTATTGAGAGGCAACCTGCTGTCTGTTATGAATGTTGACAATTAAAAATTGATTATAAAATTAATTAATAATTAATTGGGCCTGTATCAGAGTATGTTAGCCTCACAGACTTCTGATGCAGCCATCATATTTATTCTGTGGCTCGTTGTTAATATGTATTGTATATTTAAGAAAAATACTGATATAAGTATTATATCACTTAATACATGTAAGCTATGTAGTATGAACGTAACATATCAGTTGTCTGTTTCCCATTATGCAAGCTACGCTTAGCTTACTTTGGGGGTAGATGGGATGTGTGAAATGTTCACCAATATTTATTTATTTGTAAGCTCTATAATTTATAACTTACAGGAGCACCAGTGAATCCTATTAGTGGAACTTTGCCTTCTATCCTATGCCTCGTCAGTGTGATGGCATCACCTACATATGACAACCTGGATACTGCTCCATCTACTTGAAGCTGATCTATTTCTGACGGATCTTCCATTGGCTTCGGAAACACGGGGCCCTGTGAAGAGATATATAATCTAATATTATGAAACATGTTTGTGAAATAAATGTAATATACATGTAATAATGTGTAATATATGAAAAAAGCATATATAAGTATACTATCCATTATCTAGTTCCCATAGTACAAACTATGCTTGATTTGGGAATAGATGATGAGTCCAATATTTATTATTATACATTTGTACAATTCAAGTAACTAATAAATTCTTGATAATAAAAATGCTGAACTGCTATAATCTCATTCTCTACAAGATTTTTTTGCTTAGAATGGTACAGATAAAGTTCTGTAGATATGAGTTCATAAGGTTACCTCTGAAAAAAGATATAAATAGTGAAAAAAAAGTTGAAAAATCTGCTACTTATCAGAATGGATGCCTATTGATATTCAAACACTTTGATAGTTCCACAACTGGGTTGACGGTCTCCCTATCTGCAAAGTGAGTTCCCCAGTGTGGGTCTAATTTTTTTAATGAGTTTGTTCCCTGGTCTCTTATGCTGTGATGTGTATGTCTCAGTGCTACCTGGGACATCCTAATCCTTAATATGTAGGTGTTCGAGGTTTTATTTTATGTTCTCACCTTTCCCGGGTGCATTTCCACAGTCATCCCGAGTGCTTGAGGTATAACGAGGATATCGCTGAATATTATTGATGCATCTAAGTGTTCAAATCTTCTCAGTGGTTGGAGCGTGACCTCACATGCTAGCTCTGGGGTCCGACAGACGGTAAAAAAGTCGTGTTTCGCTCTCACTTCTTGGAATTCCGGCAGATATCTGCCGGCTTGGCGCATCACCCAAACTGGCACTTGATCTACCTCTTTACCAAGAGCGGCACGCAACAGTCTGTCGTTTTTCAGGACGGGGAAGTTTTGCTTTAAATAATAATATGTATATAATTAATTATAATAATATGTTAGATTGTTGCAGTAGTTTAGAAATATTTTGCAATTGGAACTTACCTTAGTTTGAGCCATGTTTTGAGTGCAAAATAAATGCCTGAGCCTATTTAGAATTTGTTAATACTATGAAGCACAATGACAAACTTTTATTTCATAAGACTGAAGCCGGTTGACCGCAGTCCGCAGCAGTAGGTACAAAAAATCATGACACATGTCATTCATCTGTCAAATAATCTGAAGTCAATGTCATTGTGTATCAAATAATGTAAAGTCAATGTCACTATATGTCAATAATTGGAAGTCATTGTGAGTCAAATAATTAACTCGGACACTGGCAGAGTTTGTGTGGCTAAGACACGAAAGCCAAAGAAGAAGAACTGAACTGAACTGATTCAAATAATGCTAGTGAAGTCAATGCCATTTCTATTTGCAACTGCGGTAAGAAACAAATTTTAATGTAGTAACCTATCCAAATAGCGTCCACGGCGACATCTAACTATCTAACGCTTTGATGGAAACGTAAACGGGATTTCTCCGACCTACGGCTAGGCTGCTGGAGCGCCATCGAAATTGCGGGTTTTAATCCGCAGTCATTTTAACTTATATATTCCCTTCTATATGGCGTATTTCACTTAGACAATAACGCACAGATATATACTGGAGTGAAGTAGGCAGTGACTGTGCCTATTAACGTATATTTCAATTTTGCGGTATTATAACGGAGCCACATATTGGTATCATTGCGCTGCAGATTGCAGTTTGTGCTGAATTAAATGTTTTTATCTATCTATCTATCTATCAAATGTTATACAAGTATTTCACAAGTATTTGTTCGTTCTTACGATAGTGCAACCCACAAGGTGTAAGTTGCGCACTGAGGCTCTGTCTACCCTTTCGGGGTAAAAGCGTATTTATGTCAATATGGTATTTGTGTTTCTTATTGTTGCTTTCCTCTAAACCCTAAATGGATCATCTGAACACAGGGTTCTACACCAAACAGCGCAATAAGTTTTTTTATGAGATGAAGTTACGGAACGAGCAAACGGCCCACCTGGTTTTAAGTGGTAAACTTTGCCCATAAGAAGCAATACAACTTGGGTCCTCTCCTACTAAGGTAGAACAAGACCTAAGTCGCATCGTAGGCGTCCGTGTAAGTGGAAATGTTTCATGTGCGTGTAATTTAACCGAAACAGTAACGTTAGTGCATTACTGCTTGGCGGCTTAAATGGGTATGGTGGCAGCACTTCTCCGAAATAACTTTAGTGTAAGTTCTAGTGCTACTTGAATGCCTTGCATTGCTACTACAATGCGTTGCAGAGACGTAGATACTACGGACTTGTAAAATCTCTTGCAACCTAATCCACGATGATTCCACCAACGGCTCAATTAAGCACGCAGCTGTGATTATTGAATAATAAATACCTTATAACATAGTCGCAAACTAACACATACGTCGAGCCTGTGTTTACCCTCTATGTAAATTACTTACGTTCTCATTTTTCCCTTTTAGTTTGCAAGTTTCATCTACCTGCTCTGCACCTCTATCAAAACATAAAAAACACAAATGAGAGGGTTTACGATAACACCACGCTTTTTGTCAAGCGACCTTTCACAATATGCATTTTTTTGTCATATAAACCTTTATCCCGCTTTCGTATAAACTTTATTCGCCTCAAAAAAAGTGACGCTTGAAAGTTAGCAAAAAACTATCGAGGAATTTTGTAAGGATTCAAGTGGATTTTATTGTAACGAAGTATGCTGTGTTTAGGATTATATTTCGTAAATTATTTAGAAATATTAACTTATATGACTGGAATAATGTATAGTCTATAGAGTAACATCAAATTCATATCATACATTCATAAATTAATAAGACTTTCATGGATTTTATTTTTGAAAAGCTCTAAAAAAATGCTGTAATTGGGATTTCTAATGTTCCAGTTATTTCTAGGTATATATTTTTCGTAAGCCATAGGTTAGAAGACTTTTTTTTCTATAATTTTTTTGTTTCAATCTTATCTATTACATGCAATTGTAACTGCAACTGTCTGCCAAGCTGGCTAAAGAGATCTTGCAGTGTAGTAGGTAAACGTTTGCTAACGAGATCTATTAACATTCTGTGGAATGTTTCAATCTCCTCAAGCCTGCCCACTGAGGACAAAATACCTACGCACTATTGTACGGAGTATAGGAAAATATGAATATTTAATTAATAGCCAGTATCTTTTATTGTTATAGGTAGATACCTATTATATCTCTTTTTCAATAAAATAAGTATCGGATCAAGCTTTTATAATTGCATTTGTGGAACTGTTAATTTTTTCATGCTATTTTAATGGTAAGCCCCTTCGCTTTAGAAGCAGAAGTTGAAAAATGTGGGAATCAAACTTTTTTTCTTGGCAAAAAACAAAAGAAATAACAAAAGATTACACGCAATTATTTGAGAGTCCCGTTATAAACAAAAAATGGTTGAAAAAGTTAATGGCTCGCGTATCTCTGCGATTTCTTTCTATTCGTTCTTTTTTTTTTGCAATTAAGTAAGCAGTTATCAAGTTCGGTGAGCGCAGTGGGGTGGTAGCAAAATGGGATTCTTGTTGGGATGGGCCTTATCGTCGTGAAGTTGATAAATTTAAGATTTGTGTGTAAATTTTGTCAGACAGTTGCAGAATATTGATTCAAGTTTATAATCTCAGTGCATTTTTCATTCATAAAAAATGTCAATATAATCCGCGAAATAAATTGAAGAGGTACAGCCCCAAAATTATAATTAGGTACATTTTATAGCTCTTTCTATTTGGGCGAGGCTCATGGAATGAACCTCGCTTCAGTCGTACACCGTTTCACACTTCAGTTCGAGTTTCTGCACGGTTCGCTACTCATTACTGTCTACATAGCCACAGCCGCGTAACTGCAACTATACGAGTAAAGTAGACTAAATAGAGTGTTTATTGGCATAGATGATGCCTCTGCGAATATATTCGCATGCGCCACAGTACGGAAAACTTCAACGCGTTACGATGCGCATCGTACACACAAAAAAGAAAGATATACACCGTAACACAATACGAAGAATGTCTATGCGAAATGCGAATGTTTCACTGGGTTGTAATTGTATCTTGTTGCATAGTTGTATGATTCGTTCGGAAATGGTGTAACAGTTACATGTAACCAATCAATTTACATGAAAACAAATGCAACTATTGCAATTGAAACTATAGTTTGGTGTCTGAGTCTCCGTAGCGAAGAATATGAACATCACATTATTTTCATACAACAGCAAACTCCTTTGTTTTGGTGTTGCCCTATTCGCTCACTTATTAAGGGGTTATATTATTGCATACTATAAGATACAAGCTGGACTCATGCTGAATCACCTGTTATATGAAAATAGCTGAAGGCGTGTCATTGATTTGATACATACGAAACATGTAGGTACGCGTCGTTTGAAGTGACACAAAAAATGTAACATAGTTATCTGTTCCCATAATTTTCCCGCGACGTGAACACGAGTAGGTAAGGTGCAAGCGAAGCGACATGCGACAGTGGCAATAGCGAACAATTGCCACTAATGCAGGCTCAATTTATTTACGAGGCAGTTGCTAGCTAGGGGCGCAAAGGAACAGACTCCGCGTACACTGTGGAGTAGTCCTTTTTAATTTTATTTAATGATGGTCCAAAGAGTGTTCTATTCGGCGCCAATCCACCGATTTTCGGTGCGGTTTTTGTATCTGTAGATCGATGACGAATACACCCTTAGTAAATAACTAATTGAATATTGGTGGAATTTTCACAAAGCGCCATCTAGCATCAAAGTAGCTAAGCATAGGTTATACCACAAACCACATGCATCTTGCTAACTCTCATTGCGAAATGTATTAATTTTACAGCTATTAACAGTATAAATTAATTTAGGTATATTACGACTCGACATTTTTATATGCCATACAATGCTGTTATAGTAATAATAATAAAGAAAACTTAATTAATACAATATTTATGTGTTGGAGACCTATTTTTGAGTATAAAATAATACCTGCGCTGAAAGGCCTCGCTCCAAACAAAACACTTATATATTAAGTTATACAATAGTGGAATAAATTAAAATATTACAAGACTATAGGTACTAAGTTATGCAACACAGTCTTTCTGGAAACCTCACAAACAGCTTAAATTATAGATCATAACGAGTAACTCGGTTCTCCGCGAAACTTTCCAGATCAGTGTTACGTCAAACGCGTGAGGTGCGCCGGCCTTAAAAAATAAGTTAAATAATCAGCCAAGTTAAATGCAAATTAACCTACACTCAGCCACGTACAGCGCGTGTAACTGCAAAATAGTAGTTATAGACGCGGAAAACTTCAGAATGACGTTAAATCAAGGAAGGGCTAAATCTATTCTTTAGTTGCAATTATGTACGAAGGTCCCGCATTTGTATGAGAATCGTAAACACACGAGGATTAGAGAACAATACATGATTATTAATACAAAATAATTAGCGAGATCAACGCCCTTTCGAAGGTTCAGATACGTACTAAATGTAAATAGGCGGAAGCTACGTGCGACTCCAAGGTTTTCCTTGTCCGCGCCGGAGGAGGACATTGACTCAAGCAGTGTAAACAGTTCCTTATCTCCACTGCAAGGCTCGCAGCTTTTATCTAACGATATGACGGAGACTTTCAAAGTTCAAGATACGATGCACTTTTGGTTGGGTTTTAAAGTTACAATGAACTACACGAGAGATTAGTTATTTTTTATAATTTTGTTTGTTTTCGATTACTGTAAGACTTTGATACAATGGTCTTTAGAATTGTCTTTGTTCTCGCTGGTAAAACTTCTGACATAACGCGGTAGGTTTTTTCAATTTGCTTCACTATTTCTGAAAATATGTATCTATATAGAAAAAAAAGAGCAACTCAATCACTGCCTCATCACAAAATCTCTGGAATTACAAAGCATGCAAGACTAAAATTTCTCAAGGCGATTTTTGAATTAGACGCGGATTAAGACTGGGTTTTGCAAATTTAGTCCTCAATCGGGGTTTTCACTAAGTACGAGAGTTGACCAAGTGCTTAATAATCGCAATAAATACCTACTGTCAAATAGCAATATCATAGTAACAGCACTGTATTACAAAATAAACATGAGAAAATAACAAAGAAGTAAGTAGGTCATAAGAAAAAATCCAGTCGCTTCTAAATAAAAAAACTGCTTTTTTAGTCAAAGGCTCTTAAGGTTTTATGTGAAGTGGAATTTCCATCAAGTTTGTGTTGGGTAGTACTGGCACCATACATAATTATGTAACGCCGAGCAGTATAGCAATTGCCAGCGAAATTATTAAGACTGCACATGAAACATTACACCTTCACTTCTCAGTTACGGGCGCAATACGATGAGGCTTGGGTCGTTCCATACTTAATTAAGAAAGGGCCTAATTCTTACTGTTTTGTTATGGGCAGTGATTACCGCTTAAAATTAGGTGGACCATCTGCTCGTTATGAGCATATGGCCTCGTTATCACACTTATTCAGGTCTTCTTCCATAAATTATAGATTTTCATCTACGCATAGTCAAATAGGTCAACAGTGCGAATCCCATAAAAAACAGTTCGTTAATTCAACTACTTCTATGCCAACGTATATTTTATGCGGAAGCACGGTCTTGGGGTCGGAGTTGCTACCAAGTTGACATATTTTGTGGCTGGTTTTTAAACAAAAAGTGTCCGTTTACAAGTGTTACACACATTGAACACATGTAAATATATTTTTTTGGATTTTTAACAGCATTAGTTTATCTATTAATTAGTACCTAGTATCTAAGCATAATATTTATAGCACTAATTAATGCCTTATTAGTCCTTACCTTTTCTGTGTATAAGGTGCGAATCATCCTTTTTATATTTTACTGCGCTGCAGTTATGTTTGTATTTTCCTACCTACCTACAGGTATATTTTCCAGACATTATCGAGAATATCATCAAGGGTTGAAATTGTAAGATAAGATTGATGCTAACATTATTCAACTCTTCCACAGTGTATCAAAACTGATGTTGTTCCAAAGTGCATGTCTAAACAGAATACAAATAATTACGGTGGACTTTACATGTCTTTCATGACATAATTCTAGTGAAAAACATACTTCTCTCGTCTTCAAACTATTGTTAATAACAAAAAAACCAGTACACATTTTTTTTATTTATTGTTTATTTATTTATCCACCAAAAAATACAAAACATTGTCTAATTAATAGTGTTTTTAAACGTATGTAGGGTTTGAGTTAACACTAAGTTCTCAATACGTTACATACAATCAAATTTGCGAGCATGAAAACGGAGAAAATCATAAATATTCATAAATACCAAACAATTAATCATAATAACTTCTAATAATAAATATTAATTATTATATAATATTATACGATGCTAAAATAGAGTCCATCGAAGTTTTCCACTTTGTATGTAGCCACATTTCGAAGCAAACGGCTAAATGTAGAGAAAATAAACGTAGTTGGCAATCATATCAGCGATTACGATCTCAAGGTGGGTGAACAGAACAGAAAACGCCGCGGATAGCAGTAATTTAGAAAGCGCTTTTTTACCACGGACAGCTGCCCACCACTCAAAATCACCTATCAAAATGTGCACCTCGGTGGGCAGTCCACTAATTGTTGATTCGCCAAGCAGTAATGCATTCGCGTTACTGTGTTCCGGTTCGAAGGTTGCCGGTGAAATTACAGATACATGAACATGAGACATTCCAAATGTGTCTTAAAGTACGGGCGTACACGATGTGTATTGGGTCTTGTTACTTAAGCAGGGGAGGACCCAAGTCACATTGTTTTTATAGACAGAGGCTACCATTTAACACCTGGTGGGCCATCTGCTCGTTCCGTAACTTTATCACATAAAACAAAAACTCAGCTTATGACGATAATGAATATTCTGACAGGAGATAAGTCGTAAATGATCTTTCCTCGGAATGGAAACTTCCAAATGCGATAGAGATAACTTTGAAGTAAGTTTAAAACAGGATTATTCCCTGGATAATTCTCAGTGGGAATAATCGAGTCAAATTATTTGGTCTTTTGTTATATTTTTCTCAAACACGCACCTTATTTTAACTTATTATAGGCACGAATATACGGGAGCCAAGAACGGCTATATTAAGGGTTACTCTCATAGGCCCAGACTAAATCTGTCTGTATCTGATGATGCAAATCTACGACGTAGATATAAAATGAGCAAACTGCTGTTATTTATTTATGCTGGAATTTCGAAATTTCGATAATCAAAATTGACAAATGTTTATTACAAGGTTCAGTGTAAAGTTCGAATAAATGGTCATAACGGAAAGGGCACTGAAATTATGCATTCATTAGATACTAACACGTAATATTTATCTACACATTATGAACGCATCCTCAAATTCGCATTTTTTTCTATGGAACTTTATTTAGGAACAAGACTTTTTTTATTACTTAAAAGGATTGCGTTTGACTACATATCACATGACGTTATGTGATTATCCAGCTGACATGGAATAAGGCCTGGATTGGGAATTGGCTTTCGAATTAGGCCACTAACATATCGTTAGGTGCTTGGCGGCAGATTCGAGAACTTCAGGCTAGTAGCTACTAGCCTGACAAATGCCCTACCACCACGCGGTTTCCTCACGATGTTTTCCCTTCACCAGAAGCTCGATAAAGTAACTAGGATTAGAACCCATGACCTACAGATAAAATACCCATTTGATTACTGCATATCACGGTGCAAACAACGTTTATAACACGGCGAAAATTACACCGATCTCAACCTCTGTTTTGATCAGGTATAAAGCACCAAATCATAGTTTTGTATGGCATGTCAAACCCTTCCATACTTCTTAAGTTACCATTAAGGAAGTGAAGTTTCATTATACCTAATGCACGTGCATTCAAACCAAGTGAAAATATTTCAAAGCGAAGCAAAAAAGCGTTCGCTATAGAGAACCAACACCACAATTATCTACAATTAAAAAAATAATTTTGGACATTTCACACAGCGCCATCTAGCCCCAAACTAAGCATAGCTTGTACTATGATAGATAGATAATTAATTGAATAATTAATTACATTTTTTGAAAAATATTAAACATATTCATGTGATGTTAGCATTCAGACACAGAAAAATCAATGTTAGTCACATAAATGATTGTCTTGGGTGAGAATCGAACCCACGACCTATAGCGCAGTAGGCAGAGTTACCAACTGAGCTGTAAGTCAAATCTAAATTAATTCCCATCATAGTTTTTATTTGCTCTTTCACTCGCTGTTTGTAACTGTTTGACCCACTCATTCATTCATCATTTAACCAGCCAGTATCTAAAGTAAAGTCCATTCAACGGGCTACTGATTTTGAATGAGCTGCTCAATTTATCAAGAGAGCCATCGACGAGGTTTCTCTGAGAGTGGTCATTGTTCGATGACCAACATTATTAAATCTTTCGTGACCATGATAAGTATATAATAATCGAATAATTATGGAGTAGTATCAAAATATATAAATAAACTGTCATATTAAGACATTTGATATATTTTTTATAGTTCGTGCATTAGGTACTATTACTAATCTTGTCACTAGATTCCAGAATCAGTGTCGGAAAGGATTAAAGTGCGCCTTAAAAAGGCTCCTTTCGTGTATGAATTGGCGCAAAACACTTGTGCTGCAGTCTTAACTAAAAGGCCGTTAAGCCCAAATTGTTGTTTTTAAGATATGTTCAGAGAACTCTTTTTAATTCCTTATAAATCCGTCACTTAACGACATAAATTTTTTTTATATCTCCGGAACTAATTATAATTTACAAACGTTTCTTAGACACAAAGAGAATCTTGACCTGTACGGCTTCCTATTAAAAAGTCAAAATTGACCTTTTGAGTGTTAATGGCTTTGTAGAGGTAGTTAAAGGACGGTAGTGTGGTCAGCATAGTATATAACATTAATACTCCAAAAATACTCCATTTTTCCAATATTTTCATGCAACAGTAATTTATTTCGCTGCAGAGTTCATTGTAGCTGCAGTGGGTAGTGGGTTCGCGTAGGCGGCGTGTGTACGCTTTTTTCTTATTTTGCCTCTCCACCCTCTATGTAAGAGTAGATTTCTGGCTTGTCTTGACTTTTTGTTCCCTCCTCGGTCGCAGGTAAATAACTTTTTCTTTTTATTCGCTACGGGAGGCTTTTTGCCTTTTGTGGCCCGAGATCAGATCCAATTGGAATCGTATTCGGGATTACATATTTATAATAATCAAATTTCAAACTATTTTAATACAAGCATCGTATGGGCATATAAACATATTTTAGTATAAAAATATGTTTTAGTTTTAAATATAGATCTATAAAAAGTTTAAGATGATGTTTGTCTTTTCATATATCATAAATTTCATTTCATTTCATTTCATTTCATTTCATTTCATATAGTTCCGTTTTGTTGTGTTACGAGTAAATATTTCTATTTCGCAGCCTGACTAGTCCTACTTAAATTCAAAATCACATTTGGAAATGCTCGAGTAAATCAATAAGCATAAAATAAATAAGACTAAATGGCTCGATAACGAACAAATGGGATATAACAAGGTGCATTGCCGCTTTTGTATCCAAATTGCAATGACAGCTCCGCTCTGAACACGTCACGGACCTCAATCTCTACCCATATCACGCAAATCAAATGATAGAAAAACAAACGAGTCATCTTCATAGTATACAGGGTGTGGCGTAATGAGTGGATAATAGGGTACCTGCGGGTAGGGGCCATTGTGGCGGTTCAGAAAAATATTTGTTATGCTCAGTAAAAGTGCCTCGGTTTTCGAGATATTCGACATTCGAAAACAAACGAAAGCAAGTAAAATTTTAGTGAAATCTTATTTTAAAAACATAACTGTGCTTGTGTTATAAAAATAATAGTTTCCATTCGATAGCACATCTATCCAAGAATACTTTCCAAAAAACAGATAGAAAAAAAAATTTCATTTGCAGTCTGGGCGCCAAAAATAGTGACGAAGGGTGAAATATTTCTTAAATTTCGAAAATGTCGAATATCTCGAAAACCGAGGCACTTTTACTGAGCATAACAAATATTTTTCTGAACCGCCACAATGGCCCCTACCCGCAGGTACCCTATTATCCACTCATTACGCCACACCCTGTATATATTTATTTTTATTGCATCAAAATTCCTGAGACGTCTACCTACGATTCACAAACAATCCCCGCTTGAGCTCACGACCGCCTAAAAAACTTCATAGTCAAATATCCTTTGGCTGCCGCGCCGCGGTCCGCGTAAACGCAACGCGTAGCCAGCGGGCACGCCGCACACAGGTTGATTATTGTACTATACGAAGCTAGCGACCCGCCCCGGCTTGGCACGGAGCATTAATTTACAAATTATATACACAACCTTTTTGGTTCATCGCTCTTTCTATAAGTGGAAACTGTATCAAAATCCTGCGTATTTTAGATGAAGCAAGCGAAGAAACATACAGAGGTAGTAGACTTTGTTTTATACTATTAAGACTTTAGATATACTTAAAATGTCAGAATATTTAGCAATTCTTTTAATGATGTTAAAACTAAACATTTTATTAATTACTTGAAATAATAGAGACACGAGATGAAAACCAACCTCCTACGACTTAAATAATTGCAAAAACAATTACCCCCATAAGCTTGGAAATGTCCCGGGATTGCTCGTGGTGGGCTGTCTGGCCATCTTCCAATATTGATCAGACGACTTTAGTACCGTTCGACATTGGATGGGTGACAGGGTAGGAAAACGCATTGGCATCCCCGAGGATGCGAATGTCAATAGGTGACGGTAACCACTTAGCATCAGGTGGACAGTCTGCTTGTTTGCCTATGATTACATAAAAAAAAAATGCAAACGCCGTCAATTTTTTTTTATATTTCAGAGTGTTATATTGAAACATTTTAAAATCCGGCAGTGTGAGCCGCTCCTAGGAATTTGGGTTCGGGGTGAATACCCTCGCGCCGGTATAAACTATTTTCAAGGTTAGTTCGTTGGAAGGGAGCGCTCGGAGGTGCAGGGCGAATTCGGCGCGGGGCGGGGGCGGGGGCGGGGGTGGGGGCCGCGGACGCGCCGAAATGCTGATAACTTCCCCCCTCTCCCCCTCACCCGCCCCCCTGCCCCGTCACCCCTCCCGTAGGAGTGACTCGACTGCACCCCCGTTGCACTGGTTTGTAAGTCAAGGCTCGGTGCTGTTTCAGAATTTGGGAGATGAGTTTTGTGCGCATTTTGTAGTATAAATGCAAATTGGGAGGGTTTTTATGTATTTCAACGGTTAATGTATTGGGATTTAAGGAAAGTATTAAATAGTTTTCGACGCATTATGGTGAAAGTCGTTAAATGCGATATCTGTCAGTAAGCTTTTATAAGTTACCAATGAATGCGAGACTTTTATCTTCGAATATTTACACAGAGTTAGTACCAAATTCTTGTGATTGAAAAATAAACTATACTTTCGAATTTTTACAAGTTTTATTAACTTGCAACGTTTTTATGTACTTATGTTTGTTTAGTTAAAAATTTGCAACTGTATTTTGAATCAGTTCTCGAAGCCTGAACAGGCTGAAATTTGGTGTTCGTGAATAAACATTTTGCTGCTGCCAGCGCCATCTGCAGACCACACAACTCCTCAATAGCTTCCAGAAGCCATTGTGTTTAAATTCGTCTTGAAAAGTACTGTAGCCTCAGTGTATCCAGGGATTGATTGTAAAAGCTTGTTTAGGAAAAAGATGTTTCAACAAAAAAATATTGTACTCAGATCAAAGTGTGAAAAGCAGATAGGATTTTTCACGGTGAACGTGTCAACCAACAATGTTTATGTACAAAACAGAGTTTTTACAAATCTTGGAAGCATCTTATTTGCCGAAACTGGACCTTCTAAGGAATTGGGGTGTAGCACCGACGTGCTAAATCGGTAGGCGTGCGAACGCAGCACCATCATGTACAATGTACATACAGATTTGCTAATTAATAATTATGTATGTTGCAACTTACAGGTTTCAAGGCGGATCGTTTGTGTTATAGCCATTTTAAGGAGTAGCAGTAGAACTTGTGCTAAGTTCGTCCGGAGAAGTACTGCCACCTCACCTGGTAATCTGCCGCCAAGTAGTGATGCACTTGTGTCGCTGTGTTCCGGTGGAAGGGAGTGGGTGCCGGTGAAATTGCAGGCGCATGAGACGTAACATCCTCGTCTCGGAGTGATGGACGCAACGCGATGCGACTTGATTAATCTCTTATTTGGTTGAGAGGACTTTAGTCGTATTGCCTTTGTCCATGGGCGGCGGTTACCACTTAACATCAGGTGGGCCGTCAGCTCATTCTATACCCTACATTACATAAAAAGGCGTCGAAAAAAAAGGGGTCAAATAACATTGACGCATGAATATTTTTTGTATATATTGACTAAATTGATATAAATTATATTTCTTGTATTAAAACTCTTGGTTGTACAGAGAAACAAGAAACTTGCACACCGCCAATGGGAATGCCATGCGGACCGCACAAGTTTTCCAAATGTATTTGTACAAAATAGTTGCGATCGGAATTCGGTATTTGGCCGCATTTGGAATAGCACCGCTCCGCTCCCCTTCGTGTAATTCGCTATTAGTCGTTTGCACTCGGCTTTTTACCTTAATGAGCTCCCCCTGTCGGCTCTGCGACGCGAACACGCGAACTGATACGCATTTTTGTGCACCCCGATTGTAACAACACAAGAACGATTCATTCTGCCGAAACAACAATAAAATATAAATAAATATTGGTGGACTTTTTACACAGCGACATCTAGCCCCAAAGTAAGCTAAGCATAGCTTGTATCATGGACAGACAACTGAAATAATATTTATATCCCTTTTTTTTTGTAAATACATATAATACATATTGCCACCTAGACACAGAACATACATTCGTCATACAAATGTTTGTCCCAAACTGAACCCACGACCTATAGCGTAGAAGGCAGGGTTACTACCAACTGAGCTGTGAGGCCAGTCGACATTGGTAGATATTTCACACAGCGTCACCTGACCCTAAACTAATCATAGCTTGTACTATGGGAAACAGATGACTGTTAGAACACTTATATCGTTTTTGTAAACACATTATCAACACCCAGACACAGAACAAACATCTATGTTCGTCACACAAGTGTTTTCCTGGGTGGGTATCGAACCCACGACTTACAGCGCAGAAGGCAGAGTTACTACCAACTGAGCTGTGAGGCCACCAAATATATTTCAAGCTATAGTTTCAAGAATCTATTTGTGTAAAAATGGATGGTGAAATATGCAGTCAATATAATGATAAATAATAAAATTTTGGTGGACATTTCGATCGACATGATAATAAGCACATAATTTTAAGTTTTTTTTCATGAAGAAGGTTTTTCGCTATCCATATTATCTGAGGCAGAACAACTTGATTAAGAACAGTATAAATTTAAAATATATTATAATTTCCAACTTAAATTATTAGAGTGACTTGCGCAATGTAGTCCTACTTGGGTCTTCCCGTACATTAGAAAAGCAAGACCTAAAATGCATGCTGTAGTTATGTGCAAATGATATCTAACACTGCGACGTCACAGCCAATGCGCGATATTTAAGTGTTTTGATTTGATATATTTTAGTTTTAAGGTATATATTTCTACGGGTCCTGTATAGGTATATATAATTACTACTATAATGACTGATGAAGCAAGTCACTTTCACACAAAATAGTACCACAGAATACGAACTGTACGAGTGTGTTAT
Source organism: Chesias legatella (assembly GCA_947359385.1). Lineage (NCBI taxonomy): Eukaryota > Metazoa > Arthropoda > Insecta > Lepidoptera > Geometridae > Chesias > Chesias legatella. The sequence goes on along the minus strand of OX375768.1, from coordinate 2,813,960 downwards.
TTTTGACTCTAATAATCTTGAATTGAGAAAACAAAACATTTTTTCTGGTACAGAACACGCGGTTCGCGGGTCTGACTCGCGCTTATCAGTGTAATGCAACTTTTGCAATTGGACCAATTTCTTATTAGTTTCAAGCTGGATTCCAACTGGCGAGCTAGACCATTTAATCATTTACCTTGTCAAATAGAAATACACTGTATTTGTCTCAGCATAGACATTTAAATTTTGAGCTCAACATAAAATGAGAATTATGAAGGGTTAGTGAGAGTTTTTGCTGTCATTTGAAGAGAACAGGTTGCTACCCACCCACCTGTCGTCGGTCTGTGAGAATTTGTGCTCACATTCACATCTATGAGGTTTTTTGAGGATAGCATATGCACTGCGCGTCCAACGGACACGTAGTTTTAATCATGCAAAAGGAAGTAAACGTAGATTGAAGTGTATGCTTTGCCATCGATTTTGACTCAATTATGTGGTTTTTTTTATAAGTAAAGGTACTGACAGACGTGCTCAAAAAAAGCATGCTAATAAGCTTGCTTAAAATTAGCATGCTCTGCAAACTGTTCACATTTGCCAGAAATAAGCATGCTTGATTTAAAGCATACTCCTAAATAGGCATGCTCAAAGCAAACGTACGGACAGACGTGCTATTTGGCACCAGGCTCTCGGCCAAAATGGATGTACAAGTATATAGTGACAGTGCTATCCGTACAGAACTTAATAAAATAATCCTATTGCTTACAACGGAATTGTATAAGAACATTTTGGTGAAAAATAAAAAAACAAAAAAAAGGAGAATTTGGGTTCGTAATTGGATAAACAGAAGAGAATCACTGGGAGCAAGTAATCGATTGTTGGCAGAGATGCGAAGCGAAGATCTCGACAGTTATAAAAATCATTTGCGCATACAGTCGTCCGCCGCAGATCGAGACAAAATGGATAATAGCATGCTAATAAGCAAACATGTTCAGACGTGCTCGGAGCACGCCCCCCACCTACCCGCGCCTCAGGTAGCATGCTTGAAAATCAAACGTCGTTTGATTTTTGAGCACGCTTTAAATAAGCATGCTCATTACATTACACACGTGCTACTAATGAGCACTTGCTCAATAAAAGCATGCTTTCGTGCTAGTAATGAGCACGTCTGTCCGTACCTTTACTAGCACGAAAGCATGCTTTTATTAAGCAAGTGCTCATTAGTAGCACGTGTGTAATGTAATGAGCATGCTTATTTAAAGCGTGCTCAAAAATCAAACGACGTTTGATTTTTGAGCATGCTACCTGAGGCGCGGGTAGGTGGGGGGCGTGCTCCGAGCACGTCTGAACATGTTTGCTTATTAGCATGCTATTATCCATTTTGTCTCGATCTGCGGCGGACGACTGTTTATGCAATTAATAAAATTGATGTAATTAATTAAAGAATCTCCGACAGCTAAATATCTCAATGTAATTTCTAGTTTTACTTTAGCTGGAATAGCATCTCGCATACAAGTGTTTCGTTTTTGTATGACACTCTCAATTTTAGAAAGTAGCTCATCAAATTTGTGTGGGAGTATGCGCAAATGATTTTTATAACTGTCGAGATCTTCACTTCGCATCTCTGCCAACAATCGATTACTTGCTCCCAGTGATTCTCTTCTGTTTATCCAATTAAGAACCCAAATTCTCCTTTTTTTTGTTTTTTTATTTTTCACCAAAATGTTCTTATACAATTCCGTTGCAAGCAATAGGATTATTTTATTAAGTTCTGTACGGATAGCACTGTCACTATATACTTGTACATCCATTTTGGCCAAGAGCCTGGTGCCAAATAGCACGTCTGTCCGTACGTTTGCTTTGAGCATGCCTATTTAGGAGTATGCTTTAAATCAAGCATGCTTATTTCTGGCAAATGTGAACAGTTTGCAGAGCATGCTAATTTTAAGCAAGCTTATTAGCATGCTTTTTTTGAGCACGTCTGTCCGTACCTTAATGAGCACGTCTGTCCGTACCTTAATGAGCATTAAATTAGTTTGCTTTAAAAATGTCAGCAACTTACTGAAGATCACCATGTTATTTTCTGTTACTTGTCAAATTACTTTATTAATTTGTCGAACCCAATTTACGGAAAAAACCTACAGGGTTGTGGCATAAGTTATTTTTCGTTCAAAACCATTCTTGAAAAAGTATAACATGAAATTTCTAGATCATTAATCACATAGGTAATTGTCGAAGCAGGAATTCCTTTAATTTCAATGATTCCAACATCTTGTATACAAGATTCAATTAATGTTAGCGACCACATAAATTGTAACAGAGTAAGTAACCAAATCCGGCAAGTGAAAACGGCCATAAACTTGCATGTTTCGCCATAACTTTCTCTTTCTTATCAAATTTACGAAAAGTTTTAAGGCTTTGCGGCATACATAACAATTAAGTGGCTACCTTTAGGATAGTGCGTGCACTGGGAACGTGTGCGTGCGATAGTGATCTCCCGGACCCCTCGACCGTACAACACCAATACTTACTACATTGCGTTCCACGGAAAATGTCCCGCTTCGTCTACGGAAGCTAACGCGTAAGCTACCCAATATTACGGCTCAGATACGCTTTCGCGTAGAAACTAGCGCTCCACCCGAGAGACTTCTTGTATGGAATGGAACGGTAACTTTCCTCGGCCTCCCCCCGCGCTCCTCCGAACAACATTCTGAGTATTTCGTGAACCAGAGGGTTTTTTGCGCGAAGACCGAGGGTGGCGGAGCGCAATCGCCTACCACAAAAAACAATATAAATGCCTGTTTTCAGTACACGGGACGGGAACGGAACGAATCCGTTCTCTGATACTCTGTTGAGGAAATTAAAGAAGAGAAACAGTTAAAATTAGTACCTACATGCTTCAGTCGTATGTTTCATCTGAATAGACTTAAGTAGAAGTGTGAGGGTAATGTTGAAAGCCCAAGGGGACTATGTTTTAATATATTTAGTGATTTTTAACGTGGTCTTTCGGTTCAAGCTCTTTATATGTAAAAAAATACATGATTCAACTTTTGGGACTTTTGGGATCTTTGAGTCTGTCTAAGATTTGTTGAATATTGCGTTGATTTAATAGATGAATGTTGTACTAACGCGCTAGGATTTAGAGCGTTTGGAGCAACGATGAAGCTAAAGAATTTTCGTCATCACGCAGATTGCGTATTTATTTTAGCCCCCTGATGCGGCCCGTGTCATACCCGTGCCGATGTGACAGGGATCAAATAGCTGAAGAGAACCGCGCGGGGTGGATTCGTGATCGGCTACACTACGCATTATAATACGCTTTAATTAGCGTCAACGACGAATATTTTCTGGTCAGAAAGCTCCGATGTTGTGATTTCGTTGGCGATTATAATATTCGTGAAGTTTGTCAGCGTTGCTATGAAGCTTTTATTGAAAATTTTACCAAAGGCGTATATTTAGTTTAGGCTGTTTATCTTATAAGCAAATCTCATTTTTACCAGTGACTGATAATGTCTTTCTTTAAACTGATATGTTATAGATTGGCAGTGGAGCACTTGTTACCTGTGTCACAGATTTACACAGACCTATTTCAGTCACCATTCATTCACAAAGCAGGTTAAATATACTTTTAGATATGCATTTTCTTGTACTTATCTATACCTGTTTTTAAGCGAAAATAAATTCGATTTAGTTTCACTATTATACAACGCTTAAAATTTTCATTTAGATGTTATTGATTTACTAATCGACCAACGATATATTTTGCACTTCATCACTATAAACAAATTTTAAATGTTAATCTAAGTAAGGTCATTTGCCTTACATTTAATTTAGCTTGCATTTCTAAATTGAGCGGTAAATTACTTGGAATCGCTACCACATGTGTATTTCATCTCGTTATTATAATATTAAATCCAAGTACCGATTCAATTTTACGATGTTTGTACACTTGTAGGTGTGGTGCTAAATATTTGTATATGTACAAGGAGTTATCGGGGTATACGATGAAATAAAAAGATGGTGGACTGAAATGAGATTGTGGTTTTCTAATAAAACACGGTTCTATTTTAGTTGTCAGAGAGCTATCGGTTTTGACTTCGGGTAGGTCTCGTCTGTTTCTGTTAAGATCGTCTGTTTATCTTAACTACTAAGTCAAAAATTATTTGAATCATTCGAACAGGCAGTTAAATAGGACTGACTTTGTAAACGATTACATAGTTCTTTAACAAATACTAGTCAAAAAGCGTAAAGTACAGTCAGCAAAGCCAAATAAATCTTCATTTCATATACATTTTGACCTACCCATAGCACAATTGACAATTGGATCTACAAACATAATTTATGCGCAGCTTTTTCGTACATTTCACCTGTACCTGAACTATCTAAATAAATTAGTATTCCTCATCAATGCAATACGGACGATGGTAACGCTTATTTAATTATCTCTGAGACGGTAACACTAGTTTATGTGAAATATTTGCGCAACAAAAAGACAAGGGAGAGGGAAATTGACTAGCCTCACAGCTCAGTTGGTAGTAACCCTGCCTTCTGGGTTGTAGGTCGTGGATTCAATTCCCATCCAAGACAAATATTTGTGTGACGATCATAGATGTTTGTTGTAAGTAACAGTTGTCTGGTTACCATGATATCCTTCTGGGTTCCTATGCTTAGCGTACTTGGGGGTTGTTTTCCCTGTGTGAAATGTCCACCAATATTTATTTATTTATTTAAAGGATAATTAGTACTTTTTTTTACTTTATTTTAAGTTAAATAAAACGAGACAAATCTAAAAAATATATTAATAAATATATTTTGAACTACGACATTACTATTGCACACATTTCGCGATATCCTTTCGAATTGAATAGCTTTACTACGCCGCTACCAACAAGTTAATTATACTTACGGACGCATATGTACCAAACCCAAAATTCTTTCAACACCTATGAAATAAGCCGTGTCAACCATAATGGGTTCAACTCCATAAATCACTCAATTACGGCTACGAAACTTGAAAAACTTTGGAAGGGATTTGAAAAAAACATCGCAAATCGGAGGTCTGGGATCATTAATCACTAATTGACCCCATTCAAAGTCAAAAATAAAAATAATAAGAGAGATGACTTTACAAACTTTAATTTTTAAGAATGAACTAGCTGATCATACCCACCTTTCGTCGACAACCATTTTTTAGCCTCAAAGGTTTGCTGGAAGAAAACTCTTTTTAGGGTTAAGCCTTTGTACATATCTTTTCTATAAGATAATTTATATTATAATATTTTTTTGTGTACAATAAAGAATAAAGATTCAAGTCCAGTTGTTGATTCCTCAGGCTCTGCACAGACATCGTGATGCACGCTATGTTCATTTATAATTTAGCGCATATCAATGTCATTGCGAACTGAATACAATGGCCTGTTCTGTGGTTGTCTACTACTATTTCCAGCCCAATACGCTTGCTGCAGGTTTTAGTACCATTAGAACTTATGCCAAGTTATACCGCTACTAAAATATATTTTATTCAAAGCTCCGATTATTAATGACTTGTTCAATTTAAATCTAGTTGAAGTTGAGTTTAATGATGTTTATTGGTAAAGAATTTTACGTTAAGGTGGTTAGCTCGACAGCCAGTGTTTTTTTCTTATTTAAGTAAACTTCTTGATCATGTATTTTGTAGTAAATAATAAATTTTAATTTTGCTGCAAGACTGGGAGCTCGGAGGATTGTTGGGTCTTGCTTAGTAAACATTAATTTGGATCGCTACTATTAGAGGGATGAGAGTTTGTAATTAATGTTAAATTGTTATTAATTAATCTCATTTTATATATATAATATATATATATGTATTTTTTAAGTTTAAGATATTATATTCTATGTACCCTGTATTTGTTACTACATAACTGTGTTACCAGAAATAAAATAATTAAATTAAACATGTATATATAGTTTTTATGTCATACAGTTCCGGAACGAGCCAACGGCCCAGCTGGTGTTAAGTGGCCTAGGCACATAACAACCGATGCTTCTTGGGCCCTCCTCAAGCAGGTACCAGCTTGAGTACATTACATAAGGTGATGCGGATAGCTTTGACGCCTGTTCAAACCCTATCCGGCCCTCCACGGGGAAGAATAGACAAGAAATTCTTTACTATAGAGGTATTTATGTACAGTCTAGGAAATATTTATATTTCAACATGAATAACATGTAACCAACTATTTAACTGGCCTCACAGCTCAGTTGTCAACTCTGCCTTTTGCCCTATAGGTCGTGGGCTCGATTCCCACCCAGGAGAAACAATTGTGTGAAGAACATAGCTGTTTGTCTTGTGCCTGGGTGTAAATATATGTATTTACTAAAAAGTCTTTAAGCATCAGTCACTTGTCTGGGTTTCCATGACACAAGTTATGCTTAGCTTACCTAGGGGCTAGATGGCGTTGTTAAACGTTGTTAACGCTTTGTTTTTTTAATGTAATACAGCAACTGAACGAGCCTACGGCCCCCATGGTGTTAAGTGGTAACCTCTGCCCATAACAACCGATTCGATTTGCGTCCTCCCTTGCTAGGTACGAAAAGACCCAAGTCGCACCGTATGCTCCCGTATTGCTGAGACGTGTAGGTGGAATGCCTCATGTGCCTGTAATTTCACCGGCAACCACACCTTTCAAACCGGAACATAGTAATGCAAAAGTGTTACTGCTTGGTGGCAGAAATGGGCATGGTGGCAGTACTTCCCCGGACGAACTTGGCGAGAATTCTACTGCTCTTATAATATATAGTACTTAAGATATATAATGTAAGAAATGTATCACCGGCTCCTGCGCTACAGTTATCGCAATCAAATTCTGCTTCGTGTGTTTCGGGTCTCTAACATTATTTTGCAACGTGAGTGACCTTTCGTGCGGGCGGATCGCGCAAATATCGATTTGGCTTATCTTATCGCCGACCATCGGTGGCGTGTCGCTCATTGCTGGCGAACAGTTTACACTCGCTCCGGTCACACTGTGTAACACTAGAGAGCGTTGTGAACCAGTGGTACAGCGCTAACATTCAATCCGGAGGTCACATTTTCACATTGTGACTTGCACCCATGAGTTTTATGTTTGGGGGGCCACGTTGCTCGCATCCGTAAGTTATTAGGTAACCTTTGAATCCTTACACGTCTCTCCCGGGTGCAAAAGGTGCAACCCAAAGTAGCAGTAGAACTTGTGCCAAGTTTACCCGGAGAAGTACTGCCACCACACCTGGTAATCCGCCGCCAAGCAGTGATGCACTCGTATTGCTGTGTTCCGGTGGAAGGGAGTGGGTGTTGGTGAAATTGCAGGCGCATGAGACGTAACATCCCCGTCTCGGGGTGATGGACGCAACGCAATGAGACTTGATTCATCTCGTACTATGGAGAGGACTTGAGTCGTATTGGTGTTGTCTATGGGCGACGGTTACCACTTAACATCAGGTGGGCCGTAAGCTCATTCCGTGCCTTCAATTACATTAAAAAAAAAGTTTCCTGATATTGTCCGCATGAAAAAAAAAAGTATTTTATACATGCATAGGTAACATAGATTCACACTTCAACATGAAGGAGTAGGCAGAGACTCAGTTGGCCACTTGTCACCTAGTGGGTTACACTATCGTGGGAATGTAGACGTGACGAGGGGTAAGCTCGTCCATTGTTTTCTCACGAATATCTCAGCTAACTAATCTAAGTAGGTAGCTACTCAGATTGTTACAAGGATCGTGCTCGCGAAAAAAAGGAAGCCCTCCATTAGGGGTTTCTTGTCTGTTCCCCCATGGAGGGTCGAGTAGGGTTTGACAAGGCGCCAAACTTAGGCGTAAGTACGCGTGACCTTATGTTTTGAATATTATTGACGTTTCCAAGCCATTTCTTTATGAATTCTATGGGAATAACGACTTTGAACACTTTCTCCCAGTAATTAATTCCTCAATAACATCTAGAGCAAATGAGATCACCCATGAGTCTGGGCAAGTATAACCAGCTACCAATAGAATAGTTTGTTGGGGCATAATGCCTAGGCGCGATCAGATAACGCATGCGCTAGGTCCGCCCTTGCGTTGGGTGTTGCAAACTCCGCCCAACCGTGCGTTTGTTTGCAATTCGCGGGTTGCGATCGATAGCATAATTTGCTGAGGCTTTTTACTTCACTAGTGATCTTCCCCGGCTTCGCTGCAGTCTAATTTACTAATGAAGAAAATGAGGAATGCGCTTACCGAGAAAGAATTAATTAATAGTTTTTTGTCATCTTCATAACGTTTTCTTCTAGGATACGACATTTCTCTTTGCCTTTTTTCTGGAGGTACTCAAGGCATCGTGTTGTAATTTATTCATACCAGTAGGCCACATTATGCCGAACGACCGTCTAAGAAAATATTATTTATTTCCTCATAAACAGTCGTTACTATTTTCTGCATAAAAAGTAACCTATCTCCTTTTCTGTACCCCTGACTATGTGTATGCAAAATATCATGATCGGTTTAGTAGATAAGATATGAAAGCGTAACTAACAAACAAACAATCAAACCCACAATCACATTTGGACATTGGTTAGGATTAGGATAATCAGGAGGGTTCAAAGTAGTCAGAATGAAATAATCAGGTAAGTATTTATTTGCCTTAGACTATAGTGTTTTTAAACATATTATAGATTTGACTAAACATTAAGTTCTCAATATGTTATAGACACTGTCAATGTTTCGAGCACATAATGTGGTTATCGTCAAAACATGAAAGACATTGTCAAGTCTTCAGTTTCAAAATTCGTATACGTTAGTACCACGGAGAGTAACTACAGGTGGAATCATTATAGATTTTAACCGAAAAATATTTTTCTAATGTTTTCGGACACATCTTGGTCTTGACAGTCCAAGAAATATCTTAAATCAAGAAATGATTCAACTTTTCACGTGCCTGTAATTTCACGGAAACCAAACCTTCCAATTTGTTAAAGGAACACAGTAATGCGTACGTGTTGTTACGTAGAAATAATACCTAAAACGACAAAATTCGCTCCCAACATTTTGTCCACGTTTTGTTCTAAACTCGCAGTTATGTGAAGCGTGCGTAAATGTTAAATATTCACGAGTACGTGAAAGCAGTTATTTAAACTTGTTTCGTACAACCACCTGCTATATAATCCGCGCTGTTTCGCAACCAATTGGTATGTGTGTCACCGCGGAGCGAGACGACACCGCTCGTTATACGGCGTTACATCGCGAGAGAGCGAGACGAGGTGCCCGTACCGGATTCTGCGAGGATTGAGGACTGAGGGGCACTCCGTTATCTATTCGCGAATACATACGCCGCGTACATCGGGTAGAAAAAGTTCGTGATTCGCGGTAATAAATTCACAATTTCAATGCATTATATATGGGATTAACCTTCGAAGTTTTACGTAAATTTTCGTGTCGTTTGATAGTCCGTCGTTAATTGCTTGCTGCCGAACTACGAATTGCTTTTAAAACCGGCTTAATCGATGCGCTGTAAATTATTAAATTGCGCGTTAGGGCCGGTGTACCGGCGCGGCATTTATATTGAACTATGCGTCTCTCGATCAGAATTACGAGTTTGTATGTGTATTGATAGTAAACTACTGAGGCTAGGTATTCAAAAATATAACAGAATTACATCAAATAGTAAAGGTTATATCAGTCTATCGTTTAAAGACAATTTAAATCGTCTGCCCCCCGCAACTAAGATGGCGTTTATACTTAAGAACATGATAAAGAAAATAAGGCGAAAATGTTATGTCTCATACTTTTATCAATTCAAAAAGTAATAAATATGCCCTAAATTCCAAAAACCTGGGTAAATAATTTTTGTGAACGTACATTCTCATCTCTCTTCTCGCTCTCTCTCATCTTCTTTGTTTAATAAAAAATAACTAGATCTGGTTAATTTCTCATCAACCATAGGTATTACCTATACTGGGCAAAAATGATTCATTAAGATGATTATAGGTACGTCCGTCGGTCTATTCCAACTTGCCCTAAATGCGGAGTGAAGACGTGACTGCGCGTTGCCATTGGAGCGTGGCGTTGTGCAACGTCGCGACAGATGGCAGATTCGCATCTTACAACCGTAATGCCTTTTAAAAAAAGACTAGTTTATTTCTGATAGTTACGGCCGCTGACAACAAAGAATAATGATTAGATCACAAGTAAGTTGTGTGTTTAAATAATTATTAATAAAGCTTTACGTAATAAACATACGTACGAGCAGATTGCCCCTCGTGTTAAGTGGTAACCTCTGCCTATAACGAAGCAATACGACTTAAGTCCTCCCATATTCGAGTACGACCAGACTCAAGTCGCATCCTATGTGCTCGTAACCTTGAGACACGAAAGTGGAATATCTCATGTGCCGGGAATTTCATCGGCGTGCCTTGCGTGTGCCTAGTACTCAGGTATAGTCCTAGTCTATCCTATCCTAGTCTTGGGAACCCCAATAAGTAATATTCAAAACATAAGGTCACGCGTACTTATGCCTTACTGTACTTATACTTATGTACTTACGCTAATTTTGATGCCTGTTCAAACCCTATCCGACCCTCCATGGGGAAGAACAGACAGAAACCCCTGATGGAGGGACTTCATTATTTTCGCAAGCATAATCCTTTTTACAATTTAAGCACTGTTAACAGTGCGATATCAGACCATGGGGATTAATTACCATTTAGAACCAGCTATTGGCATCGTCCAGTAGTGCATCCACAAAAACTGTAGGTTACGCGTAAGCATTTCTACTGTCAACGTTCACTTGTTTTAATGTAATTTAGGGTATAGAACGAGCTGATGGCCCACCTGATTTTAAGTGGTATCCGCCACCCATAGAAAACAGCAATACGACTCAAGTCCTCTCCACCAAAGTATGAGATGACTCAAGTTTCATTGCGTTGAGTCCATCACCTCGAGACGGGGATGTTACGTCTCATGCGCCTGCAATTTCGTATTTTGACGTATGTTTAACTATTAAATCAGTTGCCAACTAGCACTTGTTGGGTTTGGTTTTCTCTTCCACCCTTACCTACTTAACTTAACTTATAGCTATGTTATGTGTAAGTACCGCGGTGGTCCGCTTCTCGCATCACCGTGGTCGCGGTCGCCGTCCGTGGAGTCAACGGCCTCGGTCGGGTGCGCTTGCGCAACTGCACGCGCGAATCTCAACGGCAAAACAAGCGCGCCTGTGTGCTGTGTGCGCACACGCACACACACGCGTTGTTTGTTCGCTCTGCGCCAGTTTCACTAGCCCTATGCTATTGGCCTACATCTTTATTGTGTGCAAGTAGAAGCGATACCTATAGGTTGCTTGGTACAGTAGAACTTGTGCTAAGTTCGCCCGGAGAAGTACTGCCACCACACCGATAATCTGCCGCCAAGCAGTGATGCACTCGAGTTGTTGTGTTCCGGTGAAACTGCAGATGCGTGAGACGTAAAATCCCCGTCTCGGGGTGATGGACGCAACGCAATGCGACTTAAGTCATCTCGTACTTTGGTGGAGAGGACTTGAGTCGCATTGCTGTTGTCTATGGGCGGCGTTTACCTCTTAAAATCAGGTGGGCCGTCAGCTCGTTATATCACCTACATGATATGAAAAAACTAGTCTAGAAGTCCATACAACTTGCTATTTTCATGTTCGTCAATCTCGCTTATTAAGTATTTCTATCAACTCATCACTCACGGCACAGTAGGTTGTGAATCTGCCTTCTGCGCAGGCCGTGGGTTCAATTATAATGCAGGAAAAATATGGAAAAGTGTGGTTGCCAGTGAAATTACAGGCACATGAGACATTCCACCTACACGGCTCATAGTTACGGGCGCTTATGATGCGACTTGGGTCTTGTCGTAACCATGTAAGGGAGGGAGTAAAGGACCCAAGTCGCATCGGTTGTTATGGGCAGAGGTTACCACTTACCACCAGGTGACCATCGGCTCGTTCCGTAACTGTATCACACGCTGCTGAACACAAAAACATGCTGTTTATTTGTTTTAATAACTCCTAAGTAAATCGGTTTCAGTGTGTTATCCTTCTTCAGAATTCATGAGGATTTTGCGAGCAGATAGCAACGGCGTCTAACGACGGGGCTAAGAAACAACAATATTGATAGACTAAAACTACCTGTTTTTCCATAACAGAAAACCAATTTTTGCTCATTTTTGTATTCTGTAAACGGCGCAAAATAATGGTGTGACCGTGAATTCAATATATTATTTCACTTCTAGAAAAGCATAACTCTCATAATGCCACCAGAAGTACGCGCGTGAATGTGTGCGCGCGCGCAGGGCCTTAGCTGTAAGCAGCCGACCGACAATGTTGATTAATTTGACGATAAATACTTGTGTTTGCTTTACGTTTTCCTCATTTATAATGACGCCATGATGCTGGATGTCGGCGAATTGAGCACTTGAATCCGTTGAATATTTTATGTGCAGATTGAATGTAAAGATAAAAGAATAAAAGATAATTTATTCACATAAGATGTATTTTTTAATAGTAGATCAGGGTTTTGGTCAGGATTTATAAAGCTGTTTTTAAGTTGGCTGCCTAGGTAGTATGTAGAAACAAATCATATTTTAGTGCAGCCTAACCTACCTAATATCATTACATATTCAACGCATTTATTGCACTATGTTGTTACAAAGATCTTAATATTATTAAGATCTTTAAGATCTTAAGAACATAGTATATATATATATATATATATATATATATCTAGAATACTAGAATAGGTATTAATACCTGTGAAAAAACATGAACAAGGACTATAATATTGTATAAAACATTTGGCATGTCGGTATCTAATCTGTACGGGTGGCAATGGCGTACTATCTAACAATACTGCTCGTTGTCATCACAAACAAATTGAAAATGTTGTTGGCAGAACACAAATATAGGCCAAGGCAAGCCTGAATTTTAATGTGAAAATAAATAGTTGATGTTTAAAGATGATTATATATTTATGGCGCGTCGATTTGATCAATGTGAGGTGATAGACGGTGGAAAAGATGGGTTTTGTGATGGTAAGCATTATTTGATGGTGGAGGTAAAATAAAATCAATATGTTACGACTATAATTATGTAGTGTTCGCCCAAGTGGTCGAAATTTGACCATAATCAGAATTAAATATTTTATGAATACATTCATAAAAAAAGATTCAAATACAGTAGACTAAATGTATTTAACTACTTTGGCTTCGCTTATTTATACATAAATACAGCCATAAGACACAGTCCACAGTTTCCCCGTATTGTGGGTATCAGAAAACACCTACTACCATAGAAAAGAAACCCCCCTACACCACACATGTTACGTTTCGGTTACTTGAACCGTATAAGAATGAAGGCAGTATATTAAATCTCATAGATTAATATCGTAGCTAGGATTTAAAGCACTGAGTGCTATAAGGCTCGATCAAGCCAAAATCAACATTTAACATGTATTTATGTAGAAACAGCACGCTCAATTTATCATGGCCAATATTGTTTTCTCAAACTCAGCTAACACTAAATTCCTAAGTTCTAGCAGTCGCGTCAAGTCTTCTATCAAAGAATTTACCAGCAAGGACTAACCAGTACCATATAAAATTTGTTGTCACTTTTTGCTTAGGGGTTACGTAGTTCAGTCTACGCGCTACGAACCTCTACGATACAATAGCTTAGTATTCTGTAGAAGTACTAATACATTATTCACATAAATATAAGCAGGCGTTACTTAATAAACCACCAAAACAACATTAAGTATGGAAACTGCATGGACGCACTGTTGAAGCGCGTAGCTACGACAATTGACCCTACCAAAGTCCTTGCTCCAATTTTATTATATATTTTTATATGTACCGTGCTGATAACTCGCCTAATGTTACATGTAGTCTTCTACAGAGAACAACAGTAAGATTACTAATGGCTAACCTCACAGCTTAGTCTGTAATAATCCTGCCTTCTGCGATGTAGGTCGTGGGTTCGATTCCCATTCGGGAGAAACATTTGTTTGACTAAAATGTTAGTTCTGTGTATATTTGTTAATATGTAATAAAAAGATTATAAGTACTAATAATCTAGTTCCAATAGTACAAGCTATGTTTATTTTATTGCTGGATGTTGCTGAGAAATGCCACCAATAAATTATTATTATTTTTTATTTATTACTAATGTTCTCAACTTAGATGCAAGTCTGATCATATATAGTAACCTTAACTCACGAATTAAGTAAGCTCAATGAGCATTTAAAAATAAGACGATCAGTACATAATTCTGTAGGGCATTTATTTCCTGTTGGTCATTAAATCATTGAGACCTAGCCTGAAGGTTACGTTCGTACGCTACGCGCTACGAAAATTGCCACGAACAATTTTATTTGTCGAGTAGGTGTCTGCTAACGTCCTCTTGAATCTGGGTCACAGCTAAAATTTGCATGAGAATGTTCGCTCCTCTACGTTAGTTTAAAAATTTTCCATTATGATAACGTAACGTTTTCAAACTGTGCCGATTTTTGATCGAACTATTCATTGTTTTAAGTTTTTAATTTATTTTCGTCACGTGGGCCTTACAAAAATTGATAGCTTACTTTAATTAAAGATTTTCATTATTATGGATTAGTTCAGGAAATTTAATTTTCATCTAGGCCAATGGAGAATCTAGTGTTCAATGCCTTTCCTGATATAGTTATCGTTATAGGAAATGTTTAACAACTCCAGACAACAAAATATCAATTTAATATCGAATGCACAATTAAGTATCTATAATGGTAACGCCTAAAATAACCTAAAATAACAAATGCCTTGACACGTCTAACTGCATTTAATAAAGTTTAAATATAAATAAACAAATTTGTATTGATAAATTAAATTTCGTTCACTGAATAAACATAAATAATTAGCGAGCCTACCTTGCAGGTAAACATGCCCAAATGTGATTTCCGTATCACCTTCGCCTTTCAAGTGTTCGGTCGATGTGTTGAGCCGCGAATCGGAAGTGTTGAAGAGGTCGCCGATCAGACACGTGTAACTCTTGCGCCACCCAACCCAACCTTGCGCTCGCGAATCATGTATAACTACGCGCCCGCGCGCGCGCCGCGCCGCGTGGGGACGGAGCGGTGTGGACTAACCCTTATTGTAAGGGTCCTCAAGCACATAATAAAATAAATAAAAGTTGGTGGACATTTCGCATAGTGTCGTCTAGTCCTAAACTTAGCCTAGCTATACCATGGGAACTACATAACTGATAGACTATAATAATATGTTTTTTTCTGAATAAAATACAAAATGGGTCCACAGTATACAAAAATGTACACTGGAAAATACTGTACAGCAGTTTCCAGTGCCCGATCTTAGGACTACATCTTAGGACATTAGAATAGGATCTTAGGACTAAAGAGACTCTTAACTTCCTAAGTACATATAGAATATATAAATATAAATTGTAAATATTTATAAGAAATATTTAAGCATTTTCGACAGGCCTCACAACTCTGCCTTCTGCGCTGTAGGTCGTGGGATTTGATTCCCACCCAGGACAAACATTTTTGTGACGAATATAGATGTTTGTTCAGTGTCTGGGTGTTATTATATATTATATGTATATATTTACATATATGTATTTGTATATTTTATATATGTATTCTATCAGTTGTCTGGTTCCCATAATACAAGCTATGTTTAGCTTGGGACTAGATGGCGCTGTGTGAATTGTGCACCATTATTATTATTATGACAGCATCGTGTTTGGTCGATAAGTGGCTTCATGGCGAATCAAAGGGCCTCGACGAGCACAGAGGAAGGTCACTCAGAGCTACTAACGGCGTTAGCATTGACGACGGCCCTTATGCAAATCGTCTTGCACGTGCTTGGCTTAACCATCTTCAGTATTCGTATTATTATTGTACTGGGAACACTTCACCAACCTTCGATAAAAGCGCTTGACTATCAGCTGCTCAAATACGTTTCCTTGTGCTAACCTCGATACTTAGTAGGAAAATGGCTTAGCGGCCTCAACACTCACTCAAATGTTTTCGTTATGTTGTATTTACTGACGAATGCATAGGTCGCGGGTTTGGATTCCCATAAGATGTTGGTTATGCAAGCGGTTAAGTATTGTGATCCCTATAATATGAGCGAAGCAGTTAGTTTTGACATAATATCGAGCACAAGCTGACCATCCTAAATAATATTATGAGTCCGAAAGTGTCTTTGTTTGTGTGTTTGTTACACTTTCATGCCTAAACCGCTGAACCGTTTATGATGAATTTTGACATAGAGATAGATGGGATGCCAGAAATAATTAAAAAATATAAGGCGAAAAAGGCGCCCGTAAGGCGCGCTCAGAGACGTGAAATTAGAATTTATGAGTGCCTGAAATTCAAGCACACCGCAATACACTTAGCAACGCATTACGATTTTAATGTTGATCTAGAAATAATCCCCCTATTCCATTTCTGTCAGAACTATGTTGCTTACGTGAACCTAATTAGTTCTGACAGTGATGCCGCCATCTTGCTGATGTTAACAAGCTACGGGACCGCTTACCAAGGAGGAGTTAATCCTGAATGTTAGCGTCAAAGTGGAGTTTGAGGCTAGATGGCGCTGTCTGCATTTCGTCGATATTTTAGTTACCACCAGCATCAGACGGGCTAAGAGCTCAGCAGCATTCAATAATATTTATTTTTGGCGCAAACGAGCGCAAATTAATATAGTCACTCCGACATTAGGCGGTTCAAGGCGAGCCCTGCGAAGGGCCGCGGTCGCGTCACGCGCAACATTGACCCACATACAGCGGCGCGCGGCGGCGGCGGCGCGGGCTGCGTGTGCGCACCGTACACTCGACGAGGAAAGCTCTTCGTCCGTAACGTGTCACGTACGCACGTACGCAACCCGTACTGGAAACTTATTACAGGTAACTGTTTTTTTGAAGTGCTCTTCAATTAAGTGGCCGTTTTGCGCAGGGGTGCTAGGAACTTAACTTTTCCTGGGCTAGGTACTGTCCGCTCTGTATAAATCTTAATTTTCGCTTTAAGTTTTGTTTTGTTTTGTTTTGTGAGCTACTTTATTCTCTAAGCATCTCACTTATTTTCGGGACGGCATTATTATAAATGGATGTAATATAACAAATTTTTTCATATGTACGTTCTCCAAGAATGATATCGTAAATTTTTTCAGATATTTCTCCAATCTATGCAAGTGAACATTTTAACTTAACCAAAGTTGATGTTAGCTCTCGAAAAGCACGTGAATTTTCTGAAAAATTCATGATTGTTAACGAAATATACAGTTTTCATGATGCTGCTATTTACTTAAGCAAGTTAACATAAATAAATACTCAATATTGGACCACAATTTCCCATGAACTCTTTTCATCATTTCGTAGTAAGCCAGGATCTTGACGTTTTTATTATAGTTTTATGTATGTTTGTTTTAACACGGTTTCTACGGAACTAATTTGTAATATAATTAGCCTGAAATTACATAAAATATTAAAGTTAAAATAGCGCGTTAGGTATATTTGAATTGAAATATAGTAACACTTTAGCAGGCGAGTAGCCAGGTTTCGGCGCAGCTCGTTCGCCAGTTGTTTGTGCCATCTCAAGGCGAAGCCCTCCGCCGCAAATAATTCTGCTATTGTGAAACCACCTTATCAACAGACGTCGCAGGGAACCTTGGCTAGATCACACGAATTACGGTCAAGTTGACGATTTCACGATTAATATTTCTTTACGATAATAAAAATTCCGTTGCCACCCGATATATTAAATTAATGCTCCACCTACTTATCTGCATTAGGTAATGTGATCGAAATTCTGTTGTAAACAAGGCCGACGACTGTGTATTTTTGAAGTAGCAGCGAGAGAAGAAAAACCATGGAAAAACTATAGCGCGTTTGTGAATTTCAAGATGGCTGCTTTAGTATGCAATTCGATTCTTACGCAAGTTACACATACTTAGATGAGCTGCTCGCTGTATAGTCCTATAAAGTCTACATACTGTTGAATCCAATTTCTCCTACCGCCCTGTATTTAGAAGGATGACAGTTATGGGATACTTCTACAGTCCTGTGCAACTACCTAAGGGTTCTCCTGGATCGGGAAAACTATCAAGGTTATGTTATTTTTTGACGAACTTAGGAACTTTTCGCCTAAACTCTTGTTTAAATTTAGTAAATATGTATGTATCGTGTTTGTTTGGCATTATATTGTACAGTATTTGACCTTAGAATAACTTACTCTACTCAAATTTAATTTTGAACTTAACCCTATTATAGCTTAATATCAAACCCAAACACTTATTACCACAGAAGACATAAATATTACTCTCTAAAACAGCTTTTCTGTTTGTAAAAAAATAACTCTGTCTTCTCCAGCGAAGGCATGATGCAGACAATCTTCCTACCGCTCGCTAAACTATCATAATGAGAACTATCATAGGAGATTTATCTACAAATACATTTTCCAGAGTATAATGATTTTTCAACCGACCTCAAAATGAGAAGGTTGTTAATTTGGTTAAAGTAGACCTAGTTTAAAAAAAATAAATAAGGTTAAATATGTTTTTATGTTTGTTACTGCAAATCTCTAGCACTAATTATCGATTTAAAAAAATGTTACTATTGTAAGGGATATATACTTATAGATTGGTCCCATAGAAAATTCAGGTTTTTACATAAAAATTACTCGAAAAAATATGTAATCCATATAGTTAATTAGGAATCAATCTCGATCATTGGCGATGAAGTCGGTTTTTCGTTTTGTTGCGCAAAATAATTATTGTTAGTCATGAAATTAGCCATAAACTGTATTTTTTGTATAATACCGATGTAACTTAATTTCGAGTTAATCTTGCTGCCTTTTTTTACATAAGTAATGATCATTATTTTCCTCAATGTCATATTAGTTTCGTTGACGTAGTTTAACCTCCAGTATCCAAAGTGTGCAGTCGTTTTACCATAAATCCGAATTAAGGGTACACATAGTCTGTTAGTAATTTAATTAGCATGGTATGTCTTGGGGATATAATAGTTAAGTAATGTTTTTTTTTTATATTGGTGGACATTTCACACAGCGCCATCTAGCCCTAAAGTAAGCTAAGCATAGCTTGTATCGTGAGAACCAGACAACTGATATAATACTTATATAGCATAATTTATGTATTATGTGTGACTACATTATCGATTAGTTAATGAGTCACATAACTTGTATGCTTTTTTTTAAATACATACATATAGTACATATTAACCACCCAGACACATAACAAACATCTATGTTCGTCACACAAATATTTGTCCTGAGTTGGAATCGAACCCACGACTTTCAGTGCAGAAGGCAGGGTTAGTACCAACTGAGCTATGAGGCCAGCCAATTATCTAATAGAAGAATGAGTTAGCTGAATTACGGGGGCTAACAACGGCTGTGATGACGTCACTCTATCTATATCTATCTATGTCTTGGTTACTACGATAATATAGGCCACAAAGTGAGATGTAACACAAAGTCATCCCACGGGATCACTGCATTTTTCCGGGATCATAGTAGCCTATGTGTTAATCCAGGATATAAGCTATCTTGTACCAAATTTCATCCAAATCCATTCGGTCGTTTGAGCGTGAAAGAGTAACAAACATCCATACAAACTTACACGTTTATAATATTAGTAGTATAGTAGTATTAGTATGATGTATCATTGGTTCTAGACGCTTGCACTTGTACTGTGCGACCCTTGTTTGTTGATAAATTCAATGTTTTTGAACTACAAAGTGATTCTGTGCTGTCAGCCAGACATAACACATGTGTTATGCATCAGGGAGGGCATGTTATATGCATTATCTGAAGGCATGCCGCGATAAGTGCGTCGGCGAGACGTCAATGCACTCTCCGCATGCCCCTAGGTCAGTTCCCTGTGACTCAGTCGCCGCCGCCGATGCACCGTTACCACTTACAGCGTCGTGATCGCTGCATTTATCACGGAGACACGGCCTCTTCTGCCACTTTGTTGAACACTGACTCGTTTATTAGATATTGTAAAATTCCACGTCAAACTCACGCAGCCTGCGTTGGTAATCCAGCGATGTGGTCGTCCGGTAACGCTTAAATACGATTGAGAAGAATTGTTGTTACTGCATAGGCTTAACAAATGCAGTATTGGATGGTATTAAAATGACTTTACAATGATTTGCTTGGTCTTAGTGGCTTTCAGTTTCAATTTAATTGTAATATAGAATAACAAAATATTAAATATGTGAAATTATATTAAAAAGTAAGCTCGAGAACTGAATTTACTGTCGTGGTCAATTAACGCACTAGCTTTGCGAGAATGTGTCATATAAAATGATATTAAGACGTCAGGCCGTTATATATGTATGCCAATATAACGAAATGTATTAAGTAAAAATAACAAAAGAAGGTGATGATGATGGTGACGTTATAAATCATCACATGAAAATAGTACTTATTATTAAGTAGATAAATTCAAATAAGAGTCATGTCGGGTTTAAACTTCATTCTCATAAGAATTAAATATCACTTACATGAGAATATTTTAATAATAAATTAACACAGCATACGGGAAAGATTAACTAGGTACAACTTTTACAGTTCCAAAAATGGCATGACTGAAAGATACACAACATGATCTCGCAAAGTTACGCAAAGTAAAACTGAATCATGTCAGAATTTCACTTGGTTGGTCTTCTTAATTTACCCTTATCTGATCCTATTCACACACATAACGAATGGGGCAATTAAACATGGAAACACGATACACGAACAAAATCATCTCAGAACATTTGCGTCCAGAGTTTTTTTTATCGAATCGAAGCACTCATTTGAATACGATAACTGTTGATTGTGTAATTGTAGCTTCGTACATCTGCTATTTGCCTCTCAACCCCCGCGGCCAACCCTTGCGGCCAGCGGCCAGCGGGCTTTTTTATCAGACGGCAAACAAACCTTAATGAGAAATATCGGTTACGGAAATGCAGCTCTCCGTATCTGCGGTCAAATATTTGTCCCCTCCACTGTGCAAGCGACAGTGAGACGCTTTTGTTTCCAGCACCCACGTAGTAAACACTGTTTGGTAAAACATTTAAGTGCCTACCATTTGTGATTACTGAGGGGTAACTCTCTTTTTATGTTTGTCATTGATTCCTTTCTAGTTATTTCAGCGTGGCTATATTGGAAGATATCCTCTTAAGTTCTTAATGGTATACCATTGGATTCATCTCCTTTATTCCAATCGACTGTTCTCACAGTTCAGTTGGTAGTAACCTTCTGCATGTAGGTCGTGGGTTCGATTCCCACCCAGGATAAACATTTATGTGACGAACATAGGTGTTTGTTCTCCGTGTTAATATGTATTATATGTAATATACTGAAAACTGCTATGGCAGATGGTATAGTCGGTGACATATTGATTTTATTATGATCTAGTTAGGAGCCCTACCATAGTAGACGTCGAACACGCGTCAAGTGGACGAACGGAGCTTTTTTAAGGCGCACTTTAGTCCTTTCACCACACTGGCTCCAGAGAGCTAAGCCAATAGTAATTCTAGTAACATTAATCAAAAAGATTCGAACAAATAACGTTTTACTGTTATCACAAAATTAAATTCACAAGCCCCCGTCCGATCTATTCATATCGATAAATAATAAAGCAGATAACATACTTCCCCATAATTAAATGAATTAAGGGTAGGTTTAGATAATTTTATGGCCATAGGGTAGGAAGTCGAAACTCAACGTGTGGGCAGATGTATGAAACGCGAAGAATAAAATAGTTATTATGATCTGCACAGTGCACGCTCAGCGCAGCTTGACTTACTTGACCAATCGCGAACAGGAGGGCCGAATCCTTCAACGAGGTGCCTACGACGCGACGCCATGTGCAATTCTAAAGGGGAGATACATTGTAATATATTAAGAAAAGAAACCATTTGCAACGTCACTTTACTATGTAGACGAAGTAAGACGCTTTAAATTGGGCTTCTATGTATGTAAGGATAGTTTCATCAGTACGTAAGAATGATCGCCATAGGTCAATTTATTACTCAGATGTTATATTATTTACATGATTTTCATGATATGATATCAATACTCAATATTCAATACATTTATTGCTGTATCGCATGGTAGGTATATTGGATATTTAAAACATAGGTAGTATATAGGTCTATAGGTAGGTAGGTATAGCAGTATACATATAGGTAGATAGATCGTGATTTTTTATTGAAGTGTAAAGTAACGACTTATGACAAACGACATAATGGACAATAATATTAGACTAGAAATTAATCATTAAAATATTTTGAAACAGGTTAAGAAGAAAGTTAGTTGTATGTGTGAACATCTTTTCAACTATCAACTGTCCTGTAGTTAAGGTGGCATATAGCCTGTCTCCTGATATTAAAGAATTTGTAGTTATACCTACCTGTGCGTGTGGATGGAAATCTCTCTACTTAAACTTTTACAACTTTTTACCTCGGGTAACTACGGGTACAAACTTGGAACTACGGGTAAAAACGAGTTAGAAATTGCTAATAGATTAGAGCTTATATTATTGAAACCAAGAACTATGTTTAATAAGAATGAAATTTCAATGAAACTACAGTACCACAAATGAGAAATATATTCACTAAAGGTTACGTTTCATTGGCAAAATGGCGGTTCAGCTTAGAATGTTGATAAATGAGTTGAATAAATTTCTTTTAATTGCCGAATATTATTATGATATGTATAAAATTTACATAGAAAACTCATTGTTAAATGTTGGATGAAAACGTTAAAAACTGGACAAATTCACAAAATTTAAAGTCATACCCATGCAAATTAGTTCTAACAAATAAACTGACATAAATGATGTCCACGAAAAAGCTCTTCCTGTTGTATCGCTGCTGTAAAATGGGTCTTGCTATAAAGTTTCGCCCTTTTCGTCCAGCGGAAACATTTTGAACAGGGTTGCGATTTATTGCAGACCCCAGCCGGTGTCCCTTTGGCCTTAATTGGCTACAAAACTCGGCCCGTTTTCGAAAAAACAATGGAGATAACGGGAACTCACTTATACTATTTATTGTACGCAGTGATCTAAAGCTTCTTGATTATTTAACTATAAGTTGAGATATGGTAATTTAGATAGCACGACAAATGACTGAAGGCTTTAAAAATGCACCTTAAATATATTTTTACAGTTAATTTTATCTATCAAATTTTTTACCCGTCCTGATAAATTTGTTCCTTAGTTTACTGATGGCTTATTTATTCTGCATTTAATTGTAAAGGTGCATTTGCCCAACACGGAAATAAATAGCCTTATATATGAAATAAGAGTAAAAAACTTGATAAAGATCTAAAATATGCTGATTCACATAACTGTGTCACGATCAATAGAAATTTTACATATCTACACTCACAGCCAACATTTATTCAGTCCGAATCGAAAGGCAAAAAAATATGAGGATTGCATTTTATCCACAATAAATTTAATGATACGACAGCGTCTATAAATCGGAACAGGTAGAAGTTCAGAGCTAATGTCCATCTTATAAGGAAAACGTCGTAAGAGTCTCGCGGATTGTAGTCTAACAGGGTTGTTAATGCAATGTGGTTCAGACGGGATCGAGTTGAAAGTTGAAGATGCGGTTTTGTGTGAGGGGGTTGCGCGTGGTGAGGGGGATGAGGGGGGGTGAGGGGGGGGCGGTCTCGGCCAGGACTCCGAGCTGAAAGGGTTGTGTGGGAACCGAGGGCACCTGCGACTGCACATGGTGCTCAACCAGAGTTTTTTATACATTTGCGCGCACAGATCTGTCTATTCCGTCTAATGCAGTTTTTTAAGCGTCCCTTCAATTGGAATATCTATAAATAATATTTTCTAGAAATGTATAATGATTTAATCAAACAAGCTTCTAATGAACGTCGATTTAGAAAGGGGTTGCAATTGTAGATTGCGACTGTTTGCCGTGACATTATCGTGTCAGCGTATATACTCATTTAGAATGCTGTGTTTCGCGTTATACAACTTGTGACCAGCGTAGCGAGAACTGTGAATGCGTTGCGTTCGGTAGACCGGTCGGTTCTTGTCGGTTGGTTACCAAGGCTGGACTGCATTATTGAGGTACGTCAGCCCCAACGATGGCAAACTACCCCCATTTCTCGCAGTATTTATTCATTTTGCAACACATTGCCTGTCGGCCTTTTCACCCTTCCCCATCGACTCACGTGTACTCTTCAATGAATAACTAATGAGACACCGTCGTTTCGATAAAGGCCGCGAATTCACGAAACTTATTAGAGCGCCAGCCAAAACATCCACACGCACCCTTTGCCTTATTCATTAAACTGGACTTACGTAACAGTTGCTTTTCAACTAGATTAATAAAGGATGTGGTGGCCTCGTGACACAGATATCGAGTTTCAATCCGGAGGTCGCTGGTTCTAATACCAAAGCGGACAAATTAGTTTTCGTCTGAAAAATGTATGTGCGCATGTATGACATGGACATAGACAAACCAAACCGTAGCTAACGTGTTTAGAAATGAGCCTTTTTAAAGCGCACTTTAATCCTTTAGCAATACTGGTTTGAGAGAGCCAGTGACACGAGAAATAGAAGTAGATAATAATATATTATGCCGTGCAAACGTAACATCCAAATCTCTTAATAATCTCTGCTTATTACTTCTAAACCAGGCAACGGATTTTGATACTGTTGTCATTAATCAAAACAGCGATAAACGAGGAAGGTTGTGTATATAATTTGTAAAGTTTAAGTGGCAGTAGCACTTGTGCTAAGTTCGCCCGGAGAAGTACTGCCACCACACCTGGTAATCTGCAGCCAAGCAGTGATGCACTCGTGTTGCTGTGTTTTGGTGGAAAGGAGTGGGTGCCGGCGAAAATGCAGGCGCATGAGACGTAACATCCCCGTCTCGGGGTGATGGACGAAATGAGACTTGAGTCATCTGGTACTATGGAGAGGACTTGAGTCTTATTGCTGTTGTCTATGGGTGGCGGTTACCACTTAACTTAATCAGGTGGGTCGTCAGCTCGTTCCGTGACTTATATTACATAAAAATAATAAAACGCCCAGTGCAAAGCCGGGGCGGGTCGTCGCTAGTTTATCTAAAATCCTCTAACCTCTAAATTCATACACACGACAAGGATCGCCGTAAACCTATTAACACAATCATTATTCTGAAAAGTTAAACCTTGTTTTGTGCAAGTGTTAATCGGATAGTTGATGTTTTTTGCATAAGCGGATAACCCTTCGCTACCTGCGCCCGCGTCGCTTGTGCGCTGCGCTTTGTGCAACTTGAGCGAGTAGGGTGACTACGAGACGGCTTTTGGGGGAGAAAGCGTTTTGTTGTTGCGTGTTATATATATACTAACTGCCCCCCACGGTTTTACATTTTTCGGCGGTCTAAGTAACCATGTGTTAATCAACGATATAAGCTATCTTGATACCAAATTTCATACAAATCCATTCAGCCGTTTGAGCGTGAAAGAGTAACAAACTTCCATACAAATTTTAAAGATTATAATGTTATATATATAGTATCTTATATAAGTAGTATATGTGACGCAAATATGATGGTTTTTCGATTATAACCGTTCATGTTTCTTCATCTCTACTAGACGCGGTGTAGGGCGGCCACCTACCCGATGGACTGATGACATAGTTAGGATCGCAGGAAATCGGTGGATGCAGGTGGCTCAAGACCATTCAAAATGGAAATCTTTGGGGGAGGCCTATGTTCAGCAGTGGATTTTTACCGGCTGATATGATGATGATGATGAGGTGTCAAACTTAGCGAAAAGAATGCGTGAACTTATGTGTTAAATATTAGTTATTGACGTTTCCAAGCCATTTCTTTTAGAATTCTAAGTGAAAAGTTATTTCTTGACTTCTGATAAAAGGTTAAACGTTCGTAATAAGGCTCATAGTTTTTTCGGCAAATAATAATTTGGTAAATTATCTCCATTAATGCTCCATGATGGTCACATGCCAACACTGTATGCACTCCCTTGTTATCTATCTACAATGAGAATAATGAGCAAAAAATGCAAAAGAAATTTTTTATATAATTTAATATAGGTCAGGTGTAAATTCAACCCTTTCGTGGCGTGGGAGTATTTTTTGCCTAAACTTGCACGCTGTTTTGTGCAAGTTTTTTTTGCGGGTATTTGAAGTGTTTGCTGCAATTTGTTCCCACAATTCGATGATCGAGGAAGTGATGACAGCTATTGAAATTGCTCAATCGATATTACCGTTAGTGATAGGTTCACTGCGAAAAAGGTGATATTTTTTATTATCCTGAATTTGCCAGGTGAGTACCTACTAACGGGTAATAGTGAGGAAATACTTTGTGAGGTAATTATAGCTTACGGATAGCGAATAAAGTTTTACGTAACTATTCCATACAAGCGAATTTTTATAATATTCATTCTGATAATTGGTTTCATGGCGCCAACGTCACCTGTATAGTCACTTACCATGAAGTGATATGTTGATAAAACGGATTGCGTTGTAAGTAGTTAAAAAACTGTATTCTTGATATAATATTATTATATTAAGAATTATAGTATATGATATTATAGATTTTATTGTAGAAAATATTATATTAAGTATCCTTAAAGAATCTTTTAAAATAAAATAAAAAAATTGTAATCGTAAATTTTACATGCTAAATCCTAAATGAGTAATTGCGAAATCCATTTTTTAAGCATAATGTTTTTTAAATGATTTATTTAAGCTTTTTGTTATTATTATATTATTATAACCGATTTATTTAAAATTTATTTAAACCTTCTGAAAATAAAAATAAAATACAATGTGAAATCCAACAATATTTTTTACAAAGTATCTCGTTTAACATGCATACGAAAGTAGAGGTATATAAAAATAGTTCCTAATTGTACGGTCGCAATCAATAACCCTGTGACGGTAAAAGTACAAACATGGTTGTTTGTTCGCGACCATTTGTAACTGACAAGTTGCGTAAAATAATAAACGGCATGTGGCGAGGTTCACCCTTAATCATTCATAATAATGCAATCATTTTAATGACATCGATAGCTCGCACATCCTTTTCCTTTGTTGCCAACTACGCCGCTTTTTAGATAGACGTAGCGGCATTTTTAGGAGCAAAACGTCAGCAAGGGGTACCTATAGGAAATGACTGCACACTAATCTCCTATTATAATAATAACAATAATAATAATAATGGTGTAAATTTAAGATAGCGCCATCTAGCCCCAAAGTAAGCATAGCTTGTATCATGGGAACCAGTCAACTGATATAACACATACTTTTTTGTAAATACATACACATAGTACATATTAATACACAGACACAGAATAAACATGTATGTTCGTCACACAAATATTTGTCCTGGGTGGGAATCGAACCCACGGCCTACATCGTAGAAGGCAGAGTTACTACCAACTGAGCTATGAGGCCAGTTCTATTGTATCTACTGATTCACAAATGTACTATCGTATCTTCTCATTTCCATCGTCACAATGACTATAGTACTTATAGTTATGCCTCAAATCTGCTAGTCCTTAGTAAACTTTTGGGTATTTCCACCTAGTAACCCGCCCCGCCCCCCGGCTTTGGGTGCAATCAATTTACAAAAAGATACCGTATTCTCGTTGCGTGGTTTAAAAGTAAGCGGCGAAACAGACATATGTAAATAGCGCATTTGTTGTATACTAATTAAAGATATCAATATAAACGCGAAAGGTATTTCGAGTAAAATTTAGCCATTATTCTTTATAAGCTGGCAACCTCCACTGACGCCTAGGGACTTTAAGGGTTAAGTCAAAACATATTTGCCGAGAGAATAATGAGTGTTCGCGGCGGGCACCGGAAACGGAACATTCGCAGCGAAATGCTACTTCCGGTGCTGTCATTGCTGCTACCTTGATCTGCCCTCGAACGCCTGTGAGTGCATGTTACTAAAATAGTTATTATTAATTTGTTATTATAATAATATGTAATTATACGACACTGAGACAACATTCTTCCGAAAGTTTTTGTAATCTACAAAATTTACGGATCAATATAACAAAGCGGTCCGCCCATACTTAGGCAAGACACAGCTTATTGACTACTTGACTGGCCTCATAGCTCAGTTGGTAGTAACCCTGCCTTCTGCACTGTGGGTCGTGGGTTCGATTCCCCCCCCGATTCGACAACACATATATTGGTTACGTATTTTTATTGTTTTTATTTATATTTTTGCAGATTGCGTACATGAAACTATCTACACGTGAGCTTCAGCATGCGGCAGTAGTTCGCTGAGTTTTTACCGGAGTCAAAGTTCAGAGGCAATTCGAAGCGTGAGAACATACGCTCTGAAACTCGCTCGCGGGGGAGTTTTTGTTCAGGAGGGTTCAACGACTTGCACAAATGTTAAGGCGCGTATAAACTGAATCTGGCATTATATGGTGTTTCTTAAAATCTTTTTACTCATTATTGAAAAAGCTACGAAAAATATATAATAATATATAGGTATATTGGTGGACATTTCACACAGCGCCGCGCCGTCTAGCCCCAAAGAAAGCTAAGTATAGCATGTAACATGGGAACCCGACGACTGGTATACTACTTATATACTTTGAAAAATACATACATATTAACACCCAGACACAGAACAAACATCTATGTTCGTCACACAAATGATTGCCTGGTGGGAATCGAACTCACGACCTACAGCGCAGAAGGCAGGGTTACTACCAACTGAGCTGTGTGGCCATTTAAATGAACGGTCATGAACTGGACATTTTATAGGTAACGCTCACCTCTCTCTCTCTCTCTCTCTCGACGATCTCTACGAAGATCATGGGCTTATATGCAAACCCCTACATTACAAGCAATTTTACTCAAACAAATTACTCAATACATATAGAAAATTAACATAAAAAAACTCGTCTAAAATTCAGAACAGTATGAAATACTTTGATATATCAGTGGGGTTTTAAGATGAAAAAACTCTTACATGTATTTGCAAGTCAAAATATGTTTAGACAATTCGTTCATTACTAATTCATTCGACTAGTTTTCGCTTTTTGACTTTAATGAGCAGATAAAATTTTTGTAATATTTCGCAGCTTAATTTTGTTTACCTAGCACACTCGGTTTCAGCATTTCGGTACTTGAAAATATTTACCCATTAATGATGAAACGTCAGGAAATTAATTGAATTATAAATGTTTTAATTACTAGAAGCTAAAACATTTACTTGTACAACATTTAAGTCAGTTACAGTTTTTGCTAGAGTTCATAATGTAGTAAAAATTGCACCAAAACTGAGCTGCGATTTACAAGTATCGTTTTATGGGTTAACTATAACTTTTGCAGACGAATTTTATTTTTATCTTTGTTTTATTACTTTCAGCTTTGAATAACATTTCCAAATTTGAAACTATAAAAATTGTTATACATTTTTTGACGACTTTTTTTTTTTAACGGCTTTTGTTTTTGTGTTGTTCAGTTTTTATTCTGTCTTTAGATAAAGAGATTTAAGTATGTGTTTATACATCGCAATAACTAGTGTTTTCAACATGAACTTACATCTGACACGCTTTTGAGTAAAAGTAAGCTGATAATACTTAATCTCTGTTTCAAAAATAAACTTATCACGTTACGAACGCAAAGGCAGATTTGATTTTTTGTACGGACTTTTTGCACAACATTCTCTTTCACAAAAAAGGATTTCTTATAAAACTGTCGAAACCGAATTGTTTATTTTAGTGACAAAGTAAACTCGTGAAGATTTACCTTTTTAGGGATTTGATTCGTGACTATGAATTTTTAGTTTGTTTTGATTTAGGAGCAGGTATTTCATTATACTGTTTGGATATTTACTTTTAAAATCGCAATACATTTTGTGTTAAATCAAGTGTGTTTTCGTAAAATTTTAATGGCAGTAGGTACCTATACCAAGAAAGTCTAGTGTCACTGGTATTTGACCTGATCTATCATTTTCGACTTACACATAAATCTATATCAAACTTAACACCTATGCAAAACTGACTCCATTATTTTATATCTAAAGAAAAGAAAGATTTATGTTCCGGGTTCAGCCGATGTAGCGGTGTATACAGTTATTCCGTCCCGTCCCACGCTTTTGCACAAATTCGGGGCAAAAAATACGAATTTATTTAAAAGAACCCACTACCTGCGCGTGTGGCTTGCAGAATTTTGATATCTTTTGTGAATCTTTTTTTGCTTTAATTTGTGACAATTATACCGGTATATGACTTTTTACCTGTGATTTTTTGTTTCCGTTTCCAATCTCCCCTGACCTGACATTTTGCGCGACCTGGCTTAAGGTTTTTGGCGATATCTTTGGGTTTGGGCTCAGTCGGGTACCGTTAGATGGCTTGCAAAGAATTGAGAACATAAATATAAATTGAATATTAATGAATACTTCATTTTCAAATAATATTTTCTAGTGTATTTCGTAGTAAATTTTCTAAAACAATGATTTGTGTCGTAAAATAATTGCCACGAAAGGAAATAAAATTCCAATTATTTTCTTACTAGAAATACGTGCATATAACCAAAGACGCGCGTTTTCCAAGCTTTAAACATTAATCGATTAGGTACGATCTATTAAAATAAGAGATACGAAGCCCAGGTAGGCTGAATGATATTGCATTTTATCCAAATAGGTTGCGTTGCGATGTAAAAAAGCTCTATCTATGCATGTGCCATTTAAATGGAGGAACAAAAAACTCGTGTAGGCAAAGAATGGCTGCCAAGACCGCGGGAAGGGTTAAAATAGTAAACGCGAGAGAGCGAAGCAAAAAATTGGATAAAAGCTTTGTTTTATTCAGTATAGTCAATGCGTCGAACGATGGCATTGTCGAAAATTTTAGTTGAAATAGTTCATTTCTGAATTTAATTCCATGAAAAGTGGGATAAGTTTTGATTATTTTCTACCAGTTTTATAACTTTGAAAATCCGATTTAATAAATAAAGTACTCCTTCTGCAATACTTGAAGATTTATAACAATTTTAACAATATTTTAAGATGAATCCAAACTACGCTGTTAATGAAAAGAGTAAACTCGTGACGTTTTATTTACAATACTTTTATTTATTTATTACAGGCCAATTCACGACTTCCTCACTAAACTACCTCAAGGGTACAAATTGCAGCCAATAATCAAAGTTTTTTATGAAACAAAGCGAATCAAGGGGTATTTTTTACCACGCTTTCACAACATGTGCAATGTACTGTCTGACCTACTTACCTACACTTCCTTCGCATTAAAGGGTTAATAGAATATCCGCGTATTTCATCAGCAAATACAATAACGGAGTTTTTGTTCGTGAGAAATCTGACGTTTCCCGTGCAGACACTCAATGAATATTGTGTATTATTCCGTAATCAACTTCATCTAAGTGATATATGCGCTATGCACAATTAATACATTATGTATTCAATCAAGATTTATGCATTTAATAACTTATTATTTTGGGGACACCTCTGGGATTTTCAGAAACCTATTTTAAGTATTTCTTGAATGAATGTGTATGAATCTACTTTTTTATTTCTTGTGTTTGTGAAAATATGTATAAATATAATAGATGAGCTTGGGCTTAAAACAAGAACACTAGATCCATCTCTTTGAGCTTACAAATATTACAAACATTAATTAAATTATTACTTAAAATAATGAAACTTGATAACCATTGGGTTACGCGCAATTCGGGATTATCTCCTAGTGTCGACAGTAATCTTATGATTACACAGCGGTTCGTGTTCCCAGTACATTTTAATGTTTCCGAAGGATGATGAATTTGCGTAACATTAGAGAATCAGAATTTATTATCTAAAATCCTATTCAATGAAAGTTAGATTTTAGTTCTTACCTATTAATATATTCATTATTTCAAGAATTCACATGATGAGTCAGTATTAAGAAATATATAATACTTAAAAATTGTCACAGTAAGTGAGATATAAATACTTTTTGCTACTTAATCTCAATGTACCTATTTTTGTAAAGTTATTTAGTAAAAGGGCGCTACTGCCTCTTAAGAATAATAGGCAAAGAGTTGACAAACTGACAGCTAATTGAAATACGCCCATGTGCGGCGTGTTTTTGCTACGAGGAGGGCTAATCGCAGCCCCTCGTGGTTTTTTGCCATGTATCATAAAGGGGTTAGAGAGGAATCAGGGTTAGGTTTTTGAATGTCTGAATGTTACAAGAAGGTGAAAAGGCTGATATAAGCTTTAAGCTACAGCTAGTCGGGTAAAGCTTTCAAGAGAAACTCTCTTATTCTGTTTATTATGTGCATTTCCTAACTTTATAACTTGCATTTCTCTGGCTTCAAAATTTTGCTGGAACAAAGCTTTTCTTAGGGTTAATTTAGCCTTTGCACATACTCACTTTTGTATTTTGTTATCTGTGTACAACAAAAGAATAAAGAACTTTATAGAACATAATAGAATATGCAGATACAAATTGAATTAGTTGTTGGTTAGAAATATATCTAAATCAAGATTTTTCAGTTTGAACACTAGCTGATGTCTGTGCTAATAATTTCCCATCCCTGGTTTCGTTTCATTACATTATCCAACCTTAAAAAAAAATTGTTACAAAATTAACCAGCACATTATTGCTGATAACAAATAGAATAGATAAGAATAAATAAAAAGTTGATCGTAAGATTGATGATGATAATGTATAAACGATCGTAAGTGCATAATTTACTTGAAGATAAATACACATAGCTATAGATTCAATCAATTTTCCCGATGTTCTTAGTTTAATTTGAAGGTCATGGCCTACCAAAAATTAAAAAAATTAAAAAATGTACACTTTAAAAGTTTCCTAACTTGGTTAACTTTTTGTAGCGGTGTAATTAAGTGCAGCGGCAAGCCATGCGTTATTCCGTCACCTCCAGGGATCAGCGTTAAAACAAACATGTGTTTTAAACGTTTAAAACGAGATATTTTACGGTGAAGGGTTGCACTCTCCCGCGTGTCGCGATTGCTAAACATAGCCGGCGAACAATCACTCCTATTGGAAATAATCCCATTTAAACCGTTCTTAATGGAACCCAACCCTCTGCCATTGTTTTTGTACTTCCGGTGGAGAATTTAGTTTACGGTGCATATTTACCGAGCGATTTTCGTGCATATTACGATAAAGTGTTAAAGCGAACGTATTTTTTTAAATATTCAGAGCATTACCACGGTTGGACAGAATTTTATACAATAAAATTTGCTTAATAAACGAGTAAAAAAAACAAAATATTTATGTATGTCTGTATTATATATATAAATATTATTATATTATTGTATATGTAGTTATGTAGATATATGTGTAGTAGGTATACCTAAGCATTTGCAGCCTATAATTTATTTTTGCACGTATAAGTTCAGTTATATTTCCAGTTATATTTTTACGTCCAGTTATATTTTTAACCAATCTTAGATGAACCACAAAGGCCCATATAAAGTCCAGTATCTTGTCCATCCAAAGGTTGTCTGTAAGAGATCGCTTTATAGCGATAAGACCGCCCATTGTTTCATATTTTTGTACATCGTTACTGATTGTTGTTATTTTGATTTTGTGAGCAATAAAGTGTCATCTATCTACCTATCTAAATTAATAGTGTCATGGCCCTCAGTTAGACGCATGAAATAGTAGAAAAGTTTGCGTACGCGCAACCCACCAAGGCTCCATAACACGGAAGAGATACACGGCAAGATCGACGTCATCACGTGACGTGTTGAAGTGACCATGACGGGCGCTGCCTAAAGTATTTTTTTTATTATTTATTATCATCGTATCGGCCAATGAGAAGTAGCTTTGTATGTATATAAGGATAAACGCGAGTCCTCAGCGCTCTGCTAATTTATTCGCGATATCGCCGCGCGACTCGAGCGAAAACGTTTCCGATTGGGCGGCGCGGGAGGGCGATCCTCCTCTCTCATGATTCCATTCGCGAATACTCACACGTTTATAGCGAATCGCCTCAGCTCCCCCTTATGTAGAGCTTTTTGTCTTGCGATTTCTGTAGGCATTTACTTCTGATTAGGTATACTGGGATGTTTAACCGCTTTGCGCGCTGGTAATTCATCTAATTTATACATATATGAATTGCGTCTACAATAAAGGTGGATTATTCAAAAACGCATCTCAGGTCCGGTTTTCTTCGGCGATTCCTTTGTGTAGTTTTTTAATAGATTGTTTATGATGAATCGATTCACACAGTATCGAAACCAGTCCGTGCACAATTGCGTAACGGCTGCAAACGGAGATCAGAGGTCAGTGCAGTTGAGCTGGTCAGTTGCATTGCATACGATTGCACTAGTATTCCAACTATTGTTAGAATGTAGCACATTTTTTATGAAAATTCTTCGAATCGGTTATGATTACAAATATTTTTTTTAACCTCAATTTAGCAGAAAAAATAATTTAATTATAGTAGTGATTGTAGTATTTAAAATTAAATTAACATTTTAATAATTAAAACATGAAATGAGAAACGCTATAAGACAAAAAACCGTAGATTCATAAAATAAAAGGAACTTCCGAAATTCAACAATAAGGTATGAGTAGGTACCTAGCTGATATTTCATTCGCATAACCGTCATGGTCAATACTATATGTGTGAGAAATAATATGAGAAATGGTCAGCGAAAACTACCCACTGAGCTAATGATCACCCAAATAATACGTCACAAAAGAAAGGGCAGACAATGCGCAAAACAAGGAACAAACAGTTTTGCACAATACAAACCATATTAATTACCCCTCGAGAATGGACAAAGGAAAGGGTTTAATAAGCTTAGAGTAAATAAAAATACCGTAAATCGGAACTGACCAATGTCCAGTGACCGCTGGTCAAATTGAAAATGACGTCATTGTGTTTGACTGAACGTAAGTATAGTAAACTTTTGTTCAGCTTTTCTAAAGAATCTACAAGTTTTGGTTCTTCTTGCGTCGTGAAATATAAATATATGAAGGGGATAAAATATAATTTCGCACCGGATTCCTTTATCGTATAGTATCGTTGTTGTTATGTGGCAATGTTATGGAACGAGCTGATGGCCCTGGTTTTAAGTGGTAACCTCTGCCCATAACAAGAAATCTAACTTAGGCCCTCCCCTACCTAGGCACAACGAGACCCAAGTCGCATCGTATGCATCCGTAACTCTGTGACATGAAGATGGAATGTATCATGTGCTTATAATTTTACCGGCAAGTACTATTTCATACATTTAAAATAGGTATGAAATAGTACTAGTCTATGAACTAAATACATCCTTATCTCTTAGTATTATTTAATAGAAAAGAGAAGGCCTAAGTCATATTGCTGGTATCTTATCTACCTACCAGGAGCAGAAAATATTAATATCAGAACTATCTGCGAATACAATTATGTTAATTAAAACTATGTAACAATTTCATAACACTTCAAGATCGGATGCTGGGGTCCAATGATCACCTCTCTATATAAAATCCAAAACCTTACCAAGAAATCCCTTAAAAGACACAATGGGCACCATAGTCAGTATCAATCATAGTTCTTTATTCACAAAATCCAGTTAAACGTTCATTATCAAGGACGTCGCTATGAACTTGCTAATCTTTATATTGGCAGGGACAGTACTGGTCAGTCCTGGGTCAGAGGTGACAAACGGACGGACACACCTGGCTGAAACTCCGTTTTTTATCCCTCTTAAACCATTTCTTATATTTTCATTCGACCGTTACTGCAAATGGTACAAAATCTTAAGAAAATATGCTTTATGCAAAAAACAATCTTCTTGGAATATGATTAAAACTCGTTATTTA
Source organism: Chesias legatella (assembly GCA_947359385.1). Taxonomy (NCBI): domain Eukaryota; kingdom Metazoa; phylum Arthropoda; class Insecta; order Lepidoptera; family Geometridae; genus Chesias; species Chesias legatella. The sequence goes on along the minus strand of OX375768.1, from coordinate 2,778,177 downwards.
GGTAAGAATAGCTAGGTTCTTTGTCTTTCCTAAATTTGAATTCCGCGATATGTATTTTATCTTTACAACGTCCGTTAGCATTAAGCCGTTAGCCCTATTCATCTTACGCAAAAACATTGGTCAAAACTGCTCACCGAGATAACATTGCGAAATGGTATGTGGTTGATTTATAATAAAAAATACAACAAAAGGTTTAGTACACACAGGTGGACCTGTGCAAAAGTTTACGAGGCAACATTCGGACATTCGCTAACCGTTGGTCACCCCTGACCGCTGACCGCTGACCTCTTGAGACTGGGAACTTGAACTTAATCCTTTATCGTCCTGGCGTAGGAAATTATACTTTAGAAGACCGTTTCTTAATTTACATTGGACTTCACGTAGTAATTGTAAATTATGAAACATACATTAAGAAACTAGTATTAATTAAAAAAGATATCAGTCTTCATGGGGGTAGGTAGGTAGGACAGCTTCAGTGAGACATATTTCACCTTGTGGGATTCGCGTGACATCTCATCTTGTTGCAGGCATAGTCAAGTCAAAGTCAAACAATATTTATTTCCATAGTATTCATAAAAATTGGTTTGGAATCCTCAATAAGTAATTTTAAAAACAAAGTCACGTGTTCTTCAAACGCTATCCACCCCTCCATAGGGAGAACAGAAATAAAACCCGTAGAAGACTTTTTTCCAATATAACGCAGCTAACACTTTATCTGGTAATTCGTTCGTGAATCCGACAGCCTGGACGAATCTTATTACCACCGAAGTCACCAACTTCTGTACGATTAAATAAAATAAAAAATAATATCTTAATAATTAGTTCATTGAATAGTCTCTTTTTTCTTAAAAAAACTTCCTGTCATTTAAATCGGATAAGTGATTATTGTTATAACTTCAAAAATATAATTAACTGTAGTTCACGTAATACTGTACAACATAAGTACCTAGTTATAGTGAATAAAAGAACAGGTAGGTTGACAAGTGTTATTAATAAATGTACCTACCTACTTACAAAATTTGCGTTCCGATTTATACATTCGCCGTCCGTTGGTCACCCCTGACCGCTGACCTCTTGGGACTGGGAACTTGAACTTATTCCATTCGGTGACAATGAAATTAGCCTAAAATAATTACATTTTGCATACCCACCTACAATTTTCGTAGGAAATTTCTGAATCGTGATTTCAGTGTGACAGTCTCAAAAAATGGATCTTTAATATATATAAAAAAAGTTGGAGTCTTTGTTGACGAATTCTGTGATCCTAACACCTTGAGTATGTAATAAATAAGTAGCATAATCTTTTATGTGGTTGATATTGATATGATAACATTAGATAACAGTGTATTGGTTTCGCAACATTCGCCAATCAGCAACGTTCAAATCGTTTAACCTAGTTTATGAATAGTGCGATAATTTGACCTCCATTTTTCAGATAGCGGTTAAAGTGGGGATTCGATAAGGATACCCAATAGTAAAATTAACAGCTTTAATACTTTAAATACAATAAATAAAAATATTAAAAGTAATTTACATAAACACGTATAAAACAATTTAGTATCTTGCAAAACATATACAAAAACTGTAAAAAAATAAAAATACTGACTAAATATATTCGTTTTCCTGTATGTTACTGATATAAAAAAAAAATGCTGGGGTACATAAAAAATATTATGCAGTATGAGCAAAGAAGACAAATAAGAATGAAGACAATTTAAAAAACTATAAAAACGCGTTTGTTTGTAATTCAACGATGGGCAAACATTTTGATTCGCAACCCCTCTTATACAGTCCAGCCGTTGGTCACCTCTGACCGCTGACCACCGACCCTCTGGGATCTTACTTGTACCGTCATGTACTGACATTGAACTTCGGATATAAAAAAAGCAACAAGTGAATAAAGAAATGGCTATTGACATTCTCATACATAATTTCGTGATGGATTTGATTTGCGGAAAACGGAAACAGGTTCCGAACGAACGACATCGTAATGTAAATATTTATTCCCTGCCTCTATGTTTAATGAAAAACTGTTTTTAATTACGTCTCATTTCATTATGTAAAACCGAAATAATCTTTAATTAATAATAAGATGATGATAATTAACAATTTACAACTGAACTGGAAATAACAACTTTTTTTATATTTTGTTTATTTAAAAAGGGTAAGCGAACCCATTTGTACATCCGTTGACCACCTCTGACCTAACGAAGATTCGGTACACCCTTATCTTACTTACCCTCATCTTTTGTGACTCTTTAATTTTATCAGAAATTTGCATTTTATCACGGGCCAGTGCCAGTACTAGTTATAGAGAGCGTGGTGGCTCAGTTCTGACTACGAGTTTCAATCGCTGGTCGCTGGTTCAAATCCCGATGTGAACCAATGAGTTTTTTCACTTGATATGTGTGCAGAATCACGTTCTCAAAACGGTGTAGTGGAACCAAATATTCGAAGACATATAGTGCATGAAAGGAGCCTCTTTTAAGCGCACTTATAGTCCTTTCACCACACTGATCGATATAATCAATGACTCGACTAGTAGTGATTATAAAATAATGCTAATATTAAAAATGTCTAGCTCCTGAAATCAAACCCCACTAAACATTTTTGACTCGTAAGATTAAGATAAGATTTTGTGATGAGTGAGTGAGTAAATCAGTCCTTTTCCGGTTTAAACAAATGTATAGATACCGCTTTTCAATAATACTTTGCTAACATGCGCATTACCTACAGTACGATTCTTAGATAATTATTTTACGAAGCGAAACGAGAAAACCGACTTGAACCAGAATGAATCCACTTGTCTCGCACTTAGATGTTTTTTTTATATTATTTTGATTTAAATACAAACTAATGAGCCGAATTTTATGAATATTCTATGGGACCAATCTGAAAGTATATCCTTGCTAAAAATGTTTTAAATCTCTTTATAAATGACGGAGACATGAGGTAAATGACAATAGAAAATACAACCGAATTGATAACCTCCTTTTGACGTCGGTTGAAAATTACTTTCAAAAATAAACCACACATTCATACATTAATTATCATACTCGTCTTTTTTTAGCTGGTTAAATATTCAGTCCACTCACAGTGCAAAAGTCACTGCACTTCAATTTGAATCGTTCAATACATTAGCATGTAAATTTTGCAATTTTTTATTAAAACCGAGCGGAAATGCAAATTACGTTTCGCTACGCAAAACAATGAGGTTCAATGGTCGAACCTTTGCCCGATGTAGTGTCAATGGACAATTCGTGCCTAATCATTTATAATAACGCAAATTGTGACATGGATTAGCGATTGGTTCGAATTATACGATCAGCTACGGCTTTCGTTAAAGGAAAGCACCTCACAGCTCAGTTGGTCGTAACTCTGCCTTCTGCGCTGTAGATCGTGGGTTCGATTCCCACCCAGGACAAACATTTGTGTGACTAACATAGATAACATAGTTTGTTCTGTCTGAGTGTGAATATAAATTTATATTTATCTATTTACAATAAAAACTAGGTAGGTATTCCGTTTTCTAGTTCCCATAGCACAAGCTATGCTTAATTTGGGGCTCACACTAAAGAAAAGATTTGAAACTAAAGCTGAAAGTCCTACAACTTGCTGGGATAGCTGCTAGAAATAAATATATATCCTCAATCGTTCAAGAATCTACCCCTAGGTACTTAAGAGTGTATTTCAGCAGAGATTCAACTAAGAACGAATTCCCAGTCCAAGGATTAAGGCTCTCTTTTATCTAGTATTCAAACACACGTTTAAAGAATTAGATATGAAAATAAGTGACCGCGGATATTTATTATGACAGAACATTTACTGGAGTAAACAGTAGATACGGTTTGTCTTCCGTTCAACGTGCTAACATCATATAACTTCTGTATACATAATTTTTTTGATTGGCCTCACAGCTCTGTTGGTAGTAACGCTGCCTTCTGCGCTGTAGGTCGTGGGTTCGATTCCTACTCAGGACAAACATTTTTGTGACGAACATAGATGTTTGTTCTGTGTCTGGGTGTTAATATGTATTATATGTATGTCATATGTGTTTACAAGACCTACAGCGCAGAAGGCAGGGTTACTAACTGAGCTATGAGGCCAGTCAACTCTAGATCTGGCCTTTTCTAAAACGTCACCGATTTATTCTCAGTAGGTACGTTTCTATATAATTAGATTTTATATAACTTTCATATCACACAGTGGGCATAAGATAAACTAATAATAGACATTCATTGATGCAACTAAAGCCGTGTTCAACTGATCGACTACGGTACAGAATCTATAGGGGGTGTGCAAAAGGAAACTATTTCAGAAATCTTATTTATCCGGTTTTTATTTAATGTAATAACTAAAAGAATACAGAAATTAAAAAAAAATGCAAAGTTTTGTTTTCAGGTAAATATTTTATTTCGGTAAACTTAATCTAAGGTAAATTTTAAGTGTTAGTTAACCCCTTTTAAGTAAGGAGATACCTGTGTTAGAGGGTCACACTCTTCGGTAGTGAGTTTTCCACACAAATTCTAAAGATTTTCTTTGAATAATTCTTATGGGAATGCATACATATATAGAGACTACGATACATCCTGTATCTCTATCCTGTACGTAGATACTGAAATAGACCGTATGTCACAGGTCACTGCAGCTGGAACTCTGTACTTTTATTTGTACTTTTATTGCGCTTCAGGAAGTTGTGACAAATGAGCTTTTGAAACGGGACGGGTATTAAATCATGATGTATAAATATGATTCACTCCGCTGGCGTGGTACTGTGAACGCTAACGATCGAGATACTGAATTATATCATAGCAAAATTTGCGAGTTTGATTTACCTACGCTTCCAAAACTAACTTTTCCCAAATATTCGTATTTTCTCATATCCAATACATACAATTAATAAAATAAATGTTGCTGGGCATTTCACACAGCGCAATCTAGACCAAAAGTAAGCTAAGCATAGCTTGTATCATGGGAACCAGACAACTGATACAACACTTATATACTGTTTTTGTAAATAATATACAAAAAATAATATGTGTTATTGACACCCAGACATAGATATAATATCTATGTGCGTCACACAATTATTTGTCCTAGATGGGGATCGAACCCACGACCGCGCACAATGCAGAGTTACTACCAACTGAGCTGCGAGGCCAGTCTAAAGTCTTAAGGTGAGAATAAAATGAGAGGTTGATTACGTTACTTTTAGTTAATTCAGTTACTTTCAATAAAGTGAACTCTCAATGAAGTTCCTTAAACTATAATTAAATTTTAATTGAATATCGCGGGATGGTCTATTTTTTGTATAGGCATGCGTATTTATTTAATAAGCCCGATATAGCACATGTCTCGCATACGTCTATACCCACACCACACGTGGGAAGTAGGAAGCACGAATCTTTTCATTGGGGGTTGTAATTAAGGAAACCTACGATGTAATTACAGGGGGGCTATATATAATTGTTAACTCTTTTTGGTTTACTTTTGCCCCATCCGGGTTTTAGGCACGGCGAGGGAGGAATTCATTTGTGATTAAACTGTGCGTTTAACTATTTTTAAATCGAATAATTTCTAACGTAATAGAAACTGTTTTAAATATAAGGTTATCAAATCGTCCCTTGTAATTTATACTTAAATATTTATCTACTTTCAGTTATTAAATATGTGGACATTTCTCACAGCGCCACCTAGTTCAAATGTAAGCTTGGCATAGCTTGTATCATGGGAACCAGACAACTGATACAATACTTATATAAGTTTACTATAATATATATATATATATATATACTTTAATACATATAATACATATTAACACCCAGACACAGAACAAACATCTATGGTCATCACACAAATGTTTGTCCTGAGTGGAAATCGAACCCACGACCTACAAGCGCAGAAGGCAGGGTTACTATTACTACCAACTGTCATTATATTGGTGTTTATTATGGAAAGAAACGCAATGAGTACGCGTGAACTAATTAATATTTTAAATATTACTTATTGACGTCACCAAGATATTTCTTTATGGATTCTATGGAAATCTTTTTAGACTTTCAATCTTGATATTTAAATCCAGACACGAACAAACATATATGTTAGAAACACAAAATTTTGTCCTGGGTGGGAACCAACCCAGACCTGAACATCAGTCTGATCAGTCCTCGCTTGAACAGCCGTGCGTAAACACGTTCCCGTACACGTTCTCGCGCGTTACCAATAGTGACAAACATTAATGATGGCGAAATGTGCCCATTGTAACAAATTAATAACAAAAAAATCCCCCGGTCTGGAGTGCAAGCGGTGTGGTGGAATTGTGCATGCAAGTACAACCTGTACAGAATTTACGAACAAGCAGCTAAACGTAATTAAAACAACAGGAGTAGAATGGATCTGCAATGCGTGTAAACAAAAGTCTCCTTACAGGAAGAGTTCATATATCATTCCTGAGGATGATGCAGAGGACGAAGAAGATGCAGGTTCAAATAAAAGTGTCATTCTGCCTATTAATACCTCGAAATTCCTATCGGATATTTCGTCGGAAGTGGAGAAATCGATTAGAAAGGAACTCCGGGAAACAAACCAATGTATCCAATATCTGAGCGATAAAGTTGACGACTATCAGGTATTGATGGAAACGTTCAAGGAAAAAATCAAAAACCTAGAAAACCAAAACATTGTACTTAACAACAAAAATAAAAATCTTGAGATGAAGGTAGGAGCCTTGGAGCAGCGTATGAACGAAATGCAGCAGAGTCAACTTGGTGATTTAATAGAAGTAGCTGGAATTCCAGTGTCAAAGGGAGAAAATATAACAGAGATTACCAAAAATCTAGCCCATAAGTTAGACATGAGCCTTGAAGACGTGTTGATATCCAAACGTCTACCCGCGAAGTCAGGAAAACAGGAAATAATTCAGCTCAAAATGAAAGAGGAGGACCTCAAAACAAAATGGATAATTGCCGCTCGTTCAGTACACCTGATTGCTTCGGAAGTGAGCCCTAACATTGAACCTTCGAAATCCAGGGATAGAGTATACATTCGACAAGCCTTAACTCAACATTCTAAAAACTTGCTTTGGAAGGCAAAACAGGCTCTGAAGGATATATATAAGTACGTGTGGTGTAAAGATGGAAGAGTGTTAGCTCGTAAAAGTGAACAAAGCAAAATTATTGTACTACGTTTTGAAAGCGATATTTCAGACATAGTTCATAACGGTTAATTATCTTTTAGATCTTTGTAGTTAACCTATTGGTATATTAAAACTTTCATCTTTTTATTCACTTGATTATTAGTCATCTTTAATCAAATATGGAAACTGAGAATTACATCTCAGAAATACGTGATTGTCCTAATTTAAATGAATATTACAAACTTATTCCCAAATGCAAAGGCCGATTAACCTGTATTCACGTTAACATTCGCTCAATTATAAAAAACTTTTCAAAAATTGAATTATTAATTAGTAATACAAAAGTTCGAATCGACATTATTATTCTCAGTGAAGTGGGTATATCCGAGAGTGTGACTTCGTTGTTCCAGCTACCTAACTATAATATGATATCAAAACTTCGTAGAAGTAAAAAAGGAGGAGGACTTATAATATACTCACATAATATACATTCATTTACTAACATAAACATAGTAACCACACACTTTGAATGCGTTTTAGGAACATTATTAACTAAACAAAATACACGTTATCACATCTTCGCAATTTACCGACCACCCAATACCGATAAGTCGCTTTTTATCCAAGAACTTCGCAGTGTACTCAAAACTATACCTAAAACGGATACCCTTCTATTAGGTGACGTAAATATAGATTTGAAAATAGTGAATAACATACAAACACATTATTTAAATACCTTGTACGAATTTGGATTATATTGTGGCATTCAAGATTACACCAGGGTTGAACCTAGAAAAGAAATGGTAACAAGAAGTTGCATAGATCACATCTTTGTGCGTTTCCGAACACAGGATGTTTACTGTGCAGCAGTCGGCACCGTTCTAGCGGACCACCGTCTTACCGTGGCAACATGCTGTGAGAATATTCACATACATGATGATCCAATTTATGAAACGAGAATAGATAGTAGAAAATTTATGAATGAAATTTTTAAAGTCGATTGGCATAAGGTTGACGATCTAACTTGTCCAAATGCAATTTATGATTTTACAAAAAAAAGCTTCAATGACTGCTACGAAAACTCGAAATTCACGTTTAAAATTAAAAACTCGTCAAGGAACACAAAAAAATGGGTAAGCAACAAAATAAAACAACTATGCAATAAAAGAGATGAAAAATTTATAGAACTTAAAAAGGATCATACTAGTAAAATATTAAGACTAGAATACAACAAATTACGCAATAAATGCAACAAAATTATCACAAAGGCTAAGAATGATAATATAAAAACAAATATTTACAAAAATAAGAGTGATCCGCGGAAGCTATGGGAAATACTTAATAATATCACTGGTCGCATAACGCGGTCAGTAGATGACATCATTCTTCACGCGTTTAGAAATAATAATCAAAGTAACAAAAAACTTATAGCCAACAACTTTGCCAACGAATTTAATAAATCTTCTAAAGTTATGGTCCCAAACTGCATTACAAATTTACTTGACCCAGAAACCTATGTAAAAAAATCAAATGCATCAATTTATCTTAGAAAAACAGACCCTAATGATATATACAAAATAATAAGCAATATTAAAACTAACAAAGCTCCCGGAATGGATAAGCTCAGACCAATTGATGTTAAACGTGTGGCGGAAAATATAACACTTGTAATCGCTAAACTTATAGATACGAGCTTGAAAAAGGGAATATATCCTGATGAATTAAAAATTGGAGTTGTTCGACCAATTTATAAAAAGGGTCCTAAAAATGAATATAATAACTATCGACCTATTACTATTCTTCCAATAATAGACAAAATTTTCGAAAAATATGTAAGTAATCTAATACACGAATTTTACAATAAACACGAAATTCTATCACTAAACCAGTATGGATTTCAACCCAAAAAAAGCACAACTCAATTACTCTCTGACTTCACAAATAATGTCAATACTTCTCTAAACAAACGTAAGCACGTACTCATGGTGTTTATTGATTACAGTAAGGCGTTTGACACCTTGAGACACGATGTATTAATAAAAAAACTTGAACATAGTGGCATCAGGGGTAATCTCCTTAATTGGTGTATGGATTATATTAAAAATAGAAGTTATCAAGTAAAAGTTGGTGAAGAAATGAGTGACAGTGTTACTGTAACTGAGGGCACGGCCCAAGGATCTGTGCTTGGCCCTCTTCACTATCTGGCCTACGTAGATGACGTAAATAACGTCGTACAGCACTGCACTGTGTATCAGTACGCAGATGACACGTGCCTCGTGGCTGAAGATCAAGATATCGCGGCTGCTATAGATAAACTTCAACATGACTTTAATCGTATTATTGAATGGTCCCATGACGCAGGTCTTGTCCTAAATGAAAAAAAGACCAAGCTTCTGCATGTTCGTTCACCTCAGAACAAAAGAGCTGATACGATAAACCCAGAACTGATACTTCATAGTCACAGTTGCCTTCATAAGAGATATGATGCATGCCAGTGTGACTCCATTGAACAAGTTGAACACCATAAATATCTTGGTCTTATTATAGATAATCGTTTCAACTGGAGGAACCACATAGATAGTGTGTGTCAAAAACTGAGAGCAATTCTGGCTAAATTCTATATTATTAAATATAAAGTTCCATTCCATATAATGATAGACCTGTACCAATCTCTAGCAGAAAGTCTAATTATGTATGGTTTAAGTAGCTATGGCCGTACATTTAAAACATATTTGGACAGAATATCGAACCTACAGATACGTTTATTAAAAACTGTAGTGCCTAAAAAAATCAAAGTTATGTACAAAAATGACCCACTGGGACTTCTCAAATACTGCAACATAATTCCAGTTCATGACAAGGTTAAAATGCAGTTGCTTAAAGAAAACTATTTTAAATACGATAATATAAAAATAAATAGGATGATTACTAGGCAAATGGAACAAAAAAAACTATATACCATATCAGCTAACAATGTCTATGGTGAAAGAACAACTGACTACATACTTCCTAGACTAAAAAATCAAATACCCTACGAAATCAGAAAACAGATTAACGAAAGTAACATTAAACACAAACTTAAACACATATTTACCATAAAATAATTAAATTGTTCTCATTACTTAGCTAATACTGTCACAATACATTTTTCACAATGCATTTCAATCCATATATTTATATTAGGAAAATATAGAATAGTAATAAAATATTCCGCGATCACAAATACAAAATTATCATCAACCTGTATAACGCTTATTAGTGTCCATAGAGATAAGTGAGGAATGCGGGTACATAGAAATCTTTTTCACTGGACATCGACTGAGCAAAATTGCTCGGTTTACCTTATGGTTTTAATAATTAAAGTTTGATTTACTCCAGTATATATTATATAGTATATAAGTGTATCTCGTTCAGTTCATCCTTTCGGCGTATAAAAATAAGCATTAACTGTTAAATTTTATTAACATTTTGACTGGTAACATGATTATTTTGTAAATGCACGAAGTATTTATTTAAACTAATGAGGAATCTCCTAACATCTTAGATAAACTAAGTATAGTTTTTAAGATGTGTAATTTAAATTGTGAAATGTACTTTTATTATGTAATAAATAAAAAAAAAAAAAAAAAAAAAAAAAAAAAAAAACACAGAAGGCGGAATTACTAGCTATGAGGTCACCCAAATGAAATTTGTCTTTCTTTATAATCTGCTGTCTGGCAAACATTACATGCACCCAATTAGCGATTCGTAACAATTGGCATGATAACACAATCAGTGTCCCAACCGCGGTACTGTTGTCTTAGGTCCAAGAGGGTAACTCATATAATCGTGTTTGTGTAACCCCGACGCCAGACACAGCAACTACATTTGAACATCTATTAGAACACTTGTCTGGCGCGGGTATTTGAGATATTTTTTTAAGTTACGAAAGGCTTACTTTTGACCGTACTCTCACCTGATGTTAAGTGAAGATGCGGTCTACGATGTAGCATGCGCGCCTAGAAGATACCTATTCACTCTCCTTTTGAAGACTTGAAGGGATATATAGACGCAGGCAAAGAGTTCCACTCTTGAGCTGTCCGCATTATGAAAGTGGAAGCAAAACGCTTCGTACGGATTTGAGGTAATTGGACCAAGAAAGGTGACGCTGAATTTGTTTCAATGTTTGATTAAATGTTTGCACTTTGCCATTCGGTGTTGGTTTTTCGAGCGCACGTCAAAGCGTTCAAACTTCACACTTTGCGTAGCCTGCCACACTTGCGCAAAGTTCATTTGCTATGATCACCTTGCGAGATGTCTGACAGCATCAAACATGTGTTCAAATATTTGTCTGTCTGTCGCCGGGGTAATACTTACCTACAAGCAATCATTAATTTTGCGTAGGTTTGTACAGTTACTTACATGCTGTGTCTGCGTGAGGATATTATTGTATTTATTATGATTCATTATTATTGAGAATATTGTATTCGACGTTTGAACGAGTTTTGTGTATTTATGGTATTTTAATAACTTACGGTTAATAGTTCTGGTTTTAAGAGTATGACTGCCGGTAAAATTACAATCACATGAGACATTTCACCCTCACGTCTCAGAGTTACAACGCGACTTGGGTCTTGTAGTGCCTACGTAGGAGAGGACAACCCACGCGAGGATGACTCACGTACAAGTTACATTTTCGCCTTTTTTTTCGACATTTTCGACATTTCACACAGCGCCATCTAGCTCCAAAGTAATCTAAGCATAGCTTGTATCATGGGAACCAGACAACTGATATACATAATTGTATTATTTTTTGTAAATACGAGCATATAAAATATATTAAACATCCAGACACACAACAAACACCGATGTTCGACACACAAATGTTTGTCCTGGGTAGGAATCGAACCCACGACCTACAGCACAGAAGGCAGGGTTACTACCAACTTAGCTATGAGGCCAGTAACGCACCCGGGTGCATCCTGTAGATAGCGCACATGTTTATAATTCCCCTTATAGTAGTACCGATGGCTCAGGAAGCTCCGACGTCACGTCTGCGCAGGCGCACCGAACCAGCCGCCTGTTGAGGCAGGCCTGACCACCGCCCGCGCACCACTCGTACCGACAGACAAACAAACACAACATTTATTTATTAACGATTGATTTTCATTAATTATATTATATTATATTGTCTATGGACGGCGGTTACCACTTAATATTAGGTGGGCCATCAGGTTCTTTTACCCTATATCAAATTTTTAAAAACTATATAATTCAAATCAGTTAGTACCAACCTGTATAAAATTGATATCTATTTTAATGTTTTATTTATTTATGTTTATTTTTATTGTTTTATATTTGATTCCCAACTAACTTAAACTATTTGTAATTCAACATCAACACCGACCTCTTCAAATGACGTGTCAACCGTTATAATATGCTACATAGCTCAATTGATCCGATTTACCACCAACGGAGCTGTGGCCTATATAATCGATAGGTTCTAGTGTTAATTTCAGAGCCAGCGAGGTTTTCGCTATACAGGAAACTCGGAGCTTCAAACAGACGTCCTTAGATGTAATACGAGGAAGTTGACCGTACTCTACATAAAATAATAGAGATAAAATAATCTTGATGCAAAAGTGACCCATAGAATTTCGAATGTAGGTTTTATATTTTAATTTATCTATCACGTCTACCAGTCATCGAGTCACTTTTGTGGGAAATTGAATGCTACAAAGTGTGAGTCATTAAAAGTATCTTGCTGCTTTGTAATCAATAGTTAACCCAGCGCCAAAATTAAGAATGTTTTCAGGTTTCAACATTTGATATTTAGATCGTCATGTTTCAAACACGTTCTAAGGTGTGTTCCAAGGTTCTTTGGCCAAACATTTGTGTGAAAGCACAGAGTTTGATCTCGAGACCTGGGATGTTGTTTGAATTCTGGCTATGGGTTCTTTCGTGTTGTGGTGCTCACGTAACACAGGGAACCCTAATTCTTGAGTGTGAATAATAAATATTTTATTTGAGTTCATTTATTATTATATCATAACAGTATGTGCTGACGGTACAGCATTACATAAATGCTTATGTGCTCGTACATAACGCGTAACGGGAAGTGCAGCGCTCGCGAGTGCATTCGACGCGGCCGCGCTGCGTCTGCTTGATGCAATCGTTTCTATGTTAAACAGATAGACACTATTATTTTATTAATACAGATAGCCGACATTATGTTTGGTTTAACGAAGTTTTATCAACGGGTCATGATTTAATTCGACTTGTTTATTTGCATGCATAGCACTGTTTGGGTAGGTTGTTACCTTAAAAAGAACGCAGAATTTTTAAATTTGTAAATAACCCCACAGAAATATTTTAAAATTAATATTTATATAAACTAGAAGACATCCACTTATAAATTGATAAAATTATGAAATAAGAGACTGAATTTATTTTTCATAGAATTAAAATGAAATATTGGATAAAGGAATACTACGTTAAAATATAAGGTCAACGAAATAATTGCTACGACTGACAACATAGGTGATACTGAAATGATATCCTAATATATTTTGCCTGCAGAGTTGCATCAAACCTTGGGAAAAATGACTTACTTGTACTTGTATATTATTTGTCATGAAATACGATTTGACTATGCATTCGGAATCTTATCATGTAAACACAAGAAAACGATTTTGATAGCGTTACCACTAACACACTAAATAACACTTTTTTTTTTGTTATAATGTCTTAATCCAAAAAACATTTTGGACTATTGATGAAGCTAGAACTGAATTTTTCAGCATATTTTATGACCAAATATATTTTATAATTTTATCTATTTCAAAACCGACATTCCTAGTCTTTGATAAAAAACATCAAATCTACGTATGTGTAACATACAGAAAAATACATAAGAATTTTCATAATTCGCTCAAAAGTATTTGAGCTTGTCTCGCAAACTGATACAATTCTTCACTGTTGCCTCAAAAGCTGTAATACAATTTTGCTCAAACATTTTCCTAGCGGTACATACACAAAACTGTCGGGTTTTACTTTGGGTCAGCGTAAAAAGACGTCAATTTCGTCCATAAAATAAACATTCCACCCGGTGACTAAATAGTAAAATCCGGTCGGAGGAATATTGGTTAGCGAGTTTCGGCGGGGGGAAGGACCAAGAGGGAGGTGAAGAAAGTGCAATGTCCTCGCCAACGAGCGCGGGACGCCACGATCTCGACTTCCACAATCACTTTGATGATTCTAGAATGTTCCACGTCTTTTCTCCTATTCATTATAACGAGTTCTGTTGTTACTTTGTGACTGAATTGTGACGAAATTAGGTTTATATTATGGGACATTTTGCTAGTAGATAATAGGTATATAAATATAACAATAATAATCCAGCCCCAAAGTAAGCTAAGCATAGCTTGCATCTCTCGCCAACCAAACAACCGATATAATACTTTTTTTTTGTAAATACATACTTATAATACATATCAACACCCAGACACAGAACAAACATCTATGTTCGTCACATAAATGTTTGTCCTGGGTGGGAATCGAACCCACAACCTACAGAGCAGAAGGTAGGGTTACTACCAACTGAGCTGTGAGGCCAGTCGGTAGTAACTTACTCCGATAATTTACTCCAGTAAAGTTTTTTTCTAAGAGCTCTGTAAATGGAGGCTTCTGTTAAATTTCGTTTATCACTTTCCCTCCCTTTTTGAATTTGACTTAGTTCCTCAACTTACCATTTGGGTGGTATAAATTTTAAGAAACTGAAAAAGTAACATTTTTCGAGATTATACAATATCTACTTGCAGAGTTACGTTAATATCTGTATAGGAAACATTTCGAGATGTTACGTCTTTGTACAGTATAAATTAATTGAGGAAATTTACTGTGTTTTTGATTATAATAAACAAGTTAAATCAAGTAGTTATTGTTCTGCCAAAGGTAAAATGAATAATAAACCCTTCACCTTGTAAAACACTTAGATGTGCCAATTTTTATGGTGATCGGTGATGCGGTTTTGGAGTTTACCAACTTCATATCAACATACATTTATATACATAGTGAAAGTATTGATAATTCATCAATTATACTTATCAATACTTTCACTGGCTTCGCCGGTACCTAGTCAGATACCTAACCAAAAGGATGTAGATATATTAGGGACGAAATTCATCGGTCAGGTGTTTAGCGTCATTTGGCGTGTCCCCTTTCGGTGTCGATGACCAAAGGGAAGCTGAAACCTTAAAAGTGACCACCAATGAGGGTGAATCCTGTTACGAGCTTTGTCAAACTTGCATCAGCGCAAGTATTGTGAAATGTTCACCTAACTACATAGATATAATAGAAGATACACGTATAAATTTGTGTGTAAACTAAGATTTACGCCTTAACTGTAACCTGCATCTTTTGCGTAGGTCATGGAAGGCAATTTTTTAAACAAATGTGTCTCCAAACTCTCATAAAAAAAAACTAGAGGCCCCGCTCGCAAGGGTGCGATAATATTACAATTGATGTACGAAAACCTTCCTCGTTATATCGCCCTGATCTGTGTTTCACAAACCGTTGCGTTATTTAGAGGAAGTAAGCGGAACAATAGTCAGGGGCAGGAAGAGACTTTGTTTTATACAAGAGATAAACATATATTATTTGAAAGAGGAAATTATCATTATCGCAATGTTCGTGGTCTAGCGAGCTGCGCCCATCGCAGTTTTATCTCGAGACATTAACACTATTCGCAATTAAGAATCGATTAAACGATGCCCGAGTCACGTCCACCAACATTCACAAGATAACGTCGACAAACACCTCCGCTTTGTTTGTCGTGTTTGCAACGTCTTGTTTACGCCATCGTTGAAGGTTCCCAAATATAAATAGTTACCATTTTTATCTGTAGAAATTAGCTCGACAATCTCGACCTTTGGATTTTCCTTACGGATGTTGTCAACGCTTCTGCTGCGTTTACATAGACGTGCATAGACGCCGTGGAGGGGGGGGGAGAAGGGGGTGCTGGCGGGGGGCGGAGAGGGGGGGGTGCTTGCTATAGCCTATTCTGTGGTGACTGCAGAGACTTGACCTTGGGGCAGGATCGAACTAGCTCGCGGTCCCTGACCTGACTATTTCTAGTGGCAAGTGCGTAGCGCTGCGTGCAATGTGCATACCGAAATAAACGACGCTTCGTTGAATCGTCCGAATTTTGTATTGTAGCTATATTCACATGGTAAAGTAATAAGATGCTGAGTAGAGAAGATGTTGAAAAATTCTTTTACGTGTTTATCATCGCTGAGTATGACACAAAAGTTATGTAATGTTTAAAATGACCAAATTTTAGGACTAGACGGATGTGATATAGATGTAGTGAATGTATTTATATAATATAAAATTTTAAAAATATAATTTTATATTGTAAAATCTTGCTAAATTGGCAACACTTGTATGCTGATATTTTTATATTGTGCGAAGTATGTATATATATATATGCTCGCCCTGCCATGCAAGGCACGCCTGGAGCTCGATAAGGGGAGTGGAGGATAGAGTAGGAGTGCTGTTATATGCCAGTGTGACAACTGTAAACAAATTCTTCTCCACATAACTTTACATAGCGGGAGTTTTGGAAGAACCTTCGTAGTATCTTAAGACTCAATTTCACTCACATTATTAGAACTGTATTAAATTCGACTTTACCAATCGGCCAGAAGAGATTTTTGGAAATGAGTCTTGCTAACGAATCAAAATTGCTTTCCTAAATATAAATTGTAATAATTTTGTTCCTAATTTAATAGCTCATCATGAAATATTCCATTTATTTCCACTGAATAACGTAACAGCGGCTCAAACTGAATGTAATTACAAGGGCCACAAAAAACCAGATATAGTTACTGACATTTTCAAAGTGGCCAGCAAGCCGCAACTCACGGAATTAGAAGCATTAAATGAAACGTACAGCGCAAGATAAATGTCAGCTTGATAGTTTAATATATACTGTATTAGAAAAAAAGACTAGAAAGAGGTGAGAGCAGTGATGGACGAGCGAAAGCCCGCTGCAGCGATGCACTTTCTCGGCGTACAATTATTATGCGCCCGTGATGCGCCTGCGTCGACGGCTCGGATATTTTCTCCTGTCAAAACGCCCACGTCATCAACATTTTTTTGGGAATGTAGTGCTGCTGATGCCTTGAGATCATTAGAGGGGTCAGGAAGGATCATGTATTCATTCTGAACTCCGGGTATCTGGAGTTCAGAACGTGAGACAGTGAGGTTTAATAAGAGCAGCGTATACATTTGAAAATATTCACGAAAAAGTACATTTACATGAATTTATTTTGATAATACAACTACAAGAATATTACAATATATATTACAAGAAAAATTTCGTTATGAAATAAATAATTATAAAATAAATAATAAATCAATATTGGCGGACATTTCACACAGCGCTATCTAGCCCCAAAGTAAGCTAAGCATAGCTTGTGTCATGGGAATCAGACAACTAATATAATACTTATATACTTTTTGCATATATATAGTATATACATATGGTACATACTAACACCTAGAAAAAAAACAAACATCTATGTTCGTCACACAAATGTTTGTCCTGTGTGGGAATTGAAACCACGACCTACAGCGCAGAAGGCAGATTTACTACTAACTGAGCTATGTCAAGTCAAACTACCTCCTTTCCTAAGTGTAACATTACTGCATTAGCCATTTTTTTCATAAGTATACTTGTGTAGTATGTGTATGTAGAGTCAAACCATCACTAAGGAACATTCCCCCACTTTCCCTTCAACAATGTTACTAATCACTGGAATATAATATGATAATCAGCCCTCACGTCACGCACACACGCACACACCAGTGCAGTGTGCGCGTGTGTGCGTGAGTGTGTGTGGAGTGTGTGTATGGTATGTGTGTGTGTGCCGTGTGTGTGCCCAATCTATGCGCCCGCGCACCATTCAAGGTCACTGGCCAGCGAGGCGTCCCACCGACCGAATTTAACTTGCATTTTGTTGTAGTTTGTCTAATTTTTTTACGTTCTGGAGTTAAGAAATAAGGTTTTGTCTATTACTAGTCATGTAGACTTTGGTAACTGGCTTAATAATTAAGTTACAATTAATAACTATACATATATTGATATTTATACTACGTATTTCATTTCTTACTTATATTTTTTTAAGAAAAAAGGCTATATATCGGCAATTCGCTAATATGCATATAATTTTTTATTTATTAAAAAAAAAAGGATGGTCAAATAAAAATATGAATATGATATTTTCTGAAATAATCATGCCCAGAGAAGTGACTAATCATTACTAATCTGAAACCTTTTCTTTGCCCGACTTAAATGAAAGTATATATTGAAAAATGCGATTTCTTACGTGTTTATATTGTATTCTGAACTTTAAATAATATTTTAAGGGTTTAAATAAAAAAAAAACCAGCATTGGTTGATCATAATTTTACATAACTGATTTTTCATACTACTTTATTACAAAGGTCACCAATTTCTTATGCCTAAGCCTTCTCACCAACAATTCTATAGTTACGTAGTGACGTACCAAGAATGCGAACTGAACTGAATGCACCCAAAAGATTATAACTCAAACAAAGAAATATCTGAGATAGTACGGAGACGGTGACGGAGGGCGGAGGGTGGAGGGCGGAGGGCGGAGGGCGGACGAGGGTGGACGCGGGGTTCTGCCGAATGACTCCAACGTCCGGGAGCGGGCATCGACCTGCCCAATCTCACTGCATTAGCATCGCAAGCAATATTTGTGTCTAGCCAATCCCTAGTGTGGGTATTCACGCACCCCTACTAAGGTACGTCAATTGAAGATCGACGACCTATTTCGGATCAAAGTCCAAGTCAAAAACTTTAATTCCATAGAATTCATAAAGAAATGGCTTGGAAACGTCAATAATATTCAAAATATAGGGTCACGCGTACTTATCGCTAAGTCTGACGCCTATTCAAACCATATCCGACCCTCCATGTGGAAGAACAGACAAGAAACCCCTAAACGAGCGCTTCCTTTTTTTTCACGAGCACGATCCTTTTAACAATCTGAGTACTTAGGTCTATGTTACATTTACGACTACTGGTACTACTGGTGCTGGTGATGAGCTTGCGAAGTATTATACAAACCTAAAACTATATTATCAAGTGTCTCAAGTGCTTAACTTATAGCAAATTTCCGACAGTAAGTAATGTCAAATCTGACTGTCAGTAAATCTTGCTTAGTTATTGTTAATGTAGCGTATCATGTTTATCTCAAGCAATACCGATTGCCATGTTCATTTACGTCCTAAAACAAAATGCTACTCCGTATTTAATGTTCGTAACAGCAAATTTCGATTGCAACCTGAATTTTATAACATATAGAGAACACTTAGCGTCACTAAGCAATTAGCGTATGTATAAAAATATAACTTGATCGAGCAGTATCATCAAGCAACAGCCGTCAATTCGAATAAGATACCAGTGGTAAGGGATTTTTGTAAAACGTGCGTGTGTGTGTGAATGCGCCCGCGCGCCCGAGATGTGTTGGTGAATGCTGATAGATATAATGCCTCCTAGAACCACACCATACTCCTTACTAACACACTATACATACACAGTAGACGTACCGTGACATTCGTTAATTGAGAACGACGAACACCCTGTAGCATAATAATAATAATAGTGATAATAATAATAATAATGATAATGATAATAATACCTATTTATATTGATGGACATTGCACACAGCGCCATCTAGCCCCAAAGTAAGCTAAGCATAGCATGTATCATGGGAACTAGACAACTGATATAATACTTTTTGTAAATCACTAGGTACATAGTAGCTTTAGTACAAAGCATAGTATAAAGTCGCTTCCCGCAGTCTGTCCCTATGTATGCTTAAATCTTTAAAACCACGCATTTTGATGCGGTTTTTTTAATAGATAGAGTGATTAAAGAGGAAGGTTTACATGTATAATAAATGCATAATATAATAGTGAAACACTGATAGTTTTAGAGGATTCTAATGTGATATCGTAAATAAACACATTTTTTTGCGCTTACATTGCAAACACTGGCCGAACCCTACGAGATAGATCAAAATAATGTACTACAGTATTGTACACCTTAAAAAGGTCTACAAAAAAGTCCCCGATGGTATATGTCTGTCTCTTAGGGATAACCCACAATAAACATTTTTTATCCTTTACTTTTCAAGAGTAACCTCTAAAGAAAATATTTTTGTATTGTCTAATGACAAAAAAGCTGTGAACGTTGTATATAAAGACATTCTGTAGTATATTTAGTATCAGCATTGCACCCGTGCGAAGTCGGGGCGGGTCGCTATTACATACATATAATACACAATGACTTACTTGGTTCAATTTTTTGATTCAATGAGAAGACAGGACATTATGATCTATATGAATTACCAGTCTATTATCAATATCTGAATATATGAATAAATTTATTTCTTTTTTTCTTCTTTCTTTCATATCGAGTGAACTTTTGAAGCTTTTCCTTGATATCACTCAGTAACTGAAACCAAAACAAAGATCATAATGATGAATTTTGTTATACGGGTAATGCCTTCTAGGCTTGACAAGGGCATTTTTACATTTAATGGTATTTATTCAATAGGGATGTACTCAGAATTAATTAGTGCTCTCACATGTAAATAAATAAATTTATGTATATATTAGTTTGTGTTACAACATTAGTTATATAAATACCTATAACTATATTCGTGTGCGTATCCACATGGCATATTTTTTTTCAAATTCATAGCATTTATTGCGCTATGTTGTTATAAAGATCTTATATAGGTATTTATAGGATTCAAACATAAGCCTTGTTAGGGCACAGCAATATTCTAGGTTTTATCCTAATCTAACAACAACTTCAATGATCTATACATCTATACAAATAACTGAAATTGTCTGAGAGTGTCCGTTTGTAATATTAAAATAACAGCTTTTTAATAAGGAAGGATGTATACACGGTACATATACCAAAACCACATTTTTAACAATTTTAGTCTGTCTGTTTGTTCCAGCTAATCTCTGAAATGGCTGGACCGATTTTGACGGGACTTTCACTGGCAGATAGCTGATGTAACAAGGAGTAACTTAGGCTACTTTTCCGAGGGGTAAAATAGGGGTGCGTGATAAAACCGAATTCCACGAGGACGAAGTCGTGGGCAACAGCTAGTCCTAATATAAAAACGACTTCAATGATATAATTTATATGAATGTAGATAAATATCATTGAAGTAGAGTAGAGATACGTGTTCCCTAGTGTGACATTGCATTGTGTGTGTGTGTGCGCGGAATGCGGCGACCAACTCGCTGATATAATTTAGAGCCCGGAGCCGCAATGATAAAAATCAAGTTCAAAGGGGCAAGCGATACAATACGCATTTCGGGGGATTTCATAACAGTTAGTGAAACTACTATGTTGACAAATTTGTTTCAACAACAGACTGAAAATCCTGAGTCAGGTTTGGTTCCTGCACGGTCTACATTATAGTGTTGAATAATTTGTTGTTTTAAGTTTGCTTGTATTAATACATAAGAAATATATCCACCATATAAGAAATAGTGTGGGGTGAGAACTATTATAGAGATATAATTTTTCTTAAATATTAGCTGGTTGGTGCCTTTAACTTCTGCGTAGAATTAGTACTGCGAGTAGCTTATTTTCTTCAAGCTATCTTCAATCTCCATGCAAAGTTATTAAACATAACATTAAATCACCTCTAATTGATTGGTCAAAAAACGTAGAAACATTCTTTATTTTTTTACCAACATATAATTATGATTATATTAACGCTTACTTGAGAAATGACTGATTAACCATAACATTTTCATCCCCTATTTCAGCCCTTTCAAATTTTATTTTCGCGACGATAAGTAGCCTAATTTCTATTCCAAGGTCCATCCTATCTCCATATCCAAAATTCATCAAAATTAGTTCTGCGGTTTACAGACTTAACACATACACAAAGTTACTTTTCTCATTTATAATATTAGTTTGGATTTAGTCTTTCAACTCTAAGGCTATACACACTTGAAATTCAACTCTGCTTTACATATTACGAAACAACTATGACAATTCAAGTAAAAAAAAAAAGTTGCTCTCAAATAGACCTTAAACAGAATCAATTATTACTATAATGGACTTCGGTAGTGGCGAGCATTCATAGCGATCCCTCAATAGTCACACTGAAAGGGCCATCGTAAATAGATTTGCATTTATTTGCATACAATGTCATTACACTGTTGAATGACACTCAATTCTGCAGCGCTCATTGTCGGTCCCGCCGCCGCCGCGCCGCCTACCCTCGGTCCGACAAAAAAGTCGTTTCGTACCTGCGAAGTCATTTTTTTGCACCATAAAATTGTGCGTTGCGTAATTTTTCCGCATTGTACAAACCCTTTCCGTTTGTTTTTATTGTACCCCTTTATTTAGCCATCGGGGAGCGGTCGGTGTCTTTGCACTTCTGATACTGAGGCTGTCGTAAAATAATAAAAATTGCGCCATTCTCCGCAGAAAATACACGAAAGGGTTTAATATTGCGGGTAGGTTTCTCTTTTATTTCGACCCGTTTACCGTTACGGATCGAAATAAAAGACGTTTCCGAATACATTTCTCCGGGTGGAATAGAAGGCATTGCCTCCAGATAAGTGAAATGTTTTCACCCGACTCATGTTCATAACGAATGCTGCGTTGGAATAATTTATGGTTATTTAAAAGCATCAAATAGCTTATGATTTGTTTACGCCTCGAGCTTTTAAGGTGTAAGTGCCTTGCTTTAGTTCAAACTTATCGAACACACTTTAAATAATGTAATATGTCAGTTAGATTATCGTCTAACACCCTCCTGAGCTTTGGGTCCAACCGCGGATAATGTACCTCATAGCTTCTCTCGTCTCGTGCAATTCGCAAACTATCCACAAAGTTCGTCCGGGGAAGTACTGCCACAACACCTATTTATGCCGCAAAAAAGTTACAGGTACAATTGAATACGACGCTTTCTTTCCATAAGTAAGTAGGGGAGGACCACAGGAGGTATTGATTTTAAAATTGGCGGAGATTACCGCTGTACATGTGGGCCGCCATCTTGCTCATTTCGTAGTAAAATCAGACGACATCATTTACGTTTTTCCTCCTTCCTCTTGAAGGGCGAACAAGGTTTAAATAGGCTTCAATCTTAACAATAAGCACGCGTAAACTGCGTTACCACATATTATAAACAAAGATACTTCAAATTGTTATTTCTAATCAAACCTCACTTCTTAACTACTTCTATAAGAATTAGATTTCAACAGAATGTGATTTAAGTTTAGAGACAGTTTAATCGAACAATATTCGCCTAATATAATTATTTTGTCAAAGAAATTAGCTATTCCCAAAAATGTATCTTCTTTAGAATATTCTCAATGATGATGCCAGGCATACATTTCGCACTCACCTATGTGGAATTTTCCACATAAATCAAGAAAATTTTCAAATAAAACTAAAGTACCTATAATACCTAAATAATATGTTTAAATAAATATTTTCATAGTACATTGACTAACCTCACCCTTAACGAATACTCAGAAGCAAAGTTTAGGTACAGGAATAGGTATTCTTATTTTACTGATAGTAATTCTAAGGATTTCAATGTACATTGAAATCCTTAGTAGTAGTAGTACATACTAAACCTTTTGACCATCTTGTACGTTTTTAAAGCATTGTTCATTCGACGTATTCTTTTCATAAATTGCTAATTTCTAACAAAAAGAACGTAACTGTTTCTTTAAAATAAAACTTTCTAAATATGAAAATAGCACTGGCGCTTGAGTACAAAGGACGCCGAAATTTTATATCGCGGCCGGCAAAGACACCGCCTTTATGATCCTTTCTCCAACCACCCCGCTTGCACAATGTTGCACATCTCTTATCAGCTAGATGTACGTATTTTAACACCTTTGCGCAAAACGTTACATAACCCGTTATATGAAATAATAGACGAAATAAATGCAATCGTAGACACGAACTATTTTCTATTTAACTATCCTTATCGCTCCGATACGGACAATTCTGTGTCAATAATTTCGTAGCATTAGGGTACAAAATCCTAAAGTAACGTGCGTACATGGCAAATGATTCAAACTTTCCCAAATGTCACGTAAATGGATCAATGGTCGAAAATCACCCACGGCTTTCATCCATCACCATGCCAATCAGATATAAAGAAAATACTTGGAGACACAAAACGATGTCCATTACTAGCGGCCACAATTTGTGGAGAGGGCATAGAAAAACATTTTACTGTTTGACATGGCCGAGGTAAATGACAAAAGTCAATCTACACATCAATCGCAAACATTGGAAATTTTGGGGGTAGCACGCGACTGCTCAATAATGCATGGAGTATCGATGTGGGCCATCGCTGGCCACCATACGCCTCCACAAAGTGCGTAAAATGGGTCTCCTCATCTATAACATATATTCATATAACATTACTTATAGCAATGGAATTAGGTACTAGCATTATATTTACATACTTTATTGGCGAGTTAAATTCGATTTCAAAATCTTCAAAAACTAATTTGAAATTAAAATTGCTTGTGTTAACTTACCACGTACAAATTTACTGCTAAATACTTAAAGTTTCAAAATACCATTCATCTCATTTTTGACTACAATTGATTGAAAGAAAAAACATAGCTCAGTCTGGATTGAGACTGAAATTTACCTCACAAACATTTCGTTTAATCTTGAGACGAATTCACATTATGGTAAAGTTAAAACGGGTAAAGACAGTATTGTCGAGTGTATTATTGAGCCTGGTCACACGAGGCAGCGGACAGGGGTGGCTTGGGGGTTGCCAAATGACACGTATCAATTATTCACACTAATACACCACCACATTTGCGTGTGGAAGACAAATAGATGCCGAACAACGCACCTCACCGAAACATCCGTCTATAATTACTGGCTATCAGTGTACGAAATACTCAATCATTTTGCAGCACAACATATTTTTCTGGGGTTAATTTTACTTTCAGAACTGCAGAAGAGCATTCCTGAAATATTTTGCTAAGCCGATAAATATTACAATGAGTAAGAAAAGGTTACCACCATAGTACCTAACCTACTTATATCTGCGGCCAGGCAGTAATGATTAAGAGGTTACCACCTAGTACCACATAGACCTAAACCTAACGTACTTATTTATGCGGTCAAGCAGTCAGGTACTTGCGTTGCTGTCTGGTTGGAGGGTGCCGATGAAAAAGAGGACTTGAGTCGTATCGTTGTCTATGGGCGGCGCGGCGGTTACCACTTAACATCAGGTGCGCTGTCAGATCATTCCGCCACCCGAATCACATAAAAAAGTCACCTAAGTTCCCAAATACTTGAAATTGCTATCGTTATGTTTGTCCAGCAGCCTTGCGCCACATTATTCATCGTTCATCAATGTAATTTGCGTTATATCATAATTAACTGATAAAACTGAAAGTATTGACTTGGGGTGGCCGCCGCTACCTACATGTGTTCTATTATTCAAGTTTCGTATTTTGGTCACGAGGACGCACCGTGCCCCCCGAAGCCTATCAATAAGTACAGGTAAGTATCGCCCCCTTAATAATTTGCCTGTCTCTAATGGGGTTGAAGTGAATATTAATGCTACCGGAAAATATTTTAGTTTTAATTGAAGGTACTGCTAATATTTTCTCCACCTCAATTTAGATAAAAATTAATAAATTTTCAAGTCGTTGTAAATGATATTTTAATAGAATGAATGCAAGTTAAAAGTGAACTATTAAACTATATTTTTTTTTTTATGTAATACTTTTACGGAACGAACCGACGCGACGGCCCACCTGGTGTTAAGTGGTAACCTCGGCCCATAACAGCCGATGCGACTTGGGTCCTCCCATACTAGGTATGACAAGACCCAAGTCGCATCGTATGCGCCCGTAAATGTGAGACGTGAAGGTGGAATGTCTCATGTGCCTGTAATTTCACCGGCAACCACACCTTTCAAACCGGAACACAGTAACGCGAATGCGTCACTGCTTGGCGGCAGAAAAGGGCATGGTGGCAGTACTTCCCCGGACGAACTTGGCGAGAGTTCTACTGCTCTTAAATGAATAATATGAAACACCATGTCAGATGGACAAACTGCGATTATTTAGCATAATTATTAAAAAACAGCCTTATCGCTAAATGACACCTGTCTTTCTACATTTCAAAGTGGATACCTAATTTGTATTTATCTTACGAATATCAACATATTAACGGTAAAACCTTGGCCCCAAACCTTGTGAAGCTACGGCAGCATATTGTTGAAAAATTTGTATATTTTAAGAATATAACAAAATAAACATACGTATATATTTACAAAATAATTAGTGAATTTTATAGTAATAACTAAATATTTATCAACATTATCTACTTCAGACAGATTGGTTTGTTTATGTATGAAATGATAAACAAAAAACGTTAGGTATAACAACGCTACCAGGGCATCAGGAAACTAATCTTGGCAGAACATGTTTATGTGTGCGAATCGTATTTTATATACTTAGGTATTTGGCGTACCTATCGCGAATTGGCACCGCCTCCTCTCGAACCGGCTGCCGAAATGAGTCATCGTCATCGCGACCAAACAGCGCGCTCCGCGAGTACGTATCGTACCTATAGGCAGCTGTAGAGCACCACTTCCTAAATAGATATAACGACTTCTTTGTTGTTCATGTTGTCCTGGTACTCATTTGCTCAATCATTCGGTTGATTGAAAAGAATCACTCGGGAATTTGACGCTCGGAAATCATGATTGCATGCATTCTGATAATTTGGATCACTATCTCTTTGAATTTTATGCATAAGTTAACCTAACACGACACTGGAGTTAGTTATATTGAGTAATTACATCTCAAACAATTAGTTCTAAATGATCTCGTAAGACACGATTTATGCAAATCAGCCTAAAAAACCCGCTAAAACACGAACAGGTTCACCGAACCATTTCGCAAACAAACAACCTCTTCGAGTCTCATAATGTCCTGGTACAATTGTGCGAAATCGTGGTAATTTCACGCCCCCACAACAATGATGGCTTTTTGCCTGCGCACGCGTCTTATTTGCAAACAGTAGTCATTGTTGTCATTTCACTGAGTGCACTACAAAAGTTGCATTATTTACGCGAAATTGCATTTCTTTTGTAGGTCGGGGTACCCCTCATTCATGAGGCTGATTATTATTGTTGCGATTCTCTAGACAGGTGGCCTTGTCCTTGTTTTTGCGAATATAATTTACGTTTGCTATTTATAGACGAGTTATTATGCGATAACGTTTAATACTTATATTGATAAAACTTGTTTTAGATGAGATATTATATATTGAGACTTTTCTACAGCTATATAAGCTATTTAGTGCTAAATTTGTATCAATGTAATTGAAATTGTTTACTTCAAGCAAGACTATACAGCAGCTCCGAGCGTATTTATGAAAAAACTAAACGATTCAGAATACAATTAACACCAACTTAGTAACAAGAAAACACGTTAGGATACAAAATAGAATAATAATAAGAAATATTTATTGTAAAAGTATCTATAAGAAAGATCTTATTTTAAAGTAGGGTATCAAGTCTGTCCTCTCGGACATAAACGCCAAAGTTACTACAATAACATTTACCCATACATTATTATGCAAACAGCAAGCATTCAAGTAGTCTAGTGAGTACCAGAAACAAGGGCCTTACTAAAACCGTTACTTAGATATTAATTAACTGTGTTCATTGTAAATCCTTTGTGACGTAATTATTAATTCAGTCGAAAAATACAACACAATAATGAACTAATGAATTCTAATGAAACTTTTTGAGTTAAATATTTAACGACAATTCAAAAAAATACAAGTTTGCGGGATAGCATAGGTGTCTTATAACTGAGAGTGATATCCCCTGTACTCTGTACCTAGCCTAGTAGTTGAGAGCCCTCCGCTCTCACCAAAAGTCCGCGCGAAGGCCATCTACGATCAAACTCTACAATGCACACTAATGTAGGTACATAAAAAAACCATAACTAACCACTCTACTATTCGAGTCACTGGTTCTATCGAACCAGTGTGGTGAAAGGATTTTAAGTGCGCCTCAAAGAGGCTCCTTTCGTGCACTCGACACGTCTTCGAATTTTTAGTTCTAGGACATGTCGGTTTCTTCACGATGTTTTCCTTCACCGTTTTGAGAACGTGGTATTGCACATAAATCTTTCAATCGAAAACTCATAGGTGCACGTCTGAATTTGAACCGGCGACCTCCAGATTGAAACTCGGGGTCAGTACCGCTAGACCACCACGCTCCCGCACTAACCACTAATATATAAAAATCCCTGGTTGGAGCAAATAAAGGGCGGTATCACTCGGACAGTGTGTTATCATGTGCGCCTTATCGGGCGTACGCATTTTATCTGCACCCGACATGCGTGTGCGTTTCGCACGCGTAGTGTCTTCATTGAACACGTATCCACAGTTGCGCAAACCTGGGTACACACTTTCGCAAACGAATTACCAATTTTATAGAATTCACAAAACGTGAGATTTATTGGGAAATTAATGCGTTACGCACATGTGGAACTATGATAGACATTGTTGCACGTCTATTGGCATGGACGATAGATAACCAATGTTGTGTAGTTAGTTACTGTTTTTTTTAGATTTCTGACGTCTAGTACACGGATAGCAACAATCCTCGTGCGACAACATATCTCTAGGTATGTTGTCAATATTAGTAGTTCCATTATATAACTATTCGTTTTGAAACTCTTGCAATTGATGAAATTTATCGTAAAACTCCTTTCAAAATGTAGCTCTATTATTAGTTTATTTTTATTAGGCTTCAATTGTCATAGTATCAGTAGAACTTGTGCTAAGTTCGCCTGGAAAAGTACTGCCACCACATCTGGTAATCTGCCAGTGTTGCACTCGTGTTGCTGTGTTCCGATGGAAAGGAGCGGGTGCTGGCGAAATTGCAGGCGCATGAGACGTAACATCTCTGTTTCCGGGTGATAGACGCAACGTAGTGCGAATTGAGTCATCTCGTACTATGGAGAGGACTCGAGTGGTATTGCTGTTGTCTATGGGCGGCGGTTACCACTTAACATCAGGTGGGCCGTCAGCTCGTTCCGTCACTAATATTACATTTAAAAAAACTTGAAATAATGCTGCAATATTTTAAGCGAGCCTTATATTTTTAAGTGACTCAGCATGTCAGACAAAAAAATAATAGAAAAATACACAAAGCAAATAATTGCCTAGCATACGTAGTGTCATATGAGTTTTAATTCTATTGCGATATCAATCTGAAACCTTGGTTACATTTCCATAAAATAGTATACGAATAGAATCGATAGACGAGCTAGTAGTAAGTAAACTAGTTGTAGATAAGGCACTATCTATTCTGAGAAACTAATGCACAGCGATAGCGGAAGATAACGGAGTGACAAATTGCAATAATATAGAATGCATACTTACTCATTTTGGCCGCTTTATGTTGCTTAATAGAAATTGTAATTTGAATGAAAATAGAATAGAAGTAGAACTAACGAAAGTTATATATATTATTGCTTTAAAAAAAAACAAAAAAAGTACACAAAGTACTATTTAATAGGTATATGTATGTTTAGGTATTGTTTATTGCCCGTTACAAAGGAGTTAGTTTGTATCGAGAAAACCACTTTTAATATTTTAAAAATGAAAATAATAAAACAAATATCCACAATATGAGAATAGATCATTTTTTTTTAAAAAAAACACAATCTTATTAGGGTTAAAATTGTGGTATCAAGTGCATCAAATTGAGCGGGACTTGAAAATGGAAGCGGAAATTTTAGTTCTTTTACTTAAAGAAATATATTTATTTTACTGTTCTTCACTTTAAAATATAGTTCACAAAAATCAGATATTGTTGTTGCACTTTGATAAAAAAAACACGCATTTTCTATACGCTCAGCTTCAGCCTATAAATTGAGAGTCCAGTTAACTGGATATGAATCGAAAGTAAAACATGATGTCTCCAATAAAAGGGATAAAACCGAATATTTGCCAACAAAATAGTCACGGGCAATCTTTTTGTGATATAAAAATGAGAAAGGGGTTAGTGCTAAGCCTTTTGATGCGGGTCGAATTCGGAATGGACACGAAAATATATTCCACCACTTTTTGCAATTATCTGAATAATAAAACTGTCAAATATATTTGACGTTAAAGTGATATTTATATTTTTGTTTTCCATATTTTGACTAAGGGTTTCCAACCGTGAAAGGTTTTGGGGCTGAACACCTCAATTTTCCTCCCTCCGATGCCATCCCTATATATTATACGAAACTAAAAATTAAGTAATTAATTCCATAAAAATTGGAATAAGTTTACAGAGGTTCAACAGTGCTACTTAATAAAAATCGGGTTGGTAAATCCCATTTTATCATCACATCTTACGCGTGAAATCTCTTTTATTACATTTTACAAACTGTCTAGAAGGCCTCTGACATCGTTCAACAACTGATATAGACGAAACTGGCTATTAGTTTTATTAACGACGGTGAAAAATCAACGAATACTTAGTGGTCGATTAGTGTTTTATAGACAGGTAGAAAATAACAGCGCAATTTCGGATACGGTATTATTCATAGCTAATGACACGACACGATACAGGGCATCAGCGAAACGATGTTGTTGTTTACTCTGGCTGGCAGGCTCTCAATAAAACGGAGCAATTACAATAAAAATATAATTTTGACCGCAACCCCATGCTACAACTAGGGTAGGGTGAGCTGAGGGTTGTTAGCGAATATATCAACCGTAAATATTACACTTACAGTTTCCGATAATATCTTTTAAAGAGTTTGCAACTACCCACAATTTTTTTGTTCTTTTATTTTTTATACGACTGTTGAGTAGTTTGTGTTTAATATTGCATTGAACAAAGTATTATTACTATATTTTATTATATTACTTCTGAGGTTTCAATTGGCATTGAAGTTTTACGTAAAACTGCTAGACATCGATAAAAACACCAACTTTATGCTATCGCTCCCATTATCTGTAATTTCTGCAGTAAAAACATATCGTTCGATCTGTACACTGCAATACAGGTATGTTCGGCGTGCACTATTCCCGCGACTGGGAACGGTGTCCGATGTCGGCCGGTTTATTGCAAATGATACCTGTAATTAGGGCGTACTAGCCGGCTATCGTGGTGTCCATCAATTTGCACCGGGCGACAGCCGCACCGTCGACATTGCACGCTAGCTGCCGTCACTCGCCGGAAACGTACGTTCATAATACTTTATTGATTCGCAAAACAGTCACCCTTCAATATTTGCACGTGCTATAATATGCATCCGGTCCAGTCATCGGGTATCTTTGTTCTTTGAATTCACGCACCCCATTTTTTTTTTATGTTATTCTGGTGGCGGAACGAGCAGACGGCCCACCTGATGTAAGTGGTAACCGCCGCCCATAGACAACAACAATACGACTCAAGTCCTCATCACCAAAGTACGAGATGACCTAAGTCGCATTGCGTTGCGTCCATCACCCCGAGACATGGATGTTACGTCTCATGCGCCTGCAATTTCGCCAGCACCCACTCCCTTCCACCGGAACACAGCAACACGAATGCATCACTGCTTGGCGGCAGATTACCAGGTGTGGTGGCAGTACTTCTCCGGGCGAACATTGCACAAGTTCTACTGCTACTAAAAATTTATGCAACATTCAAATTCCGTACCTTGCGAAAGGCATTTTAAATAGTAAATAGATACACATAAATTGGGAGTTTCGTTCGGTTGCGACATCACCGGTGCGGTTTTTCTCAACATTTAGCCACATCGAAAAGCAGTCGTAAATCCAAGGTTCGTTTGTTAGTTGGGTGTGACGTGGACCTAATAGCAAAGGGCTAAAGAAATACTTTTAACGCAACTCGTGTATGAGGCAACCGCATAGAGACAGCGACACCGACAAAATATCACACGAAAACGTTTTCTACTTTCCAATGCATTTTAAAGTATCGTGTCAGTGCAACGACCAGCATGCGATGGGACGATCTCTCGCGGCTAGCAGATCGAGTCCGCCCAAGGACGTCCACTCCGCCGCAGCCTCCGCCGCCCATGCGACCTTAACACTCGGACGTTAGGTTCCAAATTTGAATGACGTAGGCTATATAATCCGTGACCAAGTCAGTAAGAAAAATGATCCTGTATAAAAAAGAAAAAAAAATCGTGCGGTTGTTTTATTTCGTTGAGCTGCGGAGCCAACATGGCCGCGAGTCGGGAGCGAATTATCTCTGGATGTACCTTATAAGATTTTATCTCTAGCTCCTGTTAGACGATTCTTTGGAGACGTGTAATTTTAAATAAAACGCAAAGTACGCGGCTTAGATTAAACATACCTATAGATGTTACCAACGCATAAAGAAAAAAGGTACTACATACTAAATACTCTTCCAGGGGTTAAATTTAGATACCTATGTATTAGAATTTCTATGATAGTTGTTATTAAAAAAGTAATTCAAATTTGTTTATAAATTGGTTACGCGCCACCCTGTCTGCCAGGCAGGTGCTCGCCGATATTTTGACAACGACAGTTAGCAGAACCGCCCATTTTTTACATT
The DNA here is from genome assembly GCA_947359385.1 of Chesias legatella. Taxonomy (NCBI): domain Eukaryota; kingdom Metazoa; phylum Arthropoda; class Insecta; order Lepidoptera; family Geometridae; genus Chesias; species Chesias legatella. Next base: position 2,745,384 of record OX375768.1, on the reverse strand, counting down.
TAATTCTTTTTTTACAAACGCTCTTGACCCATTTCCGAAGTAGATGTTATCATTTCAAACCGACCTTTATAATAGTGAAATATTAACCGACAAAACGTTTATTTTATTAACTACAAATACATTTTGCCGTTTGGCGTTATTACCTAATTAATATGATTAAGGTATTTTCAATAATTAACGTTATTTTCTTTTTGTTTTATCATATGAATGTATTGTAGTATATTTCTAACATAATTATATCAATTCTGAAAGTAATTATGTTTTGTAAGATATTATAAATTATATTAATACAAAATAGCTCAAATATCTCTATAACTATAACTCTTCTGTAATTATTCTACAATTGAATCATTACCGTTCAACAGGGATGAGAAAATTAACCTAAAATGCAAGATGAGCCGATAACAAAGCTCAAACGCTGTTAAGAATAAAAAATGGTCATAGGCATTCCCCGAAGAAATGCGACACAAGTTATTGTATTCATTGGATGCGTAAGAGAGTCCACGGCCGCGATCCCGGATGCGGCTCATTGTAGCGAAACTCCCCGGACCCACGTGAAACAATACACTCTTTCCTCCCATTGTGTGCGCCTAAGCATTAGTATTATAACATTTTGTCAAACTTTAATACGACGCGGATAGAAAAAATGGTGGCAAAATTTTCATTCATATAAGATTTTGCAGAAATAAACAAATATATTAAAACAAGTATATCAAAACGGACCCAAACAAAATATAATAATTTAGAATCATAGCTAAATGAAAAACAATGTTTAAAAGGCAAGCGCGCGCACAAATTCGCCATTTATAATCTGTTAATAAGATAAGGGCATCACCCCAGATAATATAAAATAATAAATTCAGCGCGTGGCAGGATGCTGGTGACAAATGATGAGGACCACGTGAAATTACAATTATATCTTTATGCCAACCCTTCGCTCATTATGCAATGTTAATACATTAATTGTTATGTATGGTCTTTGTTGGGTTAATGTTGAGGCTGTTTGCATAATTTCGAGAGGATTAAATTAACAGTATACTTAAAATAATATAGGGTGAATTAGGATAAGTAGCAGGTAGGTTTGCGCTCATATGAGTTATAACTTGTTAAAGGATTTTAATTGTGTAAATCTACGAATCTATGTCTCAACTCATATTAGGAGGAAACGTTAAACATTGGGAGGTTAAACCGGGAACCTCAAAAGTTCTAATATATTATGTGTAAAGTACATAAAAGGAGGCGCATTTTATTCCTTTTTCCACACTGATTCGCATAGAACTGAGTAGGAACTTTTATTTTGGCCTAGACAATTTAAATATAACAATCGAAAAGAAAAGGATTTTTTTATATGATACTGTTACGCAACGAGCCAACGTCTAACCTGGTGTTAAGTGTAACCTCGGCCCATAACAAACGATGCGACTTGGGTCCTTCCTTACTAGGTACGACAAGACCTAAGTCGCATCGTATGCGCCCGTAAGAGACGTGAAGGTGGAATGCCTCATGTGCCTATAATTTACAGAATATGTAATTACAATTAATTTTTTTTTTAATTAATTTTAGTTTCACCCGTAGGTGGGTATAAATAGTTTATTTTATTAGTATAATTATATTGTATATGTATATATTGTCTATGGTCTACCATAAATGGCATGATTAGAGTAGTGATAGATTTCCTCTAATGTGTTAAATCTGATTAGGTTCTATCCAGCAGATCTAAGTAACGTCTGTGTGCGTTATCAAGGTCATAACCTTTTAATAATGTCGATTACATGTGATAAAACTTTACTCATCCATACATCCCTTACGGTTCATCAGTCGCGTCAATTTCAGTTAAACAAGCCACCATGCGGGATCGTGTTATTGCTTTTTTATTAGTTTTTTTTATCCCCCGCTTTGCAGTTTTTGTGCGCGCGCGCCGTGGGATAGGTCGGGATGATTTCGATTTATTATGCTGGTATTAGCATAATGCACTTTTGTGCATCACTTTACCATTGTCGGCCAATTGTCGAGCATTTTATGTCACTTTTGCAAGTGAATGTACCGACGCGTGACGCGTATTTTAGCAAGTATGGCGTGAAGAGTATCAAAAAAATATTTCGATCTGCCATACAAATTATTGAAAAGATTTGACTATTTCTGTATCTTTGAAGAATGCGAGTCAAACATTTCATATCATATTTAATATAAAAAATAAATAATGGTGGACATTTCACACAGCGCCATCTAGCCCCAAAGTAAGCTAAGCATAGCTTGTGTCATGGAAACCAGACAACTGATACAAAAGTTGTATTTTTTTTTTTGTAAATACATTCATATAATATACTAACACCCAGACACAGAACAAACATCTATGTTTATCACACAAATGTATGTCCTGGGTGGGAATCGAACCCACGACCTACAGCGCAGAAGGTAGGGTTAGTAACCAACTGAGCTGCGAGGCCAGTCAATATATATATCAAAACATTTCAATCAAAAATTACTTTTCAAATAAGAAAAGCCATAAACTGATATAGCTTGAGTATATACACTGTACACAGCGATAAATCAATGTCCAAATAACATATCTATAAGAAAATATAAAGTAAGTCGTGATTTGATAAGATTTCCCTAAAGTTTCCAAAAACTTCTTTGTACATTCAAAAGTAGCTGGTTATGTAACCGAAGAAGGTACGCTTCTATTAACACGTGATTCATGTAAAACTACTTCTACCAGCAAATATACCGACCCCGAGTTTCAATCCGGAGGTCGATGGTTCAAATCCATTCACACTTATATCGATAAAAAAAAATGAGCAAAATAATACCACATTTACAAAAGGTAAAAGAAAACAGTGTGAAACTTCGATCACTGACAACGTCGACCACTCGGTCTTCCATTTTTGGTACTAGAACCAAAAATCTAAGACTGAAGAAGAATGTTCTAGGTAACGAGCCTTTAGGCGGACTTCTGGGGGCCCACGTTGCTCGCGTCCGTAGCTGATAACCCATTGAATCCCTACACGTGTCCCCCGGGTGATGCAAAAGGAGCACGCCGAAGCAGCAGTAGAACTTGTGCTAAGATCGCCCGGAGAAGTACTGCCACACCTGATAATCCGCCGCCAAGCAGTGATGCACTCGTGTTGCTGTGTTCCGGTGGAAGGGAGTGGATGCCGGTGAAATTGCAGGCGCATGAGACGTAACATCCCCGTCTCGGGGTGATAGACGCAACGCAATGCGACTTGAGTCATCTCGTACTTTAGTGGAGAGGACTTGAGTCGTATTGCTGTTGTCCATGGGCGGCTGTTACCACTTAACATCAGGTGGGCTGTCAGATCGTTCTGTACCCTATATCACATAAAAAAATACTTCAAACTTGTTATCACACTTCGAAAGAGCCATTGACTCAGTATGAGTAGTATTCTAAAAAGTATAAGTAGTATAAGTAGTAGTAGTCCTAGTTGTATGAGTAGTAATGCTGATGTGAAATAGATTTGAATCTATTCGAATCATAACATTAATTAGGAGCAATTGACGTTGTCTCAAAAAAAAAGAACAAATAAATAATTGTTTCTCTAATGAGGTTATCGGCCCTTATGGTTAGGTAAACGTGTAAGAGTCATTTCCGCGAATCGCTAACCTAATAGTGTTGCCGACCCAAAGGTCATAACTGTTAAAGCATTGACAATGGCGCATTTGCATCCAGTTTCCGGTGTAAATAGCCAAATTATCGGGATATATATATAATATATATATAACTGTTGTGGTTGACCGCTGATATTGTGACCGCTCGCTTTTGTATCGCGTATTTTAAACGAAGTTTTATTGATCGTGCATCTTAGTTTCAATCAGAAATGTGCCCTTAAGAAGAAATCATTCAAACTAATTACTGATATTGAGTAATTAAAACTAATATATAATAAATAATAAGTGTACATTTCACACAGCGCCATCTAGCTCCAAAGTAAGCTAAGCATAGTAAGCTATCATGGGAACCAGACAACTGATGTAATACTTAAATACTTTTTTTTTGTAATTACATACATACATATTAACACCCAAACGCAGAACAAACACCTATGTTCGTCATACAAATGTTTGTCCTGGGTGGAAATCGAACCCACGACTTACAGCGCAGAAGGCAGGGTTACTACTAACTGAGCTATGAGGCCAGTCAATCGATCGAATTATATTGTAGATCTAAATCGATAGCTAGGAATAACCAATTCGATCCAGATTTTGACTAATTGATTATAAGGTACTGGAAACAGCTTTCAGCATAAAGCGATCAATCACTAGTAGGTACCTATTACGGATATCCTAACAAATCACGAAAAAACAAAATGTTTAATAATAAGGAATCTTCCCATTTCTACCATGAAAGGTGATCTTTGAAATATTTTTTGCTATTGTAAAATGGTAATTTTTGCAAAAGTAAAACTTTATTATAACAGTCCTATAGTATAGTATAGCACTAACTGATGAACTAAAACTCTCAAGTATGACCAACAAAAACATATTTAGTCGAGGTACGGAACCGTGACTGGGCGAGCCCGACTCGGAATCGACCTACTAAGTATAGATTGCCATATTTTAGGATTTGATAAAAGTAATACTAGTAGTCTGTCTAGTGTATACCTCTCTCTAGCAGTTCATACACCTACTCTTCTAAAAAAATATACTTATAGATTTTTAATTAATTCCTGGTAAAATTCCAACCTTTCCATTGACACAGCTCAGTAAATATCACTGGTTTTATCGAAAAGTTACAAAAACCATTTTCGTCATTTCCATGCGATACTTACAAAAGATATAAAAAAAAACTCTAAGATTTCCGTCTTTTTCGATAACATCCCAATAAAAAAAAATAAGTACCAAAGCAAGTACCTACGTGTTTAAAGACAAAGTTAATATGTTAGACTTACGTCCACTATCTCTTGTTAAGGCTTCACTTTAATTAGTAAATTTTAAGCAAATTCATAATGTATCGTTTTATTATGTACTATGTATCATTTGCTGTAGTCTTAAGTTATTATATGTGTGTTAATTACTAAGGTATCTATTTATATGGGCCAATGTATTTAATACTAAGAAGCCTATAAATACATTATTATTATTATTATTATTATGTATTGTTTTATTACACAAACATAGTACAATATATAAGAAAGAGCTCAAAGTTATCCAGCTATCAAATTTGGAGCTGTTTCACAGATTAGCATACATTCTACCGTCAAGACCACTCGACTCGAGGAGCCATCGATATGCAAATGATTGCGTAGAGCAAAGGGCTTAGAGTGGAAGCCGATTCGCAGCCATTGTTTACAAATGCCTCCGAATCAATCGGTATTTGAGTGTCGTGAGAAAAATTGCATTGGACTTTGCATATTCATGTTTTTACATATCTAAAAGCACACCTGTTTTCTGGAGGGGTAGGCAGGGATCACGGTTTTCTCCTGCCACGATCCTGACATAACTCTTTTGCTGCATCCACTCTCATCACATTCTTCATACATTCTCATCGGTTTAGGGGTACTCTTGACCGGCTTTTTTCCAAAACTTCAACAAAAGAAAGAAAGAAAGAGTATTTATTTTGCCATAAACAACACAATACATATATATATATATATATATATATATATATATATATATGTATATAATTAAACACTATTAAAAACTAAAAACAGAATATAGTTTGACACAACTGACGTTTGATTTTTTTATCTATATAAATAAAAATGAATCACCCAAATGTTTGTACGCGCATAACTCCCAAACGACTGCACCAAATTGGATAAATTTTTCTTTTATGTGTTCGTTATTGTCAGGAGAAGGTTTTTATATAGGTAGGCATTTTAAATATTTAAAATTAAAATCAAACTTTAGACAGTATTGACGGCAAAAAAAAGATTACGAAGTTTGCCAAGACAGCTAGTTTGATATATTTTTTATTTTTTTGATTTGATATTAGTGGGTGAGTTTTAGTACATGCGTTGAGGTCTTCAAATTACTTTTGCTTGTGTGATCAAATGATATTTGTCTGCAACATTTAATTTACTTTGTTTACACATTAAAAAGTTTAAAAGTACCTATTTATTTATAGCTATATTATATTGTTAGCCACTCGAACGGAGACAGCTATCAATATGCAAACGATTGCGTACAGAGTACTCTACCTTTGAGTGGCATTAAATTGCAACCATTGTTTATAATTGAAAATACGGCATACATTCATGAGAAAGTATTTTTTTTTAGGATGTTTTATCTCATTATTTCAGGAAGGTTTATGATGGTCCACTTTAGCTCTAGACTCTACCACTAAAGTTTGTGATGGTCCACTTTAGCTCTAGACTCTACCACCAAAGTTTATGATGGTCTACTTTAGCTCTAGATTCTACCACTAAAGTTTGTGATGGTCCACTTTAGCTCTTGACTCTACCACCAAGTTTATGATGGTCCACTTTAGCTCTAGACTCTACTAATATGGCTCCAATATTCTATTTCAGTCTGAATTCACTCGATCGTTAAATCAATGCATACCGCGTGTCCCGTATCATTATTATTGTTATGATTATTAAGATTGACGTGTCGTTTAGATGTTCTGCAGTATCCATTAATTTTCGTCACTTAGTCTAAATTATTTTCCTTCCATTTAAGATTAAGAGACATATTTTTATCTATTTTAAATTTTTCAATTCTATATTTATCATTTGAGGACAAACTTAATATAATTATATACTGAAAGTGACTCATACTAGAGTCTGATTGATCTAAAGACTACTCGTAGGTATATCTGTATTTATACAAAATCTATTTTGTATTATGTTTTGGATACCAAACAGTTATTTGAAGCCACATTCCCCCAAAATTTTGGCGGAGCAAGAAATCCCACAAAAAATATTGCACAGACACCGTGTTCTATTTTTGAGTGCATTTCGCGCTATTTTGGCGTTCCCTCGCAGGCAATGAGTCAATGACCTCGTTTAGAGCGTTGTTCACGCACTTTTGGGAATTTTAGGGCGATCCACGTCGCGGACGAAATTGTAACATTTTCACGTAAATGAATGAATTAGAATTGGCTTTTTTAGCAGCTCTACATGTGAACTTTACAGTTTTGACACTAATATTCAGTCCTCTGAGTATTTATGTTACTTGAATTTTGCTTGTTTTACAGAACTATTATATATGTGTCATAATTTTTCTAATGTTAGTGGCCATATTTGTAGTTTATTTAAAAGTTTAGCAAAGGAGCTGCAACTTGGTTTCAAGTCATATATCTGTCTAATGAATAAAATATAGATCAGTTTGTAATTGCTGCATTATAAAATACCTACTCTTCAAAATGATCTATAGAAAAATTTATCAAAACTCGTTAGAGTAACGAAATTTCATGCTGACCTTAGTATATCGCATTAGCATACACATTAAATGCGGCGATAAACAAAACTAAAAACTACTAAAACGATTAAATTTTGAAGGCAATCGTGAAGTTCAACGCAACGTTGGCACACAAAGGGCCTGCGAGGCGCGGCTGCATTTTTTATAAGCCGAATTAAACTCTAAGTTGTTTGGTGGCGTTCGCGACACCCACACACGCGCAGGGCAGCGCGCGTGGTATGCGCGCGCGCACTCACGCACACATAGAGGCGCGCCCTCCCCGGCGCGCTGCAATTCGTCGGCGCGCCGCCGTCCCTCCCCGCCCCTCCCCTCCGCCCGCACGCAATTGCACTGCACTCGGCTGCGCTGCGTGCGTAAAAAGCGCACGCAAGAGGCGCGGGGCGCGGCGACGCCGGCCCGCGGCCGCGTTCCGACCCACAGCCAGTCGCAGCCAGACGCTCTCGAGAGCACACCGCCCCCACACGGGCGCACTCCTCACACCGCTCGCGAAACTCGACAACCCTCGTGTTTTATGAACTCTAACAAGTGCCAGTGCCAACTTTCTCATGAGTTTCCAGATCTTCGAGAACGATCACGTGTCGGATTAATTTTGCGAAGGTGAGTTTGTTTACCGTCGTAGAGTTTCGTAGCGGCTCTACGGATTCGTAGAGGGAATTCCATCGGTAATATCGTGCATGTAGGATTTATTTATAATGGCTATTACTCGTTTTGTACACAAAATAAGGATCAAATTCAGCGGGTCGGTCAGCCTTCACGATAACAAACATGACAGGCGAGAATGCGGCGTAACCGCTTTCATCGGTCCCCCAAGTTCGATTATACCTGCCGAATAAAAGGTAAAAAACGTCAATTTGGCGGTGTGGAAGGGCTTCGTATGGTAATATGTAAATGTGGTAGGGCGGTGCAGTCGGGCAGTCGCGGTACGCAGCGGCGACCGTCCACAGTCAGTGGCCGGTGGAGCTCGGAGCGCGATCGAGCTCTACACGCTAACTATTCTCGCTGCGTTGTGTGCAACCTGTGCCGCTTATCTAGTGTGTGCTGCGAATAATAACGTTCACGATGTATCCCGGCACTACGTTCGGTGAAATTCTACCAGGTACTTCCAGTTCTTTCCCCGAAACACTTTTATGTTTTCACTATTTATGTTACTCGGTTCTCGTTGCGACTGTCAAGCAAAAATGTTACTTGAGCTACTTTATGATAATGTTTATTTAAAAATTCAAATCTTTAGCAGATACTTACCGTGAATATAGTATTGAGTTTAAGTGCGCTCTGATTCGCGCTCAATGTGTCTTACACTTTTCTTATTGTAAAGTTATGTGAAACATTGGGTTAATATTTTTTTACACATTTCAAATTTGTTAATAAATTTCAAAAAAATCTTATTGTAATAGTATTCGCCGTAGGTAAATTCGATGTTTATGTAAGCGTAAACTCAATAAAAGTTTTATTCGTTTTGTTCGCAGAAGCCCAATTCAGAAAAATGGGGAGTAACGAAGGTCAGCAGACTTTCTGCCTGAAGTGGAACCACCACAAGACGAACTTGGTGGAGATCCTGGAGGCGCTCATCAAAGTGGAGACATACGTCGACTGCACCCTGGTGGTGGACGATCAGGTGACGTTCAAGGCGCACCGGGTGGTGCTCGCTGCCAACTCCCCGTACTTCCAGTCGATCCTGGCGGACGTGCCCATGGACCACTGCAGCATCCTATTCCCGGGGGTGAAGGAGTTCGAGATGCGCGCCCTGCTCGAGTACATGTACACGGGCGAGGTGAACGTCACGCAGGCGCACATCCCGCGCATCATGAAGGTGGCCGAGCAACTCGAGGTGAAGGGACTGTTCGACATGACGGAGCTGCGCCGGCGGCCCGGCAGCGGCGGCGCGGACCGCGCGCCCGGCGCCTCCCCGCCGCGCGTGGTGCCCGCCGCGCCCTCCAGCGCCTCCCCGCCCGCGCCCGCGCCCGCGCCGCCCGCGCGCTGGCCGCCGCTGCCGCCCGCCACCGCCACGCCCGCGCTCTCCGCCGCCTACGACTCCGCCGACATGAACCCGCTCAAGCGTAAGAAACTCTCCAGTATGCTCGCCACCCGCGACACCCCCATCCTCAGGAACGTCCTCGCTCAGACCTCCCCCGTCGACTCTTCCCAGCCCATGTCTCTAGTCTGCCACCCGGTCAGCCAGCCCGCCCCGCCTCGCCTCCACTCCAACGGTTCCGCTCACGATATGGAACGCCCGATGAGCCCCCAGCGCCCCTTCGATTACCGCCCCCGCCGGATGTCCTCCCGGGCTTCCTCCCCGCATTTCAATAGGTCGGACCGCTCCGAGGACGCCCACTCCCCCTACACGGAGCGCTCCTTCGACGACGAAAGTCAACGCACCTTCCACCCCTCTCCGCCCCCTACCAACTTCCAACAGGACGTGCGAGCCGGCTTGGCGCCGTACGTCCCTCCGCAGCAGAAGCCCGAGTGGAAGCGCTACAAGCAGTACACGAGATCCGACATCTTGTCGGCAATCGAATGCGTGAGAAACGGTATGAGTGCCCTGCAAGCGTCGCGCAAATACGGTGTCCCTTCACGAACTCTTTACGACAAGGTGAAGAAGCTCGGCATAACGACCAGTCGCCCGATGAGCCGCGGCGTCAAGAGGGAAAGCAACGGGGCTGCGTTCCCTTACGGGTTGAGCGGAACCGGGGGCGTCGAAGACGGTAATCACAATCCGGCCAGCGCTCCCCTGATAGATCCGTCGTTCCTCCAGCAAGCGTTAGAGGGGGCGACCAGAGACGGCGGTCGCGAGGCCCTCCACGCCATGGCGTTGGCGGCGGCCGCACACGCCGCTCTCGCTCCGCGCTCCCCGCCCCCTCACCACCGCACGCCGCCGCAGTCTCCCAGGTCCCCCCTCCACGACGAGGACCACGTCGAGGACCTGTCCGTGCCGCGACGCCGCGACCTGGAACCGCCGGCCGGCGTCATCGTGCCCCCTCGCAACTTCGCCCTCGACTGCGGGAGCGAACGAGATTGAACGGGACGTCGCGGTAAACGAACATTCGATAAAGACTGATAGGCGTACAAAGTTAGAAGTAAGACAAATTGGTAGGCTAGTAGAAGGAAGCGCCGCGCGCGCGGACCTCTGACCGGGCGCTCCGGCCGGGCGATTGCAATGGGCCCCGCGGCCACTCTTATGCTACCCCTCGTTTCTTCTCTATTTATTTCCAAGCGTCACGGACGCTTTGGAACGAAATCAAATTTCCGTTCTGAGGCGGAAGGCGTCTATTGTGATTTTATTTTTGTTTATTTTCTTCTTGGTTATTTTATGTTATAACATTTACGTCTTTGTTAAATGGATGTCGCTATAGGTTAGCTTTAACTAGATTGTAAAGTTTAGGACCGGCGAGAAGGCCGAACGGCGGAAGGCAGCGCCGCGCGCCGGCGCCGGGGACGTACGCCTGGTTTTGATTAATTGTGCAATTTGTTGTCCGCGACTGTGATGTTTATAGACTGAAACGCCGCAACTACCTCACGCTCGCTACCACAGCTCACTCTAGTCCGCCGCGTCGCGACGCAACAAGCCATATACGGGTCTCTGTACAGCGACAGCCGACAGCATATGCCTCGTCTCAGCACCGCCTAGTGCTCGGTTGGTAGGCGAGCGAAGCGGCTTCCGCTGCTCGCTGTCACCGTGTACGCGACGTATTAATATGGACCTTATATGCCTTACGTTACGGGTTAGATTAATTTATCGTTTGTAGATTGCCATAAATCATTGTTTGTTGATACCTAATTGTGTTCACTATATTGAGAGTAATTTTGCACAAGCACGGTGATTCTTATTAGTAAGTGATTTCTGCATAAGCACTTAGGTAAGAATGCTCAATGTTTTTCAACTGTCGTAACAAAATTGATGTTATTAAACGTAGCAACTAAACTCTAGCGTGTACTTTACTAAGTAGAATTGATTTGAAAACACTACCTATAGTATAACGTAAGTAAAATTTGCTATTAATGTGTTTAAAATATATAATTGATTATGTAAATAAATAGATGGATTGCTAAGTACAGTTTAAGTAGGTTATTAGATGTTTAACGACCGACAAATTATCTGTAAAAAGCCATACTTACTTAAATGTTAACAATTCTCAGGCAATATATCTGTTATTTCTACATTATGATAAGTTAAAGTAACCTTTTATTTGATAATTCATTTGAAGACTGATTTGTTACTTTAGTCTAGTTTGTTCATGCCATAGAAAGACCGTAATTTATCATTAGAATTTCACACCAATTAACGTGAAGTTGTATTTTTATTGTGTAAATGATAGGTTCATTAGGACTACGAGTAACGGGTGTGTAGCAGCTACACTTAGTGTCAATGTGCCTTTTTGTTTTAGAAGTGTTATACGTTAGGACATTCCAGTAGATGCAAAAGCACGTTTGATTTTATCTAATAACAAGTAATTTATTGTTGAAGTGGTTTAAACACACGGGTAGTGTGAATAAAGGTTTGTCCTGCATTTGCATCGTCCATTACGGGTTTTAAAGTTGAGAATATATAGATGCCCTTTTGAGACACGCTCCGGGGCATCGGGAACACACATTTGTTGATAAATGTTATTTATTCCTTATCCACACTCGTGCCTACTAAGTATATTTTTAAATGATGTTATTGCACTAAAGTTCTCTAAGTTGTGAATTGAAAATATCGTATGTACTTTAATTTTGTAGTTTCTAGTTATTGTATGTATCTATCATATTATTATGTAAACTAAGGTCGGGATTGTTCCCGTATCGACATATTATCATAAGAACTCTATATTTACCTACAAAATAATATAACGTTATATATAAAAATAAATAAATTAAACGTTTAATATCTATGGAAATGTTGTTTTTATGCACCTATATATATATTATTTTTCGTTGCACAAACTAAAAACATTTTAAATTCATCCCGAAGTTAAGCACGGAGGGACACCGTGGCCTAGCGTTAACCACTGAGCAGTCGCCCTCAACATTTATCTTACATTGTAATTGGTATGGATAGTTTATTTTATCCCCTTAAACATGTTTTATAATTTTATTGGTGAGTAAAGGGAAATATAATAAAACAATAAGAATCCTGTTAGACCCACACATATTACACGTGGGGCGTGGAGTATTGCGTTCGGTCCCGCCAACAATACTTAGAAATAACTCAGGATTCGAACACCTATAATTTTGTAATAGGGAGCCGTGATGGAGCCTTTTGAACATATCATATTAATAGTCTTAGACCAACGACGGTTTTGATTTTTTGCTAATTTAGTTTTTATGTTGTAATCGACCTTAAATATCATAGAAAATCTTATTACAGTTTTACATATTTACATATCCAAATTTGACGATGATAGGATAGAATAGGACTAGCCGTTTTCAAAATATCACATCAACCTTATTCAAAAAACTTTTAAGTGCTCTACTGTAATTACTGTATTGCAGATCCGCCTTTGTTCTACGACTGCGACGATATGGAATTGATTCCAATGATTCCTAGTTCGAATTTTGTAGCCGGCCATTTGAAAGCAGTAGAGGTAAAAGAAGCAAGATAATGCAAATAGGTCAAAATTATCAGATATCCAGAATATGTTCAAAATGAATGTTCATCTGTACTCCTAGTAGTACTAAGGAGTACCTAGTAAAACGACGTTAATCTCGAAGCACAGAATCGCTCAGCTCTAATGATGACCGTCCTGAAATTATTAATTATTCTAAGTAGCTAATTTAGCTTACCTCAGTTTCCAATTTATATGTAATTTTGAAGTTCTTGCAAAAACCATTGCCTGATTTGAGAATGTTCATCTTCACAGGGCTGGATAACTTAACAGCTAATACAATGAAATAAGTACATATTATGTACTTTAAGTATTCAATTGTGGATTTTGGATACAATTTTAATGTTTTTATATTAGCTTGTTATATACATATGTACCGGTGCCAACTATAGAAACATTGGTGGGCATTACATTTATACATTTTTTTATTTTTTTTACATTTATATATTGGTGGCAGGTGGGCCGTCGGCTCGATCCGTAAATGTATTAAATAAAAAAAAAAAAAACACAATTTGTATCGGTGCTGTCATCTAGCGAAGATTTTGTTGACTACTAGGGCGTCCAACGTGAAACTCCTCTCAGCTATAAAAAGGTAATGGTATGATTGTATAGGTGGCAGCACTACATATGTGCGTATTGAGATAATAAAAGAAAATTAAATATATATCTCTAAAACATTTTTCAATATTTAGTCGCTGAGTACCAAATTATTTTAAACAGTCAAATATTTTAATACTGCGATTGCATGCATCACTTCGTGAAAAAACCGGAAATATATGACGTAAAATCATACGACAAACGTCCGCTTCGCTGATTGGCTAAAACATCATCATTCATCAGTACAATTGTCAGACTAGACTGTCAAAAAATGTAAACAATCTTCTAATGTTTTTGCGTAAGATTTTAATATTTTTAATGAATTTTATCGATTGTGAATGAATATGAGCTAGCACCATGGATCAAGACGAACCTTTTTTAACTACTGATGTATTTAACGTCAACGATATCGCTGAAATCGAAGGTACGTATCCAACAATCTCTTGCTACGAAAGTGCGACGCAGATATCCCTTATTATTTGTTTATTTCAGACTTCTTGAGCGGCTGTGACGGGGATTTTATGAAGAAATTGGAGGACGAACTAACATTCGTTGAAAATGACCCTGAATTGCTTAGTGTCGACACGAAAGTTAAAGCCGAAATTGCATCATCTCCTCAGGCTTCCCCAAGTTTCAATGACACTGGGAACCCGGTGATATCACAGTATACAAATAAGCCGAGAACCACACAGCCGGTACAACAGACCAAGACTCCAGTCCAAGGAGGTTTCACGCCAGAGTACAATTTGAAGCCGCGAAATGGTGTACCTTTACCTGATGTCACACAAATCGGCCAAAGCGTCCCGAAGCAAGCTCCGATGATCGTGCACCAAGTTGTTCAAAGCCCGTTGTACGTCAACATAGGAAATGGGAACATTCAACAGTTGCCCACAAGTCGGACATCCATCGTACAACTTGAAGGAGTAAAGCAGGATAGTCTTGTGAACAAACCTAAACAAAACCCACCGCTTTTAATTCAGAATAATGGAAAAGCTCCTTTCATTATACAAACATCCGATGCCAATTTTTCTCCAGTTATTTTGCAGTCGAATATTATCAATCCTGAAACTCAGACGTTAATGTACACCAGTGCACCTGTCCAAGGTATGAATAAAAATAATAAATGTTGGTGGACATTTCACACAGAGCCATCTAGCCCCAAAGTAAGCTAAGCACACACAAGCACAATAGCTTGTATCATGAGAACCAGACAACCGATATATACTTTTTTGTAAATACATACATATAATACATATTATCACCCAGATACAGAACAAACATCTATGTTCGCCACACAATTGTTTGTCCTGGGTGGGAATCGAACCCACGACCTACAGCGCAGAACGCAGGGTTACCAATTAAACTACGAGGCCTGTCGCTGAATGATCTGGATCTTTTAATATTTCAGTTGGTTGCCAAAGAACTTATTCATCTAGTTGAACTATTCTCTGGGTGGATTGTTAGCTAAGATAAAATTATGGCAAATGTGTGTGATGAACATGGAATGAGAACAAACCTTGGGTCAAAGGATGTTTGTATCACTTTTATCCCCTATGTTTCTTAGTCGCAGGTGACATGTATACATAAGTATCTTTGTGTCCATGTCCATGTCACCATTGACAAAGAGCCCTAGTGCAATGATTATTTGTCTTGTTTAGGAAACAAACTAATTGAAATCACTCTATATTATTTTTTATTTCTCTTTATCTTTTATCTAAAGCACATAGTATTTTATGATGTGTTATTCTGAGATATAAGCTATCCTTGTGCCAATATTCATCTGAATCTGTTCAGCTGTTTGGGCGTTATGCCCACACAAAGAAAGAGACAAATATAAAAAATAAAAGATTTCTCTTTTTCCAAATATATCCCTATAATATATATATATAATATAGTTTATTATTTGCACAAATATTTAATGTTACACACACGGCATGTCTACAATTTTATTATATGTATAGATATATATTTCAACACTGAAGCAACATTAATATTTTTTCAGGTGTCAACACTGGAGTTATCACAAATGCAAAATCTGGCACAGAAAATAGACCGATACACACATTTTTAACAAGCAACACACCGACATTTGTCGCAACAGGGATCCCTGTTGTACTGGATGGAGATAAATTTTCACTAAATCACGTACCAAAAGTGAAGGAAGTGAAGCGTAGCGCCCACAACGCTATTGAAAGACGTTACAGAACTAGTATTAATGATCGAATAGTGGAACTTAAGAATATGTTAGTTGGAGAAGATGCTAAGGTAATAAATCAAAATAAATTAAGTAATTCACATCAGATATTATCTGACCAATAGCCATATATCATTTTTATGAATATTACAGAGAAGCTTGAAAATTCTTACTTTGATAGAAATTGGTTGTTAGTCTGTCCCTTTTTTTCATCTAATGCCTTCGGTAATCCAGTTCCACCGAATTCGTTCCATCCAAGCTAACCAATGAGTTTTGATAGAGCAATATGTTCTTCCTGTGTGAGAAACATTTTCTTATCATACTCTATTGTTGTGGTCTATGATATTATGTTACTAGAAAGAGACGAACCTTTCGACTAACTGTTTCCTTTATATTTTAATTGTACTGGTTTATTATGCTTTTTCATATTGTCTATGGTCTGTTTTATATTTTGCCACTATAGTCTTTGATTATAATGAGCAATGTGAGAAAGGGTTACATGAACTTAAAAGCAGATCTCAGACAAAATTAACACAACTCAATGTTTCAGCTAAACAAATCAGCTATTTTAAGAAAAACCATAGACTACATCAAGTACCTGCAGAATCAAAATGCGAGATTAAAACAAGAGAACATGGCTCTGAAGCTGACATGCCAGAAGTCCGGTGTGAAAGAGCCCGTATTTGAAGGGGCGTACACACCACCACACAGTGACATTTCATCACCGTATCACTCACCGCATTCTATGGATAGTGACTCTCCATCATCACCCGACTTCAAGGTAAGCTGTGTACAAATATTAACGGGTTTTTTTTTAGTTATTATTTTACATATAGATTCATGCCTTTTCCCCTGAAGTGGTAGGCAGAGCGTTAATGGGCTACTTGTAATTATCATGACCATATAGACGACAGTCTTTACGGCTGTTATTTCACCAATAATAAGTCAGCTATTAGACCATAATTATCTGTATAATCCGATAGCCAGAACATAAATTTTAATACCAACAAAATTAATGCAATCTAAATAGCTTAATTACTGTCATCTTTCGCTATTTTTGGTGCCAAATTCCGGTGTATTATAATTGATTATAAATGCAGTTTAATCAGTATATTTTTCGCAAATAGCAAGCTGGTAGTAGTGTATGCTTATTAGGTAACATACACACATAAAAATAATAAAAAGAAAAAAAAACAATTGAAGAAAATTTTAAAAAAGGATAAAAGTTTATTTCGTATCTCATTCGGAAATAAATTGGCATTAAAAATTGCATAAAAGGATTAAAATAATAATAATAAATCAGTTATTCCAGGTGACAATTACACACACATAATTATTCTGAAATAAACAGAATTAATAATATATATATATATATATTATATATACATATATACACATATATATACAATATTTGAACTACATTACAGAAAAATATATCAATTACATTAATAAAAAATCATAAAAATACACAATAACAGATAATAATTGATTAAATCTAGGGCTAGATTTAAGTACTGAGTTCTTGTTGGCAGGTTGAAGAAAAATACTCCAAAATAGTGATGGGAATGGGTGATCACTCGCGGCTCGCTCTCTGCGCATTCATGGTCGGCTTGATCGCGTTCAACCCGTTCGGCGCTCTGTTCGGTAACGTCATGCCGGAATCCTACGCGGCCGACTTCTCCACACGTTTCGACCAACGGAAAATATTGTCCGACAGAGATGTTGGTAAGCCACTAAACGTGAAAGAAACAAATAGTTTACTTGTGTTACAGAAACATTTGGAAAATAATTACACTTGGTCGTCAGTTCGCATAATGCTGCAAGCTTTGTGGCTCTGCCGCGCTGGTTTTCAGTGACGCCAGCGCGTTGTAAATCACGCAATTCTTATAATATGATATTGCTATCAAAAGACGAACAAAACCAAAGTTATTATCAAATACAACTAAAAAATGATGTTTTACACTTTGTAATGCATTTTTGCTTTATACATATTATTTTTATTGAATTATATTATATCTATTCATTCTGGTTTTTATGCTTATATATTTATTTCAAAATAAGACTGAGAGGCTTTATTTATTGTAGGTAAATAAAATAAATAATCTTATAATTGCTTTATTATATTTATTTTTCGATGAAATATTCTAGGTGGGTCATCTGCTCGTTCCGTAACTAACTAACTTGTACTTCCAAAACGTGCTTACTTTACTAACTTGTATATCTCGTTTAGCGCCTCATTGGATGCCTTCGGAGTGTTACCATCCTTTTTTGGTAAAGGATGGTTACATGAAGAAATGCACTCTATTAGCAAACCGATAAAGTTACATTTGCACACTCAACAGGTTACGGCGGATATTCCTGGGCGGCTTGGCTCTTCAACACGTTCCTCCTGTACATGGTGAATTTCATGGTGCTGGGCGGATGTCTCGTCAAGCTGCTAGTTTACGGCGACTCCGTACCCAAATCTCAGTCTAAGGAAGCCGGACAGTTTTACAAACACAAACGACAAGCTGACATCTATCTGCAAAAGGCAAGTATTTACGCTTACAAGTCGTATAAGTGATCGCTATAACCACACACAACCACACAGAACCACACATACCCACACACAACCACACATCATTATTATTAATAATATAATTAAATATTACTCAATATTAGGGTTAGCAGACTTAGTAAATAAGTTATTAACATGTACCTACCTAGTTTATTTACCATTATGGTTTTTGACTGCTTTTGTACCTAAACTATAAAATTAAATAATATACGTTATGTAATTATTCAGGACGACGTGACAAACGCGCGACTAGAACTACATCGTGCGCTGGCGGTGTGCGGCAAGAGCGTGCACGCGGGCGGACAGGGACGGGCCAAGACGTCGCCCCTACTTGCCGCCATGTTGAGACAACTGCTGCAGAGACTGCCTCTCGGCGGGTACCTCGCGAGGCGCGCCGGAGATATGTGGAGAGACAGGTCTGCACTATATTCTGCCTTGTCTACTAGACGTTAGGGGTTTGGTGAGAGCATAGAGGCCTCACAGCTCAGTTGATAGTAACCCTGCCTTCTGCGCTGTAGATCGTGGGTTCGATTCACCCCAGTACAAACATTTGTGTGACGAATATAGATGTTTGTTCTGTGTATGGGTGTCATTATGTATATAATATGTATGTATTTACAAAAAAGTATATATGTATTCTATCAGTTGTCTGGTTCCCATAGTACAAGCTATGCTTTGTTTGGGGCTAGATTACGCTGTGGGAATTGTCTATTAATATTATTATTATTATAGACGTACAAATATCTGTTATGAAAGCAGAGTAAGCAGCACGAAATATTATTGATACATTTTGCCCCGGCGTCGGGAAACACTTGCAAAGACTAACTCTCGACGGGTTCCTACTTAGACTTTGTGACTTTATTCAGGTCATCCCGTGTGGAGGTAGTCGGACATAGGGAGCAGACTAGTAGTGAGACATGGATTGAATCGTAGCTCCGAAGTTGCATTCGGTCAAGTTAAGAGTCTTGCGTGCCCCATTTTTATAAGTTTTGCCTGCATCGGCCTACCTGAGTCGGAAGTCGGTTTACACACTTTCAAATCGAGCTCAATAATGTTTCAGCCCGGCACGCAGAGCCACTCAACATTGGGCGGGCGAAGTGTCAGGCGTGTCCCAGAGACTTGCGCAGCTTGAGTTGTCTGACCACAGCGGCAGGAGTGAGAGAGTGTTGCTCGCGCTCCAAGCCGTCAACTTGGCCGAAGTGTCCGGCAATAGGCAATTGCTGGCCGACACTTACGTCACCGCTGCGCTCGTCTTCAAAGATTACGTGCCGAAGATCGGGAACTGGCTTTGCGGGTGAGTGGATGTAACTGATGACTGGATACCAAGTGTTTTAGATATATATTGGAGCAAAGCAGCAGCAGTGAGTGTTGCTGGCGCTCCAAGGCTTCAACTTAGCCGAAGCTTTGGGAAATGGGCAATTGCTGGCAAGTACTTACGTTACCGCGTCTAGAGCTTAAATATAACGTGTCAAAGACCGGGAACTGGCAATGTGGTTCAGTGGGACTGATCAAACTATATACTGATTGTTATGTTAAAATACAAATTAGTTATCACATCACAACAAGTACATTTTCCCAGATTACCAGATAAACAATGTGATTGCAATTCGTAAGGTAAGGCCTGTACACGATCAGTTTTTATGTGATAAATAGATAGATAGATAGACAACTCTTTATTGTACACCACACAGACAAATGTACCGAATGGAATCCTTCGTTCGAAACACCGGTAATATGTAATTAATATCGTTCAAGATACTACCTGAGACTGTGCCGTCAGCAGTGGACGGACTCGTGCGGCGCAATACCAGTGCGTCTCCGCTGGGCGTCCACCGCGCGCGGGCAGCAGTTCTTACGAACTCGTCGCTGGAGCTACCATCCGACCTGTCGGCTGTTCTGCCGCCTGCCGCCGCCGGCCGACCCGCTCCCACACGCCATGCGGGTCAGTGACCTCTGCACCTCTACCCCCCCCCCCCCACATACTACACAATAGTTCCTAGGCGCTACCCACCGCCTTTACTGCTGCCGCAAACGGACTCACTCGCTCGAATGGCGTGTGGGTACGTGCCGTAAGGGTCGACAAACCCTGCTTCTACATCTCGAACAATAAAGATCTAACTACTGCACATATTGTTTCCCCTCCGTTACTATGTTCACGAATATCATAAACATAAATGTGTCTGTCATTTGTGGTACTGGTTAAAGCCCCATATACCTTATGATTATGACAAATAACTCGCGGAGTGCTAGTCTTACCAACAGAATTATACTGTTGAGACACTATTTCTCCTGTCACTTGATTTTCAATCACACTCATTTGGTTGAAAGAAATGCGACTATAATGATGTACAACTTCAGGCGTACCACATGGAGCTGCTTCAGAGAAGCCTTCAAATGCTGCTGTGCGCGGACGAGCGGAGCAACACTCGCGACGTTCTAGATCTCGTCAAGCTGATCACTGACGACGTTTCTACCGACGCGCCGCATCACACTGGTAACAAAAACTTTCATTTGTTCGTAGTTTCGGGCACCCAAAAAAAATTGCAGGTTTTTTCTCGTTTTTTTTTATGTGAGTCGTGTGGTGGAACGATCTGACGGCCCACCTGATATTAAGTGGTAACTCCATGGACAAGAACAATACAACTCAATTCCACCAAAGTATGAGATGACTTGAGTCGCATTGCGTTGCGTCCATCACCCCGAGACGGGGATGTTACGTCTAATGCGCCTGCAATTTCACCGGCTTTATTCTGTGTGGGTGTGTCCTGGGTGGGAATCGAACCCACGAACTACAGCGCAGAAGGCAGGGTTACTACCAACTGAGCTGTGAGGCGTTATTGGCCGTCTGCTGTAAAATAGAAATTAAGTCTTGTTGTTCATGACAGGCTGTTGGGATCCGGTAATGGAATGGTGGGCGAACATCGTCGGCGTAGCGGCAACTTGGCTTCTGGCGGATGCGGCAAAGGCTCTCGAGATCGGAGACCGCTTGAATATGTTGCCTGAAGGTTTGGCCAACTGTGAGGATCCACTGCCTGGGTGAGAATACTATCTTCTTTCCAGCGTATTAAACTTTTTTTGTATGTTATACAGTTACTGAACGAGCCGACGGCCCACCTGGTGTTAAGTGGTAACCTCTGCACATAACAACCGATGCGACTTGGCTCCTCCCCTACTAGGTACGACAAGACCCAAGTCGCATCGTATGCGCCCGTAACTCTGAGACGTGTAGGTGGAATGTCTCATGTGTCTGTAATTTCACCGGAAACCAAACCTTTCAAACCGGAACACAGTAACGCGAATGCTTCACTGCTTGGCGGCAGAAATGGGCATGGTGGCAGTACTCCCCCGGACGAACTTGGCGAGAGTTCTACTGCTCTTAAAACCATTGGCCATGGGTTGATGAACCCATATAAAACACAGTTTGAAAGAAATATTTTCTTCATATATACAGCTCCCTACTATCTTCAAATATTCCCAACAAAACATAATGTAAAACGTATTTACTGTAAGGCACCGGCACACGTGTGAAAACTAATCGCGGTTATGTTTGTTAAACATGCATAGTTTATAGTTGTTGTATTGAAAACTATTGTCTTTGTGGATGTAAACACGATGCGTTGTTCTATTGTAGGGCGCTGCACATGGCGTACAAAAGCCGTCGCGGGCTGCTGAGTTTAGCGCAGTGTAGCGACGAGCGTTCACTGGAGAGGACTTCCGATATCATACTCAAGGTAAGACCCTGCAAGACCCTACCCTTCCATTTTAGTAGCAGTATACTTCAAGCCAAGTTCGTCCGGTGAAATACTGCCCATTTCTCCCCGCCAAGCATTAATGTATTCGCGTTGCTGTGTTCCAGTTTGAAAGGTGTGGTTGCCGATGAAATTACAGGCACATGAGACATTCCGCCTTCACGTCTCACATTTACGGGCGCATACGATGCGACTTGGGTCTTGTCTGTTTGTACCTAGGTAGGGGAGGATACAAGTTCGATTGCTTATTATGGGCAGATCCTCTTAACACCAGGTATACCATGTGCTAATTCTGTAACATTACGTTATAAAAACCCGCCATTTTTAAAATCTTTTACTTAACTAGCTTCATTCGTATGTCTTTGTTGTCCATTTTTCAAGCTGGCATCCGATTAAGCTGAAGTGTGGAATTCGGTGATGCACCCAATGTCTATTTTCAGCAAAAAAATAATTGCGGTTTCACAATTCCCTATCGGCTCGACTCCGCGAACACTACATATTATGATTTGAGCATACTTTATGTTACTTAAAATATGTATACTTAAATAACTATGCTGAAATTGGTGTTCCCCTTTGTTTTGAATAACTGTGGTTCTGAAGGTGATTGTAAGTTTAGAGTTTAGTACTTAAAATAGTATTATAAT
This sequence comes from Chesias legatella, assembly GCA_947359385.1. Lineage (NCBI taxonomy): Eukaryota > Metazoa > Arthropoda > Insecta > Lepidoptera > Geometridae > Chesias > Chesias legatella. Next base: position 2,722,681 of record OX375768.1, on the reverse strand, counting down.
CTTATTTCATAGTAAATCCATACAATTAAATACACAAGTCGAACTTAAAATATAACAGTGTTAGGGGGCTGCGCCCAAAGTATAAGTAATTAAAGTAAGGATGGTAGAGAAAACCAAACCAAATGAGTGCTAGTTGGCAACTGATTTAATCTATACAAATAAATAAAATTGGAGTGTCTGTTTGTAATATTAAAATAACCGCTTTTTACTAAGTGCATATGGATGTATACACGGTACATATACCAAAACAATTCTTTTTTACAATTTTTGTCTGTCTGTCTGTGTGTTCCGGCTAATCTCTGAAATGCTGAACCGATTTTGACGAGACTTTAACTGGCAGATAGCTGATGTAATAAGGAGTAACTTAGGCTACTTTTCCGAGGGGTAACATAGGGTTGCGTGATAAAACTGAATTCAACACGGACGAAGTCGCGGGCAACAGCTAGTAGTTAATAAAAATACACGTAAAATAATAAAGTAGGTTACACATGTATGTAAAACAATTGAACGTTGACCGTTTTTGTGGATCGCACTACTGGACGATGCCAATAGCTCGTACAAACAGTTAAAACAATTATTATTATTTGGCGCACCGCATTGAACTGCATGGCGACACATGCATTTGTATGATTACAACATTAGATTGTAAGATTAATATTAAATTTTAATGATTATTAAATATAAAACAAATTTGCTTGCGTATCCACTCACTGCGTTCACTCCTACATCAGACTTTTTTATTTTATTTTAGGTTTGCGACATCGCCGGGGCAAAGCTGGCTGACTCCTTGGCGTACTACTGCTGTCGGAAACCCACACAGCTTATGATGGTAATTTATTTGATATTAAAATGGCTTCTGATTATTTTAAGCGAATTCACAAATGCATCCAAATTGCATATTTTATTATGGCTTTATTATTGTATTGCATAATATTATTTGCAGTTTTATTTTTACACAGCCGGACTTATCACTACGTAGAAGCATGAAATGCACCGGACTGTCTCGGAAGTGCATTGTAGTTGCATTGCACTTGTTTATAGTCTGTGCAATATCACTACAAGGCAACTTTCGCGGCGGTCGCTCTCATCGCATGTGTCAATCGTCGAAGATTCAAAATGACTTCTATTTTTTTTTATGTAATAATGTGTTGTGAATCTCGATGTACAGTGGCGATATTGTTAATTAATCACAATAAAACGGCTCTCAGATATATGTATAGCCAAAATTAACGAATATTGTAGAAGAAATAACGATATTCACGGTACTACTAGGTTATCACGTATTTCACTGCATGTGTTTGCTTATTTTATACAGGTATGTAGGAGTTTTATGTATCATTGTTGGGTCACCATTTGTGTAGTTAGCGGTATTCGGTAATTTCGGTCGGTGAGGTTTTCTCTGAATTGGTTTATTTCGATCTCATGCTATTATTATGCACAATTCAGATCTTAAACCAATAACGTTAAGACTGCATTTCCAACACGAAAAAATACGCAATACCCAGACAGTCCCGATAACAGAACATTATAATCTGAATTATCGTAGACGAGCCGCGTTAGGTGGCGTTATCCGTTATGTATGTCATAACGGGTAACGCCATCATGTAGTGGAACCTGGGAGTTGGAGATCTGAACGCTCAACTAATAATGATGACGATAGTGATCCAGAGGTGTGAGGAAGCTGAACGCTGATGATAGCGACGATTCGTGACGAGCATCAGAACAGAAACTGCCTTTTTCAAGGCGATATGTGCTACTTACCCCTTTTTTCTCTGGCTCAGGTCAAACGTTTTGGCTACCACCAATAGCTACAGATTGTCGTTTTATGTATTTTGTAGCAATTGAACTTATGCCAAGTTGGTCTGGGGAATTACTGACGTCAAGTACTAATTCATTAGCGTCACTGTGCTCCTGTTTGAAAGGTGGTGTGGTAATTACAGGCACTTGAGACATTCCACTATTAAATCACACTATTTCGAATGAGCACGTGATACAAACGGTATGTACCTTACAGGAAAAGATAATTTTTATTGTATTCTAATACTTATACCTAAATATATTTACATATTACTTTTTTAAACCCCGGCTTAAAATGTACGTTTAACTTTCAGCTAATGCAAGTGCTATGCTGCGACTGGCTACTGGAAGTTCGTGCTGGAGTGTGGGAGGCGAGTGCTTCGAACCCCGCGCCTCACTCGCACCTCCGCGCGTTCCAACGAGACTTGCACTCGCTGAGGCGGCTGTCGCAGGACTTACCGGTAAGCGACTGAGTGTGGGAGGCGACTGAGGAAGGCTCATGTCTCATCATGTTCATGAAATCTGACAAACAATGGTAACGTCAAATGATAGCATAAAAAAGTTTACTCATTTATATTACAGTGGGTTACCTCAAGAGTGTTCCTCCACTCGGCTGTATGTCGCATGATGGCGGGCGCCGCGCCGCGCCGCACGCAACAACTGCTGGACGGCAGCTTGCGGCCGCGGTTGAACCGCCCCTCGGTCATTTGCGGAAAAGGTGAGTTTCATACTTTATTGGGGAATTCTAAATCTAACTTACCTGACCTCTTATAACAAGTCTGCCCATAAAGGAGTGTATGTAATGTTTTCTGGGTCCATGTGTGTGTTTCTTTATTCGACCGTAGCTTTCAAATGCCTTAACTGATTTGGATGTATGGAGTATCGTACGAATCCTTACATCATCCTGAGTGACACTGGCTATAGACCTGGAATAGATCAATATGACGGTAGTAAGGCTCCGTTTCCAAATGTGAAAAGTCTCTTCAGTTATTCCAATACAAGGGCAGGGCAGTCGCGTTTTTCATCTTCTCGATTTGAATTGTAGCTTATTATTTTGTAACACTCTTGTGCCCGATTTCCAATCCTATGTGTTGGCTATTTCTGATAATTTCTGGTTAAAATGTCTGTGATTATAAGGCAAATAGGACACCCCTTAGTTCCCAAACTCCCAGAAATAAAAGTTAGTGGACTAACTTTTCAGTATTTGGCCTGCTTGGTTTACTTTTTACCCTTTTGGCTTACTGGGGCACTTCAGCTCAGTACGTTTTTATCTATCAATCTCATGTCTGGCCATTCCCCAGTAAACCAAGGCGGAAGTTTTTCCTGTATCGTTGTTAACAGTACAAGAAAAAACAAGTAAAGTCCCTGTGCGCCCCGTAGCGAAAAAGCGGATGGCTCAGCTTAGCTCAGAATAAATGTGGTTATTGTATTTTACGCAGCGCTGATGTTCAGCCGAAAACCCCTTAATGACAAATGATTAACTATTGAGATTACTGAATGAGTTCTTATAAGCTTGTATATTGTCAGAGCGCGCGCTAGAAGGCGGCGGCGGCGAAGGCGAACGAGCAGTCGCTCTCTACATGGCTTGCAAACACCTGCCCGCGGCCGTGCTCGCCGCGCCGGGCGAACGAGCGGGGATGCTCGCTCAAGCGGCGGCGACGCTGCAGCGGATCGGTCACCGCAGCCGCTTACCCCATTGCTACCACCTTATGAAGTCTGTCGGCACTTTACCTGCCGCGCCTTGAACAATATTATGATTTTATTAAACGATTTTAGAAATAATACGCGTTATTTTTTTACCTTGAAGCTGTGTGCGCTTAACATTGACAGTGCTGGTCGCGTCGAACGAGCGAGAACGCTCGCTAGACCGGCCGCGACGACAAAAGATAGAACACCGCAGTGGCAGCAAATGGAAAAAGCTGGTATTCCATATAGTTGGCATCAAGTATATGGAATACCAGCTTTTTCCATTTCGAGCGAAACTATGCCGATACTGTCACCCAAAATGCTCGCAAAATCGTTTACACCTATGTTTGCCCTACACCATAATGAGCTTAGGTAAGCATCGCGCATTGCCAGCGTTTTTTCCCGTTATTTGCCGGATGTGGAAAACAGGAAAAATAATTAGTGCTGCTGATGTTACTGTCACAGAAGTTTGAACGCGACAGTGACATCCGCAGTGTTTTCAACTTTTTTTTTATTATGCGATTTCACTATATGATTCCCCGAAAACGTCAAAGAACAAAGTCTCACGAAATATTAAATTATTTAATATTGATCTGTAGTGTAATGTAAGTTGGAAACACTAACCTCGCGGCGCCCCGCACTGTAGCACAACAATACAAAATCGATACAAATTAATTTGTTTCGTATTTTAAATCCTTCTTTGTGGATTTTCCTACTCATGTTATTTGTTTGATCGATAATCACTGGAAATTTCCATTACAAATACACATCTAATGCCAGCTAATTATAAATCCCGGTTTGAAATCCGTCGATTAAAGTAACATTTTCAAAAATACTTTCTTTAAAAATGGTAAGTTATTCCTATTTTTAATGAAGATATACGTTGAAACGTATTGTAATGCTTATGATTAGTACTCACGTACCTTATTTTATAGGCTACCACAGTGACTACTCAAAAGAAAACTGCAAACGCACCAGGAGGGGTACGCAAGAAATCTGGACCAAAATTCGAACTATCAGAAGAGCAGAGGCGAGATATCAAAGAGGCATTCGATTTGTTCGATACTGAAAGTACAGGAAAGATAGACACTAAGGAACTCAAGGTAGCTATTAGAGCTCTAGGATTTGAACCCAAGAAAGAAGAAATAAAAAAGATGATAGCTGAAATAGACAAGGGCGATGGAAAAGTGTCCTTTGAAGACTTTCTAGATTTAATGACAGTGAAAATGGCTGATAAAGATACAAAAGAAGAGATCATGAAGGCTTTTAAACTTTTCGATGATGATGAGACAGGTATGTTCTGTTATTTTATTTAAGTTCCTAGTGATTAGCTGCAAGTTTCAGAAGTCTAAACAACTCCACTGCAAAGTTTGTGTGTAAAGTAATGCTACTTACTAAGCAAGGATCCTTGCTTTGAACCTCGACTAGTGATTGTATAAATTTTGGTTTTGGGGGCTTGAATGTTTGTGTTTTATATTTGTGGGTGCCACCTGCAACACAGAGATTCAGTGTGCAGTGGTAGGAGTATGTACTTAATATATTTCTATGTTATCTTACAGGTTGAGTTCTTGAGAGTATTAGTGGTTCTTGAGAGTATTAGTGGTTCTTAAGTTTGCAGTTTGTTTGCATTGCATATGTGGCTTTACAAATATATTTTCATTATGAAACCTTGTTGGGTAATTTGATTAGTTAAATCATAAGCTAACAGTGAAAGAACAATATTATGTGCAATACCACATTGTTATAAGTAAACTTTTTCAACTACAATCCGGTTTAAAAACAAAAAATGATTAGAACATATAAAAATATCAACTTTCAGGAAAGATATCATTCAAAAACTTGAAGAGAGTGGCAAAGGAGCTAGGTGAAAACTTGACAGATGAAGAACTTCATGAGATGATAGATGAAGCGGACAGAGATGGAGACGGTGAAATAAACCAGGAAGAGTTCTTGCGGATAATGAAAAAGACAAGTCTGTACTAAACAGACCGGATAAATATTGCTCTAACAATATTAATAGGTATTCAGAACTCATGGCAATTACGAACTGAAAGATAAAAATTCAATTTAGCACAATATCTGAAATTGAAAATGCAACTTAAGTCCAAAATTTTGATATGGTACTATGTCTAAAAGCATTGAAAACTCAATTCTGTTTTGATTGCTTAATTGCAAAGTAATTTTAATACGATGAGAAAGAAATGGAGTTTGTTAACACATGTTATTTGTTCCTATTGGACCTAACTTGGATTATTGATCTTAGTATAGAGTAAGCATTTGTCTCTACATATATATCTGCATAATAATGATTTCCAGCTTAAATATCTTGGATTAACTTTGTAAGTTCTGACTATTAATATTGTATGGTAATGTAACAGCTTGATAAATAGACACTATGAAACTCTATTTTATATCTGCGCTTATCTCATATCTACCTGAAAGACAAGATTGTAACAGGGATAGTACTGGTAAAAAGTATGAAAAAACGTCTATTTATTAGGCAAAATAAAATATGTTGGCCTAAATTGTTGTAAAATCATCAATGAATACAAACACAAAATGTATAGTTTATTTACGGAGTCTGAAATTGATCGATTGGCTTGAGACAAAACTAAACTTTTACAAAATGGATGTTCTCTACACAAGGCCATTAGGTGTTAATCTTTCTATTAGGCTGGTGTGTCCCAAAAACTATGAAATAATGCTAAGTATTTATATATACTATTATTAATTACTTATAATTGTAGCCTGCACTCATTTTGTCATAGTGGTGCGGCCTTATAAACACTACTTAGCAATTGATTAGGTAACTAGTTCTATCTTTTTTTTAACTGGACTTTAAAAGTTTTAGTAAATTGTTTATTTTACCTTTCGTAGCAAATTTCAAACACTGATTAGACATTCAATCACTAATCTATGTTTTTAAGGCACTTTACTAGTATGGTATATTTTTATTTTATTTAGTTCTTGGTCTTGTACTTGGCAGTTATTTTAATTTAAGTTGTAATTTTATTAATATTATGTTATCATTTTAGGATCTATCCAATAGATTGGTTGGAATTGCCAAATATTATAATCAGCTTATTATAATGGCCAATTTGGTCACTTAATATTGGATGCTTCTGCCTTAACAACTTCACAGTCCTGCCTCACGCCTTAAGTTAAAGTTTAAGTTTTATCAGAAACTTATTACTACTTGGGTCAACTACAATAATGTCCAAGTTTTTTTCTGAAGTGCCAACACTGGTTTTGTTGCGAGTGTGGGTTAAAGTCTTTAACTACAATACCAAGATCTTTTTAATCTTAGATGTTAATTAACTAAGTATAAATCAAAATATGACTCAACATATTCCACAGTTAGTAGCACAAAAAAATAGCATCTAATAGCCATCAAATAAAAAAAAACTAATTAGGTTTTATCTATTTCAATAATAGCAACATTGTTTGCACACCGTAAGTCAAAATATGGATATAAAATTGGTGGTTTCCTTGCTTTAAATGTTCACAACATTCCACTACTCGTCTGCCTAAGTGAGGTAGATAATAGGTCATTCTAAATGCTACATTGATATATTATATTACTAATATTATAAACGTGAATGTTTGTATGTATGGATGTTTGTTACTCTTTCACGCTCAAACGGCTGAATGGATTTGGATGAAATTTGGTAACAAAATAGCTTATCCTTAGCTTATTCCTGGCTTAACACATAGGCTACTTTGATATTTTATTGACGTGTCCGTCAGATGGGCCTGTGTGAAATGTCCACGAATATTTATTTATTATACTATTATTAAATGGTAATTTTCTGTTTGTTTGAGCATTACATAAAATCACGTTACAGTGTTTGATTAAACTTTGTGTTAAAAAGCATAAGATTAGGCTTTAACACTTGAATACATTTTATCTCACCACAAGGATGGGAGCCATAGATATAAGTAATGCAGACAAAGTCACATGCAAAAGCTAATAATAAGTATTATTACCTACATACAAGCATGCTTTTATGTGTAGGTATCTGTGATAGTTTAACTGGTCACTATAATTGTAGTTCTTTATAATTTGTATTTGATGAAAACGCACATGCTAGATTCATTTAACCCTCTAAGGAAAACAGGATTATGTAACTGACATATCTATAAAAGGAATTTAATATCTTGCACCATTATACCCTGACTACAATAAATAATATTATGTACTTAAATTTCAAATTAAGGATATTAGTATTTTTAAACCCATGTTTGCTTAGAACCCCAGAACTGCTAGTCTTGCTATAATAATACCAAATTGTGTTATATAAATAAATATTTTTATATACTATCTGCCTTCCAAAACTGTTTTTATGTTAAACTTAAGTTATCAGTGTTGGGATTGAAATATACAATAATAGCAGATTCACATTAGATTAAGTTTCAGGTTTAGGTATGTTAGAAGCCAATAAAATTTATCGATACTAAGTCTTATTATTCTGACTGACTCATGACTAATAATGCATCAAGTCAGAATAGTACAAACTCTATTTACGAAGTAAGTGCAAGTCTGCCTTAAGAATTGGATAGGATTTCCTAAATTAAAGCGTATTATGTGTATAAATTGCTAATTCGAAATATTGTTGTCTGCAATTTATTACTCTAAAATATTTTTATTTTCGTAAATCCCACCTGCTGGAGAAGTTATTGCTCGAAATTATGTTACCTAAAATATAATTGATAATTTTCTGTTAGTATAAATCTAAGTTATGTTAAAAAAAAAATGATGTGAGTTGTGTTTTTCGATGGAGTTAATAAATGCACTTGTTTTTAACTTGGTACTGTTATTTATAATTCTCTTAATTCTCATTGAACTAAGAGTTGGTAGAGCTGTCTTGAGCAATGATAGAAGCAACATCTATATCTGTTCACAGAATGACCTTTTATAAAGTTCATGTAGCAATCAAAATGGGTCTCAATGATAATGATACAAAGTTTCAAGTGACGTAACTATTTTAATTTGTTTACTTATCACCTCAAAAACTGACAAAATCATTGATGTAACTTAGAAATAAATCAAAATGTAAAAATGAACTAAAAATCAGAACCTTAACTTATTATTAACCCTGTAGAGATTGATCAAATCAATTGGTTGCAGATCTTTCAACAACATTGCCTTCAGGCTGGCCAAAGTATGCTTTTTGACACATATTGACAAATAATCCTGTTTCCACAACTCCCGGTATCATCTTCACAGCCATGTTCACCTTTTCCCAATCCAAATCCTGATTTTTAAACACCCAGTCCAGAATAAAGTTGCCATTATCAGTGACTACTGGTCCTGCCTTTGCCACAGCACTACGCAGTTTGATTTCTCCGCCAAACATAGCCAAAATTTTATTTTTAATAGGAACATATGCCACTGGTACCACTTCAATAGGTATCCCTTTCTTATAAGTATCACCTAGCCTCTTTGAATCTTTTGTGTAGTCAGCGATAACAATGAGCTTTTTTGAACAGGAAGCAACAATTTTCTCTTGCAGCAAACAACCGCCACCACCTTTGATCAAAGTCATATTGGCATCTACTTCATCTGCTCCATCAATAGTTACATCAACTTCAGGATTCGTGTCGAGTTCACCCAAAGAGAGGTTGTATTTCACTATCAACTGTTTGGCTTGAAATGATGTGGGAATGCATATCACCTTCAAGTTTTCCGTCTCAACTCTTTCTGCGAGGCGCTGCACTGCGTATACCACCGTAGACCCACTGCCTACTCCGAAAATACAATTATCTGTGACGAACTCGTCGACCGCACGGTAGGCTGCCACTTGCTTAGCCTGCTCCAAAGACATCTTGAGAAGTTGAGTGTACACGTCTTCCGTACCAAATCGTCTGAAAATCTGTTTTGCACTCGCAGCTACCTTCAGAAACATGAACAGTATTATTTATAGATTTTTCATCTATGTGAATGTAATGTATTTAAAATGCGATTATAGGTAGACAACAACCGTGCGCGGATATAAATATAAGTAACGAAATATGGTGAACGAAAGCGTTATCAGTAACGATAATTTTTGACAGTCTTATATTATTTCAGTAAATATATTAACTTGTTAGTTGAATATTAATGATATTCATCGATAAATAGATACTTCGTAACTCGTCGCACATGGTATTGTTGTGATTGTTGATCCTAGGTAGGTAACTACCTATGTGAATTTCTGATTGACATGACTGACTCTGACTGCCTAACAGATGCTGTCATTGACTGAACAATCATGACTGACTTTTGACGTTGACATATTGGTAATCTTCTGCAACCTGCAGAGTCAGACCGGACCTCTAGCTTTTTAATCAGAACTGGCTACTCCTCACTCCTCAGAATGAATTATGGTGGACGGGGATACCCTTAAATATTCGTCTTTCCTAACCTTCGATTAGCGTTCGCAAATAGTGTTATTAGGTTTTCGCCAGTTTATATATTTTGTACCTATCTATAGGCGGTTCTTGTTATGATGGTTGAGAATTTTTACCTATATCAGACAGAATTCATACTGATGCCTACCTTTTTGTACATTGATGTTTTACGAGTAAGATGGTAATAGTAGGTTACCACTTACCACCAGGTGGGCCGTCGGCTCGTTCCATGACTACATAACATAAAAAAAAAAGAAAAAAAAAATGATGTTAGGCAGTGGACACAGTTGAGTTGACGAATAAAAGGAGAGTCAAAAGATAGGAAATCAAAAGTCAGAAGTCAAAAAGAATTTGAACATTATGGTGACATTAAATGTTTCAAAAGTATTGAAATAATTTTAATTTAGTTTAAGGGATTTTCACTTGAGTTTACTATCTAAAAATATGTGGTGGAGGTAAAAATTGTAGTTTTAGTTATACACGCAAGTCAGTAATAACAGCTGAATAATACATGGACATTTTTGAAGATTTTACACCTGAAATTAATGAGAACGGAGCAGAAATCGATCAAATGGGTTTTTCTTTCGAATCCATTGCTAATGAAATACAAAGGTGAGAAGACCGGTATTCGTAGTAGTAGACAGATTCAGTTAACAGGTACTTAGATGATCAGGTAGCTAAGTCCAACTATAATCCACTCCAACTATGTAGGCAGGTTTATTATTATATTTCCTCATCTCTTCTTGTCTTCTGGCAGAAAAGACACAATTTTTGTTTCTTTGTATGTCGGTTTCCTCACGATATTAGCAACACAAAAATCTGACTGATGAAGTGCACATTTAAATTAATTACATCCACATTAATCTTAACATGAATTAATAGTAAAGTGAATAATAATTATAAATGTTGGTGAGGTAGGTAAATACCTACCTACTACTTTTTCTTAACAGTTTTCAGGACTCAGGAAAAGAATATACGAAATTGGGACTCCTGCACTGGACTCCTGCAAGTAAACAAAACATAGAAAAACTGAAATGCATCCGTGAATCGATATTTAAGTCCAAAAGACAGCCCATTGCGAAGCTGCGAAATGATTTGAAAGTAGCATATTGTGAGTATTTTTAATGAGAATAAGTTACGAACAAGCAGACAGATGATGTTAAGCGGTTATCCCTGCCTATAAAAAAACAAATTCGTCGTATTGAGCACGTAACTGTGAGACGTAATGATATGTCTTCTGTACTCTACCTGCAATTTACCGTCAACCAACTTCAAATAGGTAGGATTCTGCTTGGCGTCAGCGATAGGTAAGTTACTTCCCTGTACGACCTTAGCACAGTTTTTAACTTGAGGATGGTAGCGAGCCAGCTGGCCATTTACCCTTCCACACCGCTATAGTTTCCACACGATATTTTAGGATTCGAAACACGACCATTCAGATCGTAAGCTGAAGCTAATAAAGCCGTTTCAAAATACAATGAATCTACATAGAAGGTTCAGAAGGTGATCATAGACATTCAAGTGAAATATTTACTTAGGTACCTCAAGTATACTATACTACTTAGGTACCTGAAGTTCCTTCATAAATAAAAAAAAACAAAAAAAAACTTAGGTGGGTATTGGCATGGTACTTGGTAAGTATGAATTCGATAACCAAGCAGTGTGTAACACGATTTTCAATCAGAAAGTCGCCAGTCTCATTGTACCGATGAAACAAATATTATATTCCTCGTTTAAGGGGTTGCTACAAACATAGAATCGGCAAAGAAGAAAGAATTATATTCATTAACAAACAAGTTGAACTACGCGAGGGGTGAGTGCGTGGACTTATTAGAGATGTATAATAATAAAATCGATGTAATCGCCGATTTATATAAAAGGCATAAAAGCCTTCATGAGAAATTTAAGAACCAAGCGAACATTATCCATCGTGGTTACGATAATTTGAGAAAAACTAGGGTCGAGAACATAGAAGATTCTTCTACGATAACTCAATTGGGAAAGATAATTGAAATTTGCCGTTCGAAAGCATATAGCAGCAAAGAATGTGAATCATGCTTACAAACAAAACAGAGAAATCATTTTTTGAAGAATAAAATCCTTATTTTGGAGAATAATATTGAGGCGAGTAAGGAACAGTTGCGAGCGCTTGAATACCGCAACATGAGGTTAAAATCAGATAATAATATTAGGCACAAGAATCAGTCTAAATTGGATTTCAATGTTGACAAGAATAAATTGGTGAACGAAATAAAAGGAAGGGTTACATTAGATGAGTTCCATCGGGTTCGGGATTCTAATGATTCGTCCCAAGAATCAGCGAATAAATTTGGTTTAGCACCTCATTTAGCAATAGTCAAACGGTTGCTGTCTGACCAATGTACCCTGCTTGAAGAGCTGACGATTTTGTCAAAGGATATTTCCAGAGATGAAATAAATACCAATACTTCCACTATTACACGGCATCAGATCCGTTAATTTCAGTACCTGCAAAGAAGTTTCAAATAGAAATAAATATCCTTTACATAATAAATAAATATACTTTGAAATTAAAATTTATTGTTTTTTTATGTATTGTCGGGTATAAAACGAGCTGACGGCCCACCTGATGTTAATTGGTAGGTAACCGCCACCTATAGCTGTGTAGTCTGTGAGCTTAGTTCCACAAATAAAATATTTTTGTTTCTTTCTTTATTCCATAGACAACAGCAATACGACTGAAGTCCTCTCCACCAAAGTACGAGATGCCTCAAGTAACATTGCGTTGCGTCTATTACCCCGAGACGGGGATGTTACGTCTCATGCGCCTGCAATTTAAATTCACTACCAATCATGATAAAAATAAACCATAACATAAGAAATACTTAGGACCGCCACAGCCGAGACACTCCATCTCAGAAAGTGATGGTGTCGCACGCAGCATCCAGTGGTTGTTGGACTTATTATAAGATAAGTAGAACTCTCGCGAAGTTCGTCCGGGGAAGTAGTGTAACCATGCCCATTTCTGCTGCCAAGCAGTGACGCGTTCGCATTACTGTGTTCCAGTTTGAAAGGTGTGGTTGCCGGTGAAATTACAGGCACAAGAGACATTCCACCTGCAAGTCTGACTGTTACGGGCGCATACGATGCGACTTGGGTTTTGCCGTACCTAGTAGGGGAGGACCCAAGTCGCATCGGTTGTTATGGGCCGAGGTTACCTCTTAACACCAGGTGTGCCGTCGGTCGGCACGTTCCGTAGCTGTATCACATTAAAAAAAAACTACATTGCCATGTTTTGGTTTGGTTAGCTGGTTAGCATTTAAGGCTGAATTCCTTGTAATTCAAAAACGTATTTAGTGACAGTCAGTATCCACCATTCATACAGGAGCGGCAATTTGACTGAAACTAGGACCTTATTTTCTGTAGTACCTACTCACTGAGTTTGGAATCTCCTTTTAAGCTAAACACAAGCAAAATTTTGCTTAAAAGTAGATTCCAAACCCAGAATGTTTCATTTATAAGTTAAAAAAATAAAGGATTTATTTATTTATTACCTACAAAATAAAAAAGGAAATCTACCACTTCTATATAGATATTTTCCAGCCGACTTATTACTCTCCAGAGGAGCTAAAGAAGCCATAAAAGCTTGTGCAGACCATACAAAACAAATCGAAAATCCCGTACTCCTTGATGAAAATTTCAGCGGTCGACTTTTATGGCGCAACGTCTCATCACGTCTGATAGGAATGAGAATTGTTTTCTACGCTGCCCGCGGCTACGTATAGTCTGTCCAATATCTGTGGCGTTCATATTTTCTATCTTTTCATTGCAATCGCTGAAATATTTTAGTGTAAAAAAAGATTGGACGGTTTAATGTTGCGATGGAAATTGCACTAGCTGGCGAGTGCCAGTCTCCGAAGATAGGAATACCTATTTTAATATATTACCTATACTGTAGGAACCAGACAACTTAGAATACTTACATAACACCCAGACACAGAATAAACATCAACTTTAACGAACTAATGATATTTTATGCCAATTCATTTTAGTGTTCATATAAAATCAAAGTTAACTTTTTATTATTATTATTATTATATTGTACTATTAACTTAGTAACCAATTAACTTAATAAAATATTTTTGGATAAGTTTTTTGATTTATCTAACAATAATATCGTGGCTAGACAAAGTACCTAGCCTGAGGATTGGACGCAAAAATGATCTTCCTATTAAGAAAAGGCACGAATATCCTTTAGGAATACCTATGTTTATCCATAATTTCCATTTGCTCGTCAAATGAAAACCTACTCAGGTTGCCATCCAAAGCGACTAGCGTAGGAGAACGCATTCTTTGGTCTCATTCTTCCAGCCTTCCTAGAAAGCATCTCGTTTTATGGCCTGCCTCGCTACCGCCGCGGTGACGCTCACATTATTAGTAGGTAAATTAAAAGACACGAAATAAGAACAGAGAATCAGACAGAAAACCAGTAATTACGCCATAAAATAGTCTAGAGATGTTTGCGGGGCTAACTAATTAAAACAGGTGACAAACAAGGGGATTCCCAAACCGTCTCTAACAAATTGCTTTATTATTGTAGTTGAGTGTATCAAGCTAGCCAATTTTCCAGGGAGCGCCCCGCGGATGGTGCGAGCGGTTGCCATTTCGTTTGTTCGCGAGACAACCGTGCGGTAACAATTTCACGCTCGATTTGTGCTCACTAAAAATAACACCCTCGGCCGGGAAAATTCTATAGTCTTTTTTGTTAGTGCTACTGACGTGTAATTAGGACTGCTCTTCCTTATAGGTTGTGCGTAATTTTATTGCAATTTTACTTGGTGCTCACCTAATTAAAAGTAATTTATTCTCGCTTTTTGCTGTTACAAGCCACATTTTCTTTTATTTGTACCTAATTTTATTTCTATTGTAATACAAAATAGATATTTTCTTTCTTTCTTTCAATAGTTTGTGTTTAGCTCATTGTTGTTGTATTTTTATTTTACTATTACTAATTTAGGCAGGACTTTAGAAGTCGATGTTGTAATTCTATTTTTCTAAATCTAAGGACGTCAAAATTAGGTAGGACTTTAAGAAGACGTTGTTTATTTCTCTTTTTCTAAAATTAAAGACTTAAAAATTGGGCAAGAATTTAAGAAGTCGTTGTATTTCTATTTTTCTAGAACTAGAAGACTTTAAGAAGTCCTTAATTTTGTTTTTTTATTCAGATACAGTGTTAAAATTGTCTTTTATACTATATAAGAGTTGGTCTCAACTTGTGTTTTATAATGGAAGAGTTATTTATTCCTAAGTATATACAAATATACAGTAAACCGAAGTCAAAGTCAAGGTCAAAAACTTTGTATCGCATGAATATCTCAGTAGTTTTCATCATAAGTCGAACACGCTCAGCTCAGCATACGCTTTGTGCTTTGGTGATTTATATTACCTTTTGATATAAACATTGCAAAAGAAATGTTACGGTGAATTAATAATAATGGTATAAAAGTGGCAAAATACTTTTCATGTCTTTTTTTAACAATTGTGTAAGTAATGATTTTCATGGGGGCCTTTATATTTAGCTTTCCGTTTACTTCGTCACGACAATAGCGCAGGCCAGACAGCAGCGAGCATCACCGTACGTTCACTTCTCCAATTTATTCCACTAAAGGTAACCCCGGTAGGTACGATAGGTTGATGAATGAAAATGATTCGCCGATATTCTAAAGGATCCCGATCTTACTTAGCCGTTATCTGCACGGTCGGTTTATTTCAATTTCCCTTCATAAAAGACGCTATTCTCGGATTTGAAGTAGATTTATCATGCTCGGATAAGCGGGCACTTTTTGTGCTTTTCTTATGCCTGGATCTGACCCCGGGATCTGTCCACTTAATGTGAATAATGGTGTGCGATGGAAAACGAATGCGAACTCGAACACAAAAGACAACAATGCGAAGCGATTCCAAAACTTGATACAAGGATTTTGGCGAGATAATGCGTATTGTGTAGATTCTCAGTATTATCTTTCAACGATTTTCCTACTGGCTTGTAATGGATCTTGAAAACGATTTCAATAAGGTTTAGATATCTATTGATAATGCTTAGATATTGGAATCGTTGGATATTATTCATATAATTAGTACCCAACTGACCTAGGAGACATTGTCCCGGGCTACAGCCCTCGCTTTTCCGGGCCACAGGGACTCAACTTTAATTGTGTTTCTTTACTATCTATGCCCTAATAAACATTTAATTGTGAGGCGTATTACATCAGTATCCCTACTACTACTTAACGACCACTATTGCTCTGTCAAGAGACCAAGACTGAGAAACCTAAGAGAAGATTTACGCTCGTAGCTATTTTTGAGTGAGTAAAGTATGGATAAATAAGGAACAATATATAAATCGATTTTCGAGTAATTATAGCCTCGAAATTGATTCAAAACGAAAACTTTGATCCAAAATGTTGGTCATGAATGGTGTAAAAGTTACGGTTAAGAGGTTGTCGGTACCAATACCCTGTATAGTCGGTATCTACTGCCTTCCCCTAGTTAGGTATGGGAAGTAGCATGTCTACTGGCTTTGCATCCATTACATGCATTTTTTTATGTGATTCAGTTACGGAACGAGCTGACGCCGACGGCCCATCTGGTGTTAAGTAACCTCTAATTATGATGTCAATTGCGATTATTCATTTGAGAAGCACTTTAGAGTTTTTTTTAATTGTATTTTTATTAATATCTAAAATAATTATTTGATTTGTAAACATTCAATGCTGGTGTCATTATGCGGCAGGGCAATAGTTAATACACGTATTCATCTCGGAATCGAGATCGAGATATCTGAGGAATGCGAGTGCGGGTAATCGATTCCGAGCCAAAAGGATCGAGATGCACTCGACATGCCACGGCCGCCTATATCCCTCTCAAACATTACCGATACGGAACCATCAATAATTCAGTGGATTCTAACTTGAAATTCGAAAATGCATACATCTTATTGGAGAATTAGGGTCTCGCAAGACTTCAAGAAGATGCTGTTTATTACGTAACTAAATGCTTACTTCAACTTTTTCAGGTTTAATTAGTTTTTACGAAAATTATAATAATAATAGAAACATAGAAACTTAAAATAGTTATGCTTAAGGTAAGTAGTTATACTAACAATTTAAGTGAAAACAGCTAAAACCTAAACTAAGATATTTTAATATCTTTTAATATAGGTATTAGTGCCCACTCTCAAGTATCTACAGTGAGGTAAGCGAATTTAATCAGCAAAAAGTATTCAGTTTACAATGTCTTCAAAATTATAAAAATGATTTACTTTCATTCACTCTGAAGAAGGCTCTCAAAATGCGAAAATACTGTCGGCGCTATTCAGCAGCGAAAAACAATATGATGCGGTTTATTAATCAATTCGCTAGATCAAGTAGGTGCGTTGCACAAATTTTCTGGGGGCTTTTTTCCTGGCTGTTCCGATGTGCATAAAATGGAGGAATTATAAAATACGTAGTTTTTATTCACACAGCGCTATCTAGCCTCATATTAAGCATAAGTATGGGAACCAGATATCTGAAAGAATATTTATACTATATCATAACTATTTTTTCTAAATACTTACATAATTATAATACATATTAACACCTAGACACAAGACAAATTTCTATATTATTACAAATAAAAAGTTCTGGTTGAGTATCGAACCCACGACCTATGCGCTATAGGTAGAGAGCAGAGTTACTACCGACTAAGCTGTGAGGCTTGTCTCAAGCTGAGTATCGTCCGTTCAGTATTCATAAAGGTAGCTGTAATAAAACAAATTAATGAAAACTCCTTGAGCATTCGTATGTAATATGCTTACCTATTTCCTTAAGAAACTGCAGTAAGAACATGCAAACATGCCATGGATTATATTACCGTCTACTACCTTGCATCGACTGAACAAAGACCACGTAAATAGTTAAATATACAACACTAATACAATTTGTAGTAAACCATGATCCCAGCGCTAAGGTCGCATTATCCGATTGGAAAAAACTGTTAGAAAACATCCACGCAAAATAAAACTAGCTTTTGTATGCGAACAGTTAAAGTCGAGTATTCTTTGCAGGGTATGAATACAAGGGCGAGTTTTACAATGTTCTTGTGACGGGAAACCTTTTTGTTGGACCTTTTGTGCAGGGAATCCATGATGCCTCGAGAGCCCCCGGGCAGATTTCCATTACTCTAGAGAGCGTTTCAAAGGACTTAGATATTCTAAAATAAAATTACAACATACCATTAAATTAGTAGGTCGTGGGGGTACCAGACAACTGATATAATACTTAAATACTTTTTTTTGTAAATGCATACATATAATACATACTGACACCCAGACACAGAACAAACATCTAATATTCGTCATACAAATGTTTGTCCTGGGTGCGAATCAAACCCACGACCTACAGTGCAGAAGCCAGGGTTACCAACTGAGCTTTGTGCAGTCAACTGCACCATACGATTATTCACACCTAGGTAAAATAAAACTAAAATGCAGATTTACTTGATAAATATTTTTTATTCACTTACACCTAAAGCTTAGTTTGATTTGAAATCAAGCTGCATCTTCAATGCTGAGCAGATGGCGCCATAGGTACAGACTGAAGCCAAAATACAGGCTCAACGTGACTCGCCGATATTGCATCTGTCGAGTTGGCAGAATGCTTAATGGGGTATTATGCTTCACAATATCACAGGAGATCGTGGTACGGGCCCCGAATGGTAATCTGAAGGTTATTGGTTTGAAGTGGTAAATTTTTTAATGGGAATGATAAGCACACAAGCTGATGGCCCACCCGATGTTAAGTGGTTATCGTCGCCTGAAACACTCGAGGAATTGCCAGTGCGTTGCCTGTCAATAATTTGTTTTTTACTTGAATCACTGATGGGTGTAATATCACTGAACAATCTACAGTCAATGAATCATGAGGGTGATTTTGGATGATGTTATATAACCAAACTGTAATTGCTCTCAAAAGTATCTTAATTTTCCTGCTCTGCATCGATTCCCAAATTTATTATTAATTTATTAAAATTATCATGGTATCACTCTATTTAACTCCTAATTTGCTAAGTAGTCCATTTTTATGCAACTACTAAAAACAAATGTGCAGCTTTACATACAAATTTACCACCTAACTTACAAATATATCGTAAAAGTATTTTGTTTTTCATCAGAACTCAAAACAATTTGTCGCAGAGAACGTCAAAACAAATGAGCTAATCAATAACTAATTAACTTTTCTAAGTAAGGCCAGTAGACTTCAAGCAAGTTTAAATTAATAAGTGTAAAATTAATTTTTAATTTATAAGTATAAAATATAATTCTGATAAAAGAAACATGACTTTCGAACGTAAACCTATTTTAGTCAATGTTTTGACGTGTATTTCATTTTTCTTTTGTTTCATTATACTGTTCATGTTTGAATTTTGGTTTCATTGAAATACACTAATGATATCAAATTATTTATTTAATTAAGTAATATAATTATATAATGTATTTATTTAATTAAGTAACATATTATTATTATTATTAATAAATCTTTCTTTAATATTTCTTTGTGTGTAATGTATATGTGTGCTAAATAGCGAATAAATGTATGTCTATATGTCTATGTCTATTATTCATTATTTATTAATTAGGCCCGATGATAAAATTTTAAACTGTAAGAAGAAGAAGAAGAAGTAGAAAATAATTTATTTTCAACAAATTGTATACACTACACCGATTACATAGGTACTTATATATCTAGGAGAAATTAAAAAAACACAAAAGAACAAATGTACAACAAGGAGAAATTAAACAATAAAAAAAGAACAAATGCCTACGCGGATCGCTGCCGTGTACACTGCTTGCGAAAAAAAGCTCAGTGCTCAGCATGTGCTGAGGACCGAAATTGAAGAGATCTAAGAGAAAAGACAATGGATAAATTTATAAGTTAATAAATAAGACATAAAAACATTGCAGTAAATAAAATAAAATATTAAAAATAAAGTGTTTAAAACTAAAACGAAAAAACTAAAATGAATACAGAACTTAAATGAATGTAAGTACTACGAGTACCTTTATATCAAAACTAAATCTACTTTTACGACGCGTCGACTTCCTGTAGCGTGCACCGCTTCTGTGTCATTGTCCACTGATCTACAAATAACTCGGCTACCACTTTCTACCAAAAACTCATTCCTTAATAATCTGACAGCCAGGAAAATATTATACTAATAAAATTACCAGCAAACCCGTACCAAATATCTAGAATCTTGAACATTATGATTTTAAAATTCAGATCACAAGCCATCTTCCGCGGTATGTGCTTATAGAGTTTTATCAAACATACATGGTCAATGCGTTGTGGTTAAAATTGTCGCTCACTTACAAGAAAGTAGGACTGACGTGTTAAAACAAATCACATCCAGAAAAATCTAGACTACAATATTAATAATAATATTGGTGGACATCTCACACAGCGCCATCTAGCCCCAAAGTAAGCTAAACGTAGCTTGTATCGTGGGAACCAGACAACTGATATAATACTTTATACTTTTTTTTGTAAATACATACATATTAAACACCCAGACACAGAACATACATCTATGTTCGTCACACATATGTTTGTCCTGGGTGGGAATCGAACCCACGACCTACAGCGCAGAAGGCAGGGTTACTACCAACTGAGCTATGAGGCCAGTCAAGCTACCATGTAAAATATATCCGCAGCCACAAAACGCATCAATAGTGCACTATCCACACCCGCCTTACTTTACTAAAGTCAAGAAATTCTATTCCCTTCAAAAACACAGTTCACAACGAGTAAAATGTGGCTTCAGCAAACTCTCACCCTGAATAAAAGTGTAATTTTCCCGTACATAACATAAGAGATATACTTGGGGACAAAAGTCAGGCGGAACATCTGTTAAGCAACTCCTTAAAGTTGGGGGAAAGAACAAAGTGGCCTTGTCCTCAGGGCACGGGTGGCGTGTGCGAAATAAAACTTTCAATATGAAGACACAGATAGGTTAAAACTTTTTTGGCTAAGCATTACCTACTATCATACTGAGGGGACTTTTGCACATTTTCGTCGAGCGCAAATTACTTTGAAACTAGTTACCCAATTTGTTTATGAATAAGGTAACGCGTTGAATATTTAGCAAACGTATGCGAAATAGACAGATATTCTGAGCCGTGCTGCATTTTTTAAATAGGCAAGCAATATTTTCTGTATTTCTGTTCCAAAAAAAGTCCGTATCTTGAAGTTTTTGTTAAGGGCAACCCCAACTTTGTTCCATCCTTGAAATACCATTATTTGACAAGACATTTTAAAAAAGGAATACAATATTATGCCATAGCCGGCCCAACGAGGAGGAAAAAAAAACAATCTTGGCTCATATAATAAAACACAATAGATCAATTTAAACACAGGACAACGCAAATCGCCGATCAGCGTTCGCGTTAATGAATGAAATGTCAAGTAAAATGTTCGTAATTACGTGAAACGTTTTACCTGCATTGTTGCCCGTCGGTTCCTGTCGAATCACCTGACATTACGGCACAGAATAAATAATAGTAATTATGGATTATTCCAACAAATGGACCATTTATCTGAGCACCAGACATAACTTTCATAATTACGATTACTGAAATCCGGAAAATGTCTTGTGCTGTAATACTGTTGCGCTGTCGTGCGTTTATTGACGTGAACTGCTTAATTTTGGATCATTCTGAAGTTCCTACAAGGTATAAAGTTTTAAGGTATGAGATCTAAGCCACTGGTTCTCAACCTTTTAGTGAAGAGGGACCATTTGACAAAATGTGTCTTGTCGTAGATCACCAACTGTTCAGCAGTAATTATACAGTAAATGTAAATGAATAATTCCTTTATTTATCTATAAATAACACACGTATAAAATTGTTTAAAGCCAACAATCTTATTTCACAGAGAATATATTATTTTAATGTGATTTTTGAATCACACTGAAATCAGGAAAACAAGGTGGTCATATATGCAGAAGTAAAACAAGAGGTTTTTTACCGTTAAATCAATGTATAACTATATATAATGTACCTATAATTATTACAATAATATACTATAAAAATATTAATTATTATAATAAGGGATTAAACCTGTGATTAGGTTGAGGCAGTCACGTGTGGAACGACGTAGATAGTGTTTTCAGCTCCGCCGCGCTACGAGATGAAAATTTTCCTAAATTAATGAAGGGTGGGCATGTGAAGTTAAATATTATCAGGACCAATTTTTCAATCCTGATCTAAACAGAGGGAAAGCGTTCATTATTAGCATATATAATTAGCAGATAACCTTTATTAATTAACTAGCTGATCCAGTGAACTTAGTATCACTTGGAATCGCTGTTAGTTAGCCAAAACTCAAAAAACTACTTTATTTGTCTTTAAGATACTATTTTTCTTTTTAAACCACTTTTGCATTAAAGCGTATAAAAGAACGTATAAGACAGATGAGACAAGCACATTTTTATCTTTTATTTTTATTATTATTAAATAAATATTGGTGGACATTTCGCACAGCGCCATCTAGCCCCGAAGTAAGCTAAGCACAGCTTGTATCATGGGAACCAGACAAATGATATACTTTTTTTGTAAATACATACATATTAACACCAGACACAGAACAAACATCTACATTACACTATGTTCGCCATACAAATGTTTTTCCTGGTTGGGAATCGAACCCACAACCTACAGCGCAGGGTTACTACCAACTGAGCTGTGAGGCGAGTCAAATTATAATATATATATATATATATATATATATATGTACAGAATCCAAAATAATATATACCCAATAACTTCTTCTTCTTCGAGTCACCGGTTTTGCCGAACCAGTGTGGTGAAAGGATTGTAAGCGCGCCTCAAAGAGGCTCCTTTCGTGCACTCGACACATGTCTCCGATTTTTTTTTTTTTTTTTTTTTTTTTTTTTTTTTACCCAATAACTAAAACTATATAATAATAAAAACTTAATAAACCTAATGAAAAATAACTGGCATACTGGCTACGAAGTGGTGCGTGACGTCACCGGTGAGGCGGAGACTCCTGGTGATGACATAAGGTTCCTTTTGGCCACAGATCATCCTTCATGAAGTTCCACATTATATACTGTTGGGACCCGTACCACAAACAAATAATATAAACAGCGCAGCCTTGTGCTGAAAATCAGCGCTGAAACATGTTGCAGCACACTCTGAGCTCGGGGCTTTTTATACAATTATATGTACGCGACAACAATCACTTTTCGTATGTCTATTTGTCTTTTTTTATATAGTGTTGTTTGTTGTGTAAATAAATTTATTCTTTCTTTCTTACTTTGCAATTTTTTTGAAATCATTTCGTTATTGTACATAGCTAGTGCTTCTATCCATGCTACAAAAACCACTCCTTTACTGGTAACTCTTAATCATTTTACTTCCTACATGCAAAACCAATTCCAGCCACAATCAGCTCATCGCCAAAGCATTTAAACTGCAACCGTCCTCGATTCCTGAGTTCAGTATGCAAGTCTCGTCTCTGCCCCCGCAAACGCTGTAAACACGTATATTTGCGCACGTTTCAAAATCCCGCACATTCGGACACGCAAAACATTTCACCTGCCATAGTTTATTACCTATTCAGCGAACTCGCACAAATAAAATTGTATAATGCAAAAGCGAATGGAGAGTTTGATTTACGAGGCGCGGCCGGCGGAGTCGCGCGTTGAATAACTAACTTGACTAGGAAGCATTCAAATGCTCTGCGCTTATACTGGCGCGTTACAGTTCTGTTTTGTATCTCCGTATTGTAGTTGTTTTTGATGGTAACACATTACTAATTTTGCCGCTAGCTCTCTCGAACCAGTGAAAGGATTCAAGTGAAGCTTCTTTCGTGCACCAGACATAGATGTCGATTTACGTTGTTTTACGACTTTAAAAGCACATAATGAGAGATATGTGCTTTTAAAGTCATCTATTGCTTTAATAGTCACTTCGTAACTTATTTTGAAAGGACATATGAAAATACTACACGTAGTATGTAGTTTCTTTTTAATTTCATTGAAGTATGGATTAAACCATCTTCGTGTGACGAGCGCAATGCTATACAACTTTTAACCCACATTTAAGCAGAGAGTGAGACTTATGTTACGGGCTGAAGAATCCACTCAGCATTGAATGAACAATCTGTTCGTTCCATACCATAAAAATACAGAGCTCTAAGGCCACATCATTCACTGGCACTGACCTGAAGTTTAAATACGGAGGTCGGTGGCTCAAATCCCGACGTGCACCAATCAGTTTTTAGCTTCTTAAATTGATGAGCGCAATATAACGTTCACAAAACGGTGAACGAAAACATCTTGATTATATTCAACGACACGTGTAAGTGCACAAAAGGAGCCTCTTTGAGGCGCACCCAAATAATCTGGTTTGATAGAACTAGTAACTAATAGGTAGTAGAAGTACTGTCTGATTTCATGTTGGAGTTTAGTAAGTGCATAGATTTGTCGTTGGAATACGGCCAACCAGTGGTTTTAAAATCATTGTGCTCTCCACCTAAGCCTAAAACAGCGCCCGCATCGGTCATATGTGATGCATTATTGAAGAGTTGGTTAATGGGTATGCAGTAATGTCGATGTGAATCACCTTTTCTAATCTCTGGATTTGTATATTTTAGAATTATGCTACGCCACGTCTAAGAGGAACTTGCAGCTGTCTTTGTAAGAAATCAAATCGGTTATAACGGACTTCAGAATAAGGAGGTTGTTTTAAATTTGTTAGTATTTTTTTGGTTCATTACCTCAGATATTCGTCATTTATCCGTCATTTAGGTGGTAGTAACTCTGCCTTCTGCGCTGTTGGTCGCGGGTTCGATTCTCATCCAGGACAAACATTTGTGTGACGAATAATTATAGATGTTTGTTCTGTGTCTGGGTGTTAATATGTATTATATTTATACAAAAGTATACAAGTATTGTATCAGTTGTCTGGTACCCATACTACAAGCTATGCTTAATTTGGGGCAATGTACCAAAAGAACTTTTCCGTGCTATACGGTTCTGATGAGTTATACTTCTTCTTCTCTCTTCTTCTTCATCTCTCTCTGTACTCGCCTGCAGCCTTGACACAACTCCACACACATACGGCCTTCACGTTTAAGGATATTAACGCCACTTTATTGCCACTAATTTCACATAAATTGGCAACCTGCAGTTCCCCGTCTGTTTCACGCTCGAAGTTTCTTTAAAACGGCACCTATAAATTTTATCGCGAGCACATTTTGTAGGTATCGAAAATCGAGCTTAATTGTCAATTCACGGGTTCCGCGTTTATGTGCTTTGCAAAAACATCTGGCCGGTGGTATTCGACAACGCGTGTTTCGAAGCGTGTCAAGAAAAGACTTTTTTCAGTCGCCTTTCAGTTTTAAGTCAAAAACTTACTTTCCATAAAATTCATAAAGAAATAGCTTGGAAACGTCAATAATATTCAAAACATAAGGTCACGCGTACTTATCGCTAAGTTTGACGCTTACCTACGTTGATTTTGTTTTTGGTCTATAATGAGATTTGGCACAACAAAGATGACCTTGGCTTGTTTACAGTTGATTCAACAGCAGTATAATTCCATTTTGGTTATCGTTATAAACGGTAATATTTTAAAAACTATAATTACGTAAATTTTTTTCTCCTACATGTTTCTTTTTTTTTAATTAATTGTTATGTCACGTTTATAGATGACATGAACGTCTGGAGAAATTAGAGACTGCGCTTTGATAGTCACAGTACTCCCACTATCCACTAATGTTCTTTACTGCCACTATCTATAATCGCTGAGGATTGAACTCTAGTGGATTGGCGACAGAGAAATCGAATGACGCTATTAATTTCCACACTTCCTTCATATATAGCAAATGGCGTTGCAACAAATGACAGGATTAATTTTACACGATTGCATATTTTAAAGATTATTCAACAGGATAAATCGGAAAGAAATAACGTTAGTGGATGGCCCTCTCAAAGTTATTGTCTAATCTCTACGTATAGGTTATTTGCAATTGCTTTTTCAACACGCGTTACAATGCTTATTTTCTAGAATCCTTGTTGATTGCTATGTTTTTATGTGCACTTAGAAACTCCGGCGAAATGCTCAGGTACCTAAATAATGCAATCAGAAAGCTCACATTTATTGCTATAACGTGTTTTATGGTGAAATTGCGAAGGTTCGTACGGCGCGCTAAGTAGGCATGGATACGTACATACATACACACGTTTAGAAGCCTTACAGTAACTCACATCTTTAGTTTGTATAATAAACCACTAATGCATTCGCGTTACCGTGTTCCGGTTTGAAAGGTGTGGTTGCCGGTGAAATTACAGGCACGTGAGACATGGCTTGTTACCGGCAGATATTACTACTTAACACGAGGTGGGCCATCTACTCGTCCCCAGTAATAAACAGTTCACAATTTTTTCTGTCGCTGCTGTGACGAGAAATTGAACTTAATATGATTTTATTTTGCCCATCAAAAGGCACTGTATATTTTTATTAAAATTGTTTTATTCAAAAATTAATTAAAAACAATTTATTCTAGCTATTTGTCTCACAGGGTACCATTCAGCATCAACTGCTGGTCGATTTGTAAATTATATAGCAATGCTTCCTTGTAATTTAAGTATTCGTTGGTGAAAAGCACCAAAATCCGTACAATACTTACTGAGATTAGCAGACAGTAAAATACGGCGGGGACTTCAATTTATAATATTTATGTGATGATGATTAACATTTTATGTGCCTGACGATCTGTAAAATATTATCAGTTCTGACCCCACAATCATAAAGTTCAAATTTACAATCCGACCCGAGTCGAGTCGCATTGTAAAATTGAACAAAATCTCAAAACCCCGGGATCAAAGTAATTTGTAAAATTAGTTACATTTACATTCAAGCATTCACACATCTGAAAGCAATAGATTGTGATCTTCATAGACATCGCGGCTTCGCAGCCATTAGCTGATTAGCTTATTCTAATCACATTAGCGTACTATGGCATTTCCATCAGAACTCGTACAGGTAAGTTGCCCAAACTTCCATTGATCTGCTACTGGAAACTCCAGTTCAGTTTTGATTTAACGAGATAGCCTCTATGATTACTTAAAATCTGTGTATAGGCCGGTAGAATATCGGGGGATGCGGGTTCGAACCTTCGTAACTGTATAGTTTTTTGAGTGAAACTATGAGCCTTTTCAAAATTGTAAATTCAAAATATTTTCACAATTTTACCATACGATTAAAACGGATAGTACCTAAAGGATACAAAAAACTGATGACTGCTCTGAACAAGCATTAATATGAATACCTTATAATATAGAGATTTATTTAAAAAATAAAAAAACGTTTATTCGATATTTTATTTTTAGTGATTTACTATTTCATTTTTATTCATAACATTTACTTATGTTGGTTTATTATCCCATGTAGTGATACTTTATTTATATGAAAAAAAAAGTTTAATGATAGATTAATTTGTACACTGTATACGTCAATAGCTATGAAGACACGGTAATCAAGTAAATGGTTACAAAATTATGATTATCCAATTGTTTTTAATTAAGAGTTATCGTTTAATATTTCAGTGAAATTTAGTACAAATCGTGTATAATTATAGCATATATCTATAATAGAGGTATATGCGCCGCAATGAGGCTCCTTTGCACTGTTATATTTTATTTATTTATGAAGTTGCTGTTACTGCACTGGGAATATTGTTTCTTTTATTATTTGGATAACAGCTATAATTAAATTCGTGAACTATATAATATAAAAGTGAATATTATTGATAAGTATAATAAAGTTTGAGCATGATTGATTTTTAAACAGAACAACTAAAAATAAATATAAATGATTACAGTGCTTTTTTACATCAAATATTGTCAATAAACTTCCATCAGATCGAACCCATCGCAGTAACTTTCAAATAAATAAATCCAGCAACACTGTTGGCAAATGTACAAGCAATAGATATTATGCTGAAAGCAAACCCGTGTAGACGATCCTTCTGGGGGTTGGGCAACCACAGCGTAAGGGTCACAGAAAAGGTTTGACCATCACCCGAGCACCGAACAATGGATGCGTGACATACCTCTGTAATTCAATGGGATTGCCCGAAATTATACATTGACCAACACTGAAAATAACGTGGCAATTGTTAATAATTGGAGTTAAAAATTATTTAAATGTTAAGGAATAATTTTAAACGTCTGTGAAAACTCGATAATTTATTTATTTTATTTATTTATTTTTTCACTTCACATAAGGGCTTACAGTACGCACCAAAGCGCCCAGATGCTAAAACTAAAGCAACATTCTTATAATAATTAAAGAAAAATATAAAAAAACTAGGTACATATGTCAAATTAATAATACTAATCGATTTTTTTTATTAAAAATGAATATTATAAATATAAAATATGTCACAATTAAAAATAATATGAGTTATTAAAAAAGTCAACAAATTATAAATAGAAAATGGAAAATAATACTAAGAAAAACCCTATTATCTGACTTCACTGCATTTCTATTGAGTTTTCATAGTTCGAGTTGATGTGATTACCCATACGGAAAACTTTTCATTACTTGAGAGTATCCCGACATTCAGGTAATTATGTTGTTTATATCACCAAAGGGTGATGGTCTATACACCAATTATTTAAAAATACATACTCATATTCGTGACAGATTATTGTATTTACGAAAAATATGAATTGGAAAAACAAATATATATGTATGTCGCAAGAATGTTTGAATAATCGCGTTTAATTATATCTCGAAATTACAGCAGCCACCTCAGCGACCCCTAAAATTACCCATTGGTGTTTAGTTATAGCCAATCTCAAGTTATTGTTGTCGAAGCTGTTAAATTTTATCACCGATTTATTTTCTTTGACATCACAGATTTCGTAATGTTTGTCTTTTTATGAGGTTGTGAACAGTTTGTGTAATCGTTCTTTGATAGCGGCTATTTATTTCGGGTTCGCGTCGAAGTGCCGATAAACTGTAATGACGTTCCCAGTAAACGTATGAAATAACATTAAAATATCTTGTGCGGTATCATAGTTGCTGGCTTCCAAATTCATACCGTAAAAATACATTTCTGATATGAAATTTCTTAACTATATGAACCTATTGACATCTTCTTAGCCTTATGTACAATAATGAACTTAAAAAGTAATGGTTAAGTTAGTTTCCTATTATGTAAAAAAAGGTGCTTATGTATTTATAAGAAACTAAGTCATACATACGCAACTTAAAATGTTTACGTTCTCTATAACCTTACACACTGAATCGAAGATTGAAGAACGAAGAAAATATTATGTTAGTAGTAAAAATAAATATATTTATCTAGCTTATTATATGAAATGAAATAAATGAAATGATAGGAAGGAATTTCATATCTTTATTGCGTAATATTCTTTAAACATAAAATTAAACGCTATATTATAGGCATCACTTATTGCATACTTTAATTCTCACTG
Source organism: Chesias legatella (assembly GCA_947359385.1). Lineage (NCBI taxonomy): Eukaryota > Metazoa > Arthropoda > Insecta > Lepidoptera > Geometridae > Chesias > Chesias legatella. The sequence continues at coordinate 2,693,257 of OX375768.1, read as the reverse complement.
TCCAGTATCAAGCCGACTCATAAATACGTTTACAATCAAACTTACAATATATCATTTGAAATGAAATAGAAAGCCCCACCTTACATGAAAACTAATGATAGTTGTCACCGCTTCCGTAGAAACAGTAATTTTGAGGTTTCTCTTGTATTTCTGTGTAAATAGCAACACTTGGTAATTGAAATAAAACGTCGACTGTTATTGAGCAAGTCACCATTTCATATTTTTCTTGATTAAGTTTCAGACAGTGAGATATGGTCGCCTGGCTCGTAGTATAAATTATATACTATACCTTTTTTATGTAATTATTTACGAAACGAGCTGTGGCCCACCTGGTATTAGTGGTTAGTGGTTGGTTAGTGGTAGTAGTGGTAAGGTTTGCTCATAACAAACAAAACGACTTGGGTCCTCCCCTGCTTAAGTACGACAAGACCGAAGTCGCATCGTATGCGCTGTAACTCTGAGACGCGAAAGTGGAAAGTCGCATGTCTCAAGTCTCCGTAATTTCACCGTCAACCACACCTTTCAAACCGGAATAACAGTATCGCGAATGTATTATACTGTTTGAGGCAGAAATGGAGAAATGAATGTAGTACTTCTCCGGACGAACTTGGAATAATTTTGTTAATAGAATACTGCTATTAACACTTAATATTGGATTTTATATTAATTATATAATAATTGGAATAATTTCTGTTGTACTTCGGAGTGTCATCTTACATCCTTATGTACTATGTACCTACGGTACTTAGTGATTGATTAAATTACTAGCTTTTTGACTGAACTTTGAACTACTTGTGACACAGAATGACAAAATAGGTTAGTTAATAAACCGTAAGTGATGTTTTCAAAAAGGCCTTTTTATCAAAGTCTGCAATAAAATCGCATCAAAGTCACCCAAAGCTTATTTGACTAGATTCTATAGGAATAATTCTTTTACTTCCTAATTCATACTTTCAAAGACATAAAAGATTTCTTTAGACTGCAACGGTCTCCGCTTTGTATCGTAAAAAGTAAACAAAAAAATGTATTTACAGTTGCGGGAGCAGATGCTTGCTCAGTTCCAGAAAAAGGCATTGCGTTAACGATACTCCAAGGAAGATACAAATACTCTGAGAAATATTTATGGAGGTTTTTCGGAATGGAATCCCGGGGGACGCAAGCGACCGGCCTCACAAAATGGCGGAAAACACGTTCAAAACCCCTCGCCACGTATAACTCTTAATACAGGGATTATAGAATGGCTTCTTAAGTCTTGGGTGCTAAAAGAAAGATAACAAGCAATTAGGATGCGGTAATAAAAATAAATAAATACTTATTTTGAACGTGGGATGGCTTTTTGTTTCGTGAAAGCTCCTCGCGGCCGTCATTTTGGATAAATGAAGCTCAATCTTGTTATAAATTTATTGGTTGATTTTGCTGCAGATTATAATGTAAGCTTTTATATTTAATTTGACATTCTTGTCAATAAATTGAAGTGTACATACAATCGATTGTTACAATATCATTAATAATGTATAAATGAAATGAGAATGCATGCTGAAATGTTTTACATAGTATAAATATAATAACGCTTACATACTAGTAGTATACACTGGTGCAGCATGGGTATACACAGATAACCGTGAGCAAATGTTATTTCAAATTTGTTTGAACAAATGTTTTTTCCAGCCGTGGATCAAAGGAACTCGGGTTAGCTTATTATTAGCACACATTAATGTAAAATGTTAGTTTTACGTACAGCGATTCCGACAAGACTGTGTGCGACTCCCAACATTGTCGGGAACAACCGACGTAAACTAGGACAACAGCTCCGCAATACTTTCTGTAGGTGGTAAAGTAAAAATATCGTGTGAGATAAGATGCCTTTCTTCTCTTGGTTCACCTGGGCCTCGTAAATATAACGGACGACCGTAAAACGCATTAGTAAAGTCTGGCTTTGAATAATGCTGGCCCCCTGGTTTTAGAGACTCTCATAGCGAACGAAAGCTTGCAAAGTTGCACCTTGAAACTGGTAACGAGCAAAAGCAAGTTCAGTAACATGTTGCATCACATGCTAAGCTCCGGGCTTTCATACAAACATGTTAGCGACAATGTCATTCCTACTCGTAGTTTATTTGAACTTTTGTTTCTGTTTATATTGTTTTGGTTTGTACAGTTTGTGTAAATAAATTGTTTTTATTTCATTGAGCGGTATTTCAATGAAATTTTGACAGTGTGATCTTGATTTTTATTTTTCTTTTCCAATTCCTAGATTTGCTTCCTGGTTTTCGTTCGTTCTCATTCGGTATGTGTATAAAAACTTACTAACGTCCAGGTAAAACGTTAAAAACGAGGTCGTATGAAAGATATTATTAACTACAACTTTCTCGTGGAGAAAACATTTTGTTCCTGCGTATAATTTCATGTTTTAATTACATAATAAAAGTTTGGAATACTTTATAACAGTGTCTATGTATAAACAGTTCGGGTTAGTAATTTTATTCCTTATAATGTATTTCATTTCTATTTTCATTATTAAGGGTGAATAAAGCAATACTATAAGACTTGGTAATTCCCATAGGTAAGCTGGGGAAGACTGTCTTATTGCTCATGTTAAAAGCAGATTATGTGTAACATCAGACCACAAAATGCTTCAAAATCTTTTCAAATCGTCACTTCATTTACATATTTTTTTTATTAGTTAATAGATATTATCATCGTCATAACAAATAGTAAAACTTACTCAATTGATATAAACTCATCAAATTCAGGAATGCTTTAAATTATCTACGACTTATTTATGAATAATGAGAAGCTTTTTTTTACGTGAACTAGATGATAGAACGAGCTGACGGCCCACCTGATATTAAGTGGTACAGTGCGTTGCGTCCATCAACCCCGAGACGGGGATTTTACGTCTAATGCGCCTTCAATTTTACCGGCACCCACTCCCTTCTACCGGAACACAGCAACACGAGTGCATCACTGCTTCGCGGATACTTGGATAAGAATGTAATGTAATTTTTTTTGGCTTTGTAAGCGTTTGTACTAAACGTTGTAAACACATCCAACACTGTCGTTTTGAAAGCGAAGCCGAAAAGCGCGCAGTATATGATAATTAAGTAATGGATCTCTAGGGGCGCATCGTGAAAGGTTCTCCTAATTAATTAATGACCGTTCAGCCCTCTCAATAATGTTGATATGAATTTTAAACCAGATTTAAGACTAGTTTTGGCCACGAATTTCAATAAGGGGTAGGAGGGGAGAGGAGGGAATAAGCTAAAATAATAAGCTAGCTAAGCTCCCAAAATATGTTGCCTTGGAAGCAGAACTTTTTTCAGCGTTCGTCCAGGAAATATTATATCAATATAATTCCGAGTGCAATTCAGAAATGCTCTAGTGTTATTTTTACTTAAATTTTCCAATGGATAAGGGATTGGTTATGTATCAAAAATACTTCAGATTAAGGAAAATATTTTTATTACTGTTGATTTGGCACAGAGTAAAATGTCATAGTTAGAAACAATTAAATAACAAAAAATAAGTCATTTCTGCACTGATAGCATTCGTGATAGTTTATAACAATAAAAAAATTGACGACATGTAAAAAAATTCGTGTCATTTCACTCAAAGAGCAGTAGAACTTACGCCAAGCTCTTCCGGGGAAGTACTGCTACTACACACATTTCTGTCACCAAGCAGTAAAACATTCGCATTATTATATTCCAGTGAAAAGTATGGTTGTCGGTGATATTGTAGACACGTGAGACATTTCACCTTTACGTCTTAGAGCTTCGGGCGCGTGCGGAGTTACTTGGGTCTTGTCGTACCTAAGTAGGGAAGGACCCAGGTATCATTACATGCAATGTGCAGAGGTTACCACTTAACACCAGGTGGACCATCTGCTCGTTCGTAACTGTATCACAAAAACAACTCTCTGCCCGTTAGAATCACAAAAATGCGATGTTAAACTCAACAAATTTATGGAACATAATTTTTTATTAGCTACAGCAGAAATATTGAAGCATGAAAATACTTAGAAATAATAAAATATTATAGGGAATTTGTTAAAGGGAAATATTTGAAGAAGATAAAATGAGGAAGTGACGACATTGTTATTATCGCCTCAATCCCGAGATGAAACAATCTTTGGCATCCTCGTTCCGATGGGACGCTAAGCAATAAAATCTGTGTTATGATTTCCATCGATGACTTTCATCGATATTCTCTCAACTTTACGGCGGAATTGAAATGCGAAACGACTACTAGCGAAGCCAGAGCCAAAGGAAAGTGTAGAGGGGAATATTTAATTGTATAAATGACGCTTTTGTGTTTCGTTCACAACAAAGAAAACGATCTCTACAGCTATTTTTAAGGCATAACAATTGGCCGCACTGGCGAGTCAAGAGGGTGGTAGCGAAAAATTCAGCTTTTTACTGCATTTTTTTTTGCGTTGTACCTTATAAGGGCACATACATACAGAAGCCAGTTCTGCATTCATTGTCTTGGCACACTATATAAACAAGCCTACACCTATAAAACCTGAATAGTCATTTGACCGCCTTCATTTAAATAGCTATTTTATATGCAATTATTGAAACTTAGAACTTACGAAGTAGCAGTAGCTAAGTTCACCCGGAGAAATACTGCCACCACACCTGGTAATCTGCCGCTAAGCAGTGATGCACTGGTGTTGCTGTGTTCCAGTGGAAGGAAGGGAGTGGGTGCCGGTGAAATTGCAGGCGCATAGAACGTAAAATCCCCGTCTCGGAGTGATGGACGACTTGAGTCATCTCGTACTTTTATGGAGAAAACTTGAGTCGTATTGCTATTGTCCATGGGTGGTAGTTACCACTTAACATCAGTTTGGCCGTCAGCTCGTTCTATCAACAACACGGCATAAAAAAGTACAACCCATGACATTGGTCTTCCACCCTTATCTATTTATCCCGCCAAACAGTAATACTTACGCATTACTTTGTTCCGGTTTGAAAGGTAGCTGGCAGTAAATTACTGGCACATGAGATATGGCACCCTCACGTCTAAGGTTAATATGATAAGACTTAGGTTTTCTAATAACTTACTAAAGAAGACCTAATTCGTGTTGCTTTTGTTCTAACTAGAGGTTGCCCTTAACAGTAACTTGTGACGGTAAATAAATGAAATAATAAGAAATTAAGAGGATTTAAGATTATATTGATCACAAAATTTGGATATTTTCGTTTACTTCATTCATTTATTTAAATAAGACGAATCTTTGTAAAAATAGATTTTCATTTTAAACTAAACAATTTTTTTTCCCTTACTAAATACATTTCAGGTGCGCAAGTATGATTAATCGACCGAATAGTTGAGGCGAATACATTTGCTAAAGAAAATTAGATATCAGATAATTAAGCACAAAAACTAGGTACCAGTAACGAGCTTCTATATGCAATCGACCTTACTTTCTAAAACAAAGCTTAATGACCCGCACGGCACGCATTTGTTCGTGAACAGTCCGAATGGACCATTTTTCATGCGGAACAATTGAAGGCGGTACTCCAGCACCAATGGCAGAGTGTTTTGTCAAGCGGTTGTCGTACAGCGAGAATGGCCGAGCGACATATTAAACACTCAATACACCTGCATAAAAAGAACGGCGGACATTTAAAAAATATTCAAGACAGCACTCTAGTTATTACTACCGGCTTCGCTCGGGTACAATAAATTGACATATACACAAACCTTCCTTCTTTTCTTTTTAGTGAAAACCGTATCAAAATCTGTTGCGTGGTTTACAAGAATTATGCGAAGAAACAGGCAGGTAGCTTCCTTGTTTTATACTAGTTAGAAATACTGTGATTTGGATCCCGAATTTAAGTCCCTTTCCCCATGAAAAGGGTCTTACAATAGGTAAATTAAAACTGTTTCACTGCAACTCCTTTGGCCACAAAGGATACCTAAGAATTTGAGGAAATACTATTGATCAGCAAACAAACGAAACAGTCGCGGTATAAACATTCGAACTGCTCTGTTTATGTTATTAATCACCTGACGATCTGTTGTTCCGATGTGCTATAAAATCTCGCCTCTTATGATTTCATAGCTCGTGGAGGCAGTGCGGTGGAATTTTTCGTTTTATTTTATGGTGGCGCGCACTGTCGCGGAGAAATATTGGCTCAGCCGAGGAGATCGTAAAGAAAGCCGTTTCCTCAGCACGGGGTTACGCACCGCAACTACAATACCACCTTCTGCTTACATTTTATTATTATACTTCACCCAGATTTTATGACCGTTACTATAATTGCTTCAATCTTCATGCCTCGTTCGCGCCAACACTCAAGATTGATGCGGTGAGCTCTCGTCTAATCGTTTTGCCTTTTGATAAACATGGAAATATGGACGGACTAGCTGCGCCCCGCGGTGTTACCAGCGGTTATTAAGTAATCCCAACGGGAACACTGCACTTTTCAATCAAAGTAGCCTATGTGTTAATCCAGGATATAAGCTATCTTGGTACCAAATTTCATCCAAATCCATTCAGCCATTTGAGCGTGAAAGAGTATCAAACATCCATACAAACTTTGACGTTTATAATATTAGTAGGGTTTGTAGGATTTATCAGTACGTCTGTATCTATTTGTGAATATCAAGGTGACTGAATTCTCTTAACAAAAACTGAAACATCTTATTAAAAATGCAAATAAATATTAAACATCCAATTAAATCCACCGAATCGTTTCTGTTAAAATTTTTGCTTGAGATTTCTAGAGCCTTGATCAGTTAATTGCTGGATATTGTCGCAATGAAGTATTTAATTGTTATATCACTTAGACACACACAAATTTCTTTTATAAACATATAATTAGATTTCACGTGGTCAAAGTTCCTCCACTGGTTTAAAATTTTCATGACGCACATTTATTCAAAGATGGTGCGAAAATACGCGAAGTTTTACCTGAGCTGGAAAAAGACAGATGATCAGTCGAGTTCGTATAAACTTGTGAATGTTTGTCGCGGTTGAATTCGAGACCTCGATGTTCTATCTAGTATCAATGTTAAACTCACCTCACAGCTCAGTTGGTAGTAACCCTGCCTTCTGCGCTGTAGGTCGATTCCCACCCAAGATAAACATTTGTGTGACGAACATAGATGGTTGTTCTGTGTCTGGGTTTTAATATGTATTATATGTATGTATTTATAAAAAAAAGTATATAAGTATTATATCAGTTGTCTGGTTCCCATGATACAAGCTATGCTTAGCTTACATTGGGGGCTAGATGGCGCAGTGTGAAATGTCCACCAATATTTATTTATTATGCAATTTGTCCATTGTAAAAGCGAGCAAGTACACTACAAAAATCACGGAACGTACATATTCTAATATAGTTATTCTCAATCGTGAGTGAGGCATTCCACAAGATTCCCCCGACTTTTCCCGCTTCACCTCCCGATCCCTTTCGCTCACACATCATTATTCAAGTTAAGTGGACGAAGGTTAACAAAAATTTAGTGGGTTGCGCGCTACGGTCGGTGGGATCAGTGAAGAATAGGAAGATTTATTGCCATAGTCTAATCATATGTCATGTAATGTTATTGACTGGAAACGTACAGGAGATTTTTTAGATAGATATTTGTTCTGTGTTTGGGTGGCATTATATGTATGTATTTACAAAAATAAGTATATAAGTATCAGTTGTCTGTTGTAACATTACATAACATATGATGGTCTAATCATATGTCATGACTGGAAACGTACACGAGATATTTTAGATATACTGAGTTGGATATTATAGAATAAGTACTGAGTGGCCTCACAGCTCAGTTTTCAAACATGCATTTACTACGAGGAACAAGCGACGTCTTACTGTACAAACTGTAATAAGCATTCTACGCAGTTCTATTTAGTTGATTGGTTTAAGTGCACGGCGCAAACACGTAGTGATACATTATTGACTGACAGCGTAATGATACTCGAGGGCAAATCGGCAACATGGCCTACCTACACCCACCAGCGAATAACTACAATTGGCAAAGAGCGTCTTATAAACTGAGAGCTACTGGATATATTCCAAAAGGCACATGTGACTGTTTCTCCGCTTATTTCTAATCAATGCAACGGATTTTGATATGGTTTCACTAATAGAAAGAGTAATAAACGAGGAATATCGTGTCTATCATTTGAAAATATTTTGTACAAAATGCTGAACTATGATGGTGTTTTAAAAAAATATTACATAATACTTTTTTGCTAAGCGCGGTCCTCATTTATTTGTAAATTGCACCCGCGCAAAGCTTGGGTGAGTCGCTAGTTTAAATATAAATGAAAGTATTGATGGAAGTTTTACATACATAGGGCCTGTCCCATCCCCATCCCAGCCCCATCTGTGAACATTTCCCACAACGCCACTTATCCCCAAACTAAGCAAAGTATGTACTGTGAGAAGCAGACAACTGATGTAATACTTATACATATTTTTAAAGCAGAATCAGATACGTTCGTATTTTAAAACGATATCACATCTGAACTAAACATGCAGGTGATCCATATTCAAGGACTTACTGAGAGTATACCGTCATTGTGGATATTGCTCTGATCCTGTAAGCGATATTGAGCTTCCAGACCACCAGACAAGTCGTCAATATCCAATGCCCTGTGGAACTGTGCATTCAGCAGACTCCTAACACACTGCATTCAAATAGGTACTTTTAGAAAATTACATTGCTTCTTGTACCTACCCTCTACTGAATTTAAAAGTGTTCTACTATTGAATGGTGTTTTCTTTTTTAGCCTAATACTGATTGTAAAAGCTTGATGTGGACAAAAAAAGTCAAAATATGTATTTTGAGGTTATTTATGCAGTTACGGAACGAGACGACGCGACGGCCCACCTGGTGTTAAGTGGCTCTGCCCATAACAACCGATGCGACTTCGGTCCTCCCCTACTAGGTACGACAAGAGCCAAGTCGCATCGTATGCGCCCGTAACTCTGAGACGTGTAGGTGGAATGTTTCATGTGCCTGTAAATTCACCGGCAACCACACCTTTCAAACCGGAACACAGTAACGCGAATGAGTTGCTTGGCGGCAGAAATTGGCATGGTGGCAGTACTTCCCCAGACGAACTTGGCGTGAGTTCTACTGCTCTTAAACAATAACTAGAATAAACTAACGAACTAAACTAACTTTACCATTTTGGTAAAGAATTTGAGTGACTTTTGTTTGTTCAGTCGCTGGGCAGCGTACGGTCACGAAATAAGCATTATCTTATAGTTAATGGCACTCACGGGTGACAAATGATAGGCATAATGAGTAAACCTCAAGCAAGCAGTGAGTTATCAATTTAGCGTCTCCACGTAGTACAAAGGGGAGCTCACACAGAAGCTAGCGAGCTTGCTCAGACACCAGGCATGCACTGCTAATGGGGACTGGTTTGGTGAACAAATAACCTATAAATAACTAACTTAAACTAAATATAAAAAAGAATAAACTTGCCAAATACTGTCGCCATACCCATCTCTGATGCCAAGTAGCAAAACAATTGCTTTCTCCATTCCATGCTTCTCCATGGGAGAACTGACAAGAAACCCCTAAAGGAGGCCTTCCTTGTTTTAGTAACACGATTGATAGCAATTACTCATTTCGGACGAATATTATCCACGTTCAAGTGAAATGGACAGTTAAATTTAGCAATAGGAACAAGACGTTCTTTGTCTCGGGCGGGATTAGTAGCACTGCGGAGGCCATTCGGGTAATGCAATGTCTATGTTAATTATGTAGAACGAGGAATTCTCACATTAATCCCGCTAAAGGATCCGTTTAAAGTGTAACTACACTACTATTAATTCGAGCGGCAAAAACGAATTGAACTAATACGGCCCATTAATATACAACTAATTACTAATTACTAACGAAACTGTACATATGAAAAAAAAATGGTTAAAATGTTTAGTTAGCATATATTATACAGATACATAATATAACTCGACTGGCCTGACTGCTCAGTTGGTAGTAACCCTGTCTTCAATGCTGTAGGTTGTGAGTTCGATTTCCACCCAGGACAAACATTTGTTTGACGAATATATAGGTAGATGTTTGTTCTGTGTCTAGATTTACTATGTATTTACAAAAAAATAGTTTTATATTAGCTGTCTTGTTCCCATTATACAAGCTATGCGTAGCTTACTTTAGGGCTAGATGGCGCTGTGTGAAATGTCTACCAATATTTATTTTATTTATTTATTTAATTTACTCGTATAAACAACGATATATAGGTTTTTTTATAGTAACTATTAGTTCTAGTACTGGCGAATCTGTTGAAACAATTACAAGTCAGGCAAGCAGTAAGTATAATTCTTTTTCCTCTTCATATGTCTCAAATGTTTTTTAATATGAAAACAAAGAAATTGCTAAAACAACAAATTTTGACAATTCTCATGAACTAGCAGCTTTTGAACGAAACAAGTTCAGTCCGAATTGTAATATCCAATGTAAAAAGCTATTCAGTGTAGCAACTTATTATTATTACAATTATTTACATAATCACTATATTGAAACTGAATCCAACCTACTCAAATAAAAACGACATGAAAATGAAAGCAGTTTTCCAAGTAGTGCAATGAAATGTTAAGGATGAATAAGTTAATTGCCCCCCGGGGGCGTATCGCGCCTCCTGTGCCTCACAGGAATGCATTTAAATTGGATTTTAAGAGTAGAAATCGCGCGCCCGCCTCTCCTAGCCTTGTTAGAGTCAATCCCAAAGTTTACGTAAGCGAATAAACCTAGCTGAGCAACCAAATCGTTATCAATCCAAGCTGTATACTACCAGTGGGTACTAGTACTGCAGGGTATTTATAATGAGTTAGTCGTTGAACTTGGATATGTTTCCACTTAGAAAAACAGAGATGGTTGATTTTAGAAATTTAACAATTTACGGGGGCATTTATAGGTTTATTCTAATGACGTAACTCACAAAAATCCTTTGAATTTTTTTAGATTGGCTGGCCTCACAGCTCTGTTGGTAGTAACTCTGCCTCCTGTGCTGTAGGTTGTGATTTCGATTGCCACCCAAGGTGAACGAAGGTATTTGTTGTGTATCTGATTGTGTATAAGCATCAGTTATCTTGTTTCCATAGAACAAACTAAGCTTAGTTTTGGGGCTAGATGGCGCTGTGTGGTGCACCAATATTTATTTATTTTTAAGATTATAAAATATAAAATCTTTGTTCGAATGTGTAGTAAACGATATGTATTAGACTGGCCTCACAGCTCAATTGGTAGTAACCTTGCCTTCTGCACTATATATAGATCGTGGGTTCGATTTCCACCCAGGACAAACATTTGTGTGACCAACATAAATTTTTGTTCTGTCTGGGTTTTAATATGTATAATATGTATGAATTGCCAAAAATAATGATACAAGTAATATATCAGTTGTCTGGTTCCCATGATACAAGCTATGCTTACCTGAATTTGGCGCTAGATGGCGCTGTGTGAAATTTCCACCAATATTATTATTATTATTAGATAAAAGTTCTTTAAAGTTATTGTACATGGAAAATGAAAAACAGTTTTCATTTTGGAAAATTGTGAAAGTTAGTCAAACTCGTTCCGAATGCAATCTCGAACAACCTAATAGAAACGTTCTCACTAAGAGTGTTGCGTGGCGTAATGGGTTCAGGTGAAATTAACGCAGAAAAATAGGAAAAGTTAAAACGAGTTTCCAGAGAAGGTTTTTGCTTTCATCGAGCGAAGTATAGTCAGCTTCAACGACACTGAACTCAGAACTGTAACGATCTTTTTTCGACGGTTACAATAAGATACCTAAAATGATATAAATTTACTATTTTATTTTTTATTTAGCCTCACATCTCATTTGGCATTCAACCCTGCCTTCTGCACTAGGTCTTGGGTTCGATTCCCACCCAGGATAAACCTTTGTGTGACGAACATAGAAATATTTGTGTCTGCGTGTTACATTGCATGTATTTACATATGAAAGCAGTAATGCATATATTGGTTATATCGATATTTGTATTTTATATAAAATACGCAACGCACTTGAAAAAACCACCCCTTTGACAGTTCCAAAATTAGACAAAGCTTTATAAAATATGTTATGTATTCTGTGGCGTCCTTATCTTTAAATTTAGTCCACGATTTGCGCCGCGAACTGTACTCGTGGCGCTGCGATTGTGAAATGGTGAATTTATAATTCTATTTTCGAACTGTACTTCATCGGGAAGTTTTAAACCGGTTCATAAACTTATAACTTTGGATCCAAGTTAAATTTTATGAATGCATATCCAATAATAAATCTGATTAGGAATACGTACATTTTTTATCCGCTGAGCTCCACCAATTACCAATTTGGGTGAAAACAGCACAAGATCATGATTAAGATCAATTCAAAGACACAGCTAGTATATATTATATTTATGTATTAACAAAAACTACGATAATAATAAAACGTTTATTTCATAACAATACAATAGAAGACAAAAACAATAAATAATTTTATAATGCTGCTTACGATATTTTTTAAGTGGTCAATACTGGCCTTAAAGATAAAAGTCAAAAGTTTATATGTATTATATCAGCTATGCTTAATTTAGGACTTGATGGCGCTGTGTGAATTGTCCACTAATTTTATTATTATTATTATTATATATGTCGCTAACCTTAAGAATACACTCTAAACGTATTTATTTAACAAAATATATGTACCCACAACAATTCGCCTGAAATTAGCATCCCTATCTTATCGTTTATGAATCTTTCCTAAATAAGTCCTAATAAATCATATAAAAAAATATAACTTTAACGTCCTGGCCAGAAGGCGCCATCACAGTTAGATAGCAATGCAACAGTTTATCGCTTCCGAGAGCTAAATTTAACTAGTCTTCGTCGTATTGTTGATAACCCGTATCGGACCACTCGCATGATCGCAACGTCAATGAAGATTTATGTTAAAAATATTGGTGGCCATTTCACACAGTAACGTCTAGCTAACTAACTAACCGTAGCTTGTATGGAAATATGGAACAATTATGAAAACCAGACAAGTGATAGAATAGATTTATCTCTTTTGGTAAATACATACAATACGCAAACACCCAGAACACAGAACAACTATATTTGTCACACAAATTTGTATCATGGTCAGTATCGAACCCACGACCTACAGACCTCCACTAGGAAGAGTAACTAGAAAACATCTAACAGTGAGGCCTGCATATTTTACAAGTGATAGAATAGATTTATCTCTTTTGGTAAATACATACAATATGCAAACACCCAGAACACAGAACAACTATATTTGTCACACAAATTTGTATCATGGTCAGTATCGAACCCACGACCTACAGACCTCCACTAGGAAGAGTAACTAGAAAACATCTAACAGTGAGGCCTGCATATTTTAGATGAAAGTAATTAAAACATGATCCCATCTCGAGTAGTTAGTAGTAGTAGTTGTTAGTAGATAAGCATTCTTCGAAACTAAATTTATAAACTGTCGTGGAACATCATAATACCGATGAATAATCTACATTTACCTAAACCCTATCAGAGGTTTGCAAGTCTCGCGATCGACAGATAAACAGCCGCTCTCCGGACATCTTTTCGGACCCTATTTATTTGAAAGGGAAGCGATGACTCAAGCAGATTTGCAAGACGTCTGCACCTCGCGAATATATAACAGAATGATGCAGAGGTGCAACTTCTTATCGATATAGTATTTATGTGATACAGGCGCCTGAACAGGCTGGCGGCCCACCTGATGATAAGTGGTAAGCGCCCATCCTAACAGCAATACGACTCAAGTCCTCTCCACCAAAGTACGAGATGACTCAAGTCGCACTGCGTTGCGTCCGTCACCCGAGACGGGGTTGTTACGTCTCATGAGCCTGTAATTTGACTCTAAACAGCCATTTATTGATAATGTTCCGTGCTCTATGTAGTCAAATAAATATATTTTCTTTCGTTCTTTATTTCTTTCTTTCTTTGAAATCATAGTGAACGTCAACTGACCGCCTTCAATAAACATTTCGGTGAGCATAAGAACTACATTCATGCATCCAAACTTTCTTTAAGTTTTTTTTAAAGTTAAAAGTAATTGATTGTTCTTAAAAAATATTATTTCTTACTTTTTTCTTTAGGTACGTCGTACGTGAGGAAGACATATTTAGCTTAATTTCATATTTGGTTCATTGTTCATTGGTACCAACGGATGACAAGACCCAATCCCATCGTATATAACCGTAACTCGGAGACCACCTCCACCACCTTCGGGAATGTCTCATGTGCCTGTAATTTCACCAGCAACCACACCTTACAAACCAGAACACAATAACACCAATGCATTAATGCTTGGTGGCAGAAATAGGTGGGGTGGCAATATTTCCCCGGACGAACTTGGCATAACTACAATTTTTTTGGCATTTTGGCATTTATTGGCATGCTACTATTTTTTATTTCCCATTTACTTTTCCACCATTCAAATTTCGTTTATTTTAATAGGACACTAGCTACTGTGCGTGCGATATTCTCTCTGTGAGCTTCGTGGATTACTTTGCAAGTCTTTTCTACGAGGCCAGTATCATCACTACTTAAGGATATTAAAATCCATTTTCTCTATGTAAGGAGCTTGTTTTCTCTGCCAATGCGGATCGCTTATCGAATAATCTGGCGGCAAATGAATACGACGATAAGCTCGTACCAAAGCCATTTGAGGTTTTCGCATTTGTATAATAGGGTCCACAAAATTACCGAATGCAATCTAATAGCTCACATGGCAGCATTACAAGTTTAGGGGGTTCTGACTTATCTTCCATGAGACATATCTTCTTCAACAAAATTGTGTACAAACATAAGAACGTTATACAAAGCCAGCGGTCTTCAACAGTCACATCTATATCGAAGATAGAGATTTGAGAAGTCCAGACAAACGCAGAGGAACAGATCCATTCTCGGCTGACTAGGTGAGGAAGGGAGTAGTCTTGAGGGCTGTGCGTCTGATCTGATGGCAATCAAAGCCGGAGTTCCTCAGAGAGAGGTCAGTTCTCTAAGAAACTCTTTTCTTGCTACCTAATAAACGGTCTGCTGAAGCCAAGTATTCTTAGGTATGCAGTTAACCGGTAATGTCTAATGAAAGAGCCGGTGGCATACAGATTCTGTTTCTAATGAACTTATTGAATGCCATTTTGTGACTGAGAAAACTCAATTCTTGTCAAGCTCAATGCTTCGAAAATATCGACTTGTTTGTTTATTGCAAAAAATCGTCAATTTTAATTTATTTCCACTTTTGAGAGCAGTAGAATACACGCCAAATTCGTCCGGGGAAGTATTGCCACCAAGCAGCACATACGCTTTCGCGTTACTGTGTTCTGGTTTGAAAGGTGTTGTTGCTGGTGAAATTGAGAGTTAAGGGCGCATACAATGCGACTTGGGTCTTGGGTCTTGTTGTACCTAGTAGGGGAGGACCCAAGTCGCATCGGTTGTTATGGGCCAAAGAAACTATTTAACACCAGGTGGGCCGTCGGCTCGTTCCGTAACTGTTTCATATAAAATAAACTTTCCGTGATTTAGTCTTACAGGTGATAGACCTGTAAATTTTGGACTCACTTTAAGATCCATTCTTAACTTGGGTTCTTTCGTAGAATTGTTGACTGCGTAGAAGCTCGGCTTAATGCCGTCTTGCGGCCTTGAAAGTTATTGAAAGGTGTAGAAGGCTTAATGGCGACAATGCACTAGTTGGAGCTAGACTTCAAACAACGCCAATTCAAATTTATCAGTTTGTACCGATTTTATAGGATTTTATGATGTAGAGCATGCAATCGAGTTGCAAGATCTAATTTCTCCAACTTCATTCCACCACAGTACATCCAGATGTTCGTTGTTGCGTTACTTTTCGTTGGTTGGCCATATTGGATTTTTAGGTATTTTATTTACTCAATCTGTTGTTAAGGCTTCAGGTGTCCCGAAGAACAGGCACATAAATACATAATATAAAAATACACTGAAAACACATATAATCTTCCTTTGGGCAGTGTGGTATAAATTTGTTATAAATTACAGAGCATGCCAAAACTGAGAGATTTTGAAATTATTATGAAAAATCTCGAATTATTTTATATATTTATAAATATATAAATAGTTAATATAAAATATAAATATATATTTATTAATATTTATAATTAAATATATTATTGATAATTTTTACAAGGGAGGACTAACTCATACGTAGTAGAGGATAGAGGTAGAGGAATCGAAGGATTTTTATTAATAATCTGATATTGATGAATGAATTGAAAGTCCTTGAGCAAAGTATGATGTACGGAAACAATTTATACAAAATATAAAAGTAGCAGAAGGTCGTTAACAATCCAACGATCGCAGATCATTTTGGTCTCAAAGTATGTATTTAATTATTAAATATGTTTGTGCAGCGATCGAGGATGATAATGCTTGACCTCTGGCTAAATTAAACAAAACAAAGATTTATTTATTGAGTTGCTCCAAATAAATCAGTTAGTGCAAATATTTGGTCTGAGATAGGTCAGTGCATTGAGAGATAAAATATATATTTGGTAAGTCTATAATTTTGTAATTATATTATTCAAATATGAGCCATTTGGAAGGATGATTACTACGGAGGAATGAAAATGAATTATTTTTTTTTAGATATGTTTTGTATATCTTCTTTCTTTACAGATAATTAACTATCTCTCTAAGTATATCTAATTATCCAAATATTTTATCAATTTATTGCCATAATCTAAGGTATGCGTAAGACCGATTTAAAGAAATGCTCTTTGGCAGGTTCTTCAACATGAATAAATTACTTTTGGTGGCGTTATTGGTCGTGGCACTGCTTGCTGTGTCCGAAGCGAAGCCTTCCAAATGTTCCAAGTAAGAAGATACTATAATATACTTTATTACTATTTACTACTATATTTCGTTTTGGCCGATACGGACATAAAATTAAAATTAATTGTTATTTTTACTAGTCATAATTATTTTATTTTATGTGTGGGTTTTATAATTATATTGATTTATATGTTAACAACCCCTTAGCTTCTAAACTGCATATAAAATTTATACTATTTCTATTTCGAAATTTTTCATTATCATTCGAAAATCTCTCAGATGTGGAGTACATCTCAGAGACCTTGACAGAAACAAGCCTAATCAGTGTTTTGGCATGCTCTGTAATATGTTGTTTTGTATATATCTATATAAATTGCATCTTAAATTATCTTTGGACTCTGCAATATCTGTTAAACTTTGTTTTTGTTCGGCAATGCAACTAATATTATGCATTTTATTTGTTATCAGGGGCAGTCATCATTCTAAATGCGAAGACGACAGTGGTGAGGTAAGTTGTTTGTTGTGCGGTACATTCAAATACCATAAAATAAATTTGGGTAATTAGTAATAATTGTATACAGGCGTAATGTTTTCTCCCAAAAATGTACCTGAGCTATCAGGCATTGGAAGTTATTACATGTTATACAATATACATACACATTTATTTTTTGTGTAAGCAGTACTGCTTTCATTAATGCCGATTGGACACAGTCAAAATATATAAAAAAAACATACAACATTATCTGCTTGAATGGAACGAATGCAATTAAGATAATATAATTTGTAATGCAACAAATATCGTCAAAATGATGCACGACCATAATTTTGCCATAAACTATAACACCCAAATCTTTGTACAGAAAATACGTCAAGTAATGAAAATGAAGTTAATTTGCCTCAAAACTGTGTAAGCGATTCCTAAGAACATTTTTATTCGTAATTCGATATGAACTGTATGAGACTTTTCATTTATCAGTCTCTCTATATCGAGTAATGTCTGCCTGGCAGCAGAAATAAGCACTGCCCACTACATCTTTGGACGATTTCGGCACAAGTATTCCTCTACCTGTGTAACGATTGTTTCCATAATACAACAAACAAAGTTTATCTCACATATGAACTTATTGTATGTACAGCGTCGTTATTATGACAATTTAATCGCACAAACGTATATTTATCAATTATATGACGTTAATTATGCAAAATTACTGTTATTATACTATTCGCTGATAATGGATTTAGATCGGATCATGGGTTAAGGTTTAAATAACGATGACTTTTACGTAACAAATCTTTCAGTTTAAAATAACCTTCGGACACTGGAATTTCTAGCAATCGTTTACAAAGTATTGTTTTTGTCAATCACATTGCATATTTGTTTATGAATTTTCAAGAGAGTGATTTCTCACGGTGTTTTCTTTTAACATTTTTGAGAATGTGTTTTCTCAATTTTTTTTTTCTATATTCTATACTCTTCACTATTTATAACTGCTTATATCAGGGCCGGTGACGGCTGCTGAAGTTGTATGAAACAAGTATAGAAACAAAAACCAATATAATTTGTCCATTAATTGCTGACGTCAGAGTTTCAAGATCCACTTCCAGAACTGTTCCAAGTTATTCTTTGCTCGAAAATGTCAATAACTGAATGAGAAAACATTAACTTTAGATGATAAAATACTAATACATAAATAAACCATTTTCAGAACAACTTAATTGAACGCTAGTTCTGATAGACTTGTGTATTAAACTGTGAAACGATTTTTTCAGAAATCAAGAAATAAATGCGACGATTCCTCTTCCTCCTCCTCCTCGTCATCGTCGTCGTCATCCTCGTCTTCTGAAGAAGATGATAACAAATGCGTAAGTTTTTAAAATATATATTTCGCTTATCAATGGGGTGAATCAGATGTTCCACACATCGAGCAAGACACGGAGCGGTAATTTATGTCTATGGTCTCGGCATAGTGGCACAGACCCCAAGATTAAATCCGAGGGCTGGTTTGAATCCTAAATATACAAATATTTTTTTTTAGTAAATTAAAATAATCAAAAATATTATAAATTTTAAAAAATATTTGCGCAACTTTTATATATTAGGTATGTACATAAAAGTGTACAAAAGTAGCATTTACGAGGCGCACTTAAAATCCTTTCGCCTCAACTAGTAGTAATATTACATGTATCAAGTGCACGAAACGAGTCTCTTTCACTACATTAGCTTCAACAGAGCTGGTGAGAAGATTAGTATTATGTACTCACCTATTAGTACTTGCGTTAGAGAGCGAATTTGGGTCAGCTTTTAGGAATATATTGTAATAAAACTGTATTAATACTGTTTTTATAAGCAAAATTAGCAATTAGATAGATACAATTACAGAAAAATAGTTAATTATTATTAATTATACAAAAGTTTTCTTCTAAACCCGAAAAGCAAGAGGGTAAAGTCAAATAAAAACATCGTCCATTCTTGAGCTGAGCTCAAAGTAGACTATTTGAGAGTTAAATATAAGCGGTAACACACTGCTAACTATTACCAAACTAAGCATAATTCGTCAGTTTAATTGGTCCATATAATTAAAATCTTATATCGAACAAATGATACAAAAATACTTTAATTCACTTCAGTCAAAGTGTGTGGCTACCCTAATTATGTATAAAAAGTATTTTATAATAACACCGCAGTAAAAACGTAAACTTTGAAGCCGAGTCTTTGTTTAATAGTACTATAAAACACTTGACAAAGCTACATCATGATAATAATAAGCTCTATAGAAGTGAAATTGCCTACTTAAAAATACCAAATACCTGCAACCCAAATCACTCGCGAGATCATTGTTTTATACACACAGATTGCGATAAGACATTACATACATTAAAAATAAATTTAAGTTTATACTTGGAGCATTTTGTAGTTTTTCAGTATCGACTACATTTGAAATACATTTATGAATGCCTTACACGACGCTCAAAATAGTGAAGATAAGCATTTTGAAGAAATATTTGCTGGGTTGTTATTTATAAATACATTGTGCAACAAAAAAAATATTCAAAAATAATTCAATAGTCAGTAAAATAGTGTATATGAATTAGAACGTACAGTTGGAATATCAAATATTTTTCACTTGTTCACTTTATCTGATGTTCAAAATAGTGATTCACGCATGAACCAAATAAATCGACGGATTCAGATCTTTCTGCAGAAAACTATTAAGAATAAAATATGTATGAGACGTACATTAACAATAACAAGATATATAAGGGATAGAGAGATATAGGTATAAGAGAAGTAGAACTCTCGCCAAGTTCGTCCGGGGAAGTACTGCCACCATGCCCATTTCTGCTGCCAAGCAGTAACGTTCGCGTAACTGTTCCGGCTTGAAAGGTGTGGTTGCCGGTGAAATTACAGGCACAAGAGACATTCCACCTACACGTCTCAGAGTTACGGGCACATACGGTGCGACTTGGGTCTTGTCGTACCTAGTAAGGGAAGACTCAAGCCACATCGGTTGTTATAGGCAGAGGTTACCACTTAACACCAGGTGGGCCGTCGTCGGCTCGTTCCGTAATTGTATCACATATCTCTACAATATCTCTCAAATGTATGTGACCGTAACCGAGAGGGAAACTAAATCAGACATTCGTTTCTGTAGTAATCATTCCTCAGGCAGTGGGCACTTCAATTTGTTTGTAGAATGTTCGCGGCGGGTTCCTTCGAGCGAGCGTCGATTGCGGCTCTAATGAGCAATAATGATGGAAAATACCCTAACTCGTGCTACATTTTGCATTTTTATTTTAGCAGTAAAAGACATTAATAAGGGAAATCGTGTCTGGCTATTTCTTTTTAAATATTGAATGTGTCCATTACTTTCGCTTCCATGCCATTTATTTCAGGCTAATTGTGCACGCGACTTCGCCCGGATGGTGTGTGCGTCTATCCTAAAACGCAGAAACATTCTTTATTTCTGAGTGTCAATATATGTTTGTATTTACAAAAAAGTATATACGTATTATATCGTCGCCGAACAGAACACACATAGTGTACATAAATATATAAATAAAAATTAGTGGAGTGGGTATCGAACCCACGACCTACAGCGCAGAAGGCAGGTTTACTACAAACTGAACTGTGAGGCCATTCAAATCATTACTAACTTATTACCTACTAATTTATTTGTGTTAATGAACATTATAAGCGAATGGTATGGACCTCGAATTGCTATCAAAAGGTCGCCGGAGTTATTAGAGCCCGTAAAAGGAGTCGCAGTAGTTTCATATTTTGAGATTTATTACACCAAATTTCTCGGTATAGGGATAATCATGTAACTATGACATGCTCTAGACCAAAAACTTTCGAAGAATACTTACTCATAATCTACATAAGACACTTGTGGGGGATTAAAGTCATCATAGGCTAGACTCTAGTTTAACAAGAATATACATTTATCACTGAAGAGAGAAAACATAAGTCTACAACGACACATATTGATTAAAAATATTCAAACTTTACAGAAACATGGAAACAAAAAGGACGATTCATCTTCCTCTTCGTCATCCTCTTCATCATCCTCTTCATCGTCTTCGTCATCGGAAGAAGATGACAAAGGAAACGACTGCAACGACTCGAAAGAAAGTGGACATCACAGCGTAAGTATCAGCAAGAAAAAGTATAATATTCCTTTATGTATATGTATGCTCATTTTTTTTAATGTCATACGTGACGATAATCATAAGTCATAATGACGTAACGAGCTGACGGCCCACCTGACGTTAAGTGGTAACCGCCGCCCATAGACAACAGCATTACGACTCAAGTTCTCTCCACCAAAGTACGAGATGACTCAAGTCGCTTTACGTTGCGTCCATCACCTCGAGACGGGGATGTTACGTCTCATGCGCCTGCAATTTCGCTGGCACCCACTCCCTTCTACCGGAATACAGCAATACGAGTGCATCACTGCTTGGCGGCAGATTACCAGATGTGGTGGCAGTACTCTCCGTGCGAACTTAGCACAACTTCTACTGCTACTTTGGTTGCTCCTTTCGCACCACCCGGGGGACACGTGAGATCTACGTGTAGAGGCTCCCCAAAAAATGTCGCCACAATATTGTACAATCCGTTGTTTAAACGATATAGTCGTTTAAACAACGGATTGTACAATATTGAGTAGACATTTTTTACAAAATGCCGTTTCTTCTAATCCGGATTGACGTTCAGCCGGAATGTAATCGGGCTAAACGAAAGCACGCCACGTTGTTAAACCGTTTTACGTTCCACGACGCGGCGGGTTAATGACGCTGTTTTACAAATTGACTGAACAAATAAGTAACTGACCTACTTATTGTTTATTAATTATATATTTTTTTTTCAGCACAAGAAATCGAGCCACATAAGGGGAGGGAAACACTGCAAAAACTAGAATCATATATTAAGAAGATTATTATACTGAAATTTTTTATAAAGGTTTTTTTAAAAAAAAAAAAAAATACTGATCACTTATTTATATCAAATATATTTTATATATTAAGAGAGAAATGCAATATATATGTAAATCCAGCCTGTAGGTCAATAAAATAATAATATTTACGTTCGAAACTTTATCTAAAATAGATATACTTGGCTTGGTGATTTCTCAATCATGGCTGGGGCACCCTGTTGGTCACTATATGTGTTTTTGGGAGTAGTTACTACCACCACCATAGTTTTTGTCGTGGGAAAAACAAAACAGTGTTGGCAGATCAAAAAACTCAGTAGTTTTAAGATGAATATGACTTTTGATATATTCTCCCCACTCGTATTTGAGTCGTAGGCAAAATTTCTTGGGTATCTAACTACCCGTCGCCTTATTACACTAAAACTGGGAGAGATATTTCACAGCTCAGATGGTAACCCTGCCTTCTGCGCGAAGGTCGTGGGCTCGATTCTCAAGCAGGACACACATTTGTGTGACGACCGCAAATATTTGGTCTGTGTCTGGGTGCTATTACCCATCCCAGGATGCAGAGAAAAATGTATTCCCGATCGCAGAGGGAAGAAACAGGGTTTTCCCTACCGAAGAGAACAAATAAATGCAATGCGATATGACTGATTCTGCTCTAGTAGGTTCCGGTGGTTGGTAGGTTATATTTATTAAGTCGTTTTGAAAAGGATAAGATAATCATTATATTTTTCATATTACAAATAGGATCATTAAGGTCATACCAACCAGCAGTTTATATGCCTAACCATGCCTGACCTTGAACGCATTAAGTATTGATGCCAAGCTTGTCCGAAGAAGAATTGCAGGTTAACTATTTCTGGCGAAACTGTTTTACGCTGTCCTGGTTTGAACGATGCCTGTGAAATTACAGGCACATAAGACATTCCACGTTCAGGTTTCAGAGTAACCGCGACTAGAGGTTTCTGCTGAAAATCAGTTCGAAAATCAGGTTTTTTCGTAATTATTGGAATAACAAAATATTATTTATTCAGGTAACTGACGTCACAGTAGTTTCATTATGTCAGCGAAGTTTAATTACTCGTGATATGTGGATCAAAAGCCGGTATTTCAATCATGGAGGCCTCGCGCGCCATTTCAGGCATTTTTAATTCGATGTCATCAAAATGTCGTCAAAGGATATTGTGATGCAGAAATATCATATATAATCATATCTAATATTTGTGCAAAGTTTTGGTACAGGTTTTAGTTGTATAAAACATACAGTGTAGTCAAAAAATATATGTATTTATATTTCTAATATAAGAGATAAAACTAGTTACTAATAGATCCAACACTGATGTTATATACTTTCGAACGTTCTAGTTACAAGTACTTAGTTTTAGATAGTTTTTGAATATGTCATCTGACAAACCTGACAATTTGTGTATCATTTCGTCTGAAATCGAGCATTCTGAAGATAAAACTGATAACCACCGATAATACCACAACCAACAGCAATAGACCAAATTATTTCATTAGTGAAATATATATTTTGTATCACTTAAAATAAATAGGTACAAGTTGCAAAAAAAATATCTATACCAACGCCAACAAAGAAAGTTTACCTAACTAAGTAAAGGTTCCAGAGCTCCCGTTAATTAGCCCAAAGTTTCAACCGACAGACCAATTATTAAGAAATTAAAATTTTGTAAAGTTCCTCGGTATTATGAGTAAAGTGCCCTCAGTCCGCCATCGTGCACGCTTGTTGGCGAACTCGCAATACAAGTTCGCTTCACTGGTTTCATTCGTTTCGGTGCGTCTCAATAAGGCACCTGTTCCACCGCCGACAAAAAAGCAACAAGCTATACTATGCTGTTATCTTGCACTCAAGAGATGGATGAAACATAACGCATTTAACCCAGAATGAGTTAGCCTACTCAGCCTACTGGTAAATCAGCCACTGTTCAGTCGTAATCTAAATCCAACGCGGGCGAAGCCACGGGCATACCTAGTACTCTATAAAGTGCAAAATAAAATTGATTAATTTGGGATCCAAATAATATAAATTCACCAAGAATTTAAGTCTCTCCATAGTTTTTGCAGTATTTTTAACGTTATCTTGAAGATGACTCATGACCCCAAATGTACTACTTCTCACAATCAACTACAAGTACAAAGCAGAAATATTTTGTTTTCATCATCGTGCAGAACAGGCCGTCTTAATAACAACGTGACCAGAAGTCAACTGGTACAATAAGTTCAATTGTGTTCATTCAACCGCCTCGTGTCTTACAACAATTAATTGACTCGCATCTTCACATTTGGAGAAGCTCTACTGAAAACATGTTGAAAGGATTTGCTATTCTCGTTACCTTGGTTACCTTGAGCCATCAATTGACATTGAAATCTCAAGATGAAGATTTGTATAGTTACTACGCGCTCGAAAAGGTCGAACAACCGGAGGAGCTGCCTATAATAATAAGACAGTTAAAGCATAAAAGTTCAAACGTTCAGTTCAATATTATATCACCCAAAGACGAAGATGCGAAGGATTACGTCATTATAAAGTCTAAGAAAGAAGCAGTCGATGTGGTTCCCTATGGGCTGATACAGCGCCTGGACAAAATCAAATATATGATACTGTGGCTCAATTTGTATTGTGAAATGCACGCAGACTGCGACAAGTCCATACTTGATGGAGAATTGAGAAAGGTGAGTAAATTGAAGAATAGTAAATAGTAATAATAGTAGTAAATGTAATAGTCCTTGTTCTTTTTTAAACTTTTTTCTTATAGGAATTTTGAAATGCCTTACAGTTCATACCCAGGACAAACATTTGTATGACGTATATAAATGTTCGTTCTGTGTCTGGGTATGGTATGGTATATTATGTATTTACAAAAAAGTATATAAATATTATAGCAGTTGTCTAGTTCCCATGATACCAGCTATGCTTAGCGTACTTTGGGGCTAGATGGCGCTGTGTGAAATGTCCACCAATATTTATTATTATTATTACTATACTATTATGAATAATTGTATTTTTCGTAATAATTCGTAACGTAAAAAGGAATCAGCGAACCACCGTAATGAGCCCACGGATAAAAGCTTGGTTTTGCAAATATTTGTAAATTACAAAGTATTTTGGGTTAGTTTTCGATTTGAGCCCCAGTTTAAGTAACGAGTCTTTTATGTATTAGTATGAGGTAAGCTAAGTGACATATGACTTGGGAAAAGTGGAACGTCAAAATTTCTATAAATATTTCTCCTTGAATTGTCTTAAGATTAATGAGTTTTTTATAAATTAAACGTTATTTTTATGATTATCTGTAAAAAGTTTGGAAAAGACTAAGAATACCTACTTCATTCGGTATCTGGATGTTATTGTGATAAATTCACTCTCGCTGAAAAATATTTTAAATAAAACAGTTCTACAGCGCATTCTCACGTCTTAAATATTGTACCTCGTATTTTACTTATCAACGGATTACCAAACAAAAATGCCTATTGCAATTTCGAGGAAACGTTATTCACTTTAACACTATACAAGCTAGATAAAGATGACCGCGGATATTATCTGTACTTTCCGTTCCACAACCATTTGATAAACGAGCGGCCAACGATAACTATTGTGTTATTGGTTTAAAATGACGTCTGCGTCCACGCGTGTAGTCGTGTTCACTTTAATAGTCAATTTGCTATTCCCTGCTGGCGCTGCGCCGTTCTCCGCTCAAGACATACTAGACATATTCGGTAATCCATTAGACGATATAAAAAAGTCTCTATTACCAAACACAGAAGCGACTAAAAGCACGAGTGAAACCACCACGGAGAAAGTGAGAAAGGAAGATGAGGCCGATACGAAAATGATAGAAGTCCCGCACAACAAGCATTTGTGCGAAACAGGATCACTGATGGACGTAAACGGTGTTTGCCGACACCCATGGTGATCTAATCTCCACCGACCACAGCGAGGACAGTACGCTATAATCGCTACAGTAAAATGGACGTGACAAAAGTGTTGTTTGTGATGACAATGGTGTTGTGTGTGAGTTCGCGAGACGGTCAGGTGGTATTCAATTTCCACAAGAAGCTTGAGGATGCTACCCCGACCACTACGGAGAATTGGCAAGCGGGGCAAGTGATTAGAGTGCCCGAGCTCGAGTGCCCGTTTGGACAGAGACGGGATTCCTTGGGGAATTGTAGGCAGAGATTTTGAGGTACATACATCAATGCTTGTGTTGATAAGAGATAGTTGGACCTACTTAGACCTTACAAAGACGAATAATTAAGATATTGCGCTTACTATATCATACTGTCCTAGTTATATGTACTATCAGAAAGTTTTAACGTTTGTTATTCCTTCTTATCAACACTATATGACTGGCCTCACAGCTCGGTTGGTAGTAACCCTGCCTTCTGCGCTGTAGGTCGTGGGTTCGATTCCCACCCAGGACAATATTTGTGTGACGAATATAGATGTTTGTTCTGTGTCTGTGTGTCAATATGTATTATATATGCATGTATTTACAAAAAAACTATATAAGTATTATATCAGTTGTCTGGTTTCCATGATACAAGCTACGCTTCGCTTACTTTGGGGCTAGATGGCGCTTGTGAAATCTCCACCAATATTTATTTATATTGAAAAGGTCATAAGGTAAAAAAATATCCTGGTACCAGCGGACAAGTCCACGGGCAGAACCTACGTTTGAATAAACGGATAGGTCATAATGTCAGAATTATAACAATGA
The DNA here is from genome assembly GCA_947359385.1 of Chesias legatella. Classification (NCBI taxonomy): domain Eukaryota; kingdom Metazoa; phylum Arthropoda; class Insecta; order Lepidoptera; family Geometridae; genus Chesias; species Chesias legatella. The sequence goes on along the minus strand of OX375768.1, from coordinate 2,666,253 downwards.
TAAGTTGAAAATAATATAATAATTCTAAATGGTAAACAACACTGGTTTTGATATAAATTTCCTCCCCTAATAGGTACGACAAACCTAAGACACATCGTATGCGCCCGAAACTCTGCGACGTGTAGGTGGAATGTCTTGTGTGTCTGCAATCACCGACAACCACACCTTTCAAACCGGAACACAGTAATGCGGATGCGTTACTGCTTGGTGGCAGAAATGGGCATGGTGGCAGTACTTCCCCAGACGAACTTGGCGTGAATTCTACTGCTACTTGTTAAATATGGTGCAGAACAATCGATACAAAAATATCACCATTTCATCAGCCTCTTTGAGGCGCACTTACAATCCTTTCACCACACTGGTTCGACAGAACCGGTGACTCGAAGAAGAAGACCATTTCATATCTGACATGCATCTGATAGTGTTTTTTTATTTCAGATGGTGTCTGCTGTTGGGAAAATCAAGGAAAATAAATATTTGGAATAGTCCTTCACAATAAAGATCAACATACCGGCCAATGTGTTATTTATATTTGAAATTGTAAAAAAAAAAAACTGTCGAATTATTCTTGTAACAGTAAATACGCAATAAAGTAATTGTATTGATCACAATTTTTGACAAAAGCGATCTCGAGGTATATTATATAAATTGTTACAAATCCGATCAATAAACGGTGAGTCAAAAATATTAGAGTTTTTTAATGCTATTGAAAAAATTATTAACTTTTGTATTGATTTTATACTTAAATAATGTGAATAAATAATTTTACGATCATTTTAATATATAATACGAGTGTATATGTGTATAATGCGAAAGTTTGAATGGATATAAGTTTGTTACTCGAACACGCCACGAAAATTGGCAACTGGTCAAATTATAATGCGTTACTGCTTAGTGCCAGAAAAAGGTATAGCAGTCTTTTAAATGTACGTCATTTAAGCTGAAATCTTAATGAAATGAAAAACGAAATGTATCCAAAAATACAGATATAAAATAACCAAAAAATCTTCTACATACATACAAACCCACAATACCAAGCCATCCACGTCGATCTAGATAACTTCTCTCGCTTTAGTTACAGCCCAGATCGGGAGAAGATTTTTAAGGAGGACATTTTTACACTCTAGGTAACTCTGTGTCAAACAGTAAATAAAGAACATCATAGCTTCACATGCACTAAACGTAATATTACATTACAGTATACACGTAATATTCTAATTACGGAATATGAATAAGTCACGATATCATGTCGAATTGCAGAAAATGATTGGAAACAGAGGAAATGATTTATCGCGATTATTAAAAAACTTAAGTCATTACGGGTGACTAATTTCATATGCAGAATCAAGATGATTAGTAAAAAAAAACTATCAGTATGTTTATCACACAATATCCAGACGAATATTTAAATTTATAAATTTCTTGAAGCTATAATCGTATAACCTATACGATTATAGCTTCAAGACTATGAAGTATAGACAATTTTATAATTTTATCTCAGTTCAACACATATTTTAATAACTCCTTAGTACAATCCTGTTCCTCCGTATAAAATAGGGCTATTATTGTAAGTAATTAGCAGGGTAAGCCTTCGCCACACACGACAAAAAACACATCATATAATGAAACTTTTTGGAAGAGATTTATCATCAGTTAAATCAGTGTTTTTATATTCTTACCTTAAACTTCACATCTAATTCATGAAACTATGTTTACTGTGGAGTTGATCAGTGTGATAAAGTTCTACTTATATTTGTAGAAAAGTTTGGAAGTTCGATAAAATTAAATAGGAATGAGGTATTCTCTCAAGTAACATTTTTTTTTGTGTTATAAAGTTACGGAACGAGCCGACGGCCCACCTGGTGGTAAGTGGTAACCTCAGCCCATAACAACCGATGCGACTTGAGTCCTCCTCTACTAGGTACGTCAATACCCAAGTTGCATCGTATGCGCCCGTAACTATGAGACGTGTAGGTGGAATGTCTCATGTGCTTGTAATTTCACCGGCAACCACACCATTCATACCGGAACACAGTAACGCGTACGCGTTACTGCTTGGCGGCAGAAATGGGCATGGTGGCAATACTTCCCTGGACGAACTTGGCGAGTTCTACTGCTCTTAAAATTCCCATAGTAACCTATTTTGTCCAGGAATTAACCATTTCAATCCGATAAAAGTACCCGCTTTCCGCTTATTTATTCTTCAGTTTTTCAGGAGTCATGGAATATTCAAAACTATTAGTATCTATAGTTACTAATCTATAGTTACTAAAAACTAGTTTAATGCTATTTTTATATTTAATTAGGACTACTATATAAATATTGTTTGAGTACATTCAAATAACATTTCATCAAAGTATCCTGTACCCAAGCCAGAAATATGAAGACATTGTATTTTATTTTGTTCTGTGCTATGCTGGCTTGCTGCGGTGTGGCGGTCAATGGAGTAAGCAAAGAACTAAAAAAAAAACACTTTTTAAATGACCAAAGAACTTTTTTATGTGTTACAGTTACGGGACGAGCAGATGGCCCACCTGGTGCTAAGTAGTAACCTCTGCCCATAACAAGCAATGTGACTTAGGTCCTCCCCTACTTAGGTACGAAAAGGCCATGTGACTATTGTAAGAATGGAGTCTGTTTGGGACGCACTTTAATCCTTCCATCACAACAACGAGAGAGCGAGCCACGCGACTAGTAACCGCCTGCGTGTACGATTTATTGCTTTCTTTAAATACCTCATATTTATAAGTATTCATGTATTACTCTTTTGTTTTAAAATGAAGACAATTTTCGATACTGCATGATAGCTGCTAACTCGTGCTGAGGAAGTAAAACGGTGAAAGAAGGAAGGACATGTCCTAGAATTAAAAATTCGAAGACATGTGTCATGTGCACGAAAGGAGCCTCTTTGAGGCGCACTTAAAATCCTTTCACCACGTTGCTTCGACAGAACCAGTGACTCGAATACAATAATAATACTCGTACTAACATCACGTATAAAACAGATTTTTTTCAAATCTATTGTTCAATTTATCGTTCATTAGCTGATGTAATGCACGTTACTATAAATAAATAGCATGCAAATCGTAAAGATAATTGCTTCCCCTTGTAAGAATTAAGTAACTATACTAAATAATTAAATATATGTTTGTACAACATTCTCAGATGCCGCAAGATGACATTGATCAACTGAAATCCAGAGATAACTTCAACGGTGGCTGCTATGACGGGTACAAGCGTACAGCTGACGGAAGATGTATGCCAGTATACGAATGGAGGACTACTAAACATTAGAAGTTGATCACTTTTAAAATTGAATTGTTGTATCTTTAAATATATAATGAAACAACAAAATAAATAAACGATGGTGCGTGCAGATTCTAACATACTCGTAGTAGCTAATTTTGTTATTCAATCAATTCAAGAAGAAGCGGTTCTGTGTTCTATATTTTGTATTTGAACGAAGCAGAAATGCACAACATACACAATACATCCAGGAAGGAAAATGGGGAATAAATTTATTAAATAAACCAATATTGATGGACATTTCACACAACGTCATCTAGCCCCAAAGAGAGCTAAGCAAAGCTTGTCATAGGAGACAACTGATACTCATATACTTTTTTTCATATTATCACTCAGTCACAGAACAAACATCTTTGTTCGTCACAGAAATGTTTGTCCTAGGTGGGAATCGAAACCGCAAACCCACAAAAATATAATACTGCTCGACCACATCGTAAATCAGTAGCATTTTCTACAACTTTCAATACCCAAATTAGGTATATTGTGCTACAAAAACATCTCAGGTTAAATGAGTAATATGCCGATTTGTATTAAAATCAAATATCTCGCACGAAAACCTGTATCCTCAAATATATAAACAAAACATGTTATATTATATGTAAATATGCGCTAATTGACGTCACAAATCGTGATTGCTTGCGACTTGGCTAAAATATTTATATAATAAATATGAAAAATGTATTTCAAGATGTAACATATCAAATTAATCGGATAATATGTTACAATTTTTTTTTATTCCCATTCAGATTTTCCAAATGTTTAGATTTTTGTCCTTTAACGAATACCTAAATTCAGTGTTAATTTTTGTTATGAAGGACCTTACTTTTAGAAAAGAAGAATTTGCCTACATTTTTAAATATCTAGCCCCAATGTAAGTTAAGCATAGCATGAGAACCAAAGCATGGGAACCAAACAACTAATATAATTTTTTTTTTTTTTAAATACATACTTGTAATACATAATGACACCCAGACACAGAACATATATTCGTTATACAAATATTTATCCTAGGTGGGATATGAACTCACGACCTGCAGCGCAGAAAGCAGGGTTACTACAAACTGAGCTGTGAGGCCAGTCAATAATATATAAATTTATAAGCTTATTAACTATATATTGTATAAATATTTATATAAATTCATAACGACTGACACAAGGACTTTGAGAGTAATTTCTTACCCACTTTTACTATGCATAAGTTGTAAACAACTATTGGATACTTCGATAATAATTCCGTGAACTATTTGTAGAACTATATTTATTGTCAATTAAACAGAAACCCAAGTCAATACTTATTTGGGCAGCTGCCTTGTGGCCTTTTTTTAAATGGTGTACAATAAAGATATAATCTATCTATCTATCTATCATCCACTTCACGTCTGCCATCCATCTAAGCCCGTAGAATAGGATAAGTGGCAATTTGTGATTGGTCAGAAAGATAATAACGTTTGTTCGAGTTTAAGCTCAGCTTAATCAGATATAATTGAGAATTGACCTTTTATTGATAACCTATGGTAATAACTAATATAGTATATCAACTCGTCTCGTCGCGTTCAGTCAAATCGGTGCTTATCACACAAACAGTAACAAAGCTTAAAAATGAAATCACTGTATTTAATTTTGGTTTGCTTGTTTGTAACATCTTACACTGCGTCTGTCAACGGAGAGCTTAAGCTATTTGGAGGTTTAACGAAAGCTGTTCAAAGAGTGAGAGGTGACGTTGGAAGTGCATTGAACTTTAAAAGAGAAGAAGGTAAAATTGTTTTTCCTAACAATGAAGAAGATTCCGATGGTGCTACGGATGAAGTTGCTACTGAAGCAAGTAAGAAGGTTGGGGAACGAAGTGACAAAGACGTGACAACTACCCAAGCTCCTGTGACTGCCGGAAAAATCCCTGCTACTGCTCAAGGGGTCCATGCGAAAAGCAACGCAACCTCGGAAAAAGACGGCAGAGAGAACTTTGTCGGTGGATGCTCAACTGGATACATGCGTACCACCGATGGAAGATGTATGCCCACTTTCTGATAAAATGGTGTAATTGGATAATTAGAAGTAATTAAATGACTCGTATAAGTATTGTTTTTTCATTTATTAATATAATTTCTTTGATTGTGATTTTAGTGTCGGATCGAGCTGACGGCCCACATGTTAAGTGATAGCCGCTGCCCATAGACAACAGCAATACGACTCAAGTCCTCTCCACCAAAGTACGAGATGACTCAAGTGACATTGCGTTGCATCCATCAATCATCCCGGGGATGTTACGTCTCTGCAATTTCATCGGCACCCACTCCCTTCCACCGAAACAGCTATACGAGTGCATCACTGCTTGGTGGCAGATTTCCGGGTGTGGTGGCAGTACTTCTCCAGGCAAACTTAGCACAAGTTTTACTGCTATTTTGGGTTGCTCCTTTTGCACCACCCGGGGGACACGTGTTGTTCACATGGTATCACCTACGGACGCGAGCAACATGGGCCTTAATCACCAGAAAAAGGATCAGTTTTCATCGGACGGCGCGCAGTGTGTAAGAAACCGATTATCTTAAAAATGTTTACAAGCGCCATGCTGCTTATGTGTACTGTGGTCTATGGATTCTTACTATAGTAGCCATGGTCACCGCAACGTGTAGGTTGGATATGCTTTATATGTAAAGAGCTGTTCGTGGTATTTGATGAAGTATTTTGTAGGATGACTTAAATGTCCGGTCGTAATTGTCACATGATGGATGCATAGATTCTGACAGTAGGCAGACACTACTTGAGTATTGATAGACTGATGGACGGTTCAAAGATAGCAAAGTGATCCTACGAAGGTTCTGTTTTTAGTTCTTGGATCCGGTTAAATGATAGGTTTATTTGCGGTTAGGTATTTAATTAAATTTATCTAAATACTATTTTGGATCAACACAAATCATTCAAAAGGAAATTGTGAATGATTGGAAGGCTTATTAAGAGAAAATAAAAAGTGCCAAATAGTTATTTAATATAAAACACAAGAACTAAACACACTTCAGTATATGATTAGTTTAAACTGTTTAAAGTATGACAATTTAACCTATTTGGATTACTATCATAATCAGTGACCAATTAATAAATAATTTTACGACAAGATTACTCTTTATACACAAAATATAATTAAGACAATAAGAATCTCATTATCTATTTAAAATAGGGCATTACTAACATTTTTAAGTAAAAATTACCCTACTTAAATGGAATATTTATCCTTATTATGATCTAATAATTTTAATTATAATACAAGAATACATGATAATAATAATAATAATATATGTATTTAATATAAATAATTGGTGGACATTTCACACAGCGCCATCTAGCCCCAAAGTACCTAAGCTAAGCATAGCTTGTATCATGGGAACCAGACAACTGATATAATTGTTGCGTTCTTTTTGTAAATACACCCATATAATACATATTAAAGACCCAGACACAGAACAAACATCTATTTTCGTCACACAAATATTTGTCCTGGGTGGGAATCGAACCCACGACCCCCAGAGCAGAAGGCAGGGTTACTTCCAACTGACCTATGAGACCAATCAAAGTTGATGGTGGAGTAACCCAAGTCTTATTTTATTCTTCTGGCGTTACAGCAATTGCTTGAAACATCATATCTGGAGCAACGGGTTGGCTTCCACTGTAGCGATCATTCGAATTGTTGTTTGAGAAACCATTACTATAATTGTGCGAACCTGTACTTGAATTAACAGGGTACCTTTGAGTTATTGGTTGGTTTGAAACACCATTTGCGTTCTCATAACCTGTTTGATGCGACGGTCTATTAGTTTCCCCGTATGGGGGTTGTTGATAATTCGTTTGGCCTTGATTGTAAATGGGTTCTCTATTAAAGTTGTTTTCTTGATATTCTGGATCCCTGTTGTTATTGTTAGATTGACCTTGGTTACCAGATGGCCTGTTACCGGGGGGCCCCCTGTTCGGAGGGGGCCCTCTGTTTGGAGGGGGGCCCCGATTATCTGGAGGCCCCCTGTTTGCAGGAGGCCCTTTGTGATTCGGTCCTTTGCCAGGTGGTGGTGCTCTCACTTTTCTGTTTAGAAGTTCAGGCTGATATGAATCCTCTCTATAGTCTAGTGCTTCCTTGAGCTCAATTGGATCTGGAAAACTATGTTCATGTTCCCAGGCTTCTTGAGGAGAACGTATTTCTGTAAAAAACAAGAAATGATGATGATCAAGTTTCTTCATTTTAATCTGATAAAATAACTTAACATAATCTACCTTCTTAACAAAGTAAAGGTAAGGCTTAAATAACACTAAAATAACGAAGCATGGACACCAGACACTAGCATAGAAGTGAAAGTTAGAAGATAGAAGTAGTATCACATCCTGTATAAATACATTATATAAATATTGGTGGACATTTCATTCAGCGCCATCTAGCCCCAAAGTAAGCTAAGCAAAACTTGTGTCATGGAAACCAGACAACTGATATAATGCTTATATACTTTATTTTTCTAAACACATACATATAATGCATATTAACACCTAGATACAGAACAAACATTTATGTTCGTCACACAAATGTTTGTACTGGGTGGGAATCGAACCCACGACCTACAGCGCAGAAGTCAGGGTTACTACCAACTGAGCTGTGAGGCCAGTCAAAATGTGGCTTTAGTACCTATTTATTTAACATAATAAATTTACAATATAAGCTATATAATATATTGCATAAAGTTTCCATTATAATGACAAAAATATAACGGGTTTGTTTTTAAGATTTTCTCGGTTTGCACGGTTTTTCGGGAGTAGTCTTGAAATTAAAGGAACAAGAGACGCCATAGACGACAGTACTACTCTAATTTAAAACATATTTTTTCCACGTTGTATCCACTAACTGGTTTATTTCTTATTTTTACAAAAATAAGTGTGAGAATACGTAACCAAAATTATACAAAACCTGTAAAAGCTGTTTTATTTTTTGAAACAGGTATATGACATGTTTTTTCTTGTTTTCTACTTGTATATAAAATGTGTTTTGGGTCTTCATCTGTGTTGTTTTACTGACCGTTTTAAGTTGTTTGAACACAATCCAATCGCAATCCTGCTTTCTGCGCTGTAGGTCGTGGGTTCGATTCCCATTCAGGACAAATACTTGTAAGACGTATATAAATGTTTGTTCTGTGTCTGGGTGTCAATATGTTTTACATGTATGTATTTACAAAAAGTATATAAGTATGTATATTAGTTGCCTGGTTCCCATGCTACAAGGTATGCTCAGCTTAGTTTGGGGCTAGATGGCGCTGTGTGAAATATCCACCAATATTTATTTATTTTTATTTATTTATTCACATTTCTAAGATTAGAAGCTTTTTACTGTTTTCAAGTTTTAGGGAGATCACTTGAAATAATGAGGAGATCATCATATGGAAAATCATTACTAAACTGTGGTATGGTGTGTGAAAATATTCGGTCAGGACTGTCGAATAAACAAAACTAAACATCAATTTAAAACAAAAACTGTCCTGATATAGTATTTTTTATTTGATACAGTTGCGGAACGAGCCGACGCCGACGGCCCACCTGGTGTTAAGTGGTAACCTCGGCCCATAACAACCGTTCTCTTTCTATCTCCGAAAACGGGCATTATTTCATCTTAAATACTGGCATGATTTTGAAACTTGAGGTACATTAGACGTATAGATGATAGTGTTTGAAGTGGCTTCAAACTTAGCGATGAGTGACCTTATGTTTTGAACATTATTGACGTTTCCAAGTCATTTCTATATGAATTCTAAGGAAATAACGTTTTTGTCTTTGAATTTGACGTTGAATCTCATATTGTCATTTGAAGAAAACAACATAATAGACTTTCTGATTTTAAAATTATTCTTTCAAAATTGGAATCTCCAAATGAGGCAATGTCCTCATTAAATATTCGTTATTGCTGTCAATGAAATTTTTTCAAAGTTTTTTTATTTTGATTTAGTTACGGAACGAGCCGACGGCCCACCTGGTGCCCATAAAAACAGATACGACTTGGGTCGTCCCCTACTAGGTACGACAAGACACAAGTCACATCGTATGCGCCCGTAACTCTGAGACGTGTAGGTAGAATGTCTTACGTACCTGTAATTTCACCGGAAACCAGTTGTATGGTCCAGAACCAATTGTCCATTTTATTTGCATACTGCGTTCAATTATTGCCTCTATCAGGACTTTAAGCCTTGTTTGAGTATTTAACTAATAGTGCCGCCTGAATTTAATGGTGCCACATAAAAATAGGTTCTCTAGTCTTTATTCCTCAAAACTTAGTTTTTTTGCTGTTTAACAGCATATAAACCGTAAAACGCCAAATTTAGTTAATTGTTTTCTTACCTCTAAAATGTTCATATCTGGGTGCACAGTAAACTGTCACAGAAATGGAGATCGCATAAACCACTATCCTAATATACATTTTCACAATAATTACTTTGTTTCAACGGAAAATTGTTCACATGTTAGTGGAAATAAACAGCACTAAACGTGTCTGACCATGGCTCTGAGTCGTCTTGCAATAAGCGTTCTGTAGATAACAACTTTAATTCGCTTTTCCAACCGGTTCAGAGGTGGTTGGCACAATATACTTGGATATGTTATGACCTTCTCCAACATACGTCATCGTACCTAAAACTTATTTACCTGCTTTAGCTGACCATTATAACAATTATTAATTAGAGTAGCAATTAGCACATTAATTGTACAAAACCTGCTAAAACATCTTAAAAACAATATTTCATTCTATTATGACCAGTTGAATATGTTCCGGTTCACAGCCATTATACTTGCATTACCATGTTTCGGTGTGAAAGGTGTGTAATATTACAGGCACATGCGGTATTTCATCTTCAATTCGTTCAATCTTGTTTGGTGGGCGCAACGTAAGTAGATCGAATTGGGACTTCCCATACTCTTAATGGAAGGACCTAAGTCGTAATGCTTGATAAAGGCAACCACGCTTAACATCAGGTGAGCCATCTACTCGTCCGCCTAGATGATGCTCAGGAAGGCATTATAATTAAATCGTTGGAACGGTAACAAAAGTTTCCCTAACCATACATAATGCATGACGTTAACTATAGAAATATTTAGTCGGCAGTGACACGGAAAAGATATAGTAAAATTTGACAAATACATACAAACGGATAACGTGCATACGAGTATCAAAAGTGCGATGAAAATAGATAAATAAGGATTTTGTAGAATGGAAACTCTAATGCACCATAGAATGACGGTCAATATAAACACGTTAATGTCAAAAATCAAACATCAAAATCTTTTGGTATTTCACGTTCAAGTTGTCATATTTATCAAAAATATGCTTCTGTCACTACAAAAGTAAGTAGTCAAGGTTTCAAATTTGTCAACTAAAAAGTCATTAATATTGTAATAGCACTTACTAACTAACAATTGTTTTAATTTAGTTTTAAACATAATCTCATTAAGATTTAAAAAGGACTTCGGTATTTTATTATAAATTTTAAGAGCCATACAGAATATTCTTTTTTGTAAAAGTGCAGTTTTGCAACTAGCCATACAGAGTCTGTTGTTATCTCGTCTGTTACGTACCGAAATGTCACCGTCAAGTAAATAAACTGTTGAATTCACAAAGCACAATCAAATATAACGCAAAGTGCACTTGGAAAATACGTTAGCAGTTTTCACATAGTCGTTTCATTACAAACAGATTTCCAAAGTGAAATGTAAAAGCCACTTACCTAATACAGAAAGCGGTGACAGTCTCATTCAGGCGACAAATTGAGACAACCTTCCGGTGAGGCGTCGCGCGTCGCGGCCGCAGTCCCGGTAAATACCCATTTGTTGCGGCGGGCGCACCTGTCTCCTACGACAGAGGGCACAATGGATAACTCAAGTGTCAGTTTTGTTCCTAATTATTTTTGGATTCCAGGCTTTCTCTCGCTTTTCTGAAGTCAAAAATAATATTTTTCTATAGTCTTCATAAAAATTTGTTTTTAAACTACAATTAGTAAGTAGGTAATATTAATAACTATAATGTCATTCCACCTATTCATAGGCTTTTTTTGGAGTGTAGACTATGTTATTACAGGTCTACAGAAGGATAGGTATACAGAAGGACTACTAAGGAAGGAGTAGCAGACAGTAGGGATATAGGAGACCACAGTACGCCAGTTCCATAGTCAAATACTTTTAAGCAAACTTCTAAGGGATTTAGTAACAATCCGGGATCCAAGGACTTCCAGTGAGCTAATAAGTATTATTTAGAACAATCCGTCCTCTAACGGTCATGAAGAATAACTGTTAAGAGAACGTATTGTTTTGAAATTTTAACTGAGTGTTCTTGAAATCTCTGAATCCAAATTAAGTCCCAATTAATCATAGTTGCGATCAAAACTGATCGAACAATTTCGGTGGCTAAATTTAATGCCTTTGCAATCGGTGCTGCTTTGAGTCTGCGTTAAATTTGTAGCAATCGAGAACCAGGCGGAAAACTATTGACAGACTAAATGAAGGAGAAGTTTCCGACAACACAGTCGAGACGTCTTCTTGTACACTTGCAGCACTTACTACTTAGAGGCTTTCAACACGTGCTCCTAAATCACATAGGTATGAACCGAAACCAAACGATAGAAACCTAAGTGTGAAAGAAAATACAAATAAATCTTTCACACACTAAATATTGTCGAGTCTCAATGATATAGATAGTATATAGTAGTGGTACCCCATGTTTCAATGTGGGGGTCATTATGGTAATAGTATAACCTATTATGAGGAACTTATAAGTGCACCTTAGGTGACAAGTGGCTAATTAAGTTGTAGTACCCCTTTGGGGAAAAGTGTATACCTAAATCTATGTAAGTACGTTTTTTACTTCTTCAAAAAACGTTTGCTTGGAACTAAATAAAAGCTTATTGATTAGCCCGTTAGCACATTTTGATTTAGACACAGTTATAGGTGAAAGAGCTGTTCACAGCACAATCAGGCTCAGCTAATATCATGGTAGAATGCAAGGCCGATGTGTCAGGTAAATTGTGTGTATGTGCGGTCATCTGTTCGGAGAATCGAATCCGCGAATCGAGTCCATGAATTCGAATGATCGAATATAATAATAAATAATAATTATAATAATATTGGTGAACATTTCACACAGTGCCATCTAGCCCTTAAGTACGCTAAGCATAGCTTGTATTATGGGAACCAGACAACTGGTATAATTATATACTTTTTTGTAAATACATACATATTAACACCCAGACACAGAACAAACATCTAAATAATGTATCTGAAGCGTGACCCAACACTACTAAATGAAATGTCTGAACAAGTACTAACCTCTTCAGTACGACGATTATTCTGTATGTGAGTGCGGTGTCGAATATTAACACTCTGTTGTCGAAAATAGTTGTCGAAACCGGGATATTACGAGTGGATGGATTAGTTTCGTAGTCTATACTGACAAAGACAGACCCCGTTAGTCAGAAACAAGTTTAGGCCCACGATTTTTTGGATCATTAAACAAAATCCTCACAACATATAATTAAGACAACGAATCTCCCCACAACACAACATTTTCCAAAAAATAATGAATATCATGATACTTATTCAAATGTACGCAAGGTTATTTATAAACTATTTACTTATATGCTGGAGTTACATGGTGCCTCATTTAATACCCAGCAGTACGTTGCTATGGATCAATTTAGGTAAAAAAAGAGACATATTTTTGACATTATAGGTTTATCTTGTTACTAATAGGACGGAAGCATTCATTTTATTTTATACTATTAGTTTTACGTTATGTATTAAAAGACTGCCGGATCTTGTCCTTGTAGTCAGCTGTAAATTTTTTTGGCTGAAAATCAGCGCTGAGTTATTCTCAGCATATGCTGAGCCATCCCTTTTTTCAGCACAGGGCGCATAGGGACTCATTTTTTTAATGTTTTTTTGTTGTTTTTCTTTTTCTTGTAATGTTTGTTCCTATGTTTGTGCTGAAATAAATGTTTTTATCTATCTATCTATCTATTTGAACCCATTAAATCGTACCTATGTTTTGTTACTTTGTTTTTAAGCATGCTATTTACAAACTACAGACAAACGGACAAATGTTGTAGTTTGTAAATGAAGAGAAAAAGTGGTTCTCATTAATCTTCGCCGGTATAACTAGGAGTGTACGTTACTGGGGTCGTGTTAAGCCCTAGAATTATTTGGCGCCTTTGGGAATTTCACCGCAAACTAAATGTATACACACTCCTACACAACTACATCCAACTCCGCAATGTTTTAATATTTTAAAAAACATTACGTGCACCAATGGGTGTAATATTACGTGCAGTTTTATATGCTTGAAAATATGCAAGTTTGTAAAACATGGTAATTTAGGCTGTTACAAAATATAGCTGTGAAAATGAGTCAAATAAGTTGCATTAAACTCAGCTCCTTGATTACTTTATTTGCACTTATATAGAAAAAAAGTTTAATAAAACTTTTTAACATTTGTGGAAGAATAGACTTCATTTGATGGGCCTGAAAAATAAATGTTTTAGTCTAGAGTTTGGAGCCCGTGATGCTTGGATATGAACCAATGAGGGAAACTATTAAACTGCGCCTCAAAGAGAATCCTTTCATCAACTCGTCATATATCTTTGGACCTACGACATACCGATGTCATCCGGATGTTTTCCTTACCCGTTTTGAGAAAACGTTATTCTGCCATATATCTATCAAACAAAAACTTATACGTCTGGGTTTGAACCTGTTAACTCCGAATTGGAACTTGTCTGCACCACTGTGACACTAAGTTCTTAGCCGTCAGAAGTGTAAGGAAAGCGTGGTGGTCTAGTGGTAGTGACCCCGAGTTTCAATCCGGAGGTCGCCTGTTCAAATCCCGACGTGCACCTATGAGTTTTTCGATTGAAAGATTTATATGCGTAATACCACGTTCTCAAAACGGTGAAGGAAAACATCGTGAGGAAACCGACATGTCCTAGAACAAAAAATTCGAGACACGTGTCAAGTGCACGAAAGGAGCCTTTTTGAGGCGCACTTAATCCTTTCACCACCTTTTTTGTTCTCTCGAACCAGTGACTGGAATAGAATAGATGTGTAATATTAAATGAACATTAAAACCACACTAGAAGGGAAAATAATTAAAATAACTGTCATTTTGCTCAACGTTTTCATAAAAATTGTTTATTAAAACTGCATGGACACGTTGGATCGCCGCGGGGTGAACAAATGACTCAATTAAGCGAGTCGATGTGTTTTGACTGCCACTCGGTAGTCAGTCACGTGACTTACTGGACTTAATGGAATATCTGATTTCCGAGATTCGGTTGCTCTACGCACATTCAATTGCAATTCAAAATATTCCGATAGGTAGAGCTTTCAACGAACCACTTTTACCTTATAGGGTACAATGTAACGATCGTCACCTATCTTTCAATAGACAAAACTATAAAACTTAATTGCCATTGACTGGCCTCACAGCTCAGTGGTAGCAACCCTGCCTTCTGCGCTGTAGGTCGTGGGTTCGATTCCTACCCAGGACATACATTTATGTGACGAACGTAGATGTTTGTTCTGTGTCTGGGTGTTAATATGTATTATATGTATGTATTTACTAAAACAAGTACATAAGTATAATATCAGTTGTCTGGTTCCCATGATACAAGCTGTGCTTAGCTCACTTTGGGACTAGATGGCGCTGTGTGAAATGTCCACCAATATTATTTATATTCTATTTTTATTCTTATTGAATACTAGGTACTCACAAAAATGCTTTGAAACACATATTGCTCTTTTAGTGGGAGTAGAACTTATGGAAAGTTTATCTTTACTACTGCATTAACCATTTCTGCCTCCAAGCATTAATGCTTTTACGTTACTGGGTTCCGGTTTGAAAGGTGTGGTTACCAGGTAAATTACAGGCATATGTGACATTCCACCTTTACGTTCTAAAGTTACGGGCGCATACAATGAGACTTTGGTCTTGTTGTACGTAAGCAGGGGAGGACAAAAGTAAAAATGTTTATTATGGGTAAAGTTTTCCATCTAACATCAGGTGGGCCATCTGCTCGTTCCGTAACTTTTTTTACACTGAAAGCCGGGAAATCCATATCAATCACTGCCATACATTTAAACAACTTTCTTAATCTTATTCAATCTCTATGTACGGAAAACTCACAAAAGTTGAAGCGCTGTAAATTGTTTCAAATATTTCCTTTTACGTTAAGTTCTGTTAAAAGCATGTCTCACGCTAAAGGCTAGATGAGACAGGCTGTCTGCCGGACGAAGCTGCATTCACTACGTTTTCAGAGATATTACATTATTGTTTATGCTTTCCAAAACACCTAGTGATCACTATTTTAAAGAAAATCTGCCTGATCTTTGTGGTGGGATGTTTTTCAATGTTTTTTTGATATTTCTCGTATTGTACCGTATAAAATTTTATAAGTGAAGGTGATTTTAATAACAAAAGTCCCCGATATGGTTAAAGTAATTTTTCTACGATTGCATAATCTGCTCAGGTATGAAAATAACTGCTATTTGAAGGTAATTTGTGACTAGAATTAAATTAGTTCTTATGAACAACTCATTAGTAAAGTAACTGTGAATTTACAATTTATCAGACCTCAGATTAAGAAATACTGCAATAAATGAAGCAAGAATATTGATGTGAACTATTGTTATTATTCAGCAGTACCCTGGATATCCTTGGCACATAATCTTTGAAAGGAAAGCTTTAGGTTCTACCCTAAATACCTGCCTAAAAACTTGAATTTATTCAATTACAGCAGTTCTTAATCTGAGGTCTGATTAATTAAATGCGCTCATACTTATAAAACCTCATTTAAGTCAGGTATTAATGAGATTATGATATATGATATGATGATATATGATTAGCAGTCATATAAAACTATAATCAGGAATCAAAAACTCATTTAGTACATTTTACAGGAATCCAAAACGTAAAGTTTAAAATTCACTGAGACGGCTGCAGTAAGTTTAAAATGTACAGTGGAATAAATATTGTTATATGAGAACTACAAAGTTTTGTTAATCAAAACTCGATAAGCGCTCAATCGACCGACTGGCTGGAAAGTTTGTTTCGATACAGTGTGGCTCTAATTGGCGGAATTCATTTAATATTTTACAACTTAAAAACTTCAGTTGGCTCAACTATTGTACGCAATTTTGAAACCATGATTATAGAGGTATATAAAAACTTTTCGCAGATGACATTCAAGCTGTGAATAAATATGGCGTATAATTGTTTTTAACTGACTTCAAAAAAAGAACGAGGTTTTTTATGTTTGTTACCCCCACAACTTTTCGACTGGCCTCACAGCTCAGTTGGTAGTAACTCTGCCGTCAATGCTGCAGTTCGTGGGTTCGATTCCCACCGCGGGCAAATATTTGTATGGGGAATATAGATGTTTGTTCTGTGTCTGGGTATATAGGTATTACAAAAAAAAAGTGTTATATCAATTATCTGGTTCCTATGATACAAGTCTTGTCCCAGGTTTGAAAACGATTCAGAAATGCGAATGCATCATCGAATTACGCCTTTTTCAAAGCCAAAAATGGTACTTTTTTCACATTGTGCGTTATAATATCGTGGGAATAAAGACGAGATGACTTGTAGTCTCATCACCGTGTTTTCTTATCCATAACCCTGCTGTTAAAGGTATTTTCCAGTAAATCATACATTATTTTGAATTCACAACTACATAAACAAACTAGATTCTTACTCACTGATCGTAAAGGTAGATAATAACTTAATTGCAAGCTTTGAGCTTCAAACAGCCGGGTTATGTTAAATTACTAGAGACATCAAAGACAGCAAATATCTTAATCCGGATTATGGTGTAATGACATGAGCATACAATATTATCTCAAAGGTGTAAATCTTTCAGTTAAGTCTTCCCGGCGTTTTATGTTAAATAATTTAATCTCACAACGGCGTCTCAGGCAACATGTTTTCACGTAATTTAATCAATAACGTTTTGCCTCGAAAACATGAGGGCCAAATATTTCGCTATAACACTTTTGAATAAGCTCGTTTTATCTCAAAGTCATGCAGATATCTATTGAATATCACATACAGTAACAATACTGTATCTGAGATTCAATGGATATCTGCAACTGATAATTGGATACGACGTATCCAATGTTTTCGATATTATTTCGAACGGAGTAAATACCGAAAAAACGGGGTGCATCAGCATATTATGTTGTTATCAAAATAACATTTCCATCGTAAATGTTAGCCAAAAAAGTGAAACAGCTTTCGTCTTTATTATAAAAAAAAACGTAGACGCGGTGGAAAGTGTGTTCTTAGACTTATAATCCTCCTAGATTATTTATTATTATATTATTATTATTATTAGCTACGTACCAAAATAGAACAAAAATAGGGTGCTGAAATATATTGCGCTATTAAATAGCTCTCATAGAATTTTCAGTGGCAATAAAAAACATCTATCCCTTAAAGGGCCAAATGGTTTTCCGAAAACAATATCGGCCGATGTCTCAGTCCATCCGACAGTCAATGGCAATTTTCGTAAAAGTGTCACGTAATATGTAAATCGTTTAGGTCGCGATATGGACTGACTGTCAAATACATACGTTACGGATACTTTCGACGATTTTTTCTCTATGATTACTTCACTTTAGACGCGACGAGGGTGGAAGTTCATAAGGTTTGATTTCTTGTTGTTTAGAACAAGGGTTGAGTTCGGATACATGTTATAAATCATTTGCCACCTATGGGGTTATTTCAAACAAAGTTTTCGTGCTACTGATTGCTTCTTATTATTTGTTGTGTATAAGACTTTTGAAACAGTTACATGGAAATGTAGCGAAAAGAAGATAAATAAAGTACTGAACATATATACAAATAGGAGTTTACTGAGAGCTTTCTGCGTATAGGTTGTGGATAAGATTCCCACTTCATTTCACATTCATTGTTGTTCTGTGTCTAGATATTAATTTGAATAATATGTGATAATTAAAAAAGAAAGTCTTCTATTAGTTATATGTTCCCAATAGGTACCACAAGCTAGGCTTACTTTGGAGCTAGATGACGCTGTGTCAGATGTCAAAAGATAAATGGTAAAAAAAAATTGGTTTATTAAATATTTGGCATTGTAAATCGGCTTTTGTGTAAATTTATACTGAAATTTTTTTGTACCGAAAAGACAAACATTTTATAACATTGTGCCTGTTTTCATTTGTCTTTTCACCGGCTCTTATCCTCTTAACTCATACATAGTAATACCAGCCATAATTAAGTATGGTGATACTGCATGCACCAGACACTAGATTAGTCTTTGCACTACTCAAAAATGAGTTTATTGTTATTTATTTACAAAGGTGATCTATTCAACACTTTACAGTCAGAAGACAGTGGTAAATTGGCCTGTTGCCGACCTAATAGTACTTTTAATGAAGGCGATAAACTAAGATTCGCCGAGTTCAAAAGCCTGCGAGGTGCAGCGTTAAAGCAATCCCATTTGGCTAGAGGGCAGCTCGGGCTAACTTGATACGATCGGAATAAGGTCTCGGTCGCGACTTTTCTCGGCTTATCAAAATACATTCAGTCTTGGTCTGCTCGTTGAGGCCGATAATCTGTTCTGGTCAATCTTGGCTACTCGATAGTTTTTTTTTTATATAGGTGGACATTTCACACTTCGCCATTTAACCCCAAAGTAAGCTAAGGATGGCTTGTATCATGGGAACCGGACAACTGATGTAATACTTATTTATAGCAATTTTTTTCACGATAAAAAAAGAGGTTATTTGTTAATACTTACATATAATACATATCAACACCCAGACACAGAACAAACATCTACATATGTTCAGCACACAAATGTTTGTCTTGGGTGGGACTCGAAGCCACGAACCACAGTTGGCAGTAAAGCTGCCTACTGCGTAGGCAGCTTTATTGCCAACTGTGCCTATGAGGCCAGTTAGTTGGTGAAAGACAAAATACATTGTCGTGTCTTTCCTAGTCATGTGTGTCAAAATCTTTTAAAAGTTCAGACTTACCAACATCTCTTGCAAGAATGGTACCAAATAGAATTCTTGTCGCATTTCGGAATTTATGAAAAATTATGAATCACTAGCTGCGCCCCTTGGTGATACCCGCGGTGAATAAGTAATTCCACGGAAACACTGCAATTTTTCGAAATCAAAGTAGCCCATATGTTAATCCAGGATATAAGCTATCTTGGCACCAAATTTCATCCAAATCCATTCAGCCGTTTGAGCGTGAAAGAGTAACAAACATCCATACAAACTTTCACGTTTATACTATTAGTAGGATGACAGCTGTTCTTCCTGGCTCGAAGAGTGAGTATTGCCATTCAGAGAGACAACGCAATTAAAATAATAGGCTCAACAGATTGATCTGGCTATTCATTTTAGCTGATTTGTTGGTATTAATATTTCGATGAAATTGAATTCGTGAGATTGTTTCCAAAATTATTGATTTTATTATTTACATACAACAAAGAGATGCATTGTAAAAGGTATGGTAATTTTGTAATTTTTTTAAAATAATGTTCTATTAAACTACTTTAATGACGGTAAAATATAATCAGCATCAAACCAATATTTTATCTTAGTAGCAGTATAAATTAAGCTAAATTCATACGTAGAAGTACAGCCACAATACCTATTTCTGCCGCCAAGCAGTGATGCATTCTCGATACTGTGTTCTGGTTTGAAATGTGTGGTTGCCGGTGAAATTACAGGCATATAGATTCCACCTTCACGTCTCATGGTGCGACTTGAGTATTATCGTACCTATGTAGGCGAGGACCCAGGTCGTATTGCTTGATATGGGCAGATTTTACCACTTAACACCAGGTGGACTATCTGCTCGTTCTGTTACTTGATCAAATAAAAAATTGAAGGCATTTGAGGTATCGCAGAACCAGCTGCGGAGTTTAGTAAAACCGAGCAGTCGAGACCGAACGGACCTTACTTAATTCTGGATGAACTTTGAATTGGAAAGTAAATTCATTGCATGCTGGTTTACTCTCATTATTATTGCAAACCATGTTGTGTATCGATGCATTTCTTGCGGGTTGAGAGAATTTTTAAAAAGGTTCTTTGGTTCACTAAGCGCTCCGGGGCCGATCGTTCGTTCTTGAAGACATAAGATATCAAAGCTACACGCTCGATATTTATCTCGATCCATATCGTAAACTTAATTTAAAATTGCAATTCTCTTATCGTCAATTTGTGAAAGCAAACTTATCCAAAATAGGGTTAAAAAACTAAAACAAAACACAGGTAATTTTAAAGATTAAGTTGTTCTCAAATGTCCCAGCGTTTGCTTTGAGTTTGAAGGAGTTTGATGAATTCCCGCTGGCACTGTAGCGCTTAAGTTGATTGAATATCTGGAAAGCAGTGTTAATAAGCTACCGTAGCTAACAGATGTTACTGACTGGTTAGCTAATCTTGAAGAGTTGTAATAGAAACAAGCACCAAAAACAATGATAGAAAAACATACATGATTGTTTAGTATAGCAAAGTAGTTTTTCAAAGGTAAGACATTTTTTTTTTTTTCTTATTTTAAGTCAATTAATACAACAATAACACATACGAGTAATTTGTTTCCCATGGATGTAATTATAAGTATTATAATATCTATTGTACTATATATATTGTAAACGTATTTAACATTTAACTGAGCTTTATTATTATCAGACTAGGTGCTCTCGAGGATACTGTCTTCCATAACTCAGTAAAATAAACCAATGTAATATGCAATAAAGTGTTCGATTTATCTATCTATCAATCTTATAATTCAAAAGTAATCTCTTATCTCTCTTTACGACATAATTTGTATACATTTTTATTATCTAGAGTAGAACACATAATCTTCAGATGTAAAATGATGGCACGTAACCTCAAACAATCGGTTGGCTGCCGATAACTCGGCAAAGTTCTTTCTCCCGATGTATTTTTCTTAAAGATTATCTGGGGAATAAATAGATTCCCGATTTTTCCCAAGATTTTCTTTAAATTACTATTGAGAATGACAGGTAGCTTGTCGGTTCATAAGGTAGCGCCATTTGGAGTGTATACAGAGCAGTTATGAACCACATTTTAGAAGAAAGAAAGAAGAAATCGTTTTTATAAATTAGACATGCCTCTATTAGCTGTAACTCTGCGTTATGCGCTGTTCGATTCCCACCCAGTACAAACATTTGTATGACGAACATAGTTGTTTGTTCTGTCTGAAAATTTATAAAAATTATTCTAACAGCAGTTGTTTCCCATGGCATAAGCTATGCTTAGTTCTGGGCTGGGCTGGATGACGCTGCGTGAAACGTCCACTAATATTTTTTTGTTCTTTACTTAGGAGCTGAGGTTTGCTTCGTTACACCGTTCAGGTCCAGTTAATCGTTCTAATATAGTGCAATACATTAAAAATAAACCATAATCCTCACTCAAACACATAATTCACACCTCGTCAACGCTCCTTCATTTATTAATTATCTAAAATAAAGTGCCTATTTCTAAATCCTATTTATACAGCTTATTCTGAAGCAAGGGCTGCGTGCTGCTAAATATACGGTATCTTGCACGCTCGTAGCGTCGTGGTAGCAGTATTTTCTCATAGACTCCAACAAGATTGAACAGGAGAAATAAGTGGCCGCACTGCAAAAAAGAATTGCTTAAAAATAATGTGAAAAATAAAATAAAAATAAGAACTGTTTATTTTCCATTAATACTGTTTTTTTAATAGGAATCCCTGTAGAATAAAGATGTAGTTATAAGGAATTAGGAACTGGAATTAGGAATTAGGATGTTACAGTGCCTACAAACATACTCACTGAGTGTTGGGATGAACTGACGCCCTATTTTTCCAAACAATAAGGTATGATTTTATCGAACGACTGAGCGAAGTTCTCTTAATCGAATTGGACAAATCGGCGTGGGGATGAAGAAAACTCCTTTATAATTTATCCAGTCTTTCTGATCCTTGATTGGGTGATAGGTGCTGCTGGCTCAATTTGGTGGTTTTTGAGCCAAATCAGTAGGGTGGTTGTTTTTCAAAATAGGGTGGAATTACTTAGACAAGAAAATAAATAAATTCAACATTTAATGTTTTTTTAGAGATAATGAAGATATTTTTCTCAATTTTCGGCTACTTATAAATTATACAATGGAAAGCCAGCACGATGCTTATTCGCAGTGCCGCTCTAAGCTCGTAAGGCTATCATAATTCACGGTTAACCGTGGTCCGAGGTAATCTCGGCTTGGGCGAGAACAATAATCTTTTGCAGTACGTACCATCGGCCGCCTTTACCTAATTTTTATATATTAGGCCAGAATATATATGTTAAGGTGTTTGTACAAAAAAATGGGCTTTCACTAAGTATGAAAATTGGTTATTTAACGTGGTTGTGCTCAGGAAAGAGTGAATACCTTGTGTGTTTTCCTTCCATATCTGTCACATAGGAAATTTAGGAGCAGGAGCAAAACATTCTACCTATCACTACTTATGGCAGGGGTATTAGTATGTAATCGTTATTTACAGTTACAGATACATTTTTTATGTGATGACGTAACGGAACGAGCTGATGGCCCACCTGTTGTAAAGTGGTAACCTCTGTCCATGGCTAGTAGCAATACACACCTTTCGACCCGAAACAAGGTAACGTTAATGCATTACTTCTTGGCGGTATACATGGGTATGGTGGTAGTATTTCCCCGGACGAACTTGGCTTGGGTTCTACTGCTAATGAATGAAGCAGTAACATGATAAATAAAAAGGATTATTTATTTATAAAATATCTCAAAAGCTTACTAACATTCTGATTTTTCTGAAAATTTCAAGGGTGATTGTATTAACTACAATACAAAGAAACACACATACATACACAGATTACATAAATCAGTTCCATCATATGGCAGGATAAGGTTTAGAGCGAGATGACACAGGTGTGAGCGTAGGTCGTTTCATGTACGCGTCTGCTGCGCAGGAAAGGACTGATCTATCTGGTACAACTAAAATTAAACTAAGAAAAGTACTGTGTAATTTCAAAATCAATATTATTTTTTTAATGGCCGCTGAAAAGCTTTATTCATTTGAAGCTCGAAGTTGCTGCTACCAATCGGCTCCTTCATTATCCTTCTTGTAAAAAGTTCGCTTAGATACGGGAAGGGGAAATTTACATGTTATTGTATTTTTATACCTTCGTTACGTCGCTTAAAGGCTCCTTTTGGGAGAGTGTTAGTAATACTTAGTGATAACTTTGTGATAGTAAACCTTTGACAACTTTGATAGACTTCATAAGCTTCGGTGTTTCAGTGAATATGAAGTTTGAATATTACTTAATGGGTCTGATAGGGGAACACTTAAGTTTAATAGCTTTCACAATATTTTGTACTTTATCGGTATAAGAATTTTTCCATAGGTGTGTTTATCTTTTTACACTCAATTTTCTCACTAAACTAAATTATTAATAACTAGCTGCGCCCCGCGGTGTTACTCGCGGTGAATAAGTAATCTCACGCAAACACTGCACTTTTCCGGGATCAAAGTAGCTTATGTGTTAATCCAGGATATAAGCTATCTTGGTACCAAATTTCATCTAAACCCATTCAGCCGTTTGAGCGTGAAAGAGTAACAAACATCCATACAACCTTTCACGTTTATAATATTAGTAGGATTGGCTAAGTTATAACTTTAAAACCGGCTGGAACAACTACATGCCCCATTCACCACACAGGGCCAGGTCCTTGCAATCACATCACATATTTTATGAAACTGTCAATATTCAACCCTAAAGAGACGTAAATTAAACGAATTTTCGCAAATTATCGACCAAATCAATTACGGATGCAATATCGAGGCGGGCATTGTAGGCCGTGATCTAATATTCATCGTCGACAGACGCCCCGTCTGGCGGTCTACATGGCAAAGCATAATACGTGATTAGATACAGCCAATGCTCCCCGGGTCCGCTCGCATGCATTATGCACGAATCTAAATTGAATGTGCAGTTAGTAGCGTGGATTAATACTCGTCCTGTGGTCGACATGACCGCTGTGAGTTACACTCGTCAGTTTGAGCTCGGATTGGAAATACTTCACGACCAGGGAATAATACCAGGGAAGACCAGGGAATAATTTAAATTCTTTTAATCTATACAAATAAATATAATTGGAGTGTCTGTTTGTAATATTAAAATAACCGCTTTTTACTAAGTGCATATGGACGTATACACGGTACATATACCAAAACAATTTTTTTTTTAAATTTTTGTCTGTCTGTTTGTTCCGGCTAATCTCTGAAATGGCTGGAACGATTTTGACGGGACTTTCACTGGCAGATAGCAGATTTAACAAGGAGTAACTTAGGCTACTTTTCCGAGGGGTAATAAAATAGGGGTGCGTGGTAAAACCGAATTCCACGCGGACGAAGTCGCGGACAACAGCTAGTAATATATAAATCCGTATGTAAAAGTGCATTTTAGTTGAGTACTTGATTTATCAAAGGATACCACTGATTGGTCTAAGTTCAGCCGTCCACGTGCTAATATTTTGTTCAAAGTTCACTTAGTGATGTGCAACAGAGTTTTTAGTATGGTACAAATAACTTGAATTCGAGTTAGTGCATGTGTGAATTTCCAGTGGTCGTGACCAGTCTATGATTGGTCTCTGATAGTTTCAAGGTTGGCTGGAACTTGAGCAATGTTTGATGGCCTCTTGTCCACGTAAACCTCAATGTATTTCAGTCACTGAAATAGCTAATAATTTATCTGAAGCGTGTAATTTTATTACCATTACATTATACACCGACCTACAGCTCAGAAGGCAGAGTTACTAACCAACTGAGCTGCGAGGCCAGTCGCTTTAGCAATATCCTCTGCCTATAACAACAATACGGTTATGATGTGCCCCGGAGTTATTATGGAAAGAACGTACAGCTACACATTGTACCGCCCCTAAACCAAAGAACGAATTGGGGTTTAATGGGATACCCTTGGAAAGACAAACTATGTACATGCAATGAAAATGTGTCCAAACTCTTTGTTTTATACTCCCACGAAGTTGCCTTAAAAAAACCTTGATCAAGCTGATTGCGATGCCGTACAGAAAGGCAGGAGTTATGTTTTACAAACTACGTAGTCCTTCGCATTAATTCATGTAAAAAGCATCCTACGGCGTTTTTAAGTGCTGGCAACACACGACGCATAATGAGAGCATTACGGCGGAATAATAACACTCTCAAGTATTTGCTGACAGGCGTAGTTTTTTTTTTTTATAGAGTTGTCTCAACATTGTCTACTAGTTTTTTGGTTGTAAAAACTCTATACAAAAGATAATTTGAATACTTTACTCATACCAGAATATGCATTCGCGAAATTGGGAGCATTTGACCCTTAGAGAGCGTTGGTGGCCGGTACTACGGATACATTCTTTAAATACTCTAATTTCAGATCATTTATATATTTATATTTTCAGTTAAAAATATTGAGTGTAGTATATTTCCGCGCAGTACGAAGTACTGTGAGGCCGCCGTTAGTACGCGCGGGCGGGTTCAAATCAAGGTATAGGATTAGTTATATTTTGTTTCATAATATGCCCGCACCAAATAACATTACCGATTTTCCAGTTTTTTAATAAGGTGGGACCAAATCTGAATTTTTAATTAATGTAATTCGTAAACAATACAGTAACTGTTTATTGCAAAACCACAATACATATAAATAAATAAATGTGTACAATAGATGTGGTATAATAATAGGGGCCTTATTGCAATTAGAAATATCTTCTATAGAACCTTAAACACTTTATTATTTGAAATGCCATTCGTATGAAATTCCCGTAGACCCACCCGTCTACGACTGCTGTCCTCGCCTACCATCTACGAAAGCGTCCGTCGCACTTTTCGCGTAACTCCCAATAAAAGCCACCATACTCCATTACTGGTCGGTCAGGCATGACAAGTTTATGTACCTGAGTACGTAGCTTAACTTTAGGCAATCATAGACACAACCCTCGCCGTCTCGGCGCAGAAACTGTCGTATTTCCTCATAAGGGAGAAAATGCCGTCATAACTCACGGTTAGTCGTCTCCCTAGTGCGTTGTAAAGATGCCCTTAACTTAACACTAGTCTTCATTTTGTAGTGGGAGTAATGTTTTGTCTATATTTTAGATGCCGCACGAGCTTCGCAGCATTTTAAAATTATTGCAGTTAGTAAATATAGCATCTAAGCGTGCAAAAGTTGTTTGCGATTGTTAAATAGGGCTAGTTTTAAGTAAGTTTGATAATATTGTATTTTTTTTCTATGCGGGACGATCAAATCAGCCTTCTGATGTTAATAGACCATTGTCAATAATTATTTGAGAATGTTGGTCTGGTGGTACAGATACCGAGTTTGAATCTGCAGTTCGCAGGTTCAAATCCACGTGCGCTGTTGATATTAATCATAATTACCACGTTCTCAAAACGGCATGTCGGCATGTCCTATAATCAAAATCATTATGTTCACCAATATTGATTGAGTACTGCTACAAAATAAACGTCATCCTTATTTTAGAAAGCCATTAATAGTCAGTGTTGGTGTAAGTATATTATAAAACTATATGGGGATCTAAGAGATCTGCATTATATATAATGTTTGGTATATCAGCTTATTCACACCATGTATATGATTTCCCTATTTGAGTATTTTCATATTACACTTTGTAATGATTACTTGATGATACGTAAAGCACAAAATATTGGCTTTGAATCTGAGTTTCTATGAATTAAATCATCGTATTTGCAGTCGGATGAGGGCAACAAAAGATAACATTACCCTCATTAGCAGCTCATTCTCCAATGCATCATATATTTCTGTCAAAAACAAGCGATCATTCGCTTTTTTAAACCTCGGTAATGGAGCATCTAAAACGGCGTCGGTCGTTACATTGGCTCACGTAGTGCGAGCCTAATAAAAGAGAATACAAAATTATATAGTAAGGTTACTAGAAAATAGTATAATCAAGTGAATATAAACAATTAAGTATAATATTAATAATTGTTTTAACTGTTTATATTTTAAGGTTTAAGTTTTGAAATGTGTATTTAGTTGTATGGATTTACTCTGAAATAAAATGAGGATGTTAATAATAATAATACTAATAACGTCAACCTCATCTGTTATCGAGAATTTTCTACAACACTAAAATAATCCGAAATTATATAATTCATTATGAGCATATGAATCTCAGTCGTTACCTTCGGGTAACCACCCTCAGAAATACAAGACTCAGATCTATTCCATTATAATTTAATATTAACTAGGCATTACTATTATGACAGACATCACGTGTATTTCTGAAATCATTTGAATGAATATTTTATTATTTGTAGCATGAACACCTTTCAATTTCAGTTTACTGTTTCCAGTGTGTTGAACCACCATGTTCAAGGGCAGTGTCCGACCCGATGTCAGCTATGTAATATGTAGCTAAGCACGTAAGCATTGATTAACTTTAGGAAATACCCGATCTTTCCAGAACTTGAGCTAGAAAATATATTTTAACCTAAACAGTTTAAAATATTTATTATATCAAGTTTTGAGCTTCTTTAAAATAGAAATGGAATAATTTGAATTAGAAACAGACAGGTTAAAAAACTTGTAAGAAGTAGAAGAGACAAGGTATAAAAGACTAGGAAATATGATAAATAAACAAAGTCAGTGGGAGTACGTAAGGTTAGTCTGTGTCTCACTATGCGGTCGAATAGGACCCTGTCTCGGAGATGGTTACTGGTTGCGAGTATACTGTGCTCTAGTTGTGGGAGCCTAATAGCCTCCTCTCCTCTATTCCTCACTAGCCGGGTGCATCTTTTCCCACGCTCCCCTGCTAAAGGTTCTAAAGGTTATTGGGGCTGCTTTCACGCTTTTTATTGCCTGAACGCAGTTTGAACTCAATTATTTTTATGGTCGAGCAAATTGCTATTTTGTTGCTATATCATGATTATTGACGAAATTAGTTTTGCGATTGATAGCGTTTCTTTACTATTTAGCCGGCTGATAAGTATTTGAATGAACTTTAATTGGGTTTGATTTACGTGCCTTTATATATTACGCCTGCGGCTTTGCCTTGTGGTACCAGGATCGAAACATTTAGGAAGATATTTACCCAAGAGCGTGGATGGGACTCACGCTCAGACGCTGCTGCTCATGTTGCTGGTTCTCTCAGACCAGTGTAGTGATAGGGTTAATGTGCGCCTCAAAGAGGGTCCTTTCGTGCACTTGACAACCAGCGTCCTCTGGATTGAAACTCGGGGTCAGTTTTGCACTTAAAATCCTTTCACCACATTGGTTCGAGGGAACCAGTGACTCGAATAGAATACAATAGAACAGACTATGTAAAGGCGGTACTGAAATCAAATTTGAATTAGCAAAGCGGTTCAAAATAAGTCAAAGCCTTCGTGGACATGTAAAGGCCACACGCGGGATACGAATTCGTTTGTAAGGCACCGCTTTGATATCAGCCCCATGTCACGACAAACCCAGTCACCTGCAAGCTCAAAAATATTTGCGACTTTTGAAAGCTGTTTTTAATGTGACTCATAGATGGTCAGTGCTGTTACAATGTTTGTTTGGTGTTTTTCTTTTGTAATATTACTGATTTAAATCGTAGAATTCATATTTAATGTATTTTTTTTTTACATCGTACTGCTATAGATAGACAGCGACCGTGGATATTTTTTGTTTTATATAAATAAGTTACGGAACGAGCAACGATCATCTTGATCTTATACGGTGACCACTACACACTACACAATACTGCTTGATAAAATCTGACAGATTTGTTTCGCCTTCCTAGAGGTAATCAATCATGAATAATTGATCATTAATAAACTTATTCTTAAACTATGCAATTAAAGCGAGGTTTTGTCGATAACACTCTTAACTATAATGTTACGGTAAATTTGGTCTAAACCATATTGCACCAAAAGTATCAAATTAGATAAATCTGATACAGAAACATGAGAAATTTATATTTTTTGTACCATATCTGTCATGATAAGCTGGGATAAGACCTGCTGAGAAGGAATAAAGAGAATACTTTTATAGATTGTATGGATTACCTCGGCTGGCTTTAGGCGCGTGGAGACGCAAAAAAGTGTGAGAAAAATAAACAAATTCCATGGATTAAGAATTCATGCCTACCAATAAATCAGTACTTTATATAATTAGCCTCGAAAAATAAAAAATACAGCCTATTTTTAGGCGCAAAACGGGAACGTACTAAATGAAACCAGTTGAAATTCAACGTGAAACCATCACATTCCTACAATCTCGTACAATGAAAAAAGTAAACGTTACTAAACGTGGAGCGAGAATTGAATTTGAACAGAAGGAAAAAGAAAAAACGACACAGTTCTATTTAAACGACTGATTTGAGAGCAAACACCTACCGTTGGGAACCTACGGGGAGGCTGCGCGTCTCAATATTACGTGAAGATTGAAGTATTCAATCCGTTTTGCTTCTTTTATACGACCCATTAGAGATGTACAGCGAATAAACGAAAAAATTGAAACTTCAGATATTCGTATTACAATGTTTATTACAATATTTAGATTTAGATATAATGTACTGCGTTTGCTGGGTGAGAACTTTTCTAAGGGTTAAGCTCACTTTTGTACATGTAATACCTTGTTGCTACTTTGTAATATGCAATATGTGTACAATAAAGAATAGTGGATACAAGTAATACTTTGTAGTTTGATTGGCCTCACAGCTCCGTTGGTAGTAACTATGGCTTCTGCACTGTAGGTTGTGGGTTCAATTCCCATCCAGGACAAACAAATAGTATGTAAATATTATATTCTGTTTAAAAACATGTTACCAGAGGGAGGAAATTTTGTGAGAGTAAAGTAATGAACTTTCACTAACACGGTTAAGCAGTATATAGACTGTAAGTTTATTTAATAATCATAAATCAATAATCATAATAATCAAATCAATAATCCTCTAATTGTTTTTAATTTTGCATGCTATTTGTACATAATGTAGCGGAATACGGCTCGATCCAAATATATCAATAATATAATGACACCAAATGTACCTATTCAAAAAAAAAAAAAAAAAAAACTTCAATTACTTCCGGTATCGAAGATTTATTAGGTTCCGAGATACATGAAAACAAGCGTTCAGAGACCGAAAACATTGAGAGTTCCGTGACTCCGTGGTAGCATCGATCGGAAACTCCTTATAATAAATAGACACACGGGACCCTTTATCAGCTAAAAAAAAAAAAACTTGTATACTTGAATAATGATTAATTACTTATTTTAATAATTACTGTAAATACTGTTATTTGCTTGGTCTATGAAAGGTTTTCGGAAAAACCTTTCGTAGACCAAGCAAATAATAGTATCCAAAGTAACCCTTTAAGTTAAACGGAATCCGTGTACACATTTTCTGTAATTGCCTCCACTAAGAAAGGAGCTATTTACCTGAGTACTGTACTGTTATTAGTATTCTTACATCGGACGGCAAATGTTGTTATTTAAGGGCCTACTAAACGAGCAATATTCATAAGAACTTCATAAAAAAAGGAAAATTATTAATCTGGACTAGCCTCATAGCTCAGTTGGTAGTAAACCTGCCTTCTGTGCTGTACGTCGTGGGTTCGACTCCCACCCAGGACAAACATTTGTGTGATGAACATAGGTGTTTGTTCTGTGTCTGGGTGTTGATATGTATTATATGTATTTACAAAAAAAGTATTTAATTATTATATCAATTGTCTGGTTCCCATGATACAAGCTATTTGCTTACCTTCTCGGCTAGATGGCGCTGTGTGAAATTTCCCCTAATATAAAAATAAACACTGATTTTGAAAAAGCGTTGTATTAAGTCTAAAGTTAGTTTTTAGTTTACTGCTTGATACTGATTGTTTTTAGTTAACTGCTTTCAATATCGCCTATTTCCAAGAGAAAAAACGTAATTCTCAGCGTTGCAAATTTAAGCTACAACAAGCAAGATGCTGTAATGTATAAAAATATATACATTAGATATATATTATGTGAAATTTTGTATTTAACCGCGGTCTTTCAACAGACTATTATTATTTTTTAACGAATTTGTTATTAAGTTTAGTTTGCCAGAGAAAACCGAATTAGTTTTATCATTTAATCAACAACACGTACAGATCTGCCGATAATGTTCCCAAGAGTTGCTGTACAAGTTGCCCAATGTTGCCCAATAATCGTCCGTTTAAAGGCCCTCTAGTTGAGGATAAAGCCCGAGTCACCTGAGCGGAGCAGTTGGGAGCAGCCGGTGCCTGATGACTGGTAATCAAAGAAAACACGCTAATTAAGTTTTGTGCCCCCGAAAATATTTCTTGGGGAAGATGGGCGGATTTTGCAGGAAGGATTTTATAATAATCTACAAATTGTGCAATACGTTTGTTTTATAATGCAAAAAATTACCTTAAATAAATGTTATCGCTGCGCCATACTTACCTTTAATTGCAAAAAATATGCAAAGAACTTAAAATTAAATTTATATCAAGGCACTAGCAACACATTTTTATAAATAAACTCAATAGCTTTTTATACGAAATAAAACTATTTATTCTGGATCGGAAGGTGTGTTACCCACTCACGCTACTTACGAACCTTCTATTTATTTATTTAAGCACTATTAACACTTTAATTCTAAAAGTTAACGTTTTGTTTGCAACACCCACAGGGTAATATAACATAAACTTGTCATATTAAGATTGTTATATAGAAGCTGGTATTTTTTTGTCTCGTTACGATCTTGAAAGCTGGACACACTAATACCACCAATCGAAAAAAACAATGCAATATAAAATCACCAGTGTATGCGAACTGCCGCGCCGCACAGTGGTTCCAAACCAAAAAAAAGTGGACATAGGGTCGAAAGTCAGAATTTCGATCTGATTTGTTTTTACAGAATAGGTCTCAGCTATCCTGACAACTTTTATTCTATGGAGAAAATCTGTAAGTAGCGTTGTTTTCGAGAAAAAAAATCATCAAGATTTTTTTGTATGGGGAAAAACATACTTTATTTTTTTTCTCAGATTGGATCAATTTGGGCGGTGTTTGGTTGGTACCATGTGTTAGCCCTGGTGATATACTAACAAAAAAAAAATATAACACGCGCGGTTACTTGCGGCCACGGGAGATAATTGAGGTTAAAAAAAAATAAAAAAATTGCTTGTTATGCGAAGAGTTCTTGTTTCTCCATATCTTTTCATTGATTTTCGTGTACTGTAGTATTTTTTAATTGTCTTCTTAAAGACAAAATAATAAGAAAACTACATTTTAGTAATAATTTTCTGCCAATTTTAAAAAGTTTTTGCTAAGTTACAAGGGGCTGTACGTATTTAATTGCAAGTGAAGATCTGAAATTACGTTCAGAGTGCAAGCGGACTCCCGACTCCCCTGGCCCCCCGGCTTGCGTGCTCTGCGGGACCGAGGGTCACCCCGCGAACTATCGCGGGTGCCCCAGAGCCCCAAAGGCAAACAAGGCGGTGGTCCGGAGGAACCAGGAGCGAGCTGCTCCTCTGGCCCCCTCCCAACACCCGAAAGCTACCTCCAAGGTAGCCGTCCCGCCCCACAGCGAATCACCTCGCCTAGCCCCTACCCTGATCCCCTCGGCGTGGACTAAGCCCCTAGTCCACAGGACTGAGGCCCCGAAAGCCTCAGCTGCGGTCCGCATGACCGCAGTCCCCCCACCGACCCGCCGCGCCCCTGCCTCACACTGCCCCGCGCCGTCCAATCAGCCCTCTAAGGAGGATGATTTCTGGACGATAATGTGTGCCGCATACTCGACCTCCGCCGAAGCTGCCGAGCTTGCCCGGCTAATACGCGAAGCCCCCACCCAAGCCGAGAAGCAGAAATTGTGCCAGAACAATGCCCTGCTGATCGGAGTCCTCAAGCGCACTATGCCCATCCCCCTTACGGTACAAATATGTTAGGACACCCGAAAGAAAGACTTAGGCCCCGATCCCTATCGTTGGCGTTCTTCAACGCTGACGGTCTCCTCAAACAGCGTGGCCGCGTCCACGACTTTCTGACCCGCCATCAAATAGATATCATGCTAATGCAAGAAACCTTCTTGAAGCCGAACAAGGCCACCCCCAGGATGGCCAATTACCAAGCAGTTCGCAATGATAGAGCCCACGGACGGGGAGGTGGTACCATCATCTATCACAAGAGGTCCTTGCATTGCATCCCCATAGACGCACCCCCCCTCACTAACTTAGAAGCCTCCGTGTGTAGGTTAGGGATGACCGGTCATCCGTCCATTACAATAGCCTCTTGCTATCTTGCCCCCGACAAAAACTTGCTCAGAAGGGATATAGAAGCCCTTCTTAACTTGGGAAGCTCAGTCATTCTGGCTGGAGACTTCAACAGCAAGCACGTCCTCTGGAATTGCGTAGCAACGAACTCCAGAGGACGCGTACTTGACAATCTCATCCAGGAATTAAATTTTGATCTCATCTCCCCCTTAGCTCCGACCCATTATCCTTGTAATGTCAATCATCGCCCAGACGTCTTGGACATAGCGTTGCTAAAGAACGTAACCCTACAGTTGCGTTCGATAGAAACGCTGTACGAACTCGACTCCGACCATAGACCCGTTCTTCTTCAACTAGGCCCCCCCCCAGACTCGTCTCCTCCCACCAAGACCGTGGTGCAGTGGCATAAGCTTGGGATTGCTCTCAAGTCTATCCACTCACCCGACTTGGATAGGATCCCAGACGACATCTTGACTAAGGACGACATTACTGTCGCAGTCGACTCGTTGACCAGCCATGTCACTACCGCCATTGGCGGATCGTCGAAACAGGTCCCGGTGGTGCCCGATCATCGCTGGGTCCTGCCAGACGATGTGAGACGGTTGATCACCGAGTCGAACGCCGCAAACCGACGTTACAGCTCTTGCCCCTCTGAATTTAACCGCGTTACAATGCGTTCCCTCCACCGTCAGGTGAGAAAACGAATTAAAGACCTCCGCAACAGTCGATGGGATGACCTGCTTTCTGAGATCGAGCCGAGCCACCAAGCATATTGGAACTTGGCAAGGTCTATGAAGTCAGACCAACTGTCGACTATGCCCCCTCTTAACCGCCCCAACCATCAAACCCCCGCATTCGACGACGAGGAAAAAGCCGACACGTTGGCTGCCAGCCTCGAAGCCCAATGCGCCCCCAGTCTTAATTATGTCGACCCTATTCACCTTAATACGGTGAACAGTGAAGTTGACATACTAAGCTCGCGAGTCCCCTCTTCTCCCCCTCTGCCCATTATTAGAGCTTCCGAAGTGGAGCACGTCATCAAGGACCTCCATCCGAGGAAATCCCCCGGTTCCGATGGCATAAGCAACAGAGTGCTCAAGCACTTTTCTGTTGCTCTCATTTATCTCCTCGTAAGCATCTTCAATGCGGCAATGGCCAATTGCACTTTCCCCGACGCCTGGAAGGAAGCCAATGTCATTGGCATCCCCAAACCAGGCAAGAAGGCCACGGAGCCTTCTAGTTACCGTCCCATCAGTCTCCTCAAGACCATGGGGAAGCTCTACGAGCGTCTCCTCCTTAATCGTCTCTGGCCCATTGTCAATGAACTTAAACTCCTCCCGGACGAACAGTTTGGCTTCCGAGCCAGACACTCGTGCCCCCAGCAGGTCCTCCGCTTCACGGAACACGTCCTTTCAAACTCTCAAGGCATTTGGCCTAAAGATACCGGAGCCGTCTTCCTAGACGTGGCAAAGGCGTTCGACAAGGTCTGGCACAACGGCTTGGTCTACAAGCTTTCTCAACTTGGTGTGCCAGACAGACTCGTGCTCATCATACGAGACTTCCTGACCAATCGTAGCTTCCGCTATCGAGTGGAAGGGAAGCTGTCCGAACCCAAGCCCATCCGAGCCGGAGTCCCTCAGGGCTCCGTACTAGCCCCCCTCTTGTTCACGCTGTACACCAGCGATGTCCCCCACTCGTTCCAAACAGAACTCGCCCTGTTTGCGGACGACACAGCATTATACGCATCTGATCGGAATGCCGATAGGGTGCGTATAAAGCTGCAAGCCGCACTCAATGCACTCGGTGCATGGTTTACGAAGTGGCGCATTGAGGTGAACCCGACGAAAAGTACCGCGGTGTACTTTTCCCGGCGACGCCCAACGCTCAAGCCCCTCACTCTCTATGACGAACCCATTCCATGGGCGAAGTCTGCCCGCTACTTAGGCGTCGTCCTTGACAAACGTCTTAACTTCAACGAACACATTAGAACTGTTCGTAACAGGGCGGCCTTTATACTGGGTCGCCTCAATAACCTCGTATGCAAGAAGAGTAAAATGTCCCTTGGCAACAAGGTGAGACTTTACAAAGCTTGCATACGTCCCATCATGACATACGCCTCCGTGGCTTTCGCTCATGCTCAAACCCGCCCCCTACAGCTTATTCAAAATCGTTTCCTACGGAAAGCCACGGGCGTTCCCTGGTACGTACGCAATCGCTCCCTCCACCGAGACGCGCGTCTCGAGTCTATAGCCCGCTTCATGAAACTCGCCTCCCAGCGATATTATGATTCGGTCGAGTCCCACCCGAACCACCTGGTTCGCACCATACCCGACTACTCGGTTGTCCCCCCTGCTAGGCGCTCTCTCCGTAGACCAAGACACGTACTTGGTGACCCCCCTGACGAGATAACGGCCGCCTATCCGGAGTTATTCCTATCGTCAGCCCCCCACAGAGAAAACACTCAACCTTCGCACCGACCCCGCCGGCGGGGTCGAAGTATCTCCGTAAATGCCCGCGCGGGGCGCATTTTCTCCAATTCCTCCCGACTCGCAACACCCCAAGCCGAGGTCCGAACCTAAGTGGTGCCCTTGGTGACGTTGTGTATAATATTAAGTTTTACCGGTTGAGAGCCGTCTGCTCTCACCAAAAGCCCGTGTAAACGCTGTCAAGGCCATCTGCGGCCAACAGCTTAATTTCCATTCATAAAAAAAAAAAAAAAATGAAATTACGTTGTAAAATAACAACGCAATTTTAGTTGTTGATAAGAGTTCAGTCCAGTACCCAAGCTAGGAGCAGGTTGTTTATTATTAGCAGGTGGCTAAGTGATTAGTGGTAAAGAGATTATCTGCTTATCTACGATTTACGATAAGGGCCAAGTATCTAAAATGGCTCATTCTTTCGTGCAGGCAAAAATAAGTTTATTGGTCTTGGCCCTTATCGTAAATCGTAGATAAGCAGATTTTATTATTTTGTCTTTAAGAAGTCAATTAAAAAATACTACAGTACACGAAAATCAATGAAAAGATATGGAGAAACAAGAACTCTTCGCATAACAAGCAATTTTTTTATTTTTTTTTAACCTCAATTATCTCCCGTGGCCGCAAGTAACCGCGCGTGTTATATTTTTTTTTTGTTAGTATATCACCAGGGCTAACACATGGTACCAACCAAACACCGCCCAAATTGATCCAATCTGAGAAAAAAAATAAAGTATGTTTTTCCCCATACAAAAAAATCTTGATGATTTTTTTTCTCGAAAACAACGCTACTTACAGATTTTCTCCATAGAATAAAAGTTGTCAGGATAGCTGAGACCTATTCTGTAAAAAAAAATCAGATCGAAATTCTGACTTTCGACCCTATGTCCACTTTTTTTTGGTTTGGAACCACTGTGCGCCGGCTAAAGGCAGTGCAGTATTTATATGAATAAATTGTGAACATTCCTTACCGTCACAGTGTCATCCCGTTGACTTAATAAACTTCTGTTAAATAATGTTTTTCATCTCCTTGTGTCTACGAAATAAATTGCTTCATTTTTGGCCCATGGAGGCGTTAACAGAGGAATTTATCACCTGTATGTTGACTTGGTTAAAATATTCCTGCATTTTCCGATGTCAATTTTTATGAAAATATTTTGTAATAATTTCAATTCTTAATTGTATTTTTCTTTGAAGAACTGGTTCTGAAATTTTCATAGTTACTCAATGTCGATATCCAAACAATGCTCATGAGCTTTTTCTGTTTGGAGAAGTTGTAGGTATATTTAAATATGCAGACGATAAAATCACCAAATAACCCAGGCACTAAAAGTCTTGATTGTTAGACTTCTGCGTTTGTGCATTATGCTTATTCAATTAAGGTCGATTTTCCAATCCATACATAATCTTCGATATTAATATTAATGACAATTATTTATTTACGTATAAACTATTAAATTTCAGTTGTTTGAGCATTATAATTAACGATCTTAATTGTAACATAATGATTAAGATTAATTTACCTGCAAATGAGTTTCAAGGACTTCCGATCATCAAAGATATTCATAGTTTTGAAGGTCATTTCTAATTACAACTCGTATCTCGTTACCCAGTCCCGGCGCACCGACGGCACACGTGACAGATGGCCTCAGAAGACCACAGAGTAAAATAATGTACAGTATTGGTATTCTTATATTTAAATCCTGAATATGGGAAGAAGTTGGTTAAGTCTCTTATCGATTTGTTTCTTTGCCATAATGTACATTATTGGTAAATTTACAATTACAACCTGAAAATGGAAGGAAACTGAGTAAGTTTATATTACTTTATAATGCTCAAAAATACACAAACATTTATTTGAGTATAGATGACGAAGTTTGTCAGGTTATGAAAATAAAAAACGCAAAATCGTGAGCCAAAAGTTGAATTATTGTGAATGAATAAATAACAGACGGCACTTTCTACTATTCCCGTTTGTCCAACTGTGTGCCAAGCATCATGTATATAATAGAAAATAGTGATAGAATAGTATTTTTAAGAAGTTCGGACACTGGAATATATCTAACTGTGATTAGACTCCACAGATAATTAACACGTTTCTTTTCCACGGTCCAGCTGTAACAAAACTTTATTAATACCAGAGGGACTTAGGCTTTGAGGGTAACAAACTTTTGTAATGAAGTCGCCGATGGATTATTGCTTCGCAAATAAACTTTATTTTTCTGTTTCCGCTACTAGAAACAGACTTATAGAAATACGTGTACCTTTGACTCTGACAAATTACTCAATAATTGAAAACTTTTCAGCGAATAATGCCATAGTTACA
The DNA here is from genome assembly GCA_947359385.1 of Chesias legatella. Taxonomy (NCBI): domain Eukaryota; kingdom Metazoa; phylum Arthropoda; class Insecta; order Lepidoptera; family Geometridae; genus Chesias; species Chesias legatella. The sequence goes on along the minus strand of OX375768.1, from coordinate 2,627,840 downwards.
AAGCGCCAAATGCGTTTATTATTTTCAACTAGCTCTTGTTCGCAGCTTCACCCACCTCTGATAAATAAAACAGTAGCCAGTGTGTTATTTCAAGTCATCAGATGTTTAAAATTATAGCCAAAACGTTTCAGTATTATTGGCGTAAAGGACTAACAATATAAGAACTTTATATTATATTAATTACGTTTATAATAACAGTGGGAATAATGTGATAGGGAGACTCAGCTTGTCCATCAAGATTAGTCCCACAATTCAATCCCACATCCAAAATTTTCAGTCCAAGTGTAAAAACCTAGAACATAGCACTACGATATCTTTATCGCTTAATGTTATCTAAGTGTATCGAAGATATTATAATATTATAAAGATAATTCAAGAGAAAAACTTTTTAAAATAGAAAAAAATTGCACAAAAATCTTAAAGCATCGCTCACAGAATTACACACTGCAAATTTTGTATCATTTTGTATCGCGTCTTGTGTAAAGTTGTGTATCACCGCAAAAAGTCGCAGAGTGTAAACCTTCTTAGTCATGTACGATTCGAAAACGGGGGTAATGTTATTAAAATGTAAACGGCATGAACAAGTCATTACACGCGTCAAGATGTTGATGTATTCATTTGTAATTCCAAGTAATATTCATGTCAGATTTCAAATGTCAAGCGTAGTGGGGGTGTCAGGATTGTACGAAATGTGTTTATGGAAATTACAATCTACATTAACGCTTTCCCTCGACGCAGAGCGTTCCCTACACAAATATTTTATCTAGAATTTGAATCACTTACTCTGATTCGCTGACTTTACACATGTAATGATCAAAAACTAAAGTGTTATTCCGGTTTCTTCAGTACCTAACAGTTATTATTTATTTTAATTATTGTAAGGTTTATTGTTGTTAGTTAATAGTGTTTAGTGTTGTTTGATTTGTTAATCATCTCCTTATAATAATTCTTCCTAATGTAAGATAAAATAGTTTTTGAATCATATTAATTTTTTTTTGTCAAATTATTTAATAAATTAAATAAAACGAATTTATTAGAAATATCATTTAATTCCTTATTTTTATTTAAAATTATTTACTTTTTGTGATATTGTTGAGTTTATAACTACGATGTACACATAAGAGCCTTGTGCTATAGATAACAATTCCAAAAATAAAATGTGAATAAATAGTTTCAAAATCAAAACACATCATTTCAAATACAACTTTATGTATTCATATACATGTTTATTTAATAGGGTTTTCAGGACAGAACATAATGAGAAATTGGACCAAATATGCAAGGAATTCTCATGTTAATTACTGAGATCAAGTAACCTACGTTTGACCACGGAATCCATTACTAATTTCCACGTAACACCTGTGAAGAGGCAACTAAATTAAGATTACATATAATAATAGGATTAAATAAGATTATTTGCTTTTAATTTATTAGTTTTTCGATCTGCAATAAAAAGACGAAGTTTTTCGTTGCTCGTGTAAAAATTTTCAAGCAGTGTGTAATTAGATATTAAATTGCAATGAACGGTCTTCTAAATGAATAAATAAACAGTTACTAAAAAAATATATATAAATGAGTAGGTCATGTGCAGGCATGTGAGGCATTCTTAATGCCTCACAATATTTACATGTTGTAACAAAATATAAATTCTATAAAAAAAAAAAACGTTATTACGTTACGTTTGTTGTTATCGAAGTGGTCATATCCACATATCCATATTAAAGGTGTTGACAATTTAGGGGATCTGTTTTTTGAGGCTTTTTCGAAGTATATTATAAAGTAAGTATATTCCTACTTCCGTCACTTATATATCTTTAATACCATAGCATCATTAATGACAAAAATATTAAGATATACGTGAAAACCTTTTGTTTCTAGTTCTGTTTTCATATATACTCATAATATTTCAAAGAGGTAAAGTTTGTAAGTTTAGATGTAGGAGGTAATATCGGAATCCGATTCCGGAAATTCTTAACACTAATGGAAACTACATTATCCCTGAGTGCTAGTCTATTTTTTATTATGATAAAGATTAGTTCTAGCCGTACATACTTAAAGCTACTTGTGCAAAGTCGAAATGGGTCACTGGTTTTTTATTACTGGTATTCTAAATTGTTAGTAGATACGTGCAAGAAACCTACGTTCATTATTAATTTCTTCTCGACTCCATGTTCCGAACAGCGATTGCCAAGTGCGAATCTGGATTCTGGGCACCACAAATATGCGCGCGATGTAAATTTGATGCCTCGAGTGACGCGGTCAGGCGCAATCCATCTCGGCTATGCTGCCAATCTCTGGGGGCATATTTTGGTTAATAACATTTGGAGCCGCAAATTCCAGTGTCTGAAACGGAATAACATACACGGGCCTGACCTCGCTTAGACTTCTGTTTTTAATATTATGAATTTCCATTTTTGTGTGGTTACTTGTAGGGTCGACGATACATTGTCCATAAAAAGGTTTAGATTATATGTTCGTCCAGACTCCTTGGTATTTTAGTTGGATAAAAAAAAGGATAAAGAGTTTGAACAGGCGTCAAACTTAACGATAAGTACGCGTGACCTAAAGTTTTGAATATTATTGATTCCAAGCGATTTCTTGAAATCAAGTTTTTGACATTTACTTTGACTTTGGAATAGGATTTGTCCTGAGTGGAATAATTAGGTACTGGAAGAATGTGTTTGGCGAGTTGTTCGTGGGAAACAATGATGATGAGCGCGGCATTTATGATGTCTATGTTTTTACGATATCGTAACCTACGTTGTGAAAAGTAGCTCCATGAATATCTGATTACTGATTCAATAAAAAGATTTGAATCTTTGTATGTATATACTCGTAGATATAAATTCGAAATTTAATAACGAAATGCCTACGTACCTCAATCCAAAACAATCAAATAAAATAAATTAAAAAAAACTTGAATACCTTAAGTAAGATTTGTGAGCCATCACATTCGTAAGTTAGGCGCATGTACGATGTATGTATGTGTAGTACATGCTTGAGCATGTGGGGAGGTTATAGAAAGTTACATACTTAGCTATAAGTAGGCGTTAACTGTTTGACATTTTCAAGCTTTTCTTCCGAATAATTCAATGGATTTTTTATTTATTTATTCTCTACTACATGACCTCTGTGTATTTATTCACGCTTAGTTATAGAGGATAGACTGGTGATCAAGCATATTATATGAACAGTAAGAAGATTGGAAACATGATGTTACAAATAAACATTCCATCACTCAAATTGAGTGTGAAAATGTTTTGGAAATAGAACCACCAAAAAATTACGAAATGACCTATGACTTAAAAACTTGACTTAAAAAATGCTCTCTGTGTCACTCGGATACAAAAACTGCCCCATAATTCCTCACCCTATAACAATACATTGAAGCAGTTAAGAAACACATCTACTTTCGCGAGTGAATGGGGAGAGTTGGACAGTTCTACACCCATTAAGGGGCTTTATGTCTTCTCAAAATAGGGTACGTGACTTCAATGTCTCATTTACGCACATTGTCTTCTGTTTTGGTGATTAATATGGGAAAATGTTAATTTGAAAACTTCAATTTAAAACTGGGTAAAGTGGGTAGTTTGTCTGTGCGTTTGTAGATCCAGGCACGTAGTAAGGCAGAAGGTTGAAATTATTTCGTGTCGAGTATTATGGAAGTAATACATTAGATACTAGGATTAAATAGAATTGATGAATATGTTTTTTTTTTCTTATACCTAAGCTTAATACTTTGAGTCCTAGAACTTGAAAACGATGTGTCAAATATATGAAAAGTCTCGAGTAGAAAACAAGTACGATATTTTTTCTCTCGGATACATACCAATAAAAAAAGTAGTAAAAAAAAACCGAACTTTTATGTAATTGAGTTGGAACAAGTTGAGTCCTAGGTCCTGGCTTAATTAAGGAATTCATTACTGGAAAGGAGTAATAAATAAATAATGGTGGCCATTTCACACATCAATACTTATATATTATTTATTATTACTATAATAGCTGAGTTATTTATGGGTAAAGTGCAGTGGCAGTGATGAGAATAGTATATAAGCCCTCAGAGGTGTCAAGGGTCTGATTATAAAAGCTTGTTTAAAGCTTCATTTGGAAAAATATTTTTTTTTCTTTCTTTTCATGATATTTGTTCTTTGGAACCGGAATGACACAACGCACACAATATATTTAATTGAAAATGTAATGAATACTCTGAATATAACCCTGGGCGATCCCTTGAGGTCGGAAAGGTGAGAGGCGTGTGACCGAATGCCCGTTTCGGAGCGACGTGATACTTTTGTTAAGCTCTCTTAGTTTTGTTACCTGTCCATAGAGCCCTGAACAGTGAACATTGACTCTACTGATAAAATCGTGCAAATACGTGAATAAATAGATTTCTATTGTGTTTTCGTAAATACTTTTTCTCAACTGTTGTATTGTAACAAGATGGTAGATATATTTTTCCATTACGTTTGACTTTATATCTTAATGACAACTTTTAGATGTGGAGAGCTAGTAGCAGAAGAACTTTTTCCAAGTTTACCTGGGGAAGTACTGCCACCCTACCCATTTCTCCCACCAAGGAGCATTCTAGGTTAAATCAGGATATTGGTTGTGGCTACTGGTAAAGTCAAAAAGTATTTATGTGTAAAAATTTCATAATCACTGTCCTGTAATTAGAAGTGAATTTTTAGAGTACCTATTTAAGTTTCTCTTGAAATTGACATTGTTTTAAATTACAGTAGGTATTATCTTTATTTTTAGAATGTGTGATGATGATTACGAATGTGAAAATAGTAGATTGTGGATTGTCTTTAAATATAAACTGTTATTTTGATAATTTTAATGTTTGTATCAATATTTCACGCAAATACTCTTAGATTTTCTATGTACATGTTATTATCATTCTAAGCAACTTATAAATATCCCTGCTTAGCAATGCAGTGTCTAACCTTTTTTTTTTTTTTTTTTTTTTCGTGGAGAAATGCACTCGCATACCACCCAGCCACGGGGAAACTGAGTGGTTATGTGGGACTAGGAGTATATACCCACTAAAACTCCACGGTGTCCGCCTCTGCCGCTTAGTGGCGGGAACACGGGGACGGTTACTCTTCCGTGAACCCACCGCGGCTGTCTGTTACCAGACCCTCCATCGGTGTCTCCACCCTCCTGGGTACGACGCGCCGGAACACACGGCACGTCACAACCACCTCGGGAACCAAATAGCCAAAGGGCGTCCGACGACCCCGTGTCAAGACGCCCGAGGTCCCCCTGCGACGGGTCAGTTCTGTGGCCCCGTCGCCTGCCACTGCGGCCGCAGAAGATAGGGAGAGCGGCGCCTCGCTATACCGACACTCCTCTTCCCCTGCGGCCCCACCACGTCCGCCATCGAACGGTGGCGGCCCCGTCGTGGCCGCGGAAGGTAGGGAGAACGGCGCACCGTAATACCGGCACTCCTCTCCCGCCGCGGCCCCTGCTCTCAGCTGCAGTGCCGCCCATACGACACCGCAGCCCTCCTCAGTTTCGGTGCCCCCCATAAGGCACCGCCACCTACAAGTGCCGCTCCTTCGGGGCTTGGAGGCAAAGCCCGAGGAGCGGCCCCTCTCGGGTTCCTTTAGCTTCTCCGTGGGTAGGCAAGGTCCACGGTTACTAAGCCCCCCCGCCGCGACAAGGCAGAAACCCCGGGGGGGTGCAGTGTCTAACCTAGCCTAACCGATTGAAAATACTATCACTTATTCTGTACCGATCGCGAAGATTTATTAGCAAAGTCTGTGGTATCCGCGCCCTAGCCAGACGATATCAGGATTTGTGATATTAGTTTTATTTTGAAAGGTTTCCATTTCGAGTTGTTTGGATGTAGTGGTTGCTGCAGACCGAATAGTGAATTAATTTGCGTCTGATTGGTAATTATAATGATGCTTAGCATTTTTTAAACATTTGAAGTAAGTGTTATTTTTTCTCGTACAAGGAGGCAAAACCCACATGTGATCATAATCAGAATAAAACGAGAAACGTTGAATACAAAAACAATACGGAATGCCAATAAAATTATTAAAAATGATTCCATTAAACTTATTATTAAAACTGGCTCAAAGAGAACTTCAGGGAAAAGTGAGTAATTCTACGAATCAGTTAACGAATTGCAGAATATGACGTACTGCTGGGTGCAAAAATAAATAATGGTAAAAAATTTCTAATATATTGATGCTAGGTACGAGAAGTAAAAAATTTGACATGAGTTTTTTATGTGATTTATGTGATAGAACGAGCTGACGGCCCACCTGAGTTTAAGTGGTAACCGCACCCATGAACAACAACAATACGACTCAAGTCGTCTTCACCAGAGTATGAGATGACTTAAGTAGCATTGCGTTGCGTCCATCACCCCGAGACGGGGATGTAATAATATAAATATAAAAGTAAAATAATAAAGAATTTAATCAAAAATTTAAAAATTCAAAATGTATCAAAAGCTTTTCCTATTGGCGTCGCACAACTCACAATCCGTTTTAGATTTAGTGGGTAACATTCGTATTTTTACGATACGCTGAATTTACAATCGCCTACGAAAGCACACTGTCTCGAGCAATCCCTTTGTTTGTTCTATTCAAATCCAATGCTAATACGTGGAATCAAAGCGGGCGGATGTTCTTTGCGAAAGGAAATTTCAATGGATAGAATGAAAATCGCTACATTTTGTAACTATCATTGTATTTGCTTACTTGGGGATCTCTGACAACACGAGTTCACAATCTATAAAAGAATTTAATACAAAGATGCTATTCAGTGAGCTTTATGAAATCGTAAAACAGATTTTGCTGTATTACGAATGCTTGCTTGTTTCCGATTGCTTTGTGATGTACCGAATAACGTTTTTTCCACTTTCGCAATGTGGAGTCTAAACTGAACAAAAACATCGCTCGAAGGACGCTCGAACTTCTGCTATCCAATCGCATAAATCACTAAGTATATTCATATCAAAAGTATACAATTATTACCTTACCTCAAAAACCTACGAATTACACGCTCTTAAACTATCCAACACTGTCGCAATTATATTGCTTATAAAGCTTGCACCAAAAGGTAAAACAGAAATAATTGATCTAATAATTCAAAATAAGTAATAGTTAAACTATTAAATTATTACATATTACAAATAATTATCTGTTTCTTAAAGAAACAGATAATTATTTGTGAATAAGTATGCTCGTTATATTCAGTCAGTTTAACGCTGATAAACGAATTGTTCTATGATACTTGAAAAGATAATTTACTACGTAAATATATTTAACGACGTAACATTTCGTCAATTGAAAAAGTATCACGAACTTATGTCGTGATGCGAAGTGCGGGCAGTGGGTCGCATCAGAGCCGTAATGGCGGCGGTGCCCGAAAGTTGGTAACGGCTGAATCTATCGGCGCACTTCTTTATGGCCAATCATTATCAGTTTGCGTTCCGATAAAACGTGTTCCCCACTTTTAACGGCCTTTATCGACAAGTTTGGGTACGTTACATTATTATAAAATCAATTTTTTGCCCAATATTTTCGGCTTCTTTTATTACTCGAAGAGTTTTTTTGCTGTTGTTTTCCATATTCTAGGTCTACAATACCGTGTTGCTATTCTAGCTTTGAAAAACTAAACTCGCGATCCCGGCACAGCTACTAACTTGTTTCTCGCTCGTAGTTCATGAAGATGTCCGTAAAATAAGTAGGTACTCATAAATAACTTAAGAGCGTTTGCATGACTAAAGAAAACTTCCCATGCGAGTGTTCAAGTGACCGTTACCCGTGCTAAACTCTACATAAATAAAAATGAGTACGCCAACTTTCCACTTAACTTTTTTAAAGTGTTGCCTTTTAAAAACTTGCTTTTTCCCGCAAAGGCGGGACTTCTACTTATTCTGTGGTTTTGGGGTTGCAAGTTCAAAACAGCTTTTAACACCCTCGAAGTTTCATTTCACAAGCTATTGTAGCAACAGTTAACTGAATAATTAGTTATGTATCTACCGGTATTTCCAAGGCAGCGATTCATACAAATGACTCGTGCGAATGGATGGAATTTATTTGATCCATTGTGCTACTGAGGATTCATAAATGACAAACCCTTCATTTTATTGTTCAAAATTTTAGCTGGGTGTTGTAGCAATTTAGTCTTAATAAACATGGTTTTCAAATTCAGGCGTCTCTGTTAATTAATTGCATTAGTGCTAAATTAGCATTCAAATTTAAATAGGTCTTAAAAGTATTATGTAAGTGCTAGCAATAATTATTATTTAGATAAGTTAAAGGCAAATCATCCAAACATTTGCTCAGTTCGGGGCACGATTTCCTTTGCTGACTGCCAATTGAGCTTGAACACGGATATAATGCATTTTATTCCATTTATTTTTATTTCATTGAAAGTTGATAGAACGGAAGCTTCCTTTTTAATTGGAAAAAATCCTTCGCATTGGCTACGAAGTGAATGCTAGCTTTAAATAAGCTGCTTTCGTTGGAAGCCCTTTGATCAAGTTATACAATAATATTTGTTACATATTGATTTTGATTTTGTCAATTGTTAATTTTTTTACTAGTAAACTTTAAAGCGCTCAAATGCTAAAACAAAAGCAAGAATAAAAATTACTAATTAATTCTAGAATATTAATATCACCATTATTGTAAAATTTGTCAACAAATTTGTTTTGTGTCTGGGAGTTGATATGTATTATATGTAAGTATTTACAAAATAAAATGTATAAGCATTATATCAGCTACCTGGTTTCCATGAAACAAGCTATGCTTAGCTTATTTTGGGGCTAGATGGCGCTGCGTGAAATGTCCACCATTATTTATTTGTAAAGATGGATGGATTTTTTGGCACAGTTCAAAGATTTCAACCTAAATAGTTTACGTCATTTTGAATGTTGAAATTATAGTTAACAAATAATTTAAATTCCATACCTCATTAAAATTCGTGCTTTAAAAATTCGTCTGAGGCTTTACTGAATTTATAACTTCTTATAAATCTTAATTAGGTGTACGCGCTATCTATTGATTTATCTTAATTGAAAACAACATCTCAATTAGATGCACTGCTTATCATTGCAGTGACATCAATGCACGCGGACACACGGACATCAATAGACGTGAATACGCTGAGCACCCGGTGCCCGGTGCCCGGTGCCACTGACATGGGGATTCTCTTTGTGCCTGCAAAGAGCATTATCTGCAGACAATTGTGAGCCCACACGACATACGGATAGATCGATTAACCGTTCCATGACGAACCATTGATAGCTGGTAGTGACTGATAACCTAACAGCTCAGTTGGTAGTAACCCTGCCTTCTACGTGGTCTTCTGTGGTGTAGGTCGTGGGTTCGATTATTGTCGAAGAAAATTCACTAGAAGTAAGAAAGGATTACTCACGCCGTACACGATAAGTACGCCCGTGGAATACGATTATTCTAAACAAACTTCCTTTAACATTAGAATTTCTCACAATCCAGTCTTAGCGAGCATCTTGTATACAAGGTACCTTTATAAAAAATTCGTCCTACGCCCTATAAAGAACACACCCTCAGAATTTGAAGTTTCTAGGACGAGCTATTCAGGTTGTACGTTGGCGGTCAGTCAGTCTATAATCCTCTTTAATAAAATTGGTTAATTTAAACTAAATCTATTTTTGACGTTTCGCGGGTCAGACTCAAAGCCTTGGCAAATAGTTTTTTTTAGTAAGCTAGTCACGGAAGGAGCAGATGGCCCAAGGGGATTCATAGGAAACGCTTAGTAATAATAGATGTGGAAATGTATTACAAAGTAACTAAATACTGTTTTTTTTATCTGAGACAGTTACGGAACGAGCCGATGGCCCACCTAGTGTGGAGCGGTAACCTGGCCCATAACAACCGATGTGACTTGGGTCCTCCCCTACTAGGTACGACAAGACCCAAGTGACATCGTAATCGCCCGTAACTGAGACGTGGAGAAGGTGGAATGTCTCATGTACTGCTTATAAAATGCTTTTAATCTTAGTTGAGGTGTCCAATTAGTTCGAGAGAGCGTTTCTTGTTTCAGTACACGGAAGATGCCTGAATAGATAATAGGCCCCCTTCTGTCGTCGCGTGACTTTGTAACAATTAAAATAATTCGCATGAATAGATACTTAACAAGGATCTAATAGGAGCTTACCAACATCACATTGGTGTTAAGCGAGAAATTTTGACTGCGATATAGATATTGTTAAGAAATAATACTATTGAAGATATTTTCATGTTATAGCAGATTGTCTTGTCTGGTTGTCATGATATGTTTATGGTATTTGAATAATAAATATTGGTCGATATTGCACATAGAATCAGGTAACCAAAAAATTAAGTAAAATCTGCAACCAGGACATAGAACGTAGAATTTTTGTTATGTTAATACATACTCATACTAAAATATAACACCCAGATACAAACCATACAATAAATACATGTTCTATGGTCACGTAAATGTTTTCCAGGGTGAACTGAGTAACGTAGCATCCGATTACATTGCATTTATAAGATTATTCTGAGCTTTGTTGTACGAGAAGAAGCATAAAAGTTACTTTAAGCTTTACTTAACTTTTCTACTTTGAATCATACGAACATAAAGTTTTGTGTCAAAAGTAACTGGAGTTTAGAAATGTACTACGAGTGTGGACCGGAAAGTTCGCGATCTAGAGATGGAAATACACTTCAATTTCAAAAAGATAATAGTTACACTTTTATGTAATCTCTTAGCACATTACAAATTTAAATTAAATTTTCTAGAGCATACATAATAAAAGAAGAAGAAGATTAGTTGAAAGAGGTTTATTTTTTCAAGAGCAGTAGAACTCTCGCCAGGTTCGTCCGGGGAAGTACTGCCACCATGCCCTTTTCTGCCGCCAAGCAGTAACGCATTCGCGTTACTGTGTTCCGGTTTGAAAGGTGTGGTTGCCGGTGAAATTACAGGCACACGAGACATTCAACCTACACGTCTCAGAGTTACGGGCGCATACGTTGCGACTTGGGTCTTGCCGTACCTAGTAAGGGAGGACCCAAGCCGCATCGCTTGTTATGGGCTGAGGTTACCACTTAACATCAGGTGGGCCGTCAGCTCGTTCTGTAACTGTATTAATAAAAAATAAAAAATAAATCAATTTCGTCATTGTCATGTGTTTAAGCTTTTTTTTGTAAATCTTAATAAATATGTATAATAATTTAGCTTTATTCTTTATTTATGTGAAATGCGTGAAAATCACAAACATATTAACTTCAATATTGTCTGTTGCTTTCAGAATTCTACAATTCAAAAGGGACGTAGAAAGAAAAAATAACAGCAACAATAACATTGAAATCTTGGGCAGATAAAACCTCTACCTTGCTTACATAACATATTCATTTTTAAACAAGCTTCTGCCAATTGGGCCGCGGACAATTAGACCAAAAAAAATATTAACATAATAAAATTTATATAAAAATGAAAAAAGTTTTTCAGACATAATTAGAAAATCTGTTTTACCCGAAAACCACAAACTTAAAATCAGTTTAATACTTCCCGATATAATCCACGACACATAAGTAGGTAAATGTTATCTCTTTGTAATATTTTGTGCAGATTTAGAAACCTACGATTCCTGGTCTGAAGAAATTTCTTTTTAAATCCTGAATTCAAGCGGAATAAAGATGAAAGGATGATAAAAATCAATAGATTAAAGAGCAGCCAACAATCATCGGTCAGCGGTTACGGGATGAGGCCTTTGTTGGCGTTTTAATTTAAATTTGTTTTTGTACAAAATTAAATTTGAAATCAAAGCCTTTAAACAGTTGAAACAAGAGTTTCTGACTCACTGTGGTGTTGGGACATGGAAAACGATTTAAAAATAAAACAGTAGGTTTATATTTTTATGGTTCTCACTGGTCAATGAAAGAAGTGTTAGCTGAGTTATTCGTGGCATAACAATGGCGGTGATGAGCTCCACACTTGTTCGCAAAGGTATAATATTCCAAAAATATCTTTTGAATAAATAAAGTTTCAAGTATTATTGTGATTCGAAATTTTACTTAACCAAATATTTAGAATTATTTTCCGAGTTCGTGGTCTTGGTCTCTGTTTAACCCTCGAGGGTCGACTGAACGAATATAAATGAATCTTATATTTATGATACTTTTTTCGCTGCCTTCTTCTTGGTAGCATTTTATTGCTCGTGAAAGGGTACGAATTGTTTTGCTGACAGATTTACGAGAAAAGATTCGGCATTTGTTTTATCTTTGACTGCTCCTGAGAGGAACTGTGTAGCTTTGAATGCAAGTCACATAATAGCGTTAGGGAATTTTATACAATTTATTACTGATGATATTCCGTTTAATGGCTTTTATGTATCCTTGGTAAGGCCTCAAAATGTTTGAGTAAAAAAAGGTTTACATGTTTTATTGTTATGGTGGTGTTTTTCTGAGACGCTGATTCATACCGGGCAATAAACAATGTTCTCAAGAGAGTTGTTACTACGATGGAAATAGGCCCACCATGGTAAGGAAAATCGTGATTTATGAATGTGTACTAGGTAGAATTATACAAAATTTGTTTTATGTGTATAAATATACACAGTAGTTTCAGAAATTTGATTAAAGAGGCACTAAGCGAATCCCTTATTTATCTATACAAATAAATAAAATTGGAGTGTCTGTTTGTAATATTAAAATAACCGCTTTTCACTGAGTGCGTGTGTATACACGGTACATATACCAAAACAACATTTTTTACAATTTTTGTCTGTCTGTTTGTCTATCAAGCAACTGTCTGTTTGTTCCGGCTAATCTCTGAAATGGCTGGACCGATTTTGAAGGGACTTTCACAGGCAGATAGCTGATGTAACAAGGAGTAACTTAGGCTACTTTTCCGAGGGGTAAAATAGGGGTGCGTGATGAAACCGAATTCCACGCGGACGAAGTCGCGGATAACAGCTAGTTTTATGTAAATGTAGAAGATCAACCATAAAGTGTAATGTATACGCTGACAGTCACCACTCTCAACTGTGACATTCGATTTGTGCACGATAGAAGAAAAATAGAATGCATGGAACAGCCATGCATTCTCTTTCCATGCCCAAACTGTGAAACATTAAAAATTACACTCCCGTTTCTAATATACAAATGTAGTCAGACGTTCATTCACAGTAGCACGCTGTCGGATGTGCAAATTAATTTAAAATACGCGATTGTTGAGACAGAGTTGTTTGTAGTACCTGCAATAAATTGCAATTAGGAAAGCTGTCTTGTTATCGAGTTAGCAGCCTTCGAGGCTCTCAGCGCTCAGGCACAGGCTGGTATAAATTAATGGCTCACGTTGTTCGCTTTGTGTATAAATAATACTGATCGTAGCTTAAATAACGAATTTAGCGTGATAAAAAAATATAATTTATTAATAATCTTTTTTAATGTGATAAAGTTACAGAACTAGCACCTGGTTAAACTAGTTACTGACCTCATAGCTCAGTTGGTAGTAACCCTGCCTTCTGCGCTGTAGGTCGTGGGTTCTATTTCCACCCAGGACAAACATTTGTGTGACGAACATAGGTGTTTGTTCTGTCTGGTTGATGATATGTAATATATGTTTGTATTCACAAAAAAGTATTTAAGCGTTTAGTATATCCAGTTGTCTGGTTCCCATGATACAAGCTATTTACTTAGCTTACTTTGGCGCTAGTTGGCGCTGCGTGAAATGTCCATCAATATTTATTTATTTATTATTTCCTCTTCGGCTAGTCGCTGCCGATAGTGTCAATATGTGACATGATAATTATGACAATATGTAAGCCCGTAACATAGCAAGGAGCTATACCTGACCCGCTAGGTACAGATCTGCACTAACCTGTCTGTACCGGGAACCCGCTTTATGCAAGCACCCTAAGCTTCGAACAAGTTTTCCGAGATAAAGTTCATTTTGTTAAGAAGCCTGTTTAATTATTAGTTTACAAAACGCAAAGTTATCTCTGACTATATTTCAGATCGGAGTTGACTAAAGTTGAGTTCTTTGAGCTGATTGCTCAGAAGGCGGATATCCGAACTGTTGTTTGTAAATTGAAGAGAAAGCAAAGCAATTAATTTATAGTCAACAATAGAAAACTTCTGCTTTGCTGATCTCTTGCAGGTTAGCGATAAAAATTGAGCAACTATTCTCGTAAAGTCTGGCAATAGTTGATTTCAGATTATTTTTATTATATAAAACTCTGCGCGTAGTCTTATCATTAGAATTAAAAACCCGCATAAAAGGTATTTAGTAGTGAAAATTGATGTATTCATTGTTAATATTATATAATACTAAGAATAAAGCTATCTGCAAACAACGAATCTAAATTTATCGAACCCTATAAGCCTTTATTTCTATATTATTCATATAATTTTTATTTGAGACAGGTAATGAGTAGAAATGGGCATTATGACTTACTTCTCCGAATGAACATGGCGTCAGGTGTACTACTCTTCAAATTTGACAACAATAATTTTTTTTAAAGGGATTTTATTGGTCAGGATATTTGCTTACTATTCATATAAATATGAACAACTCGTGGGTACCCTTTTGATTGATGTAATATCGTGGCAACGTGGTAAGAAGCTTATAATTGCATCAATATTATATTTTTGAAACAATTAGTTGCTCTAAGTTGCCCGTGTGCCGGATTGTATGCATTGTGTTCCTTTCAGCCGTTTGCTTTCTTCAACTGGTTTATTCAATGACTTCCTTTATAGGATGTTTATTGAAAATTAAAGGTCTTGTTTTTGTTGAGTTTGTTCCTTTGATCGGGATAAGTTTAGCAGTAAATTACGTTTATTATTGTTTGTCCTTTTGTAGTCGAACGCTGAATCAAATTACCTGTGCACGTCTGAATGCTTTAAGATCGCTAGTCAGTTAAGGTGTTGTCTTGTGAATTCAGTAAAAACTGGAGTTATTAATAATATTTCATATCCTTTGTCAAGCTTTACCGCCAATCGAACGTCAGTCGATAACGTTGATTAGTAGAATGAGGTTGAACGAAACAGTTGACGTGGATCGGTCGCTTTTAGTGTCGTAAAGTCACAGTCAAAACCTATATTTCCATAGAATTCATAAAGAAATGACTTGGAAACGTCAATAACATTCAAAACATAAGGTCACGCGTACTTATCGCTAAGTTTGACGCCTGTTCAAACCCCTAATAGAGGGATTCCTGGAGGGTAGTAAACGGATACTTACGGATAATCTGTATTACGAAATCTAATTCGATTTTTATTCGTTTCTTATGGTTATCATGGTACTTAGTTAAATGGTTAGACATTTGTGTTTTTTTTCATTTGTTCTACCAATGAAGTCAAACACGGGTTAATCTTTGAAAATTTTTGGTTCCTTGAGAGAAACTAAAAATAACATTGATGCCGCACCGGATCAGATCTCGTAGCCGTCAGATTGAATTCAAGAATTCGTACCACTAAGGTGTACTTTGCGAGTAAACTAAAACTTGTTGCTAACTGCTAATTCGTCAGTTTCCATTGAACGAGCTTAAACATCGTTTATGCAAAGGGTTATTTAATTGATCTGTGGAAGCCGCAATACAACACTGAATAGAATTAATTTGTTGACAGTAAATTGGATCCTAATGAAGCAAAGGTTCTTTAGTAAACAAGACGATCGTCTCGCTGCCTGTTTACATGATTCACCGGTTCGTTAGCTTTGTTTCAATCCCGATAGACCGTTTGCTATACAATTTCTAGAGGTACACGTATTTACACTAGCTACTAAGTTGTGTACACATTACTATGGCGCAAAGGAAAGCAATGTTTTAAGATAGGTACTGCAAAAAAGATTTTGTTCTGCTTAACCTTATATAAATTGATAGCATTGATAGTTTGACTGGTCTAACAGCTCAGTTGGTTAGTAATCCTTCTGCGCTGTAGGTCGTGGGTTCGATTCCCACCCAGGACAAACATTTGTGTGAGAAACATAGATGTTTGTTCTGTGTCTGGGTGTTAATATGTGTTATATGTAAGTATTTACAAAAAAAAAGTATATAAGTATTGTATCAGTTGTTTGGTTCCCATGATACAAGCTATGCTTAGCTTACTTTGGGGCTAGATGGCGCTGTGAGAAATGTCCACCATTATTTATTTATTTATTAATTATTATTTTTATACATCGCACTTGTGTGAAAACAGAAACAATTTTGTTGCTAAATGGAAGAAGAAAAATTTGGAAAATGTATTTAAACTAAATTATATTTTTCTCGATCGTAAATTTTCTCGAAAATTCCTATAGTAACGACCCAACTTAATTTCAAATGAAACTCGTTTAATTTTTTCATCAACTATCAATTTACTAAAACAGCAATCACGTTCCATTCATGTCTGATTTATATGCAAATCCGTGAAATATGCTCACGTGACGTTCCGTGTCAAGTCGCTCGCGGCGTCAATAGAGGACTAATTCTCGCGCTAATCAAATCTCTATTGCTCTATTGTTAATGCTGTCGCTTTAATTAGCGAGACTGAGCGCTTCGTAAATACAGATCACTCTGTAGTGCCAACAGTGCTGTGTGTGCTTTAATACATATGTTTTGGGTAATTATGTGAGTTGTAATGAAATAACGATACAATGTTAACGATAACACATTAATGATTTACACACTTCACTTCATACAGCCATTTGTAAATATAAAATAAATATTAGTTTATTTATTTCGTTCTCACGTCATAACATTTTGACAGCTGACTAATATGCCATAAAACATAGGTTTTGTTTTTGATGTGAAACATCTATAGCCGCACGTAAAACCGATTTCTGGCGTGGCGACGCGTCGCCACGGCATGCGTTGCATATTACTTTTACAAAATAATGACGATGTTTCACATCTGCCAGGCGTCCCGTGACGGCTCACATTTTTTATATTATTAGATATATATTTAATAGGTAACGGTAGCGAGTCGACTCGCACTTGACCGGTATGTTTGCATTAATATAGACCATGTATAGAGCAAGTGGTAATCAAGTGAAGATAATAATTGAATTATATAAATATTGGTGGACCATCTAGCCCCAAGCTAAGCACAGCTTGCACTAGGGGAACTGATAGAATAATTATTACTAATTTTTCATACATATAATAAGTATTAACACCACACAGAACAAGCGTCTATGTTCGTCACACATATACTTGTCCGGGGAATCGAACCCACGACTTCAGCGCAGAAGGCATAGTTACTACTAACTGAGCCGTATATTAGACCACTCGAAATGGGTCAGTGTTAGCAGGATCGCATGTGTTATACATTTTTTTTAAGTAGCAAATGGTATAGATAAATAATGATGTAATTATTCAGTCCAGTCTGAGTGACTACTATTTGAACAGAAGCCACAGATAACATCGTTGTAACTATCGCCCGAAGACTCACTTAACTTACATTGTATATGAATCTGTGGGATGTTTGTAAACGACAGTCGCTCTTATTGCCTTGTGGTAAATTATGGTACTCCACGTTCGTTAAGCCTGGGTTATATTTAACAACGGAATTGGTAAATCACATTTTCAAGAAGAAAAAAGTTTTAATAATAAAAAAAATAATTAATTTTGTTCCAAGCATGTTAAGTAAAGTAAAGAGGTACAGGCCAGCTGAAACTTACTTTTGAACGGCGCTATTCTATAGAAGCTTTCCGCTTAAAGTACACAGTGTTTGTGTAAATGTAAACGATGACTTTAGGGAAAACTTGTTTGGTTGCTTTTGCTACAACAAAGCACACGGAAACTTTTCAGTTTGTTTCTCAGTTAATTGCTGCCTGTCATAGTTTTGGAATAACGATGTATTTTGCTTACGAAGCTTTAAAGAAACAATATGTTTTCACGACTAGTACAATTCTCTACTAAAATTTGCCTTTGCTGTAAATACGTCTTTCTTTATTGTAGCAACAGAATAACGAATCGACGTGATTTTAGATTTTGTGATAAATAGTTTATGGACTAGAGAGTGAATCAGCTTACATTATACCCGGAAAAAGGCACAGATATTTTGCGATAGATCTCTATCAGACTAAAGTAGTTCAAGGTAGTCTATAATAATAATAATAATAAAATTGATACCTTATCACTACACTGTCAATTACCACAAAACAAGTATAGATGTACACAGAAACAGCTTAAAGGTAACTAGGTTAGATTTTAAACGACTCAACCACCTAACAACAACAACCTAAACTAAGATAAAATTATCTTGTATGACAGATCTTAGCGCCCACCTTCGACGTTAATTTCTCTATTAGTCTATTTATAATGTGAAGTTTTATTATGCATGCGCTGTATTATTGTAGCGTCGTTGTTTTCACATCAGTTCACACCGCATAACTACTTCAACTTAAAAAAGAAACAGGAACTTTCAATATGAAGTTTAGCTTAGGTCAAACATTACGTTATCCAAAATAAAGCGATTGACCATGTGAAGTCATATTTAATAAATAAAAAATAATAAGATAAATTTGCTTTAAATAAACTTGCTTTGTGATACATGGGGTGCTACAAGGTTCAATGCTTGGCCCCATTCGGTAGTGAAAACTCCTTTTTTTATTGAAAACTTAATGTGATATAGGGCATATGAACATTACGATTATATGAACAGTAAACAAGTAAAACATTCTTATGTATAAATATTAATTAAACTAAGCACAGCTTGTACTATGGAAGCTTTTACTGACTGAAAAATCAACTACTTTTTTACGTATTGTTTTATTTATAACTAAATATATTACCTCCTAGACACAAAAAACCTAAGTATGGCACACGAACGTAAGTCCTTTGTGGATCGAGCCCACAACCTACATAGCAGAAGGCAGAGTTTCAACTAAGTTGTGAAGCCAGTCGGTACGGAATGAATCTAGAAGGACCGGACGCGGCCGTAATCAAATCAATTTCAAGTGATAGTTGCAGGAAACCCCAAATCCCCGAAGTTTTAGCGTAACGGGGCCTACAAATGTTGGTTTTAAAATCATGTCCCCGTAAAACTTTACTCATGAATAATTTACGAATTTTCTTCTGAGATATGGGCTTGCCGGGGAAGATAAGAATTAAATTACGGGAAATTAAAATTTTATTATAACATCTGAGTAAAAATATAAAGATAGTAATTTGCATAATTATCACGGACACTGTTTCAACTGGTACCACTTGAGTTTCAGGATTTAGAGACGGTCCGACCAGTCTGACGAAATATTTGTTTCTGGAAAAATGGCACTGATCAGCGATTTGGAATTATTCAAACAGAGACCTCATACTGTAATTTCTGTCACGTTATATACAACAGGGGGAAACAATTTGATAACCTTTAAATATTAAAAAAACTAACTAAGTTCATTACACTGATTACTTAGCTTACTTATAAGATTGCGCGAGTTAAAACAGTCTAGGATGACATAAACGGATATCTTTCGGGCTGAGAAGGCAACATTCTTCTACAAGCATTCAAACGCACACAAGAAAACGTGAAATCAATGTTTTCGTTCTAACTTCATAACAGTATTTTTTTTGTGCAATGTTGTCTTTTACAGACCCAGAACACTTGTAAAGTGATTGTAAGGAAAACATCAAAACGAATCAGCCATAGATTGTAGCAGGACTTCCCACAAGTGTCCTGAGCCATGCAGATAATAATTTGGGGCCAAACCTTTGGAAGTGGCATTTGAAGAGCTAAGACCGCCATCCCGTAATTTTTTGAAGTGCCCTCCAAAATTGAACGAGTGCCCTTATATTCCGAATTTATAATATGACTGACTTAAATATATTTAGATTCTGCAAGTTCAGTGGCAGAGATGTAAAAAGGAAACGGTTAATGACGCATTGTTTTCATTTCATCGCTGTTCAATGTGAAGAACGTCATTTATACTGTCGTAACTTGTACTGGACCCTGCTACTTATATAAAATGTCAAAATAATATACACTACATAAAATGTTCATTGGCATCACAGCTCAGTTGGTAGTAACCCTGCCTTTTGCGCTGTAGGTCATGGGTTCGATTTCTACCCAGGACAAATATTATTGTTCTGTGTCTGGGTGTGAATATGTATTATATGTATGCATTTACAGAAAAAAGTATTATATCAGTTGTCTGGGTTCCCATGATACAGGGTATGCTTAGCTTACATTGGGGCTAGATGGCGCTGTGTGCAATGTCCACCAATATTTATATTTATGTATACAACCACTTGTGGCTCTCGCAGTTTAGCTTATCTGGTCTGTCTTAGTATTTGAGATTTTGAAGGACTAACCTAAGCTTCTAAAGTTCACTTGATAATAAACAATGGTTTGATTCTATTTTGTATATTCCATGCCATTTTTTGTGGCAACCCTATCGTTGATCAATAATATATTTTGCCGAAGGTTAGGTTCCAGATGTTAAATATTAATAATAATTAATTAATAATATAATATATATTAATAATAATTTTTATCACCCATCAGCCAAGGCCAGCCAATTATCACTCGCCTTCTCTGTCAGCTATGGCGTTTGTTTTTCATTGCACTATCTCACAGATACACATGAAACCTAATTCTATCAAGTATTTTCATAACTCAAAATTCTAATGCAACGTAAAGTGCCTTGCAATTCCATTGAACAAGGCACTAATGAACGAGTAAGACGGGGGTGGCATATTAATTGGCTGCAAAAACACTCATCTTGAAGGAATATGCAAAACTGGCTCAGACTTCTGTGGTTCGTTAGTATTTATTATTCTCCAACAGCATCTGAGAATTTTATTGCTGGTGTTGTAACGAAGGCGTTTTCCAGGTAGCTATTTAGCTTATGGAGCAGGGATCTGCTATGTTACTTTATCTGTGTGTTTCTGCCTACTGATATAATAATAATAATAATGGTGGACACTTCACACAACGCCATCTAGTCCCATATTAAGCTAAGCATAGCTTGTACCATGGGAACCAGACAAATGATATAATACTATTTTTTTTTTTTAATAAATACATTTTATACATATTAAACACCCAGACACAGAAGAAACTTCTATATTCGTCACACAAATGTTTGTCCTGGATGGGAATCGAACCTACGACCTACAGCGCAGAAGGCAGGGTTACTAACAACTGAGCTGTGAGGCCAATCAAAAAATAATATAATGATATGCCTAATTCGTTCGAAATTGAAATGAATGTTTCTTTCAAGGAGCAATTGACGACTTATCTTGTCTTCTCATTTTAGGATGCTGTAATTACTTGCACTGACGGATAGTAAGTATGCCGTGAAACATGGTTAGATCTCCCCAGAATATTTTTGGTGCAGTGTCGGCATAGAATGCATAACCAAAAACATCCATATCTGAGCATGTGTGACGAAGATATGAAAACCAATTTCGGCCGATGGAATCTCATAAAGTCGTAAGTCAGCCGCGGCCGCTCTGCCAAAACTGCTAATGACCGCGCGCTGGCTTGCGGTGCTGCATCGAGCCAAAAACCAATTTGCAATACACTAATAATATTGTTGTGTTGTTTGGTCGGCTGTGCGGCTTTGATAGTACGCCAGCCGTCGCGTAACCAGCCCTATAATGTAGACGTGATTGTATACTAAAGTTTAAAACCTTTAAGCGTCGGGTTAATGCCTATCTTAATGGCCGGCAGCGCATTAGCAATGCCTCTGGTGTTGCAGATGTCCATGGGCGACGGTGACCACTTTCCATCAGGTGGCCCGTTAGCTCGTCTGCTAGTTTTTAACATAAAAAAAAATAAAAAAAAAAAAAAAAAAAACATTTTTGTTAATTTAAGTTTGTTTATACTTTAAGTAGCGAAATTATTATTTTATATATAATCCGTTTAAGTCGATAATATGTCGTTTTGACACCAATTTAATCCTTTTTGTATGTAGTATTTGTACCTATGTATGAACGTCTTCCTTTGGTAAATAAACGATATATTTACCCATAAAGTTCATAAAAATAACGTAATACCATACCATTGAAATTGCAGGCGCATGAGACGTAACATGAAATTACAGGCGCATGAGACGTAACATCCCCGTCTCGGGGTGATGGACGCAACGCAGTGCGATTTGACTCATCTCATACTTTGGTGGTAAAGACTTGAGTCGTATTGCTGTTGTCTTGGGCGGCGGTTACCGCTTAACATCAGGTGGGCCATCACTTAAAGAACATAAAGAAACATTATATTTGACTTTTAGTATTTCCTTTTGAAAGAACAACGGAGAAACTAATAATTCTTCGACTTACAATTAGCTTATACCAATCCCAAAAACTTTCAATTTCCCGGTCCAATCCAAAATACTTACTAATTAAATCGTTTTTCAGAGCCCCATTTGAACAAAAACTTCCCGAGTACCGTCCATACCTACCGATAGAAATACACCTGGACTTTTGAACGCATATAAAAGTTTTCCAATTTACGGGGCTGATTGGAAAATTTTCGCCATTTTGGGTGTTAATCGAACCCTGACTTTTCCAGCCTTTTGAATCGAATTAAAGTATCAACAGTGCGGTGTTGCTAAGTCGAAGATGGTTAATGATGCTCTCTTTGATTACAAAGTAACACTTAGATAATATTCATATTTGCAACTTGTGGAACTTGTGATTTACAAGGAATAAGGAAGGGTGAATATTGTGTGAAGAGCGTAAAGTTTGTGTCTCGAGTCTTGGAAGTGTGTGTGTGTGTGTGTGTGTGTGTGTGTGTGTGTGTGTGTGTGTGTGTGTGTGTGGTGTGTGTGTGTGTGTGTGACAACAAAAACATGATTTGTATATAAACTTTTTTTTCGACACACACTTTTGCAAAACAATACGTTAATCAAAGTTAATCAAATCTGGAATAAAAATCTTGGGACAATTACATTTTGAGTCCAAAAAATGCCTCTTGAATTTCTAAAAGTTATGGCTCCAAAGAGGAAGATGATAAAATTTGGTATATTTTAATTTTTATTGCAGTACGTGAGGAGAGGGGCTTGATTTGAATAGTTGATAAAATTTGTACTGTTTTTGCATCAGTTGACGATAATATCCTATATTATTTATATTTAATTAATATAATAATAATATATAATATGATTTTTTTGTACTTTTCAAAATATATAAGTGAGCAAGGTTATTTTTTTTTGTCAACTATTACGATTTACAATCTCGTGACTGTCGTATATTAATTAAAATTGAAATTAAAAGTGTGAATTTAAATTTAAAATTATATTAAATTGACCAAACGTTAAGAAACCAAACATTATACAAAGTTAATGCGTTATTCGATTACAGCCAAAACATCCAACACTTCGAAACTCGTAACTGCGTAACCGGTATTAGATGAAGTGAGCCGTTACTAAAATAAAATTAACGAGGGGCTTCCCCGGAAGGCGCTGGAGGAAGCGGACGCGTCACCGTCGACCAAGTTATTTATATCTACGGGGAAATCTTTATAAAGTTGGGCGGAAAATTTTGTTTTCCGAACGAGTAGGTATGCGTAAGTTATACAGTATATATAATAATATAAGATTGTATCATACAGACATAGATTGTAAATTTTACTTAACAGGGAAAGTCATAAACCCTGCAAGTAGGATTATAGCATATATTAATTAATATAGCAAAATAAAATAAAACAAAAAATACTTAAATTGGTAAGCTAACACTAATGCAAAATAAGCATAGCAAATAGCATCAGTAGAATCTTAAAACGTAATTTGTTGTGTCATTCAATATCATGTAAAGCGTAGTGACAAAGTCTAGACCTTGAGGTCAATGAGGAGCAATAATTAGTTTCTTTCATTCACTCAAAAAATATATGTTCGCAATACTACGGTGATGGAAAAAGTTATTAGGAAACTGGCATGCCTTAGAACCAAAAAATTTGGTGACGATGTCAAGACGAAAGGAACCTCTTTAGGACATAGTTCTATGGAGCGGTCGAATAGTAGTTCTGTTCGTCCATCCAGTTATTGTTGACAAAACAGAATACTACGGTACAGTATACAATATACATATACAGTACTGTAAACTGGATTCTGTTTACTGGATCCGATTTTTGTGCGAACGGGCTAAGATCATCACTGGATAGCTTCGTTACTCAGATATTTTATGTCAGCACCAATCAATCACCATGCAAGTCACAATTATCACAGCATAGAGTTTGCATAGACATTTATTAAAAATCAAATAACGGCTTCCATACACAACTAGCAAACGACTCGCCCGTTTTTACAGATGATTGTCGAAATTAATCGTTTCGCTGGTGGCAGCCATGATGAATGACACAAGGAACGAATTCAAGTTACGTACAAATTGCAAGCATAAATTACGCTTTAATAATTCGCGTACGGCCTGTTCTCTCAATCACCCGGCAGGTGGCACTAGCATAAATCCTCTGGGGGAAATTAAGAACTTTTCAATACTATCCGGTGATTAACTCTGCATTACAATTTTATGCCGAAATATATTGCCAAAGTGAGCCTACTGACTTATATTCGTTAGTTACTACGATACGTTTCTTATTGTTTTGGATTGAAAGGTAACAGTGCTATTAACTTCTGATCGTGTGAGCTCTTTTGGACCAGTGTGTTGAAAGGATTAAAGTGCGCCCCAAAGAGACTCCTTTCATGAATAAAACAGAGTTGTGAACGTTTAATTACTACTATTTTACTAGATTAAATAAATATTTAATATGACTTGCTTCTACCAGCATGACTTAGCCAATGAAAACTGCATTATATAGCCCACGCGTGCATTTTAACAGCGCCATCTTTCAAAGGTATAATTAATTGAAAGAAAAAAGAAAGAGAGAATAAATTTATTTATACAAACTGTACACAACAACACAACACAATATAAAAAGAAAAAGGACAAATAGACATACGAATGATGAACTTTTTCGCGTACATACATAATAATATATTTGTTATTTGCATTTTAATATATCTCATATTATTAGACCCCAGAAACTTCTAAACACTAATTTTATCTCTGCCGCTACTATTTTGAACTTTAAATTAGTTAAAACTTGAGGCAACCCCACATTGACAGAATTCTGAAATCATCTTAAAAATGTAATATTGACGGTAACATTGGACATTGTCGCCGATAAAACGTTCAAATAGATGATATAAAGAAATTTTAATTTAGTGGAAGAAGCAACGAACCGTTTCGTTTTTTATAGCTGGCCAATTGAAACGTTTCCAGCTCCCTGAATAATTCATCTTTCGTTTGAACAAAGACGAAGTGGGCCGCGCGATTCTTTGATCTTTTGTAATTGGAATCGATGCTCATATTAAAAAGAGAATTCCAGATGAAATGCACCGAAGCCATTTCCTCAAGACGATTAAGGAGTAGTGATTTGTCGCCGAGATCCGCTGTTATGCTTTCATTTTCCCCGGAGATTCCACTGAGACAATAATAATCGTAATTTAAGGTAGTTGCCTTTCGTAACTGAACGTTTACTTTAATAAACTGGGAGCCAGATATTGCCAATTTCTTATGTTAAGAGGATTAGAGAGATTGTTTTAGTTAAATAAAAACTTATTGGGTTTTATTTCCCTACATATACACAGAGAGTATAAAGACTGATTTGCTTAGGAAATTAAACGAAAATAGGTGTAGGTGTATAAAAATTAATCAAAACGCGAGAAAACTCGGGCGGGTCATACGTTGTCTTTAATACATAAATGAAATATGCCATTCCTTACTACAAATATTAATATTATAAATTTGTTTGTCTATTTAAAGACATGCATGCATTTTTCCGTCATGGATTTATTAAAAAGTTAAATGAACAAAGTATAGCAAAATGGAACAAGACCTAAACATGCATCGGTTTGTGAGTGTTCATAAGACGTGCTTAAGTTGTTTGCCACTAAGCTTGTTCTCATAAGCGGCTACTCTGCAGTATTACCTGGATTACTTAGTGGGTGTACACCTACTTAACTAGGTTCTACGATGGTAATACGTGTGCATAGTCTATTTCCTCATGTCCTCGTGCATGCCAAAATGTAACGAATATTTTGTGCTTACCTATCTTTATACGATTAAGAATCAATGGCATAAAACTAGTTACTAAGGGATGAAAACAGCTTTAATGATATTCAAAGATAAATCTGGGACTTTAATGTTTTGTCGTGAAATAGTAAAAAACATATATACCTACATGATCATAATCTCGGCTTAATAATAAAAGTATGAATTATTATAGATGTGCCATCCAAGCCTACATAATATAATAATACATAATATATTTTTATAATACTTGATATATGAAATTAAATGTAATATAAATACATATTAATAAAAGAACAAATTCTCCTACACTAATAATTTGGTTCATTTGTTTGGCAGCAAAATAAACATTAACAAAGTAATTATATTTGCAATAAACTTACACGGATTACTCACGGAATACAGCAGTGAAATTACTTGGTCAACTCTATCAATAAAGATTGAAACTTGAGCAATAACACCACCGACCTATTCCGCTCAGACAGAAGTGAGTTTGTCCAATTCTTATTACTTTGTAACGAATCTCTCGCAGAAAATTATATACATTATTTGACGATATTCGAGACTAAACAGTTCCAGAAACCGACTGATACACAGTGTGTTTCTAATAAAACTAGTTCAGGTACAGTATGTACCTTATCTTAGCTTTAATATAATGTTTTGTTACTTATTCTCAACAATAGTTGTAAGTTTCCTGAAAGTTTCTTATTGATATTAGTTTCTAGCTTATATGAGATAAGTCAAATCAACGATTTTCGATTTTTCATGGCAAAATCTTATGGCATTGACGAAACCAACCAAACGGCCGTTTGTTTACAACGGAAACCATTAAAATTTTACGATTGTTATGATTTCCTCTGAATCATCTGATGCTTCGTGATATATAGCCTAGGGTGGATAATATATATAATGACAAGGGACTAGTTTTTTTTACATTATTATACATTTAGATTGTCTGGCTTCACAGCTCAGTTGCTAGTAATGCTGCCTTCTACGCTGTAGGTCATGGGTTTGATTCCCACCCAGGACAAACATTTGTGTGACGAACATAGACATTTCATTTTGTTCTGCGTATGGGTGTTATATGTCTATATTTACAAAAAAGTATATAAATATTATATCAGTTGTATGATACAAGCTATGCTTAGCTTACTTTGGGGCTGATAGCGCTGTGTGAAATGTCCACCAATATTTATTTATTTAAAATAAAAATTGAAAAATATATTATAAACACCATTAAGTCATGAAAGTAACTTCGGTGTTTTTCAGACCGCACCTGTAAGTTTATTTATAGGTAAGCTGTATAAATTCACCTCATTCCAACTTCATGGGATAGTCGGTGAAAGTTTAAAATTTAATCCCAGCACGGCAAGAGTAGTGAAAAGTTAAACGTTCAAAACTTGAGCAGACCTCACAACTAACTCGTACTACACACCAATGACTTACAAGATTAACCGACGTATAAATGGAAGCTGAGCCTTCATCTATACAAATAAATAAAATTGGAGTGTCTGTTTGTAATATTAAAATAACCGCTTTTTACTAAGTGCAATGGATGTATACACGGTACATATACCAAAACAATTTTTTTTAAAATTTTTGTCTGTTTTTCTGTCTTTCTGTCTGTATGTCTGTC
Source organism: Chesias legatella (assembly GCA_947359385.1). Lineage (NCBI taxonomy): Eukaryota > Metazoa > Arthropoda > Insecta > Lepidoptera > Geometridae > Chesias > Chesias legatella. Next base: position 2,600,223 of record OX375768.1, on the reverse strand, counting down.
TGTCTGTTTGTTCCGGCAAATCTCTGAAATGGTTGGACCGATTTTGACGGGACTTTCACTGGCAGATAGCTGATGTTACAGGGAGTAACTTAGGATACTTTTCCGAGGGATAAAATGATAAAACCGAATTCCACGCGGACGAAATCGCGGGCAACAGCTAGTTTAAAATACGGATGTGTTACCGCATTTCTACCCGACTGCACAGAGGTTTATGGTTTATGGATGTATGTTTGTATAATGTCTTTGGGCGTTCCTACAGTCATTTTGAGTACAGGTTGGCCAATCACCCACTGGTCCCCTGAAATTCGCACCCGTCACCGAAGGCTTGATGAATTTAGTCATTAGATTTTTCGTTATCGCAATATTAAAATAGGGTATATCAAGAATGTACATAAACGCAGTAAAATTAAATACACAAGAAACTATACAAAATTAAAATTTCATACAGAGAATAGAATAGAATAGAGCATACCTTTATTGTACACCATAAATAAAAATCATGCAAAAATACTACATACTTAGTACTAAATACTATTCATCCCTTTGACCCCCGAAGCGGTAGGCACATCACCATGTGTGTTACCTCGTCATGGGAAGGTAGACGTGACTAAATGTGAGCATTGTTTTCTCACGAATAATTCAGCTAACATTTTCATTCCTCAATAACTCGATAGCCAGGACAAATCCCAACGAAGTTACCAAGAACTCCGAAGCTAATACATACTGGTGAATACTAGCTACAATTCAATCGAAGATTAAGAAGAAAAGTTCTATCATGTCTCTTGTTAAATGACGTGATGTCCATATTGGATTAGTGTGATATTTCCACCTCTCCAAAAAGCGATAAATCCTAACTTTTGAACGGATTATTCAGTAACCATCGTTCAAGACTCACATGCGTCGCTTAAAGTATGTATCTTCTTATATTCGTATATACTCCCTAGGAATCATAGGAATGTGATTATGAAATGGTACGGTATACATACGGAATATATATATATACATATGGATATATATATACATAGAACATATATATGGATATACGGAAATTTCCGGGGACAGACAGACAGACAAAAATTGTAAAAAAAAATGTTTTGGTATATGTACCGTGTATACATCCATATGCACTTAGTGAAAAGCGGTTATTTTAATATTACAAACAGACACTCCAATTGTATTTATTTGTATAGATTGCGACTCGTACGTATAGTTGAAAAGTATTGGAGTTTACCCGTATAAAGTCAGGGGTGACGACGACGTACACGTATCGTCTCGTTCGCTAATCCTTTACCCGGCCCGGATAGCATCCGATCCAACGTGGATCTAACTTTCGTGCGGAAGCGCCGAGGAACACTTTACAATGGATACGGGTTTGATACTTGTATTTTCCTCTGAGGACTTTGCATAAGCATTACATAGACTGGCCTCACAGCTCAGTTGGTAGTAACCTGCCTTCTATGCTGTAGGTCATGGGTTCGATTCCCACCCAGGACAAACATAGATATTTTGATCTGTGTTTGGGTGTTAATATGTACTGAATGTATGTATTTACAATAAATTAATTACTTTCTACTTCATAAAATCAGTATCAGAATTTTCCAGTGACATATTGTATACTACGACTATAAAGCGTTAAATGTCTTAATTAAATCATTATTAATAATGTGTGATTACAGTTTATAATACCAGTCGCCCAAACAATTTTCTGCAATTTATGACATTTCACGATCGATCTTACGAGATGTCAGCCATTTGGTCATTCTTACTTCGATTCTGTGATATCAAAACAGTGAAACACTGACTAATAAGCTACGTGAAATAAAATTGGTGCTCTAAAACTTTATGCTCAAAGTGGACTTTCGTTAGATCAACAACTATCAATGTACTGAACTAGTTCGCCACACGGAACTTTTATGTAATACAGTTACGGAATGAGCTGACGGCCCACCTGGTGTTAAGTGGGAACCTCGGCCCATAACAACTGATGCGATTTCGGTCCTCCCCTACAAGGTATGACAAGACACAAGTCACATCGTATGCGCTCGTAACTCTGAGACGTGTAGGTGGAATGTCTCATGTGCCTATAATTTCACCGGCAACCACACCTTTCAAACCGGAATACACACAGTAACGCGAATGCATTACTGCTTGGCGACAGAAATGGGCATGGTGGCAGTACTTCCCCGGACGAACTTGGCGAGAGTTCTAATGCTCTTAAAACTGTGGACAATATCTACTCGGTATGCGATTTGCACGTCCTGTACACAAATCGTCCCAGTGAGCGTTTCACACCGATGTAGTTCCATTGAGATCCTTTAACTCGACTTACCCTTCGTGAATAACATTTTTCACTTGTTATTCCATATGACGTGAACGTGGGACGAATAGAAAATATTATTGGAAATATTTCTGCGAATTCAATAAAATATAGTAGACGCATTATATAATGCTAAGCAGCCAAGCACTCGCTTGCTTTTGCAAATGAGTATTAAGACTTTTACTTCCTTATTCTTATTTTCTCAAACTGTGTTGTTTTCTCAACTCGCAGGAAAAGAAGCCTAATTGATATTCTAGGGTATGTCTACGTATGCTAATCATCATGAAATATATTAGTTTTTTTTATATATTTTATTTAATTTAAATCGGATTGTTTTTTGCCGTGAAATAATAAAAAACACCCAGGTCTGGGTTTATCATAAATATGAGAAGAAGTTAGGATAGCAGTAATATAATGGTACTTATTCTTTTTTTTATATTGATGAAAGGTTCCAAGTAAAAAAAAGAGTTCTAAGCAGTTCTACCATGCTTTGTTAACTATGATTATTTGCTTATTACTCGTATTATCCGCGAAAAATTGCAGCAATTCTTTCAAACAGAAAAAAAAACATAAAATAACATTACACTTGTCAGAGTAAATTACAACCCCGTGGACACAGAAATACAGTTACAAGCTGTGAATTGTGTTCCCTCCGGGACGTAGCCCCATTAACTTATCCCTATTCCAAGCGTTTTTATCACGAAGATTCCTAATAATATCTTAAGATTATTTCCTACCAATCTACCAATTTCTACCAGTGTTAAATAAAATGGAAAAAGTAATTTCTTATTATGGTTACTTACAAAGTTGATTTGACAATACGTTTTCCAAATAGTAGGTAGCTCAAAATGTAGAACTTGTGCCTAGTTCGGGAAAATACTGCCACCATATCGATCTTCTCACAATTTTTCCCAACACCGTTTTACGTTCTCAAAATGGTAGGTAGCTCAAAATACGCACATAGTTTTCAAGCAATAACTAAATGGTGTACCTACGTGTGATCTAACTTTTCATTTGAAGCAGCAATCTCCGGATTGAAACTCGAGGTTCAACCATACTTTAGGGGCAATAATTATGGAGATATCTACCGAACCGGAACACTATTGGGTAGATACATATCTGTTAACTGGTACAAATTGAACTGCGTCAGTCCTGAATCAGCATCGCCTGTCATGCGGGCGACACAAAGACTGTTTGCTCCTACTAAGGAAATGCAACTAGGTATGTCAGTTTAATTAACTGATGTACCTGCTGACGACTACTTACTAAGAATATGTATATACTTACCGAGTATATATTGCTTTTGTTACCCGTAGGCGATACTGCTTAAACTGTATTACATCTGCTCGTTCTATTACTTATTTTAAATAAATGATCATTGCAGCTAGCAGACATTCCAGCTTCACGTCTCAAAGTTAACGGACGCAATTCAATGCGACGCTTTCTTCTCAATAAATAAGTAATAAATATTGGTGGACATTTCACCCAGCGCCATCTAGCCCCAAAGTAAGCTAAGCATAGCTTGTACTATGGGAACCAGACAACTGATATAATACTTTTATTCTTTTTTGTAAATACATCATATAATACATTGTAACACACACGGAACAAACATCTATGTTCGTCACACAAATGTTTGTCCTGGGTGGGAATCGAACTCACGACCTACAGCGCAGAAGGCAGGGTTACTATTGACTGAGCTGTGAGGTATACGAGGAATGTTAAGTATATATCTATAGAAATAAGTAAAATTGGAGTGTCTGTTTGTAATATTAAAATAAGCGATTTTTACTAAGTGCATATGGACACAGTATATATACCAAAACAACATTTTTTACAATTTTTGTCTGTCTGTCTGTTAATCTGCTAATCTCTGAAATGGCTGGACTGATTTTGATGGGATTTTCACTGGCAGATAGCTGATGTAACAAGGAGTAACTTAGGCTATTTTTCCGAGGGGTAAAATAGGGGTGCATGATGAAACCAAGCGCGATAAGACAGGTTGCTTGTTCTAGTATAGAACAAAATAAGATACTATCAATATGTGACATCACAGTTGCGTAATGGATCTGTAGTAGCTGACCCGTACATGTAGGGCACTCTACCGACATTAGGAATTCAATATGCTCATTATTACATTAAACCTCCACTGTCGTACTACTAAGTGCATGCTAACAGTACCTAGCACAAGACAAACCGAATTACGATGAAATGCACACAATCATTATAATAATAATAATAATACTGGTGAACAATTCACACAGCGCCATCTAGCCCCAAACTAAGCGTAGCTTGTACTTTGGGAACCAGATAGCTGATAGAATACATATTATGTACTTTTTGTAAATACATACATATACATTTTAACACCCATACACAGAACAAACATCTATATTCGTCACGCAAATGTTTATCCTAGGTGGGAATCGAACCCACGATCTGCAGCGCAGAAGGCAGAGTTACTACCAACTGAGCTGTAAGGCCTGTCAACATTACTGATACTGTTAACCAGTAAGGTTTAAAAATTTTCTGGATTTAAACCAGTGACCTTCAGATTGAAACTGGGGTCTGTGTGACGCTGGGACACGCAGGATACAAAGACTGTTTGCAGCTTAATAATACAAAAAGGCGCCTTCATAGCAATCATTGGAAAAAACGATTTGCTTTTTTTCTAAATGATACACAATACGAATACACAATACCTAAAAAAATTAATTACAGAAATGAAAAACACGACGTTAGTCTAGTAAAATGCAATGCCTGGTCATCACTTTTATGCCCTCTTTAATGTTTCTTCCATAAATATCAAACGAAAGCACATCGGCAATGAAGATAAAAATCTTTTTATGTGACCTCAATTGAAATAAAATTGTAAATAATTATCAATGAGTACCTGTGACTTTACTTTGCAATGATTTTTGTTTTAATTTATATCACTGAAATATTATAATACTGGTGGGCATTTCACACAGCGCCATCTAGCCCCAAAGTAAGCAAATTATAGCTTGTATTATGGGAACCAGACAACTGATATAATACATACATAATTATAATACATATGAACACGCAGACACAGAAAAATCAACTATATTCCTCAAACAAATATTTGTCCTGGGTGGGAATGGAACCTACGACCTATAGCGCAGAAGGCAGGGTTACCAACTGACCTATGAGGCCAGCCTATTATAATACATATATAGTATATTTATATCGGGTAAATTATACACAACGCCATCTAGCTCCTAAAATTATAGCACATGTTAGTCCATTTCATTACTGACTCAGCAATTACCGCTTCAAGTATCTTATTAGATCTACTTCATTCGTTTGGTATGGTCGCAACATAATGTTATTTCCCCGTTTATGACACTATAAAGACGATACCGGCCACTACGCGTAATGAAATCTTGTGTTCAATACCGTAAGCGCTCACCGTTAACAGGTAACGAACATTGCAATCGATTATTTGTCGGATAATCGATTATTTGAAGCAATAAGCGACAGTAGAAACAATAATTTAAGTCCATTTGTAATTACTGGTACTGGTTTGTTTCTAAGTAATGGAGCAGTGGTCCCAATAATACCTACTTAACTACTATATTTACCTATACCGAAATCAGCACGAGAATCTAATTCTTTTAAAGGGAAAGGGAATTCTTTATCAGTATTCAGATATTCCTGTAGATTTTGGTAATATCCTGCGAATATTATATTTATTTTTATTTTCACCCGTGCTGCGCTGTTGAAACATAATCGAAACAGAAAAAACAATAAGGATTATGCGATACAAAAAAAAATGTTTTTGCTGGTAGTTTGTTGCTTATCCGTTCTACTAGTGGTGATATAACGAAATGCAAGCATTTAGTGTTATGCACCTAACTGTTAACTAAGGCAGAATTTACCATATAGTATACATAATAAGAGCAGTAGAACTCGCCAAGTTCGTCCGGGGAAGTACTGCCACCATGCCCATTTCTGCCGCCAAGCAGTAACGAGTTCGCGTTACTGTGTTCCGGTTTAAAAGGTGTGGTTGCCGGTTTACAGGCACATGAGACATTCCACCTACACGTCTCATAGTTACGGGCGCATACGATGCGACTTGGGTATTGTCGTACCTAGTAGGGGAGGACCCAAGTCGCATAGGTTGTTATGGGCCGAGGTTACCACTTACCACCAGGTGGGCCGTCGGCTCGTTCTGTAACTACATAGGTAACATAAAAATAAGGTTACTTTTATATTGATAATTTAGAAGCCAGCTTCCTTTGATGTAGCTATTGCTATTTTTTTTTACTTAGTGATTTAATGTTAATGCGCCTCTTCATTCTTTTCTACTTTTCATTCGCATCGGATACACTAGACTAGAGCAAAGTAATCAAATCAACAAATTAATTCTGAAGTGCAACTAAATTATATAACGATCTATTTACATAAAAGATTCACAGCATATTTCGTTTAACAGCTTTCAATTCGTTTCAAAAGCCCTGCCCATACATAAAGCACACACATAACACAACATAAAGGCAAATGCGAGCATTAAAATGAATATGCTGTTAATTGATGTAAACAACGTTAGTAATGGAAGTAAGGTATCACTCCATTTAATTGGCGATACACGCTGAGGTTACAGAGTTAATTGGTACCTAATAATGCCATTGGAACTATGGCAAATTGCCTTTTAATAGAAGCCGTTCGTAATTATAGAGGATATTGATTCGGCTGGAATAAGTTTCTTTACTATTGACATGATAGTACTCACGTTTTTGTAAGTACGATAAAGTTCGCTTTGGCAGCAGCTAAACATATTTCATAGTTCATAGTTCATTTTTAACACCAAGCTGTTAATAATTAATTCTTTAGTATATAATGTAAACATAGCTTACTCGGTATTTAGCCGAAACTAACGATGCCGCTGTTATATTTTCATGTAATATTTTATCGATTGTAATGTTCAATAGAATGTTTCAATTGATTATTTTCATTCATTGATTCTCTTGACTTTATCATCAAATCAAAAGCCACTGAAAAACAAAATAATATTTTCTGATTACAGTAACAAGCAACTATTCCTGAGATCTGCACATGAGTATTACCACACTAGGTCTGTTATTGGAACTATCGCAAGCTAACCTCAATTTTAAGAAGATGCGGTTGTTTAAAGCAGCTCAGTCTACCGGGAATTTATGACGATACCAGATTACTAGAACTTGGTTTAGCTATTGAGTCACTTGTAGATAATTTCTAGTAATAAGGCCGAAATTATATTTTTCACAATAAGTGTGTCAACACATACGAGTAAAAGTGCTATCGTAAAGAAGCTCCGATGATGATGAAGAGTCTCACGTCTTTGGTTCTTTCTATTGATGAGGGTAACGTGCAAACAATATTGCTGTCAAAATAAGATTGCATTGGATTTTATGCTTTATTGTATACCATTGTAAAGTAAAATAAATGTAGTAAAACATTTACATGTTACAATGGGCGGCCTTATAGCGAGTAGCGATCTCTTTTAGGCAACATATGGAAGAGGTCTGTGTGGATTATTGAGGACAGTGGCGTATTTAAGAAAAATAAAGTTGACTATTCTAAGATATATACAGGTTGTCCGGTAATGTTTTTTTTTTTATTAGATATTTTTTTACGAACGCCCAATAGTTCTACTAAGACCCATTTCAAGGTTATCCATTCATTACCGGTCACCCTGTATATAATATTCTAGGAATTCAAAGTCAAAGTCAAAAACTTTATTTCCATAGAATTCATAAAGAAATGGCTTGGAAACGTCAATAATATTCAAAACATAAGGTCACGCGTACTTATCGATAAGTTTGATGCCTGTTCAAACCCTATCCGACCCTCCATGGGGAAGAATACTCTTGAATTTCATCCAAAAATGCTCATCAATTATTAGTAACTCCGCTTTCTGAGCTGTAGGTATTGGGTTCCATACCCACCCATAACAAATATTTGTGTGACGAATATAATAGATGTTTATTCTGTGCCTGAGTGTTAATATATATGTAGTTACAAAAAAAAAAGGATGTAAGCAATCCATCAGTTGTCTAGTACAGCATACCTTAAAGTAAACTTAATAATCAAAATCTAAAATGTGTCGCCAATGTCGTCAAATTCAGTGTAATGAACGCATACCTTACATGAAAGCTACTTCTCAGACAAGTATTTCATTTCTCTGCATAAGTTTACTCAAGCAAGCACAAGTTAAACAAACAACGATTGTAGAAATTCTGAGCATCGTGTAAGTATCTTTGCAACTAATACGTTACTCAGGAAAGTGCCTCGTTTGCACCAAGACCAATAGAACAGAATAAATAATTTTCAGATGTTTCCTCTCTCGTGTTACCATTTAGAAATCTGTGGAGAGTTTCAAGCTATTTGGTAACCGATGCTCAGCAACTTAAAGTCCATATTCCGTTTTCAAGTTTCCAGTTGATTGCTCGTAATTTAAACGCGAATGTAAGCCATTTATAGCCTTAAATCTGTGGCAAAAAGCTCGTTTTGGGAAAATCCTTGTGCAGTGTGCCAGAGGCCTACCAATAGTCGGACAGTGCATTAGTTAAATGGATGGCTTACAGTATAGTTCCGTTCAAGTTGTGCCACAATCCGACCGAAACTTAGATTACTACTGTGGAGATTGCAACCGTAGCGGCTGCAGATGAAACGTCAATGTGCCAGATCCGATATTATACTGCGAAGGCAAAATTGTAGGTACAAAGTAAGTGCAAGTTTCGATTTGGGCTTGTCAGACAAAGTAGCACTTACCTACAGATTAAGTATGGCATGCTGATGCATTCTATGGTAACTGATAGCCTAACCGCACGAGCAATTGGAGTAGTACTTAACTAAGTGAACATAATACGCTGAAAACCTATGGTGCCAATATGTTATACTGAGAAACGACGACGAATGCCCTTCCGTTTCTTTGCTTTATAAAATGTATACAGGGGAAGTATTGAATTAGTAGTTACTTTATAACAATCTTTTGTAAAACTCAGTTACCAGAATTAATTTAGGCTGATGAATAGGCTACAGTATGTTGCAAAGGAACAGCACATACATAACTGAATAAGTACCCGAAAACATAACCCTCCTCCCTCTGTGCAGTATCAGTGTGATAAAAAAGATTTATCTTATTAAGAGCACGTATGTAAGTCATGTGAATTACAGTAGTGAATGTTCCAGATAGGTGGGTATCAAACCTAGGATTGCAGCTTAACACGCAGGAATACAGGGAATTTAGCCACATGTCATCCCTTAAAAATATAATATATACCCTATGACCGCAGCATCACCCGCTGGGTATCAAGATAAAGGAAATTAATTGCAGCCGCATGAAACGTAACATCCCCGTCTTAGGGCGATGGACGCAACGCAATGCAATTTGAGTCATTTCATACTATGGTGGAGAAGACTTGAGTCGCATTGCTGTTGTCTATGGGCGGCGGTTACCATTAACATCAGGTGGGCCGTATGCCCGTTTCGTTACTTATATACTGTAGTACTGTAGTACTGCCACCATGCCCTTTTCTGCCGCCAAGCAGTGACACATTCGCGTTACTGTGTTCCGGTTTGAAAGGTGTGGTTGCCGGTGAAATTACAGGCACATGAGACATTCCACCTTCACGTCTCACATTTACGGGCGCATACGATGCGACTTGGGTTTTGTCATATCTACTTTGGGAGGACCCAAGTCGCATCGGCTGTTATGGGCCGAGGTTACCACTTAACACCAGGTGGGCCGTCGGCTCGTTCCGTAAATGTATTACATAAAAAAAAAAAAAAAAAAAAAATATCACTAAAGAGACTAGATGTTATTCCACGTTCCCGGGTTCCTATTTCCAAAACTCCAGTCAAATCGAATCAGTATTTTTGGCGTGAAAGAGTAAAATATCCATTATATCCATTCATACAAACAATGGTATAAAACAAAGTTGCTATCTGCCTCTTTCTGTTTCCCCGATTACTTCTTCTTAACCATGCAACAGATTTTGTCAATTTTCTCTAACAGAAAGAGCGATAACCGTTAAAGGTTTGTGTATATAATGTGCAAATTAATTGCACCCGTGCGAGACTAGGGCGGGTCGCTAGTTTGCAGCTTAGGGTGAAGTGATAAGTATTCAAATAACATTGTTTTACATTAAATTCCCTCTGTAATTCTGTAATAAATTGTACACTCAGTATTTTAGTGAATTCTCCCTAAAAGCGTACATAAAGGCACCGAGGGTAAGGGTCTCTGCGATAGTGGCGATAAATGCAATATTCAAAACAAATGTAGCATGGTCCGACCGAGACTGTCTCAGAATTACTTCTCGGACTTCTCGGAGTATTGTGAGTCCCCAGTTTATAAAGAGTTTCTTAAAGTAGAAGTCGTGGCATTAAAAGCTATTAGTATATAAAACAGAGAGTAAGTATAAAACACGAAATATTTTTCAGATATTTTCAGATATATTATATCGACTGGCTTAACACCTTAGTTGGTAATGACCCTGCTTTTTGCACCTGTAGGTCGTGTGTTCGATTCCCACCCAGGACACACATTTGTCAGACGAACATAGATGTTTGTACTGTGTCTGGGTGTTAATATTACCGTATTTACAAAAAGTATATAATGTATTCTATTAGTCATTTGGTCCCACAGTACAAGCTATGCTTAGCTTGGGGCTGGATGGCGATGTGTGAAATGTCTATCAATTTTATTTATTATTCATTTATTGTATTATAAATACTGACTCGAAACCTACTTGGTTTTGTACTGCGTTTGCTTCAAGTTAATTATAATTAACTTAACCATAACACATCCACTTGGCTCATTTAACGGACAGTAACCAACCGAGATCTCGGTTATACCTTAATATGTAATGAGCCGTGAGAAACATCACACGTTTATATAAGCTGGTGATTGTTTAGAGAATACTCGAGCTATGGAATTGAATTATTTAGTGATAAATGTTTATTACTATTTCTTTTATATTTCAAGTACAATGGCCTTAGAAGTGCTAAAAGACAAGACTCCGTAAAAGAAAATAAAAATATTATTCACCAATTTCTCGGCAGTCAAAGTGTCTTATTACATTACGTATGTGAGAGTCTGATGGGAAAGCTGATTGTTCAAAATCAAACTATGAAAACTGTGCTATTAGGACTCGTAGAAAAATAAAAGGTGTTTATAAGAAATAGACGATAAAACTCCTTCAGTTCTCAATACTTACAAAATTACACTTTAAGTTAAGGTATTGATTTTAATTAAGGGGTCAATCAGATTCAAAACATTTAATTTAGTTTGACAGTTCTAAAACACAGTCTGTCGTCTGTGTCTCTTTTCATTGCTGGAGAGAAAGGTATGCTAAAATAATGATAATGTGAAACTAAAATTAGTTTAGTTTGCCAACAAAATCACCACTTTGAGTCAAACATATACTACACACATTCCTACGTAAGTCGAGTGTTTGAACTTGACTAGTACACGGCGACGAATCGTTTAAGACATTCGAGTGAGCTCAGACATGGCTCATTCAAAAGACTCTCTAAACGGAAGTATACGAGCCGTTAAATAGGATTTCACGGATGTGTGGGTTTGTGTGAATAAATATGCACGGTTGGCAACGCGCGACCTTTGGCAAAAACCTCGGGAGGGTAAAAAAATAACTTAGGTACTCAATTTGTTTTGAGCTACACATTCGTAGACGTTTTTTTCGTTCTGATATTTGTTATGGTATCGAAAATTATCACTGCTGTGACTGTTTCATGTTTTTTTTGTTTGTGATACAGTTACGGAACGAGCCGACGGCCCACCTGGTGTTAAGTGGTAACCTCTGCCCACAACAACCGATGCGAATTGGATCCTCCCCTACTAGGTACGACATAACCCATGTCTCATCGTATGCGCCCGTAACTCTGAGACGTGTAGCTGGAACGTCTCATGTGCCTATAATTTCACCGGCAACCACATTTTCAAACAGGAACATAGTAAAGCGAATTCGTTACTGCTTGGCGGCAGAAATGGGCATGGTGGCAGTAATTCCCCGGACGAACTTGTCGTGAGTTCTACTGTTCCTAAATAAATCATTCTTAATATTATAAATCAATGTCATTAATTTATATTACCTTATATTTTTGTATTGTACACTGTTATCTGAAATAAACGGATTTATGTATTAGAAAGATTGCTGCATATTCCGAAATTCATATAACTCTAAAATACTAAAATATATTTCAATCCCATAATCGTAGTTCAGCTTCAGCGACAGATAGCGATATCGCTCGTATATTGAAATACCGCAATGTATAAATTTTGTTGGAATAAGTTATCATTATAAAATCCATATTGTGTAGTGGTTTCAGTTAATTTACGGCGGTTATATGGCTCGTATGGAAATCCGAGCGGGGCGGGCTGGGCCGTAGATATAGCGAACAGGGCTTGGGCGTCGCTGCACGTTCTAGCCTATTTTAAATTTACCTTGTACGGTATGTGACGTTGATAAAGTGCAACTTATAATTTTATTCTCGGTATTATGAATAGCGAATTCTTAGGATTTTTGTGTTGAACTTTCTTGTTGATACGGAAAAATTAATAGTGGGTTATTCTGTGCTATGTTTATAGTGGCAACGTAAGAATTTGTATTACTTACCTCGTGTTAACAACTTTATTTATGGATGATATAATCCGATAGTAATAATCATATGACATACATACATACGTACATATATTTTAAAAAGTTTCACAAGTGGGCTTACAGCAAAGTTGGTTGTTTTCTGCGCTGTAGGTCGTGGGTGCAATTACCGACCAGGACAAACATTAGTGTGATGAAAGATTTTTTTAACTGGTATTTGTTCTGCTACGTCACCGCACATCACCTGCAAAATTTTCAAATTATGGACAATTTACACATGCTTTTCACGGACACGAAATTTAGTATACACATATCCAGTGCCTCGTATCTGCTAGGTGGTAAAATGGCCAAATGCAACGATTACCTACGTGTGGTATGAACATTTTACCCGTTTGTTTCTGGCTACTTTATAGGTCACGGTTAGCTCGTAAGTAAACAGTTTTAACAATACACAAAACGGCTACACCAGGCAGCTAACAACAATAAGTAAAATTAATAAAAGATTAAATTGAAATGTGGTACGTATGAAAATCGCAATGGGCTTTTTTTCATCCCACCGACACGATGCCGACGAATGTGTTTTAGTATGATAATATGTTAAAATTATGGATTATGTACAATTTCTGTCTGTTATAATATCAAAACTACTAAGGTTTTCCTCTTGTTAACTATGCGAAGGTAATCGCATTATATTTGGCCGAAAGAGGTAAGAAAATGGCGAATATTTAAATTCGTGAGTTGCATTGTAAAATCTGCTAGTAATAGGTAAGTATAATGTGTACATGACGTCATTAGTGCACGAAAGCAGCCTCTTTGAAGTGCACTTTAAGTCTTCACCACACTTGTTCCAGAGAGTTAGTGATACGTGTAGTAGTAGTAGTAGTAGTAGTAGTAGTATGAGGTTATTCAACCACATTGGATTAAAAATAAAAAACTGAAATTTACGACAAATAAGCAAAATACTCTGACTTGGGTATGTATTGCTATAAAGTCTGAGATGTGAAGTCTGGCAATATGTTTTACCTTCTGTCTCAGTCTCACCTCATAATCAAGACATTGTATACAAAAGCTTTTCTAAAAATAATGTTTATTTGTACAAACAATGTAGTTACTTCAAGGATAGAGTTGAATATATCTCTTCTAGCGACAAAGCCAATGTTTTAAGTAGATTTATAAAAAAATAATAATAGGTACAAATATTTCTTCTGATATATAAAGTTGGAGAAATTTTAAGTATGCCTTAAAGCTATTGTTTTCTCGCGAATTACTCTGCTAATAATACCATCTTGATCATTACTAGGTACTAGAGCGAGGACAAATCTTGTATCAACAAATGAACAATTAGTTGACCGTGCTTTATTTTGTAGCGCTAAATTATTTATCGAAATAAATATATTGGGGTTTGAAACAGTAACCTTAGGATCTAAAACCGCCAACCAAAAATGACGTATTCCATGCAGGGGTCTCGTCTGAACCGCACCTTCGTGAAGAGCACCTAAGCTATTCCACGCACAGCACTTATCAATATTTTGGGCGAGAGCTGTTCGAGGAATATAAAATATATTTAAAGTTTATTCCAAGAAGAACACCTCTACTTAAGTAGCCACTGTGTTGGGGAAAGACGCTAAAAATACTCAAACAATTGTATTATGATAATTCAATAAGACTCAAAATACTATATTTAAATTTGGAAATTGCATTGGTGTAAAGGCACCCCAAGGTCCGCTGGGACGATCGTTTATTGTTCGTCGAATTTTAATGAACTCTACTGTGGTCCATGAATACCGATGAAGGGTCTAAGTTCAGGAGCGAGTGATGAATTTATAACGTTTTAAAATCAGCATTCCCTTTCAAATATCTGGTTCAAAATATGCACATTTTTCACTGGCTGACAAAAGCTTCGCTACTTGAAGTTATCATCAAAAATGGTTGACAGCGTAGCGTAATTATTGGTCTACGGTCGGCTAAGTGCAAAGTTACAAAAATAAAACTTTTCCATACATAGGAAAAATCGATTATAAAACCTTATGAGTATATACTAAGGTAAACCTATATTTTCTTGAAATAAAAACACGCCTTTTTCACGATAACTTCAATATTTCAATCCATCCTAAGATCCCTTTATGAGATTGTCGATGGATAAAATAGTACTGGCTATGGTCTCAAACAGAAAATTAACATTCACAAATATATATGTGTATTTATAATGTTGATTTTGCTATTAGTACCTACATATATTACTTCTATCAGGCAACACGGAAATATTAAAGCGAATACTACTTACTTAGATGTATTTTAATATTATATAGTTACTTAAGCTTAATATGTAAAATATTCAACGAGTGCGTATTAAATGTGACTTGGTAGGATAAAGCGCTGATGACACCAGGGTGTCTTTTGATTTTGTCCACATATCCTTGATGAAGGTCGGTTCTGAACGAGCCAGTATCCAGCGCTGGGAGAGTAATTTTTATTATAATTTACTTACCACCAGTATCAGCAGGACGTTGAGAAGCCATCGGCAAATATCAGTTGTTTGTTGCTTCCATATTTGAAATTTCCGCAACGCTTCATACAGCGATGGCAACACAGAACATAAGGTTGAACGAAACATGGCTGCCTGAAAATCTTTAACCAGTATTAAATTAATAATAATATTGTGTATAAAAAAGTCTAATCTTTAAATAAGAAGTATATAATTTTCAGTTATTTATAAAAGGCACGTACTAAACAAATTCCTCCCTGAAGAATTCGTCTGATAACTATTCCTCAAACCGTAAATTATATAACGCCGCTCGCAAAAATTATAGCCCGTAAGCAAAATAATTTAATGCTCGCTCTAAGACGAATAACCGTACGTACAATGAAAAATAATTAAAAGTAATAAATCTCTCTGCAGGTAACAAAAAGGTGAAGAGCTTAATAAACGTCGCATGTCTGCGGCGGGCGTGGGAACCGACACATGCCGCTTGCAGCCGTATTCCGGGATCTCCGTCTTCCCGCCGCGCCGCGCCGCGCCGCGCCGTATTCCTAATCAAATGGTTTTTGAAAAACGAACACGGTGAATTTTATTTTATATTCTATTGCCAGCTGCAAATGAGTTTCATGCAAGGAGCTCGGTTGGTTTTTAATAAATACTTATTAATCTGTATTATGAATTGCCTGTTTTTGGAAGATTTGGCGATTGGCATTTGGCGATAAGCCATCGACCAATAAAGTCTAAATATTAGAACTTATTTATATTTATATGTAAGTAAATATCATAGGAAACTAAAAATACTACATGCACCTTATTATAAGAGAATTATAATATTATGATTAAAAAAATAAAAGTAATTGCTACAAAAATAGTATTGCTATGTTCAAAACTATTATCGCCTCCGCACCACTTAAGCACATTTGAGATATCGAAATTGAAAATAAAAATCAAAAGGTGGTCTTATAAACAGAATAATCCAGCGGGTATCAACTACCGTTCCGTAAAACATGAGATTAGAGCGGACATCTGAAACCTTTGCGATTCTTAATTATCTTTTAATTACTGGTAATTTTTATAATCGCTGCGAAAATTTCAAATAATTTCACCCTCTTACAAAATTTGTTTGCTACTATGCAGCATGATAATGTTGATTTTCTTATTTATTACCCTCTTAATTAAAACTAACTACTAACTTAACTGATTTTACTTAGTAGTCATGCCAGAATGTATATTTATCATATTTATTTTGTAATAAAGTAAACGCGGGATTCGTACAAAATAAAAAAGATACTTATAAAATTAGTAGACACTTCGAAAATTAGGAATCCCTCCTGTTTTCCTTCAAAAAATAAACGATATAATTAAAAATAAAATGTTAAATAAAAAAATATTAAATTTTTGCTTTTTTTGCTTTGTTGTGAAAACACAGCCACATTGCCATTTCTCAGAGTAACCACACACAAATAAGTAGCCATTTCACGGAGCTCGTACCACGCTTGTACCGTTTGCTTTCTTGCAACAATAATGGGGTTAGGTGCTATATTTACGAGCTACACTGGATGAAGTTATGGGGAGTCGTGCTAATATCGCCGAGACGAAAGCAGCATATGAGGCCGTTCCCACGCCACGGCGGGACTGAGCGCCCACTATGAATAAAGCATTTTATTTTCTCAAATGCAATCCATTCATTTTCAAAGACATGATTAACAGCCACCGCCCGGGCAGACAAAAGAATGTGAATACCTCTAGTAGTCACGTAGCATTTCGTAGCGCGTTCGTAGCGCATAGTAGCGCGCTACGAACAAGCACACCCAAGTTTGTGATTTTCGATACCGCTGGAGATTCTCAGATATATACTAGCTGTTGCCCGCGACTTCGTCCGCGAGGAATTCGGTTTTATAACACACCCCTATTTTACCACTCGGAAAAGTAGCCTAAGTTATTCCTAGTTACATCAGCTATCTGCTAAAGTCCCGTCAAAATCATTCCAGCCATTTCAGAGATTAGCCGGAACAAACAGACAGACAGACAGACAAAAATTATAAATGTTGTCTTGTATATGTACAATATCCATATGCACTTAGTAAAAAGCAGTTATTTAAATATTACAAACATACACTCCGATTTTATTTATTCGTATAGACTATTGGTAGCAAAAAGTTCCTAACAACACGTGTCAAATGTTAAGAACAACAGTCGGCTACGACAATGTGTACGGAGGGGTTGAATAATTTACGAGTGCACTAACTTCGGCCACGGCGGGCCAGGTCGGTACAGATGGGAGGGGAGGTACCTACGTCAAGCCGAACCAAAGGTTACAAACTTCAATAAAACTTTTGCGAAACTTATTCAAACGCGTCGGCCGGTGAAAACTGTTTGTAACTTTACCCCGCAAGGGATCGCCGTACAAATAAAGAGTTAGTTGGTAACGGAAGCGGATTTCCCATCCCAGAATATTTTATAAGCAAAGACAACATTCTTGGCAGTTTTCCATTCAAATTCTCTGTTTTTCATAGGCGAATGGGCAAACGGCCAACTTGATGGTAGATTTGCCAGCGTTCATAGATACCTGCGCTGAATATATGATGACATTGAAAGTATTTTTGCGTTTTAATTTACAAAATGCTCTGTTGTTATGTGAAATCTTTATTAAAGGTCCTTAGCTTTACGCTAAATATATAAATCCATCGCAGTAATAAGTGAACGCGATATGGCGCATTGTATGTACACAATTTTGTAAATGTCTTATTTGCTAAAATTGCGCCTGCTCGGTCTCTAAGCGACCAATCTGAAGGGAAGAGCCTTTTTGTGATGTTTTTGTTATCCATATCTGTGCCATTTGGAAGATAACAAATCCGTGTTTCATCTCCGATGTGGAGAGCGTGGTGGTCTAGTGGTACTGACCCCGAGTTTCAATCCTGAGGTAACCGGTTCAAATCCCGACGTGCACAAAAGAGTTTTTAATTGAAACATATGTGTGCGCAATACCACGTTCTCCAAACGGTGAAGGAAAACATCGTGAGGAAACCGCCATGTCCTCCTAGAACTTATTCGAAGACATGTGTCAAGTGCACGAAAGGAGCCTCTTTGAGGCACACTTAAAATCCTTTCACCACACCGGTTCGAGAGAACCGGTGACTCGAATAGAATCGCCTATGTAAACTCAAAGGACTCAATGGAATATATTTTATAACCAGAATATATAAAATTCGTGGCTTCTGAAAAAAAACCTAATATTATTGTATTTCATCTGTTCATAAATACTTCTAGTGCATATCAGCCGAACAAAATATCGACTACCATTTCACCTCGAACCCAACACTTGACAATTTATTTGTTCGGAATATTTCGTAACTTTCTCAATACATTGTCAAAGAGCAAAATATAAGTTTGGAATTTCGAACAATAATTTTTGAATAATAATCCCCGATCGGGAATAACTTTTGGGTTGCTTTTTTAAGCTTTCGTGATGAAGAATCATTTCGTATTGGGAACTACTTTAATAATACTTTTGTGATTTTTCTCTAGTGACTGATGCAAAAATTGACATAATTTGGCTCGATAGAAATAGTCGTGAAATACTTGTTTCTGAGTTTTGAGCGGCGAATGACGTTTTCACATTACGTACATTTAGACATTATGATTTGTTTTACGGCAAAATAATTAGTATTTCTTTTTTTTATATATTGTCATAGAAATTCAGGCGAATAATCAGAGTTACTTCAAACTGAGCTGTAGACCAGTCAAAGTATTTAACAACGTTATGAGTTTCGCCACTTTAATCTCTTTTTGACATTCAGTTGACACGTGTTAACGGAACTCTCTGGATTTATGCGAGTTTCTATCATTGTGTGAATACATGTAAGCGAATATAGATGCTCTCGCTTGAAAACTTCGTCTAACTAAACCAGCCTTTGCCCTTATGTCATTGTCAAAAACTATGCAGATATATATATATCAGTGGTG
The DNA here is from genome assembly GCA_947359385.1 of Chesias legatella. NCBI lineage: Eukaryota > Metazoa > Arthropoda > Insecta > Lepidoptera > Geometridae > Chesias > Chesias legatella. The sequence continues at coordinate 2,580,836 of OX375768.1, read as the reverse complement.
GTATATGTATGCCGAGGAAAGTGTCTCGATTTTTTTTTTGTAAAAAAAAAAGAATTCAATTAACTGGCTCTATGAGATCTCTATGAAGAAATCATTAATCAAATGAATACACCAGTCTCCTTGGTGTGACAGTGAGCAACACGTGTTAAAGTTCATTAGCTCAATAACACTTTAATTACTCTTTTAATTAGTCGAAACACTTGGTAATTTCGTTGAGATAAGTTCTGTCCTAGCCAAGTTATTTGTGAAAAAAAAAAATTTCTAACTAGTGTAATCACAAAGTGAAGTGTCCCACTTCACTTGAGTCTATTCTTATCCCTACATGGAAAATTTTGTGAATTTATTTAATGTAATGACTTTCATACGAGTATATATTAAAAGTTTCCCTATCATAACTCACTAATATATTACAAAACAGCTTTAAACCAACACACCGTGGCATACAAGTTTACCGACCAAACATTTGTATAAAACTCGAATTGCCCTCAGTACCGCTGTTGCACCCAAACTTATAACTACTCGCTTGGGTACTCGGCAAAGTTTTTGCGCATTCGACTTTCAAGATATTAATTTTCAACTAGTAATTTCGCAAATATTTATTTGTTTACTTTTGCCGAGTTTATTCGCTGGCGTCGGAAACGAAACATCTGTGTCGCTGTGTCACGTGTAACGTAAAGCGCAGTGTACACACGAGTCGTGACGCCAAATGTCACTCTTTGAATATAGAGTCAACACTCCAGTACACGGGAGCCGGCACTCGTCTCGGGCCGGGACACACACTCGAGCCGCGCGCCACTCACCCGCTGTTTAGCAGACTGTGTAAACAATCCCTTTAGTGATTTATGTTCTGCGTGAATTGCTTAGAAAAATGTTTTCCTTGAACACTTACTCGGGACGTTGGCAATTATTTGTGTCTGGCATGTCAAATCGCCTGTTCTTGAGTTATGTTTACTACTAAGATATATTATGATTCAATGTGGATTTAGTAGTTAAAACAGTTAAACTCAAAACTTCAAAGTTTGTCATTTGCTTTATGCTCTTTTTCATTTCGAAAACAATACAGACTCCCGAATTGTTGAGATTTGTAAAAAATGTTTTATAATAAACTATTATATGCCAATACCACGCAGTTACGGCCACGGGCAGACGCTACACTTTAAATATTTCCTTGCGGTACCCCGAAAAACAATAGTGAATTAGATATAATCCAGCGTGGAATACCAATTACTGGCCGATATCACATCTTTTTGTTTATTTTAGTTTTCACATAACATATATAAGAAATAAATGTCCGTTACTTTCTCTGTCTAAAAACATATTATACTGCTAGCGGACCCGAGAGACGTTATCCTGAAACCTGATCGCAGTGCTACCTATCGGGTCCAATTGTAAATCTAAACCAACCAGGGTTTCCACTCCACTCAAAAACTTACAAAAAAAAAACATCAAAATTGGTCCAGCAGTTTAAGAAGAGTTCAGTGTGTACAGTAAAATAATGATATATATATAAATATAAAGATAATCCAAATTCGCACCCGCATATTATGTCAATTTTCTTTACCAGAAAAATGTTCGTTTTGTTCAAACTTTTTGTTGTAGAGCGTAGGCGTTTTTGTAACGGCTACGTAAGTAAATGATTTTTTCGTTGTTTTCAAATAAGTAATTAAAATCGCATTCTCTCCCAGTCGAGCTAACGCCGCAATTCCGCACCTGACATAAAATTAGATTTTTCCTTATAAACACCCATCGTTGTCCAGTGACGTGAACTAAATTCAGTAACTCTGAAACACCCACCCATAATTTTATTTATACCCAGTTAATAAGCTCAGAGAAGGCAAGAAAAGCAAGCTTTTAGCAGCACGTGAGATAATACACTCCTAGTTCGGTTTTAGCTCCATATTCCCAAAGCCAACTTAAACGGGAAGACGTCGCGAAAAAGAAATAAACAGCTTTGTGCAAACGCTCAACTTGATTTTCCACGCTTGCCGAACTCTCTAGGGATCACGTACACTCACTGAAGAAGTTATAGATACAGCGAGATATGCAGAAAACTTTTCACTGAAGTGTACCCTTCTCAATAATACTATTGATAATAGAAACTCGAGTCAACAAAATGTTGTTAACGAATTAAGAAGTTTTGTTATAATCCTAAGAGCCGTATTAGGTGGTATATTATGATTTCCAAATTAGAGTATTCGGGAAATCGAATGAGATTCTTGTTTTGAAACATGACTTTTGATTTTGTAGGTGACCGGACGAGCTGAGGGCCCACCTGAAGATAAGTAGTAACCGCCGCCCATAGACAACTTTCTCTCTCAAAACAAACTAAAAATATTGAGATGAAACTGAATCAAAGTATTCATAGTCGCTGATATTCAAAGTTCAGGTTAAGTAAGGTTCGTCTTTATTATTTATTCCACTCAATATATAAAAATGTACTTGATCAAAGTTTTAAAATGGTATTATTGTAGCTGCCTTTAAACCCTATCCGACAATACGTAATTTCTCCTGTAATTCCAAAGCTCTTCAATCGGCTTTGGGTTTATTAATCGGTAACAGAATTGCTAATGGCATAATAGACCAAGACCACACAAATACCAGTGTACTGTAAGTACTACTGGAAAAACTTTATAGTTATTCATTCAATATTTTTGTTAGGTAGTTAACATTTACTATTGCAAGACAAAGTGTAGTGGTAAGATCGAATTATCGTACATTTAATTATCGCACGTATTTAAATTTTCTTAAATTAATTAAATTCTAAATATCAAAACATAATTGTGCATTAGAGAAACCAGGGTTATCTGTGTAATATGGTAACTTATAATTATACAAGGTAGCTCATACTTGAAGTCCCTATTTATTTCAATAATCCCCGAAAATACGTTTTTATCTTATTTCCCATTCCATCGACATTATTGCCATTTCCTAATCTAAAGGTAAAAGACATTGTGACGGAACTCGATTAAATTAAGTTACTACAGCGAAAAGGAGAGCAATTCCGATTCTCATAGAATTCAAATGAGCTTTTTATTCAAACGTGGACACTAAAACAGATGGTATTTTTCTGAGGCATCAAGACAAGGTAGATGTCAATATTATTTGGTAAAATCAAAAATTTTAAAGGTGAAATTCTTTATAAATCTGTAGAAACTATAACGAAAATGTGGAGAGTTTTATGTGACTTTGAGAATGACTACTTCTACTTGTAAGGAAAAATACCTATCCTCAGTCACATTTATTAGCCAATATTGTGGTTGAATGCAACATTTATTACATGTTATGACACGGGTGCACTCAACAGAATGACAAGGCATACTATGTATACCCACCTAATGTGAGAAGTGTCAATACGTTAGTTCGTAAAAATTCGAAGATTTATCATGTGCACAAAAGGTGGTAATCAATATGGCGAATTCATTCAACACACTGGTTTGAGATCCAATATAGCAACAGTAGCAGTAAGTAGCCTTACGCCTTTTTCACTCCGCTGAATTATGTTTTATTTTTATTTTTATTACAGCAGTTATGCCACAGTAATTAATTTGTATTATCTCGCAAAAGTACTGAGAAAAAAAAATAGTTTCTGTTTTAAATGTTCATTCATTGAAATACAAGTGAATATTAACATTTTATTCGTATTTAAGTTTAGGGTAACAAAGGGCATAAAATAAGAGCTAACGATTAGGATTTGAAGTCCTTTATTTGAAAATAATATTTTTTCTAATAGAACTCACAAAAGCCAGGCGATATGATAGTTTACATTCAGGTCAAAAACGTCGCTACATTGTGGCATTGATAACAATTCAATCATCTTATATATTTTCTACATTCATGTTACAGAAATCGTATTTTAATAAATCAATATTTCAACAAAGTAAGGTCACAAAAAATAGTTATTTCCTACTTAAATATCAGTTATTACATATTTAATTTTAACATTTTGATGATTGAACCAATAATTTCAAGTCAACTGATTACAATATTCGTACTATACATTGATATGGTCAATTATCATCTAAACACTATATTTATATAATTTTGTAGTACATTTCATATTATACTATATAATTTTATATACGCAAAAATTTCGCCTCTACACATAAGTATATATTAGTAATTACACGTCTCGTTATTTAGTACAGAAAATATATTTTAAAAGGTACACAAACAAAAGTAATAGGTTATCTATAGTTTAGTTTATCCTACTGTCTAAAAGCCTAGCGTCGACGTGGTTCAAACTTTCTATCCGAAAATATCTATGAGGCCGTTTTGAGTCCAATTACCTTTTATATCATTCTACGCGATATACAAAAGTATTGTTAAGTGTACACGTAAGAATATAATACAAGATTTAACTTACAATCAAAAGCTCCGTTTGTCAATGCAATATTTACTCTGAGTATGTACAAGAAATATTTACATGTTAATAGTATATTTTCCTAGAACATTTTACTACGTAAAGCTAAAAATAAAGAATGCCTACCGTCGTCTTCGTGGAAGTTAATACTGTGTCCAGGTTTTGGCTGAAAAATAAAGTATATAATTTAATTGAGAAACAAAGGACTCTGGAAAGGATAAGGACCTAGGGCCAGAAACTAATAACCATAATGTATATGCTGTAGGAAATATTGTTTTATGTTGATTTTTACATTTTGATACCAATTCTTATTCATTTACTCTTTTTTTTCACTTATACACTAAAAAAACACTGCTCCATAGTTGTCAATTCAAAAACCTTAAAAAACTTTAAATATTAATTAAGGATTGCAGCAACTTAAAGTTTTTTCAATTTACCTTTATAATGCATTTCTCGTTGCATGCTAGGGCAAGTTTTCCCAGGATACTGAAAGACAAATTAAAAAACACTTAATACATTCTAATAATAATGTACCATATAGAGAAAAAAAAACAGCAACATAAAGAAGTAAAATAAAAAATCTAAACTGGATAAAAATAAAAAGAGCCAAGACTATATCAGAATTATTTATTATCAAATTTAATCTTGCTGACTTGATTAAATTATGTGCAATAGAATAGTGACGGTCATTACTTTGTTTCGAGTAATATAGTTACGGAACTTAAATTCAAAATCAAAACCGTATTTAAGTCAACTCTCTTAAAATTCTATTTTGAACCTTATTTTTTTACTTCTAGAGCAGAAACTACCTTGCTCAGATCGAAGTCAATATTTGTCCGCACTGCGCGGTGATGCAAAGGCTGTGGCGGTCTGAAGTTGTTCCCGAGAGGTGCCTTCGGGTGGCGCGCGTCGCCCTGCATCAGCCGACGTAGCCCGTGCAGCTAAGACAGAACAACGATAACATTAATAAACAGACCGTTTCTAGATCTCATACACTACTACATAGATAAACCGAGCCAAGCTTTGTCTCAGTCTTATATTAATTAGCTTGGAACTTCCCGTTGCCATAAGACATCCAGGATAAAAAAGTATATAGAAACGTTCTTTTAATACACATACACACACATATATATAAGTATAAAGTAAGGTTTTGCTGTGACTAAAGTACCTTTAAATTAACTGAAAATCTAAACGCATCTGTCAAATTCAACACTGCATGACTACAGAGCATTTTTAAGCGTATTCAAAATGCATTATATCAGTAGAACCCAAATTTTTGAGTTGTTAAGCTATTGCATTCCAAGAGAACCAATAAATAAACAAATAAACCATCATATTTTTTTATATATTGTGCTTAGTTGGTAGTAACCTAGTATTGAAATCGAGAGGTCCCAGTTTCTTGCTTCTGATGGGAAAGTATTTATGTATTCTTTTCTCGGGTCTAGGATATTTGTATTGTGTGTATCTAAGCCATGAAACCTGCATCACTTCCACGTTATACAACTCGCTCATGACCTCAAATTTGTAAAACTCCTAACCAAAGTACCAGACATAGCAATAAACCATCATATCACTCTGAATATTGAACCTCATTCATTCTCAGATTTCACGGCGTGTAATCACGTCACGCATTCGTTACAAGCGAATTGATTACTCCATTGGGTACTGACTGTAGGTCAGTGTTTCAAGGACTCGCCGATGTCAGGTGGGTGGGAGTTATTTCTTTTGGAAGGGTATGGGTCGGTTATTTGAGGGGTTAGAACCGGTAACGTTCGGTTAGGTCAGTGGGCTGATTTAGCAGTAACCAAATAAAATGAAACAAAAAAAGAAATGGGTTTCAAATAAACCATGTTCTGTTCTATTCAATTTTATTTTAACCAATGAAATGTAACTAACATGCTGAAAACAAATAAAATAATAATAATGAACAGTATGAATAGACCTTCATTATGATTCAGTGTTACACTTGTGTGGACACACATACGCATAAAATATCCAAGACCCGAGAAAAACTTGTTTGTTGTATACATGTGCTATTTTTGTATATAAAACAAAAATGTTTGACATATACAACATATTTTTTTTTGCCCTACCATGAATCGAATATAGATACCCTTGCTTCGAAGGCAGAGTAAAACTTAACTACGAAGTAAATCATTTCTTTCATACATTCCATTCGCTTTTAAATCTGGCATCGATTCAATCCGTATGTTAGATATAATTGATGTCAGATTGATCGTGTTATGTATGGATTGATAAGGCGGATAACAAAATATCTACATATTATGATTGAACTGAGGCCAGATTTTACGTTTAAGGGTCACTCTACCAGTGTAGTATATCCAAAATATTTTGTTCCTCAAATCACTAAAAACAACCTTCTACAGAACCCAAAACCAAAATTTACGGTGAATAAATAATATTATTGCGATGCCAATTTCTAGTTTGCTAATTAATGAAACTCAATATCCAACCGACTATAAACTCAATTCAAAAACCAATATGGGTAATGTCGTATGTGCTTGCGGCCAACCCATTCGTGTGTTAGGTAGTCATATCGCAAATGTATGCGATTTCGCCCCATAACGGCATGTTTCGCTTTCATTATAACGTTGTAAGCAACTAGGTGGAGAGCGATTTCGAGTAAATTGAAATTTCTTCCTTCTACGGTCGCGTCGACACGGGGTGTTCGTGTGGTCTTCTGAACCTGTGTGGGTGGGTGAGTCGGAACGGATCGGATTAACGGGCGCGCCGCACGCCACCGCTATCTCATTCCCATCGATGTTAACGCTGTATTAAACAATTTATGATTACAAATGCTTTCATGATTCTTCCAACTTCAACAGCTAACTTTAAGAGCGTATACGGATATAGCGAATTTAAATTCATTTTTATACAGCCACTCCGCAACGCCGCTCAGCTATACGTGCCGTATTTGCATCCAACTTAAATAGTAGCAGTAGATTGCGATTCAACCACACGCCGCGCCGTCTCGCGAGATTGCAACAATTCTAGCACTTAATTTCACCACCAACACAAACGGAAAACATAAACAATGATTTATAATAACAGCCACACAACGCGGCACTTTCGGTTTACTTTTAACACGTACATAATTCACGGTGGAGTCTTTGTCTAAAGGCGAGGGACGTGAGTTGTTTATTGTAGCGTGAGCACAAATGAAAATGTTATTACGCTGGCCTCCACCGCGGGCGCGAGGAAGTAGCGGCCACTGGATATGACCGGCCTGGCGGACTAGTTGGTCAAAAATATTTTGGTGTGTACACAGCCTTAGGATATTTCCGATAGAAATAGTAAAATTTTCCAATTTTCTAAACATGTTATATCAAGAGGGTTTCTGTTACTAATTTTGGTGTTGATAAAAAGCTAAATACTTTCTTTATGCCAAGACTCAAAAGTCTGGTGATGATAAGTATTGTAATCATTAAATTTGATGATGTTAAATATTTTTGATGTCTTTTTTATTATTATTTGAGGTTCATCATAGTTACAAGATATCCTGCGCTTGCTTCGTAAGGTTCGATTCCGGCATAGAACGAATTTTTGTAAGATCTATAAATATTTGATCTGGATCTGGCTCTTATGGTGTCACGGTATTTTTACTATTAGAATTTTTAGAATACGTGTAGAAAAAATAATTGGTATCAAGAATATATTTCCTTAATTAATTTCTAAGATATTTGCATATAAGTACAGATAAGATATTTGTATTTCAATATTAAACCTTTTCTCTTAAACGTGACTCAGTGACGAAAATTTTGGTCATTGACCTTCCTAATACCAGTGTTTCCGTCCCCATTTCACGGCTAACAAACAAAACAGTGCACGAAAATGTTTTCTCTAATTCTCTCTAATTTCCCTAATTTATGAGCGTAAAGAGAAAAGTGTAGGAAAGATTTCCCTTGACAAGTAATAATGGGGTTCCATTATTTTTATGTCCGCCGAAGTCGAAGGCAGGCAAGCGTGTAATGCAAATAGGAACTTCAACGGATGCAGGCTCGCTCATATTGATTGTTACAAGTTACAACAAACTTGGAATCAAGATTTGCATAATACTTCCCTCTCAGTCGCAATTGTGTACGGAACTTACAGCTTTGTGGAAATGCTAAGCTATTGAAGTTTATCGCATTGTATAGTATTTTTAAATGTTTTTTATGAACTAGGAAGATCGTTCTATTATTGTTATGCTAGGCATTTCATAATAGAGTTTATTACATTTCTATAATCTAATAATAGTTTTGTCTCTGTTTTCAAAAGATGGGTGTAATGCAATGCAAAATGAGTCCTTAAACAAAAAAAAAAGTATATTTTTCTATGAGCCTATACTCATAACAATGGATTATTGCTTAACACCATTCTGGCTAGAAAGATGCTCCATTCATCCTGAATTGTGTGACATTGGAACTCTAAAAAACTACCTGTTGCTTGGTTATGTAAATGGGCTTGTTGACGATGACCCAAGTGACTGTTTCGTAGCAGGCGGGCGCCGTCGTAGACCCGTCGTAAGTCATGTAGTAATCTGTATCGGGCAGAAGACCTCGGACTGAAAGCTTGTTCACCGGCATTTCCGCTCCTAGAGGAATAGAACATTGAATTATTTTCTTTAAAATGACACAATGCTATTATTACATCATAATTATTTGATCAGTATTTTATGAACGCATCGTGCTTATGTTATCCACAAGAACATCCGCGTTCGCTGGTCTATATTTATCGATATTTCAAGACTCAACTTACCACCGTACTTTATATTTTCTAACTCCTCCGTCAATACTCTCAGTTCTGGATTTGAAAGGTCACCAAGCTGCATAAGATAAAAGGTAAATTTATTTATTCTAACAATTTAGTCTAATAGATATCTAGTCGTAAAGGTAAACCCAAATTCTTCCAAGATAACCCAGCTGACATTATATTAAAAAATTTCAAATTTAAAAGCTATACCGCTTTTCATATTAAATTTTACACATGTGTACTTATTATATCTTCGGCAACAAATGCTTTTACTATACTACTTTACTTACTACACAAATAAATTATTTTTTCCACTCGTTCTTACTAAAAGGAACCAAAACGATAATTTGATATGGCAACATATCAGTTATTAAATGAGTATTACTCGTATAAGCGTTTGTTTAGCTATATGCTTTAATATAATGTACTCTTCGACTTGTTTTTTTATTATGTTCCAATAAAACATAAAAAAAATACATTCGACTAAATAACCGGCCCAAATAAAAAAATAACTTACAAACGAGTTATTATTAAATAATGATGTGCCCGTCTACACTCTAATTTCATATTTCCCGCGCGTTTTCAATAAAATTAAGTCTAGTAACGGGGAGGCCCTAATTGTATGTCTACAGGCATAGTAGCTTAGTTCAGCAAAGTTTTCCGTTACAACACATGCGAAATATGAACGTGTTGGCAAACAAATCCCCTTTGGGACAGGGTATATGCCAACACAGACTTTCATTACGGACAACCGTAAAATCGGAAAACACGGCCGAAAGACGATGATGGGGCAAAGATCACGATCTTACTCCAAGCTTGGGGTTAATTGATGACGTCACTATTAATTTATGGGATGCTAATATTGTGGAGAATAACAATGGAATGACTTTTTTAATCGCTTGCTCGTGTATACTTTCCCACTCGTATTATAATTGTAAATATTTAATCTATACAAAGTATCCTTGAACCGTATATATACAGCCAGGCCATATTTCAAGGAACTGGGGATACTGACACTACCCTGCATTGTCATTATGCAGGTCGCACTATATGTCAGAACCAACATAACTCAGTTCCGGAAAAAAGGCGACTTATCTAATTATAACAGACGGAACGCTAAAATGATGGTAGCTATACCACATTCAATGGCAAAATCTACCAAACTGACGCATATTATGGGTCCGACAGTGTATAACCGACTACCTGAGGAGGTTACAGGAGCCGACAGTTTATCTTGCTTCAAAATAAGACTGAAGCGCTGGCTTATCGAAGAAACTTTTTATAATTTTGACGAATTTTTGAACAAAAAGTTACCTAGGTAATTTTTACCTACATTTATTTACCTATCTTTTAATTTTGTTTTGTTATAATTTTATTTTATTTTGACGAATTGTTAACATAGTTAGAATTGTATAAATGTCTTGAATAGATTTTGAATATGACTGTGATGTTATGTTACCATTTATATTGACCTGTAATTATCATTATTAATAAAAAAACTATGAACTATGAACTATGAACTATTCATGAGCAATCGAATAACATACAAAGTTAATAATTAAATCAATAAGTTCATAATGTTAGGATCACTTCAAGTTATTACTTTCCAAACTTTCTGAATATAATATTGCAAGGCCAAATGATTGGCGAATTTAAATAAAAAAGTAATCTTGAAAAAACCTCTTATTAGATGAACTAAATATTATAAGCTCCGCGATATTTTTATTTATCACTTTTTGCACATATATATTTTAGTCCATATCTTGGTAAAAAGATCATATTATAGCTTTAATAACTTGAAGAACTTGCGTGCATGAATACCCATATAGTACTATGAGGTTATCACAAAACCCAAATTTACTAAACTATTGTCCTATAAAGTATACACAAGGGCGTTTCTCGTGACTGGCAGTATACTTATTGTTCGTAGACAGTTCTTAATTTGAACTAATAGCTTAGTGGTTGCCAATGGTGAAATACCAATTTTCTTAATTAGGAAAGCTTAGAGGTGTGGCTTTGTTGATAGCACCTCGTCGATCGCTTTAATTACGATAAGTGAAATGGATATTCGAAAAATCGTTAAAGAACGTGGCTTATCAACCATCTGGTGGAAAATAGAAGGTTGATTGACAAGACGATCGGATCTGACAGTATAAGTTTTATATCTACCTACTGCTATAAAAAATTTACATATTGGAGTAAGTTACAAAAATTGTACCATAAAGGATCAAATCCTATCCTATCCTTCGTGCTATATAATCATATAGTATCAGTATTACGTATCTCGTGCATTATTATTCCCAACTCAGTCATGGAGTTAAGACCATTGTGGGTTTCATTTCTCTTTTTCTTTACGCAGTAGTACAAGCTATGCTTAATTTGGAACTTTAATTAAGTAGAGAAGACGAAAAATTGCTCTGTGTGTTTATAAAAACAAGTATATAAGTCTATATAAGTAGTAAGTAAGTCTTTATATATAAGTATAAGTCTCAACAGCAACTATTTTATACATTCTGCAAGAATATTTTCCATCCTGTACGTATGTTTGTTGTGCTCAACAATAAGAATGGCGCATATCCGTGTAGAATCGTGCACACGCAGTATAATCGGAGCATGTGGAAAGTGTGGGATGTAAATCATACCACAACGTTACCTCGAACCCCGGCCGGTATTCAAGATCTAAGTCCAGTGAGTTAATTTGGGGAATTCTGCCTGCAGAGCAGTATTGTCAAACAGGGCTATAATTCAATATGAGTTAGGGTCAAATAGATATTAATGTTTTAGTAGTAAACATAGTATTCTTATCTTTAAAATGTATGATCATAAACTGATATCGATTATGATGTACACCTTAATTTACCGTTTTTTATTTTATGTCAGGGAGAAATTATGATTTGAATTTAAAAAATATATCTAATAATTGTGTTTTTTATATATTTTATAACAACAGTACTTATTTAAAATACTCAGATCTATAAATCGATTTTAAATTATAAAGAAATCTTTATTGTTTTGTTTACAGTTGCAAGGTCTAATTATAATTATAGATGCAAAAGTGTCCAGTTAATGTTTTTGTGGGAACAAGAATAATTTGACTTATTATAAATTTACACCTGTTAGTTTTGCGGAACCGTTTTTGTTCTTGCACGAAAGGAATGAAACATTATTATACAGCGACATGCAGAGGTAGTTAATATTCTACTACTATAGCTATTAGGGCTTACTTACACACATCATAGATCGATCACGTCAATCATCACAATACTAAAGTTATAATGATAATGACGATTATGACTGTTACTAAATGAAAAGTATGTATTTTTTTACTTTATGACAGTACATTTTATTCGCTGGTGGAACGTGTGCATTGTTTGATTTGGAAGAATATAGCCCAGTTAAGTCATTGCATATCTTGTGTTTGACAAAATCAATATATTACTTCATGTAAACTATAAATAGTAAACTCTGTACTTATTTTATACTACGTTCTAAGTACAACGTTTTAGGATACATTAAATGCATTGCTTAAAAATGCTACTTTTAATATATGTTTTTTATATGTTCACGTGTTTACTCTGTTTTTTTTTTTCATGTAATACATTTACGGAACGAGCCGACGGCCCACCTGGTGTTAAGTGGTAACCTCGGCCCATAACAGCCGATGCGACTTGGGTCCTCCCATACTAGGTATGACAAGACCAAAGTCGCATCGTATGTTTACTAATGTTTAGCCATTTTTTACTACTTATTTACATTTTTACTTATAATAATTGAATAATTCTTTGAAGGTGGACATGCTTGTAAAGTTTTAATGATTTTTTTGGTATATCTCTGTATTAAGCTAACAAATAATTTTATAATCTTGGTAGTAAGAAGTAGTAGGTGTTTGGAACTGCGGTTTTAAAATGGTGAGTTTAGGCAGAGCATTAATGAACGTTGCGGGCAGCTGCAAACGTTTTCATTAACTTAAACTTTTTGTGACTTGATTATAGTATACATATATATAATATGGTGGTTTCATAAGTAGCATCATAATGAGGTTGTAATATATTAGCCCAGACCTGGTTTTTAATTAACGCTTTTGCATAAAAGCTGTTGCATTCAAATGTTTTGTTTAATTTCTAAATATGATTTCAAGTTTCAATTATCTCCTTATTTTGTAGTGATGTAAAAACATTTAAGAGTATAACAACTAATGGTAAACTAAACTATGTAGTGGTTAATTTACCTGCAGCAGTAACGATATTGAAACTATTCCTTGTGCTTTGTGGAGGGCTTCGGAAAAGTTTGAGTAGAGCTGTGAGTTGAAACCAAATATTTGGATCTGGAACAAATTACATAGTACATTATATGAAGGTCGGTTTTAAATGCCTTATTCAATAATATAATTCCAAACTAAGCATAGCTTGTTAATATAGGTACTAGATAACTTGTAGAATACTGATATGCATATTTTTGTGAAACATTTATATAAATACATATTAACATCTAGCTAGACAAAGAACATACATTACGTTCATCATACAAATGTTTGTCTTGGGTGATAATCGAACCCACAACCTACAGCGCAGAAAGCATATCTACTATCAACTGTGCTGTGAGTCCAGTCTGGTTTTCACGGGTTCATCGCATTGTTTTTATTTCGAGTGCAGTTTTTAGTATAAATTAAAAGTGTGTGTCTCTCAGATTTCAGGTATAGAGTTAGGTTATCAAATGCAAAGACATCATAGATCTGTTTTTATTATTAGAGATTAGAGATTAAGAGACAAACCCGTTTTACGGATAATTTCAGGGTCTACAACTCCTGTGCCACAAATGTTAATGATTTTCATCCATATTTGCTTTAGAATCGTCACGTAAATAAAAAATACGGTTGGTTTATCTCGGCTCCCGAGATTCCAACGGTATTTACATGAGAGATTTCCACGCAGACGATGCGTGCGAAAACATCTGTTACTTTGAGACTTAGAAATCCCAGTTCGTATTTCGATGACTTTATTTATGTGAACAACATTAACACCAAGCATGCATCCGTTATATTTACTTTTAAATTTGTAACATTAGTAACCGTAGTTCATATTTTTTTTTCACTAAATTTATAAGGCTACATTGTTTTAATAATAATCTTATTTTTTTTAAACTTTGTAACAATATGCAAGAGCAGTAGAACTCACGCTAAGTTCATTCGGGTAAGTACAGTACTGCCACCATGCCCATGAGACGTAACAAACCCGTCTCGGGATGATGGACGCAACGCAATGCGACTTGAGTCATCTCGTACTATGAAGAGGACTTGAGTGGTATTGCTGATGTCCATGGGCGGCGGTTACCACTTAACATCAGGTGGGCCGTCAGCTCGTTCCGCCACACGAATTACATAAAAAAAACATGACACCCGCCACTTTCTTCGGCTGGCAAGTAAAAGATTTGTACTAAATTCGCTTACCTTAGTTATCATGACGATTGGTAGGCACTACGAAATCATTGCTTTGTATTTATTTAACATTGCATGCATACACGCTCTGCTGAAAATGTTGCATGGTTTGATAATAATGATCTGTGATAATGATGTGAAAATGCCTTTGGCAATGTGAATGCGACAAGCTACATATCATACTAGTTATATTGGGCATGTGAAATGGTGATTTAAATTGTATTAATGCTTAAAATTTTGCAAGTTTGTTTTGAAGGTCGAAAAGGTTAGATATTTTTGACTGGAGTTAATCAGTTAGATGATTATTAGTGGAATGTAAAAAGGGCAATTTTTTATTGCAATGTTACACAGTGTCTTTCAAAGATACGGTTTTCGGTATAACATGTTGCCTATGAGACCTCTTTCACTCTACTCTTAAAGAATCGTGATTATACGTTTGTGGAAATAGACAAAACCAAAGTTCAATTGACTTGATGCAATTTAAAAAATAAAAAACCACAAGTATACAAGTATAAGTATACTCTTGACTACAAATAAGTATATATAATACACGTATGCGACTGGCCTAATAGCTATGTTGGTACCCTTGCCTTCTGCGCTGTAGGTCGTGGGTTCGATTCGCACCCAGGACAAACATTTGTGTGACGTATATAGATGTTTGTTCTGTGTCTGAGTGTTGATACGTAGGTATATGTATGTATTTACAAAAAAAAAAAGTATTATATCAGTTGTCTAGTTCTCATGATACAAGCTATGCTTAGCTTACTTTGGGGCTAGATTGCGCTTTGTGAGTTGTCCAACATTATTATTATTATTATTGTTATAGATAACAATCATTTGAACCAAGAAACAGTGAATTAACTTCATATCTGGATGGCCAGTAGTGAAATGGAGAACAGGCAATAATAATCTGGTCCTTGCATGGATATCGATTCCTGTATCACAAGAGCATCCTGTATTAACCTGTCTCATTGTACGGTTAGCAAAAAAACCACGCTGGATGACATTGTACCTACCTCAGCTGGAAATGAGTATCCATTGATGGCGTGTTCCGAGCCGAATTGATCGTGCAGACCGTAGTGTATGTGGATCTCGTGGAACTGATACTTGTACGAGAGCGGGCCTCCAGTGATGTTGATGTGATGACGTGTCTCGTTCTCAACGGTGAATATCACCGAGTGGCCTGTGTTGGTGATGAGACCGTTTATCTGAGACAAAAGAGAATTTTTATACTTTTGACAAAGACAGAAAGTTTTCATGGTTTTCATGACAGTTGGTGCTGTTTCTCTCTCTGACTGGCGTCACAGCTCAGTTGGTACCTAGTAGCCCTACTTTCTGCGCTGTAGGTCGTGGATTCGATTCCCACCCAGGACAAATATTCGTATGACGAATATAGAAGTTTTTTTACGTCTGGGTGTATTATAGGTATGTATTTGCAAAAAAATTGTATACAAGTATTATATCGTTGTCTGGCTTCCATGATACAAGCTATGCTTAGCTAACTTTGGGGCTAGATGGCGCTGTGTGAAATGTCCACCAATATTTATTTATTATTATTATTTATTTGTGGGATAAATTTATCTGGTAAATTTTCAATCACTCATGTCTTGTTTTTTCAGTTCATAAAGTTCTGTTTCCCAAATGAATATGCAGAAACCATCGATTACCACGCGCTATGATCTTGGCACACCTCTTTCGCTTCATTCACTCAAAATGTATTAAAGGTAAGATATAGTCGCTCACCCTATGTTTATCTATGTGCAAAAACCGTAGGTTGGGGTCGAAGAGCAGTTTGTCCGGTTCCAAGTTGACCGGAGACTGGCGGCGGCCTTTGTTGCATAGCGACCACTCCGGGTTTATCAACCCCCAAAAGGCTGGACCTGAAGGAAGGAAACACACACGGTCTTATCCAGAAGTCATTGTTGACTGGCCTCATAGCTAGTTTGGTAGTAAGCCTGCCTTCTGCGCTGTAGGTCGTGGGTTCGATTCCCACCCAGGAAAAACATTTATGTGAAATTTGTAACATAACAACAGTGCAAGTAACACAACAGCGCCATCTAGCCCCAAAGTAGGCTAAGCATAGCTTGTGTCATGGCAACCAGCCAACTGATAAAATTCTTTTTTTTTTTTGTAAATACATATATATTAACACCCAGACACAGAACAAACATCTATGTTTGTCACACAAATACATATTTGTCCTGGGTGGGAATCGAACCCACGACCTACAGCGCAGAAGACAGGGTTACTACCAACTGAGTTATGAGGCCTGTCAATGATTTCTATGATTTGCCTTTCAAAAACCCTTGTTTATGCATTTAAAGTAATATAAAGTAATACAAAATACATCTCCTGTTGTATGTACCTACATTATACAAAGTAAGCAGCCAAAGTGTTTTGGATGGTGTTCACGATTTTATTATTTACGACCTTGAAAATTGCACCAGTGAGCGGGTGCAGCGGTTGCGGTCACGCCCACTTTATGGTCTGCTTAAGCGAATTTACTATTAACGTTTTTTCTGGAAATTAAGGTACATTTGCCAAGTTTTGCCAAGGCCCATAAGTTGCATGCATTTCGTATATTTTTTATAAATATGTTTGCTAGTAAACTGTAAGTATTTATAAATATAATATGGAACAAGCAGATGGCCCACCAAGAGGTACACTTTGCCCCAATTCAAAATAATACTATTTGGGTATTCTCCTACATATAATGAGATTTGAACTTAGGTGGGGTCGTGGGGCCCAGTGGCCAATCCAAAGTCGCTGGTTCAAATCCTGACGTGCAATGTCTCTTAAGACTTGTAATATATTTATGTTAGCAATACCACGGTTTTATAAAATACAAGAAAATATGTCAATGTACCAAAGGAGCCTCTTTGAGGTGCCCTTCAATCCTTTCACCAAGCCGCGTCAATTTGAGAGAGCCAGTGGCATGAATAAGTAGTAATAGTAATACAGGAGAATTAACATGTAAATCAAGAAAATATCCCCCTGACAGAATTGCAATAATTTTTTATATATGTAACATTATCTTATCCGTAATTGTACATTACAATTAAATGTTGCCATTAAGGAAATGGATGGTTAAATTGTTCAATGTGATGCAGAATATTGTAATTGGTATTATTTATGAATCAATTAGCTTCGTGAAACACGCAGCTCTGATTACGCTTAAAAGATCAGTAATCGTTATTTATTTGAAATTAAAATAATTAAATTATATTCGAGTGTAACAATCCTTTGTGTAATCATAATGATAGTCGGTAGTAATTCTGCCTTCTGCGCATTTTCGACAAGCCTCACAGCTCAGTTGATAGTAACTCTGCCTGCTGCACTGTAGGTCGTGGGTTCGACTCTCACACAGGAGAAACATTTGTGTGACGAACATAATCATAATAATAATTAGGTAGCTCTTTGTTGCCTGGACGGTTATAATAATAATAAATAATAATATTGGTGGACAATTCACACAGCGCCATCTAGCCCCAAACTAAGCATAGCTTGTACTATGGGAACCAGATGACTGATAGAATATTTATATACTTTTTTCTGTAAATAAATACACATAATACATATTAACACCCATACAGAGAACAAACATCTATATTCGTCACACAAATGTTTATCTGGGCAGGAACGAACCCAAGACCTACAGCGCAGAATGCAGAGTTACTCATACTGAGCTGTGAGACCTAATATGTTAATACTATATATATATGTATATATATACCTTTACATAGAAAGTTCAGTTGTCTGGTTCCTCTAGTTACTATTTATGCTTAGTTTGGGGCTAGATGGCTGCGATAAATATCCACGAATATTTTATTTTATTTTTTGACAGTTTCATGGCTGCTGGTAACCTGCGAATGTGAAGCTGAATTCCCGGGTTTAATACCCATACCGATCATACAACTGATAAAATGGATGGCCACTGGCAAAATTGCTTATTCGTTATGTATTGAATCTATTGATTGAATGCAAACGGGTGAAATGGGTCGGCTTGATTGCAACTTTGCAATATGCTTTGATGAGTTCTGTCTAAATCCAAAATTACCGTTGAATATATTTCGCATTGGAGAATAAATTCATAAAGTTATAATAGTAGTGCAATTTTAAACATTAATGGGATTACTTGATCAATATATAAGTATCAGAAATAATTAGGTGTTACAAGTATTTTGAGCTAGTAACGCCTGCACGATACGTTTTGCATCCCAAACTAAAAGTTGGGTCCATTGAGGTCATGCCTAAAAAACTATGTAGATTTGATCAAAAGCTCTGCATATTTATTCCGAGCCGCAATCAAATCAATAATGCTCAAGCCAAGCAGCATTAGCAGAAACATCTGTATAGGCTGTGTTTGTTCATTCAAGTGCTACCATCATACCAATTTTTTCCATCACGCAGTCGTGCACTCTTATTTTTTTCTGGTCTGAAGAAGTTTAATAGGTGAAATTACAGGAACGTGACACGTTCCATCTAATCTCAGAGTGCAAGACAATGTGTCCCAATAGCTTAGAATGGGAGGACTCCAGTTGTATAGCTGTTGTTCTGAGTCGAGGATATTGCCAAAATGAGCCTATTCATTTTCTTGTATCGTCATAAATAAAACCACGCCTGTGTAAAAAAAAACTCAAATTTTTTAAATGTCATAAGTCAATAATAATAATATTGATGGATATTTCACACAGTGCCATCTAACTCTACAGTAAGCTAAGCATAGCTTGTATCATGGGAACAAGATAACTGATATAATACTTATATCCTTTTCTAAATACATACAAATAATACATATCAACACCCAGACACAGCACAACCATCTATGTTCGTCACACAAATATTTGTCCTGGGTGGGAATCGAACCCATGACAATATTATATTTAATAACTGAATATTGCTAACGAAGTGCAAAATAGAATCGTAATTCAATATCAAACGCAGGTACAGCATTCATAAGATGATCGTTAAATCCGGGATTCGAATATCTGCGGTTGGGATAACACACCTCACAATTCTGCCAGTAATATGAATGCAAGATAAATCGCCCGTATAAATTTCACGTCACGTAACTGCAAAAATGTTATCGGTTCCGCATACGAGCGTTGGTATTGAGGTAGGTCAATGACTGAGATCCAATCTACATACAGAGATCCAACATAACGTTTTGTAATAGGTAATCATGTTGATAAGGATTATGAATTAAACAAAAAGTTTTTTATAATAGAAAGAAAGAAAGAAAATGCAGCACTAAGCTTACAAAGAACAAAAAACAAAGACAAGTACGTAACTAAAAATTAGATATAAATAAATAAATATATTTCATAGCTGTTGAATAAGGCCTAGTTGCCACAAAAATGTCTCTGGCTCAGCATATTGTTAGTTGGGTGGCAACTAACGCTTGTCTTATAATTTACAACATACATAATGATGTATATAATATGAAAATGCAATGAAACCATTACAGCTACGTAAATACCATTTTCATCGATCGGCGCAAAGATCAGCTGATCAAATTGACTACTACGTAGAATTGTGCCAAAAACGGCATTGCTTCTAAGGAGTAGGACTTTGGAGGTATTATGACAATAGCGCAATGTTATCCAATAAGTTTTTTTTTTATTTGTATTTGTTTATGTTCGTCGTATTTGTGCCAACTAGTTTAAATATTATTGGATCAGTTATTTACTATGGTTTTGAGAACTTGATACAGCTTAGCATAATTAGTATTTATTATAGTACATAATTTTTCAAGTGTGAATCATCGGTGGAAGTCTGGAATTGAACCAGTGACCTCCGGATTGCAACTCAGATTCTGAACCAATGATGGGTACTATTTATCTAATTGAATTGTGCCGTGGCTAAATTAGCAGTAAAATTGCCTTCCAAACAACAGATCCAGGAGATTTCGAAGAGATTACGAAGAGACATATACTGAGGCTGACCAATTAATCTAGTTTAAAATAATGACCCTTAATATTGAATTCACTTACATATACCTAGGCATTCAAGTTGGTAATAGCTGCGTCATATAATAAATAACTAACTAAAATAAAGAAACTGGCTTCAAATTAGTATACATGCCAAACAGAATCTAATTTAAAATTTCTCTGTATACCTACCTATCATAAATTATGTAACCATAACTTTACTCAGTGTTAAGAATTTACAAGTCTTCTGGATAAAAGCTTAAAATACCCTATTATACTTTATTAGTAGATTTCATAAAATTCTATGAATTCCAAATTTATGGAAATACGTTCTGAAAATCGCGGGTTTATGTTATCTTTTATGAATTTTAAGTAGAGCTTTAAATGCATTAACATTATAGATTATTATTATTATGATGCACTAGAGTTCTTTACACTTTGACATAATACAATAGTATGTGATATCTAAACTTATTTAAAATAATGAGTTTGAGTGGGTACTTAATACTCTTTTTTTTGTATTTATTATCTTAGTAGAAACGAATAATAAGTTGCTAAATATGACACGACACGAATATAAACCAATATTATACAAATTACTTAAATGGTGTTTCTTTGTTATGTAACTATTTAAAATATATTTGACTTTATAAATAAATAAATAAAATAACTATAAAATATTACATATTATATACATATATATATTTAATACTTTTGTAACTTAAGCTATGAGAGCAAAGCCACGCTGGCAGAACTATTAGCAAATGAGTGCCCAATTGTTTTCTGAGGTTAACAAACTAAGGTTAACTCAACAGTATCAAATTATCTTGAGAGCTAATTAGTATTACCGAGAGCTTAGGCTAGTAATTTAGTACTATATAATTAAAGCTCACCTGAAATGCCGTCGTAGGTCCACCATTCCTCCCAGCTGACGGCGCCAACCACTGCAATCAAAACGGCAAATTAACTCCACTGTACTACTGAGTTCAGCTATACTGTGACAATGGGTACAGTCAGCCACGTAATTTAATAATCGTTTGCAACTCTGACTTTTCTATTGTAGGTAAACATTATAATTTCAAATTGAATGTCGAAAATTCTTCTGGTTGCCGTATTATTAAAGAATGGATTGGAATAAAGTGTTGGCTCATGCTCCTGGAAAAACAGTGGCCGTGTTAAGCTCACTATTTGTCACAGCTACGCTCTCATGACAGTGTAACCCACAAATAAAAGTACTTTGACTACCCCTTCGAAGAAAAGCCCTGAAACACTGGTATTTTTTCCAGCTGGGTATCGTTGTTAGGACACGTCACTTGGAGGTTTAAACTATTTTAAAGAAATAGAAATCTGATGTAAATTATTGGTTTTATATTAATAAAAGTACGGAGTTCTCACATGAAAACGAAATCTAATGAAAAGTATTAATCATTCACTTATCACGAACCTTATAATATCTACGAGGCATGATATAGGTGCCCAGCAACGGTTGCATTTAAGGCTCTTAAAAGTTATAGATTATAAAAAAAAACAAATTCATCTTAAATTTATCGTTATTTTATTTATTGTAAATTTTAACGTTTCTCCAAGAACCAACGCGCCACAAAACCCCTCAATGTATTGGAAATGTTGATGAGCTTAATTTGCTAACCTTACAAAATGACAGGGCAATAAGCGCAGTGCCAGTTCATTGACGTATGATAGAATTGTAATAAGTTGTTACAAATAAATGTTATTTTCTTTCTTTTCTTTTCTTTCTTTTTAATATCCATGTTAATATTATAATAACTACTTTAACTAAATTTTTCTTTTAGAGTCCACCGTAATTAATCACTGTCTTCTGTTTATTCAGGCCATGTCAAAATTAATTCTTCGTAAACAAAAAGATGACAGTGGTACAGTAGTATGAATCGCGAGTTTTATTTCGTAGGCCATTGATTCAAATGAGTTTTTGACGATTTAAACGATGAGATTACAACTTCCGTTTTCTGATTCCCGCCAAAACTATGGATAACTTTTGTAAATTGTTTAGCATTTCTGGCACGTTACATTACCTTCAAATGGATGGTGAAAAAACTCTATATGAACTCACTGGATTAGTGAAATATTAGTTACGCCTTAAATATATATAGCGCATAAGGAAATATAATTTAGAACGTTGAAGCACCGGATTTTCTAATTTCTTTGTAAAAAAGAGAAAAATTAAGACTTTGATGAACATTTTTGAGTCTGTGCGTTAACTCTACTCAGAAGAATGGATAGATCCTTTTATCCTTTAGACCTTTGTGAAAATAAGAGTTAAAAGCGTTGACCAAAAGATAAAGTTTTCCGTCGTCTAAAATAAGACAGTCAAAAAAATATAACTATGTCTTACAATATACAAGAGTTTTATAATTGATTCCTAAATATCCAACGCCAGCGTGATAGCTTTGTTAATTCTAATTTTAGTTTGGGTTTGTGATCGTTGGGAGCTCCTTAATCTAATTAGTTACAACAATGGACACATCTCGTATCCAACTGATAAATTAATCGATAAAGTTTATGCTAATATCGATTACATACCCATAAAGATTATTTATTATATTATATTATACTCCTTGAAAGTATATTTACCTAATTTGTATCTAAAATATGTATCATATTATGACGGTCATCAATTGAAATGTTAGGCATATTTGTGAACGTGCCTGCGACTTTATTCGCATGTAATTTGTAGTAATTCATTTCTCCATAAATAAAATCCACTCGTTTACTTAAAAAAAACAGAGGAATCCCGTTTGTTCATTGCAACAATTTGTTACATATATTATTCTGTTATAAAAAATTATATATAAAAAAAATAATTATATATAGGTATTTAAATACAAAGCAGTCAAATTAAACTAAAATTAGATTGCAATCAGTATAATATTTTTTTTCTGAAATTACTGTAGAGCTTTTGATACAGTTTTCAGCAATAGTGAGGCTGGTTTGGATGTAATTTACAGTCGTCCGCAGATACTCAATGCTTCCTGTGCGAAGCCGGGTCAGTTACTTTAGTACAAAATGTTTATACTGCACTTATAGGGCTGATATTAATAGCAATATTGCCAGAAAACTATTGCCGGCCACTTTGAATATTGCCCTTTTTTTATTAGTTACAGTTATGGAACGAGCCGACGGCTCACCTGGTGTTAAGTGGTAATCTCGGCCCATAACCGATGTGACTTGGGTCCTCCCATATTAGGTACGAAAAGACCCAAGTTGCATCGTATGCACCCGTAACTCTGAGACGTGTAGGTGGAATGTCTCATGTGTCTGTAATTTCACCGAAAATCACCTTTCAAACCGGAACACATTAACGCGAATGCGTCACTGCTTGGCGGCAGAAATGGGCATGGTGGCAGTACTTCCCTCGACAAACTTGGCGAGAGTTCTACTGCTCTTTCTAGTTCTCTCTATCGTTTACGGTACTGCATTACAATAACATCAAACATAAACTTAAGTAACGAACTAATCAAACCGTTACCTGCTAATCGCGCCATTACTAGCGCTCCAAGAATAAATAAAACGAAAGCAAATATTCTGGACAAGGAATGATTAATATTGAATACAGAATCTCCAATTCTCAAAAAGTTGAGGAACGTTTCTTCAAAAATCATAAGCCCAATTGAATTAGCAATGAAAAGAATCACGACACTTATTGTTTTTTTATTTAATTCTATCTCCCCTCCGGAATGAATAAACCAATGGAGCAGGAAAGCATTATTCTTTTAGAACGGACGTTTTTCCTTGACGCGAAGATATTTTGACACCCCCATTGTTGGCATCACTTGTAAGATTGTGCTTCATTTATAAGTGTAGTATGTACCTTTTGTTTCTTTTTATATTATTATGTTACAACATAATATGGATGTTTTTCATTTATGACAACTTCCGTACTGAAATGATAAGTTAATAATATTAAAATTACGTAACTGTAATTTCTGATAAATTTTAGCAGAAGAACATATGTGGATATTTCGTATTAATTTAAAAATGTTAAGAATCGAACTGATGGCCTACCTGGTGAATGGTTAACCCTACCCATACTAGAGCAATACGTCTTAGTTGGGTCCTCCCCTACTTGATTACAAGACCAAAGTCACATTGTATACATGTGTTCTGCATTGCTGAATCTACGTATTGTTCAATATATCAGTACATTGAATTTTTTTAACTATAGTATAATACTAGAATTTGAAGCAACGGTACACAATAATAAAGTTTATAGTCCAGTTTATAAATTAAATAAATTACCCATTCAAAACAAAAGGAACTTAAGATAACTTGAAATAAATTCCATAATTTACTACTAAGCTCCGTTTGAAATAACTCAAATATTTTTAACACCGTCGCAAAAAACTCAACTTCATAAACACCGGCTTACTGGAGGGGATTTACAGAAGATTAAAATTTTAATTTGAGCCGCCTTAATTTCTCTTAATTAAGATTATGAGATTGCGATACTCATAATAATTTTAAAGCAATTAATCCTAAAATACTTTTGTGATCAGCGGGTGGTAATTATTCGCAGTATCTCTGGTAACGAGATTCCAATCATTTTGAATGCCTCTCGGTTCAATATTCTTTGTTCAAAATACATATTCTGAAGTGTTGTTATTTTGATTTGGTGAGTAATAGTGTCATCTATCTATCTAATTCGTTTAATCATTTCTGGTTGCACTGGAAATTCAAGTAATTCATTAATATATACAAAAAAAAGAAAAATATACCAAAAATTAATTCATTTATAAGCACCTGCCAGATAGACAGATGAAGCAAAAGATTATGGTGAGCAGAGAGTATTTGCATACACGGTATCAAAGTATCAAAGCCAGTATCAAAATCCTTGCATGGTTCAGAAGAAGTAAGCGAAGCAACATACCGAGGCAGATAGCGACTATGCTTTATACTATTTAGAGAAATGTTTATTAAAAGGATTGCAATATGTTGAGTAAGCTTAAGTGAGCTAGTTTATCTTGACTATATTAATAATGAGTGCAAATAATACTCAGTCTGGTGATCCTCGGACTTATTAGCTTTTATTCACTATTGTGTTGTAATTATTTCATCTGTATTTATAGTCTCATGATAAACTCTGACAGCTAAGGAGTGCAATATGATTAATTAGCTTACTGGCCAGATCAAGATAGTAAGTACACGGGGACGTATGTCGTTTAAAAGGCCAATACATAAGATTCACATATAATGTGGGTAGACATGCTGTAACACGAAAAAAGTGTGGCTGGTTCTTTCTTCTTTAGAGTATTTACATCTTAAAGTATCAATATGTTAATAGCCAACCGCGTTATCGACCGCATATAACTTTGCATTTTTGAGTTTGCGCAAAGGTTCCAAAATACATGATGTAGAACTATGCTGGTGACTGTACCAACGAATATGAAAAACCCCTGTCCACGTATAGGAAACGCGCACTCGAAATACACACCAATCTCGGA
Source organism: Chesias legatella (assembly GCA_947359385.1). Classification (NCBI taxonomy): domain Eukaryota; kingdom Metazoa; phylum Arthropoda; class Insecta; order Lepidoptera; family Geometridae; genus Chesias; species Chesias legatella. The sequence goes on along the minus strand of OX375768.1, from coordinate 2,554,883 downwards.
ACTTACTCGATACGTCTGATTTATGTTTTTAATTTAAATTTTTGCATTCGCCGGGCGAAGTTACCGTGGGCGCGCCGCGTGCATTGCAAATATACGAGGTACACGGAGATCGTTTCCAGCTTCGATTCGTACCGTCGACTTTTAATCTTTTAATGCTACTCACTCAACAAACTTCGGCTACACTTGTTTATTCACATCGCATCAATATATACAACGGGACACGTCTGTCTGACTGATTAAAATAGATATATTGTAGAAAGTTCCAGTGTGAACAAGAAATAAAACTTCATTAACCGCCAAGCAGCATTCGCGTTACTGTGTACCGGTTGGATAGGTGTGGTTGACGGTGAAATTACAGGCACATGAGACATTCCACGTTCACGTATCAGACTTACAGGCACATAACAATGCGACATGGGTCTTGTCGTACCTTAGTCGTAAGTAACGGAGGATCCAAGCGTTTGATCGTATGGGCAGAGTTACCTGGAGTTACCACTGAACTCCAGGTGGGCCATCAGCTCATTCCGTAACTATATAAAAAATATATTTAATTCAGCATTTAATTAATCATTTTAATATCACCAATATGACTCGGATTTTCCTACAAGCATATTAAAAGTATTCATTCCCAAAATTTGTATGTCAACATCGTCCCTCTTCCTATGTACTCAAGCAAGTCTCGGGCGACTAACTAGTTTACTTACAAAAATCTCTGATGATATTATTATACCTTAAATATATTTTTAAGTGACGATCAATCATTGGTATGTATTTTGTTAGCACCGGCCCAACATGCACAGAATTATCACAATGATTCAAACTTAAAGTTACATATGACACCTCCAAACTACGGAAACTCGTTACGAAGTAAGCCAGTTAATAACAATAATTATTGGTTTATAACTTCGCAAGAGGGATAACATTAAGTGAGCTCGCAAGCCTGCATGGACACTAAGTACAGCTCAGTTCGGCTTAAACCAACTTTACCGTCGAAAACAACACCTGGGCCCCGGTACTACGATACAAACTATCGTCTTGCGGAAACATGTCACATGACACTTTATTGTCACTTTTCTTTTTATGTAACTGAAGTGACGGAACGAGCTGACGGCCCACCTGATGTTAAGTGGTAATCGCCACCTATAGACAACAGAAATACCACTCAAGTCGTCTCCATAGTACGAGATGACTCAAGTCGCACTGCGTCGCGTCCATCACCCCGAGACGGGGATGTTACGTCTCATGCGCTTGTAATTTCGCCGACACCCACTCCCTTCCACCGGAACACAGCAACACGAGTGCATCACTGCTTGGCGGCAGGTTACAAGGTGTGGTGGCAGTACTTTGTATGGATGTTTGTTACTCTAACAAACATCCATACAAACTATCACGTTTATAATATTAGTAGTAGGTTGAGATATTAAGTCTCAAGGTTACGGGTGAATGCGAGTTGGGTTTGGGCTTTTTCACAGCCAAGTACGGCCTAGGGCGTATTGCTTTAGTTATATACAGAGGCTACCACTTAACTTCATATATACATCTAGCTAGTTCCGTAATTTATTAGGACAAAAAACATCGGTTGGAAGTCCTCATATTTATACCAAAAAATGGGAATGATAAAACTAAAATTTTGAAAAGAATAATATGCTTACAATATTACTATGCAGGTCTGAATTGTTAAAAAGAGAACATATTTTCACAGTGTTCGTTTAGATGGCAAAATTTGAAAACAAATCGAAACGAAACAAAAGTAAGATTGAAATGTTATGCACTGTTGCATTTTGCAGATGTTTCGTACGGGAAAATTTACCCGCTCGGGAGATGCCAGTCAGCGTCTACTTAGTATATGTGAAGGGTGAAGTCTGCATGAGCCAACTAGAATTGTATCTTTCACATTGCTTACGTAACAAGACTTATGGATGCACAGATGTGAAAGCACGCTTTTAATTCACAAAAATATATGTGGTTCTATTTTCATGTTGACTTTTGGCTTATCTAGGACTTTTTGAAGCTTTTAAAATAATTTAAATTATTTATTTCATAAAAAAAATTACGGAAACAGTGTCAAACTGTAATCTTGTCGTTTTGCTGCTTTGGTCTTGTTTTTCAATAGTCAGATAAAATGTTACGGTTCATGTAGGATATACTGTGGTTCAACTTTCAGTTTAACAGAGTTGTTTTAGACACTACCTATAAACGTTATTTACACCTAACATAGACGATAAAAGATGTAGGTGAAATGTGAAAATATAGACGAAGTAATTAAGAATTAGCGCCATTGCGCTCTCACGAATAAAGATGATTTTCTTTGATAAATCAATGCTAATTTAAATTTGTATACCTACCAACTAAAAGATACCCAGAGTGAGACCAACAAAAGAAACATTGTTCACAACACACTTCTTTTCTTCCTTTCATTTTAGCTCACACAGCTGATATGTGACAAAGATTATTGCTTTATTTTCTAGCGTATTTATACTAGGATGAAAACATAGATGTGAAACGAATTGTTGACATAACTACACTAGAAATAAACACTTCTTTATATAGTATAATGAATTTTGGGAACTATTAACTTTCCACAGCAAAAACATCAAAAGTAATTCGCGTGGTTCACATTCCAATGAAGTTTATCCACCGACTTTCGTAAACACTTAACTTGAGTGACAGAGATAGTAACTTCAACGGAATCAAGTAATACAATTAAATATCTAAACGGGTGTTGATGTCGCAATCAAATGTTGAATACGTGAGCAGTTCGCCGCCGACGAACTTCACAAAGACTCTCACCCATGCATCGGAAATGAATCGGTTTCCGTTTTGAGGCAAATGATATATTCACGTGTTCCGCGCTCGAAACGGCACCTTAATGTCATAGCATTAAAGTAAGAAAAGGCATAAGTTACATTTTATGATGCATCGCTATAATGAATGAAGGAAAGCGGAGAAAATTTAAGCAGGATGTGCAGACATTGTGTTCTGTAGAATTTCGAATGACGTGAGATCGCGAGTAGACACAAATACAATATAAATGTGTCCATACTAGGTATCCATACTGAAGGTAAATATATTAAATTTAAGCATGAAAACTTTTGAAAGCTGTATTTTAGATAAAAATGCATCGTTGAATATTGAGCCAAACCAAAAATACTGTGTAATGTTTTCTCGTAGAAATTTTTGGAAACATTTTATTCATGACTGAAAGGTTATTTGTTACGTAAAGGCTTTGATAAAAAAAGAATATCTGTGCACTATGAAAATAGTGCCAGATTTTGTCTATATGCAAGAAAAATACAGTTAATTACTGCAATTACTAATTAGTGCTTGCTTTCACACATGTTGCTTTGATTTAAAGCTAGGCGCTATGAAAGAGTTTTAAAATCGAGAAAGGCTCCCTTTTTGTGTGTCAAAATCTCACAAAAGTTGTTTTCTTGATCATTCTTCATTAGTTTAGCGTTTATAAAATATTTCCTCAACTTGACAACTCGACTGGCCTCATAGCTCATTTGGTAGTAACCCTGCCTTCTGCGCTGCTGGTCGTGGGTTCGATTCCCACCCGGGACAGCTTATATCATGGGAATCAGACAACTGATATAATACTCATATACTTTTTTTTGTGTAAATACCTAAATAAAACATATCAACACCCAGACACAGCACAAACATCTTTGTTCGTCACACAAATGTTTGTCCTGGGTGGAAATCGAACCCACAACCTACAGAGCTGAAGGCAGGTTACTACCAACTGAGCTGTGAGGCCAGTCAAGTATAGTCTGACTAGATGATGTCGTTGGTGCTCGCATGACTGAACATAACTTATCGGTGGTAAAACAAGTCTTTAACGCTGGACTGTTGAATTATTTATACAATAATTCACGCGCACTTTGTCATGCCAGACAACGTTAATTGATGTTCGCAGTTTTTGGCGGACCTACGCTACGGCCGGACAGATGTTGCAAAATCCATTGTTTGTTCACGTTGTATGCCAACTCAAACACAAATATGGCAATACAGTATATATCAATGATGGCTTCACTTTTAATTGTAATAGTTTGTTTAGTGTCCACTGGAAAATTTTAAATCTGTTATTGATCTGCAATCTCATCTGGATCTCATACCTTTTACATAAATTTTTACATTGTTATGTAATATATTTTATATAACATCCTTCATATTCTGTCGCATTTTTCATGAGCGTTCTAATTTAGTTGTTCTATTCTATTTGAGTTACTGGATCTCTAGAACCAGTGTGGTGATAGGATTTTAAATGCATCTCAAAGAAGGCTTCTTTCGTGCACTTCACACATTTCTTCGAATTTTTAGTTCTAGGATATATCGGTTTCCTCACTGTTTTGAGAACGTGTTATTGCGCAATAAATCTTTCAACTGAAAAACTCATGGGTGAACTTCGGGATATGAACCGGCGCGGCGACCTCTGGATTGAAACTCGGGGTTAGTACCACTAGATCACCACGCTCTAGAGTTGGTAATGTAAATGTTTGTACGTCAAATATTGGTTCCAGCTTATGGTTCAAGCCGTTATAATGATAGGTTTTGTTTTATATTCATTTGTTTACCACTCTTTCACGGCCTAACTTGGCTTCCGCTCGATTACTTGGCCTATTATAATACCACACCAAAGTTTTGGCAAAACATCTTGATAAAGGTAATGTAAGCCACAAAAGAGTTAAGCCTGTTACTTTTAAATTTTCGCATGTATATGGCATCCTAGCACACAGCTCATACTGGTCGGGGAAGGTTGAAAAATACATGGACTCACATTTGCCTCACGGATTAGCCTGAAAAACAATAACTGATGCATCTGAGGCCACAAGGTTTAATTTTTCATGGAAAAATAACAGTATAACAACCATAAATTATTATTTACGAAATTATACAGGATGTTTGGCACGTGGTTGAAAGTCGTGCCGTCTGCCACTTCCTCAGCCACAATAATTCGTTGATCGCTAACGTAAGTCCTATGATTCTGGTCCACACAAAGGTTGTGTGGAAGAGATTGCTTATTGGAATAAGGCCGCCCATTGTTATTCCGCATTTAGTGTACACATAAAATTGTTTTATTTTATAAGTATTCATTTATATTGTGGTTTTGCAATAAAGTGTTATTGTAGTCCAACTGTTTTGGATATATAACTGTCTTTCCATTACTAAGTAATTCATTGTTTAAATTATTCAAGTCTCCTTCATCCCCGTTTGCCAAAAAATATACAACTCACCTGTATACTAATATAAAATCCACAATTATGATGTGTTAACAAGCGGAATATCACTGGATATTTCACTCCTATTGCGATTGCGGCACACTCAACCGAAACTGAACGAATGGAAATGTCATCGATGTATGAAATAAATAAATAAAACCACGTGGAAAATAGGCAATTTCACGGTGCATTGGATGTTCTTTGCGTGGCATGTGCAAGGCTGCGATTCAACGCGGGCGTAACAAAGGCTTCAGTGGCGCGAAAAAATTTAATCGCAGTTTCTAGGAAAGGCCGTGGAAATACACTTTTAGGATGGGTAAGGTTGATGCCTCGAAAACGATAGAGAAAAATATACGTTCAGTCCAAACAAATAGGTTTCGCGAAAATGACATGTAATAGAAATATTTTTGTCGCATCGATTTTGAACAATCGTTTATGAAAATTGCATCTAATAAAAAAAGTAAATTTAAAAGTGCACGAAAGGAGCCTCATTGAGGCGCACTTAAAATCCTTTCACCACACTGGTTCTCTCGAACCAATGACTTGAATAGAATAGAATATTTATTTTTTGGTGTTGTCCTATTTGAACAAATTCAACGCGGAATTTCATCTTCTTTCAGTCATCTTCACGACTTAATGACAGCATTTATAAAGTCCGCACTTAATAATACAGTTTTATTTAACTATGTTACCATTAAGAGTTACTGAATTTTGCATTTAAATTAACTTTTTAGGTCACTTATTGGATGTTATGTCTTTTAGGTTGTTTTAACTCTAAATAATGAAGATCAAATACATTTGCATGTTTCAGAAAATTACTAGTATAAGACATTATAACTCCTACTGCAAAGCATAATTATATGAAAAACAAAATTCTCATGTGGACGCGCGGGTTCTACTTCGTATATAACGTTACCTGGCCATAACTACTGGTAAGGAACCCAATATGGGGAATACTTCACAATCGCTTAGCCATTTCGGGTAAGCAATTATGGGATCATTGAATATTCACTCGGGCATAACTCATCATGTTAGAATAAAATACGTAAGTCTACGTAAATTGAGACGTAGTGTTTAAATAATTGAGCTGATTTTGAACACAATGAGCTAAGGTATTATGTACTTTTATATATACCTATTGCTATTGTTTGACTTGTTAAATGCCAAATTTAGTCAAGTATAAGTAGGGCTCCTGCCTATATTTCTTAAATCCCTTTGTTCATTTTGTCATTTCTTCATATTTAAGTAGTACAAGTTTTATGTATCAAACTATACATATTGTACAGACTTGTAGTAGACACTCTACAGAAATTCTGACGGCCTTTTGATGCGAATGCGCATATGCTTGATGACCGAAATAAGAATGGTGGCTGTACTTCCTTGGACTTGACTTCCTTGGCAGGGTCTTGGATATTGTTCACTATATTTTTGAATTCTTAGCAGAATAGTTACCAAAAGGTACATGTTTCACCAAATTACTAAGGCTACAAATACTTAATACTTGAACGGTAAACAGTCTGATATATGATATGAATCGCAGAACTTCAATTATGAAAGAATTAGGATTACCGTGTCCTATAAGAAATACCAAAAATCGCGAAAGTGGTGATATTTTTAAGATATAAATAAAGCACGCCTAGGTATTTAATGACCCATGAGGTGCATTCAACAATGTTCTTTTTGTGTTGAAACGTTTTTGTAATCATTACCATACGTTATTTTAAACCGAAAGACACAAATTAAAGTCAACAAAACGAGCAATGCACGTTGTAATTAGTGTTTTTATCGCAGCGGCTACCAGTCTACCTGTGGTTTCGTTGAATATACGCTCATATAAGCACTGGCTTTTAGTGTTTGCTGAAAATATCAGTATTTCGTATATTATTTTGTCCTTTATAATTGGCACTACATTTTTTGCAAATTCTAAATAATGCAATAATGCACGTATTAAGTCAGTTTAAATGGAATATTATATCGGTATGGTTAAAATGACTTCAACTGGGTCTCGTAATAATATAAAGTATTTAGGGAGGTAAAGTTTTCTTTTTATGCTATTTTGGTGTTAGAACAAGCTGACGGCCAATCTGATGTTAAGTGGTAACCATCGCCCATAGACAACTTTCTTTATGTTTAAAAGTGTGTCTACCGACATTGCGTATTCTGTTAATATTATTGTGTTCGACATACGAATACGATTCATTTATAGTAAGTAGTAAATATAATTTTTTAATATAATTTATATTTTAGCTATAATACCATGCAAGTTTTAAAATAAATATTCTTATTCTTCATATTCAGTTACTGGGCCACTGAATCGAATGTTCTAACAGCAATAGAAATATTTTATCTTTATATAATAGCAGTTACAAATATCGCAATATTAAAAAATACGAGTATATTAGAAGAAAACACCGATGCGGAAAATTCGTCAACATTCCTCGTCTTAAAAGGTGTGTAAATAGACGAGTGTGTAAATATAGGAGTGTGAAACAATGGAGGAGAGAGAACAAGGTCATAAACCACGTCAGCAGACAAGCCTATATATAATCAGCTTAGTGATAAATTGGCAAACAGCACGCGAGCCACGCAGCTGCTTCCGGTGTTCCGGCTGTCTGTGACGAGCGGGCCGCCCAGTGTGGATGTAGTCGCTTCTGTATTCAGTGTACGATTTACAGGAGTTGTTGGATTCAATCCTGTTTAAAGTAATTACATAGAAACAAATACAAATAGGTTGTTGGAAATTCAGATGAATGAAATGAAATGAATGCCTCCGAAAATACTAATTGTGTTGCTCTGTGTCTGGGTGTCAATATTGTATTATATGTATGTATTTACCAAGAAAAAATGTATATAAGTATTATATCAGTTGTCTGGTTCCCATGAGATATGCTTAGATTAGTTTGGGGTTAGATGGCGCTGTGTGTAATGTCCACCAATATTTATATTTATTTTATCATGGTACAGGCTCGCCTAATGTGAAAATTAAAACTAGCTACTGTTGTATTTCCGTGCTGCAAATTAATATTTTTATTCATTTTCAATTACAAAAATAATAACTATATAATAATATATAATATAATAATAATAAAAAAAATATAATAATAATATATGTTAATAAATAAACACTATTACTCAATTCACTTAAGTATACCTAAGTCAAGAAAGATAAACCGTTTGTCCTAACTGCGAGTCTTTGTTTCAAATCGCTCCGCAAACCTGTCAAGCCACATAAGAGGACTAAGTTATACGGTTTGTTTATAAGTTCATTTTCAAATCTATCCTCGAATCATCCAAACTGCCAGTTCCTATGTAAGACGCTAAAATGTCTTTCTGCCTAGACTGTATCGGCAGAATCTGCTCGTTCATATTCAGAACGTATAGCAGGCGAGACTGCTACCTATGCAAATTCATAATATTATTGCATTCGAACGTCTGAGGATATCTTTACTTGATGATAACATTATAATTCCCATACGGTTATTGAATTTTAAGCATGGTTAGTTTACTAAAATTGAAAACCAGGTACCATATAACTTGGCTAGTAGAGAAGTTCTAGTGGTTCCTCTACCATATGCTTTCTGGTTTTCAATCTGGAGGACGCTGGTTCGAATTTTACAAGTTGTGAACAATGATTTTTCTCTTTAGATGTGTTAAATCTCGCGTGTCCTAGGACCACATAACCGCAGACTTGTGGTATCTGCCATTCCCGTTTAAGTTCAGTGGTAGATTAACAGTCACTCACTCATATTAAATTCATATTTCTGATCGATACTAGGCCAATGTACAGATTTCCAATTCTTGAAAAAAATAATTACAAATCGTGAAAAAAAAACAGATATTTTTCTTAAAAGATTTTTTTTGCCACCACTACGTAACCCTATGTAACATCATGGGGTTATATTAGTAGTTCAAACAATCGATTCAGGCGCAATGTTTGTGACATCTATGTTCTTATAACTAAGAGTGAGCCTCACACTAAGCTTAAACTATTTTATGATTAAAGAACAAAGTTCAAACTTATTACAGTGTATAGTAGTAATGAACTTATGGAGGGTAGCTCTAACTCATAATTTGAGTTTCAGTGTTGGGACAATATTCAATGCAAAGTTAAATTAAAGTCGCGCGCGGATTTGGCTGCGGGGGCAAGCTAAAGGCCTGGCCACCTGCGCTCGGGCTACTGAAAACACAATTTGTGGCCTGTACTGTCAGCCACAGAGCCATCATGAACTTTACTTTAGAGTATACATTTTATGACAGCTGTTATTTTTTGGCTTCTCTAGTAAACTGCTGACTGCAGTACTTGTAACACCACAAATGAAGAAAATTGGTTCCAAGAACTAACATTGTTTACCAGTTCTAGTAGCAAGACAGATTTGTGTCATGTCACCTCGTAGTTCTCATCACCATCACCCACAGTGTACACTTTAATTTATATTATATAATTTTTTATATATCGTTATCAGTAATAAGTAATAAATTGAATATTTTGATATTTTGTATAACTAATCAACCAGTAATTTTTTCCTGTTAAATTAGGAAGCAAGAAAAAAATATGAATTCAATTATTTAATATATTTATACATCTGTTTTTATAAATACGCATTAGATATACGTTGTGATACCCATTTTTGGGAGAAGACGATGGCTTCCGAAATACACTTTAACTAGTTCGGGAGCCGAAGGCAATTAATTGTACAATTATGGTAAACCAATAATGATTATTATTATTATTATTTATCAGGATATCATCTACATTTGTTGCTGACTGTACCGTCTGTTTACTTTTATGCAATTTATGCAACACATCTGTCCGTGGTATCACGTGCTTGCAAATAATTTGTTAGCGGCTTTGTTTAGATTCTTCTTTTGAAAAATTGCATTTTCTTTAGTTGTAACCGTAATGTGGGAGATTCATTTCAGTTACGACGTATGACCTACTAAAATTATATTTTGTTCACTATCATGCGGCAGAATTTAGCACAGTTAAAAAAGTAGTAACTTTTCTCTTTGGTATTTAATTTATCATGTCAATAAAACGAAGTAGTGGTAAACTGGTTTAGTTATGACCAAGGGAATTAAACCTTTTATTGGATTTCACTTTTAAGCCTATTTTAATCTATCGCAGTGCGTGCATTTTCGAATGGAGATTTAGAAGAAGAAGAAGAAGCCTATATTACATTTAACCGTTTTACACGTCAGCAGCTCACCTGTGAAGGAGTACAGTATTTGCAGTAATGCCGATGTTACTGCCACACCAAGCAGGCTGTGCATTGTCTATGCACTAGCGATCGCTCCTCATTGGAAATGGTTTATGGCATTTTAGCATTTCTGGCGAAACTTTCTTCAACATTCACCAACCGCTGTGTCGGAGACGTTGTTTTTTATTCTTCTTCATTTTCTTGGACCTGAAACAATACGAATACTAGGTAATGCACTTTGCAGAAATAGACGTAGAGATTTTTAGTGTCATACACGTGTCTATGTTGCAAAATATGTTATTCTGTGAGATAAGATACAAAACAGAAAAGTTAATTAGTATTCTGTCAATTATTTGATTCCCACACTACAAGCAATGCTTAGTTTGGGGCTAGATGGCGATGTGTGAAATATCCACCAATAACTATTTATCTTCATAAAAGTTTCATTTGAAAAGTCACAATTTACAGCACAGATGTCTATCTGCGTGCAAATAGAACCTATGAAATGAGGTCCAAAAGCACATAAAAAGATACCAAGGATATGTCAGTTTTCAGGGATATACTGAGATTGAACCTGTTACAACAGGATAAGGGAAGTACTTTCTTTACCTGCAGTAACATCTGACAGATCTGTTGATGATCATCTGACTGCTAAATGACAATATTGATTACTGCAGTATAAATGTAGCATCTGACAGATCTCTTGATGTGATGTTCTGACAGATCTGTTAAAAACTGCTAAATTACAATATTGATTACTGCAGTACAAATGTAACGGAAACAAAAAACGATCGCGTTACAACGATTGGGCGTGACATAACACAAACGCTTTAAACACAAGTCAATTATGTTCCAAGTTAATGGAAATTTGATATGTCGCTTAGGTATGAATGCCGGCGGGTTTGTTCAGCGTAGTATAAATAAGCGTGAAGTTGTATTGTAACACGCAAACGAGTCGTTAACCCTGCTTCATTCTAATGGAGAGGTGAGGGTGTCGCTGAGACCGCAATAGAACCAACTCCGTGTGCCCCAAATGCCAAGGAAGGGTAATTAACAGAGATAAAGTTACAATTTCAAGTGGCCTTTGGTTTTCGGTCGATATGCTTGAGGAAGGCCAAGTTTCACGTGAAAAATTGTGATCACGAATTGCAACTAAGACGAAAAGTTAAAAAATAAATCATGCATTGCAATATAAGCTGAAATCATCTGGAAAATGTAAGAATAGTAAGTGATCTGAAACAATAACAGTACTCCAAGTTGTAGCTGTGAATTAAAATGCCAATTCATATCTTCAATATAATAAATTTATGAAAACCAGAAGGGTTACCACCGCTTTAAGAACTGATATTGTGTTAAATTTTGTAACAAACCTTCTGTCTTCCCTGCATTAGAAGCTGCTTCCTTTAGATTGAATGTAGGGGATCGTACTCCAATTAGTGCTCATTCCTTTTGAATGATACATATTCATCTAAGTGACTAGATGAACACACAGCCAGACCATTATTATTATTTTAAAGCAGTGAGCGAAAAATGGCGTACTTACCTAGTTGTTTGCGATCTAATTAAACGGAGTGCTTTTAATTAGAATAAACATAAAAAGGATGTGACCGAGCCGTGATACAATGATGACATTAAGCCTTGATTTTTAGCCCGCGAGTCTGAATGAAACGAGCGAATAGCAGCGGACTGGAATGTCAGAATAAATATTTTTTTGAAAAGGTTCGCTTTTCAAAGCCACGTCGTCGTCGTATTGAATGCGCTTTAATGAAAAAACATGCGCCGAATCGCTACAGTCAAGGGAATTAAAACCTCTGCGCCGTGCTCGCCGATTCCAAATGCATTCCAGAGAGGTAGTAAGGTGTTTTTTTTTATTACATGCAACGTATCAACCTTTTATTCTACCACTACTGAACCTACTCTCCACTAGCGAATAGTGAATGCGTTTTAATATAGGTACATAGTACGAAACTTCATTGTCTAGAATTAAATCGAGCATAGAGAATTATACTATCTGCAAAGTATTATTTGAGTCACTTAATTTCTTGGAAATGTGTGCCAATAAAATAGTTTTGAATATTTTCTTATTGACTTTTTTATAATCTGGTTTATTAATAAATTAGTTAATACAGTTAATACATAAAATAGGTAAGATAGAGATAAGAAGTAGAAGAAGGGGGGATGTCATTTTAGAAATATTTTACATATGATTTAATTACGTAAACCAGACTATTACACTGCTTTAATATAAGGAATGAATTTTTGTTGGCCGTATATTTACTCACAATTTACTCACAAAACGCTCGTAACAATGCACAATACCATGGATTCTAGAATATTGTTGCCTGTTTTTTGCAACGTAAAATATCCCCTTGTTACATATCTGGAAGTCCAGCATTTTCATTTGTCCAAATATTATTTCCACGGGGGATTTCGGTTGCACTATTTATGAAGTTTAAAGCTGCGTTCCAATATTTTCTTTTTTTAATTGATAAACGGCTGGATTAGTGTCGACTGAATGATATGTAAATGGGATTTACACGTTTTCAGGCCATACATTTTGATGTTTGTTCATTAAAAACTTTTTCAATTAATATTAACTATTTCTAAAAAGAAATAATAATTAAATTATAATTAGTATCTAATAATTGTTATTCATTTAAGACACGTGTATTCCATCATGTCAGCTTGTTAAAAGCTACAAATGTCAACCTGAAACATGAAAATTTCAGGTATTTCACATAGAGCACTTGATTTCTGGTGCACTAATTTGTTGAACACAAATTTTACTCAACCAGAGCACCAATCTATAATGTTATGGATTTTTAAATGACATAATAAATATCCATACACCTGTATTCTTTCCGTGATGATAAACGATTTCATAGAAATTAACGACTTAGATCACCGCTCAATTGGTTTTTCGGTAATCATTGAATGGTCTGGTTGAATGTGTATTAATTAATATATATATTCCAATACGAATTGGAATCATGCTTTGGAATAATTTTGCGTAAGCTTTCAATGGGCTTTTATATTAAACGTGGTCCTTTACCGTTAATCCAACCAAACAATAACTTACCAGTATAAAATTACACTGACGGGAACTTCAAGTACTATTTTTTTGTCAAATATTTCAATTAATTAAATTTACAAGATAAATAAAAATTAATAAGTTTCATATCGCATCGTTTTATTACTTTAACAATATATGTGCGCAATACCACGTTCTCTAAACCGTGAAGGAAAACATCGCGAGGAAAACGACATGTCCCAGAATCAAAAATGCGGAGACGTCCTGTGTCAAGTACACGGAAGGAGCCTCTCTGAGGAGCACTTTAATTATTTCACCACTGCTTTGAGACAACCAGTTGCACGAGTATAATAGTAGTAGTAATTTGCTAATAACGGATGAACCCATCGAATAATTAGTTTTGTAGCGGTTGACCTGTCGAGGGAAATACTGCCACTATACCTAATTGGACCGAGAGCTGACACCTTTCTAGATCAGAGATTAAGCATCGCTATCCAGCAAGACAATGTCGAGTGTTTTATTAACAAATACTTGTACCCCACGGTAAATAAGTTATTCCACGGGAACAGTGCACTTTTCTGGCATCAAAAGTAGCCCATGTGTTAATCTGGGATAAAAGATTAAATGTTTTGTTTTTAGTTAAATATTTTGTATTCTATTATTAAATATTATGTATTTATTTACAAAAAAAGTATATATGTATTCTATCTGTTGTCTGGTTCCTATAGTACCTTTAGTATCCTATAGTACAAGTTGTGCTTAGTTTGGGGCTAGATGGCGCTGTGTGAATTGTCCCCCAATATTATTATTTTATATTTTTCCTTTTTCCTATTTATTTTAATACGTGACAGAACAATAAGATAACCATCAGGGTAGGCTTTGTCCATAACTATAGCGATTCAGCTTGGGTCCTTCCTTACTAAATTGTATGAAGACTAAATAACATATTACTGTACGTAAGTAATAGTAATAATAATAATAATAATAACAATAATAATAATAATGGTGGACAATTCACACAGCGCCATCTAGCCCCAAACATGCTAGTTCCCATAGCCTGGACTATGGGAACCAGACACTGATAGAATACATATATATACTTTTTTATAAATACATACATATAAAACATATTATCACCCAGGCACAGAACAAAGATCTATATTCGTCACACAAATATTTGTCTTGGGTGAGAATCGAACCCACGACCTACAGTGCAAAGAGCAGAGTTACCAACTGAGCTGTGAGGCCTGTCAATGTAATAGTACCTCTATAGTACCTGTCACAGATACAATGCATTTATCTATTCCAGTCACTGGTTCTCTTGAAGCAGTGTGGTGAAAGGCAGCAGGCTCTTGAAGAAGTGTGGTTTTAAGTGCGCCTCCAAGAGGCTCCTTTTTTGCGCTTGACACATGTCTTCGACATTTTAGTTCTAGGACATGTCAATTTCCTACGATGTCTTCCTTCACCGTTTTGAGAACGTGGTATTGCGCACATCAATCTTTCAATCGAAAAACTCATAGATGCACGTCAGGATTTGAACCGGCGACCTCCGGATTGAAACTCGGGGTCAGTACCCATATAGTCGGCTGTATTCCAGCAACGCAAGCGCTCAAGAGTTCGTTCCCGGCCAGGGCAAACATTAAGCATAAGATTGGCCAAACTCCTGGATATTTTTGCGTTATTTATGCTGCGTAACTACACCTGTATGTTACTTACGAAACAGATAATTCTAGTATTGTTCTAGTGCGCATACCCCTTGTAGTTATCTATATATATATATATATATATATATCCCATGCAGTCCCGTGGACAAACTCAGTAGGGATTTTTGAGAGTAGAATACTTAAATGTAAATTTTTATATATTAATAAAAGAAAAAAATGTTATTGTCTAGGTTTTAATTCAGATTTTTACAGGATTTCTTACACAGAATATTTCAAGGCTTAGGTACCATCTTGTGTTACTCGTGATCTATAATAAAATATACCGAAATAATATATAAACAATATATAGAACAAAAACAATATATAAAATACAGGCATGACACAGGAAATATAAATGTAAACTTTGATTGCAGTATTTTAAATGGTAAAAGATCGGTGTAAATAAGCACTGCAATCTTCCAGCCAAGCCAGGATTAAGCTTTAAAATTTATTATGCATTTCCTACTGCGACTCGCACAAATTTGCTTTGTTTGCAAGTTTCAGATCAAAATACTTGCTAGATGAAAACTTTGACATTAAATAAGTTTAATTTAATATAAATAAATTAAACTTTTATTTTAAAATATTCCAATTTGATTTGAAGATAAATTTTCATCAATTTTCAAATTTTCAACTCTATCAAAAGCCATTTTTCAAGTATTTTTTTAATAATATTTCTTAATGTACACAATAAAAAATTTGAAAATTAACTTAATTATGAGTGCTAATATAAGCTTAGCTTTCATCACAAACAAAAAGTAATGCTTTATTTCAATAAACGTGCTTTAAAATGAAATTTAAACAATACTGTCTATTTTATTATACATACTTGATAGTTTCTTCAGCATAAATGTTTCTTCGCTCTTACAGTTTTTGTGTGAAACACTATATAATTTAGAAAGATTCAAACTTCATAAACTAAAATTACTTATTACATATAATTGACATTCATTATTTTCATCAACAAAAATGTTAAAAAACTTGATATTTAAACAGATATGCGATGATATGCAAAATTGCGGAAGTTATCGGAAAGTTTTCACCATACCGCGTAGAACCCGACCCTTATACCCGTCTTCACGCAAGCATGTGCGCGGCGCGACTGAAGGCTTGTTTCAGTACAGCCCGTACGTTCCCACTTGCCTGCCTCACAAGTTTTCCACCGACTACTCAATTCCATACAGTCCAAACAACAGTTCGGAATAAAGGAATTGCGACTTTACTAACGGAGAACATACGGTCGAAAGATAATACTTCTAAACACAGCTTTAAGTCTTATTTAGATTACAGTCGTAACTAAGCGTTTGTACTCCGCAGTAAAAGGATGTAAAAGCCAACAACGCTTTACAACATTTCAGATTTTATGAACGCATAGCTTATAAATGAATTTCTATTGAGAGGAAAGGCGTGAAAACCGTGCTACATGCTGGAAAATGCGTGATTTTTTCCTTGAGAGATAGAGATGGATATTGTTTTTCGGGATAAAGGGCACGGCCTACGCGATTGGAATGGAGGGGATGATCTTAAAATGTTCCAAGAATCTATCCTAAGGTACAACTAAAGCCTTACACACGTGCCTAAATACCGGTCAATCCTACGACGAATCCCTTTCATAAAATAATTTAGTTGTATGAATGCTGCAATAAATGCATAAACTGGCTGCATGAGCTCATTCATAAAACATAAGAACAGGATGCTCTCTCAAAGGACCTAACTTGAAGTAAATGTTGTTTATTTTGTTAGAGAAGAAAGCCTGTACACAACGGGCGCCACATGTCAGAGCATGAATAAAAGAAGAGCTATGTTTCAGACTTTCAGAAGTTTTGTTGGTATTTTTCAAAGCTACACCTACATATTTCATGGCGGAACTTCGCAGTTAGTTATGGTTTGAACCGATAGCTCCTAGCAACGTTTAAACTATTATAGTTACCGTTTTGATATTCAAGAAACATAATTCTTTGTGTTTCAATGAATGGGTGTTTCTAAGTTATAGTTGTGGTATATGAGAATTTAATTCAATATGTTAAAGTAAAACAAATGGTTTACTGGTTTATAGTCAGTATGCCAGGAACGTTCAAGGGATAACTTCTGTGCATTATTTCCATATCATTATAATATATTTTATGTTTCTATTAAGGAATTTTCTATAATAATTTCAAGGAAAGAATTTATAAAAATTGACATCCTGAATGATCCATAGTAGATTATGGCCTCGAATGTCCTATTTCAAGACCATTACTATTTTATTACTTTTAAAAGAACCTAATTATTATAAAATGTGGAAATAAATCCTTTAAAACATGTCTTAAGACGGTGGCAAAAAGGTAATAAATGAATTCAATTAAATTGTACTATCTCCTTGTTTTTGAATTGCATAATTAGTATGATCAATTAAAATTAAATTGCATTGATAACCTATGATTGAGGCGTGCAAAACTTTCAAATATTTTATGAACCCTTATAAGATTACACTAAACTTAAATATTACGAAAATATTTTTTATCACAACAAGGCTTTAAGCAAGTAAGCAAGTCTTCTGAAAAACCAACAATTGAAGCGTTACGTTAATATGTTATTATATAATTATGTTAATATAGCAAAAAACTCATAAACATAAAAAGCACACACACACATTTATTTTTTATAATGCGTACCTTTCGCATCCTTCCACCTTATCTTCCTTACCACCTTTTTTATTTACCGTAATAGTTTGTAAATACGAAGAATTGAATAAAATTTAGTACACAATAAATTATTCAAAAAAAGTGTCAACCTAAAACTATGCGCAAATATATATTCATTAATATGAAAAATGACCCACCAACCGCATAATATACCAAGTGCAACAACCACAGCTCTAAATAAAACCCATTACGGAATTAACGAATGTGCTAACATATTGTCGTTAGTGTCCAGCTAGCCCAAATAATATACTAAAACAATTTATGACTGTTGTATTTGACCCTAAATTCACGCAATAAATAATGGTTTACTTTGTCGTTTATGAGGGCCGCTGCAGGCATAACCCTGTACGGAACACGTGTAACAGATTGTGGCAATAAGGGAAATTGTCTTTTTTATGAACGCCCGTCGACGACGTAAGCGTTCGCCTGGTGTGGATGATTTAGCTGAACCAGTTTTGATCTGCCTAATCCCTAGCTGTCATCCTGTCGAGCCATTGGGGTTGAATACCCAAATACCTTTATAAAATATTAAATGTCAGTACATACTTACATTTAGTAGACTGGCCTCACACCTCAGTTGGTAGTAACCCTGCCTTCAATGCTGTAGGTCGTGGGTTCGATTCCCAGGACCAACATTTGTGTGACGAATATAAATGTTTGTTCTGTGTCTGGTTGTCAATATGTATGTATTGAACACGCTTAACACTCACTAGGAATCGGTTTTAGCGGCTTCAATTTCCTGTGAGTAGTCATAAGTACCATGGCCATACTCAGATTTCGTTGTGAAATATAGGTACTTTTTTCACGTTTAAAACTCATTGGTACGTCTGAATTCGAACGAGCGACCTCTTGATTGGAATTCGGGGCAACTACTACCATTCACTATCTCAGTTGTTGGCGTAACACGTTTCTTCAGCATCATTTGTATTATTCCTTTAATTCAAAAAACAATCACGCATTTTTTTGTTAGTTTTAAAATGTAAGGATTCCAAACTCAGATAAATAAGAAACTGGTACTAAGTAGTAAATAAATAAATAAATATTGGTGGACATTTCACACAGCGCCATCTGGCCCCAAAGTAAGCTAAGCAAAGCTTGTATCATGTGAACCAGACAACTGATATAATACACATATACTTTTCTTTGTATGTACGTTCATATGTTAGTAATTAGTTAGCAAAAGCCGCGAGCTTATGACCTGATTTTAAGAATCATTATTACCAAAAATAAATAAAAAAGTCACGTTCACCGAAAGCGGATTTCTCGAAGCAATATTTTTAAGTACATATAACGTACATTTCTTTCCCCCGGGCCGTTTGTCTTCCGTACCTGAGAGGTGTCCAGCGTACTGAATCCAGGAGTTAATTTCACGGGGTATTTCTCTCGGTGCAAGAAACGCTCCTTAAAGCGCTCTAGTGTAAAATAGAATTAATTCATTCTGTAGACTGCAGGTATTAAGAAACAACGGTTAAACGAGTTTCAGAGAATTGTACAACTATTTTTGTTTTTAAGCTTAAACAGCCGCGTACTAGAACTGGCCCCGATTTTAAGTCTAGAATGAGGGTAAAAAAGCTCATTAGATATTTTTCAAAAAATAAACATAATTACGTGCGTGACTGTTTTAGATTTGTCCTAGCTGTTGAATTATTAAAGAATGATTTACCTGTCAAAAGTGTAAATTCGAGTTATTTGTCTACTAATGTGGACTATTATAAAGAGGCTTTTTTCCTCAAGGTTGTAGGTAGAATGTGTAACCCCAATGTGTAACTTTTCAGGCTTCCTATCGTAAGAAGGTAGTCGAGACAAGCCATTATTTTTTTACGGATAACTCAGCTATATGAAAAAGAGAAGTAATGCTTTAGAGTTATCACAACACATCTATAGTGGTTTTTTTTCATATAATCGAAAATGTATCGTTCACATTTCACAAGGGAAAATGAGGCGAGTAGTATGTTTTAACTGTGTAATTCACCGAGGTAAACGAATTTTTTTTTTTAACTTTCTAGACGTTGGAGTTCGATCAAAGGATTTTATGATATATGTAGTTACTAGTAGTTTTCCATTCCAGACTCGCGATTTGTACTTTTACTTACCTTCCCACTTTTAAAATTACCCTCAGATATAGAATACATAAAAATCTAATATATAGCTATTTACTACTACATATTTACTCAAAGAAAACTGCACAAAATTTTGTTTCTTTAAAATTGATCCTATGGTTCCAGCGTTTTTCTCCTTGACGTTAGTTTAAAATCTTCCTACAGCGGATAGAAAAACGAGCAAATGGATGAATGAAAAATGTTCTTATCGTAATACATTACATTATAAGACTTTATAATTAACGTTCGTTAGTAAACAGATGACAACATAATTTCCTAAAGTCAATCAAAATGTGCAAAAACGAAGTATCAGAGAATGTCATCTAAGGAGAGGGAGATGTTTAATTAAACTTCATGAAATCTGAACAAAAGTGTCATATCTCATGTCGAGTGGCGATTTCAACCTTTCGTTGGACCAGAATGTGTTGGCCCGCCGCTGTCCACTTTACTCGCCTCGCCTAGTTGAATTGCCAAAACCGGGGAGGTCTACATTTTTCGGACACAATACATGTTGTAGGTAAAAGTAACAGTGAAAACAAATCAGTGATGCGATAGTCTGGAGCGTTTCCATTTTTCTGTAGCACGTGATTGAATTTTGTGGTTCTCTCTGCAGTAAAGCGGAGCATGTGACATTTTGTTTATGAATTCGGTTAGCAAACATCTTAAACTATTTAAGCTTTGTCATTTACCTAGTCCAGATAACGGTTTTTATGGACTTCGTTTATCTATGAAGTCAAAGTCAAAGTCAAAGTCAAAAACTTTATTTTCACAAAATACATAAAGGCTTGGAAACGTCAATAATATTCAAAACAAGGTCACGCATACTTATCGCTAAGTTTGACGTCTGTTCAAACCCTATCCGACCCTCCATGGGTAAGAACCCCTAAAGCCCTAAAGGAGGGCTTCCTTTTTTTCCGCGAGCACGATCCTTGTAACAATCTGAGTACTTAGATTTATGTTACATTTATGACTACATAAAATATTGAATAAAGGTATTACAGGATGTTTTGTGTGGCTTTGAGCAAATTAGTTAGCTATGTTGTTAACTATCTCAAGAAACGTCATATTGGTTTTGATTCGGAAATTAAACCACGGTTAACAACTCTAGAGAACGAAGAAGAAAAAGAAGAAGAAGAATTGATATTCTATAAACACCGCAAGACCTATAAAGAAATTCACTGTGTTCTCGTTTTCCCCGTCTGAGAATCTAACCCTGACCACAGAAAACGAATGCAGGTTCACTGTCTACTTAGCGACGGATCTGTTTAAAGTATGAGAGTAGTATTTAGTAGTAGACTGTGTGAGTAGTGGAACGTATGCGAAGTTTGGTCGGGAAGTACTGGCACCAAACCCATTTCTGCCGCCAAGCAGTATACTGTGTTCCGGTTTGAAAGGTATGGTTGCCGGTGTCATTACAGGCATGAGAGATTCCACCTTAGTGTCTCAGAGTTACGAATGCATACAATGCGACTTGGGTCAAGTCGTACTTACGTATGGGACGCCCCATGCCGTATCGCTTATTATGAGCAATGGTTACCACCACTTAACACTAGGTGCTCGTTCTGTAAATTATTCTGATTAAAAAATGTGTACTATTGGCGAGTGTATAATCGCTTATTTCAGATATATATTAAGTAGTATTAAGTAGAATTCATTAGATTATTTTCAAAGTATGAGCTTCAACTGTTCAATAGTGTTTAATTTAACTTCTCAATTATATTCATAAGGTCAGCTCGGTTCCTTCACTTAAATCAAATAAATAAAATAGTGGGACTGTTATGGCCTATTTATTCAAAATATCAAAGGCACTTGAATTAAAGGCAGCTCAGCAGTCGAGTGGGCACTTGAGAAATGATACTTCGTACACAAAGAACAACAAAAGACGTCTTCACAAAGACGACTCATCATTCAGAAGAGTGCAGTCGATAGGTGTCAAAACACTCTCGAGCTCCCATTCAGTGCCTTCTTATAAATAATTCAATATTGGCTTGAGTGATGTTTTCACTTCGCAGTTTATGGATGGTTGGGAAAACCGTCCGCGAAGTTAAATGGTTGTTGTGTGTTGACTGGCTCAGTTGATAGTAACTCTGCCTTCTGTGCTGTAGGACGCCGGTTCGATTCCCACGTATTATATCAGTTGTCTGGTTCCCGTGATACACGCTATGCTTAGCTTACTTTGGGGCGGCGCCGTGTGAAATGTCCACCAATATATTAAAAATAATAATAATAGAGTTTCATATCTTTCTTTTACATTTTGAACATAAAACACAACTACAACAAAACAGTAATTATTTATGTGATAAAATCCAAATTAAAATGGTGGCACGAAGTTTTTAACGACAAAAATAAGATACCATATGATTACATTACGGATACAAGTAACTCTAGTGCTAACGAATTAAGTGAGATAATTATTACACTCAAAAATTGATCGTAGACAAATAATTGAGAGATTTTAATTATCTTTGTTATGCCGAAACATACATACATACCCGAGAAGTTAAATATATATACCAAATAAGAAGTCAAAAATATCTGGTATGAAAATTGACAATCTACGATTGTCAATTTTCTTTGTTTCCAAGACGTAGTAACGTGACTAGTTTCGAAAACCTCTTTACGGTTTTGTTTTACTGAATGTTTTTCTTTTTATAGAAACATTTATTCAAAATCTACTCGTGAACCTTCCAATTAATTTCACAATTTTATCCAATTAAACGACTCACTTCAACAACCAGTTCAGAAACTAAAAATGTTAGTCTATTATTTTCAATCTTGAAGCACCACTCGTAAGATCTCTAATTATTCGTATCTCATCGTAAAATAAAAAGTGGAAGTCGTTTATCTTGCGTGCCACTTCAAGTGGGGTCTCGGCCTCGCGGAGTCGAGTGATTATCATGAGAGCTGAACAGCCGGAACCTCTGTGAGCCACTCTCGTCTGCAACTCAGCGGGATGTGGGGCATGACATTATAATAAGCAACACTTCGCTACTTTGCGAGGTAAATTAACCTGTTCGACATGCTTGGAAATTGCTGAGTATCATTTTATGAATTTATGTTTGGTTTCGTATAATATTGGGTGTTTTTACGAAGAGTTGTTAGCTCGGTTAGCCCATCTATATTTCTATCCACATGCTGCTGGTTTTTAGTAAGGTCACCAACTTAGCAGAATAAATAATAATATAATAATATTAGCCTAGCCTCAGAGTTAGCTAAGCATAGCTTCTGTCATGGGAACCAGATAACTGATATATATACTTTTATTTTTGTAACTAATAATACATATCAACACCCAGACACAAGACAAACATTTATATTCGTCACACAAATATTTGTCCTGGGTGAGAATAGGACCTACGACCTACAGCGTAGAAGGCATGGTTACTACCAAATGAGCTGTGAGGCCAGTCAAATATATCTGTTCGTACTAATTAAGCCAACGAATGACTATTTGTATTTTTACTGCAAACTTAAAACTGAAAACATTGTAAGCAGACAGCTATTAGTTTTTCTGAGCATCCAAAAAAAGATACATACAGTTCTAAACAAGTTTGTGAAAGCTTTGTAAATCATTTAGTAGTGTACAGCAGTGTATGTTTAATTCATTCGGCTAATAAAATGCTAAGTTGCTTCCTTGAAAATATTTGCATTCAGTGGTATGAACAGCGTAATTATTGCAACTTGAAATGAATTTATAATTAGGTATTTTTTTATTATAATTTTGGTGTATGGTATTATAATAGAATAAAATGATTATATATTAAAAAAGAGGAATACAGAGAAACTTAATATCATTAAAATTAATAATAAAAAAGTTAATTGCTTCTCTCTGCTTCTTGTAAGAAGAAACAATGAACTATTTGGCTAAGCTGGTTATATAAAATTTATGAATAGTTTAAAATGATTGCTGGGATTTCACTTAGTTATTAATTGGCTTAACTGTTTTAAAATTTACTAATAACTGATTTTTATTTAAATTTGTATGAATAATTTGACTTTTCTCAGACATCCTAGCAGAATGTAAACTTTTAAGGCAAATGCATTGATTGGATAGTTGCTTTTTAACTAATATGCATCTTTCCATTTCATAATTTGCATTATTGTTTTGATTTATAATGAATAAGTCATATTGTAATAACCTTGTATAATATTGTATATATTGTAATAATAAACCCAAAGCGAACATATGCAAATATTTGCAAACGCGAGACAAGCAAGAGTATATTGCAACAATATTTTACAGGATTGATTACCTGTCCTGTGTTCAAATGCTTTCTTCTATATTTTAGGAGATATCACTCAACACAGGTGGGCCACAATAATCACCTTGAGGGTTACACTTTTGGGAGAACGTAGAAGTATAAAGTGATAAGCTAATCCATTGTTTGGAATACTTCAGCTATCATCCTCTTCCGGTAACTTTTTCCTTAAAAATGCGACGAACAGGAAAAATCTTACCAAACAAATTACTAGCAAGTCCAATCACTCAGTCTGGGGTTGCAATGACCCCGAAAATAGAAATATTGAAGTGTAGGTCGATAAATAAATTCAACATATTTCAGCGGTGAAACGGGCGGAATGTCTGAGATGCTCTTTCTCGGAAGCAGTCATCGCGTCGCTCTACGTTTCCGTTGCACCCAGTATTCAGATTGTTTATACTCCAAATATTACGAACAAGAGATAAATTATTTTCATATTGTATTTTGTATGCATTACAGGTTTTGATTTCGCAGTGGCTCTGTTTTATCTTGCAGATATTGTTGAAAATTGTGCGTTTAGGTAGCTATTTAGTAAAATAATTGAGAATAATTGAATTAAGAGATGCCACTGATATGACAAAATCTAGATATTAAGCAATAGGTTCGTATTTGTAGTTCTAGACTTACTGGGTGTTAGTATGTATTATATGTACATATGTATTTACAAAAAATAAAGTATTCTATCAGTTGTCTGGTTCCCATAGTACAAGCTATGCTTAGTTTGGGGCTAGACGACAATGTCTTATCGTCAATTTTTTTTATGGAGTTATAATCTAAATTGAATATCATAATTAACCGTCTACCTGCAGCTTAATCATCAAACCCGCCGTATTTGCCATATACGAGATTTTAAAAAAAAATTTTTTGATTATTCAATAATATTTAAATAAACCAACAAAAATAAAAATAAAATCTACTAAGAATCTAAGAAAAATGTTTCCAGTTTAGAGGACACACGTTCTTAAATATCATTTATCTTACACAAATATAAAGAATACATGTACAGCATGTTACTAACTCTGATGGGATTTTGATGCTTTTATGATGTTTTATCCCAGACGTCACATGTTGACATTATGACAAAATGTTGAGAGACGTTGTTACTTTGAGTAAAGACCGCGCGTGTTTTCTTATATTCGTATTATGTTTCTTAATACTTTAAACATTTATAAATGAATAAATTCTCTGACTGATTAAATTAAAAATATCTTATGTAATCCAGCAGAGACTTAGATTTGTGATCTTCTATGTAATGAGCACACAGTTTTTCGTCCAATTCTCGACTGTTTGTTATTGTAGTTCCATGCCATTTGCAACACATGGTAGGAAATGTCCTGCGATTGCTTGCATTTTTTTGAAGTTGTTACTATTCAAATGCACAATTTATACATTATAAACAACAGTAAATTATCTATAACTTGGAAGACTACGAGAAGAGTGAATAGATTGTATGATAGTAGTATTATTCGTAGGCAAACCTACTACATCGTAGACCGCATCATCAATTGACATCAGGTGAAATTGCGACCTAACGGCAGCCTATCGTAAAAAATAATTGTTCGTCACATGAACATGGGTGTCAATATGTATTATAAGAATGTATTTAAAAAAAAAAAAAGTATTATATCAGTTGTCTGGTTCCCATGACATAAGCTATGCTTAGTTTACTTTGGGGCTGGGTGGGGCTGTGTGAAATGTCACCAATATTTTTTTATTTTTTTATTAGCAATCTGGTTTTCCTAGGGAGGGTTTTTTGCTTTCATTATAGCATGACAGAAACTGCGTCTACCATGTTCTGCTAGACATAAAAATGGAACGTAAACAAAAAATGGACCATAGGTCAAGAACACAATAGGTTCTATTAGTAAACAGAGACGTTTCGGCTGAGGCTCGTAATATATTAAGTGGAAGCACGCGACCGGGCAATAACTTTGCCTCGCCTAGTTCCCGCTAGATAACAATTATAAATCCCGCGAATACTTCTTACTGTCCGCACTGGTTGTACGCTTGATTTTACGTGTAATGCTTTTATTTTAACGGCGCTGTGAGGTTAAAAGCTGCTTCTATCTTTTATTATATGAAACAACACAGTTAGCGTCTAGCCCCAAACTAAGCTTAGCTTTTAATTAAACCCAGACACAGACCAAATATCTAATATTCTAATTATCGTCAAACAAAGGGTTTTTTATCATATGATACTGTTACGGAACGAGCCGGCGCGGCGGCCCATCTGGTGTTAAGGCTCATAACAACCGATGTGACTTGGGTCCTCCTCTACAAGTTACGACAAGACCGAAGTCACATCGCACGCGCCCGTAACTCCGAGACATGCAGGTGGAATGTCTCATGTACCTGTAATTTCACCGGCAACCACACCTTTGAAACCAGAATACAGTAAAGCGTATGCTTACTGCTTGGCGACAGAAATGGGCATGGTGGCAGTACTTCCCCGGACGAACGTGAGTTCTACTGCTTCTTGCTCTATGGTGAATATTGATAGATAGATAGAAAACTCTTTATTGTACACCACACAGATACATACAAGCAAAAAATATTTTCGACATGCAATCGGCGGCCTTATTGCTTAAATTGATCTATTGATCTTGAATGTATTGATACTGTATCAAAAATATCGAGTAAAATATCAAGCTGTCACACCTTTCAAGGCAAAGCAAACTGTTTTGTAGCTCTTGAGTGTGTTATGTCAGTCACTAATGTTTGCATGAATATTCATAAGCCTATCCAAGAATGTAGCAAATTCCCGTGACATGAAGCACATGGAGTATAAATCAGTGGATGTGTCTTTTGTGCCAAGTTCAAGTGTTTTTTAGCACAATTCACATAGCGCCATCTAGCCTCAAACTAAGCATAGCTTGTACTATGGGAACCAGACAACTGATAGAATACATTATATACTTTTTTGTAAATACATAAATATAACACGTATTAACACCCAGACACGGAACAAACATCTGTATTCATCACACAAATGTTTGACTCGGGTGGGAATCGAACCCACGACCTACAGCGCAGAAGGAGTTACTACCAACCGTGCTGCAAAATATTTAAAGTTTCAAATTAGTATCAAATTTCCGATTAAGCGAAAATTTGAACTCGTCTCGTAGTTACGGGCGCATACGATGCGACTTGGGTCTTGTCGTACCTAGTAAGGAAGGACCCAAGTCGCATCGTTTGTTATGGGCCGAGGTTACCACATACCACCAGGTGGGCTCGTTCCGTAACTATATCACATAAAAAACTATTACCATTAAAAATAGGTAGGTACTTTAATTAATTTATCTTGCGTTTTCCCACAAAATGTGATGTGGATAGGTACTACAACAACTTACCGCATCCTCTTTGTCTCAGTCTATACTCTCAGCAATAAAACGACGTGATAACTTATTCAGGCGACAGAAATTTACTCGCGACGTCAAAGTGATACATGCAAGTCGGACCCACGTCAAATTTAACAAGCAGGTGCAATATTACACACATTTTTATTGTGCCCAGTGATTTTTCACGGAATATTTCAGAGGGACTAAAATTAATGTCATCTATTTTTAAATAGGCAAAGACGAAAATGTATGGTAACATTTTTTCTTATGTTTTTGAATCTTTCATTGTTTAGCTGCTACAGACTTTAATGTAATCAATACAAAAATTTTGGAAACAATTGCATTTTTTTCATACACAAAATTATTAATTTTCTCTTCTGTTAAATATTTCCACAAAAGATTATAGTTCAATTACATCCATTTTGGCGATCATCGTTTTCATAAATATTTACTTAAAAGAAAATTTTCATTTAAAACCTTTACGAACGTATTAATGCTTTTTAGTTTCCTATATATGCTAAATAAGCTTAGTAGTTAAATTACCCTCTGAAGTACGAAAGTACTCAGTTGTAGACGAATGTTCGAAATATTTGTCGCAAACTCGGCAAAGTCGAAGTTCGACAGGCCTCACAGCTCAGTTGATAGTAGCTCTGCCTTCTGCTCTGTAGGTCGCGGGTTCGATTCCCACCCAGGACAAACATTTGTGTGATGAATATAGATGTTAGATATGTATTATATGTGTGTATTTATAATAATAAAGTATATATGTATTCTATCAGTTGTCTGGCTCCCATAGTACAAGCTATGCTTAGTTTGGGACTAGATGGCGCTGTGAGAATTGTCCACCAATATTATTGTTATTATAAAGTAGTTTCTAGTTGGTGACAGCAACGATACCTCGGCGAATGAAATAAGTTCTAATATTTCCTATTTATATGTTTACAGTCCTAAACTATGTATACAAAAGTTCGTTGCTAAAATTGTATTATGATACATATGGCATCGGGCCGGAAATAATGCCCCTGAGTTTAAATGTAAGAGCTTCGAGATATTCAAATTTTTCTGTAAATACAAAATTGTTGTCTTATAGACATTTTATGGGATTAACATAAGCTGATTTTAGGCGGTATCCTTTGATAACACAACAACAATATGACATGATCCACCTGAATTAGGTATGGCGGTGACCCAAGTCACATCGTATTTCACCCCTCACTCTGAGACGTGAAGACGAAATGTCTCATGTGTGTGTAATTATCATCGTTTTAATTATTCATTATTATATTATTAAGATGGAAGCGAACGCACTTACACTTCGTTTTATACTGATTATTAACAATCGCGGCGTTTCGAATTGCTTATTGTAAAATTCTTTCCAGGTATCCAATTAAAAAGATATCGCACAGATCTTTAACTGGCGCGTTAATTTCAAAGTTATTTTCTTCGGATTCCAGTGGAACTGTAACTTTGTACGTGATTCCTAAACTTGGTAGATGCTAGCACAGTAACCCATAAGCAGAATAGTGACTCGAATAAAGTGATAAGATGATATACATATATAACACTTAATGATAAGTTGAGTGTACGTAAGATAATTAATTAGCTGGCTAGTAAGTACAATTAAATTCATGAAATAAAAGTGTAAACTCTTCTCAATTGATCACTATAACGATGTGAAATAATGATCACTGTAGCGAAATAATGCTCGGTTAGAATTTACAAAATGAAAAAATATGTAAAAAAACAACGATTAAAAAACATGAAGGATATCCGCAATATCAGTTTCGTTCCGTTGGTGGCTCCTGTTAGAGTAGTTAAAATAAATACATCAGTTAAAAAATAATTATGATAAATGATGAATAGGTGATAATGGTAATCTCTTTTTTGAACATTCTGAAATAATCTTTACGAAAGCAACGATGGGTGTATATTATTCAACTTTAAGCATTTCTGTGTATTTTAATATTTGGTGGCTACAATGGCAACATTATATAATAATTATTTAATAAAAAAAACACAAGTTTTAAGCATCTAGTATTTTTTTTATGTGTAAAATAAAGTTAATAAACATTTTACCTACACGTTTTTTGTTAAGATACTTTGCCACAACGCAAAAATTTACGGAAAAAATTATTCCGAAACCACATTTCAAATTAAAATAAAACATCTCATTTCACAATCAACATCCACGAAATTACAATAAATAACATGTTTTTGTTCCCGTCAAACTGGAAAACTACTTTATATCGTCTAACATCGCTACCAGAAAACCGTGTGAAACTACTCATTCCCTTTGTTTTACTGTTTTCTCTTTTTATTTGAAAAATCCTGGTTGAAAAGTTAATTAAGGCCGTAGACGGGTCGGTCCCAGGGAGGTTTACTTTATTGCATCGGCTGTTATCCACATGCTCTCATTCCAAATACCATTAAATTGTAGAATTGGAAATCCGATGAATTATGAATAAATTAAGCTAGAAATTACGATACAAAGTCAAAAAAAATAAAGACAAAAAGTTATTTGAATGTGGAAAAGAAAAAGAATTAAAATATTTTACATAAGTACCTATCAATAGTCTGTTAACAACAAATAGGATTTAATCAAAACAGTATCTTAAAAAAAGAAATTTGAAAGTCATTTATAAAGCCAATGAATGTTAGAACTGTGAGTTTACGTGAACTATGATTTGAATATGCCGTTATTTATTGTAGATTTTTTATTTACGGCAATATATGCCGTGTAAGGAGACTGATGCCACTGAAAAGAGTTTTAACTTGGTTTGGCATCAACAAAATCGCCACTAAACCTGTACTTTGATAACTACTAAAGTAAATTGAAAAAGCATCTCGCTTAAAGTAAATCCTCGATACAGTTTCCTAGCCGGTCTTAAATCAAACTTGTGCAACAGTACCCTATTACTATCGGGCAAATTTATGTGGTACCTATCGGCAAACACCTTCAGAAAGGAGACTGGGCAATTTGGATACAGGATTGGTCTAACTCATTTTCAAATCGGACAAGTGACTACTTATTAATTGCTTCCGGCAAATATGAAATACGTGTTCTCATACCCAAGCATAAGATGTATAACAATTCTTATGGGCAAGATATTGCTAACCATTAGATAGACCATCTACCTGCTACAAATCTAGCTCACAAAAGTATTTATAATTTATAATCAGCCTGTGATTTGATGTCTATATATATATATTATTAATTTTACTCAAGTACCTACTACTACTACCACGAGTGTTCGTGTCAACTCACTCGATCCAATGGAATGTAAATATTAAATAGAAAAATTAGTAGGACACCTCAAAGAGACACCTCCTTTCATCATCGTTTTGGTTCTAGGAGATGCTGGTTCCCTTACAATGTATTTCATCAAGTTTTAAGGACGTGATATTGCGCACTTACGTTTTCAAACGGAAACCTCAATTTTTGACATCTTGATTTGTACCAGCGACTTCCAAATTCAAAGTTTGTCTATGCGCCACCAAACTCGCGGTACTTAAATGTGGAATATATTTAACGGTTTATATTATTTATAGGACATCCTGTCCAGTAATGCCCGTCTTCCTTTATGAGCTCGAATCGGCAAAACTTTCAGAAATTATATTTGGTTGCTGCACTGCGGCCTGAAGGAAATGGCATCATTAGCTTTTCTCGTATTTCTTCACGTAGACATTTATGAGAAAGTTGTAAAAGTTGCAGCGGTTAAAGTATAGTTTTGGGGTTAGTCAGGCTATAATGAAAACGGGCATGTTTAAATCAAGCGGGTAATTCATGGTAGACACTGGTGAACTTTTTGAGTTACGCGATTTGTTGCTCAGTTATCTGTTTATTGTTTGGTACAACATATATATTTAAAATTATGTGACACATTAACATAATGGTCATATTTATATTTCTTAATATTATGTTATATTTCAAATAATTCACATAAATGTATTATCAATACATACTTTACAAGATAAATCATTTATAAGCCCAAACAAAAGTCTTTATTCTTTATTGTACACAAAAAAACATTATTTATAAATTATCTAATACAAAAGAAATGATCAAAGGTGAGCTTAACCCTAAAAAGAGTTATCTTCCAGCAACCCGTTGAGGCTAGAAAACAAAAGTCGTATTGTTGATGAAATGTATTACTCTCTACACACAAAATACACAATTACAGACGAAATCAATTAAATTCTATACCAACTCTAATATAGTCACTGGACCTATACGTGTGCAAAACATCAGCCATATTGTTGACTAAATTTATATGTAGACCATACATTCAAAGAAACATACTAAGAGCGAATTAAATAAAAGCTCATAAAAATAGAGTCACACTGTTGTTTCATCAAAAAACTTTTCTACTTGCAACTTTGATATCGCTTCAAAAAGTGAAACCCGACCGCGTATCCGTTACGTTAACTTAATTGTTTTACGACACAAAAAGCTCTTTGTATAAAGCTTTTTAAGTAACTTTTATACGTGACACTTTTTATTGAAAGTTACTATGCGACCAAACGAGAACAAACGTAACAGGATCACATAGCTAAGACGGTAGTTTTAAAAGTGGTTAGTGCAGAGGAATCGCAGTAGTTCGTTTAGAATAGATCCCTGAAGGTCGAGACGTCTGCCTCGGTCTCTGTGCGCAAAGGAAACAAACCCACCAACGTTTCGTTTCCTTTAGATAAGAAAATAAAACGGTGCACTAGACAAAATGGCCCGAGAGGAAATCTTCATGCGAGCACGTATTTAAATAATATGTTTCTATTTGTAAGTACCTACGTCAGACTACGTCACCTTTCAGAACTTAAAATTTATAACATAAGGTAATGGTACGGTGCGTTTCAGTAGCCTCACTTGAGAGCTATTTCCCAAATCAGGCGTTGCGTGAAGTCGTCATTTCCACCAGGTGATGACAATGAAAGTCATCCAAACGCTATTCATATTCATAAAAAAGCAGAGCTTATTTAGTTGAGGATCAATGAATATGTGAACATGCACTGAAATCCGTTTTCTAGGTCATGATGATTTTCTCGCGATATTTCTAACATTTTGACATGTAATTTATTTTTTTATAATTTATCTATACTTTATTTGGAAGTGGATAAGAGTTTTGTGGACTGTACCATTCCACTTTACTTACAGGATTCTCGAGTATAATTTGGTAATAAAATATTTAACGTTTGATTTTTTTATTTGTACCTGTAATAGTCGATATTAATTGGCTAGTTTGATAACTACATAAGCCACCCAACATACGGGTTCGTCCTGTATTAATATTCTGTGCAAGGAACAAACCATGGCTCTACAAACCTAGCTAGATTTTGAGATTTTGCAAACTATTGTTCCCATTTGGAATAAAAACAGTGACTGTTTCTATTAAATAAGTTCCAAAGACGTCAATTTAAAAACAGAATTTTGTAGTAGATTTTACTACACAGACCTGGGATCGGATATAACAGTAAAAACGTAACATTGATTTACATTTCACGAACATAAATATCGATAAACTGTTCGTTTTCAATATCTGTAGTCTAATCCAAATGTTCTCAACTTATTTTCAGCGCAACGAGGGTCATTCAGCCCAGCAGCCATCTCGCGGTGTCCCTATAAATCAAAATAATTCCTTCAAAATTATCATACATAAAATATTCTCACCTATCAATAAACACGCGGTATGCTACAACTATGACACTTGAAAACACCTTAATTGCAACCGACCAAGGGCGATAATGCGTTAACCCAAGTGCCATCTTACAGCGCACACGTAGGTTAAAAGTTTCGCATTAGGCGTGTGTTTATGCTGGCTTCGTCTTTTGTGGTGTGTCCGTTACACAATGTTAGGCAAAGGGGCAGGAAAGGGAAGCGGTTTATCTGTTCTCCGGAACACAGGAAGACGTACGCCCGCACTGGGGTTCGCCTGAACTGGATTTCTCTAGGCTTTGCATTCGTACAAAATTGCCATTGTATGTGGACGCTTTTGTACCTTTTGGCTAGGATGCTAAGCGCTTTTATTTATGTTGTAGTTTGTTTGTGTGTTAAGTGATAAGGAGCGCTATAAATACTGCTATGAAGAACACTGAATAGCCTCACTGGTCGATTCGATTTCCACCAGGACAAACGTTTATGTCATAAAGTAAAAGATACGTGTTACTGTGTTTCGGGATGAAAGTTATGGTTGCTGGTGAAATTAAAGGCACGTGAAGTGAAGAAATTTTACTCCAAAACTCAAATCTGTTTCAAACTAGCGTGAAAAACTCACAAATCACTCTGATAACAAATCCCCTACACACATTTCCCTATTTGATTTCAATTTGCAGATCTGTTTGACATCCGTGTAACGAATAGGTAGTGAAAAAAGGTCCAGCCGGCGCGGCGCTGGACGGAGCCTGTATTCGGCCGCGCGTTACA
The DNA here is from genome assembly GCA_947359385.1 of Chesias legatella. Lineage (NCBI taxonomy): Eukaryota > Metazoa > Arthropoda > Insecta > Lepidoptera > Geometridae > Chesias > Chesias legatella. Next base: position 2,520,934 of record OX375768.1, on the reverse strand, counting down.
TAATTCGATCTTGCATCACTTTGACCGATAACCGATTATTTTTGCTGTGAATAGAAAAATCTAAAAAGTAAGGCATGAATCGTTAAAAATGAAGATCTGAACGCATTTCCGATTGTGATGAATAAAATAACTAACTCTAAACATAATATTTAAAGGTTGTTTGCTTTCTTTATGTGGTATAAGTGACGGAACGAGCATACGGCCCACCTGATGTTAAGTGGTAACCGTCGCCCGTGGACAAGAGCAATGCGACTCGAGTCCTCTCCACCAAAGTACGATATGACTCAAGTTGCATTGAGTTGCGTCCAACCCAGCAATAGGATGAGAGTAAGTAATGGAGACATTATGTTATACATAATAATTGCGATTTGTGACACAAGCAACACTAAAGTTTGCATAATGTTTGTAATGTAAACGATATGTGCCGCACACAGATGTCAACTTATTCGCCATTTTGCATTATATAATAAATACACCCTTTACTTAGTATACACCCTTCATAGAAACATTTACATTCGAGCAATATTGTGTTTGTACAAAATTCGGCTGAGCATTCACCTCAGTCAAAGTTTTTATTAAGGCGTGTTCATAAAGGAGATGAGCATTCCGGAAATATATATACTGTTATAAAAAGTGTTCAAAAAGTTTATTCATTCAAATATCCAAATATTCACTGTCATGTTATTTGCCACTTTTAGGTAATTTTTTGTCACTTGAGTGCTAAAGAAAAATAACTTTTTGCTGAAAAATACATTTTTCAAAACAATCTTTCACAGTCTTACCCTGGCCACCATCGTGGACTATAGTACTATTCAAGACAAATCCAACGAGTCCATACACGAAGATGTTGAGAAGTTCCTATTCACACTTGCTGACTCCATCCTGATAACACCTCCACGGACCATATTGTAGCATTGTCATTGAGTCCAAATTTCAGCTCAATCGATTGGAGGAAACTGGTACAAAATTCATTTGCAAAATTTGACCTAAACAAAAACTTTAATACAACTTGCAATGTATGTGACATTGCATATTAAATAAAAAAAAGGTTTTTTAACAAATGATTTCTCACGTTTTGTTACAAATGCTCATGTTTAAAAACATCTTTCAGAAGAAGTTCCATTAAGAATTATAAGTACGATCCTAGTATGAATATAATTAATTTTATTTGAGATTATCTGTTGAATATAGTTAAGAAACGGCAGATTTCAAGTTTTTCTTAAATTGCTTGTAAAAAGGGATGCTTTGTTATGCTCACTCACGAATGTTCTCGACTGAAGCGCGCCTTAAATAAAGTTTTCATTAGGAGCGGGCGGGCGGGCGGGCTCGGGCGGGCGGCTGTAAGTTTGCGGCGAGTGTGCTAGCGGGAACGTTTGGCACGGGCTGATAACACAACAAACAAGTTGTTACAAACGTGTTTAGTTTTAGTTATTGCTCCGAGTTCGATGCTTTAACTCATTGCTCTAATAATTAAGGGAGCTGTAATTAAGTTCGGTTTGTTACTGCCACTTAATTATTGAAGTTAGAAATCTGCCTGTGTTGTTTTTGATTAGGATTTGTTTAACTGAACACAATACTATTGGCGGTGAATTTTTTCGCTGTAATTGAATAATTTTCAATTTTTGTTTTTAGTCTTATTGTAGTAAGTTCGTGATATAAATTATTATATGCTCCGCCTGAAAACCAGCGCTGCTACCGGCATGATGGGTTATTATCGATCGTGTTTTGGAGCGGCATCTTGCTGAGACGGAGGCCCATTTGACCACAGCATGAACAAAAACCTTTTTTTTGTTACTGTTTATATTGTATGTATATCTCAAAAAAACTATTCTATTCTATTTAGAGACCGCTAACGTCGGTTATATTATCTTATATTAATATAAGCAATTTACATGTTGTCTTTTAAATTTACAAAAGTATCACGTCTACTTCGTAGATTAGTAGTAATCAAAACGGATACCTTACATTTTGAATATTACTCAATAGTTAATTGACTTTGCCACGCTATTTCTTTATGAATTTAAGAAATATTGTTTTTCACTTAGAAATTCAAATATTTTATCTACCTTTAAGTTGACTGATTGACGATACCAAGCTATTGCTTCAAGAATACAATGGAAATAAAGTTTATACTTGAAAAAAGTTCACGTGTGATTATTGGATTGTAAAAAAAAAAACTATCCAATTCAATGAAAACTCAAACCATAAGTATAGAATAGTACCAAAAATGACAGATTGCGGACTTCCCATGTTTCCATTTGAATGTGAACACCACACCAATGCGCTCAGTACAACCTCAAGGTGGCGTTAAGATTTATACCAGGCCTCGACCACTAACGACGGGCTGGGGCCACCGCCCGTTGACTGATGCTCTACATTTGTTTCCACTGATTTACTTTCCGCACACATTTACACGACTTGACCGACTAATTTATCGGACTTTAACGTTTAATGAGTCCTTGGAAACTTGCATAGTATAATCTTGATGTAATCATACTAACATGGCCTATTGCTTATGTTTGAGGCAGTAGACGGCCCTGATCTAAAATGACCTTTTTGACTGAAAATTCTTGGAAATAAATTTAGAAGTTTTAACACCCTGATACTACTGTTTGGCATGGAACCTGGATGGGGAACATATTTGCATTCATCGTTCATAATGCAAATATTTGGATTGGCTCTAATTAGCTAATGTGGGACTATTGTGTTAGACCCTGATACTCGATACTAAAACTATAATGCATGAAAGGAGCCTGTTTGAAGCGTGATTTAATCTTTTCACTATACTATTCTAGTGGTACGAGAACTAGTAGCAATTGTATAATATAATAAATATTGGTGGACAATTCATACAGCGCTGCCTAGCCCCAAACTAAGCATAGCTTGTACTATGGGGACTAGACAACTGATAGAAAGCCTCTTTTTGTAAATACATACAAATAATACATATCAAAACCCAGATACAGAACTAACATCTATATTGTTTGTCCTGGGTGGGAATCAAACCCACGACCTACAGCGCAAAAGTCAGGGTTACTCCAACTGAGTTATGAGGCCAGTCATGTATAAATTGTATATTAATTAACTATTATTATAATTACCTTAAGCGAATGAATTTCATAACAAAAAGTGCAAGCATCATCATTAAAATTACGAAGCACACTTTGATGCATGCAAAATGGACATATGAATATGATACCAAGAATTTACGGTGCAATGCATCGTACATTTATTTGCTGCGGGGTGGGGTTCGAATAGTGCGGTCCTATCGCTAGCGGCTAGCGATTTAATACTGAGCGAGTTGCAAAGTGAGTTGATACTCACGGCAGTAGTAGCTTGAAAGGGCTGTGTATACACACTACTCTACCTTACATAAAAATATCCAAGATATTTGGTAGATAAACAATTTATTGCACATTACACCAATAAAACGGAAAATACAAAACATTTAGATACAAAAAACAAAATAAATGCACAATTGGCGGTCTTATCGCTTATAGTATCAGACAACCTTAAGATGGAAATAAGACCCAAAACACACTTTATTCTCATAATATACCTGCCTCGGCAGGTTCTCAAGCCCAGGAGGTTCTGCAGGTACATATAACTACGAAACCTTCATATAATTTTATTTTTTTAAATCATATTATTATACTAGTATATAATGATTATACGAGTAATACATTTGTTTTATTGACACGGATTCATTCATCGTTTGAGAATGAATTGGACAAGTAATATGCAAATCAATTTTAAGAAAGTACCGACCTTTGTTTTTTTTTCCAAAGAGGGATTGAAATTATGAGTTTGTCGCTTGGAAATTTTAGCTTTGTCATAAATGCTGAAGTAAAATATCGTGTGGAATCCGAAATGTCTTCGTACAAAAATTCAAAGCCAGAAGATATCAATCAATGATTTATATCCCAAATGCCCATTAGTGCCAAATTTCACTCTTTCCTATTAATGACAGTATGAGCTATACAGAAAAGAAATAAACTGAATAAAATAAACTGGTAATTTTTAGTGTATGTTTGTAGCATCGAGAACATAATAATACTGTATCATTACTACAGTGGTAATTTTTGAGTGTGAAAAAAAAACCCGCTGTCAGTAGGACAGGGGACTTAATCAAGGGGTGAACGGTGCATTCATTCGACCGAGGCTGGCAAACAACTGCACGGAGTTTTTAATCTCACCTGGATATCTGCCTCTTGCGGTTGCCCTGATCACATACGAGAACAACAAAGTACAAACACGGCAATGAATGTTTTAATATTGTGTTATGTCTAAAAGATACATTACGTTCTTTCAATGTCAAAGTCAAAACTTTATTTTCCATACAATTCATATAGAATGGCTTGGAAACGTCAATAATATTCAAAACATAATATCACGCGTACCTATCACGAAGTTTGACACCTGTTCAAACCTTATCAGACCCTCCAAGGGTAAGAACAGTCGAGAAACCCCTAAATGAAGGCTTCTTTTTTTCGCGATCACTATCCTTGCAACAATCTGCGTATTTAGATCTATGTTACATTAGTACTACTTTTATAGGTTAGGACAATGATGAATTATGTCTGCATTTTGCGATCAAAATTAATGTTGTTCATTAAAATAAAAAACATGATGAATGAATGACTTTTTATAATTTTTTAAATAATAAATAAAGTATATTTCGTTAAGGTCACAATTAAGATATTATGTACTTTTGAAAGATGTGATAGTTATATTTATAATTTCACTATTTGCAGTCATGACTGAGATAGAATTTAGTAGGTCACAACAGTTTTGTTATATATCTACTATCAGACAATTACTTAAGGCACGGATAAACCATTAAAAATACTGCGCCAGAAATATATAAACAAATATTTATATAAAATTTTTTGGGATATTCGAAAACTATAACAGTTTGGATATAGTACATAGGAATTTCTTTTCCGTTCAAATATGTTGCATACATAGACAAAACTTGCGACCAAAAGACTAGAGAGCTTACCTCCTGCATAAGTTTAGCAATCCAGCGAGGTCACATTGCCAGCCTATTGGGGCCTTTTGGAGAAGTCCGCGGACAGAGGCAGACGAACGAAATTTCATTCTCAGTTTTTCAACTCTTTTAACTTGGTTTCAATTTTGATATTAGTTTTTTATTTTAAGCTTGATATAATGTGATAAACTAGGTAAACCTAGCCAAGCGTTGCTCGCGTGTCTCAGGCTGATATTAATTCGCTATTAATTAGTCATTAATTAGCATAACAAGCAATGCGAATCAGGTACAACAAGATCCGAGTCGCATCATATGCGCCCGTAACTCTAAGACTTGAAGGTAGAAAGTATCATGTCAATCAAGAGCAGTAGAACTTACGCCAAGTTCGTCCGGGGAAGTACTGCTACCATGCCCATTTCTGACGCCAAGCAGTAACGCATTCGCGATACTGTGTTCCGGTTTGAAAGGTGTGGTTTCCGGTGAAATTACAGGCACATGAGACATTCCACCTACATGTCTCAGAGTTACGGGTGCATACAATGGGCCTTGGGTCTTGTTGTACCTAGTAGAGGAGGACCCAAGTCGCATCGGTTGTTATGGGCAGAGGTTACCACTTACCACCAGGTGGGCTGTAGACTCATTCAATAAATGTAAGACAAAAAAAAAGGACAAACATAACGAAAGCTTAATTATTATAGTATGTATCGATACACAAATAAATATTTATATCTTCAGAACAGAAACCACCAGACCAACATCACCCGTTGATATTGTGCGGCTGAAACTAGAGAAAATCTGTCATCCGAAGCAATTCCAGCCGCGGTGAGCAGTAACCCTATAACCGGACATTTTTCATTTTATTTGATTGCATTGTGTGGTTTTCCTTTGAGCTGAGCTGCTCTTATTCAGACGTCAGAAGCTTGTGGTAAATAAATACATATAAACACGGAAAATGGATGTATAAAGAATATTATTTAATCCATTGTATTAGCTAATCGACAAGTAATTTTCGTCTGTTAAATTAAGTTTAATGCAAGAAAAATAATCTTTATCTATTTTTAGAATTAATATTGGATGTATGTTGTGATACCCACTTTTGGAAGAAGATGGCTTCCGAAATACAGTTTTAACTAGTTCTGGAGCCAAAGGGTTACTTTATTGTAAAAACAATAAAGATTATTATTATTATCGTAAGAACTTTTTTTTAATGGCTCATATGTATGCCTCAGTTTGGTGCCATTTCAGATCCTACTCCCCATTGTAACACCAAATTCCCCATTGATTTGACCCGGCTTGAAGTATTCCATTTCTATTTTCTGTTTTTCCATCGGACCAGTCAAGTTACAGACATCATTGCAGGAGTTTCATCTTCATTTTTGGATGACGGACGCTATAAGATACGATCAGGTAGGTCATCAATTAAATTCACATAAATAAATATGCCCACTGCACTTGTTCACTTTTTTTATTAAATTTTTATTTTAAAGTAACGAATCAACCTATCTTTTCTTGTTCGACTTGATACTTCTGTGAAATATAACCATACCTTACTCTTCAAGACTTGTATTCTACAGAATTTTAATTAGCTTACTTTCCATTCTGATCCAAAATATTGCATTTGTAATAATTTAGTTATATTAACGAAAGTATATTTCGTATTGAAATGGTTATTTCGTTCGGAGCGGCCGTAAACAGTGGCAACGGGACATATGGCACTCACTAATCATACTTTGCTTTCTGTTTTATTTCGTATTTCCATTACCGTATTTCAAAAGGTATTGACGTATGAGGCACTTTTACGAGTTTTACACAGTGCTCACTGAGCCGTTAATTTAATGCTACTTTGTTCAGAGCCGGTTGACTTTTTTTAGATCGTAAATGGAAGAACACTCAGTCTACCCATTGCTAGTTTTGTTTTCGGTGATTGAATTCAATATTTACGGACAAAAATTATGATGATTTGGATAAAATACACTTTGTATGCAAGTTATTCGTAGTGGTAAACAAATAACTTGTTGCGAATGAAAACAAGATTAAATATGTTAATACATAGTTTTAAGAATCAGTAACACATAAGTCAAAGGTTGGTGATATTAATAGATAATTAATAACGTAACATCAGGTGGGCCATCAGCTCGTTCTATCACCTACATGACATAAAAAACTTTATAGTTTCATTCAAAAGATCAGTTGGACGGTGCAAATTCAGTAATAAGGAGTAATATTAGTATACTTTGGTGATAGATTCCTTTGAATACGGATCCCTAAAAATCAACCACCTATGATGTCATAATATTTTCAATGCAAGCTTTTAGATTCACAGTGATTTTCAGTAATGTAGCCCATTAGGTAAACTAATATTATAATCACAACAGACCAAATCTTGGAAATGATACTTTAATAACTACACAGTGCGCCATAAATCGTTCGTATTGGTTATTACGGTAGTGAACTACAAAGCAGTTGTGATTTAGTGCTTTAACTTTGCTATTTGAACATAATGTCACGTTAACTTAAATGCTTCAAAAATATAAAATAGTATTTTTAATGTACTAACACCAAATATATCTAATTATTATTTTACGCCAGCAAAACGAAAAAATCGACTGCATCGCTAATGCACGAGAATGATTCCTCTTTATCTAGTACTGGACGACATATTACTTCAGTTATTATGATTTTAAAACCAAATTACTGAACAGATTTTGAAGAAATTTCTATGAGACCAATATGAGAGACTGACAATGTGACTAATCATTTCAAATATAAAAAAGATGTCGAAATCAGTTTCTAGAAAACTGATATTTGAGGTAACAAACATAAAAAACAACCGAAAGTCGGTTAACAATACTAGTGTACTGTGGTACTGGTGGTCTAGTGGTACTGACCCCGAGTTTCAATCCGGAGTCACCGGTTCAAGTCCCGACGTGCACCTATGAGTTTTTCGATTGAAAGATTTATATGCGCAATACGTTCTCAAAACGGTGAAGGAAAACATCGTGAGGAAACTGACATGTCCTAGTCCTAAAAATTCGAAGTCATGTGTAAAGTGCACGAAAGGATCCTCTTTGAGGCGCACTTTAAATCTTTTCACCACGAATAGAAATAGTTCATCAAAAACCAGAAACATGTTATCATTCAAATATCTCCTTCAGAAGTATATAGTAATGGCCACTATTTAAAAGGAAAGGTTAGAGTACGGAAAACGGTCTGCGTTAGTTAAATCGTGAGAAAGATCTCGGGTGGGAGTATTTCTCTCTAAAGTGGCACACCTGTCGACGTTTTTCATCCATGCGCATGGAAGGTATTACCCCGCTTGCCTTTCTTTCGCATGTACTCCTCACGTTTCGAAGCGGCTGCTTGCGAACTGAAATTACGCTAGAATACTTAAAAGCTTGTGGGCTGTGCCATCTTGCATAATCGACATAATTAAAGAGTTAATAAAAGAAGTATTTATAGATTTGTGAAACATAATTAAAAATATATATTCATGTATTATTTTTTAGAGTATTGATAGAATGATAATCTACCTACTTAAGTATAAAACTCGGTCCTACTGCATGAAAACTATACTATGAACTCTTTGGACAATAATACTTACGATTTCTCAAAAGAGTACTCGAAAAGAGTTCTCAAAAATCTAAAACAACAGACTTTTTATAAATTTTCCTGAAACTTTTTTCGGCAGATAGGTACAGAAAAATAAAAAAGTCCTAGGGAACTTTTAAAAACGGTACAGTTCTGAAATTTAGCATGGATTAATCTTATGTGGTACAACCTAAGGGAAAAGTCTGAGAGCTGGGAATTTTAATTTTGTTCCAGTTGTTTTAATTTTAGATAAAAATTCGTGTATTATTCGTCGAATAGTCATAAAGTGAAATATAATATTAATTAAGAATAGCTTTATCTACTACTTTTAATAGGAAAATATTTCCTCTACACTCTCTACTGTACTTGAATAACTCTTCTAAAATATGACTTGTTGCTAAACAGTATACGACTAATACCTTCGTTGGTACAAAATAATATTGAATGGAAATTAACTGATCGTATTTGTAGGGGTAGTTAGTTTACCAAAAGGCAACCAGTGTAAACACGGTACGTAATAAATAATGTATAGAGGGTAAACATGGAAGTTATCCATGGCGTACCTACAGGGATCAGGGATAAATTTTCATGATCCTGCGGTCTGTGATACGTGCCTGTTAATATTAGTTTATCAACCCTCCTACCACATGGACACAGAATACCCTTAAACCGGTATCAAAACTGTTTTTACCGCAAATAAATATCGTGGTTTGATATCAAAATATAATCTTATTGTTAAGTTATCGAATCGTGATATTTAGATACATAAGAAAGTATATATAGGCATGCCAATAGTTTTCGGGGAAATAATAGTTTCAACATTTAAATGCAATTAATCGCTCTTATTAATTGGCGTTTCATGATGTGATTGTTTTAGATTTTAAGTCAATATATTCATGTATTTTGTTTTGGTTTTGTCTCATTGTACTTTCCAGTAGGATATGTGAAGCCCTTAGCCACATTTTCACTGGCTTGAGGCCTAAAGTTTTTCTCTCAGCGATAGACACTTTTTAAACATAATCACCCATATATTCTTGAATAAATCAACCAAACCAAGAAAATGATTTGGCTTTAACCTCTGATAAATATTTATTCTGTGGCATTGTGTACAAGATTCACAAATACCTGTTTGAGATCATTATTCAAGCGTTTGGCCTGAATAGGATATCTTGCGGTTCTGTTTGCTTTCAATGTACGCCTGTGGAGCAAACTGTTTGCTTGACTAGTTCCCTAATTTGTTTGTTTTAATATTACTAATAATTTGTAAACAGCACACACAATGGAAAACATACATATGACACAACATATTTTTTTTTATGCGATGCTGGTGGCTGAACGAGCTCATATACATCACTGCGCACGAGACGTGAAGAAAAATCCCCGTCTCGGGGTGATGGACGCAACGCAATGCGACACTAGTCATCTCGTACTTTGGTGAAAAGGACTTGAGTCGTATTGCTGTTGTCTATGGGCGGCGGTTACCACTTAACATCAGGGGGCCGTCAGTTCGTTCTATCACCTACATGACACAAAAAAATTATAATAATTATAAATGTATTCTTAATTGGGCTCTGTGTTGGAGTTCGTAATAATATTATATAAAGGATCAACCTTAATTTTTCGTAATGTGTATTATTACCCTGTAGCTATAATACAAATCAGGGTAAGAAGCAGCCTTCCCGCCCCCACCCCGCTCACCTCCGTTCCAAGAGTGCCTATAAATCTTTGAAACTACCCTCTGCGGTGAGTGGCTTACGACTCCCATCTATTTACAGCATCTCTGATTACGCTAACAAATACAACTTTATTCAAACTTCCGATCACTTCTTGATCGTCTGCCCTCATCGATGGCAACGTCTGCTACAAATGGTCCTAAAATGGTTTAAAAGTAAGCGAAGACAAAGACAGGTATTGACTTTTTTTTAATACTATTTAGATTTTGTCTATAGAAATAAATTAAATTGGAGTGTCTGTTTGTAATATTAAAATAACCGCTTTTTGCTAAGTGCATATGAATGTATACACGGTACAAGAACCAAAACGAATTTTTTTACAATTTTTGTCTGTCTGTCTGTCTGTTTGTTCCGGCTAATCTCTGAAATGGCTGTACCGATTTTGACGGGACTTTCACTGGCAGATAGCTGATGTAACAAGGAGTAACTTAGGCTACTTTTCCGAGGGGTAAAAAAAGGATGCGTGATAAAACCGAATTCCACGCGGACGAAGTCGCGGGCAACAGCTAGTTTATAATAAACTTCTCAAAAATTACGTGCATAATTATAACTACGTAAATAGCTTAACTGACGGCACTTTGTGTTCAATGCACTAAAACATTACCCGCAATGAAACGCGAAGGCATATAAAGCATTGGGGGTAACCTTTCGAAATCAGCGTGCAAATACCCGGCCACGGTTGACTCAGCTCTTGATTTGCCATGTTGGTAGCTCTGCAGTTTGTCCACGGCAAAGCCTAGCCACTCAAATATTAACGCATTTAAACGTAGTTTTTCAATTTGATGGATTGATATATTTTTCTAGTTGCGTTTTATAAGTTAAATAACGACTTATTATAATAACGGTTTGCAGACGTAATTTTTTGTTTGATTTTACGTTGTTTTATTATTATTAGGAATAAATAAATATTGGTGGATATTTCACAAGCGCCACCTAGCCTCAAAATAAGCTTAATCTAGGTTGTACATGGGAACTACACAACTGATATAACACTTTTACACTTTTTGTAAACACATAAGTATAATACATATTAACACAATCATGTCATTTCGACTGGCCTCATAGCTCAGTTGGTTAGTAACCCTACCTTCTGCGCTGTTGGTCGTGGGTTCGATCCCCACTCTAAAGTAACATTGATGTTTGTTCTGTGTCTGGGTGTTAATATGTATTATATGTATGGATTTACAAAAGAAAAGTATATAAGTATTATATTAGTTGTCTGGTTCCCATGATACAAGCTATGCTTAGCTTACTTTGGTGCTAGATGGCGCAGTGTAAAAAAAAAAAATTTCGTAAAACAAATGTATGTCCAGGGTGGGAATAGAACCCACGACCTACAGCGCAGAAGGCAGTGTAACTTACATCTAAGCTGTGAGGAGAGTCAAACCATCATTTATTTTTTATTTAGAAAAATGTTTTTTAATTCGAGGCATTTGAAATATAATCTATTATCATTTATATGTCTGTAAATACATTGTCAAAAGCAAATAAATGAAACAAATTTAATCTTCGCTATAGTTTTTACATTCACCTCTGCCATCTACCGAAAAGGTATCACATTTTCATTCATAATTAAAAGTTGGCGAACTGCCTATCATCTTTCGTAGTCTGAGCGGCCATTACATACTTACCTCGCAGAGTTACAGGAAATACAAACTTCACGAAAAGTAGACTAAACTTGATTAGAAAATAAATGTGTGATAGATCTCAGTTTGAGGTTTTTCGCAGTGACTATATACTAAACGCTATACTTATACATACAATAATATTATATATTGCCCATATAGAAACACAGATGAATCTGTGTAAAATGTCTACAATTATTTATTTATTAATATATAATCCGGCAAAACCAACAGGTAAAATATAAATTATGTATATACTAAATTAAATTCCTAATATTTACACAACTGTTTGTTTCTAATATGACAACTCATAAAGTTTCACAACCCTTCAATAAACAAGGTTTAATAAATCCTGATTTTTCAATGCGTTGGTACAAACGACGATGTCCACCCAATTCGAAATATTTAACTTGAGTTACAATTTGTAAGATTACTCTATGAAGAACTGATATCTTAGCTCTGGACCAGGGTCTTATTCTCAGCATAGGCTTGTCTCGAAAGTAACCTTCTTTATCAAATGCTATCTGTCGAAACCTCATAGTTTATACTATGAGGTATAAACTATGAGGTTATTTATTTTTTATGTTTCAATCTTATGATGTTGTGTTAACTGTAAGGCTGTAATATAATAATAGGAATAAATAAATAAATAAGAATTCTAAAATCAGACTCCTTCTCTACCTATGTTCATTAGTTCAGACAAATTCATTGAGTGAAGATATTGGTGTGGTGTTGACTTATATATTATTATCTCTAGCCTCTTAGGTAAGACTAGACGCAAGCATCGTATGCGCCCAAAACTCTGAGACGCAAAGATGAGGTCCTGAGCTGTCTGTAATTAGCATTTATAATATTAGTGTCATAACTAATAGATTCTCGCCAAAATGTCGAGCAGTCTTTTAAATGTTAAGAATGTGTTTAGAATAAGCTCTCGACTATTACTCAACACATATCTGTCGACGAGTAGTTTTTTTTTAATATGATGTTGGTGATAGAACGAGCTGACGGCTCATGATGTTAAGTGGTAACCGCCGCCCATAGACAACAGCAATACGACTCAAGTCCTCTCCACCAAAGTACGAGATGACTCAAGTCACATTGCGTTGCGTCCACCACCCTGAGACGGAGATGTTATGTCTCATGATCATTTTCAATCACTCACTAGTTAATTTAAAACTATTAATAATATTTCGTAATATATGAATTAGACTATTTGTTAAATTTCTTAATAATTAATTATTAAAATTGCGTAATAGACATATTACGAGATGAGAATAGTCCCCTAAATAGAGATTCGCAATACGCCTACATTGTCGACGAGCGTTTCCGCTTGATGCATTTTTGATGTTTTTCTGATGTGGGTCTATCGGGCTTCACTATCTAAACGTGATGAATATTCAGCTTTAGTTTAGTGAAGATACGATTTACGTCCAAATAATATTTAGTAGTAAATTTGAAATGAGTCTTCTATAAGACTTACCTATGTATTTTGCAAAAATCGATGATTTACATCACTACTGTAATTTTAGTGTTAATTCAATTTTTAGTATATAGAGAAAAATAATTGACATCCTAGTAGTATTATAAACATGAAAGTTTGTGAGGATGTATGGATGTTTGTTACTCTTTCACGCAAAAACGGCTGAATGGATTTGGATGAAATTTGGTACCAAAATAGCTTATATCATAGTTTAACACATAGGTAAGTAACCTATGTGTTAAACCATGATATAATATGATATAATCAGGTAAAAGTGTTCCCATTGGATGACTTATTCACCGCGGGTAACACCGCGTGGCGCAGCTAGTCGATAATAATTATATATCACCTACAAAGGAGAATTTCGAACTGTCTGAAGATCATTAGAAATAATATTCTGATCTTTAAAGATTACTCTTATAATGAACATGTACCCATTTTCCTTATTGTTTTTCTGTTTATTGTAAATTACGCATTCTTATTTATATTAACAGAAAAAATATTGTTGGAAGCTCGCATAAGTAGTAGTGAACAGTAGTAAATTATTAAAATTTGTATTCAGATGCAGTAATAAATTCATCTAACCGGATTCACTGTGGATAGCAGCGAAAACAGATTTCAGAGAATACATTTCAGTGAACCAGCAGCATGACGATGTTTAAACTAGCTCATAGTACAATACTCATCTGACTAACATATTTTATAATAAATGGTCTAAAAGCGTCGACTGCTTTTTATATTAATAAGTATAATATCTATGACTGAAAAACTGTTTATTTAATTGTTTTGTACCATTCTGGTTAACTTATTAAATAAATAAAGTAAAAATTTCTATAAATAACCTCAACATAACCGCAACAAAATTTCATGTATGAATAACATTGTTTTTTGTAAATTATATCAAAAAAACAAGACAACAACAAGATCAAAAAAAAACTTACTCTTTTTCAGTGTGCCCATCCCTTCAACAAATTTATTTCAATAACCGGGACAGTATCCCCAAGTGGCTATCAAATAAAGGACCTTCTGTGCATAGATAAAGAGCCCGACTTTCATTGAAGAAATTGATTTCTGTTCCGATAGATAACTAAATAAATTTAAGATTTCTTTGAGAGATCGAGATTGTAAAGGTATTTTGGAAATCGTACCTGCTAATAGTAATATGTAAAATTATAATAATAGTTGTCTCCAACAGTCTCAACAGAGGCATATCCCTGACTCAGAATTAAGGTTTCATCTAGTTATTCGTGTCGCTAAGTCCAAATCTGGGTGTTTACATTTTTTTTCGCCGAAGGTTTACTCATGAATTAATCTGTACGCTCAAGTGCTGATATCAGTTTCAGTTCAATGTTTCTCATAGTTTACGATATATTTTTTTGAGGTTCTGGATTAGAAATAACAAGTCACGCGCACTCCACGCAACCTCTAATACTTATACTATAATGACACAGCTAGCACTCTCATACTTAGGTATTCTGAGAACTTACAATTGCAAATCTTATACAACAAAAACTTCGATAAAAACAAACGATAATAATGTATAATATACAATGATACGCTACACCACCATCCAAATATTGCTGAAATATTAAAATGAAGGTATTCTTTTTTAATCATAGTGCACTTTCTCATTTATTTTCTTCCCCGAACGTATTCACGTTCCAATATTGTTTCGCTAGTTTGCATACAATATTCCCGACTGCATATAAGTCCTTGAAGGAAATTCTAATAATAGAGGGTGAATGTATGAACAAAGAAAATTCCAGTTACCTAAAAATAACAATATTTAGCTATTTTTGGTTACTTATTGAAGATATCGTATTCACCACTTTTTGTGAAGAGGACTGTTAATGACTGTTAATGGTAATTTACGAGGTACTCAGCTAGGTACCTCATGCTTACCTAACTGTACTTGTTTTTCCATTGTATTTACGGTACGTTTTTCTTTGTTTCCAAATCCATTGATGAATATATGATTGAGCTACGAAAAATATGATAAATGAGCTGAACAGCTACGGTATCTAGCGAGTCTGTGGTTCAACTATCTTTTACAATGCTCTGCGAATCCAGTACAATAACGCGTTTAGGGCACTGTTGCGGCTACTGCGCTTCTGCAGCGCTTCCACTATGTTTGCCGAAGCGCGCACAGATGGCTTCGACGCTGTTTGACGGAAAAAGACAGCCTCACTGTTGAGTAGACTTCGCACAAGCACCAACAGCATCCTAAAGCAATTGCTTCTCAATTTGATTTGCCTCTGGTTTGGAAGCTTATGCAGAGGACGAACTCCCTTTTAGTTATTAGGTACTAACATTAGTTTTATGTTGATTTTATTTTGTGCTACTAATACTAATGAATTTTATTGTCTGATTAAATAAATTTAAATAAAATTAAATTAAGCGTTTAGTGACAAACGGTGGCGGTATAGTTTAATCGCTAACAGATGTCATGTCATTAATAAGTAGCTATTTTCTAAAACCATACTCACTGGGCAGTGAGAGTGCAACACTGGTCTAGCTCGTGCAAACTACGCATTATACGGAGTTATTCCAGATTGCTGTCAACCCCCAATACTGTGCTCCGTTTTACTGAAAGCCAATACAGGGTATACAAAAATCCAACGCAAATTTTCTATCCAATATTGGTTCCACAGTATTGCATAGGTTATGTAAATCCGTACAAGGTATAAGCAGTAATAATCATTGAGGCGAGAGCACGTGTCTCTCGGCGAATTTTCATAGTTCGCCGAGCGCACTCACAACATTACAAAAGGTACGTAAATTCGTGCACTGGTAATAATACTATGTGATATCTTAGAGTTCTGTAAGAGTTTTTGGTGAACTTTGAGAGAATCCAGTGTGGATTATGACTCAACGTGGATCGTTTAAATCCCGTCTTCAAAATGTAGTTTGCTATGAGTGACTAATATTGTATAATTTTTCAAGCGAAAAGCAGGTTCTCTAAGCTTCAAATAAGGCTAGTTTTAGCATAAAAGTCGTGTTTATATTTTTTATACATATTATATTCTTCAAACATATTTGCTGTTAGAAAATTATCATACGAAGAAGAAAATCATGTTATCAAGTTATTATTATAAAAGAACGTACTACGTAAATTAATAGAGGAAGTTATTTATTAGTTCGAACATCTAACAAAAAAACTGTGGATTTTTTGATAACTAACAGTAGGAGCGGATTTAACCACATTGTGGTGATACTGCTGACTACAAATAAAAAAAATTCGTACGTACATCACAGATTCCCATAATTAGTTATTTCTGTATTACTCAAAACCAAAATTATTTCTTTAATGTGATAGATAAAATAGACTGCAATAAAGTTAACAGAGTTGTGTGGCTGGGAATGTAAAATAAACGGGTATTCATATCTGCCAAAATTTCTCGCTTAGTCGCTTAGTCTACATAACCGTTCTAGCCTATAATGATGTTTTTCGTCACCGTTCAGAAAGAGGGTTCTGCACAAAATTTTTGAAAGCATCATTTTTTTTTTGTTGGCGCCTGCTTTTAACTAGAGACCTCCGGATTGAAACTCGGAATTTGCACCCTAGGGCACTTGGCATATAAAAAAAAACCAAATGAACATAGTCTAAGATGGGTTCACTAGTCTAAGATGATTCACGGTGCTCGAAAGGAGCCTCTTTGAGGTGCACTTTACAGACAATCAGTGCCACGATTAGAAGTCTAGGGTTTCAATTAAATATTGTACAGGACTTTTGGCCTAATATTGTCAATGAATACCACCGCACTGGCACACACGGAATCGATACCGTATTCGATTACATGCGGCAATCGCGGTGTGTCCATCCGTTGACCAAATACGATTCGGTTTCAACCAATACCAATATTGAAAAATACACTGGTGTTTATTTCCAAACCAATCGCTTTTTGATTCGTCTGTACCTGTCGTGAAATCTATTTCACGGCGGGTCCATTACTAGGTATATATCAATACAATTAGTTTTGGTGCTCACTCAAGATTCAGTGGTTTTTTTGGAATGGTAGCGATTCAGTTTGATTCAGAAATAATTATACCTGTACTCGAAAAAACTGTGAATAAACTTAGAATATCTATATATTTCATATGACTACTAATGGAAAATGCAGGAGGCATTCAATATGTCACCTGTTATAAGAAAACCACATTAAATATGTGTTTTTTTTGCCAGTAACAATTTCAAGACAATAATACTATCCAGGAGTTGCTGCATAGTCTCTTAGGTGATAAGTCAAATTCAACACTGTAAATAGAAAATAAATATATAAATCAGTACTACTACTACAACTACTCCTCTTGTCACTCGGGTCTCTCGAACCAGTGTCGTGAAAGGAATAAAGTGCAGCTCAAAGAGGCTTCTTTTGTGCACTTGATAAATGACTTAGATTGTTGGTTCTAGGAAAGTTGGTTTCCTAACAATATTTTCATTCTCCTTTCTGCGAACTTGGTATTGTATTAATTTTTATAGTGAAAAAAATCGTTGGTTCGCTTCGGGACTTGTACCAGCGACCGCCTGATTTAAACTCAGGTCTGTCACTACGCACCTACGCTCTCTATAAATCAGAGAAAAGTTCAAAATTGTTAGGTCGCCATGAATACGATGCAATCTATCAGAATTACATACCCTTTTCCTGTCATTCATATGATGGATGTGAGGAAATGAAGACGATCTCATTCTGAGAGTGTTTGATCGCATCTTTGCAGGGCGACACAATAAAATAACGCGCCAGGATAATGTAGTTCTATTTTTACCCAACTGAGGGAGAGTGGGTAATGTTTTTTAGGATTATGTAGGTATATATTCAACTGTGATCATGTCACGGAATGAGCGTATGGCCCACCTGGTGTTAATAGTTACCGCTGCAAATAACAAAGCAATAAGACTTTTGACGTATAAATAAATATCGTAATAATAATGACTGGTAATCAGGAACAAAAGGAAATATGAGGTAAAATCGTGAACTGTCTGAAAATACGAATAACAACATTTTGTATTACTAACTTCGGAACTTAAATTTAAACCTAACTAAGTATTCAAGTTCACAAAATATTCTAGTTCTATTTTGATAGGAACAAAATTGTCTACCGCCTGGACCAAGAGGGATACAACAAAAATAATTTATTTTCACAATAGCTTTATCCAAGTACAAATAAATCGAGCCAGTGTTACAACAAACAATAAAAGAAAGTATTCCTGGAGGTTTAACCGCTACGTACTCGCACGTTCCGAATAATTTATTACGGAAAGGATTTTAAAAACACATATCTCCGGAACCCTTGGATAAAGCCGTTTTAAGAATATGTGGGAATTCTTTCAGGTGATTCCAGATTATATATCATTCTCGGTTTACATGTAAGAATTTCGAATAGATTATTCATATGACTGTGAAGTAAGTTATTTTATTAAGCTATGTAGCTATATTAAGGGTTTGGGCAGAGGTATGTATTTTTCCAATGAATTTCACTTGTGCGTACAAAGTAAAAATTGTTAATTAGTACAAAAACATTACAATAAGTTCAAAGTTATTACAAAAATTACCCTATTGGAGATTGGATAAGTTTGGCTATGCGGCATAAATGGTCTCCGCTAGACAATTTATGCGCACAAAGTCAATCGTGTTGTCTTTATTGATAAACGAATTAAACATTACTTACCAACTATTTATGCCTAAGAAAACCATATGTTTTTAATTAAAGTAGGTAATTTAAAAAAAACTCACTGTCATAAATAAATAAATAAATTATGAATAAATATTGTTGGACATTTAACACAGCAACATCTAGTCCCAAAGTAAGCTGAGCATAGCTTGTGTCATTGGAACCAGTTAACTGATATAATACTTGTATACTTTTTTCGTATATACGTACCTACATATAATATATATCAATACCCAGACACAGCACAAACATCTATGTTCGTCACAACAATATTTGTCCTGGGCGGGAATCGAACCCTCGATCCACAGCGCAGAATCGGTTACTACCAACCGAGCTGTGAGACCAGTATATCAGTTTATCTGAAACGATATATCGTTTGTGTAATAATGAAAACAAGATATTATTTGCTCGCTCTCATCCTCCATCCGCGGTCCCATTCAAGTCCCATTGCAATCGGTATTGTGTTTGCGGAAGGCTCTACGGCCCATGTCAGTTGCCGGATCAAATGCGAAATGCCAGCCATTTGCCGGCAATGAAAGGGCGTTCATTATTTGCTAATCATGCTCCGACGATATGGGGTAGTGATGCAAATGCCTGAACATACCTCGCTTGAAATTGTTCCCATACAATGAAACAATGGCTTAGCTCTATGCGTAGTTACAATTAAAAAGGGATAAATGTTATGGTACATATCCTAGATTATACTAGTAATGTCTGTGGTAACATCTTTGTTTGTATGTTTTAAGTTTTTTGCACACGTTCTACTCCTACTAAGTGGTAGTAAAATAATTTGGTTTCGTAATGGAGTATATTTTGTCGTGATGTAATGTTTTATTTTTTGGGGTGAAATAAACAAACACGGTAAAATTAGTTAATTATAATAAGATCAGAATATAGACTTGACACACAATTATGAGACGTGAAACCCTCTGTCTTTATATTAAATTTAATGAGAACATAAAATGCTCACGGAAAAATTCTTTAGCAGCAGTGATCATTTTCATAAATTAAAATCCGAAACATTTAACCTTATCAAAGTAAATTATGTCATAACCAAGCAAAATACAACAGGGATCCCAAGACTAAAACTAAGGAATTTGACAGGAATTTTCCGGAGTATAGGCGAACGGTCTGTTTCAATTTCACGGGGCGTTTGTCGGGCGAGAAAAATGCCCAAAGGTGTCATTTCACAAAGAGCCACCCCGAACCATAGACTACTACATAATACCAAAGACAAGAAAACTCACTGTGCAAGGTTCTCTAATATACAGAGGTCTTCTGAACCGAAACACTGTTTTTAATTTAGTCGAAGCGTGAGATATATTTTTGACATCTTTATAAACTTTCTGAGTGGAAGCAGGTTCGGTCAAATATTAATAGTGAATCAAACCGATTTATAATAATAATAATAATAATTATCTCGTGCTAATTTTACTACATAAAATACATGCAAACGACATTAACTCTTAAGACAAAGCGAGACGTTCATACACATTAGAGAAAAAAAAATGAAGATTTAGAACAATAGTAAACAAAGGGATCACAGATACGCAAGCCAGCAGTGAAACAAAATCCCATAGTGGGTACTATAGGATTATGTTTCACTCTCATCTAGCCCCAAACTAAATAGAAATTTAGGTTGGAGCTAGATGGCGCTGTGTGAAATATTCACCAAACTTTTTCCTGTAACGTTGATGAATACATCAGAATCAGTTCGACGGCTCGATTGTGACATACGATATTGAATCTAAATACGACGCACTACAGCTCATTTCACATTATTAAACACTTGTTGAATTCAACTAGATGCGTTCGAGTGACATAGGCCTGTGAGAGCTTATGAGATAAGATGCGATGTTTATTTTTTATAGCCAGAAGCAAAGTTTTTCTTTGTTAAGACCCTTATTATGTTTCGTAAGTATTTTTCTTCTATGCGTGGTATAGTGATAGTTTTTTATTTTTTTTTTATGCCCGGTAATATACATGACATTGTCCAAAAGATTAATCAGGCAGTAGCTGCTTCCAAGCAGTAAGCATAGGCATAAGCATTCGCGTTACTATTTTGTTATGAAAGCTGTGGTTGCCGGTGAAATTATAGGCACACGATATTTACCTTTAGGTCTCATTGCGCACGTAATACGATACAACTTGGGTCTTCTAGTACCTAGCTAGGGAAACAAACAAGTCTTTTGTGCTTTTGTTATGGGTAAATACCTCCGGTCTAAAAAACTCAAATGGCCTGTTTTTATCATGCAGAACAACAAAAATTTGTTATTTTTTCACATTTAACACTCAGAACTCCTTATGAATTCCGAAAATGTTGAATTAATAATTTTCATTATAATGAATGTGGTATACATTTATAATTATGTTCATTAGGTAAGCACATTACCAAAAATGAAGTGTAAAAAACAAATACTTCTCTATGCAAACTCAACCCCAAAACTTTACTTCACCGTTTCCGTATATCACCTAGGTAAGATGATAGTAATCCTACTTTATTCGATATTGGTTGCCATACATCTGAGTACGGAACCCTAAAAAAAATTACACTGCAACTAGTACACCGCCGCCTAAAAGCATCCGGTCCATACACGGAGCGTGTCAAACTGTCGTATCTTTATTAGCCGACTTCATACATCGAAGTCTGACCGCAAGTGGGGCCGACGGAAACATTAAGGCCATCAGCGGCCATATTTTCCGGGGCAGCTGAATTTTCTGGCCGGTCCGGCGCCGACACGCCTTTGCACTCTATCGGGGTGAAGTGAAATTGTGTAAGCTACGTTCAACGCCAATATCAACACTTTAACACTTTTAAGACGTGGGGGATTTTACCTGCCTTGCTGGACAGTTTTTAGGATTTGCCAAATAGGCGATTTTAAATCCCTTAAATGGAGGTCATCCGCGTAAATGTGGTGATATAAGAAAACACGATAAATTTAAGATAATATATGCGGTAAGAAATAAACTTATAGTATGTATAGTCAAAAACAGTTGTGTACGAATTTAAAGTCAATTCAATTCAATTCAATTCAAATTAATTTATTCCATTTAGATACAAAGTACAGTTGGTAAATTCATTGCACATACACGATATTACATTTTTTTCTTGATTTATTTGGAAAACAAAGTACATGAATCATATAAAATACATACTAATGAATAATACAGAAACCAATCAAGTTTCCACCATAAGGTAGTACAGTTTAGGAAGCTTGTGAATTAAGAGAATAATACAAAAATTTTACTTAAAGTAGCTAAAACATGGCATAATTATTGCACTAGTGCATTTAACTATTGCAACTAAAACACATGACAAATGAACACACAGCGTACGTCTATTAACGTATATACTTATCACGGGTATAGATAAATGCAATCAGAAGGGGTCCGTGAACTCATTAGTGCAGTACGTACTCGTACGGTGGACGGTTGATTGACGCAACGGAAATGATTCCGCTTGCCGGCGGCAGCTATCTCAGGTAGTGCGCCCATTTGTTCACTATATTTGATGTTTACACTGATAGCGTGGAGATTGAAACATGTATGGGACACCGATTTGGAGTCGGGAAATGATACTGTATGTTTACCTGAGGTGCAAAATATAATACCAGCGGTGTATGGAGAGCATGTAGGTTTCTTGACATACTTTTGTCATAGTTTAAACTGGCCTCGCAGCTCAGTTGGTAGTACCTTCTGTGCTGTGAGTCGTGGGTTCGGTTCCCAACCAGGACAAATGTGTTACGATCTTATTCTTGTTTGGTGTCTGGGTGTTAATATGTATAATATGTATGTATTTAAAAATACATAATTGAAAAACATATTCTCAATTTGCAAACACAAGTTCCTTGACAGAATACGTACAGACAAAAATACAGGCATATCATACTATAGTATGCTACTGAATAGAAAAAAAAAACAAAAATCATTGTCAAACAATTTCCTCATTGTCACCATAAAAATAAGACAAGAAACAAAATGGTCCACTGATCGCGATTTCCACGTCGATATTTTATTTACAAACCGCCATCAAAGCTTATTGTTTGGCAAAGCCCAAAAGAATTCGCGGAAACAATTTTCCAGAACAGCACCGTTGGGTCAAATAACACGAACAACATGTGGGGGAAACCAGTAAAACGATTTTGTGAAAATTAACTCAATCACTAGCTACACCCCTTCAGTATCAGACGGCGCCGGCGCGGCGATAGGGCGCGCTCTTTGTCAGCTTCTACGTTTACTTTTACTGTATGCTGAATTGATGCCGTATGGTTTGTGTTTTGTTTTGCGTCAGACTTAGCGATAAGTACGCGTGACCTTATGTTTTGAATATTATTGACGTTTCCAAGTCATTT
This sequence comes from Chesias legatella, assembly GCA_947359385.1. Lineage (NCBI taxonomy): Eukaryota > Metazoa > Arthropoda > Insecta > Lepidoptera > Geometridae > Chesias > Chesias legatella. The sequence continues at coordinate 2,497,496 of OX375768.1, read as the reverse complement.
CTTTATGAATTTTATGGAAAAGTTTTTGACTTTGACTTTGACTTCGTATATTTGTAAATGCGGTTTTTGTTTTTCTTAAGAAAAAACATATTATTAATGAACAGATGCCTTACCTTGTTTTGAGTGATAACCTCTGGCCATCAAGCTATACCACTCGGGTTCTTCACTTCGTAGAACAAGACCCAAGTAGGATCGTATGCGCCCGTAGCTCTAAGACGTGAAGGTGGAATGTTTCAAGTGACTGAAATTTCACCAGCAAACACACTTTTCAAGCTGGAATACAATAACGCGAATGCTAGGCGGCAGAATTGTGTATGGTAGCAGTGCTTAGCTGGATGATCTTGGCGTAAGTTCTGCTGCTACTGCCATAAGTTCTGTTGTACCCGTCAACACGTGAGTAAATTATATATCTTTAAATCACCTGTGCTTTAAAGTTGTACAGTTAAGTTGTAAAAGAAAAAAACAACTGTTAAAAAAATGTACAAAAAAAAAACTGATAAAAACTGCCCAGAAACAATTCAACTCTCCGAGTTCTGCAAATGAGTTTTCTAAACATTTATTTCGGGTATCCCAAAGTTAAAGCAGAATTAAGTGGAACACTGTAGTTAACACCGTAATGGGATCCTGGAAGACCACCAGCGAGCATCAACATTTAATAAAAAGGGATTAACTCGTTTTAACTTCGATTCAACTTCTTGAAAGTTGGGTAGCCACCCCACAGCCTCGCAAGCGTGGAGAGTGATGAGCGAAGGCACTTTGGCGTTGAGTATCAGTTAACTGTTTGGTTGTTCTCCGTACATAATATTATGTATTAATTAAAGTTGCCACAACAAATGTAAAAAGAAACCTTAAGATCAGTAGAACTCACGCCAAATTCGTCCGGGAAAGTACTGCCACCATGCCCATTTCTGCCACCAAGCAGAAACACAAAAGTGTGGTTGCCTGTGATATTACAGGCACATGACTACATGTCTCAGAGCTACGGCATACGATGCGACTTGGGTCTCGTCGTACCTAGTAGGAGAGGACCCAAGTAAATGTATAGTGGCAATACTTCCCCGGACTAACTTGGCACAAGTTCTACTGCCTTAATATGACGTCGGCCACCATCTTTGTTCGTCTCGCTTGCCGCGACCTAAAACGAAATTCCCTTCTTATATTGTAATTTTGATTACTGTTTATTCATTATCTGCTACGGGCGTTCGTTTATTATGAGTTGATTGCGAACGCTTCGTTGGTTCAATGAGCATGTGGTATATCTTACTCTTGAGAATGCTTGAATTAACGACGAATAATTAAAAAATATTAAGTTTTAAGAGATTATGGGTACCCTCAATATGTTTCCTTAACCGTTTTTTATAGAACACATTTTATATGACATAATAAATGAATAATAATGTAATTCTATTTAAATAAATTCTATTAATTTTATTCTATTCGAGTCACCGGTCCAAGAGAACCTGTGACTCAACCAGTGGTGCAAGGATTTTAAGTGCGCCTCAAAGAGGCTCCTTTCATACACTTGACACATGTCTTCGAATTTTTTGTTCTAGGACATGTCGGTTTCCTCACGATATTTTCATTCACCGTTTTGAGAACGTGGTGTTGCACACAAATCTTTCAATCGAAAAACTTATTGGTGCACGTCGGGAATTAAACCAGTGACCTTCGGATTGAAACTCGGGGTAGTACCACTACACCACCACGCTCTCTGTAATATAGTAATGTATTGGCAGGATGGCCCCCCATAGTGGCAGTGCTGCCAGTATTTTAAACTAGTTAGTAGTGGGAGATAGTTCAGGTAGATTATTTTTTAATATATTTTACGGTTTTGTTAGTTGGTTATGAGGTTAAGTATTTATTATTCTATTTAGATAAGGTTGTGGCAATAAATTTATAAATATACTTTCTCGAGTTTCCAAATAATATATGCCGTTCATTCAGGCCCCTGACTTTGTTTTCTTTATCTACTAACATTAGTGTAACAAACGCACCGCAGCGAAACATGTTTCTCTACTAACAAATTGAGGTCGACCGTTAGTTTGATTGTAAGATATTTGTTGCCTTTACAATGAACATTAGGAGCTTCGCCGCCAATCCTTGGCGGTTGTTAGCTAACTATATGCAGGAAATAAGGCGGTTGTTCAGTAAAGTAAGTATAATTGTATTTTGTTTGATTACGTTATTAGCTAGTTAAAACCATCAAAGGTACAATTCAAGGATATAGTTCTTTCAAATTCCCTTATACTCGCGAAAAAACAAACAATCTTTTTCAGTTTGGTTTTCCGAGTTCCGAGAATTTAGAATCTAAATCAACGGAAAAAAATGGTTTAGTCTGTAACCCTCAAATACTTTGAACTAGGTTTCGCAGGATTCACGAATAAATAAGTCAACGATACAGTCTATCTTGTAGCACAAGAACCGTTATTTTACTTGCATCGTTACAGTGGTACAATTAAAACGAGAATATTTTTGCTCTTATTTGAAAGATTGGTGCCTGTTTAAGACCTTTCCACCCTCCATGGGGATGTCAACATATCTCGTTTTCTGCGATTTGTGACAGAATAGTCCATTCATTGTCTGTTTAATTATTATGTCATAAACAACGAATGGACAGTTTATAATATAGGCCCATTTACTTTTGACCCCTACTATGTCCTTCTTGATTGCTTCTTTTTACCTCACACCACGATCTGAAGTGGAGAATTTACTCGACTACACTCGTAGGGTTAATATGGTTAGTAGGTTCAAGAAAAATCGCAAACGTAAACAAAATGTAAACAAAACCCGGAAACGTGCAATATTCGACATCATTTTCGTAATCCATTTTGAAGTAGGTACTTTCGTCCAACCCCAAATCACAAAGAGCAACTCATTAAAACTTATAAAAGTGGAACAAAGCTGTGGAATGTTGCCACTACAATAGTAATTTAACTCGCTATTGTGTAGGCATTTGATAAGGGCGAGGGCATCCCTAATTCCAAACGCTAATGAATTAAAATGATAACATTAGAAGCGTTCATAAGTGAAATTAATTAATCATCTCGTTCATGTTTAATAGTAAAATAATAAATAAATATTAGTGAAAGCTTAGCATATTGTATCATGGGAACCAAACAACTGATAACCTATATACGTTCTTTTATAAATACATATCAACACCCAGACACAGAACAATAATATATGTTCGACACACAAATGTTTGTCCCGGGTGAGAATCGAACCCTATATTATTTATATATCATATAGTTGAATACTTTTTATATGGGAAGGTATGGCATCTATAATTATAAGCAATTACACTACAACATTTAAGACCACTCGGTTCTCACAAGGCAGTCTTTCAAAACAATGTTTACTTCAGCCAGAACTGTCTCCCGCTGCTGATTTCCGCCACCGCACGACACGTCGCAAAACTATAATAATAATAATAATAAATTATTGTGAACAAAGAAAAAACACGTTAAAAATAGTAACACGATGCTATATCATATAATATTTAATTTGTGAGGAAAACAAAAATTGGGGAGCTACTATACCCAGTCTCCTCTACAGGCCACACTAAAATCGTATCAAAGTCTGCAATCGAAATATATGGGATCGATAAAGGCGCAACAGTTGCGAGCGTCTGATCCTATAGAGACATAACGTAACAATTTCCTCGCGACAGCCCCTTGCCACAGTATAAGTGAATACAGAAGTCATAATTCCGGTGTCCACAACATACTGGCAATTCGTGAACGTGATTCCAGCGAAGCGATTAGTGAACGACAACGAACTTCCCGCGACGCCATGTTGGTTGCCATGTAGTTTGCATGGAAAAGATGACGCTTATGATAATGTTTTCCATTGTGCCCATTTTAAAATCGATAATAACTCTCAATTATTCGTTTTTTTGTTTCGTTGTGCAGTAATGAGTTTATCTATCTGTCACTAGAGTCACTCGCGGGAGAAGTGAAATCTTTCATCATATCTGTTTCAGTTAATTAGGTAAACTCCTTCGAAGTAACGAAATAAACAACAGACATGTTTTTGAATTTATTAACGTGAACTTGGTGCGTAAAGACCGACCACGGTGTGCACATAGTTCATCCGCTCCACAATATTTGCACTGACATGTTCAATATGTATCGTGGGTATCATAAAGTATTACAGCCATAAGACTTTATATACTGGCTGTTGTTATTCTGTGTCCTGCGGATCTATCACGATGGTTGATATGGTTCCAAAGGCTTCATATTGCATAGTGAATCCAATATCGATGTGTCAGTGAATAAGTTACTACTATAAAGGCATCAATCGGCTTGGAGAGGTAGAAAACCCTTTAAAGGAGATGATATATCTATATCTGTCACCCAGGAACAATGCATTAGCATTACTGACGTTACTGTATTAGGTTTTGTGGGGTGACGTGCTGGTGAAATTACGGGCACATGAGGCATTCCACATTCAAGTTACAGAGACATGGGTCTCAATGCGATATTGGTGGACAAATAACACAGCACCATCTAGCCACAAACTACGCATAGCTTATACTGTGGGAACAGGATAACTAATAGAATACATTTTTTTTTTTTTTTAAATACATACATATAAAACATATTAACACCCAGACACAGAATAAACACCTATATTCGTCACACAAATGTTTTTCCTGGGTGGGAATCGAAATCACGACCTTAGAGCACAGAAGGTAGAGTTGCTACCAACTGACATGTGAGTATTGCTTTTATTATGTGCAGAAGTCGCTTAAGGGGTCAATTATATGTGTCAATATTTGTTCCTTTCAGGGAGAGCGATAACATTTTAAAACGATCTTTTTAAAAACATAACACACCTAATTATATCTACTATCCGTTATATATTTTTTGTTTATTATTGTATTGTATTAGGTAACCTACACGAAGGAGGAAGGTAGGTAATATAAGTTGCAATGACAGTTTATAACTGGTTACAGTAAGTGTGACAGCGGCTAATGAACGCGAGGATTACTGCATCGCGGAAAGTTCTCCGACAGTCGGAATCCCGACATGTACGGGACACTGCGACTGGCTGATGTGAGTTTTTAATTTTAAAAGTACATGAAATAGGGTTTTATGAGTATTGAAAATATAAATTCTTATACTGGGCAGAATTTTTTCTTGAAGGCTTATTATACCTCTACATATGTATGGTGAAAAGATTAAAGTGCACCTCAAAGAGGCTCTTTGTTTCCTCTTTTTAGTATTATGTTGTGTGGTCAAATCAGTCTATTTTCTTTCTTCTTCTTCTTTCAGCATTTACTCGAATTACTGTTCCGAGTTAAAGGTCGTATATAATTAGAACAGATTAAATAGCTTTAAATCTACCACGTAAGCCCAGTCGGATAGGTAATTATCACATGTTTCGAACCTTTTCACGATGTTTCTCTTTACCGTTTTGAAAACGTGGTTAAGCACACATTTGTTTGCCTTCAATCTCTATGTTCTGTAATGATGCGAAAAATCACCCGGAAAATGCTGGCGCAGCGTACAATAGTAGAATAATAACAGCATATAGGTACATCCGCAAGTACAGATGAGCTTCTGCAGCGCGTTGCTTCGTTTACACTGCATGTCTCCAGTCCAGACGACTTGTACTAAGTCGTCCGTGAAAGCATTAGTACACCATATTTCTGTGGCCCAGTAATGCATCCGCATTACAGCATTCCGGAGTTCAGAGCGTGGTAGTCTAGTGGTACTGACCCCAAGTTTCAATCCGGAGGTCGCCGGTTCTAATCCCGACGTGCACAAATGAGTTTTCGATTGAAAGATTTATGTGCGCAATACCACGTTCTCAAAACCGTGAAGGAAAAAATCGTGAGGAAACCGACATGTCCTAAAACTAAAAATTTGAAGATATGTGTCAAGTACACGAAAGGAGCCTCATTGAGGCACACTTAAAATCCTTTCACCACACTGGTTCGAGAAAACCAGTGACTCGAATAGAATATAAGTGTTCCGGATCGGAAAAGGGTATAGTGAAACTACAGGCACAGTAGGCATGAGTTTGAGCGATTATGTGTGACTTTGTGAATTTACCCACTGAAACTCCAAGGTGTCCGCCTCTGTCGCTTACTGGCGAACACTGTGACGGCTTCCAACTCTTTGGCAAATCTGATCTGCCGCGGCAGTCCCTTTCCCAGACCCTCCAACCAGTGTCACCACCCTTCGATACGACGCACCGGAACCCATGGCGCGTCACAACCATCTCGGGGACCATGCTACCCAAAGAGTGTCAGATGACCCCTTGTTAAGACGCCCTGGCCCTGCGACGGGTCATGTCTGAGGTCCCGTCGCCTGCCACTACGGTCGCAGATGATACACCGTGGGTGGCAAGGCCCACGGTTACTTGAGCCCGCCCCTCCGTACAAGGCAGTAACTGTCAAGGGACAATCTGACAGTCCAACACTACCCTGACAAAACCAAATAAAACCTTTTTGTACAAGTTGCTAAAACTAAACAAGTTACGCCAAACAAGTCGGGGCAAGCAACTGACATCCGTGCAAGTAACGTTATAGTTCCCTGTAGAAATAAACGGTCGTAAAAGCTTTTTCGTCGACATTTTATATCGTACACATCCGGGACGTAGTATTCGCACAACATTCAGCGATTTTAATAGCTACACTCTACTTATGGTACGTAACACGTCACCGGATGCAACTTTCTTCAAAAAGAAAGACTTACTGAAAAAAAGATACGAAGGGATTATTTTAAGCACACAGCACACAGCACACAGCACACAGCACAGCACACAACACACAGCACACACATCATATTTCCCGAAACATGTGTTCTGGGAAATTCCACCGTTAAAAGGGTAAACCGATTCGCGGGCAACGAAGTCGCGGGCGTTTCCTGGTAAGAAGTTTATATTTGAATGTGGGTTATTCGAAACCGCCTGAAGGGCAAGGGCTGTTTACAAGCCACCATTGTTTTACTTGCGAACATTTCGTGCGCCCATTTAGTTTGTTTAGTAATATAGACGTAACAATTCACTATTCAAAGTTCTGATAACAATAATAATTAACTTCTTGGAAGTTTTGTTATTCTAAGTCCTTTTTTGATATCATTGGGAACTGACTTTAATACGATGATCTCGATCCTTCTCACAATTCGTCTTTTTTTCAGGAGTTATAATAACAATAGCAATCACAAAACGAAAAATGAATGACATGCATGATACAATCATTCAATTTTGACGCAATTGTATGGATAATGATAGTAGGTTCGGTGACATAAGGCTTACAATTCAATATGTCTGCATAAAATCATATTTAGTGTGCTGCGTTGTACACATGTTACTGCGTAAAGAAGAACAAACATATAATCTATCGCTAGAGTTGTGAAATAATTTCACAAATGACTTTCTCAGTGACAACGATTAAACAGGGATTTTTTGATTTTTTGGTTAAACTCCAACTCTTTATACTATTAATCATTTTAGTATCGAAAAGCAGGGTTCGATATTACCGGTTACTTTCGTGAAAGTAAGTACAGGCTGTACAAAAGGTAAAAACAAAGTATATTAAAAAAAAAACACTTTCAATAAGTATTCCTTAATAAGTCGATAGCCAGTACAAAACTTACTACAACGAAGCTATTCCTTTTATTCAGTTTAATCTACTCCACCTTATTACTCTTGATAGAGTGACTGACTGGCCTCACACCTCAGTTTCAACTACTTTCGAGAGAGTCTCATATACGAGCAGTAGTAGTTGGTATAGTAACTGTCTTCTGCACTGTTGACCGTGGGTTCGATTCCCACCCAGCAACATTTGCATGATAAACATAGATGTTTCTTCACAGTCTATGTGTTAACCAAAAAAAATATAAGTATACTATCGGTTATTAGTCCCGTAGTACCTACAAGCTATGTTTAGTTTGGGGCTAGATACCGTGGCGCAAAATGTCCAGAAACATATATTTATTATTTTATCTCCGGTTAGCACCTAACTCACGGCTTGAAATTGAACGCCAGTTGATGTCCCCATTCGTTTTCACTAGTTCGTCCCACGGCATTCGTGCTACCCTCACATAACTCCTAGGTAACTCGCACAAACACGTTTCAGTACAAATAAGTATCCACTGACATTTAGAATGCGTCCCCAGAGACCAAAATTGAAAATTAGGAAACCTAAATAAAATGTTTTTGGTAAATATACTTAATATTGTAGAATGAATTATTTTCTATTATAGAGTAATTTTAGAGTGGTTTTGTTTGCCCCAAAAGATGGTAATAAGACTATTTTAATAGCAGTAGAACTAATGCCAAGTAGTACTGCCACCATATCCATTTCGCCGCCAAGCATTAATGTATCGCGTTACTATTTTCTAGTTTGAAGTGGTTGCGGGTGATATTACTGGCCTATGAGACATTCCACCTTCACGTCTCAGAGGTACAGGTGCATACAAGGCATCCTTAGGCCTTGTCGTAGGTACCTAAGTAGAGGAATACCTCGAAGTCAGAAAGAGGTAGTAGAAGCAGAGTTTACTACTTAACACCAAGTGTGTCATCTGCTCGTTCCGTTACTTCATCACATAAAAACTGATTATGGAAAACTATCGCCAGCTCATAACTTTTTATAGTCATATAATAGTCTTATATTCTTATAAGTATTTATGGAGCACGGTTAGTCAAACACAAATTTGTTTCAATATTCAAGTTAAAGTTTTGAGGTGAAAATCGATATAACTTAACAGAAACACTATTTGCGTTAATAAACTCGTTTCGTAAGGCGTCTACGTTCGACTCGGCTTCGTTTAAAGTTTTAATCGCTTTGGAGCCCGTGATAAACAAATTTTAATTAAGTTTTAATATCATCGCTTAATTGCTGGCCCAGCGGATATTACAATATTTTCATGAATATCTTAGCACTGTTGATTGAAATAAGCTATAAGGTGAGTTATATTTGGTTGCTAGCTACGAAACATTAAGAAACTTATAAGCAGATAAAGTATTTATTTCGGTGTTGGTCAACTGTCCCCATTTGTTATATTTTATTTGTATATGGCAATAAATTACGGATCGAGCAAGTTGGACCGTCTGATGTTAATGGTAACATTTGCCCACATCACAAACAATAAGTTATGGGGTACTCCCCTACTTGGGTATGGGAAGACACATCGCATTGTATGCACCCGTAACTTTGATAAGTGAAGGTGAAATTTATCACGTGCCTGTAATTTTACCGTAAACACAAATTTCAAACCGGAACACAATGCGCTTTGACGCTTCGTTGATTCGCATTCAAACAAAGGAGAAATTTTTATATGCCATTTTTGAATTAATTAAAAAAATTATAAGGTTTTGACATATTGTTTTACATTATTATTCAATTGTATATTTTGTGTTACTTTTTTGATATTTATATGTAAGTTTATTGAATTTCGTATCTGTAATGATTTTATTCGATCTGTATCGTTTTTGTGTGTAGTTTAATTAAATATTTTCACATGTTTTTGTCTCCCTGAAATTATAAATTAAAAATATACCGACATTCTAATAAAAACTTGGTTCCTCCGCTATGCTGCAAATCGTATAAAAGCAGTGATGATAAAAAACGGAAAGTAACATTTTACGACATCTGGAAGCGAGATAATACCCTATTCTTCATCTTTCATGTGGACGTCTGTACCTCGGGGCTTATTTTTAATCTCGGGTTCTACGTGTCGGGCTTCTAAGAACTGTCACATCCTGATATTTGCGATAAAATTATGATTTTTTTGGTACGTTTCCGTTCCAGTTCGGATCGTTCGGAAATGAAATTGTTTTAATTAGACATTTATTTATTCATTTATAGACATTTGTCTAAGTAGTAGTCTTTTCATGTTTGGTGCTTAAGGGACCAATATGTAGGGTTATAGATCCAGAAAGGGGAAGACCCATTTTTATTCGCATTCAGCAGATGAATGCCAGAAATATTTCGGTTAAAATACATTTATTTCAATCACAAAACGTGTAAAAACTGCAGAAAGACTTACCTATGATCCTGTCTGCTTCTATTATATGTTTCTGTATGAAAACACCGAGTGCCGCTGCACCGAGCGCCTAACGTAATAAGCTAATAAATCATAAGTGCATTATAGAGCGTCGAGACGCTTCGTTAAGAAAAACAAACCTCTCTGTGAGGACCAGATTAATTTTGTTCCAAGATGCGAACACGCCTCTACTCGGCTAAGCTAGTTCTCGTTGCTTGCTTAGTCCTACTTAACGTCTTATTATGTAGAGTAGAGCTGGCGTTATTGCAGATTGAGGCCCGTTATATGTATATTCACATAGCGGGACGGTACATACATGGTGGGACTTTCATCACACGATGACCAAATTAAGAACTCGTCTGATGAACTAGCATCGGAAACTAGCCCTTTGCTGACTGTTCATAATAGGAATAAATAAGTCTCTACATACTAGATATTTTTAGACTAAGGGCAATACAGAGGTGAATAAAAAAATACCTCAAAATTATGCAAACAGTGCTGCATCATATTGAGACTGGGAACTATTTCTGCCTGCCTGCACGAGGTACGGAATTTGAATTAATTTTATTATAATATATTATAATATTTATTTCTTTCTTTCACAATACAGTCAGCAATTAAGTAAACAACATAGTAACACCAAAAAAGATACAGGTAAAACAACTAACATTTGAGAGACTGGTGCCTGGAGTATGTTCATGAAAACTTGAATTATTGTATTGTTTATGTTTCGAGCCGTATGTACACAAATACTGCCAACACTAATGTTGTGTCAGAAAGTATTTAAACATATCCTCGCCTAAGTTTCGGCTGTCGTTACACAGCGCGAAATATATCTCACTATCTCTGATCTGAGTATGAAAGCACTATAACTAGAAACTGTTTAAGAGACGAGAGGCGCTCTTATCCACCTGATTATACAAAGGCACGTAGTAGGGATTTGCTACAATATCATCCCTAGTATTCAATTTTTTCTAGACTGCATAAGACCTTATATATTTTTCAAGTCTGTTAAATTGAGCGGTATTACTTTGTACGTAGATGAGTAGATGAGTTCGAGCGTATGAGATTACTACTAGTTATGTTACTGTTTATGGGCATGTAACATGATAATAGTGGGATCTTTAGTAACGTAACACACATAGATAAATTACAGTAACTATTGTTAATCAATAATTTTACCATTTTATAATTTGCTTAAGTTGAGTTGGTTTCATACCATTGAGATCAAAACTAGTGCAATGTGCAGATAAAAAAGTTATTAATTGATTTGTTCACATTACCTGAAATAACTATTTAAAAAAAATATTTTAAAAATGTTTCTTCAACAAAGAATTATCTTTTAATGTTTGTATTCGTCAATATTACATTCCTCTGCACATTTAGGAAATTACGTGCGCCTGTAGTTTTCACAATGAAACCTATTTTGAGTAGCCACGTCTGCACCGGGTTTGAACCTGCAACCTCTGGATTAAAATTCTGTTTAATCTCACGTATGTATCAGATATGCCAAGAAGGAGTTGGGCTCTCGTGGTAGGACTAGTCTTCAAGAGGAGAGTGAATAGGTTCCCTCTAGGCAAGCATGTTTTATCGTAGACCACATCGTCACTTAACATCAGGTGAGATTGCGGTCAAATGCTTGCCTATCGCTAATAAAAAAAAAAAAAAAAGTGACTTTACCCTTCCACTCCTGCTTGTCACGAGTAGGTTGTGATAAAATTAGATTTTGTATTTCCTACAGAACAGGGGTCAAAAGTATCTTACAATGAAATTAGTTAGGAATTGTTGCGGTGGAAAGTATAAGTATCTGTCCGAAGAAACGATTCTCATACATTATATGTGGAAACACGATTCGCAGGACAAACGTAGTTTTACGAAAACGTGTTTATTCTTCTACCTTTTTATACATTCTCAGAAAATCCTCCCAGAAAATCTTACAAATGTTTTTGTTTTCATTCCTTCAAGATTGTTTTCCTTTGAGAGTTTTAGATTCTGTAGTCTAATTAAAAGAAAAAAACAAATTTTAATGATCAGACTTCATTAGCTTCATCTCGACCGAAATAATTGATTTCGTATAAAATTCCCCTTTCATTACTTACCTTACACCGAACAACGAAGTAAATAAATAAATAATAAATAAATATTGGCGGACATTTCACGCAGCGCCATCTAGCCCCAAAGTAAGCTAAGCATAGCTTGTATCATGGGAAACAGACAACTGATACAATACTTAAATACTTTTTTTTTTGTAAATGCATACATATAATACATACTGACACCCAGACACAGAACAAACATCAATGTTAGAAATGTCATATAAATGTTTGTCCTGGGTGGGAAACGAACCCACGACCTACAACACAGAAGGCAGAGTTACTAATCAACTGAGCTGTGAGGTCTAATTACTAACTGAGCTGTGAGACCTTAAGTCCTTTTAGAATGCTCAAGCATTTGGAAGCCGTGGCTTACTGTTGCTTAATTTTGAGGTGAGATTCCCACAGGCGACGTCAGGGCCAGATCCTTGTCACAGGTGCGTGTCTCTGCGGTCGGCCGAGACAGTAGCCTGTTCGCATCGCAGGGATTAAGATATTCCCTGTGCTGTTTACCACGGTATAACTAAGACTAGGTAAAGTAGGATACCCTAACTACTTTTTATTTGTTGTAGACACTGTGCCTCCTGAGATACAGTTTATACTAGTTCGGGGGCCAGTGTATACCTCCAGCTGTCTACCTCCGTGCTCAAGAGCATAGTTCTTGGATTAGTATTAAGTTACTTTTCTTTTAGTTTTAGTCTAAGGTAGTCTGGAAGAAATCGTATACTACGGTAAGACCGCCTGTTGGATACGCAGCAAGTGTCACAAACTACTATGTATTAAGTATCACCTGTGTCTTTCCAGTAAAGAATTATTATTATTATATTAATTTGTACAGATAATGGCAAATAATTTGAGAGCATATTGGCCCAGTGGTTCATACCCCGATTTGAACCCAGTAGCTAGTTTTAATCCCAACATTTAACTGCAGTGAACAGCGTAACTAGTAGGGCCAGTTGCTTAACGAATAAAATATTTAAGGGATCCTACTTGCCCACGAACAAAAATACATTAGTGGTTCAGATAAGGGTAAAGGCAAGTACAGCAGAAACAAAGGCATGTCCACAGCCCACTGGGTAGCGCCGTAAAAACGATATGAAATGTTTACGATTGCAGCCGAGTCAGCTGCTTAATTCTTTTGAATTTTTCATACGGGCATTGCCGTGTATGCATGTCTAGCGGATATTGAAGCGGACAATCCGCTCACCATTATAACGACCGCTAGTGATGCTTGTTGAGAGAAATGTATGTTATTTTTTTTATAAATAACAATATTCAACAATAATCATATACTAACAAAATTCACAGTCATAAACATAGATCTGCCTACCTACTCTACCTACTAAGCGATATCTGGTTATCATAAAATTTGTTCTCTTATGTCTATGTATCTTTGCATTGCTAAACAAGGATAGTTTTAATAAAGTCGAAAACTTTATTTCCAAAGAATTAATAAATGAAACTTGAAAAACCACACAACACACAACGTTTCAGTTCGATTCCGCCATGTCCGCTCATCCGCTGTCAGTCAGCCGTCTTTGAGATTAATCCGCTTCACATGCGTCGAGCACAGATAATACTATTTCTAGAAAGTATGTAGGTGAAAGTACCCACACTATTTTATGTTATTTTTCTATCTACTATCGTCTATGATTTAACACTAATTAATTTTATTCAAGGATTCCAAAATGCTCTTCTAGTTCTTTGAGATTCCTTTGTCTCTAAGTTATCTAAGTTCATCTAAGTTTAACACTTCCATCGCTAGTAATTGAAAATATAAATTAGTTAATTTTATTTCGACAAATTTCCCCTACCGCTGCTACTCATTTCGCAACTTTTTTTTTGCTAGTCTTGGTCACATCAAACATTCGTTTATATATTTTTTATTATATTTTTCACTATTCTTGCGCAGTTAACGCCCAAAAAGGAATACTTACGAGACAAGCATCGTGATTCAGCTACAAACCAAGTGTTCCCGACATATCGTATAGGTTATAGGTACAAGATGAGCGATGGTGTCGTGACTCATCTGCTTGCAAATTAACTGCTCTGATGAATGCGCCGTGACACGAGACCGCTTCTCCTAGACCCCCGAAAATACCACTTGCTACCCTCAGATTCAACGTTTGTAATAACATCGCGGGAGGGGTGGAGGGTCACGGTAAAATGGGGGGATGTGTAGGTCCACAGGCGAGGGCGCCGTGTTGATGTATCGCTTTCATAACGTCCACAGTTAATTAGTGTCAAATTACAACGTCAATGTTTTTTTCAGCTCCCAACAATAACATATATTTTCACGTAAGCTCGAGTATTGTTGAGGAAAACATTTTGTTTAGACATCGATACCTGAGACACGGGGATGTTTTGACTCGGATTCTGTAGGTGTTTGAGGATTTAACGATTATCATTACACAGTCACATACTTGCACTAAGATTCCCTGTACATGATAAAAACAGAGACACCCAAGATACTCGAAGATTTGTGTGTTTATTTTTAAGATTGTTGCTTGCGACGGGACACAGTATTAGTAGTACCAGTTTATACAAAGTAAGAATAATTTAATCAATCGTTTAGGAAGAGCAATCGTCATAAAAAACGATTCAATTCGCGTATCGCTCTATCAATAGGCATTTAGGCCTCAAAGCTCAGTTGGTAGTAACTCTGCCTTCTGCGCTGTAGGTCGTGGGTTAGATACCCACCCAGAACAAACATTTGTGTGACGAACATAGATCTTTTTTCTATGTCTGGGTGGTATGTATTATAATATGTATCTATTTACAAAAAAGTATATATGTATTCTATCAGTTGTCTGGTTCCCATGTACAAGCTATGTGTGAGGCTAGATGGCGCTGTGTGAATAGTCCACCGATATTATATTATTATTATCAATGGGTACCGCTCAATTAATTCCTCCCAGGGATCGAATACAAGAGACCTGCTAAGTAATGTCACTACAAAAAGTATTCTCTCGTCTGTCCATCTCCACAGCAACTTTAGGGCCTTTTTATGCTGAAAAAATGCAAATTCCCCGTATCCTGTAAAACAAACCGCCCATGAAATTAAGAATGTACGTGATGCGTGGCAGCCATCGATGTACGTCCGACAGCGGGCAAATAGGAACGATTTGTTACTAGTGTATCACTACGAACACTGATGGGACAAGATGAATGTGTCTCGTGTAAACAAACCCGAATAATTCGACGTGAAAAATATACATGTTGTTTGCGCGGTCTTTTTGGAAGCTCACGATTTATTGCAGGTGTATGTTGTAGTTTTGTTTCTGTTTTGACATTTTAATTAACCGGTCAGTTTAGCGGTTGCACGAGTCGTTATTGGATTGCGGGTAACGATGAGTTGTTGAAGACAGTTTACTTGGCCACAGACAGACTTTGTGTTGCCTGGAGAGTGGACTTAGAATGAATATATTATTTAATACTTTATTGCACACAGAAATACAATGTACAAAAGGCAGACTTAATGCAAATGTACTTTCAGTCAACCAGTCAGATAGAAAAATTTTGGCGCATATAAATAACACAATACAAATTATGATAATAGTACAAAAAAAAAGTGATTTAAACCTTAACTTAGAGCTTAATTAATAATTTTCAAAAACATTCGTCGATATAAGAATTAATAGACACTTTATCTAGTTATGTTTATTCTCCTGGGTAGTGTAGGGAAAACTTCATGGACAAATATTTCCTATTTCACTAACTCAATTAAAACAGTCCAGGGCAGAAAATAATACCGAAAACTTCTTAACATACACGTATTATTCTTAATAATATAGAAAGTTCCTGTTTATGAAATGATACGGAAACGATGACATCATTAGATGTGACACTCGATTAATATGAGTTATTTCCCAGCGGCCGTATCCAGGGAAAATTTCCTTAATAACTAACCTTTATCTACGGAGGAGATATTAATATCGTGATAGATGAGAAATGGGATTGGTATTCAGCTTATATTGGTCGTTTTTGCGAATGTCACTTTGACAGTTAAATTAACTGTAAAATTGATTAAAGGCCGACACAAAATTAGTTTTAAATTTTTTTTTAAACTAAGTGAAGCCTCATAGTCCAGTAAATCTGCCTTATGCGCTGTAAGTTATGGGTTCGATTCCCACCCAGGGCAAACATTTGTGTGACAAACATAGATATTTGTTCTATGTCAGGGTGTTAATGCTAATTTATGTAGTGCATTTATGTATTAACAGAAAAGTATTATAATAGTTATCTGTCCCCATAGCACAAGCTATTATATTTGTATATTTGGGGTTTATTAGTGCCGTGCGAAATGTCCATCAATATTTATTTATATATAGTTTGTCGTTTTTTGCAAAAAGCTCATGACTTGAACTAGCTAAATAGTCGTAACCCTAAAATCATTTACTAAGTTTCTTAAACACTATGCATGGTAGACTTTCCCAACTCCCGTAACAAGAATGCTATAATTTGTCGTCGGTTAGTTTATTTGTGGGATCATTCCAACCATTCCCAGACAAACCCTTTACATTAAAACGTTTCAGAAGTAAACTCCAACTTTTCAATAGTTCCCATTACTTAAATGAGTTTCGCCGACTTTACAGGTCGTAATGGCGTTTGCAGTAAAGTCAAAACGCAACCTTCCGTAATTCAAGCCCGCATTAACACTTTCAGTCGCAACGTGTTTTTTTTTTGTTTTTTTTTTCTTTTAACTGGTGATAAATTGGAAACAATTAAATAATAATGCATAGTATTACTATGACGGTTATTATAGACTTTGTTTGGATATCATATTATAAGCTACATGTGCTTCCGAACGTATTTTAATTACATGAAATATCCTACTAATATTATAAACGTGAAAGTTTGTATGTATGGATGTTTGTTACTCTTTCGCGCTCAAACGAGTGAATGGATTTGGATGAAATTTGGTATCAAGATACCTTATCCTGGCTGAACACATAGGATACTTTGATCCCGGAAAAGTGCAGTGTTCCCGTGGGTTGACTAACTCACCGCGGGGAATACGCGAGGTGCAGTATATATATATATATATATATATATATATATTTTAATATGAATTAAATCTGATACGTCCATTTTCCGAAACATGAATATTACCGTTATTTTTATTTTTATGATTCGGTGCATTGGGAATCTTTGTCTATAACAAGCAATACGACTTGGCTCCTCGCCACTTAGGTACGACAAGACCCAAGTCGCATCGTATGCGTCTGTAAATCCAAATCTAATCTCTGCTCTCCCCGTACCTTCTGAATTATTCGTAAAAAAAAACTACAAACAAAAAACCTGCCCTTTAAAGGGTTAACCCTTTGAAGAAAGTAACTTTTGGTGGGACAACAAAGAGACGCCTCAGAGTAATTTATACGTGACCACGAGTCCTGAGGGAACGGTTGCGTGTCTGTCCATTTCACCTTTACAGTGAGCGTACTGAATTGACTCGGACGTTTTTTAACTTTTAAAATTGTTTGTTTTTCTACTGTACTTTTCGGCATGCTATGTTTATTTGTTGTTCAAACAAGAAAGCTGCTATCGTGAGCAATTGACCGACATTGTCTTGTATAAAACACGAGTAACTTTGTAATAAACGAACAACTCAGTGTAGTATCACTGTATATGGAATTTAAGTATGAGAATGCCCTTACAATCACCTTATCAGTACAAAATATGCTACTTTTATATTTGTTTAAGTTCAAATCGTGAAGTCATTCAAAATTGCGTTTAGAAACCAATTCTCTGCGTAATATATTTAAAAATGTTTGGAAGGATATTTATGCAGCCATCTTGGATCTCAAAACGTTATAGAAAATACTTTCATGACCAAAAGAAATCAAGAAAACAACATTCTCAACTACAATCAGATTTTCTTATCATTGATCATTTTCATGCACATGAAGATTATACCTATTTAGATTTTTATTAGATTATAAATAATAAATAAATAATTATTAATAAAATAAATATTTTGATGGAATATTTTTGGTTATTAGTAGATGTATATTGTTGTTCAATTTCTATTTTAATAGATCAGTGAAATATAATTTCAAGGCGTTCGACCTGCGCCTGCCAGAGTTCATTTGCCCCTCACTAGGAAGAGGAAATTTTTAATAAATGTTTGCCATAAACAATCCATATTTTATTGAATAATATATTTTTAGGCATGACTTACCAACCGGGTTACATTTGTAAACCTTTACCATAAAAATAAGGAATGGATTAGACATTCCACAAAATTATTCATCGAACGAAAGGCATTCGCAACAGTTTGAATATTATGATAATCACAAAACCCAATGAAATCACAATATACAGGTGAATTCCCACAGACTATAACGCGTCGGGAAAAACGCTAACCCAAACCAGGAGCAATAAAGACTCGCTACAATTTATTTATATGACGCTTCGGGGAGAAGTTACCCCAGACTGGGGAAAGTGGGGAAAGAACAAGGTATTTTCACAAGCCTTATGAGTTCATAGAAGCGATATTGTATCTATATTGTATAATATATTTGTGCTGTTAAATAAAAATTTATTGATTTATTTTATTCATTAGCTTCATCAAACAAATTTACATGTAATTTAAATTTTAGATGAACAGAGCATGCGTAGTAGATTGCTAAGCGTATAAACGTTACGATAATAAGTTACTAAATGATTGAAGAATAAGAATCATAATTATAAAGTATAATTATGATGCTTCCGGGATCGTCTCTGTTACGTCTAATTGTGTCTCTGTGCTAGGAAAATCCAAACGCTCAGGAATTTTATAACACTCTAAAGTGAATAATGACTTCATAAATAGGGCATAAAATAATGTGTATGTCCAATAAATAAGAAGGGACAACGAGTGAATCAAAAGTCAGTAAATCTATAAATATCTTCCAAAATTGGTGATCATCATATTTTGAAACTGAAAAGAAAATAATACGTTTTTACTATTAAATTTCAAAAGACAACACATGCCCCCAAATATAGTTTTTTCACGAGTTTCGTAAAAAACATTCATGATGGTATTCTCTAAGATTTGCTTCTATTTGTTTTAACTCTTAAGTTAGAATCAAGTTGATGCGTAGCGAGAAAATGGGATATGTCGAGTAGCGTAATCAACGATCCACCGTACTAACAAATTGAACCGATTACAGATTAGAGCTTATTTTATTATCAGTAAATTCTGGGCTTTATTATTCGTGAAATGAATTTATACGGATTACAGTATTGGAGATGATCAGGGCATTTTTGTCAATGCTTCGAAAGCACCTATAATTTTTCTTATGTTGTTTAGTTACAGAACGAGCAGCTCACCTGGTGTTAAGTGGTGACCTCTGCCCCGTAACAAACAATATGAATTGGTACATGAAGACCCAAGTCACACCGTAAGCGCCCGTAACTGTGAGACGTCAAGGTGGGAAGTCTCCTGTGCCTGTAATCAAGTATCGTGTTCTGATTAACACATTTTATCCAATGGACCCAATCCCTGTCGACTGATTCTTTGCGGCGTAACTAAAAGGAAAAAAACGGATATAGTAATTTTTTTTTATGAGATCCGACGGTCTGTAAAATGTCTAATGTATTTGTATGTTACCTATGTTATTGCATTTTATATTTAATAATGTTTGTTGTTGAGAATAAAATTTCACTTCATTTCACATTAAATTTAAATCTTCTCAGATGGGTCACGCACACCACAGGAACCAACGTCATTGTTTGCCTCAGCTTGATAATTGTATGAGTCCGAGGTACATTCACAGGTCGATTGATATTTCAATGCCTGCCAATTTCGAGTATGTTAAAATATCGCTCGATATTTCAATACAATCCACATGAAACATCGCTGGCAGTGTGATGATGTGGAACGACGTCGGATTAAACAGTCGCCGACACGCCGAATGCATCCATAGAATCAACGAGTAGTAACGGCGCGGCGTAACATGCGGATTTGCGCGGATCAGAGATATTAAACATGCTACTGTTGCACAAATACACGCAGGTTTATTTATATATGACTAGTTGCGCCCCGCGGTGTTACCCGTGGTTAATACTAATCCCACGGGAACACTCCATTTTTCCGGGATCAAAGTAGCCTATGTGTTAATCCAAGATATAAGTTATCTTAGAAGGGAGTGGGTGCCGTTGAAATTCCAGGCGCATGAGACGTAACATCCCCGTCTCGGGATCATGGACGCAACGTAATACGAGTTGTCATCTTGTACTTTGGTTGAGAGGCTTGAGTCGCTTTGCTACTGTCCATGGGTGGCGGTTACCACTTAACATCAGGTGGGCCGTCACCTATCTTCTGTTTAAATAAAAATCAATGTTTGTATGTTTCTTCTCTGTGCGTTCCGAAACCATTGGTCACATTGTGATGAAACTGATAGTGTTCTGGGGAAGCCCGCGGACGGTTCCTTCCTGAAAAAGCTATATATAATTATTATTTTTAATATATATCTTGGCATTGCAACGCATGCCGAGTACATCAACACAAAAAAAAGCAAACAATTCTACAATAACAGTAAATATAAGTACTAAATCGTATTCATGTAGGTACTTTGCTTAGTATAATACACCAGTAAGTATATCAAGTATCACTTGGACGTTTTTAGGAAATGCCAGATTATACACGTTACGTTAACTTATGCAAACCACTTTGTGAGTACCGCACAGAGGAGAATGCAAATTAATTCTATTAAGATGAGCACTGCATGCGCTCACGAAATTACTTCAGACAGCGTAGGTTTTACCGCGAGTGTACTAAAAGCATTTAAAAAAAAAGAATATCATAAATCTGGTAAAGAAGGCAGTTCCATTAATTCTATACGTACCTTGACGAGGGTCGAAAGTTTAACGGATTATAACAAGTGGGGGCACTAACTGTCACAAGCAGACCTGGCCAACCTCGCCTCACGGCTTAATCGCCAAACTTTACCGTACGATTGGAGTTTTTGCGGAGTGCGGTCGTGTGCCGTGCCACTACTTAATTTATGCGTCGGCGAGTGAATTCAGAGGAGCACTCGACTACACTCGGCTTCTATTAGGTATTCAAGACGTCGTTTAATCGACCTGCGCCGCCCGAGATCGACGCTTTAAAGAGTATTTGAACGCAAATCGTCGTACAGATATTGCCGGCGATCCCCCCGGGGCTTGATTGCAGATCGAGTATTTTCTGAAATAATATTATCGAACCTTTACTATGTAAATGAAATCGCGAATGGAATTGTACCTTTTGTGATGCTTGAGAGGCGATTACCGCGTCAGGCTGCTTTATCATTTGTGATGCTTTTTCACGACTAAACTGACTCTCTTTTTGACTTACTTCTACGGAATTAATTGGAAAAGGCAATTCGTGAAAAAATTGACTGAATGAGTAAGTGGGTTGCATGAGTTAAACAGGAATTCTCTGTTTGACTTACTTCTGCGGAAGTACGTGGAAAAGCCTAGTTAAATCTTATTCCGCCCGTCATGCTAAAATAATATGTCCTTGGTACATGTGTCTGTAATTACACTGGCAACAGCAAATACAATAACGCAAGTAAGTACCTACGTAACTTTCACTGGCAGAGATATGAAAACTGTGAACAAACAGTAAAGAAAATAATAATTTGAATATAGTCAAGTGTGAGTCTAAACTCAATGTTTATAGATTCATTTTCATTTGGCTTCCTCATCACATTACCTAATGTTATATGAAGAAGCCATTTCTCAGTTCTTCCCCATGGAGGGTCGGATAGGGTTTGAGCAGACATCAAACTTAGTGATAAGTACGCGTGACCTTACGTTTTGAATATCATTGACGTTTCCAAGCCATTTCTTTATTCAATGAAAAAACATATTTTGACTTTGAGTGCCATACATCAAGCGCCTGGTTTTAAATATTATTGTTTTGAAGTCTTAAAGTACGGAATGAATTATTAATTATACTTGAATGATCTGATGTTAATACTTTGACTGGAACTATTCCTAAAGATTTTTCGTAAAGTTATCTAAATAAATTAGGTCTTCCTGTACTTAGGTAAGAACGGAAAGGCTTACGTCGCATCGTACTGCGCCCTTACCTTTGATCAATAAAAATAGAATGTCTCAGTTAATGCTTGTAGTTTCTACGGCACCTCCTTTTGTTTTGGTACAGTATTGTGAGTGCAATAATTAAAATACATGATATTTTATGTTATTAGTTAGATAGTTACACTAATAAAATCTCTATTTTCTGCCCACAGTAAAACACAGATAAAACTGTGGACACTTTCCCATGTTTCCATTCAAAAAGCTAAATTAACTTGTGTATAACGGCAGTAATCGGTGATTTAAGTTTAAGTAATAAACAAACCAAGTATTTCTTTTTTTTAGTTCTAACATGTTTATTTTACTTTTTTGTTTTCAACTATCTCGTGCCTCAGGTCCAGAATAGGTAGACCTAAATCGTTTTTTTTGACATAATATATCTACTTCAAGTTTATTTAATCAGCGACATCTATCAACATTACTCCAAAGCAAAGTGAGGCCAATGGTAGCTGAACTAAAAAAATCTTTCGAGAAGTTAGTTAAACTACTATCCCACAGATGCCGCTTTACTTTTTTTTATAGCGCCATCTATGGAAACGCTTTGTAACTTTTAGAAGCACTTACAGAGCTTCATGATACGTGTTTGACGTAGGTTTATTTTCTAGGTACTTTCGTTCCCCGATAGTAAGTAACAGAAATTATAGATGTCGCTACCAACATTCCCCCAACACGAATTATATCAACTAGAGTGTACATTACAGTGAACAGCAAAAATCGTTTTTTATGTCCTGTTTATAATGATAACAATAGTTTTATTTAGTTAACCGCATTTTCACTGAAATTTTACAAACATAAATAGTAACTATATAATATATTTATTATAATAACAAATTCACTTAATTATTATAAATAACAATAATCAAGCTATAAACTCAGTCCTCTAAACTAGATCAATTATAATAAGTACCTACCTACCTAAATCACATCAAAATAATGAAAAACAGTGGATCCTTATGATAATAACAATTGATAAGTATCTATGTATACTAATATGTTTTGTACTAAGATGTCTCTTATCTTTGACTCAAAGAGGCTCCTTCCGTGCACATGTCTTCAAATATTTGTTTTTCCAGTGAAAAACTCGTTGGTACACCTCAGAATTCGAACCAACGACATCCGGATAGGATCAGTTGTCTAAATGCGATGGGATACAATCAGTTTCATGGTTGTCAGGTTAACAATATTTTAGTGACTAAAAGTTTTTTTTTATATTGGTGGACATTTTATACAGTGCCATCTAGCCCCAAAGTAAGCTACTAGGGTCGTCCCAAAAGTACCCGACCTGACTTATAAATACAGTTAGTTTGGAAAAAATAATTACTGTGATTGACAATACCACATTTTAATAACTTAATTAAAAAAATTAATAACGCTACGTTGATTAATATTTCTTAAACAGCCATCCAAAGTGAACGCTCTCAGTGAATTTGTAAATATGGAAAAATCGGGCATCGTTATGTGATACAATACTTTCATTTGAAAGGTCAAAGTCCAACCGATATCAAAGCTGTGTTGGATTCTACTCTGGGGGAGTCTGCTCCTTCGTTGACAACAGTAAAATATTGGGTAGCTGAGTTTAAGAGAGGTCGTACGAGCTGTCAAGATGAGCACCGTAGTGGTCGACCAAGTGACGTCACTACGTCAGAAAAAGTGAAGAAAATCCACAAAATGGTATTGGATGACCGTCGACTGAAAGTACGCGAGATAGCAGACATGGCAGGCATTTCAAAAAGTGCTGTGCATTGCATTTTGACCGAAAATTTGGCATGAAAAAGCTGTGCGCAAGATGGGTGCCGCGTTTGCTCACAATGGAGCACAAACAGCGTCGTGAGGATGTTTCCATCGAGTGTTTGGCAATGTTTCGCAGCAATAAAGCAGAGTTTTTGCGTCGATTCATAACCATGGACGAAACATGGTTCTATCATTTCAAACCTGAGACCAAGGAGCAGTCAAAGCAGTGGCTGAAAAGGGAGAACGGCTCCAAAGAAAGCAAAGACAGTTCAGTCAGCTGGCAAGGTCATGGCATCCGTTTTCTGGGATTCGCGTGGAATAATATTTATTGATTAACTCGAAAAAGGAAAAAAAATCAACGGCGCATATTATGCAGCCTTATTGCAGCGTTTGAGTGATGAAATAAAGGAAAAACGGCCCCATCTGACGAAAAAGAAAATGTTGTTTCATCACGACAATGCACCAGTCCACACGTGCGTCATTGCGATGGCTAAAATCAATGAGATGAAGTTCGAATTGCTTCTTCACGCACCCTATTCGCCAGATCTGGCTCCCTCGGATTATTTTCTTTTTCCAAATTTGAAAAAATGGTTCGGTGGCAAAAGATTTGCCAACAATGAAGAGGTAGAGTCTGCGGTTTATGGCTATTTTGAGGAGCTTGACGGTTCCTACTATAAAGAGGGTATCGAAGCTATTGAACATCGTTGGGAAAAGTGTATCGAGCTAAAAGGAGAGTATGTTGGAAAATAAAAAAAAAAATTGCAATTTTTTTACTGTTTTCTTTGTCGGGTCGGGTACTTCTGGGACCGCCCTCGTAAGCACAGCTTGTGTCATGGGAATCAGACAACTGATATAATACTTAAAAACTTTTCTTTTTGTAAATACATACATATAATACATATTGCCACCCAGACACAGAACAAACATCTGTATTCTTCATACAATGTTTGTCCTGGATGGGAATCGAACCCACGACCTACAGCATAGAAGGCAGGGTTACTACCAACTGAGCTGTGGGGTATGTCTATTATTCTATTATTAATTTAATTGTGACGTAGATAATATAAATATTATATGTAATGTTATGTAAATATTCAAAGAAAATGGCTAAACAATGGCAGACAGAAACGTTCTAACGGGAAATCTTATATCTCTCTGGATCCACATCACAACATCACTCTTCATTATCTAAGCTATCTTCAGTGTAAGTACCGCGTGTATGTTAAAGCCATCAGTCGCCCTCGGGAGTCGCGATTTCATATGCAAACTGTTCGGCCTGATAAATTACCCTATTATTTAAGATTTCATGCGAGAGATAGGGATTTTTTGAAAAGCTTTGTTTGATATTCGCACGAGTGACTTGACTGGCTGATTAGACGGTAGGTTACTAGAGAGATACAGATACTTTTAGATGTATAAGCTTTTTTCTGTAATTCTGTAAACTTGCTTCAGCTCAAAGTAATCCCTTTGCGGAAATATTTTTTTATTCGTTTACGGAACGAGCATATGGCCCACCTGGTGTTAAGTGGTAATCTCTGTCGATAAGAAGCAATACACACATTTAGTACTTACTATGTCCCATGTGGGTCAAACTATGCAGGTTTAAATCAGTCCATCACATAATTTGAAACTAGTTTTTGGCAACTGTTTGAAGAGCTGAAACTTTACACATTTGTGCAGACATGAAATGTTTATCTATTGTAAAAGCTTGCATTTAATAATAATATTACTAAATTCTGTGCAGGCAGACCCTTTATTAATAAAGAAGCAACAATATTTTAATTTTTATTATGTTTTTAATTTTTCCCAAACGCTAGACTTCATATTTTTATAAATTAGGTATATTAGTCAATCTCTTTTCTTACATACGAGTAATGAAAATATACAGTACTAAAGAATTACTTTATTCTCACTAATAATCAAAATATAGCCAATCAAAAACCGAGACAAACCGCAGATTTTCAGATTAAATTATTGTATTTTTTCTTTACAATTACTCAACAAATAAAAGTCACTTAATATTTTAAAGTATGCTTTATGCTAATGTAAGAGGATAATTAAATTCGTGAATTACTATTTAATTGATTTTTATCATTAAACCAAATATAACAATCAAATATTTACAAGGTGAAAACTAATTATTTCCACTATACGGTAACAATCTTCACCCTACATCTATTATAAATAGAAATCAGGTGCCCAAAACCTTTCAACCAAAACGACCACGTCAAAGTAGGGCCAATCTACACTAATGTTTTGATACGCTCCAATTATGTGCATCTGCCTTATAAAGGCTTTATCTGACATCTTTCGAGAACCATGACGGACAGACAGACCCACCCCGGTTACCGCTAACCGTTGAAATGAGTAGGTAATGACGATGCTAGTTCAGAGGTCACCAACCTAAGCTCAAATACAAATACAACATTTATTTGCCTACTAAGTGCACAGTAAGGTCTTATAGATAACTTGGTGCTTAAAACTTAGTCGCCTTTTTCAGGCATTACAATTTTTATGGGCGGTACATCTAATGGAATTTATGCATTAATAAATTATTATTTGAAATTTTTTTTTCTTCTATTATGTAGATCTTAAAAATAAATAATTATGGCGTCAAATGATAATGCTAGGTTTTGTATGGCGGGTCAGAGAGATAAGATTTTAACTGATGGTAGGAAAATAAAAGCGAAACTTTTGAAATTATATAACTTTAATTGATAATCTTCGGTACAAACCATACTATAAAGTAGACATACTAAAAATAAGTTTTCCATTTTACTTCTAGGCTATGATGTCCTTCATATAAATCTAATAACAAAATTAAAACAGAGATTGCAATCCACTTCTAAAAATATAAGTGCAACACAATGCGACTTTGCGACTCGACAGGCCCGACAGCTCAGTTGGTAGTAACTCTGCCTTCTGAGCTGTAGGTCGTGGGTTCGATTCCCACCCAGGGCAAACATTTGAGCGAAGAGCATTGATGTTTGTTCTGTGGCTGGGTGTTAATATGTATTTATTTACAAAAAAATAATGTATACTCTATCAGTCATCAGGTTCCCATAGTACCTAAAAGCTACGCTTAGTTTGGGGCTAGATGGCGATATGTGAAATGTCCACCGATGTTTATTAATATTATTATTAATAATTAATATTTTATGTAAAAAATTTCACTCTCAGTTCATCCACTAATGGATTTACAGAGTGGATCATTCACAAACAATCTAACTACACCAAAATTTTCGGCCCTATTCATAGTATACTTTCGATTTATTAATGTTATTAATAATAGTTCATGAATCGGATGGGACGCGTGCGATGCGCCCGCACCTGCTTCCGTTGAGAGGGTTAAATCAATATTTGGACTAATGTATTCACGCTTTGTTCTGTTTGTTTCTTATTAAAAAATAATTATAAATTGAATGAATTAGATCTGATGTTTTTTACATAAAGATAGTTTATTTGCTTGAACACATAGTAAGCGTTAAAGTCTTTCTTATTAATTATCATTCTGCGGTTTCTATTTCATGTAATTAAATATAAAGCTTACTATTTTTTTTTCCTTTTTCTTTTTAACGGAAAAAAGGGAAATGATTTTTACATGAAAATATTTTTCAGGCATCTTCAGAAGATTCAGAAGTTTGTGGAGGCAATAAAAAAAATGATATTTGTCAGGGAAATTACTGCAACATACATCTTTCTGTCGCCAAACAGTAAACGTTTGGATAACTGTGTAAGGTACCTGTTGGTTGTAATGATGTGGTTGTCGGTGCAATTTTTTTTTTGTTTTTTTTTTATGTAATACATTTACTGAACGAGCCGACGGCCCACCTGGTGTTAAGTGGTAACCTCGGCCCATAACAGCCGATGCGACTTGGGTCCTCTCATACTAGGTATGACAAGACCCAAGTCGCATCGTATGCGCCCGTAAATATGAGACGTGAAGGTGGAATGTCTCGTGTGCCTGTAATTCACCGGCAACCACACCTTTCAAACCGGAACACAGTAATCGCAGTTACACACATGCGTCACTGCTTGGCGGCAGAAAAGGGCATGGTGGCAGTACTTCCCCGGACGAACTTGGCGAGAGTTCTACTGCTCTTAAAAAATTACAGGCTCAAGAGACATGCCACATTGTCGTCTCAGTAATGCGGCTGCAATAAGATGCGACTTAGATATTCCCGGAGCAACCAAGTTTTATAAGTGCTCTGTTACCAATTAATATATTACACAAAAGATATAGTGAAGCCACAAATACAATACCTATATTATTATTCCAAAACCATAACGCTTAAATCCTGTTAGGATTTTTTTAAACATTTCTTAATTACGGTAACTGATTTGAATCGATGTCAAGCATTGAAAAAACAAATTTAAGAATTACCCACCCCGGATAACAATCAAAGTTCAAAGTTAACAAAAAATCAATGAAGGGTATTTTTATCTTAGATTGATTGACTGAACCTGACCCGACATGAGACTGTTTTTGTACACTTTCTCAAAAAAACTACACGTATCTGTGTTTATTTGTGACAATTTGCTTTGTCGGTTCCTGCAGATTTACATTTGAATGAGGTTTTTTTTTGGGAGCGGAGCGACCTGTAACGACACAGGTAGGGTTGAAGGATGTGCTATAGTTAGCACGAGTGGTTTTGATAATTGGTTTAATTGAATTTATTTATTACTTATTTAATATAATCGGAACGGCATTTACTTACGGCATTTACACCACTTACGGCATTTATTTACCAATTAACTACAACATAAATAACATAAATAAATATTGGTGGACATTACGCACCTAATCCCACAGTAAGCATAGCTTGTGATATGGGAACCACATAAGTGATGGAATACTTATAGGTTTTTTTGTTAATACATACATAATTATCGACACAGAACAAACTATTATATTCATCACACTAATGGTTTTCCTGGGCAGAAATCAAACCTACGACGTATATAAGGTAGAGTTACTATCAACTGAGCTGAGCTAAGGCCTGTCATTTTATTTTGATTTAAACAAAACAACATGTCGTGGTTCATCATATGCTTAAGTAATAGAAGCAACAGACTAAAATGATATGTACATGTATTCTGATTGTCAATTACGCTAAGATAAGCTCAGAAAATTTAAAATCTTGTAAGAAATTAAGATTTTCGTCGGGACTTTCAGAGTTTGACGATGAAAATTTAATAAATTATACGCAGAAGCTAAACATAGACTTCACATTCATAAAATATGTAACTGTCATTTTATGAAATAAAACTCGTAATTCGCAAAGTTCGTAAAGTGAGTCTCCCACTCGCTATCCACTAGCTTGAGAACACTCTGATATCGCTAAATAAAATCACAGCTATGTATTTAATAAAAACTAATTCTTATCCATCAATTCTAAATCCGTCACGGTTAACAACAAAATCACCTATGAATAGTGTAGGTTGTGTTTACCTGTCATTGGTATAAGCATGTTGTCTGGAGTTCATATGCAATTAGTTTGAGTGTATATTCATTCGAGTGGTGGCAAACCGAATTAATCGAATTAATAAGGGCGCTGGTGGCGCATTGTTACTACTATACATTCATGAGAAAATTATACATCGACAACTCTATTCCTTAGAACTTAATATTGGTACATATTTCATGTGTAGTACAGAATATCTAAAATAGATAATCTTTATTTATTACTATATGCAGGTTTTTTGACTGGTCGTGCCAAACTCCAAGACTGAGAATTAGCTCTCAAGTGATGATACTGCAACGTACCGTTAAATACTTGGCAGATTTTCAACATGACGGCGACAGCAATCCAGCCAGGCATTTGCACTACCATCACTCTATAGTTTCCTGACTTATTTTTTCCTCATTTAGTAAGATTCAAACCCACGATCTGCATATTGTAACCCGATGTCGTTCCAACATAGCCATCATCGCTTCAGAACTCTCGACGTACCTGTAAAATATTAAGTATCAAGATCGTTTGGAGAACACATAAATAGGTCGCCGCGCCTGGGAACATTCGGGCAAGCTGGTCCACAGTCGGGAGACGAAATAATCGATCAATCGGAGCTCGTCAGAGCTGATGGGACCGCACACTGCTCCCGGTGTCACGATGGAGCCGCGTTAGTGTCAACTCTGAGAAGACTCTATCCTAAACCATACTGCGACTTTCCTCACAGCTCAATTGGTAACTCTGCCCACTATTTATTGTTGGTTCCTATTTCCTCC
Source organism: Chesias legatella (assembly GCA_947359385.1). Classification (NCBI taxonomy): domain Eukaryota; kingdom Metazoa; phylum Arthropoda; class Insecta; order Lepidoptera; family Geometridae; genus Chesias; species Chesias legatella. The sequence goes on along the minus strand of OX375768.1, from coordinate 2,467,377 downwards.
CAAGAAAGACATTTGAGTCTCTCTCTCTCTCTCTCTCTCTCTCTCTCTCTCTATTCGAGTCACTGGTTGTCTCGAACCAGTGTGGTGAAAGGATTTTGAGTGTGCCCCAAAGAGGCTCCTTTCGTGCACTTGACACATGTCTTTTTTTGTTCTGTGACGTGTCGGTTTTCTCACGATGTTTCCCTTCACCGTTTTCAGAACATGGTATAGCGCACATAAATCTTTCAATCGAATAACTCATAGGTGCACGTCGGGATTTAAACCGGCGACCTCCGGATTGAATCACGGGGTCAGTACCAATAGACTACGCTCAAACGAACATTATATTTGTTCTGAGTGTGGGTGGTGATGTGTTTTACAAAAAAAATATGGGCAAGTATTCTGTCAGTTATCTTTTCCGATAGTAAAAGTTTTGCTCATAAGTGCTGTGTGAAATGTTAACCATTGCATATAAATTTCTATATATTTTATATCTAATAAACACCTAGACATAAAAACAACATCTATGTTCATCACACAAACTTCATTCCTAGAGTGCAAAAAAAGTGCAGAAGGAAAAAACTGAACTGTTACGCTAGTAAAAATATAGATAATTGAATAAGAATACAATTAAAACTACTAGCAATAACATGGTCAATGATACTGGATTGAGATGGAACCGTAAAATTTATGAACGCGTAGCCTTTACAAAATGCACAAGCAATGTAATTGGCTCGACACAAATAAATCAATGCTACAATGGAGCATGAAATACGGTGGTTATGCATAATCTCGCAATCGGCTTACTTTTTATTAGGTATAGGGTTTGATGCAGTAAGGAAAGTTAACAACTAATTTAAATACAATTATATTCTAAAATATTTTTTCTAAAATAAGCTTTTACATTTATCCCTTGATACACTAAGGGTTATAAATAATAAATAAATAAATATTGGTGGACATTTCACACAGCGCCATCTAGCCCCAAATTAAGTTAAGCATAGCTTATACTTATGCCTAAGTTTAACCTAAATAGCCAGTTTTTAATAAAATTTCATTCACCGACATGACAGTTCATTTTTTGAATGATCTAAGAGACTGAGTGACTGATACTAAATGACTTAATCTGAATGACACATGATGAAACAACAAAATCTTATTTTAAACTGAGCCAGGCAGTTATTATAATTTATCCATAACACCATATACTCAAATTCTTTAGAGTAAGTATCTAAAATCATAGACGAATAAGGACTATCCTATGGATAAGGCTAACATCATAAATTCATATTTCTCGCGCGGCGCAGAACGCGGAGATTGCAAGAGTCGCCCATAAATCCTTAGATAGCACTCACGACCATTTCAGCTACTGTGAACTGTGTGCCATAGAATATGCTAACTATAGAAACTTTAACCAGCAAGCTCATATATAAGTTGTTATTGAAAAATTCGACAGTTTTTCTCTTCAATCGATTCATTTGCCAATCATGAATTATAATTGTCATAGACCTAAATTGAAATAGCAAAATTCTAACATTTAAAACTATGTAAAAATCTCGCTGTTTTTATTAAACAAAATCAGCGTTTAACATTATATTTTAGGTTTATTTTTCAACAAAAAAAAAATTAGATAAAAACTAGGATTTTCTATGGTTTCTTCACAGTTGTACTGGTTTGAGATCACTTTTATTCTACACAATAAAATAATAAATTCATATATCACGCGCCACAGAGTACCAGATTGCTAAAGCAGGCCGCAAGCTCTCTGGTACCGATACACAAAACCAGCCCAGCTACTGTGTGTCAACTGCGGGCGATAACCAACTCTAATGTAAGCCATTAATAAAATTCACACTTCATCCCTGAACCTCCAATATTATCTATTTTATAGCAACTTACACAATATAATTGGCTAAATTGACTGACCTCATGGCTCAGTTGGTTGTAGGTAACTCTGACATCTGCGCTGTAGGTCGTGGGTTCGATTCCCACCCAGGACAATCATTTTTGTGACGAATATAGATGTTTGTTCTTTGTGTGTGTGTTAATATGTATTATTTAGTAGGTATGTATTTACAAAAAAGTATTATGTAGATATTCTATCAGTTGTCTGGTTCCCATAGCTATGCTTAGTTATGGGGCTAGATGGCGCTGTGTGAATTGTCCACCATTATTATTAGTATTATTACATTATATTATATAACTTTACTCGTTGCCCTGATATGTACCACTGTTCAACATTTTTTTTTGAATGATCTATCGTTGAAATTGTTACCCTTTCGTCTCATTCAGTAGTCCGAACCACTGTACCATCTATCGTCATAAGTTTCCATATCATATCCTTCAATTATTTTATCTCCCATTGTGCACATAATTATTAGTTTCATTGTAACATCTGTCGATCCTTATTTACAGAACGTAATAATTTTGACAATGTCTATTGAAATCTGGAAAAAAACGAAAGTTGCGGTCACCCGTAAATAAAAGTAAAATTTAATTCGTGTTCTATAAAAGATGCAGAACAATTACACCCCTGATGCTTATTATTAGATGTCAGAAGCGCACCTGTTGCACGCATGAGCCAGATTTTTTGTGGTTCCTTTTGTACATTTACATTTTATTAACTCTTTTTGACCGAACGAGCGTTTTTAGGCACTCCACAAATTAAAAACCGTCCATTGGACGGGCAAAAGCAAAGAATGGATGATTACGGAAAGAATTGCAAAATGATGGCGTTTAGTCTTTTCACGTCTCGTCGGCCATTTAACGTGTAATTTGGTGCGTAACGTATACAATTTGGGGAGAGAGCAGTCTTCACAAATTAGCACAACGCCTTTATAAGACTCTTGTTAGCAGATAAGTACCTATGCACAACTGATGCCCACACGAGAGGCGATTCTGTACATCAAACAGAAATCATCCACGAAAATCTTGCGATATATAGTATATAGACATAATAGTACTATTTATAAAGCTACTGATATGTAATGTTCCTTCTGCATGCAGCCAAGCAAGCATGCGTAGGAATGTCTTCTGAGTGAAACAAAAAACCTAATAATCTTCTATTTGAATCGGGTCGAACCTACGCTTACTAGTGAAATTAAAATTAGTTGCTAAATTTGTTATATTGAAACTCAGCAATACATTTAGATGGTGTTCTATTCGATAAATATAATTATTAATATATTATTTTCCATTACAAGGAAGGTGTTCTATGGGTGCCATTTAAATTACAGGCACATAAACTATTTGAGTGATGGGCGCAATGCGAAGTTACTAACAGCCGTTTCTACGCATATAGCATAGAGCTTAACATCTGGTGGCCCATAATAATGTTAATTGTTTATAAATAAATAATGGAGGACATTTCATATAGCGCCATCTAGCCCCAAAGTAAGCTAAGCTTAGCTTGTGTCATGGAAGTCAGACAACTGATATAATACTTATTTTTTTCGTAAATACAAACATATAATACACATTGACACCCAGACACAGAACAAACATCGGTATTCATCATACAATGTTTGTCCTGGGTGGGAATCAAACTCACTACCTACAGCATAGAAGGCAATGTTACTAGCTACTGAGCTGTGAGGCCAGTCAATGTACTTTTATTAATATTTATTTTCTGTATTGATAACTTTTCTCGTGGTATTGAGACAACTAATTAACGACAAAATATGAGACGAAAGCGATGCGACTATCTGACTCATCCTTTATAGAAGCGATGAAACTGATTTATAACTAAGCGATTTTATGTCAAAGTGCAGTTCATTGGCACTTGCCGTGTGCGAGACAATGTAATTTTATGCTTAAATGAGCCTCACCTCAAGTGGAACTCGCTCGGAAAATTTTGAATGGCATTTCGGTGTGCCCCTTAGCGTGCGGCTTCGTTTTGACTTGAATTGCAGTTATGCTTTATATAACAACAGTAGCGTAACCACTTTCAAGTATTCTGTTAATTTGAATGACAAAAGATACTTGGTTCAAAACTTTTTGTTATAAATTGCGAATCCTGAACATTCAACATTGCACGTAGCGCCGGCGGCGACAGTTTCTTTTATTTTGCGGACGCGCTAATATGCAACTTAAAATAGGTAAAACGGTTTCACATCGGGCCTTGTTCATAATGAGGTAACAGAAAATATTCATTATGAGTTCAATATTGACAGGCCTCACAGCTCAGGTAGTAACTCTGCCTTCTGCGCTGTTGGTCGTGGGTTTGATTTCCACCCAGGACAAACATTTGTGTGACGGATATAGATATTTGTTCTGTGTCTGGGTGTTAATATGTATTATATGTATAGGTATGTATTTACAAAAAAGTTTAAGTAAATATATGTATTCTATCAGTTGTCTGGTTCCCACAGTACAATAATATTGGTGGACATTTCACACAGCGCCATCTAGCCCCAAAGTAAGCTAAGCATAGCTTGTATCATGGGAACCTGACAACTGATATACATACTTATATACTTTTTTTTGGAAATAAATACATATCAACACCCAGACACAGAACAAAAATCTTCGTCACACAAATGTTTTCCTGGGTGGGAATCGAACCCACGACCTACAGCGCAGAAGGCAGCGTTACTACCAACTGAGCTGTGAGGCTAGCCAAAAGAATGTTCCCAATTAACTCATTTAATTTTCCAACTTGGTAACTATATAAAATAAACAACATCCACTTCACAATACGAAGTGGATGGAAGCAAACAGTGTAAGGTACCATATGAAACGCAATAAAGCGTTTATTTTCTCTATAAAACGCGGGCCGAGAACTCATTTTTTATATGGAGCCGCTGAACCCAATTACACCTGAATGGTTCGTCATGATCACAAGTTTTTTGGATCCAATAAAAGTTAGAAGATTTATGTTCCAGCTAGGAGCGCACGCATTCTTACTAATGTTTTTCTTGTTGGGGCATTGGTTACTAATTATATACAAATTAAATACAAACTATTTACATGGGCGATTTTATGTATTATTATAACCCCGTGTTTCGAATCTTTTATGCGTTTTGCATTTACTCAGTCTACAGGATATTTTCTTCAGGAAAATCAGGATGGTATCCTCAACATCATAAAACAAATTAATGACTATGTGAAATTAATTATAAAATTATAGGAATGGATGTTTAAAAAGGTATAATTATTTCCTGGTAAATGCAAAGGATTGGGGGATATCAATCGAGCTGTGCGCTTTCGCTTGTCAATCAATAAATTTTGTCCGTCTCGATGTCTTTTTGACTCCACAACGGCTTAAAGTGGATAAGCCAAGCGCAAGCTTAGGGTTCCGTAGTAACCAGCACAATATGAAGTCAATTTTTCTTAACATCCAGGTGATTACACGCAGTGGCAATTGCCACCATACCCATTTCTGCTGCAAATAAGCAGATTCATATCACTCTCACCAATCTTGATATTTTGGTATAAATCGACAGCTACAACCATATTATAATTTACAGCACCACATCTACGTCAGGTAAGCTGACGATTCCAAATAACTTAGGTTTTAGTTGATTTTCATTTGACAACATAAATGATGTTGTCGTTTAAATAAAAAATACTAAAATTTATATATTTTTTTTAATAATTAAATTATTATTGTTCATAAATCAAACTTGTCCAACTTATCACATCCTTGCCGATATTCTCACAACGTGAGAGAGCCAATAAATCCACACAATGATAACGCTACCATGGGCCCACGGACCCGTGATAAAAGTGACCAAGTCAATAATTTATTGAACATACCAGCCAGAATCTTAAAAATAAACATGAATGGCTGCCTTATTGCCGCTTGATTTAATACGCCTAATAAAACAGTAACTAACCTTATATATATATATTACTAAACAAATAAATAACATCGGTGGTCATCAAACTTTATCTCCGTAGATTGAGATGATTTCCAACATTATTTTGTTATAGTTCGTTATGGTGACTGGTAACTGCTACCGACCCCAAGTTTTTTATAACGAACTATCCTATCTGTGAACTTCGTTTGTAGTTCGTAACATATTGAATCTGACTGTAATGGTAAATTATTAATAATATATGTGTTCTAGTAAATCAAAAACGACAAAGAAGACAGATGATAAACAAATCTTGCCATATGTTTCAAATTAAGTATTTAAATCATGATAGTTTACTATGCTGAAATTGTCTTTGTCTATGAATATGTCAAATTTATTAAATGACATTAGCTTGCTTGTCTTATGTCTTTTTAGATGTAGTACTCAAAGTCACCTGTAAAAAAATGTATTTACAAAATAGTTCTGTCTCAAATATACCTACTCCATCAGTTATCTAGTTCCCAAACTATATGCTTAGTTTGGATCTAGATGTCTAGAATTTCCAACGATATTTATGTATTATTCATTTATTTGTTTGACTGTGGTGAAATTACAGCCAGATGAGACATTTTAAAGTATCAGAGGGATGGAATGTAACGCAGATTGTTTCTTACTATACTTCAGTACGAGTAGAATGAAAGTGTATTTTTATACAGCTAAACATTATGGGGACCATCTGCTGTTACGTCACATGTTAAGACCTGTCCCATATTCTTCTACCACTTGTATCCCTCACTCGAACCAGTGCAGTGAAAAGAAGTGCATCTCAAAGAGGTTCATTTCATGCACTTGACTTTTGAAATTTCCAGGTTCTTAAACACGCTGGTCTTTTCACAATGTACTACGTCATTTCAAAACAGCAGTTATGAACGGCATATTATGAATAGCAATCTATATATATCTCACGTTACAATTCAGATTGTTAATTGTATTGTTATGTATTGTTTTTAGAATTGTTATGTGCGAATAAATAAATAAATCTCTGATTTCAAACTCAGGGTCAATACCACTAGTAACTAACTTTAAATATCTGTAAAGCATACGATTTAATCATTAAATTTAATAGTTAATCAATCTAGCCACAAGGTAAGCTACGAGGCAAAGTTATAAACATTATACTCCTATTTTAATGGACGGAACATACATTAGTGCTTAAGACATTTTCTTTGTTATAGCCTGTCGTATAAAGTTACATCTAGGCACTCTAAGTATCCATTTAAATTATTCACTAAAGGTTTGTCTGTGCATTCAGGGTAACTAAATAAATTGTTAATTCACAGTTAACCAAATAATCACCAATTTTATAAACGAAAGAGATTAAACAAACATTGTCATAAAAGGGTCAAAGTGCGCCTCAAATAGGCTCCTTTCATGCAGTTTACTTATATTTTTTGGTTCTAGGACCTTGTTTTAGATTCCCTCAGGATTGTTACCTTGACCGAGAACGTGGTCCTTTTCAATAAAAAAACTCATTTGTGCACGTCAATATGATCCAGCGACCTGCAAATACAAACTCTGCATCATCACGTTTTCAAATTAATTTCCTATAGAAATATAACTATATTGATATGTAGAACCAATTATTTTTTGTAATATGTGAAAAACTAACGGAACGAGAAAGATTTAGTAAGTTTCATCTGGACAGTAAACTCTGCCCATAACAAAAACAATAGTTCTTGGAGTCGTCCCCTACTTAGGGGTGTCAAGACAACGTAGCATTTATTACATGTGTAACTTTAAAACTGTTCTCTCACACTCCGTAATTTCACCGGCAACCACACATTTCAAACCAGGACACTGTAATTCCACACTCATACAGCCAAACGCGTTACCGCTTGGCAGCAGATAAATATGTGGTAGCAGTACTTCCCGGACGAACTTGGTACAAGTTCTACTGCCTGTAAATAATGGAGATATATTTTCTTTAATCAGCAAAATGTCTATCTTCACGTTAACCAACAAATATTCGCCAAAACTTTGAACATGCCACAAACCCTAGTTAAAATAAGCTATAAAATTAGTTAAAAAAACCATATACGTACAGCACCCGATGTCTAATCACCTACGGCCATTAAACTGAAGTAATAACTCTCCAACATAGTAGCGGCAGCATAAATACCCATAATTCTTTGTTGAGGTCCTTTGTAGCCGGTCACGGAGATTGATGGTAGCTCGCCTTAGGTGGCCTGGTTAATAAGCTTTCAATAATTTTGTATCGACATCCAAGTTATAATCGATGACTTCTGTTCAAATGGTCAGATGGTTTGCTGGCTGAGATATAAAAAAACGACTTGATTTTGCCAGCGTGCCTTTGTCCGCTTCGAAAACGTAAGGAATGCTACAATAATTAAAATCATTAAATTAAATAAACATTGTTGCACATTTCAGACAACGCCATCTAGCCCCAAAGTGAGCTAAGCATAGCTCGAGCTTGATAACCAGACAACTGATATTATTCTTATATGTTTTTTTTGTAAATACATACATATAATAAATATCAACACCCAGACACAGAACAAACATCTATGTTGGGGGAAGTATCTATATTGGTGGGAATCGAACCCACGACCTACAGCATAGAAGACAGAGTTACTACCAACTGAGCTGTGGGGCGAGTCAAATATATATAATACATATTTGACATCCAGACACATCATCATCGTCATACAAATGTTTGTATGACGTGGGTGGGAATCGAACCCACGACCTACAGCGCCAGAAGGCAGGGTTACTAACTGAGCTGTGAGGCCAGTATTGCTCGTTCAAATCCTTATAATACAAGTGGCAGGCAGTGGCATTGGTGGCGTGACAGCAGCAACCATAAATAACCGAAGAGTAACCTTTCGTGACGAGCGCGAGGACCACTTACAGTTTATCTCGGACGGTATAACCACTCTATTTTTACCTACTCGGTGGCAGTTAAAGATTATAATAATTGTATATTATACCTTCGTTTGACTGATGTAGAAATATTATATCCTAGATTAGTAATAGAGGTCATTAAGTAGGGGGTTGTAGAGTAGAAGTATGGGGTGGCCAAGTGTGTATAATAATATTAGTGGACAATTCACACAGCGCCACCTAGCCCCAAACTAAGCATGGCTTTTACTATGGGTACCAGATAACTAAAAATAATAAAATAAATAAATAAAAATATACTGATAACTTATACTTTTTTTGTAAATACATAAATATACCATGCCACAAATAATTAACACAACAAAGAAAAAACATCTATATTCGTCACACAAATGTTTGTCCTGGGTAGGAATCAAACCCACGACCTACAGCGCAGATGGCAGAATTACTACCAGCTGAGCTATGAGCTGTGAGGCATTGAAAATATTGCTTGTTGACGTCATTGCATCAGGGAGTGGAGAAAAAACGGCGGAAGATGACCCTGCCCTGCCCGTGATGGATCCCAAACAGGGTAAGTTGTTAAATCTGTCGCAACGTCCGTTCTATTTGTACAATGTCAAATGATGTCAGACCATTGTTTCAAAACACCTGCCCCAACAAGGTGCCTTCGGTCATGCCGGAGGAAAAATCGCTGCTATTACATACAACATATCACCTTGCTAATTGTTTCCGACATATTACTCATATTGAATGGCAATTAGTAAGTAAAACCAGATAAAATATCTGTTCGTTTTCGTTATTACCTTCGGATGAATTACTTCCGATAATAAGTGTTTCCATCCTTCCTATTTCGAAAATGTTTAAAAATATTATTTACTTAATTATGTGGAGTGTTCCGTACGAACATACGAGTTATATGAGAAATCTGTCTGGAAATGGATTCTTGCTCCTTTTTAACCGGTCTTTATGCTGTCATTCAATTCAATATTTCATAACCATGGACTGAAAACAAAGGACGTAGAGAAAAAGTGGAAATCCCATTTACGTTTCGAAAATAATCATGAGTACATCTAAAACTACTTTATCACTGAATTTATATCAAATAAAGATTGGAAAAATTTGTTTGCAGGTTTTAAATTTCGGATATTTGTTTCGGATATTTCCATAAAAGAGGGGGTAATTTACTTCAGAAGAAAAACGAAAAGTAAATTACAACCTCCACCTTTTCGAAGTCGGTTAAAAATAACATTACTTGCATCTGACGTGAAATGGAATAGCCACTACAACAATAAGTCCATGCAATCAAAAATCGTTAGACGTGAGAAAGGAGCGGTACACAGCATTAATTATGGGCGATAATTTGACATGCTCTGACAGCTAATGTTGTGTTGAAATTGATTTGTGTTCAAAGTTGAATTGATTTTGACAGAGTCAATAAGCCACCGCTTGCTAGTGAGAACTTGAGAAGTAATCATATGCCCTGTGGAATGAAACCCTTTGTAGACGAGTAAATTTATTGTTTTCTTTTCTTCGCCATCCTTTTCATAATATATTCTCTTCAGACACTGGCATACGCGTGATTAGTACGAGTGAGTGAGATATTATATTGTATTCATTGATGACAATTGTACCTCAAGAATATATCATCAAGCAGATAATACATTAATGTCACCCAAAAATTCATTTGTAACGCAAATTTAAAGCGAATTTATTATATTTCAGTAAAATAAATGTAGTAAAAACTAATATGAGCAACAAAACAAAAAATCTAAAGAAGTTATGAACAAAAAACAAATCACCTTTATAGTTACCAATGGACAAAGGCCAGAAGATAACGAGACAGGAACCTATTTAAAATTCCTTTAATCGAATATAGCTTTTGTGGTAGTGTTTAACACGATTATTATGTTTTAAGAGGGCTCTTATGACTTGCACTTTGCATCTATAGCCGATCCCGCCAGAGGTGTCGAGCTGTCGAACTCTTGAAGAATGACTGATGAATGACAGGCTCGGCGAAAACAGACAGGCTACCTAATTAAATACACCCTGTGTAGATTGATGGGAGCGTAGGATGAGCCATTTAGTGAAACAACCACGGCTTTGAATATAATTGCCGTGTATTCTCTGTTTGCTTTTAAAAGATACCAGTCTTTTTGAATTAATAATATCTTGTATATTGCTTCGTTCTCGTTCCGGTTTGAAAGGTGTGGTTGCCAGTGAAATTACAGGCACATGAGACATTTCACCTACGCTTCTCACAGTTACGGGCGCATACGATGCGACTTGGGTCTTATCATACCTAGTGGGGAGGACCCAAGTCCCATCGGTTGTTATGGGCCGAGGTTACCCCTTAATACCAGGTGGGCCTACGGCACGTCCCGTAACTGCATCAAATAAAAGAGATAAAAAAAGTCTCTCTTAGAGGCCATAATAAACTTTTTAGAAGATTTTCACTACAGAAAAACGAGGGCCATAAATTTGTCATTATAATTGTGTTCCTCATTTAACTTCGTTATAGAGGTAAACCGTATGTTGGTTTGCACTAAATCCTTTATTTTAATTGTTTTATACTCAACATTGTTACTGAAATAAGGTTTACTTTATTTTTATTGTGAGATGGTATTAAAAACAGATTAATAGTAAGGACGGAATTCACCACCGTGTGAGTATGTACGTATGACTGTAAGTACCGTTACGGTATTTCTGATTTTCAAAACATCTTACAATGTAACATGAAAGAGGCGAACATATCTACCAAAAAGTTTTGATGGTTAAGCATCTACATGCTCTTATTTGTCAAAATACAATAATGTCACTGTGGTAGCTTGACAGCAAATTTTTTGTCGTAATTGTGTCGTGAATGTTTTCATTTCGTTTCTGATATTGTATGAATAATAGTAAACCATTTTATAATGGTTTACTATTACACATCGGGAAACGTTAAAATGTTACGAAATATAATAATTGATTATGGTACAGCCAGTGAAGTCTCTCCCTACGAATACATGCAAACGTACGTCGAAAAATGTCCAGAGACCACAGAAGATGCTAAAATATCCTGGATAGCAGAGACTTTCCTGGGAATTCAGAAGCATAAGCAGTTTTTGGATGCAATAGCCACGCACATGTCTGAGGAACTCTCCGCAGAAGAACAAGACTACTTCATGATTATATTTCATGCAATAATCTATCACATCGGTCCAAAAGATATGATGTTGCTATATAAATGCCTCTTCAATTTAAGCAAATCCCTGCTGCACACATTCACAAGCTTTTTAAGCAATAACGAAGTATTGAATTTTATAGCGCAAGTAGCTCAGACTAATTATGATGCAAACTACATAACAGACAAAATCGTGGCACCTATTTTTACATGGCAGCCATACATAAGTGAAATGTCCCACAACTACGCCGAATATATCAAGAGAATCGAAAGCAGAAGGTTGAAGCCACCAACAGTTCCTGTACAACCAAATGTCCTCAACCGCAAAGGAAAGGATCTGGCGACCCCAGGTCCGCAGACGACTCTGCCTGCAACTCCACCAAATTCATTACGCGTAAAGAGCACAAGAAAAATGCTTACAAAAAGTGCTATTGATCAAAAGCTCAAGCACGACCATGATAAAAATAGACAGAAAGCGGAAAATATGCTCCATGACGTTATAAACAAAGATTTGCGCTACGCACAAGATAAATCTGATAAATATTATAAAACAATTGACAATATCAAAAACGAAATGAAGAATGAATTTGTTAAAACTTTACCAAAGCAAAGACAGAAAATAAACAGCACACATCCTCAGCACGAAGTTAAGGAAACAGCAGCAACATTGAAGAGAATGAACAAAAGAATACAACTGGCTGAAGAAGAAGAAGTTCTTTGGCTTCAAAATATAATGTCATGTTGCAAAAATACGACTAAAGTGGAAGAGTTGGAAGAGTATGACAGACAAGAAAGAGAAAGAGAGCGTTTGTATGACATAGAAAGAAAACATTTGCTCGGTCAAATATCTCATGAAGAAGCCCTCATTGCAAAGAAAAAACTACAAGAAGAAAACAAGAAAAAGTATGAAGAATTCATCAAAGAGAAAGAAATGTGGAATGAAGAAATTGAAAGGTGGAAGAAAATTGAGATGGACAAAAATCGCAAACAAGTTGAAAAGCTTTCTTTAATCGAGTTGAACTTACTTCAAGCGAAAAATGGTGTGGCTGTCAAAAAGAGAGACACGGCAGAAAAACTTAAAAAAGAATCCGAATTCATGTTGGCAAAGGCCATGAAAGAGAAACAAGAAGAATTAGACAGAAAAATTAATATGATCAAAGAAATAAAAATATTGGCAGTTATAGCTAAAAAAGCCAAACTTCCTAAAATAATCGATCTTACAGAATCTTCTGGTCTAGGTTTGCTATGTGAAATGTCTATGGCTGAGCTACAAGAGCGCTTGAGTTTTATGAAAATGGGTCTAAAAGAAGAACTTGAGAGGAAAAAGAAGGAAATCAAAAATGATAACTTAGCTGCAAAACAAGAACTAGAAAAAACTAGAACATCGATCAAAAACTACATGACCGAGCGTGCGTTTATACGGAATCAAAATAAAAATCATAAAACATCTGTAGACGATTCCTCTTCAAAGGAGATTGATAAATTGAAAAATATATTAAAAGAGAAACGACGACTGAGAATGAAATTAACAAATTGAAAATCCAGCTGGTGCGTTTGTTGTGTTGCGGGTAGTTATGATTTGTTAATGTAATTTATTGAATTTAGTAATAAATATTTTACCTGAGCTTACAGTTTCATTCAAACAGGACCGTATATCGAAATCGATGTACTTCAAAATATGAAGACCTGTTGAAAAGAGGCTACTAGATTATATTATTCTTCACTGCCTAAAGGTTTAATTCGAATTTAGCAAATGGGTTTGAGATGAAGACATCTCTATTATAAAATACGCCATAGAGCTAGCAACATCAAGACATTACTAATCTGAACATTTGTTAAGACTACTTAACAAGAACTTTTGCCAAGTTCGTCATGGGAAGTGCTGCCACCATACCCATTTATGCCGCTAATCAGTGACGCATTCTCGTTGCTGTGTTCCGGTTTGAAAGATGTGGTTGTCGGTGAAATTACAGGCACATGAAACCTTCACGTCTCTGGGTTACGGGAGCATACATTGCAACTTGGTTCTTCTTGAACCTGAGTAGGGGAAGACCCAAGTCGTATTGCTTGTTATGGTTTACCACTTACCACCAGATGGGCTATCAGCTCGTTCCGTGACATTATCACATATAGGAAAAAACATGGCTGAAGCTAGACGCATTTTAGTTATAATAATAATAATACTAATTAATGTTGGTGTACATTTCACACAGCGCCATCTAGCCCCAAAGTAAGCTAAGCATAGCTTGTTCTTCTTCAGGAGCAGTCAAGTAAAACAGGCGGTTAAAGAAGCCGCACAACTCTACAAAATCACTTAAAGGTTGTTGCTGACCGCAAGACTAATGGTGACTCCGGGCGATGCTCGCTGCGCATGCGAATTATTGCTGGAACTTAATTAGTGTCTGGAAATGATATACTGGAAAGCATGGTATGTATTGTTTGGTAGTGGTGCGGCTCCCTGACTTTCAGTTCGAAATTCGCTTATTCGTATCCGTTTAAAGTAACTGTGAGTTCGCTTGAAGATATTATATGTGAAAAACGTACTATATTCTCAAAGCGGTGCATAGTAATAATATTTTGCCTCTAGATATTAATATATACACGAAAATACCAAACTCATGTGAAATGTTCTTCTTAGAATTCCTATGGTAGCAAAAAAATACTTTTGGGGTATAAATATACATAACCTGGTATGTATAGAGCAGTGACCTAACGATTAAGATCGTAATATAAATTTCGGTGATAACTATAAATACGTGAGCAAATAGGATGTTCTTTATGATAATCCGATAGTGTGTTACACAACAGTTCAAAGCGGTCATGGCTTAGCTTGGTCAAATTTACAGATCAAAATCTCACCGTTTATCTCAAAAGATTTAATTGATTGCTGCTTTTTAATTTTGATATTTCGAAAAAGAGCTAATAAAATTGGACATTTCTGAATATTTTTTGTATTTCATTTGCCGAATTAAAAAGTCATTCTATCTATGAATGGTAATGCATTTCCTATCACTAATTAATAATTGAACAATTTAAAACACAAAAAAAATCGTATTGTTTTTTGCGTAAATACTGTCTAAAGTTTAAGATTTTTATTTTAAATATTTGCTATTATTATTATTTTTTTCATATAAACCTTCTCCTGACAATAACAAACACGTAAAAGAAAGATTTACCCAATTGGGTGCAGTCGTTTGGAAGTTATGCGCGTACAAACATTTCGGTGATTCATTTTTATTTATATACTTTTAGTGAGCATTCCTGCTGTCTAAATTCAATTTTATAACTTCTTCAACACATTTTTTTTATTAGTTTCTTAGATTCATACATAACGATAGCCGTAACGGTACCCGTAGCTTAATTTGTAACTTAAACATTTACGACTGGTTGTTTAAGCCTAACATACTCTACAAGGTTTGCCATTAACATAGTATATACATATCGCTAAGCGTTCAAACGTAAAGCGTTCAAAAGTACCAAGAGTTTTTTTTATACGGGAGCATAGTGGCTGGAACCCGACATTCAATTCAAAGGTCACAGTTTCAAACCCAGTGAGCGCCAATGAATTCTATGCTTGACAACCTGATTGCGCTTCTCTACTTTAAAACACTTCTGAACAAATTCCCCGACGAATCCACAACATAATCGTCAATTTCAATAAACACGTCCAGACTTTAATTTATTCGTGACTAATCAGTATAAAAAACATAAAACAAAAAAGCCGTAGGTAGAAACGTCACGGTTTCCCATAAAATCATGAGCAGAAACAGAAATGTAAGCACATTAAGTTATCGAGGAAATTATCTCGTTGCGCGCTACAATATTTATTTGTTTCTCACTCGAGACGTTTGGGTGTTGTGGGTAGAGTGTTATTTCCCAATTAGGTGGTTATTGACGTTTTATTCTTATCAGGTTAATCTCGAAACGGTGCCGTATTTATAGTGCGGACGGACGCCTTTCAATGATACTTGAACACGACAGATTTTGCTGGTGACTGCGCGGTAGAATGGACATGTATTTAAATAATTCGAAGTTTTAAAGCTTAAAATTTGTTCATTTTGTTCATTTCTTTTTTATTTCTAGTTTCCGTCTCTCTTGCTCCATACCTGGATAAGTTTTTGTATTGCTGTGTAGCATTAAACAAATCAAAGTGATTCAGTATTTTGGTCATTGAACGAGCAGTAAATAGGTAGTGAGTGACTTATGAATAAATAATAAAGCAATTTTTACGACAATTATGTCATCTCATATGTTTTCAATACTAACTGGGTTAAATGTGACTAAATATATTCTGTCATCAATGAATCTGTATCGATGATATAAAAATAGGTGGAAGCTTTAACATAAATAGTTCTTTACTTTACATTTGAAGGAATTGAGGAGATGATCTTATAATTACAAATTAAAAAACACTTATTAAAACAGCTGAATTAAAGAATAAGAATTGGTTCTTTAACCATAATAAACAAATGCGAGAACAAGGCAGTGAACCATTAAACAATCGGTAAGCCGCTCTATAGATGTGACAGCGCGACAAGGCCCAAAGTCGACATTTATCCCGAAAAGGGAAGCTGTTAATAGAGTCATTCAACGTTACCGGTCGAATTATCTACAAAGAGAAGAGTCCACCGTCGGAAATATAAATTTATTTGGTGGATGTCGGCGACACTCGAGCTCCCTATCTCAGCGTAATCTTGAACATTGGCGTTAAAGAATTTAAATTATACGCTGATACAAATGAAAGCAAACTCGCCTTATTTATTGCTTTAATCCGAGCCATTGTCGCTTTAGCGTTCTCATGTGATATCAATTGTCCTCTATTGGATTGTCATATAGCATGTTGCTTATGCTTTACTGCGAATGTGTTTTTGACCTTTAAATGTATGACTTTGAATTGCTTTATTGGTTATTTGATGTTATAATATTTTTATGTTTCTATATTCACAAGTTTAATATATAATACATGATAAAATAGTTCATGTGATCAATCTCAGATTACTGACCAGAATTAGTACAATATATAGTATTACAACAAATAAATATCGTAAATATGCATGCAGTCAGCCAAAATTTTATTTATTATTTGATATTAGCCCTGACTCAATAACAGAAAATGCATAGCATAAACGTTTTTCCAGAGTTATGGCAGTGAGTGCATTTATTCTTACGTAGACCTGTTTAATTGCCCAATATACCCAAAAGGGAGTTACAGTAAAAGTAGTTTGTTTACTAAACCGTAAAGTAATTAAAATGTAAAAAAATATAGTTTTTAAAATATATTGTCAGACGTTGCCGGAACTGAAACATAATTGGAAATACTTTGCTGCATTAAAGTCTTAAAAATAACGCTTAATTGATCTAAATTATTAAATAAAAGATTTTTTTCTTCTAATTCGTAAGTAGGTACACTTTTTTTTATTTCATACATATATTAATTATTTTCTTTATTCAAAACTGTAATCCAGCGATGTTTGAAACGCGTTTGTTCATGCCCTTTTATTTTTGTTTTATCTATAATTTTCTATATTATTTTTCTATAATCTATAATATCTTTCAGTTCTCTATAATCTATAAGTTTGACCTATAATTAAGAATACATAAAATTTGTGGGAAAATTTTATGTATTCTTAATTATAGATCAAACTCATGAACAACTTTTAGTTCCTTACCACCCTTGGTGCGTATATCCGTTATTTTAACTATTTATTAGATTATTTAGCGGTGACAGTCACACGTCACAATGTGTTTGCGTATATTTATTAAATAATTGGGCACTGCAGGGCCCGACTGGATCCGAGTGGGCACGCTAAATAATTTATTTTATGATTTCCCAACTAATTTGCATGAGAATAATATGCGCGGTTTATGTGCAAATGATGTCACGAGACTACTTTTGAATGAAACGTGTGAAAAAATAATGTCTTGATTTGACTTTTGACGAGTGTTCTTACAGTGCATACTAATTAAGATTAAGTAATATTATGGGTATGCTAGTAGCTTGTAATACAAACTATCGTTTAAATATAATCTTGATTCCCTCAGTCTTAATTTATTTTATTTTTATTTATTAAGAAAATTGTTATTAATTATGTACTCGGAATAGAAATTAAAATTAAAAACAGTTATCACACCTGTATAGTTTTTATGAGCTCGTCGTAAATTTTACGTCCGATTCAACTGATATGAATCATTTCTAAAATAGTAGCTTTAATCATAACTCATTGATTATTAAAAAGCTACCGATATCCCGCTATAAACCGCTCGTTATTAAAGTTGTTTCAGCGGTTAGGTACGCCAATTTTAATCTTTCACAAGAATTTTCAGGGAAATATCTGTCATTTTGTATTTAAATATACTTTACTTATGTACCACCTCTTTTCACTCTAAATTCATATAATAATAATAATAATATTGGTAGTAATAAGTTTGAAATGTCACACAGCGCCATCTAGCCCCTAAGAAAGCTAAGCATAGCTTGTGTCATGGGAACCAGACAACCGATAAAATACTTTTTTTTGGAGGAAATTGAGCCCGCGACCTACAGGGCAGAAGGCAGGGTTACTACCGAGCTATAAGGCCAGTCTACGAATGTTATATATGTTATGGTTATATTATGTTTACGCGATAAAAACCGTGAAATAAGTATGCCCACTTATCTAATAAAAGACATCAACGCGCTACCAGACGCGCCGGTGACCGTAAAATGCAAACGATATTGCTCACAGAAATTATTGTAATATAGGTATCGTGTTTGTGTATTTATGTGAAAGTAAGTAGCAACTTCATGGGCTTATTTTCCAAATGCACTATTTTTCTGGAGTGCTAGAAATCGTATCATTGGCTCTATTACACAGATGTGCACAAAGAATTAAAATGGCTTGAATCAAGCTCCTTTCGTGTTCCTGACGCGTCAATAGAAATGTTTGGTTTCCTCATATTCCTCATGTTTTACTGCCCCGTTTTGAAAACGTATTTATTTAGTTAAATTACGAGAAGAGCTTACAATATAGACGAGTCTGCTTTAAATACGCATACTTAAGTGAGAACAACCGAGTGCCATTGCATTGCGCCTGTCGCGCTGATATATGAAGATGTAACGTCTCTTGTGCATGTACTTTAAATGGCACCTACACCATTCAAACTGTTACACGGAAATGCTGGTGCATTAGTGCTTTTGGCAGTTCTTCCCCTCATGAATTATGTACATAGTGCACAAGTAGGTTAATACTGCTTCCCTGTAGCACTGGAGAATCATCGAGAGTGGTAGCCCAGTGGTTCATACCCCGAGTTTCAATCTGGGGATCACTTATTCGAATCGTGTCAGGTACTAGGTCATAAAACCATTTGTGAGTTTTATGAGTGGAAAAATTTACCTGCGCTATACAACGTTTTCATAACGGTGAAAGAAAGCTTTGTGAGGGAACGGATCAAGTGTAGAAAAGGAGCCTCTTTGAGGTACTCTTTAACTCTTTCGGTGAAAGGTTTGAGAGTGCTTGTCGCGCGATTAGTAATAGTCATGAAGAATCAGATCACCTAATCTTTAATTACAAATTTACCCATTACCTTAATGAATAAACAAAGACTACACATACATTACATAAGGCTGTAAAGTAAGATATAAAAAATGAGTCGAATGAAGTAAACGGATGATATTATGTTCTTTTAAATATTATATCGCGCTCAACACAACTGAAGAAACGGTTTCTGTAGTATTTAAATTGCAACATTATAAATATTTATTCATTCATTCACGGGCTTTTCAGTATAGATAGCGGCTTCAACGGACCAATTTTCACCATAAACTTTCAGAA
The DNA here is from genome assembly GCA_947359385.1 of Chesias legatella. Classification (NCBI taxonomy): domain Eukaryota; kingdom Metazoa; phylum Arthropoda; class Insecta; order Lepidoptera; family Geometridae; genus Chesias; species Chesias legatella. The sequence continues at coordinate 2,447,707 of OX375768.1, read as the reverse complement.
ACGTAGTTTTTCCGTTTTTACCGACTTCAGAATAAGGAGAAAGTGCCCAATTCTCTTTTTATGTTTAATTATCCCAGATACTTCGTCTTTTATAAACCGATTTAGAATTAAATTTTATTAGATAGGATCTGCTTCCAGATATGTATGGGACAAAAAGCAATTTTATCTAAATCGGTTAATTAATTTGGTTTTAAATCAAAATAACTGGAAATAATATGACATCTAAGTACGAGACAACGAGGATTCATTTTCGTTCATTGGCGATGAATTCGGTGCTTTCGTTCTGCCAAGCAAAATAATTATATACTGCTCCTTTTAATGGGAATCAATACTATATAACTACACTTTATTGTTCATCGTTGTTTGCATTATTATTTTATGCAGTATGTGTACGTGTTGTATGTTTGCAATTAAAATATACATACCCTACAAAAATCTAATTTATCATTATCGATAATCGATATCATCATCTACAAAGTAAAGTTTATTTTGAAATAACTACATCACCATTCGAAGCTTTTCACTTCTCATAACTGGAATTAACATTTACAATAAACATGTCACCAATTGGAAGTTAAATTAATTCCATTATGTGCGTACATTATGTCACCGGAGTGGACTAGTACGGCGCATCAAACGAGGCATTATTTATTATTATTAGTGTAGCGCGCGTACATGCATCCACACTCGCCGCTATCTTCGACGACTTCGACTTGTCGCTACGAATAAACGAAATTATTTACTCGAGGCATTGCTGCTTTCTTGCCGGACAATTTAAAAAAAAGCCGGATAGTCTTTTTGTAGTTTATCTGTATTTAACCCGTGGTGCATCTATTTTGTTTAACGCGTGTAAATATGTAATTTCCGCGTGATCAGCGCGTGAGGCTATTTAGTGTAGCAATGTCTTTACACAGCTTTTCGGTTTCTGAGCAGTTTGTCCTGTCTTAATCTATAAATACCTTTGCCGAATAAAGACATTTACAAATACAAATAGTTTATTTGGAAAAACACAATGATACATAAAACAATAAGGAATGATGACTACTGCAAAAGTTAGATTTAACTGTGTAGCAGAGTCAGAGCCCACCTCCTTAACCAGTAACTAGTGGTTCCCTCATTATGTTAGTTAAAATAAATAAAAATCTATGACAATACTTATTTACTATACACAAAATATAAAAAAACGAACGAACGAACATTTTTTTTTATGATCATTTCACAAAAATATTGTTCATTGCTTGGTTTACTATTTTAATCCAATTTATTAAGATCACATCAAGTTCCTTTTCTTTTACGTTGTTATCCAAAGAAAATATTCTGTTCCTACGTTTATGACTAAAATTTGCCTAATAAATACCTACCTTTTTTTATTCGTAAATTTATATAAGCATAAAATAAGCGCTAATTTAATTCCATTTCATGCGTATAATGTCAGAAATAGGCTAAGTCTTACAAATCAAACGGTGCACAATTTACTAGTATAGTGTGGTGCGAATTGAAATCATTTTATTCGTAAAGGCACTGCTGCATTAAAGCCGGAAACACGATTCGAAAAACCGGAAAACTCCTCTGTAGATCCTATTCTTTATGTAAGATAACCTCTTTCGATTAGGTATATTACTGAGTAGTAAAGCTTCAAGAAGTTTTATATGAATGTCGTGAACGAATTAATGTTTCTATAGTACTTATTTATACATTGATTGAGTGTGAACACACATTTATGCCACGGGTATGGTACGACTGTGTTGATAGTCACGATTTAGAATTTTTGGTTCTTGGATTTGACTTGAGATATTTGAGAACGTGGGTACTGCGCACATACATTTACCAAGCGAAAAACTCATTGTTTTCTGTTCAGACGCAACTGTAATTGATGCAGAAACCTCTGACTTGAAACCACAGGGTCACTACTTTCTGAAAGAGTATAAGTCGGTTGGATAGAGCTAACAATTATATACACTTGCATAGAGTATAGAATCTCTTGTAACTATAATTATTAATAATAATTACGAAAGTTTAATAAAAATAAGTGAAATAAGTTTTAAAACACAATAAAGTGTAATAAAAAATAATGTATAACGTTTGAAACCTCATAAGAGCTATATTTTCAAAATATTTGAGCATTTTATTTGGGATGTTTTAGTATAAAACCGAAAGATTTAGCAGGAAAATAATAAAAATGTATCAAAAGTGTTTAACAGTGTTACGTGTAGGTGATTTTACGAGCAAAATAAATATTAACTTTTGATTGCTGTGACATAAAATTATCTACTACTTTATTTTTGGATTGTGTAAGTATTTCGGAACGAATGGTTTTCGATGAAGATAGATATAGTATAGTATTAGCAATAATTTTTTCCTCTTATATCTGAAATATTATTAAGTTATAAAAATGTTTGGTCGTTTGGTATTTTACATTGTTCTTAATTTGTACATAATTGATTTTATTGTACGTACGAGATGAAAGGCTGTAGATATCTTACTTTAAAATAAGATCTTTTTTATACACAGTTTTACAATAAATATTTCTTATCCTTTACCTGCATTATTATTGTTATATCTATGATTCTCGTCATCTTGAGCCTATTACGCCTCATGCACCTGCACCTTAGCTAGTACTGAGATTATGAACAGTCTTGTTTCAATAAAACAGAGATATTTCCACAGCTTCCTTCGTAATAACCCATCTCCATAATATAAACATTTGCGAACGTAACGCTAAAATCCAAACAGGTGTAGGTAATAGTAGACTTCATATGAATAGTTCATTTTCAGATAAAGATAATACTGTGTTCCGGTTTGTAGGGTGTGGTTGCCGGTGAAATTACAGGCACATGAGACATTTCACCTACACGTCTCCTAGTTACGGGCGCATACGATGCGAATTGGGTCTTGTCGTACCTAGTACTTTCGTACCTAGTTTCTTGTCATCACTTGTTCTGTAAGTTATTGTAAGAACCCTCTTGACGTCACCCTGAGGTCGTGCCTGAAAACCAGCGCCGGTCTCAGTGCAGCTGAGATCGGCATAATGCTGAGGCATCGACCTATTTGACCGCTATTACAAAATAGGTAGGTACTTGGATTACTGGCTTGATGTACCTATTAGTATTATTATTATTATTATTATTTAAACAACATACCTATGTATATTTTTGTTAATTATTTAATATATTTTTTTGGGCGTGTCAAATAAATGTTTTCTTTCTTTCTTTCTTTCTAGTAGGGAGGACCCAAGTCGCATCGGTTGTTATGGGTAGAGGTTAGCCGTCGGCTCGTTCAGTAACTGTATCACTTAAAAAAACTATATGGTTGATCATTCTAATATCTCGTATATACTCGTATTCTATTAGCTATTTTATAAATGACTACGAATATCATCAGAGTTTTACACTCCGGATTTAAAGCAGTAATCAGCTGATGATCACTGCATTGAAGGCACTACTCTGTGGTGTTAAGAAATGTTTTAAAGTTTTTTGTCAAATTTCATAACAATATAACAATATCATATCAACATGTGTCGAATAATTACTGAAAATACTCAAATCGGCAATTGTTAAAATAAAAATGTTGGCTTCGATCCAATCTTAAAAAGGAACAAAAGTCCAAAATCAAGTTAAAAGAACGGTGATTTTTCTTTCTCATATATAATCACAAATTAAGGTATATTAAATCAATAAATGTAAGCCGGTTACCCATCCTTTATGCTTCCTACGGCTTTCACAAATTGATTGGCAATATCCGGGAAGGGTTCAATCACAGCATTGTGTCAAATATTATGGTAAAAAGAATAATTACATACCAAACGCTATGCGGTTATGTGAAAGTATTGTATCAGTTTTATTATAATACTATCTGTGCCTGCGGCTTCACCTGCAATTGCAGCTACGTTCTTCAGTCATTTTTACCAGTTTGTCAGTAAACCGTAATAAAAGTAGTCTGAGTTACTCCTCACAACATCAGCTATCCAGTAGTGAAATTCCCGTTTAAATCGGTCCAGCTGTTCCGGAGTTTAGCCGTAACACACAGACAGAAATATGTTGGAAATTGTTTTATTGTTATAAGTACCGCATATACTTTTAAACGCTGTGGCATTTAGTTAAAAAGCAGCTATTAAGATATTGCTAACAGATACTTTAATATTATTTATTTCCATAAATAATAATAATTCTTGTTGCGGCTGGTTTTGGTTTCCTTGGTCACTGTCTGGTGGAATATGAGACCAGTAGACAATACGTCTTTGGAGCTTCACCCAACTGTCACGTATTCGAGTGCATCACCATGAAGATAACTTTTTAAAGGATAAATTATGACACTACTTTTTTATTATCAACCTATTGTACGTGGCAAATTGGCAAACTATTGTGCAACCAAATATTCTTTGACACTATTTATGCATAGCTTCTTACATTATAGTATCATTAGAACTAACCAAGTTGGTCTGAAGAAGTACTGCCAAGTGATGCATTCGCGTTAGACTACTGTGTTCCGGTTGTAAAGGTAAAATAGACAGTGAATTTACAGGCACATAAAACATTCCATCTTCACGTCTTAGGGTAAACTTGGGTCTGTGTAGGGGACCCAATTCGTATTGCTACTACTTAACACAAGGTGGGCTTTTTACTCGTTCCGTAACAAAATAGATGAAAAATCCTGGTGTCCTTAGACACTTCCTGCGTATGACTGCATCAGTGATGGACGCTTCCAACAGGCTGCGGCTCACATCCCTTCGTCATCACGCCGCAGCAAGAGTCTCAGTGAAATGGTGCTTCATTTGTGACTACTGCCTATTTAAGTCGAATGTAAATGAGGTTCTTGATGGCTCACTGTTTTTAAGTTTATCTCTTTTTAAATACTTAAGAGAAACAAAAGACGACAGCTGCAACCACGGTTTTTGACCACCGCAGTGGTTTAGTAAAGCCAAGTTTGTAAGGTAAAGTGCCACCATACAATTTTTTTTGTAGCTAAGCAGTAATAGATTCTGGTTACTATGTTCCGGTTTCAATAGTGTGGTTATCGGTGAAATTTTATTATTATATTTTTCCCCATGGAGGGTCGGATAGGGTTTGAACAGGCGTCAAACATAGCGATAACTACGGTGACCTTATGTTTTGAATATTATTGACGTTTCCGAACCATTTCTTTATGAATTCTATGGAAATAAAGTTTTTGGCTTTGACATTACAGATACTCGAGACATTCCACCTCCATGTCTCAGAGTTACGGCCGTTGAGTAAGTAACTTGGGTCTTTTTTTGTACCTAAATAGTGGAGGGCCCAAGTGATCTGCTAGTTCCATTACCTTTAAGCTTAAAAAATATGCTTCGATGAACCACGATGACAAAGACTAAATCCAGACTGCTTATGCGTGCGCGCAACCGGTTATGTCTCAAAATGTATCGAAGGTGTTATTTTACGTGCGTGCTTGTTGCGTGTATGTAATATGCCAAATCAAACTTCAAACCAGCTGACAGTGGAAGACGGGTCGCGGTACAAACCTAAGTAGGCCAAGATGAGAATTTTAGAATTTTATATACGATACGACTTATTTCTACCCATACTTCAGTAGGGGAGGATAAGGAGTCTTCTTTAGGAGACTTTCAGTTATTAAAAGGAATTAAAAATATATCTCAGAATAATAAGCCTCGATTTTAAGGGCACAGAATAATAAAAAACCGTGTAAAATATTAATTTATTTAATATATAATCTAATGAAGAACATCTTCAATTTTCTAAGTAACATACAATTCCTAAAAAGCAGCAATAAATAGTTTAGATAGCTTTTTAAGTTTAAACAATAAATATTTACAAAACATAACCATTATACATATTTACATATTATTTACAATGTTGAAATACATATTTTAAGTTTTATATTTTGATAACTAATACAAAAATAGTAAAATGATATTACAAATTTTCATCGACTAACGTTGAAATGCTTTAAAATTAATTTAACACATTTTTAAGATTTTGTTTGAGATTACATTTAAATGATAACTGATGACAACAAAATTAAAACAAATAATGCTAATAAAATTATTTTGTTTTACAAATAAAAGATTTTATGTATAGTAAAGTGATTTTTTATCATTATTGCTGTACTTATAAGTAAAATTTTAGTTTCACTATAGTATGGTTAATATGTACAATATCAATTATACAATTGAAAACATAGGAACTTTAATTTCCTGATATCTTGTTGTGTTGAATACTTTGGTTTTCTAAGTCAAGAATTCACATCAAACATTCAGTTACAAACTCCCTAGGTTTACTTACAAATCGGTGCGCAAACACTTTGCTCCACGTATGCATATATATTTTCATTCGTGTTCCTAGATTTCAGAGCCGTAGTAAATATAATTGAGCCACCAATGGTAGAAGACTTTGACTTAATGCTACGTAGGTTTTCAAGAACAAGTCTCAGCTAAAATAGCAAATGTATTTGTAGGCTTGACGCCTAACGAATGATCTGGGAATCTGCATTGGGAGTTACTGAATAAAAGATGAAATTCATATCAATGGACTTGTTTAGAATGTCTTGTCTACACTATAATGTCACAAGCACACAGATCGGTCAGTACGTAGTAATAACAATCGCCGCTCTTTCGCACTTTTCATTCACACAGAAAACTGCTGATTACAAACTTCATTCTCACTTACAGGGTCCCTACATATTCATTAACAGACTTTTTGAATCGCTGAATGACACGATGTTAACTACATTTGGGTCTGACTGCGTTATCGTAACAATTCGTTACCAAAGAAACACTTTACCTTTACCGATTCAAGAGTACCATAGAATCTGATTGAATTTATTTTGATTAGCCATATAGTTTGATCAATAAAACGTAGGTAATGGAACACAAAAATTTGCTATAATTCAAGAGCTATATATATTTGTGCAAATCAATGTAACTAAACATTTAATATTCTTATACTAATTAACAAGTCAAATATCTACAATATTTACATTTACTAACAAGCTAACCCGAGTATTAGCACTCTTGGTAGTTCATTAACATATTCGGAACATAGACATTCGATAAGAATGATAATCGTAATACTTTATGCAGGTAAATAAATATCGCATCTTTCATCAGCGGTCGTGTTTCGTCAGTTGTAACGGGAGATCGCTGGACGCTAGCCGTCTGTTTAGACTTGGCGATCTAGTGTGCCTTCTGCGTCTCTCACTATCATCGTCACTTTCGTCGTGAACGTTTATTTCCTCGTCTGAATCCGAATGGGATTCGTATCCGCGAGCGAGTTGGATGGACTGAGCGGCGAGCAGCGCTGCGGCCGCTGAATGCGGCACGAGCGCTTTGAAAGCGCTGTTCTCTAAATGCGGTTTGAACGAGTCGAAGCTGGTTTGCTGCGATAAGGCTTTTACGGCGTCGAACTGCGCTCGGTGCGACAGAGCCTTCAGGGCGTTGGAATCCTGGTGCGAGAGGGATTTGAACGCGCTATTCTCGCCGCCCATCTGAGGCGTGTGATAGGGCGCGCGCGCGGGGGACATAGAACGCGAACGGGAGCGGGCGGGGGAGGGGGAGGGGGTGGGGGAGCGCGGCGGGCGGTGCGGGGAGCCGCCACCGCGCTTCAGGAGGTTCATGCGCTGATGGCGTCTCCACTTTGCTCGTCTGTTGGAAAACCAAACCTGTCAGTAACGGTAAATAACGTGATTAGTATTCGGTGTGAACAAAATATTCATATATGTAAATTGATGTAGCTAATAACTATCAGTTAATCAGTTGTAGGAATCACTTTGATTATTATCTTTCTTTGGAACTGTTATTTGATATTTTCGAATGTCTAGTTAAATTTCTTGTCTATTAGTTTAGAAACGGAAAACTATTAATTAGAATAGAATTGATAATTACCTGAACTCTTGCTTCAGAGAGCGAGGTTTTGGAAGCCAATCGTTCCCGCGTGGAAACGCAGGGGTAGTGGGACTTTTCAAACTCCTTCTCCAACTCTTCAAGTTGGTCCGGACTGAAGGTGGTGCGGTTACGTCTGAACTTTGGTTGTTCTCCGTCCAGGGAGCCAGAATCATCGCCGTCCACGTCTGCGGAAGAAACCAGACATTTGTAAATAACAACGAATGTCAAATCACAATTGATATGTATTTTTTTTACGTGGTATAAGTGACGGAATGAACTGACGGCCCACCTGATGTTAAGTGCCGACTAACAATCCTTTACCAGTTTTATTTAGATCGATTTTTTTTTTTTATTCTTTTTTTTTTACGTTATACATTTACGGAACGAGCCGACGGCCCACCTGGTGTTTAGTGGTAACCTCGGCCCATAACAGCCGATGCGACTTGGGTCCTCCCATACTAGATACGACAAGACCCAAGTTGCATCGTATGCGCCCGTAAATGTAAGACGTGAAGGTGGAATGTCTCATGTGCCTGTAATTTCACCGGCAACCACACCTTTCAAACCGGAACACAGTAACGCGAAAGCGTTACTGCTTGGCGGCAGAAAAGGGCATGGTGGCGGTACTTCCCCGGACGAACTTGGCGAGAGTTCTACTGCTCTTGATATTCATATGATAATTGTTTTTTTTATATTTACTGCATGTCTCAAAATGGGATGCCAGTTAAGAGAGCTGTAATACAGCCGCCTGAAGCCACACCCAATCACCGGCCAAGCGGAAACTGCCAAGAAAACTTACCAATCATTCCTCTTCCAGAAGACAAAAACCCTTGCTGCATGTCTGGATGTGGCATGCCAGACGGAGGAGCGGAGACTCCTGGGGGCAGAGACAGTCCTCCTGGGGGCCACACACCGCCACCGCCAGCCCAGGGGAAGGCACCGTAGGGCGGGGGCGCCGCGTAGAGGCCATACCCAGCCGCCCTAGCGAACTCAGCCGCGGCTCGCTCGGCCGCTCTGTTGCGCAGAATCCGGTTAATGGACGACACACTTGGTGCTGTTGCGTTTGTGCAAACACCTGTAGACAAAAGAAATTCTTCATGGGGGCGAAAAACTACTTGGGGAAAATGAGTGCAGTATACGCACAGTATGATGTGACATTTCCACAAATTGCAAAGAAAATTGTCTATAACTGCAGGTAATTAATGCTGGTTTGGTTAAAAAACACTGAAAATAAATCTGTTCTGTTAATTTGTTGCCGTATCAATTCGTGTTGCATATTGTTGATCAAATTAATAACTTTATAATACATACAATGTTAATATATGCAAAATGAAAAATGATTTTAAACTTCATAGTAATAATTATTTGATAATAGTTCATGATAAGTAGTTGTATAATAAACGTCTATAATAGTTTTAAATTTAGCCTACAATTAGCTTAGGCTTTTTAAGGTGTCTTTGAACGTATATAAGTAAAAATTTGTATAAAATGCACAAAAACACCTTACGAGATATGGTGGCATCTCTTAGTTGAAAGTGCTGGTTCTAGGGCCTGACACAATACAATATAACTGATATAGACGAAACGCGAGATCGCGTGTACTCGCAGCCTTGAGGGGCATCTCGTGTGATTTTCAGGAAACACTCCGAATGCCATAATTTAATCATAGCCTGTCTGCCGTAATTGTCGTAGTTTAACTATCAGCTACTGGAGCACTCTTGAGTAGAGTTAGGGTTGGCAATCTTGAAGAACTTTATTTAGTCGTAGTTGGTTAGGTATATTCACGAAAACCTACATTCTTATTATTATTTATTTATTTATTCAGACAACTTTATTAAAACATTAAAATTGAATTAATCACAAACAAACGACACAAAACATTAAAATTTAATTAAATCACAATTAACGACAGAAAACACATAAAAGCCTACAGACAACCATGGATAATTTTAGATGATTTTATCACAGCTGATGTATGATTTAAGTACAAAAATAAACTTTTAAGGAATATCAATTTGTCCATATCGTTTTCATTATGTGTTGGTGATGTCGGAATGATGTGTGTAAATTCTGTGCAAAATTGTCCTACTACTGTACTCATTCCCTAAAATGTACTAGTATTATTAACCGTGGATTAATAGAATGTACTGAGATCGTTAGGAAATTAATGCCACTACCACACCCATTTCTGCCGTCAAGCATTAACGTCTTCCTTATGTATTATTATATGTTTTTACAAAAATCTTATAGGTTTTCTATCAGTTATGTCGCTTAGTTTGGGGCTAAGTGGCAATATGTGAAGTACTCGCCAATTATTTTATTATTTAATAAACAAAGTTGAGTAATTTCTTCTGAGAAAGATTCGTCCATAATAAGTATATTTTATCTACTAGGCTAGAGGCAGCCCTAGCCCAAAGTATAATTGTCGTAGGTTTTGACGTAGCTACTGAACAGCCGTGCTCCACGAGTAACCATTATTATAATACAATGTGTTATTTTAAATGGCAAAGATTGCTCTTTCAAACAATTTCGCAACGAACGCGACTTTACGCAGATACCTTAAACGTTAAGTTGCTCCTAACAGTTTATATAGGTACTTTAGTAACACAGATAACTTAGAGGAGTACGTACTCGTATTATCAGTGTTCTACAAGAATGTAAATTAGAAGACATTTGTCCATTCAAGTAATATGTATTGGGTTCTCATTGGTTGTTCATAGTTCTCTCGCTTATTGATATGCCCTGGTCTGCTATAAAATGAAACCATTCAGAATTTGGAAAAATGGGTTCTCTTTTAAACTGTTACTCGACTGACTGGCCTCACAGCCCAGTTGGTAGTAACCCTGCCTTCTGCGCTGTATGTCGTGAGTTCGATTCCCTACATAGGACAAAATTTTGGGTAACGAACATAGATGTCTCTCCTGTATAGGGTGTAAAATATGTATTCATAAAAAAGTATCATATCAGTAGTATGTCCACGGTACAAGCTACGCTTAGCTTGTTTTGGGGCTAGATGGAGCTGTGTGAAATATCTTTATTGATTATTTAAACCAAATAAATTTATACAAATCTAAATTGGGCTCTTATGATTCATACATTCATACATTATCGTTGGTTGATAAATCTAGCATATTGTATAGTATGAAAATATTCAGAATGAACCAAAAGGTTCTTAGTTAAACTTTCACCTTTCGTCTTGTAATTTTGACCAAAAATGCACTAGATAAGTTATTGCAAAGGCAAACGATATGTAATTACGTCGCTAGTGTCCAATGCTATTCCGACCATCATTGCAAATATCGGTAAACCTTTAAGAAAAGCACATGAAACATAATTCAAATTCAAATGCCTAATTCTCTAATTGCTACTTACTTTATACCTTAGAGTAGCAATTTAATAAAGTCGTTTGTTATTTCAAAACATACATTCAGGTGTATTTAACACAGAATAATTCCGTTTCACAGTATTTACTCAAACTCAAAGAAATATAAACAGTGTAGTTGCTTGTTTCGATTGCCGTTTGTGGTAATGACATGATCCAATTATGTTCTAGCGATTCAGTTTAATTGCTTAATGGTCTCTTTATGAACAAAGTAGAAGACGTTTGCTTGAAGTAGTCGTTAATGCAAATTACAGTATGACGCACTAAAATGCCTACATTTGTTGTTTAAGCAGACATGAACAGTTATTAATATAATGATCGTGACTATGAAAAATGAGTGCTGAAAGCGCAAAAAAATCACAGTTAAAGATACATCTAATAGTGTCACAATTGATAATGATATTGTATTGTGCGCACCGCGCGCCTGCGCCGGCGCAGCCAACGCATCAAATAAAAAAACAAAACTAACCTGTTATAATTTACTCAAAACACAATGCCTTTTACAGCATAATAGTAATGATCAGTTACGCGGCCGACTCATTGTTAGCGCGTCGAAACACAAAAAGATCTCTACAATTTGTTTGGCTCGTAATCAGCGCTAAGGCACATCGGCACCTCTCGGCCGGCCGCGGCCGTCGAGGCGCGCCTGAGAACGAGTATAATATGATGACCAGTCATCGCTTACCGGGTACATTTCCAATTATATTTGGAGCAGCGTCAATAAAATAAAACAAACCGTTGGAAATCTGTTAAAGTTTTGTGGGAGCTAAGCGGCGCTCGCCGCCTAATTTGTTACCATTGTCTTTATGACAAAAAACTTGACTGAACTTCAACAGGCTGTATAATTTGCCATTCAGTATTTTAGCATTTTTATTGAGGTTTTTACGCCGTTGTCAAAAGACTTTATTAAACCCGCATTTTTAATTAACAAAATTAATTATTACACTCATGAGATTAGATGGACCAAAATTTTTACCAATTACACATTACGATAAAACAACATCTTTCGCCCATAAAATCTCAACGCGTATCGAGTTTCAATATTATAAAATTAATGCCGACAGACAGCCGTTGACTCTTATAGATATAAAGAATTTTTAATTTAATTTCAATCTCAATACAATGGTCTTCACAAAAATGTTACCGATCCGATTCACTAAAAACTAATATTTATAAACGTCGTTCACAAAGCAAACGCGTCAAAAACTCAGCGCCCACTCGTTCGGCGAGTTTGTCGATCATTCGTCGGTTATCAAAACAGCGGCTCATCGTCGGCCAAATTTTAATAAGGTGCCTACTACCGCCTTTGTGTAGACGTGACGGGCAACTTTACACAATGGGTTGCGCAACTTATCTATAAATCGATATCGGTTCAGGCGTTACGATCCGTTCAGCTACTGACCGGGTTTTGATTAATTGCATTCCAGCTTGAAATTATCGACTGGCGCCGATTAATTAGCGAATCCGATGACGAGTGAGTATCCGTTTATGTTTTGAGTGCCACATAAAAACCACTTTATTGGTCCGTGGCTAATGATAATAGCAACGTTTCCAATTAACGCTTTTTTATATTAAGTATAGCATCATAGAGCAGTAGAACTCTCGCCAAGTTCGTCCGCAGAAGTATTGATACCATGCCCATTTCTGCCGCCAAGCAGTAACGCTTTCGCTTTACTGTGTTCCGGTTTGAAAGGTGTGGTTGCCGGTGAAATTTCAGGCACATGAGACATTCCACCTACACGTCTCAGAGTTACGGGCGCATACGATGCGACTTGGTTCTTGTCGTATTTCGTAAGGGAGGACCCAAGTCGCATCGGTTGTTATGGGCAGAGGTTACCATAACACCAGGTGGGTCGTCGGCTCGTTCAGTAACTGTATAACATAAAAAATCATACTTGAAATTACAACCATTGAAAATAGTTGTTAAACTCACATTCTTAGGGTTAGTCAATTTCCAAACTGTATAAAACGTTTTTTGTCATTCACTAACAAGGTTCCTCGTTTGCCGACATTGCACGCTTGATATAAATCAAATCGATCTAAACAGCTTCCAATAAAGCGATACATTTATTGATTTGTTACACTACTAAATTGGTTCCCACCGGTGCATCACCACAATGTTGCTTTGGGCCACGGTCATGATTTCGGGCCCGTCTTTTGACATTTAATCGTCTGCATGAGCCGATAAAAACCGTTCTCTCTTTATGTCGCCGTCCGACCTTAGTTCGTGATTGTCATTGCTAATTTGTTAGTAACACTTTTAAGGTTCACAATTTTTAAATAATTTCTACGCTTTTTAACTGAGTACTAAAACTAATTACCTAATTAAACATGCGAAATGGTACTTCATATAGGTAAAACTTTTTGAAACATTCTGACTGACCATTTGGTCATTGTAGAACAAAGACGGTTTAGATTTTTATCAAATTTAGTTTTTACGACCTTAAATATCATAGAAAACCTTATTACAGTTGTACATATCCAAATTTAAAGATGATAGGGCTAGCCATTTTCAAAATACACATCAACTCTAATTCAAAAAACTTTAAAGTGCTCTACTGTAAAGTTACTGTGTCGCAGATACGCCTTTGTTCCACGACTACGACGAATTATGCAAAGCGCCGTCCTAGTTTCTATTTAAATGGCAAAACTTCTGCAAGTAGAAAACTATAATATATGAAAGAAATTGAAAAGTTGTTACAAGTTCCATTCCAATATAATGTTTCACACGTAATACAAAATGGTGTAGCTATTTAGATTTATCAGTTTTTTATTACGTACTGACATTTCTTTTGTGGAAGGTATTCAGTGCTAATTGAAAGTGGCGGAGCGGGTGCCCAGAGTAAGCGTTTATCATTGCCACAGTATATTGTAAGACAGTGTTCTAAGTATTATCTTTATTCATTAGAACAAATAAAAAAAGCTCAAAAACTTGTTGGGGTCGACAAAAGACGAGCTAAATTACAATCAACACTTTACCTATGGAAACAAAATTAAAATGACTTTGTAATGTCAAAATAACATATTTTTACTAAATACCTACAGCACTTACAATAAATAACATTAATTTAAATTTTTGTCTTTTTGTTTGTTTGTTTCGGATTATCTCCGAAAAGGTTTCACCTATTTTACGGGTCTTTCACTGGCAGGTAGATGATGTTGTAAGAAGTAAATTAGGTTAGGTATTCTTCCGAAGCGTAAAATAGGGCCTGATAAAACCGAATTCCACGCGGACAGCGTCGCGCGCAACACCTAAATACATTTATTACAAATTCAAAAGCACGATTGTTGGTTTGTCTTTCATTAACGTAATACCGGAAAAATGGAATGACGTGATATTTTGCATAGGTTATCCTAGTACCATAAACGCCAAGACATAGGAAGAAGCTAGTTCTGAATAAAACATATGCATTTAATTAACCCTATAACGATAACCTACGTCGAATCAACGTAATCGATTCTGGAAAATCGATACGAATCCTTTCCATTACGCGCCACGGCACTGGCCGTTCCTGCCAACATTCATAAATATATGATATACAAATTCCAGCACATGCGCACTCAAACATTTACGTCGGAAAGACGCATGGTTTAGTGTAAAGCAAAATATGATTATAATTCTAGGGTTAACAAACGACTAAACAAAAACAGTGCACCTAATACAAAAACTGTTATATGCGTAGCAATCCTAACTGCTTACTTCACTTCACAGACCAGAATTGTCTGATCTAAACCTGCAATTTTCATATTACATTATCTATGATAAGTCGAAGCAATGGTTCAATTTAACTTACTCAATATACACACCATAATCAATCAGTAATATGCGGCTGTCAATGCATTTCTATAAACTATACTTAATGATTTAACATTTTCAATACTGATATGGCAACCATTTTATTGAACAATTTAATCATGATAACATATATTATTATATCGTGATACCGTGATATCATGACATAGTTTTGAAGTAAGTTTTAGGTCTTTTAGGTAGGACTTTGAAGATTTTAAACATTTATTATAATCAAAATATATAATAGTTAAATAAATTGTAAATGATGACATGATCTCGAAACGTAAGTACTAGTATCCAATTTTTTTTTAATATTACAAGTTATTTATACATTCATTTTTTATATTATGACGTTATTTATATGTTTTATTTACATATGTTTAAAAATAAAACGATCTTACAATTTTTTGCATATATAAAATAATCAAAATTGGACTACTGTTTTGTATTGCACTGTGGCCGCCCGTTACGGTTGCGAGTGACCCCCCGACGGTTTGGACACCTTTTTACTGGATCCGCGCGACGGGAGCCTCGTGATTGCATCCGATCTCATCGTTTTACGCTCCCCACAAAGCCAACAATAATTCATTTAGACGACGTGGTGCCACTCACTAGTTAACTGGTTCGTAGCCTTTTGGAAATTTCGTACAAGTTCCGGTTCCAACGTTTATGTTACGCCTACGTATTTTCAATTAAGTTTAAAAGTTCAGGGACGTTGGTTTTAGAAATTACGATGATAATTCGTCGTTTATTGGAACATCTATACAAATAAATAAAATTGGAGTGTCTGTTTGTGATATTAAAATAACCGCTTTTTACTAAGTTCATACCATAGTGTATACACGGTACATATAAAAAAATAAAATTTTTACAATTCTTGTCTGTCTGTCTGTTCCGGCTACTCTCTGAAATGGCTGGACTGAGTTTGACGGTACTTTCACTGGCAGATAGCTGATGTAACAAGAAGTAACTTAGGCTACTTTTCCGAGGGGTAATAAAATAGGGGTGCGTGATAAAACCGAATTCCACGCGTACGAAGTTGCGGGCAACAGCTAGTAATACATAAAACTGCTGCTTGTTTCAATAAGAATGACGATTTTATTACAAATTATCATATATAAATTCTTATAAATATTGATTTTGAATAATCATTTGAAATTGTACCAATTGTAAAAAAGGGATACATTTCGTATATATAATACATAGTAACGAATGAAACCAAATAATAAAAACCTTGACTAATTAGCCTAAATCAGATCCAAATCGACCCAAACCCATTAAAACTATCGAGGAACCGGTATTAGTAAAACAAACAAATTCATTCCGAGCCATTAAGCATCAGGGGCAAATTCTCAACACATCTCGAGTAAGCGTTTTTCAAGAGCATGAGAAAGACAAACTATTTTTTCTTGATCCTCTAGAGAATTAAACATAAAAACATATTACAAGCTCGTTTGCTTAAAACACGCCGATTTCATTTACAACACAAGTAATCAAGTTCTAAATAAAGTAGGAACCTAAAATAAGTAAGTTTTAAATCTGTAATATGGACAAGTAATAGCATTTTTAACTAGGACTTGAACACAAATTCACGGTTGTTGTCTAATTTTCTAAACAGTAGAAACTTATATATTGAAAAAAAAAACCCTTATTTCAGGTGATTTGTTCTCGTGTTATTAAAAATAAAAAAATGTTGTCATAGATATGTGTTGAGAATACAGTCACAGATACGACTGTTAATGTCTCAATTAAGAAACGGGCGTAAATTTTCAAAGGCGTGACAATTACTGTTACTTACAAACAGACAAACAAGAAGGCTTTCCGACAATTATCGATAAATTAACCCGATTAAGGTCCGACTATTTTATTTAGAACGGTGAAGATGTCTCTTCGCGTCGGGTTTATCCATTTGAAAAGAATAATCTTGGTTCTCCAATGAATAACAGGAATGAAATACAGGACTAAAATGTTTACCATAACTTTATAGGTGAGCTAGGTTAAGAATTGTGTTTTTGAACTAAAAGAAATTGCGAGGCATACACCCTCGCAATTTCTTTTAGTTCAAAAACACTCACACTGTGGCTAGATTGTTTATTCAGTTATTAATCAAAAATAAAAACCATAAATTTGCATGTAAAATCAATTAACAAAAGCCTTACCTAGTATTTCTACGTTTTGATCAGAACTGAATGCTCAAATAATGAATTAAAACTATCTGAACAAAAATTTATATCATTTTGATTTCAACTACACTTTTATTGATCTCATATTTTTTTTGTTAAACTCTTCATACTGAAGACTAACCATGTTCCTATACAAGTTAAAATTTCAACCACTCATAACCTAGAGTGTAACATGCCTTCTTGTAGACACCCACCTAACTATTTAATATAGAAGTGGTTCCTATTGTGACTAATCATGATTAAACGAGTTTAGACAAATTGCATGGCCATGACTAGGCATCTACCGGCATCATCCATCCCAGATCATTAAAAGAACAATTATAGATATCGCATTCCCACCTGCGACCTGTTGCTGGATAATGATCTCTCTTTAAACAAATAAACCCATGGGTGCGCGTAACAATAAGCATAGGTATTGAACGATGTTCATTCTTTGCCCGTTTTTAATACGCAATTGAAAGGCACCTAGTAATTAATCGATGAAAGACGTTGATATGATTCATAATGATGCTGACTGTTGGTACTGGTAAGGAAAATAATTAAACTTTTTCGTTTCCCTTTAATATAAAAACATTTTTGTAGCAGTACAACTTATGACTAGTTTGTCCGTGGCAGTACTGACCTATACCCATTTCTGCCGCCAAGCATTAATTACTGTTTCCCGGTGTGAAAGATGTGCTGGTGAAATTACAGGCACGTTCACGTCTCAGAGTTACGGGTGCACACGGATCTTGCGTAACTAGGTATGGGAGGGCCCAAGTTGTATTTCTTCCACATAACACAACGTGGGTCATCTTCTCGTTCCGTTAATTAAAAATGTTCTAAGACCGTTTTCTGGCAAATTTTACACGAATCAGTTGTGAATACATTAATCATTTCACTTTTTAACAATTATTATTCATTATGCCTAATGATACTCATTATCTAAAAATATTTTTATTAACTTAAATTAAATGGTTCACTTGAAACATGTTTGAATTGTATATTTGTTGTGGTACCTACCTACATGAGTAAATAAATAAATAAATATTGGTGGACAAGTGTAATCAATAAATAAATAAATATTGGTGGTATTTTTACCTAAACAGACACTGTATTACATCGGGTAGCTCTAGACAAGGCCTCAGTTCCAAAAATAGATATAATCTTATCTTTCTATTGAATATGATAACAATAAATTGTAATTACTTCATTTTAAATTCAGCCCCATTCACCGATACATCAATACCGGTACATGATATATCATTAAATAAAAAAGTGTATGATATTAGCTCAAAGATACGAATAAAAAGAAACGCCTGAAAGGAACTGTAATCAATTCAGGCAACGCGCGCCGCACGCGCGGTCTCACCCACAAAGGCTAGTTATTGCAAGCACTCAGTTACAGATTTGATTAAATTTCAATTTCCAATCTATTATAAACACATTTTGAGAGCAGTCGGCTGACCCAAATTGATTGGGAGGATGTTTTCGCTCTCTAAATCATACGAAGAACTCCATACAAATCTAGTATGATTTTATTTTCTTAACAAACTGAATATGAAGCAAGAATCACGCCTTCATCCCCGAAGGGATAGGTAGAGCCTCGCTGGGCAACTTTTCACCTTGTGGTTTAGTTTCCTGGGACGTGACAAGGGTGAGCTGTTGGCCGCTAAATTAAATATGACACATTAAAAATAGAGAAGAAATTAATACAAAAGCTAGTGAATTCTGCAAACGAAACAATTTGTTTTTGGCTAGTATTTATTTTCATACTATGAAAAACTTAGTATGACAGTTTTATAGTAAAATTAGACTAAATAAGCAAATTCGGAAAATCTAATTAAGCATAAGATAATTTTATCTAAGCTTCCGGCGGATCGCAATAGACATAATCACGGAGCCCGTGAAAGTGTATTATAATTATGTAATAATTTATCCTGTTAACGGTCTCAATAAAATATTTAATTTATAACTTCATCCAAACTGAGTGTTATCAGACATCGAAAGCGACCAGTCGCTTCTAGTAACATAATATTCTCAGTTTATACAGGGTTACAGGAAAAGTCGTGCTAGATCCGTTAAGGGCGTGGAGTACCCATCATTTCTGACTTATTTCACTATGAAACACCCTACCCTAAACTTAACCCTTTTCGAGATATTCGACTTTTAATTTTTTATTGAATAATGCCGATTTTTAGGCTACGAAATTTATTTTTGTTTATTTTGTGTATCTTATTATTATTATTATTGCATTTTTACATGTGTAATAAGATGCTTTAGGACATCAATCATTAAAATAGTGCATAAGTTAATTGAATAGACCGTAGTAGACAAGTGAAAGTAAAAAAATAAAAAATATATTAGCAAGCTTATTTTTCTCTAAGGGATATCTAAAAAAAATATTATGACACTTGTTCGGCAGATATTTTTTAAAATATCTACGTTTCATCAGCTATCTAACGAGGTATAATAATCTAGGGTTTTATTCAAATGCATTGGAAAAAAATTAGTTTCATAGGCGACAGTGGAGAAGAAAATTTATACTTAGCCCTAAAAAGTAAAATAAAACATTAGGTATGCATGAAATGTCATTTATTAAAGGTTTTCACACAACTTTTTCTTATTCTACAGTTCATGTTCAACATGGCCGCCTCTATTTCTGAAACATTGTCGCATCCTTCTACGGAGACCAGTCTTCACTACTCCAGTGGTCAACGTGGTCCTCATTTTATTTGCTGCATCCACAATCCTTTCTCTTAAGTCTTCCACAGACAAAACTGGATTCGGCTCGCTGTACACAAGACTTTTCATGCACCCCCATACATGAAAATCCATGGGAGTTAGGTCCGGACTTCTTGCTGGCCATGGCAACGGCCCACCTCGTCCTATCCATTTGTTTGGATAATTTGTGTCCAGCCAGTCTCTGACACTTCTCCTGAAATGGGCAGGGCAGCCATCGTGTTGGAACCACATGTCCCTGATCAGGTTGAGTGGCAGATCATCCAGCAAATCACTCAAGTCTGCTCTCAGGAAATTTTCGTAGCTTTCCCCATTTAGATTATCCGGGAGAAAGTAAGGTCCAATCAAATGATTAGAGATAATGCCCATCCACACATTCACGCTGAATCTTCGTTGGGACCCTTTCACTCTTTTCTTATTGGGATTCCTTAGTTCTTTTGGGGCCCAGTAATGGACGTTGTGATAGTTGGTTATGCCATCTTTATCAAATTTGGACTCATCCGTCCACAAGATATTTCTTAGAAAATCTGGGTCTTTCTCTACTTTTTTCCACGAAATGTAATACAAACCCTAGATTGTTAGACCTCGTTAGATAGCTGATGAAACGTAGATATTTTAAAAAATATCTGCCGAACAAGTGTCATAATATTTTTTTTAGATATCCCTTAGAGAAAAATAAGCTTGCTAATATATTTTTTATTTTTTTACTTTCACTTGTCTACTACGGTCTATTCAATTAACTTATGCACTATTTTAATGATTGATGTCCTAAAGCATCTTATTACACATGTAAAAATGCAATAATAATAATAATAAGATACACAAAATAAACAAAAATAAATTTCGTAGCCTAAAAATCGGCATTATTCAATAAAAAATTAAAAGTCGAATATCTCGAAAAGGGTTAAGTTTAGGGTAGGGTGTTTCATAGTGAAATAAGTCAGAAATGATGGGTACTCCACGCCCTTAACGGATCTAGCACGACTTTTCCTGTAACCCTGTATTATACTTATTCGCTTTTCATCAGCAGGCGGTCCGTTCAGTCAGCACACTGATGCACACCAACATCGTCAAATCTAATAGAATCGATCATAACAACATCGATGAGAATTCATACAATAAATTGAATAAGATTTTGTATTGTGCTTGGAGTGAATGGAGCTTTATTTTTGAGGACTGACAATTTACGAGGCAAAGATGTTTTTGCAGTTTCAATTGAATTAGCAGATTATTTACAAGTCTAAATACAATTTACGAATATATTACAAACATTTATTATTTTTCAATTTATATTTATTAACAACAACCTACCAATCAACCTTCTCTTCGAGATATATATGTTCATTATTTTATATTTGTATCTGTATACATATGTATTAGGTAAAAAATTTGGACCAGCGGTTTGAAAATCTTGTAAAGATCAATACGCAATAGCTCTTGTAAAAGAATGAAAAGCGTATAAATAAAAAAATAAGCGCTGGAGATTACGTGAAAGGAAACATAATAAGGATACCTACCACAGCGTGGTGGTAGGGCAAATGCCCAGCTTGGTACCACTCTCAAAAGTAATATCCTAGTGGTATCCTGCTACCCCAACTTGAAAGCCATCATTACAAAATCCAAAAATATTTGTTGACAAAATAAGTGTACAAATAACTTTTATAGCTCTGCCTCCTGACTTAGCTTACAGAAACTGTGTTACAGGAAGAATTATTAAAGGATGAGAATCTATTCATTCTCACTTATCGAGAGAAGGCCTGTGGTCCCTCAATCAGGTAATATTTAAGGCTATTGCAGTACTTTTATTGAACTCGAACAAAACTACCAGGTTTATCAAAAAGATCTTTAACAGTTGTTTACAAAATGCGTGCTACTTCAGTAACTGTAAATTTTGAACTTTCCAAGTCAAAATGAGAGGGAAGTTATTTAAATGTGCAGAATTACCACAAATATGTGAGCATTTACGGGCGCGCAATTGACTTGGGATCGCGTGATATGCGCAAACATGGAGCCACCAGCTCGCACATGTAATTATTTTAAATACATTTCAACAAATGACGTTAATGTCAGCTGACCACCGAGATAAAAAAAAAACAGTCAATATTTTTTCACTCTAAAATAATAAGTTAAACTATTGTTGTTTTTGACATTTATTTCATGTGAAGAGAGGAATGAAAAAAAACAAAAACAATTTTGTGAGGAAACGACGTGGAATCGACATGTCCTAGAACAAAAATTCGAAGACATGCGTCAAGTGCACGAAAGGAGCCTCTTTGAGGCACACTTAAAATCCTTTCACCACGAGTCACTGGTTCGAGAGAACCAGTGACTCGAATAGAATAGAATAGAATAGTGGATGAAGCTATGTTATGGGCAGAGGTTACCCCTTAACACCAGGTGGGCCGTCGGCTCGTTCCGTAACTGTATCACATAAGAATAAAAAGCTGAAGATATATGTCAGGATTCTGCTGTCATACCTATGTGCAGCAGGTGGGAAATCCGTGATCTCTGCCTACGCCGCCAGAAAACAGGCGTGAAATTATGTAGGTATGTAATTATTAATTACACATTCATGCCCTATTTTATTAATTTTTCATGTAAAAACAGAAAAACACACGACATCCGAGACCACACAAAGTAATTCCTTGCCGAGCATAGAACTTAAACCCCCAAACTAGTAACAAAACCTTTCACAAAGTCTTCGAATCATCGTCGAATTCATCGATTTACAAAATATCTCAACGAAGGCATTGTCGCAAAAATATTTTTTTTGAGATAAGTGACTTTAAATGAATATATAATACATACTTTTTTATGTGAATAAGTTACGGAACGAGCAGATGGCCTCCCAACTTATGTATAACAACACCCAAGCCGCATCTAATTCACCCACCCGTAACTCTAGGACGTAAAGGTGAAATGTCTCATGAGCCTGTAACTTCAAAGGTCTAACTTATTTTAAACCGAAACGCAGTAAAGGGAACGCAATACTGCTTGCCGTATGGTAGGGTACTTCCCTGGACGAACTTGGCATAAGTTCTGCTGCTAACTGAACACTCAGTTTCTATGTAGCTTAAAAATAATGTGAAAATTTTCATTTGGTTCTTCAGGTAAGGTTGTTCCTGAAGTAATAATTTTGGGTCAAGGAATATGAAAAAAATTACGAATTATTTTCTCGCTTTGTTTCGTTTTTTTTTTATACGTTACCTGCATCAGAAACTTTAACTATAATAATAATAATAATAAATAAATGAACATTTCACGCATCGTCATCTAGCCCAGACATAACACCCAGAGACAGAACAAACATCCATATTCGTCACAAATGTTTGTCCTGAGTGGGAATCGAACCCACGATCAGCACAGAAGGCAGGGTTCCTACCAACTGAGCTGTGAGGCCAGTCGTAATGGCCGTGAACAGCCGACTTTAGCACAGTGTACTCATCAAGAATGTTATCGTCTTCTAATCCGGTCCACAGTGATATCGTAAACCAAAGTGGTCTTGTAAGCGAAACCTGTTTCACAGGCGATCGCACCGCGCACACGATACGTACACCGCACCAATGCAACAGCAGTGTCCTTAAAAACAACACTTGCATCCAATTAGCGGTGCGATTCTGTACTTTATGTCGTGAAGCTTACAAATGAAGACAGGTTGCGCTCGGGCCGTGTGTTTATGTCGTTTTGGAGCTGCGGAGGCATCGTTTAACGTCACGCATCAACACGAGAGGTGTCGCTGGTGCAATTACGGCAATTGGCTCGTTGGCCTCTGAGCTAAAGACGCCCATTGCATTCTAGAATAAATGTGAGCAAACCCAATATTTATGCTAACAGTTATTTCATAAAGACTTTTAACTAGCAGATGCCAATCTCGGATAATCTTAGATTATATGTCTTGCCTTTTGCATGGAAATCCACGAATTTTACATTTGGTAAATAGCTACCAATCTAATTTTCATGTCCGGAAGTGAAAGTGGCGAATATTTTTTTATACGTAGAACGCAATGTTTCTTGTTTACAAAAAAAAACAGCATATGTTACACATGCAAGCCAAGACAAACACGACTCTGTTAGTTCTCTACTCGACTCGTTAGAAGAAACATTACAAATTCAGTAAATAAAATATTTTGTCGCATTATTTATCCTTTGAAATACAATGTTTAATTTTGGATATGGGAAACCTTTTGATGGCGTTAGAGTATAATTTTTTGATTATTACCTTTTATTTTAAGATTTTTTGAGTATCTTCTATGGTGGGATGTAACTTATTGAATAAACTTACTAATTACAAGCAGGTAGTCGATTATCGATTAAAAAATAAATGCGCCACCATCAAAATCTACGCAGGAAAATGGTCATGGTGGACATATTGGTAAAAAAAAGTCAAGAACCTTAATTCAACTTTATCTAAATAAAATAATAATTTCCATAGAATTGTCTTAGAAACATCAATAAGTAATAATCAAAACTAAGGTTACGCGTAGTTATCGCTAAGTTTGACGCCTGTACAACGCTTCATGGGGAGAATCAACAAGAAACCCCTAAAAGAGGAATTCCTTTTCGTTTGTACGGAGAGAACACTGCCCAAAATTTTAAAATATCAAAAACAAACTAGAAACAGTAGCCGACTCTGTTTTGGTGGTTGCACATACGCCCAAATCCAATACATATTCTCATATTACATATCCGTTGGCTAAGCCGGCGGCCATTAGGAAACTATGAGACAATATTCGGGGGTTGCACTTCATTGGCTTGCCTATTGACCTCTCTAAAGTATTTGACACGATAATCTATAGTTTATTACCCAAACCGTCTAATCCTACCCCTTAATTGGATGAGAATACTTACTTGAAGCTTGGGCATTTTTGTATCTATTTATATGGTATACTTAAAACAACCAAATTATAATCGCCTAACATTTATGAATCTTAAGTACACAGAAGTATTCGTTTTCTAAAAGCAGCGCCGGCTGGACTCGATCCAGACAGAACGCGTACGGGAAATCATAATAAATAAATACTGGTCGACATTTCACAAAGCGCCATCTAGCCCCAAAGTAAGCTAAGCATAGCTTGTATCATAGGAACCAGACAACTGATATAATACTTAAATACTTTTTTTGTAAATACATACATATCAACACCCAGACACAGAACAAACACTTATGTTCGTCACACAAACCTTTTTCCTTGGTGGGAATCGAACCCACGACCTACAGCGCGGAAGGCAGGGTTACTATCAACTGAGCTATGAGGCCAGTCAGTAAGACATCATCCATATTTTTACAAGTTATATAACTTGCAATGTTTGTATGTTTGATTAGGTCAATATTTGAAACTGAATTTAGACCAGTTACCTCCATTGAGCTAAAACTTGGAACATATATGTAGCATCGATGACAATGGTACAATATGGTGCCGTGGAGATGGTCTCATGATGGAGTCGGGAGGTGTACATAGGAACTCCTCAACTTCTTAACATAACGTCATCGTTCATTGGAGTTGTCTCGACATGTAGATACTATATTTATAGCTCTTGGTTGTCCAGGGTCTGATTGTAAAAGCCAGTTTCGAAAAATGCATTTTTTAACAAACACGTTTCTAGTTTCTTATATGATAAAATATATTAAACATAAAGTTATTGTTGAAAAATTTACAAGTACGTGTGAATCTTATGCCCTATGGGTTCCGTATAGTTTGATAGTTTTACTTGTAAACAAAAAGTTACTGACATTTAATATTAAAGTTATACAATATGTAGTATTAGGTAACGCTCCAGTAAAACACTCAGTTCAAGATGTGAGAAACAACTAACTTTATTTACGTCAACCCGCACAAACCCATCCGAGGATCTACCCTCAATAAGTGACACATATAACACAATACACATCAACAAATGTATTCGATTTCGATACGTCATTTGCTTAAGTCTGGTAAGTGGAGTAAACAATTTATGCAACACGGCTCATGTTGGCTACAGAGCCATCGAATAGATGATGAAATTTCAACGAAATTAAATGAAATTTCAATGATCTGAGTAATAACTCCCTACTTGTACGGCTAAATTGCCCCATAGTATGACAAAAAAAATATAAACCGTGGAGTATTTCCTGTAATTTTAGGCGATATGTTGTTTGTAACCTTGAGTGCATAATTTTTTATTTGATATAGTTACGGAACTAGACGACGGCCCACCTGGTGTTAAGTGGTAACTTCGGCCCATATCAACTTGAAGACTTGGGTCTTCCCCTACTAGGTACGACAAGACCCGAGTCGCAGCGCATGCGCCCGTAACCCTGAGACGTGTAGGTGGAAGGTCTCATGTGCCTGTAATTTCATCGGAAACCACACCATTCAAATCGGAACACAGTAACGCGAATGCGTTACTGCTTGGCGGCAGAAATGGGTATGGTTTTCTTACTCGAGTCAGTTTCGGGATACTGGTAAAATACTACATAAAGTACCACAGTAAAGCACCGCTCAGCAATTACAACTCGTACGTGGATGAGCCTAGATTAGAAACCTTGTGACTCGCATTACATGTGACTGCTATGACTCCGCGTATTTAGATAAGTGGATAATTTGTCATCAATTATTTTAATAGCTCAACTCTTCTATAATTCGATGATCGGGCATGAGCGAGTCGCTATCGTGTGCGCGCACGCAATCCTGCACATAGTACACCAGCTTATCAGTAACTCATCTTTCTATTACAGGCCTCACAGCTCAGTTGGTAGTAACTCTGCTTTCTGCGCAGTCGGTCGTGGGTTCGATTCCCACCCAGGACAAACATTAGTGTGAATACAGATGTTTGTTCTGTGTCTGGTTGTTAATATGTATGTAGAGGTATGTACAAAATAACTTATGTATATATCAG
This sequence comes from Chesias legatella, assembly GCA_947359385.1. Taxonomy (NCBI): domain Eukaryota; kingdom Metazoa; phylum Arthropoda; class Insecta; order Lepidoptera; family Geometridae; genus Chesias; species Chesias legatella. The sequence goes on along the minus strand of OX375768.1, from coordinate 2,420,879 downwards.
TTGTCTGATTCCCATAATACAAGCTATGCTTACTTTGGGGCTAGATAGCGCTACGTGAATTGTCCACCAATTTTTTTTTAAAACCGTATGCATGGGATCGCTACTCAGTACTATTAGGATGAATAAAACGTAGCATACAATATTCATCAATTCATTAATGTTTGCACAGACCAAGTTAACATAATAAGGTTTTGATCAAGAACCAGCGGTTTAACTAGTAATAAGATCCTTAACCACAAAAATTACTTTCGCTATCATTACAAGTTTGTCAATCGTAATGAGTCATTAAGCATATAATTTATAGCAATTTGTTACTGAATTATGTAAAAAAAAAATGTAGCTATAGATTACACTGTAGTGCAAGTTTTTTTTCCTGCTTTAGCAATTCTTATACGTCCGTTCTCTATTTATATTGGTTGCGAAACTCGCTCAACAAGATAGTTTTAGAGAACTCACGAACAATTCATTTAAATTTTTAACTATTTATCTTATTTTGATTGGTGCTTCGTTTCATTACTGAAAACGTGCTCACGAAATGTAAACTTGTTGGAGTAGTTGATCTAACTGTGTATTTTTTTAATGAGCAGATAGCCCACCTGTTCCTAAACGGACCCTCTAACCATAACATCACCAATTATTACTCAAGTCTCACGCCACTTCATTATGAGCCATTATATCCTGATATATATCGTATTAATTTTAGCCTGTAATGTTATAAATATGAAATCACCAAAACTACTTTCAAGAGCATGCTACAGTTGCGACACTAGGTTCACCTCTACTATGGCAGGCTATGTAACGTGAGCCGCACACCGGTATTACGCGGCGCGCACCGAAGACGAACATTCTATAATAATACGCCATAATATTATTATTATATTGTCTAGTCTTATTTTTTTATACATGTGGTCTAATTCTGTCCCGGTTCTTTTTAAGAGCGGTTGAAATCTAAGCTGGTTGATGTGAATATCGTTCTATCTTGCAGGCGATGGCGTTGGGACCACCTATTTAATCACTCAGTTACTTTGATACGATTATTAATCAGTAGGCGCTATTTGCGTCTTCATGCTTCATGTCAAAAATAATATAACCCGTATGAAAGAGTGATTTGAAATAAATTTCATTTGAGTATTGTGTCCTGTGAGGTTTGTCAAAGTGACGGGTCTCAAGTAGCTTGATGCACAAATCAGTGCTTTAAAATATGTAAGCGTCCATATTCGAATCAAACCGATTGCGGCAGGCAACGAATGAATTTGGAGTAGGCTCCGAAGTAAGCCTTCTGGAACTTCTAAAACTTCTAAAACTAAGGCTAGCTAGTCAAACATAATATATAATAATTTTACCTAGTATAAGGCAAGCAAGGGAAATCCGTGTGTTTGGGACTCAATTCACACATCATCACATTTGATGGTGAATTGGATGCATCGTTAAAAAGATTTATTGTTTAGGCAGCTGAAATGGTTTCGTTGTATTTAATAAGTATCAAGGTGATATCATTTGTAAATTGTATGAAAAATTAAAATTTATGGGTAATATTAGTAAGTGCTTTAAAATTCATCAAATTCTAAGTATATTTATTGCATCATGCTTCCATAAGTTTATTAGTAAGAACCGTGGTCTTTTAAAATTTAAGGTCACGCATACATGTTGATGATTTGAACCCAGTTGGGAACCCTGCCTTCTGGGGTGTAAGTCTGGGGTTCTATTCCCACCCTGGGCAAACATTCGTGTAACGAACATAGATGTTTGTTCTATATCTGGTTGTACATATATATTTACACCCAGGTACAGAACAAACATCTATTTACAAACAAGTATATATAGGTAATTGTTATATCAGTTGTCTCCTTCCCGTGATACAAGCTATGTTTAGCTTACTTTGGGGCTAGATGGCGCTGTGTGAAACGCCCAATATTTTATATATTTATGATGATGATGATGCGCCACATATATCAAGGTGGTCACATCACACTTTACAGCGCGGATCCCACACGTGATGATCACGTTAGCACGACGGATAACTAGTCACTGCGATCTTGCATCGTGACCGCCTCGGGCATACACGGCTTGCTTATTTATTTCGGAAAATACCTACAATTTGTATTTGTTTATCTACGAGCATACTCCGAGGCTCACGACTGAGCCGGTGTATTCATAGTTCTTGTCTAATTGTGGGGTGAATAAGGGGATGAATAATACCAAGTCAAGTACTTGACATTCCACCTTCACGGGCGTATACGATGTGACTTGGGTCTTGTCGTACCCAGGTAGGAGAGGATCCAAGTTATACTGCTTGTTATAGGCGTGTATCACATAACACCAGGTGGGCCATCTGCTCGATACGTAAATCTATCACATAAAAAACAGTATTTTGCTCGCTACTGTTTTTAGACATGACGTTTATTTGATTATTTTAGCCATTTTAAGTTAGAGAATCCTAATAATTATGTTTAAACCTCTTTAACAGGTAGGTTAGTGCATGTTTTGCCCTTTAGGTGTTCTAATTTTGCAACATGAACTTAGCAGCTTTCGGATTACTACTATACATATAAATAAATAATAATCAAATGTCTGTTTTAGATTTTAACTTGAATGATTTTGATTAAGTTATTTAAGTTAAGCTAAGCTGATATATTGTGTTACCGAAATTGTGCGTTATCGCTTTTGACGACAATTTAAATGGCAGAAAGAGATATGAAGATTGATCTTAGCTACTTATCACCCCATAAATTCCAATTTCGCGTGTAAATTTGTAAACTCTAAAATCTGAAACAATATGCAACTCGCAAGAATTTTGCGGGTAGGCGCAAGATTCTATAAACATCACTTACTACCCGCATACTATTCAAATTCTACAATCTATGCAGTTTAGATCACTTACCTTCCGATATAAGCCGTTCTCGGATCTCCCACGCGAATATCGTCGGGTTTTCTCTCTTGTACTGCTCAATTTTAGACACGACTGCTGGCGTCGCGACTTTGGGCTTGCTTCCGCCGATTAGTCCGGGCGGCCGGAGCGTACCTATGGAATTGAAAATTTCGTTAGATCACGCGATATTGTTGATATTATTTAGTGTGGAACATGGCTTCTGTACGGCATAGAAATTAGTTTTAAAGAGTTATATAATTGGAATTAGCTTTATCATGGCACACAATTCTGAAACTATTTTAGTTTCACATCTTTCATTCTTCGATGTTTGTCGCAATCGAAAATAAATTTTCGATGAAAAAATCTTTGATATCATTTGACTTTCATAAAAAAAAGGATGTAGACTTTATTTTATATAATTTATCATACTAAATAATACTTTACATTGTATAATTTATACAATAAGAATTGTATATTATTTTAGCAACAAATTGTATATTATGCAACTTTATGCCGTTTTAAATCTCCATAATAAAACTAGTCTTTGTTATCTAATTTAACGTCTTCTGTATCGTACATATCCTAAATCAACTTAACTTCTTAAAACGATTTGGTATCAAATTTTTGTTTAATACGGCCGCAAAAATTCCTATTTGCCGGAATAAATGAGTTGTTAGAAAGAATATAATAAAAATAAGACATATAAAAAAGATAGTAATCGGCATTTTTTTTTGCGTTCCACATTTTCTAGAAACCTGCTTGTAACAAAATGGCGGCCGATCATTCGTACAATAAAAGCGACAGAGGAAGTAAAAGCCGGCACAATGCTTAAAACGGTTAATACATTTTCAAAACCGTTTAAGGAAGCTTTAACTCATTATAAGTACAAAGATCTTTTCAAAGTTGGATAGTTAATTGAATTTATATTAAGGGTATTTAAAAGTGGTTCTTTATTGGTTGGCGCTAGCGTTAAATGCGGGGTCATTGTGGAGAGTGACTAGTGGTGGCTTAAATATACAACAGCCCTCCATATTAGGTTACCACATAACACCAGGTGGGCCATCTAATAATGCTGCTTTTCACTTTGTGGGTATTGTTAACCGTGTTACTCAGCTAATTATCTTGACTTTATTGCTATGATTTAGACTTTTCCAATAATTTTATTTGGACTGAAACTTTTAAACAGGCAATTGTTGAATCTAATATCTACCTTAAATACCTTGTTTCTATATTAGCATGAGACCCGTTTATCGACTTTGCTAACCACGTCATAGTAAAAACATCGCATACTTCATATGCTTAAATGAATAACTTTCTATTCTTAAAAACGAAACGTCACTAATAAAGATATAGTTGGAAATGACACATAGCTGAGAGTGTGGTGGCCTAGTGGTACTGGCCTATGTTTTAATCCGGAGGTCACTGGTTCAAATCCCAAAGTGCACCAATGAGTTTTGTTACTTGAACAATTCATGTGCGCAATAGCACGTCCTCAAAACAGTGAGAGGAACATCGTGAGAAAACCGACACGTCTTAAAACAAAAAAGGCGTGTTTCATGTGAACGAAAGCAGCCTGTTTGAGGCGCACTTACATTTTTTTACCACTCTGGTTTGAGAAAACCAGTGACTCGACTAGTAGTAGTACCTAGTAAGTGAAAATGGCATATCTTTATCTCCATGCCAAAGCTACGACTCAACTTCTGGCGATGCGAGGCCATGCCGGCGATGCCGGCGATGCCGGCCTGCACGCTTGCCAGACCTTTGCAATACTCGCTTGTCATGCTGCTAATAGATCAGAATATTTAGTGAAGTGGGCTGGATGGGCTAGTTTATCGAACATAATGCAATGCCTGTTAACGATGCCTTGATAAGGTGATTGATCGACTTTTTCACTGAAACGTATATTAGTTCGAGCTTGCTCCTTCAGAAGCGATTCGTTACAGTTAAAAATCACAATAATTTTTATTCCCTTCAACGCGTAGTTTTTATTAAGGCTTGTAATAAAAATAAGTAAATAAAAAAATGAGTTTCCATTCAGTCCCATTGCCAGTTATACAGTCCCATTTATTTCTAGTTTTTTATGCATCAGCAGGCTGGATACAACACTTCACCGAAAATGTCTATCAGTCAAATCTTAAACTAATCTTAAACTTTACAAAATTGCGTAATATTTTCTAATGTTTTTACCCAATCGAGGCACGCACCCAAGACTAGCAAGACGCTTAAAACACGCGTTTGCGCAAATAACATTAATTTGCTTACAGTTGCAGTACCGCGGTACACACGATCCGCCTCTGCCTAGGCAATGGTTCTAATTGGCTCTGGTCATGCGATTACGTTTCTACTCGATTTAATTATCGCAAAATGATCAGTGTGCCGGCCTACAGCAATTTAGCCATCACTCACAGCCTCGGTTATTGGCGTTCTGTCGGCCAACACTGATTTTCAATAGAGCTGGCTAAATTGCAGTGAAAGGTTCTGATTGCAACGTGAGGCTAGTGCAGTGAATAGCATATGTGGTAGAACGACTAACGTTCCGTTTCTTATATTTCCTTACCGTCATTTTTTGGCTGGTCTCACAGTAGCCCTTGCCTTCTGCGCTGTGGGTCGTGGGTTCGATTCCCATCCAGGACAAATATTTGTGTGACGAACATATGCGTTTGTTCTGTGTCTGGGTGTTGAGATGTATTTACAAAAAAGTGTATGAGTATTCATCTAGTGCTCATCATACAAGCTATTCTTAGCTTACTTTGAGGCTAGATGGCACTGTGTGAAATATCCTTCAATATTTATTTTAATTCTTTAAATAAGGCTTGAATTAGAAATTTTTATACTATTAATAATTCAAATGAAAACCACCTAACAACTTCAGCAAAGAAATGGAAAAATACCTACGTATCTGAGTTTCAAATGAAACTACAGTTTATTTTTAGGTCTATGGTCCAATTAAAATTTTAACCATATTTTTTTCAGAAAAATCTATTGCTGAATTTATCTCAGAACACAGTGAATCGGAAATAATAAATGATTTCCTATTACGGAGCCCTGTAGCGCCTTTCGTGTAAATTGTAGTGTTGGTTTTTGTGTCGCACCATATTCGGCAGTGAGCTTTAGTTTTATCAAGACATAAAGACTTATGAATTTATCGTGAATGGCGTTGACAAAAATGTGAATATAAATGTGTTGAATTATTCAGCGTGTTATCGGTATGGAGGCTAGCGGGCACGGCGCGCGTAAAAACGCACCGTTCGACCGCCGCCCGCCGGAATGCCGCATGCGTTTTTTACGTAATTGTCTCCGAGCACGCATTCGTCCATTATCTAACTTAGCCACTATGGGATTCATAACTTTTTACCTAGAACTCGGCTTTGTTCATATTCCATAACTGAAAGTTCTGTATAATTTTCAACGACATTTTTACCGAGAATTATTTTTTTGCCGCACACCAATGTGGCCAACTTGAAAATTCAATATCGAGTACTGTCGTCGACACGAATGATTCAAGTGTCTAATTAGAGTAATCGGCTACTCAATGGAAAGTCGAATAGCTACACGGCGACACTGAAAGCCTCCTTCCTCTTGAGCGAGTAATGACCATAAAAACAAAAAGGGCGCAAACAGGATTATAAATTCACGTCTCGCACGCTGGTTTCATTTAGCGGACGTCAAATGATTCCATAATTATAAATACTAATTTGAAGGTTTCATTGTTATTCTTTACCGCCGGGCTCGATTATCAATTTTTTGCGCAAATGCACGTCCACCTTCGTTTTAGGTATAAAAAGTTTGTATCTGATGGTCAGTTGAAAGTTTTATTATGGGTTCTGGTGCTTTGGTAATAAGGGTTAGTTGAAGAAAGGGATAAGATTGTAATCGAAAGAATTGATTCACGACAGCGAGCCGCGTTTACTCACGTTTAGCACTCAATGAAATTGCATCAATCGGTATCGTGCCGCTATTGCGGGCATTTTTATTCGTATCTATAATACGATTTTATGTTTCCCTTTGTTTCCTCGCCGATGCAGGTGACAGTTTGCTCAATCTGGTTTTTACATCATGACTGTACTTCATTATGAGTCCAAGAGATTTTAATACTTTGTGAGCACTTCTCGGAGCTAAATCGAGATTCACAGTTTTTTAGATGTTGGTTTAGAAGACAACTCACAACTAAGAAATTTAACAGCTAGTAAGTAAAAAATAGGCGCCATTTGCTCATTATATTTTATTCATGGCTTTAGTAAATTGCTTTAAACAAATAATTGACAAGCCTTTATAGACCAACACAAATTTTAAGTTTCTGTTATTAAAATTTCATTGAACAAGATTCAATAATTAAAAATGTTAGAGAATGATTACCTACATACAATGAAGAAATTTTCTTTTTTTGTTGTTTTGGCAAAACTAAACAATTCGTTCCTTGTAAATATACCTTACAATTCATAAAGAAAAACATAAATTAATATCAGTTATCATTGTTTATCATGATGATCATTTAGACTTAGAAATCAAAGCTTAAGTTAAGTGACATATAAATTGAATACTTATATTATTGACACTGTAATATAAACTGACCATTATACCATTTAAAACCATATAAAATTCACAAAATTAACTGTTTTTTTATCTCCTATGTATTACGTATTGTTTGAAACATAAGAATATAAAAGATTTATACGGAAATATGACCAAAATGATTATTTTAATAGATTTAGTCGTGCGATTCCATTCGCATAGAATTTAGTGTATAGTCCATATATTTTTATATACGAGAGAATTTACTTATTACTATCAGAACAATGATGCTGATGTGTGTATGTTTCGTTATCTAGTTGACATAATGTACTAAATCAGAAGAGGTAGCGATTCATCCTCATTTATTTACTGATAGTCTCATGCAGAACTGGTGTACCGTATTCCACTAACGGGCCCATTGTCATGCAAATTATGACTCATACGCGAAGTTTTTGTAAAACAACTACATTGGCGCGCGTATGTCTCTAGTAAAGAAATATTTTTATACGTATCTTTGCCGCTGGGATACAACGGCACTTTCATTTAGCAATAGTATTAGTTCTTGGTTACCAATGTTAAATTCTAGGCTAAGCAAGAGACCCACACATCCGACATAATATGCAGTTAAAGTGTTTGTCCGGGGACCACTTCTGCCACCATTGCATAAGGTTTGAAGATGTTTCTGGTGAATTACAGGCACATGAGATATTTCATCATCAGCTCTTAAAAAGACGAGCGCAGAGCGAGGTGACTCGGTCTTTCTATTATACTACTTCAAATAAAAGGCATTCAACCTTCACGTTTCTGATTTGCAGGCGCATATGATGCGACTTTTGTCTTTTTATTTAGTAGGGTAGCAGACCCAAGTCGTATTTTTGTGATAGGCAGAGATTATAACACAATACCCGGTGGGCCATCTGCTCTTTCCGTCTACAATCAGGCCTAAATCGTATTGCAATAAAATCAGGTGGGCCGTCTCTGGTCGTTTCGTCTCACAAACCAAACGACGCGCACAATAGCCATTGACATTTCGAATGAGACTAAGAGAATTGGAGCATAAAAAGAAAAGTCTACGTGAAGCAAGAATGTCATCGGATAATTCAATTTTGATTATAGGACCAAAGCCTAAATATGCCTTCATTACCAGTGGCCCGTGGACTTGAGTAGGTATCATTAGCTACCACTTAATATTCCGACCAAAATATAAAATTGACGGTTTAAAACGAAATTATCCAGTCTGTGATTTTGGATAATTTGTTTACTCTGTGTCACAGCATTAAAACGCCAAATTGAGATCGATATGAAAATATTTATTAGAGTTGGTATTAAAAAACTGTCGTAAAATATTTACGTAAAACAAATAATCTGAGGCTCAAAGTTAGACAGACCTTTGACCCATTCTAGAGTAGCGAGACTGAATGTGTTTTATTTGTAACGTGGAAACTGAATCTATACAGATCTATATAAATATAGAACTCTCAATAGTTCATTGCTTGAAGTTTTGTTGACAATATGTTAAATACCTTATATAATTGACCTCACAGCTCATTTGGTAGTAACCCCCTGCCTTCTGTGCTGTAGGGCGTGGGTTCGATTCCCACCTAGGACAAACATTTTATGTGACGACCATTGATGTTTGTTCTGTGTCTCGGTGTTAATATGTATTATTTGTATGTATCTACGAAAAAGTATATAAATATGCCTGGTCCTGGCGCTGTATGAAACCTATATTTATATTTATTCATTAATTTAATTACTTACCTTATATAATTTTCCAGTTAAATTAATAAAACCCAAATTATAAGTCACAAGTCTTAACCACTCGTTTATTACTGGTACCCCAACTAAACCGCATTTATTTCGTGGTTGTTATTTATTCGAAATAAATATTTATACTGCTTCCAGGCTAGTCCGTATTTCCTGAAACCTATAATCTGGAAGTCTTCAAGAGGAGAGTGAATAGGTTACTTCTAGGCAAGCGTGCTTAATCGTAGACCACATCGCCACTTAACTTTCAGGTGAGACTGTGGTCAAATGTTTGCCTAGCAAAAAAAAACAATAATTTTAGAACTTGTCAATAGTTTGTCGTCAATAAATAGACACTATTATGTCTGCCTACAACTACTAGATTAAAATAAGTCGTGGTTTAACCAGGAATCTCTAAGTGCTCAAATGATCCAATGATTACGTAATTCTGTATCATCTCATCAAATGCGTGATTTTAACCGTTTCCCATTAAATTGTTAAGAGGTCAAAACCTGCGTAATTTATTCGTCACTCGGCTCAAATTGCACTCAACCGACAATTTAATACTCAAACTCGACCATGGAACGTTATTTATGCGTGCCCATTTCCATGCCAGTTAGAAATTGTTTAGGCTAGGTAATAAGTTTTAAGCTAAAGCTAAGCGGTGTACGTTAAATACGTAAGTGGTCAGACATGACGGCTCGGGGCGGCGGCCGAGCTTCCGTGGGAACTGACATGTGACGTTATGAAACCACCGGCAAAAATTGATCTAGGTTTATTACTCAAAAGGGTTTATTGAAATATTTATAGGGCGGACTGTGTGAAATTATTTTGAAATGTATGCCACTCACTAATAAATTGATATCAAAGTGAATTTATTTACATTTATAACTTGTCTTTTTGACTGGCGTCGCAGGTCAGTTGGTTAGTAAACTTCTGCGCTGTAGGTCGTTGGTTCGATTCCCACCCAGCACAAACATTTGTGTGAGACACATAGATGTTTGTTGTGTGTCTGGGTGTTAATATGTATTATATGTATGTATTTACAACAAAAAAGTATATTATTAGAAATATTGTATCAGTTGTTTGGTTCCCATGACACAAGCTATGCTTAGCTTACTTTGGGGCTAGATGGCGCTGTGTGAAATGTCTACCAATTTTTTTTTATTTATAACTTGTATCACTCTTTGCAGAATAGGGTTTGATATTGAAACAATGGTGGCTAGATTGGTAGTGAAGGATTGTACTCTCCAACTTGAAAATATATGTTTAATTAGGTTAAGAGAAATATCATGATGTACAATTTATGGCAATGCATAATGCTGCATTTCAACGACTTTTAAAATGTCAATGTCAGCGGTCGAATACAAATCGCTGCTATAATCTTCAATTACAAGTTGAAAAAAAAGTCACCCGCAATACGGCACAAGAGCAAAGAGTATAATTTTATAATTTGAAAGCTTCTGGAAAGAATCGCCGAAGTTCATAATGCGTAAAGTAATACAGGGTATTACCTGATCGCTCGAGTGCATTCGAAATCGTCCGTTCACGTGTCCTGAGCAAATACAAAGTGTCTCACGAATCCTAATTGTCGGCTTCGCACACATCTCACTTTAGAAACAAAACACAAATGCAACCAAACCAAGTGTTTGCGCAGTCATTCACGCTTCGCTTATATCTGACCCGGTTATTACAGCTCGAATCGATCCCGCCCGTATTGTTTGTTTTCTTTTAATTGATAATAATTATCATTCCCAGGTTTTGCAATGTTCTGTAATCGTATTGACTTCCAAGGTATACTCTTATATAGCTCGAGGCGTCCGTTAATTTGTATCGACGCACTCCGATTGAAGATGGAGTGATAATTGCAAGGGAGTCAAATGAACGGTTGGTTATGGAGTGCATCTGATGCCAGATAGTTCTCACATCACCAATCAGAGGCCGGCAGCCCGCGAGCGCATCCAGTGGCTTATAATTAACACGCTGCAAGGTTTATGAATCGATTAGGATCTAAGCTTTCGTCAATAGCAGCTTTCGTCGGCGGCCTCCGCCGATGACTATCGTTGATAAATAGCGATTGAGATTTTCGCTCTGCCCTTGTTATTAGATCGGAGTTAAACACAGCCAGTGGCCGCGTCGGTTTCGACAAATTACCCCGTCGTCAATATCAAGCTTCGATATCATTCTGTGGTTAATACCAGGGTTCGGGTTTTACCAGTGTAATTTTTCACGTAACGATTAGATCAATGAGACAAATCATACACTCAGTTATATATTGACCATGAATTAATCGCATTTTTTTTATATGTTACAGATTTAGTATGTCCCGTTTATTAATCACCATAGTAATTTCAGTCACCAGCTCTGATGGTGACACCATATTATGATGATGAGCTGTACCCCTATACAAGTAATATATATAAAAAAAAATATACGCAATATTTAATCCGTAAATGATGTTTGTATAAATACATAGATAGATACACTTCTTTATATAATAATTCATCCCTCTATCTATGCCCAACAGAATGATAAAAAGAAAATAATAATAAAATAAATCAATAAATATAATAAAATGATAAATAATATCGAATAATACCGACGTAAATTATTATTATTGTTTTTTTTAGTTTAAATGCTAATTGTTACTTTAGGCGATTTAACGATGTTATGTAACAAAGCGACGATTGAATTATTTAAAAGCAAAGGAATATACTCTTATGCATTGATCATTCTTGATAGACGGTAAAGTAATTATCGCAAATGGCTTAGTTGCGGACTGCGGCCGCCGAGGGCTATTCGTAGGAACGGTTGTATAAATCAATACAACACAGGACTTAAATAAAACAGTGTAATAACGTAAAGATTAACAAAAAGAAGCGAAACTACAAAGCTTTATTATTCGGATTCATAATTTAATTATGACTTATAAAGATCATTATATATTTCTTTTTAAAATACCTAATCATTTTTATTACAAGCTTTTTATTTTTTTTACTTTACTTTTACTTTTTATTTTTATTAATTTTGACAATGAATTAAAATCGGTCATATTTGTATGGATCTCTAAAACGAACAGTCATCGAACTTGAATCAACACATTTTTTAACCTTAACTGAATCTTTATTATACTTTTAGCAGCCTTTATCAATATGTCTAATATAATACTTCTGAGAGGTCCAAAAGCAAACTGTTTTACGTGAATTTACGGTATATTTTCGCTTCTATAGTGTTTATATCCGAATAATAACCAACTACACTAATTATACCGCTGGTAGCAGTAGCCAGTAGGCATGCGTTCCCTTTAATGAAATGAATCTACATTTAAAATTTAAAAGATAATTTTGGACTCAAATTTAATTTTTACAAAGTAGTGTACGTGTACATACATACATACAATCACGCCTGTTTCCCGGAGGGGTAGGCAGTGATCACGGTTTTCCACCTGCTATGATCTTGACATACCTCCTTAGCTTCATCTACTCTCATCACATTCTTCATGCATGCTCGGCGGTTTAGGGTACTCTTGATCTGGCCATTTTCCAAAACGTCACTGCATTGGACTAGTAGAGTACGTGTCGTAATTTTTTTTTGTTGTTTCATATGCTATACAAACTCTGGAGCTGGTCACCATTCAATCAAAACTGAGAATCATGAGGATACTCGGCTTCGGTGAGTATCGTAGTGCAGGATATTGGGTAATAGAGTCCGTCGTTAAGCCCTAAAATGTTTTTGCTAATGAAATAAGGCGCTTATTGCTCAAAATCTTTTAGTTAATTGAGATATTTTTTTATATTAATATGATAGAGATACTTCGTGCTTAACTTATATTATTACAGACATTTTATTCACCTTAAATCCCCTCAATAACAATCCCTCATATATATAATTTCAAGATTATGCCAAACGGGGTATGTGAATATAACTTTTAGTACACAAATAACTAGATGGCGGTGCTAACGATTCGCGAGTTCGATGCATACTATGCAAACCAACCAAGATGAATCATCCTGGGCACTATCGGACCCTGATAATGCTATACAAGTAAGCAGCCTACGTAGATGAAACAAGAAGCTGTTGTAGTTCTGGAAAGAGTCTGCTTACCAAGCAATTTGGTTACAGCACCTTGCTGCGAGAGCACATGGTGCGCGATGTCGTAATGCCTCAGCCCGAAGCGGGACAGCTCCAGCAGCCGCTGCTGGGAGAGCAGGGAGGAGAGGGGGTGCGACGCGCCCGGGAAGAGGGGGGTGCCGCCCCCGCCGCCCCCGCCGCCCGACGACGATGGTGACACGGGCACTGAAACAAATATACATATATAGTTAGATAGATAGATATATATTACTTTATTGACTTTGATTCTGGTATGTTTTTATTTTATTTTCTATCGCGGGCCTTGAGCGTGGAGACCGAATCCAGAAATTCCGTAACGAAAAAAACCTATCACCCCCCACTCCGACCGGCACAGCGGTGATACTTTTTAGTTCCATCTATCGATAAATACCAGAACTTTTAATGACTTTTTGAAATATCACGCGCAATAGCTTTACCGCGGCAGTCTCCGAGTGCCACACGTCTTTGTTTTGTGAGCTATAGGCAAGCATTTGACCGCACTCTCACCTGATGTTAAGTGACGATGCGGTCTACGATGAAGCATGCTTGCCTAGAAGGAACCTATTCACTCTCCTCTTGAAGACTTCCATATTAAAGGTTTCAAGAAATACGTATTAAGGAATTGTATTAATGACTTAATATTATTATGTTAAGTCATCTCGTTGACTGCCCTGTAACTAATTTAGTCAGTTATGTGGTATTCAGACAGTTTTGTCTGTTTGATGTTAAAGATAAGATTCAAAATTGATTCTGGTATGTTAAGTCATCTTGTTGAGTGCCCTGTAACTGTTTTAGTCAGTTATGTAGGGTCATGGGTATGTCAGTCATGTTATAAGTATCCTGCGAAGCAGAAGTTGATGATCTTAAATCTGGCTCTCTGGTTTTAGGTAATTCTTATGTGGTCCTCTAACTGTGACACAGAAATCTAGTACTAAATTATGCAGGGGTTTTTCCTTATCACTGTATCATGGGCCTCTAATTTCACAGGCTTCGATAAGTTTAACACTTTCATACTGGAACGTAGGTAATGTGGTCAATGGCAGTTAGGAATACGCATTACATCAGCCATACTGAGTTTTTTCTGGATAAAAGTTAAGACTAGCAGGTATCCCAGCTAATAGGTATCTGTTTATATAAACATACCACTGGCCTCAGTTATTTACATAAACTGTACATAACAACAACACAATACATAACATAAAAAGTACAAATAAACTATGTAGACATGAAGAACGGTCACGTACATATATGTATAAAATTCCACGAGATCAGTACGTTGTATAAAAAGGTACAGCGCTAATTTTCAACACAATTTTCAATGATAATTTATAATCAGTTCGCGGTCGACCAGCATTTAACACCGCACAGCTAATTTACCAATGTTACTCATTTCGGAAAACTTACAACACACTTAAATTACCTACACAAACCTATTTAGTATCAAGTTACTGTGTCACTGTTCAACTTACAATAAAATGACAGTAACAAGTTGGAAACCATGCAGATTATATTACCTTTTAAAGTCCGTGATATTCCGCAAATTGAGTGATATTATTTTAAATGGAAAAAATTAACAGTAATAGAGCTGTCGAACTTCCGTTATAGTCACATTTTCTAATCACCTCAATTAAGTTAATGAGTGCAACAAATGATACAGTATTCAGTGTCTTTGAGTTGCATTATTTTAGACGTAATGACATCGCCTAAGGCGTAATATTCCGTGAATCGTCACCGCGGGCACAGATTGTCCTGTAGTTAGCGGCCGCTGGTCAGTGCTCAGTGGTTCTGTGCAGTCATTAATAGAGATGCGATACACTTATTCACAATTCATTTAGTCGGACTTATTATTTTGTGACATTTCACTTTACAGAATAGTTTGCAGTTTAATGTTTCATTTCATTTCATTGTATAATATCTATTCATGACGTCTATTATAGAGCCATTAATCAGATGAGATCAGACATTTGGTAGGTACCTATCTGAATTATCAAATATTTTGCCAGCTACATTCAATTTTGGAAACTGACTAAATCTATATCTATACATATAATAAAATTGTAGAAAAGTGGTGTCTGTACAATGGAAATATATAAAAAAAAGTAGCAGGGGTTGTTATTATATCGATGCCGAACCCGAAATTGTAATTAATATTTTTTTTGTCTGTTTGTCTGTGTGTTTGTGCACGCTAATATCAGAAACGGCTTATTCGATTTAGATACGGTTTTCACTAATATATTGTAGTAAGCTTCACTTAACATTTAGTGTTTATTTCATGTCAATCGGTTCATAAATAAAAAAGTTATGTCAATTTAAAGAATCACGGCGAACATTTTTAACGTACAGAGTACGTACTACACGCCTCGCGCCTGAGCGTCCGTGGCTATATAAAGCGCGCTGAGAGCCGCGCCGCTGCGCTGCCATAAGGATTCAGTTAATCAAAATATGCTGCCCGAAAAGTCACTATTCCACGCGAACGAAGTCGCGGGCACAGCTAGTAGTGATATATATTTATATTTTGTTATGTACTTCCACGTAATAATTGGAACACGTGGTGATAACATTTCTGTGCGCTGAATGCGTTGTCCTGAGATATAATGTAGATCTCGTGTGCCTTTCGCTAACCCGGCTCATACCCGTTAGAACCAAAATAGTTTAAACAAAAGCATTAGCTGTGGTTATAAGAAATGGAATCTGTATTTCCTCAACAAAAACAATCCTTACAAGCCGATCTCAACTCAAAATTGAACTACATTTTTCGTGTAAGATTTTTATTGATAAATCTATAAATACTGAAATATACTAACGTAACGCGGACATTTCATTTACCTCCATCTATCAATTTAAGTTTTAATGAGAAACTATTTGTTGTACACAATTCTCTGCTACAAAGATCATTTCCTACAAACAAATAAACTTACAAACTTTACCTCTTCATAATACCGTTGAAATAAAAGTAAATTTTATTTGAAATTATAGTTTCATATTTAGCCTTTTTTGTAGACATCAACAGAATCTAGCCTGGTTCTCAAAACTTTGCTTAATAAATTAAAACGTTCCTCTGGCCAGCGGTGTCCGGCAAACACCACAAGACCGGAGTTCGCCCCCTCCCTAGTCATTACCTTTATTCATTGCATCGCGTCAAAGTATTATTGAAGCAACTTATTACAAGGCTCGACAGATAAGTACTGAGTGTGTGTGAATCTCACTGAAAATTTCAACGTGTGCCGCATAATGACAGAGTGAGTGACAAAGATTTGTAGGTCGATATAACGTTAACTCTTTAGATAGAGGCTATGTCTGTTTGTAATATGATTATATAATAATGTTGTTGCTTTTTAATTTGTTGTATTTGCAGTGTAGTAACTATTTGTCGTATGTTGTCAGTATTGGAAGTGTAATGGTGTGAAAAGCCATCTGGTCCCATGGCAGCAAGTTCAAACATTGACGTTTGCAAGGTATTTTTTTGTATCAAAGTATCCAAGGATATTGCTTTTATTTTGTCTTTAAATCGCTGGATTATGATTTCAAGCTGTTAAAATATCTGGTTCTGTGTGAAATGTGCTACTTACTCCTAGATTCACGTAATTTCAATACCCAGTAGGTGTGTGATGTGTGATTTATAAGAGTCAATTCTTTTTGTTAAAAATTATCATAGCTACTTATCATAGGCAATATATATATTTAGGTACATTTGAAATTTTGAAGGTAAGGGCCTGTGGTGATTCACTTTCACCCTTTACTTTATTAGTACCTTACAATTAGTAAGACTTTCCAAATTCGGAAAGGCAAAACATATTATTATATCAGATAGATTGGCGCAATAATAAAATTTTATAGTCAGGCAAAAAACTCCGCCAACATAATAAAAACGAAATTAAGACGTTCCCCGCCATTTGCGTTTCGATATCTTTACACATTACATTCGCGTTCCATTTTATCCGCACAATTTGTCGTAAACATCGTCCAAATATGCAAAGAGGCGATCGTAACAATGCTTTCTTATGAACACGTCGTAACACATTCAATTATAAATTAAGCTATTAACTTTATATACCATAATTTGTTTATCAGGTTAAGCATCGAAATTAATGCAAGTGGCATGACTTCTCCATAACTTTACACTTTTTATTAGCGACTCAATAAAGCGATTTCGTCAACGAAAGTGTTATCGAGTGTTATCGAGTTTCCGATACGAGCGAAGAAAAATGTATTTTATTAATATATAGATAAGGACCAATTTCGACATTCGGCGTTGATCCCGTGGAGTGCTCAGGACTCGACTTCGACGTATAATTTCTCGTGTAATCGCTATAATAATGGGTGAAAAAAAAAAAATGTGATATTATCTGCCCACGGTCAATAAATTAACGCCGTTTAGAGCAAAAATGTGGATTCTTAGTGTCGCTACTATTATAAATAATCGAGTCGGACGAGTGGAGTAACGAACGGTCGTGTTAAGTGTGTGTGTTTTTATTAGGGTGCGTGAGCCGGGCAATGAGGCCTTATTAAAATATTTCGAGTGGAAACTGGAAGGACCACTTAGCGGCGCGCGGGAGTTTCACGCCCGGACTGATACAACATTAAGTCGACAAGATAGCTTATTTGTGCTGAGCTGAGGATTAGTGGCAATAAATCACTGATTAGAATGTATTGACTGGAGATGACTCCGGCGCACTCCGCGCGCCCCGACCTTATTTATGATCCGTCACTTTTTAAGCTTTTATAGCTTCATTTTATCTATATGTTAATGGTTAACGATCTTAACTAGACAGTTTGTTTATTTAATTAGTCTTGTGGGTAATGCAAATTGTTGTTGCGCTTATCTTGCTCGGGTGAGCGCGGTTAAACATTTAATTATGTTAATGCAGGTGTAGCATACGACCTATCGTCTGTTGTGAAAGTCATATTTATAATTATGTCGCTGCAAAATTGTGTTTATTTTTAATTAAAAAAAATTATAGGCACATAAGACATTCCACCTACACGTCTCAGAGTTACGGGCGCATACGATGCGACTTGGGTCTTGTCATACCTAGTAGGGGAGGAAGCAAGTCGCATCGGTTGTTATGGGCCGAGGTTACCACTTAACATCTGGCGGGCCATCGGCTCGTTCCGTAACTGTATAAAAACACCACTCGTTTAACTATCCCCGTATCTCTCATGACGGCGAATAAAACTGGCATTCAAATACGCTTAATTTCTCTGTGGGGTGTAGTCTGAGAACAAGCAGTATCCTATTTGATTAGTTTATGTTTATTTTGTTCTAAAAGTCGATTTAGGGCTGACGCCATAACATAGTTGGTTAAATTCATGCCCGTTTTTACTGAATGTTATATCATCTACAACTTACGAGCTATGCTTAACTTACTTTAGGGCTAGATGGCGCTGTATGAAATGTCTACCAATATTATTATTATTATTATAATATGCGATGTTTCGCGACGCAAGAGCGACTCAGTCCGAATGTAAAACAATTTAATGCAAATATATTGTTCGGTCCGCGGGCTGCTACCATTAATGTCATCACACAGCAGAAAATTACACCGTCTCGTGTAACTTCAAAGTGAAGATTGAAAGTGCACTCTTTACATAATTGCACTGAACGCAAAAGTATTCCTCGAAACGCTTATAAAATAAGCAAGGCGTAAAACACTTGGTATTTCAATGTTTATGATTGAATTGTTCTGTGATTAATTGTCTGTGAAATTGTATCGAGTTCTGTATAATTTCGTTGCGTCCTATAAGATTTGAGTTGTTCGTAGAATTCAGCATCTGAACTGTCTTTATATCTAAAAATGCAAAATTAATATAAAGCCAGATACAGGCGGGTGCGGGTAGCGGAAAGAGCATGGCTGTCGCCCGCTGTCGCCGATGGGCCATCTGCTCGTTCCGTATCTTACTCAAATAAAAAACATTTCATCTTGGCTTTTGCCTCTATCACGATGCAGATGAAGACCGAGTTATCTGGTTCCAATTGCATACTTATTCAGGCGACTATACGCAATGAATAATGAAAAAAATAAGTTTATTCTATTTTGATGCTGCGAATTTAATTTTATATAATATTTTCATCTGATAGTAAAAATAACTCATAATGTAGTTGCATCATAATGCAAATAATGTAGTTATCATTCGATCCAGCTCTTCAGTGTTACCAAAGTGCAGACACCAACAAGTTCTCTATAAGTGAGAATAAATCAAATGCCAATCTACCTCGGCAGGCAGTTCCGAGTTGGTAGATGACATAGGTAATTATATTTTTATAGTGTTAGAACTATTTCTTCTAGGATACGTCGATGTCAAAAACGCGATATTATATTGATTTTCTTTCACATTACAACAACTTACGAACAAATACATACATATTATTACAAAATACAATTCAACCATATACTTGATATATAATACAACCTGCAATAACCAGACATCGATATAAACGCAACTATAAAAATCTCGCAGCAGATTTGAATCGAACAAAGTATTGCAGGATACATAACAAAATTAAATTCACGAATCCTGCTGAGAATTTTATCACGAGCAATTATTGTCAAAGAAATCGAAGGCCAGGGACGGTACGCAGAGTTTTTGTTGCAGTTCTTATTACGCCTACTTCGTTGCATATTCAGCGAAGTCGATCCTCGGAGATTTAATAGTCAGTTCAACAGAGGAAATGAGCTTTTAATGTATGAAATACCTACCTACCGCACTGGTGGTTTTTGCGAATGATAAATACCGACGCCAGATGCTTTGAAATTTGTGAGTTAGGTAGTAATCTGTTAATTGGAAGGTAACTTACTGACATGAATGAGGGGAGACATAACTTGAAACGGCGTAGATCTATACAAATAAATAAAATTGGAGTGTCTGTTTGTAATATTAAAATAACCGCTTTTTACTAAGTGCATATGGATGTATACACGGTACATATACCAAAACAACATATTTTTCAATTTTTGTCTGTCTGTCTGTTTGTTCCGGCTAATCTCTCAAATGGCTGGACCGATTTTGACGGGACTTTCACTGGCAGATAGTTGATGTAACAAGGAGTAACTTAAGCTACTTTTCCGAGGGGTAAAATAGGGGTGCGTGATAAGTCCGAATTCCACGCGGACTAAGTCGCGGGCAACAGCTAGTTTTTATAATACGTCTTCAATTAGTTTAAGTTCATCATTTTGAATTGTTATTACGTATGATTACATTATATAACTACAAATGTTAAAAAGAAATGTTAAACCAACTTCAATAATTAGCATTTGTAATGGAAGGAACTGGTTTCCGACATACAGCTAATACTAGATCGGAAATCAGGGCTTTAACAAAATTGTACAATGTGGATTACTCAAATATAGATTTATTATTATTGTTATTTCTATTATTATTATTATTATTAAAGATGCCAATGAATATAGTAACCGCCATTGAGCCCGATTTGTGTACTAATTATCAGGCAGCTCAGATAAAACCACTCAATTATTATGCGTGAATATCATTTATTATGTTAATTGGGTTTATTTAAGCACCTGATTAAACGCTACACTGTAAGCAAGATGATATAAAAATATAATTTTGTTTCATGAGAAAGTTCGCTCGGTTTGTATTAATTTTATTTTATTTTACTCATTTATTCAGTTGTTCGATTTGGATTATTACGGAATGGTATAGCCTTGACAACCTCCATTGTGTTCTATTGAAAATAATTTAACATTATAATTATACATTTTGAGGCTCAAACTTATACGAATATATTGAAAGAATATATTAAAATCTTTGTTTATTTAATGATGGTTACCGAATAATCATTTAGCTGCTTATATATTTAAAATCGAATGAGTATAAATAATTTATCAATATTCAGACAGGTATTTCCAATTTTTCTTAAGTTATGTAAGTATAGCATTTTCTTAACCAATTCGCACTTTCTTGTGAACCAGTTTTTTTTTTGTAAGTAATTAGATGAAAATTTGTAGAATATTTTTAGGTGTTATAAAAAAAAACTCAAAAAAAAACTTTTCACTTGTGTAATAGAGAAAAAATCCTAAATAAATAAAAAAATGACGATACCTATTCTACGTGATATTTTATGTGGCATAACTCTATATAATATACGATATATATCAATTTTATACGAGGGCAGGAGAAGGTTTTACTCTCGTATTCAAGTTCAGAAGGGAGACATTTAAATTTTATTAGTATGACTTCCAAAGTTCCTAACATTAAATTTTGCATGCATTAAAAATTATCTTCAAACCAATTACAAATTATCGAATATACACGTGTAAGTGGATTTTATGTGAAAAATGCAGTTCTCGCATAAATTCCGTTAACCGTTTCATGAAAATTTATTTTAATATAATTGATAAACTTTTGTTGGTTGAGAAAGTCAAAAGTAGTTGAGAGAGTCTTAGAAAGCATAGCCTTATGCCACATTTTACTTGGTACATATAAATACGAGTATGTCATAAATAAATTATACTTATATATACTATGTTCACCCGCCTTAATGCAATTCTAAAAACGACAACATAATTTACTGTGGGGAAATAATTTGCTATAAAAAAACCGGCACAGCTATCTTTAGGGGCCTTATTTATATATATTCTACAAAAAAGACAGATTGAACCACTTTGCTTGACCTGTATTACCTGTTAGTAAGCTAATTTCTGTTGTATTTTCCAAATTAATTCAAAATCACCCATCACAGAGTTTCCACTGATCGGTCAGATCTACTCGTAGCTAAGTTGGTAGCTTAGTTAGTCAAGACGTGCCTGCGCAAAAAATCTGTAATAAGCGCTAAGCCCAGTCTTCCGCTAAAATAGAACTACCTATACAAAGTTTAACGAATCAAAGCTCATAGGAATCGTATTATTTTTATTGGAGGACAATCCACATATCGCCATCTAGCCCCAAACTAAGCATAGCTTAGTTTATTACTATGGGAACCAGACAACTGATAGTATTAATTATTTTTTTTGTAAATATATACATATTATCACCCAGATACAGAACAAACATCTATATTCGTCACATAAATGTTTGTCCTGGGTGGGAATCGAAACCACGACCTACAGCGCAGAAGGCAGAGTTGCTACCAAATGAGCTGAGTGAGAGGCCTGTCAAACTTTGCGTTCTATCAATCAGTAAAAGCGTTTAACATCTGGGAGCCAGCCAGCTATGTGTGTCCAATTATTTGCTATCGTCAATCAAAACGTTTGAAATATATACTGGTGGGTGAATATTGAGCAACCTTCACCGGAAACGCTACTGGTATCAATCGGCCGATCTATCGATTAATTAGTCCGATTCGATACAATGCAAACTATGTCGTGTATGGGTGGATTTTGCTCACTCATCGCCGCAGCTGCCTCCGCCTCCAATACACAATGACTTCAACATCAAGTATTTATTTTTTGTTGAATATTTTTTTTATATTATATTTGTAGACATCTAGCCCCAAAGTAAGCTAATTATAGCTTGTATTATGCGAACCAGACAACTGAACTAATACTTATTTACGTTTTTTTCGTTAATACATACATAAATGAACACCCAGACACAGAACAAACATCTATACTCGTCACACAAATGTTTGTCCTAGGTGGGAATCGAACCCACGAATTACAGCGCAGAATGCAGGGTTACTACCAACTGAGCTATAAGGCCAGTCTAAATATGTTTCGTAACATGCTTTTAAATTAGACCCCAGACACTGTCTAAGGCCATAATACTTTTTCTGGCAAACCTAACGAGAACAAGCACGTAGGGGCTGTCTTTTTTAGTAAAGGAGATTTAGCGACCATCTCTCATCTCATCAGAACAGCACCATAATACTATTGTTAGTGCAAGTGTTGTCAAAAAAAAGATAAGAAAGTATGCCATATGTCAACACAATCAGATGCCAGCCAATAAAAAATATAAAAAATAGCAAAAAAAGCTTGTAATATAGTTTACGAACTCGTTATTGTAGTGATTCGTGGAATTTGAGTGTATCAGTATAGATACACTCAAACACCAATACATATTCAATCCCGCATCAGTTCAATCCTTAATAATTATTGATGTCCAATTGATCGTGTAATATATGGATTGATTGATAAGCCTGATTTTTTAATGTTATAAGTACCTATCTAGATAATTTAAATCAGACTGACTCTACTTAGACCGTGATTGTACTGATTCCAGAGTAACCGTCTAATTGTCACCTAAACGTAGTTTAAGTATAAAATATTTTGTCTGGCTGACGTGCATACACAGCAAAAACATTAAAAACACACAAAGTAAGTACTATGCTTATAAAATCAATATCATCAATCTCTAAAATAAATATTCGTTTAGTAGAACTTATGTCAAGTTTCCGGGGAAGTACTGCCACCATGTATTACTGTGTTCCGGTGTGGTTGCCGGTGAAATTATAAGCACAAATTGACAGAGGTTACCATTTAACACCAGGTAGGGCCATCTGCTCATACTGAACTTTATAGCAAAAAAAGGGTTTATATTTATTAATTCCGCCGTTAAATACAAGTTTTTAAGCTATCGTTCAATATTTTTATGCTAATTACTTACCTTGGTTTTTCAGCGCTTCAATCGCCCAACTTACATAGAGATTCGGTTCCGTTTATTTAGTTTTGTATTTGAAGTGGTAAATTCTTGTACTTTGCTGTGAGCGACGAGACGTGATGATCATACTATTCATCACGAGGTACTAGCTTCTGACCCTAGCTTCACCCGCTTAGTACATGGATAAATATAATCATAAGATGAATATGTTGTTCAAAATCACTGTTTATCTATGATAATGTTTTTGTCAAATTGAGAGTATTTTTAGCGTGAAAGATTAACAAACATACATCCTTCCAAACACATGTATAATATAATATACGATAATATGCATCACACATAAAATCACGACATTTCCCCGAAAAGGTAGATTAGGCATCAAGGGTCTCATGGCAGTGTGGGCTTCACTATCGCACAGTAATTATTGATAGAAAAGTTTTCGACTTTTTTGTCCAGCTGCGTCAGATAATTGGTGTACTATTTTTTTTAAGCAGCCACAGAGTACACTTTGAAGTGTCAGACTCAACATCGATATCATCCGATGTTATTAACATAATCGAGGCACAAGTAGCAAAGGGAAACGGCGTCAGTATTTTAGTGAGTTTTTGAAATATTTTTATTAATAAGAAAGATTATTATTATTAATATAACATTGTTTATATACACAAACTGCATATAAAGAAATACCTAACAAAACATAAAGAAGCCAATTGAGCTATCTAAACACCGATTCCAGCGACGTAAAAAATTTGACAGGTGGTTAGTGTCAAAATATTGTTGAATCAATAAGATCAAACCACTGACCAAACCTTTGTATTATTTTAAATGTTATATTCGTACCGATTTATATTTTTAAAGTATCTTTTCCTTATTATTTTGCTTAATTTAGGTTAGGTTTTTTACTTCTTGATAAATGCTACCTAGAAAAAACGATACATCATCAAAGTACCTAATACTTTTAATAATCTAAAGATCTATGAAATTTTTGTTTATTGCACAACATTCATTATTTATGTCTTAAAGTACAGTACAGAACACTTTACCTCAATTATGATTTCAGGTTAAAACTAAATTCAAAATATGAAATACTTTTGTAAAACGATGGACCGAAATATAGGTTTTATATAATTTTGCTTTATTGCCCCATTGTATAATCACCCAAAAACTCGGGGAAAAGAGACTACCTAACACACGAAGTGACAAATATCACAGTACTTGTTAATTCTCATACATTTGAATTTCTTCACTATCGTCTATGCGCATTTAATTTTTTACGACTGAAAAATTGGTGCTCTCAGGAGCGAGAAGTGTCAGTTTCAAATTATACGTCCGAAGAACATTAAAATAGGTAAATTATATAAATTATATAAATTCGATAAAACATTTTAAGTCTTTGTTTTTAATTAGCACTATGAGGCAATACCTTACAGACTTATCAAAATGAGAGACCAAATTTTGAGAACCAAAATTAGCAATGTATATTTTGCATTATGAATATTTTTGTTTAAATCCATCACACATTCATTTTATAATTGTCCATCTGCATTCTAGTGTTGTAGTATTTTTAAATGCTAAGTTTTTCATTGATTAGCAAAACAAATTAAAATAAATAAAGTCTAGTATAAATTTAAGTGATGTTATTCTCAGTACATCTATCTGGAAGTTTGGTCCATTCAAATACATCTATGATAGCTTGATTGCCATTGTCATATAAATTAAATTCTCATAAGAAAAAACCTTTTAAAAATAAATATCATATGCTTTAATAGGAAGGAATGAGTGACAGATATGCTCTCAATCTTAACACGCGTTGAAGTCTTTTACGCTGTAACATTTTTACTTCAGCACTAAGCGTCGGCCTTTGCTATCAGACTGTAGGGTGGCTATGTTATGACAGGATAGTAACTTTTGATTAATTTATTTTAGTGCTCAACAAAACACAAAAAGCTCGTAATATTTTATTTCAGTATTTTATGTAGTCATAAATGTAACATATATCTAAGTACCCAGACTGTTAAAAGGATCATGCTCGCGAAAAAAAAAGAAGTTTTCCTTAAGGGGTGTATTGACTGTTCTTCCCCATGGAGGGTCGGATAGGATTTGAACAGGCGTCAAACCTAACGATAAGTACGCGTGACCTTATGTTTTGAATATTATTGACGTTTCCAAGCTATTTATGAATTCTATGGAAATAAAGTTTTTGACTTTGACTAGTACTTACCATTAGGGGATATGTTGTGAGACTGCGTGATTCCAGTTGGCGGCGCCGGCTCCATCTTCCAGGGGGCGCAGCACGAGGCAGGGGAGAACTCAGGCGTGGAGCCGCTGCCCGCAGATATCAACATTGTCGACCACCGCACAGACCATAAAGTCCACTAAGTTCACTCAAAGTCAATGTGACAGCAGCACCTGACGGGCCACGCACGCGTTCGCTCGAAGCTCGGCCACAACACTGAAGAGCGCGCTTGCCGCGGCGGTGCGCCCACTCGCGCGCCTACTCCCATTTGCACGCCTTAGAAAAAAAATCTCTACCAAACAATAACAAAAAACTACCTCCGCCGCGAAGCCTCTCGCTCTAACGGCCCTAATTCGATTCCTAAACGTGTTAAAATTACGCCAACGTTCGATTCAGTGCAACCTTCTATCCCGTTCTCAATTTAGTTTAAAACTAACGCAGGCTCTACCGCTCGCTGTTAACTCCTTCGGTCAATACAATAAGGTTCACTTTGTAAGATCAAGTCTGGACTACTTATGACGTTTTAATCGGACCTGCGCATGAAACTTACTCCTACTCGCACTCGTTCGGTTCGGCTTAAGCTTGAACAGTCCGAAAGGGACAGGTGCATTACCGATGGCGGCGGTAGAATTACGGTAGTGAACACAGGTGATCTTTTGCCATAAATTTCTTCGCCGCCGCATTGTGAATGTATGTTTGTCTCGTTTACACTAATGAATTTAGTTGCGTTGCGATAGGGATGGCAATTTTAACATCGATTTTTTTTAATAAACTAGCTTCTACGTTACTACGCTTAGCATCCGTTCGGTTACGGTATGGCTTGCTGTCAATATTAGTTTAATAGAAGGGTGTAAAGCTACAGTTCTGCCCTTTATTGCTAACTGTACCTAAGGGTGCCATCATTTAGCAAATAGTGAGATTCATTAACCGCGCATTATTTTATTATATCATCATTTACAGGTAACAGTAAATGTGTAATGATCAACTAGTTACATGCCTATATAGTGACAAAGAACAAAAAATAGTAAATATCACATATATGTTTTATATCTGTGAGATATACTGTTTTTTTTAATTCCATAAAACCTTTGTACGGAATTAATGTTTTTAATTTATTTTTCAATTAGCAATGAAATTTACGTTTTGAAATTCACCAAGAAGTAATTACCCCAGTTACAATGACTGTGCTAAGTAATAACAATTGCTATAGTAATAAATTGGTATCAAATTATTATGTACGCAGATTTCACTAACTACAGTGTGTTAAATCTAGGAAAAATAAAGGTGGACTACGGTGGTTGGTTCTGCTATTAAATTATTACTAGTAGGTATACCTGATACTGCTATAAAATGTGCTGCAACCGACCAGAAAGAAATTACTTAAGAAAAAGAGAAATACTTGGTAGAAGTAGGTACCACGTAAAAATCGTATTCCAAAAATTTTTAGTTATCATTAACGATTTATGTATTATTCTATAACTAGAAATGGTTGACAACATCAAGATTAACGCGAGAAATTGTACGATGAATAAAATTATTTTCATCTATCAACGACACAGATAAATAATAATAACAACAAATAATAATAATATTTGTGGACATTTAACACAGCGCCATCTAGTCCAAAAGTAAGCTAATTATAGCTTGTATGATGGGAACAAGACAACTGATATAATACTTTATACTTTTTTCGTAAATACATACTTATAATACATATTAACACCCAGACACAGAACAAACATCTTGTGTTCGTCACACAAATGTTTGTCCTAGGTGGGAATCGAACCCACGATCTGCAGCGCAGAAGGCTGAAGACTGAGCTATAAGGCCAATTATAGTGAGGTATGCCTGATATAAACAGCATCATACATCCGAGAGTTAATAATAATATCAATATCACTTAGGTACTGGCTTTGATGGCGTAACAGACTTCTTATCAATAATTTCTGTTGTAGTTTATAGTCCTCTGTTTTATTAATACCCAGACGATATGTATATAAACTGATAGGTATATTATTTATTTGTTAGTGGATTACATCATATAGGTACATCCAATTTACATAGGTACTTGTTATATTCACCGCAAGATCATTAATTATAACGATGATGTCTATGTATATAAATCATATACCTACAAAATAAAAAAATTTAAGGAAACACAATTTGAAGTTTTAGTTGAAACACTATGTGAACTGTTATGTGTTATGTGATGATCATCTGATTTTCTCTGATCGGCCCACCCGATTTTAAGCGACATTCTCTATCCACCTTAATATAAAGTCAAAGTCAAAACCTTTATTTCCATAAAATTCGTACAGAAATGGCTTGGAAACGTTAATAATATTCAAAACCTAACTTCACGCATACCTACTTATCGCTAGGTTTGACGCTTGTTCAAACCCTATCCAACCCTGCATGGGGAGTAACAAACAAGGAACCCCTAAAGGAGGAATTTAGCGAGCACGGTCCTTATAACAATTTAAGTAGTTAAATCTTTGTTAAATTTAGTTTATTACTTACTGAACGCTTAAGATATTACAAGATGTTTAGTGTGTCTTGGACCAGAGCGACATCAGGTCATGGGGATGTATGAAAGTCTGCGTGTAAAGCAAATGCCCGGCTACACTCGTTTATGCGCCGGGCATGCGTCCGTAACTCTGAAGCGTCTCAGTGCCTGTAATTTCACCTGTAACTAAACCTTTAAACCAAGAACACGAACAATACTTCAGGCAGAAATGTGTACTGTGGCAGTACCTTCGTGGGCGGACTTAACACGAATTTACTGCCAGTTCGGTAAAATCAACTCTATTTATGATTATATCCAAACTACTTTAATACTTACTACTTTTAATAATAATATTGGTGGACTTTTCACACAGCCATCTAGCCATCTAGCCCCAAAGTAAGCTAATTATAGGTTGTATTATGGAAACCAGACAACTGATATAATACTTTTTTGTAAACACATACATATGAACACCCAGACACAGCACTAACATCTATGTTCCTCACACAAATGATTGTCCTGGGTGGGATAGAACCCACGACATACAGCGCAGAAGGCAGGGTTACTACCAACTGAGCTGTGAGGCCAGTCAGTTGTTTGCATAAGTGTGTATTCTGCATAATTGCGTCCTTGTTCGTTTCGCAGATCTCGTGTTTTATTTTGTATTTGATAGTATCTCAGTCGGCACCGCGGCCTCACCGGCCGTGGGAGCCTTGATCAAACGCAGGACCGGTTTCTTCATTCTCTCTAAGTGAAATGTTTTTCAGGTCAAGATACGTGTTTTACTGTTTAGTGACACAACTACATTTTTGGATATAATCTGACTTATTTTATGTAATTTTATTGTATTTAATTTATAATGTTCCTTCTACTTTTTTAATGTGATGATAGAACGAGCTGATGGCCCACCTGATGTTAAGTGGTAACCGCAGTCCATGGAAAACAAATTTGGTGTTAATATGTAGATATTATTTGTATGTATGTACAAATGATAAGATGTGTTTATTTTGTTTAATTTGATGCAGGAACCTCAGGTTACAGAATAAATAACCACCAAAGTTACACATTCAAACTCATGTATTAGGATTCCCTGTGCCACAGGTGGCATGGAATTACATATACCTGACCAAAACAAATATGGTGGCAAACACTAGGTCCCAAATGCGAGCGCCGTTTTTGATTTATTTTTAATTTAAACACGAATAAGATGTAGTCGGTAAACTATCTAAAAGGTCTATTCTAAATAATTAATAATAATGGTAATTATTCTTTATTTCAACTATGGCTTTAGGTAATCTAACACTGGATGAAAATTTCAAACTAATTCATACAACTCTTGAGCGCATAATGTTGAATGAAATTAGCTTCTTATCACTTTCAGGCCAACATTAAGATATCTTAGCGTTTTCAAATAGCCCAGGGCAATTTATACTTCTTAGGCTAGCGATCGCCAGTGCCTCGGCTTGTTGTTCTATTACGAATAAAAACTAGAAAGCAAATTTTTCTATCGAGTTCAGGCGTTTTAATTTGACCGCCCGGAAGTTCGCGCGTATCGCTGCGCACTAAATTTTCAGAAACAAAATGGCGGCATGAACATTCGCAAAAGTTCAAAAGCCTGTGTTCAGACCGGTCAAGTTAGCTCACAAGTCCTGTACCTTACCATTAGGTATTACATGTTATATGTTGAAAATGTTGAAAACATCCACAATTTTAAAATAAGTTTTTCTAAACCAACCCTGTTTCTTCTCTATATCCCTTATGTACCAAATAATATTTGATTTGATGCCAGTTCTCAAGAAACGAACTAACCACAATTTTTCTAGATATAAAGTTCTTTGTAAGTGATACCTACACTTACGGAACGAGCCGACGGCCCATCTGGTGTTGTGGTTAACTCTGCCCATAACACCGATGCGACTTGAAGCCTCCCCTACTAGGTAGGATAAGACAAGTCGCGTCGCATGCGCCCGTAACTCTGAGAGGTTTGGGTGGAATGTCTCATGTACCTGTGATTTGATCATTAACCTGTAATAGAATTTTTTTTATCAGTTTCGGTCAAGTGGTTTATGCAGGACGAACAGACTGACAGCTTTATAATATACTAGCTGCACCCTCGGTGTTACGCGGTGAATAAGTAATCTCACGGAAACACTGCACTTTTCCGGGCTCAAAGTAGCCTATTTGTTAATCCAGGATATAAGTTATCCTGGTACCAAATTTCATCTAAATCCATTGAGCGTGAAATACTCTTTCACAAACATCCATACAAACTTTCACGTTTATAATATTAGTAGGATAGTATAGATGTATTCAGTCCGGCCGTACGTTGCTTCAGACGGAGGCCGCGGCGAGGATTTAAGGGAGAGATAGGGCGTGGGTGTCACCTAATGAATATATTTATTTACGCGCCGCATCGCAGTCTTTATCTCGCCGACGACATGGCCTCTGCTGTACACTTGTACACGAGACGAATCTCGAGTGGCCTATTTCTGGATTAAGTGGTTTATAATTGTACCAATCATGATTATATTAATGCCTACACGGACTGCTACGTTCGTGTACAATATAATATATAATAATATATATCGTTTGCATATAATAGTTATTATATTTATTAATAAAATAGAAATTTGTATTAATGTTGTTCAGATTACCAATTTGGATTTATGTCACAAATGTTATTCTTCAAAACATACTACTAGTATTTAAATCGATTTAAGAACTAAATGATATCGACGCTTAGATAACTAATTGATTTAAGCGACATTTTTATGATATACTTATATATATATTTTCATACACTATTTACTATTATACACAGACAGGACTACAGTCATAATCAAAGAGCATTTTTCAAAAACATCAACAAACCTATTGAAAACGATTCCACGTCAAAAGAGTAAATATGAAAAGAGAGAATGGTGAAAATGTTCTATGACCATTTGGAATAAACGGTATTACGCTGTATACTAAATATCAATTATTTACTCGTCATTCGTCTCTCAGACCAATATCCTATGCATTCTAAGTAGGTATGCCGTGATACCAATAGAACATCTTATAATAAAAAATACCGATGATAGGTCTGTTGGTAATGACTTCTGCTTATAATCTGTGGATTGTAGGTTAGAGCTACCACGTTTAAAATCTGCCGCAGAGCATCTAATGGCGTGTTCCACTAGTCTCGCTGGAGAGCCAGTTTTCAATCCAGGCGGTGCTTTACCATCGACTATGTACCTATCACTTAACATCAGGTAATGTGTAACTATATGTATTAAATATATATATAATAGGAGCTACAGATACACCCTGCTTTTGGCGAAGCGCTGATTGGCTACATTTGTTGTGCATCTTATTAGCAGGACAATAAAAAATGGTGCTTCGAGTCACCCACGGCTCGAGGAATCCAAATTCAAAGCATAACGCGCTCAACAACTCACCTACTTAACGACAAATATAACGAGACACCCCACTGGAACCTTCGCAGGTGGAATTGGGTAAGTTCCACGTGTCTAAGTAAGCCGGTGGTGTGGAAAAGGCACGGATACGCATTTGTCGTGGTTCGCGTGTACAATGCGCGGCGGTCTCACAGACGGCACATTTCCATCATAATGTGGTCTAAATGTTTGTGTTATCTATTTCGGACCACCCATGCCGTGTGTGACACACGATCTGTCCGTACCTGAAGAACAAAAGGCTTTGCTATTCTCATTCAAAACCCATCGGCCCCTTTTTCGACTCCACTGAGTAACGAATGAAATCGTTGGATATCAAAATGCGGTCTAATCTAAGTCACATCATTTGTTTATTATCTTTGTTTATAGAAAAGTTAAAAAGTTGTGCTATATACAGATATCGATTATTCAATTGGTATTTTTGTGTTTTGCAAATAATATCTACAATACATTAAAAAACAACAGTTAATAAATCTGCTTATAAATTGTCTACTAGCTATAAAAAGGAAATGTGTCGATATGAAATATTTAAATGAGTAGAGAAATATTAATAATATTTCTTTAATCATCTTTCAGTGCATAGGTGTGATTACTATAAAATGTATTGATCTTATTAGTGACAGACAAGACTTAAGCTAAACTACATACAATTTTTGTTCTGTTCCATTGAGCAAAAGAATTGGCCATATATAATTGACGTATCATTAAAAAAATCGAGTTTATTTTGATGATAACAGAGCGACATCTATAAAGAAGTCTTACCTAATAATTAAAAAGATAACTAAAAATCACGTCTGCCCTGGTTATTTTGCATATACATCCTGCCTATGTAGGTAAATATATATGCTAATAAATTATATAGTTTTATTAGTTAAAGGACTTTAATTTGATTCCCATACGTATTGAAATAATTTTATTGTTTATTTTTCATATTCAAAAATGAAGCTCAATACCATTACATATATTTAAAATAAAAAAAAAACGTATCATTCGGTACTACCTATCTTGTAAAGATTCTAACGATAGTCCTAAATCCACATCTGTTCAGATATTTAAAAGTAAGGGTGGAATAAAAGTCTTACAAACACACATACTTACATGAACCCTAATGACACTCTTTTTTTGTTAAGTCGTGTATAAATATTTTTGGACTTTTCACACAGCGCATTCTAACTCCAAAGCTCTAAGCGTACACGTAGCTTGTACTATGGGTTCAGTATGAATACAAATCTATATTCGTCATAAAAAGTTTGTCCTAGAAGGGAATCGAACCCACGATTTATATTAAAAATTTTGCAAAAAAAAAACATCTCCATAATGTCAACTACAAAAATAGCATAAATAAATAAATAAATGATTGTGTGATGTGATCTCCCGATATCAGTGCATCCAAACATGGCCTGTAATGTGTGAGCACGGGAGCGGGCGCGGGCGGCGGCGGCGGGTTCATTAGCACTGTCGCGGCGAGCGGCGACGCCCGCCCAATGGATGCGCTTCCACTGTGGGCGGGGCCGTTAGCGGGCCGTTAGCGCCGTTAGCCACACCCAACTGCAGATCCCTCTCGTGTTTACTTAACTCTACGCGAAAATAATTGTCTATGGTTTTCCCGACATGTGCTTTATTATTGGGCAAACACGGTTATGGAAATAATACTCGAGTAGGTAGGTAGGTACTATTTGATACTTGAGCAAGTTTTCAATTCAGGCGCTGTGTGTCGCCATTTCACTTAAGGTAATATGTAGTCAAATAAATTGTCTTGTGCTATGTTTACTACTAATCTACTAAAGAAATAAAACTTAAATACTAATGTTCCGTCTATAATTTGATATCTTAAACAAGCTAACAAATTTATATTTGCCTATATTTTTCAGAATCATTGTAAATACTTTACTGGGGAATATCCAGTCCATTTTCAGTCAAACACTTGTGAATAAATGACGTAAACAAAATCTCGCTGTACCCACCAATATATACAGGGTGTCCCAAAAGTCGACGTCAAGCCGAAATCGCATGATAGGTAAGGTCATAACAGTTATCAGAAAAATATAAAAAAATAATTATGTCTTGTATTTTTAAAATCATAGCAAAAAAAAATTTTTCGGGAAAATGTCACCCTGTAACAGTTTTTACTTTCCTGTTGCTACAAATGTTTACTTTTTGCCTTTTTTTTTTTTACTTATTTCATCCCTAATAGTGTTTCTGTAATTTGTAACCTTAAAAGCTGAGCTAACTGCTCCAGCTTGAAAGAAGATGTCATGTTTTGCAGAACCACCTTTTGAAAATCAGTTTTTCGCCCTACTTTAACTGACGGTCCTGAAAAAAAATTATACCACGCAAGTCTGGCAAGTAACTTTAAAAGTTAGCGCATTTAATAAGGATTCTAAAATGCTATAACACTTATTACATTATTACTTAGGTCGGGTACAAAAAATGTTTTTTCAAGGAAAGTCGGTTTTGAATAATTTCTTTGACTTTACTAAAAGTGGTTCTAGTGAACTCAAAGCGTTCCTTAAGACCTCAAATTTCAAATTTTCGTTTGAATGAGTCATTCCATAAAGGGAGAAGATAAGAGAGAAAGATAGAGACGGTTATGAGTCACAGAAGCAAATAAGGATCCTAGTAGTAAAAAATTATAAAAAATCAGTTCCGTTTCAATGGTAACATTTATTTACAAAAGATGTTCAAACTGTTTTCCTTCAGCTGCAATACAAGCACGACATCTCCTTAAAAAAGATCTTGATATCAGACGGGCGAATCTTCCATTATTGACAAAATCAACTGCCTCCGTAATTCTCTCTCGGAGCTCAGCTTCATTTTCGATTGATTTTGAATACACTTTTTCTTTAACTGCTCCCCAATAAAAAAAAACCAATGGATTCAAATCAGGTGAGCGGGCTGGCCACGAGACCAGACCGCCCTATCCATCTGCCTGGATATTCTTCATTTAGATGTTCTCTAACTGAGCGGCTATAGTGCGCTGGGCAGCCATCTTGTTGAAACCACATATCTCTCAAAATATTCAGTGGCATGTCTTCGAGTAAATTGGGTAAATGGTTTACTAAAAAATCCAAATAAATTTCACCGTTTAAGACCTCTGGTAACTCAAAGGGTCCTATGACTCTTCCGTTCCAAATCCCAGTCCACATGTTGACTTTAAAACGATACTGTGATCTATTTTCTCTCATTAAGTTTGGATTTTCTACGTGCCACTCGTGTAAGTTATGTAAGTTCATGTATCCATCTTTTTTAAACGTCGATTCGTCCGACCATACATTTTTTTCTAAGAATTGTGGATCATCTCGGTGTTTTTGAAGCATAGTTTGACAAAACGCAACCCGAGGCTCATAATCCCGAGGTAAAAGAGTTTGTACTCGCTGCACATGATATGGGTGGAACTCATTTTTTTGCAATATTCGATGAGCTGTACTTTTAGGAACCCCTGTGCTTGCCTCAATTGTACGTACCGAAGTACTTGGGTCTTCTTCCACTGCTTGAAGGACAACTTCCTCGTAAGGTAATGACATTCTTCCTTCCCCATGCACTTGGTTTGGAAGTCGGCCCTCGGAGAAAAGTAGACGATGTACATTGGTAAATACTCTGTGATCTGGATAACGATCAGCATTTGGGTATCTCTGGCGGTAGAGTCTCGAGGCAGCACTAGCATTACATCTGCATTCCCCATAAATGAGGTGCATGTTGGCATATTCCTGTGTGTTGTACACAGACATAGTGCCAATACACAATCACACGTTAGTCCAGTGAAAAGCGAAGGTGGTCGTAGAGTGATCGATACTGTCCAAATCCAAATCACAAGCAAACAAGTCCAATAAACGAAGCCAAAAGTAGTTAGTAGGTACACAAAATAACACGATCGAATACGAAAAGATGCGAAGTAAACGAAGGAGAGTAGTGTACTGATCTGTATTGCGTGTGCCAATACCAAAAAGCGCCGTCACTATCTGTCTCGCTCACACTTCATAAAAATACTTTCTCTGTCTCTGTTTCGATGGCGTCACTACCTGTCTCGCTCACACTTTATGGAATGTCTCACTCCGTCTCATTCAAACCACGCAATGGTCTTAAGAAACGCTTTGAGTTCACTAGAACCACTTTTAGTAAAGTCAAAGAAATTATTCAAAACCGACTTTCCTTGATAAAATATTTTTTGTACCCGACCTAAGAAATAATGTAATAAGTGTTATACCACTTTAGAATCCTTATTAAATGCGCTAACTTTTAAAGTTACTTGCCAGACTTGCGTGGTATAATTTTTTTTCAGGACCGTCAGTTAAAGTAGGGCGAAAAACTGATTTTCAAAAGGTGGTTCTGCAAAACATGACATCTTCTTTCAAGCTGGAGCAGTTAGCTCAGCTTTTAAGGTTACAAATTACAGAAACACTATTAGGGATGAAATAAGTAAAAAAAAAAAGGCAAAAAGTAAACATTTGTAGCAACAGGAAAGTAAAAACTGCTACAGGTTGACATTTTCACGAAAAAATTTTTTTTTGCTATGATTTTAAAAATACAAGACATAATTATTTTTTTATATTTTTCTGATAACTGTTATGACCTTACCTATCATGCGATTTCGGCTTGACGTCGACTTTTGGGACACCCTGTATATGTTACTTATCACAACAATTTTTTTATTTTTTTTTATATACCTACCTATGTATTGTGTTTGTGGGTTTTATGTAGGTATTATATATTTATATTGTAGGGAAATTAAATACATAATACTTTAAGAATATATAAATAAAACACATAATATAATACAATAATAATTAAATTGAATTCAACATCACTAATTGATACCTACTGAATGTCATGTGACATGATTTCGGACTTGTTTTTAAATTTTAGTTTTAGTTCGGTCTAGCACCATTAAAATACAATAGATCCTAGTAAACTTTATATATATTTATAACAAAACTACAATCAGACTGTAAAATTTGGTATGGCTTGCTTTCTGTATTGGTCCGTATGAAGAAAAATACCCGGCTGGCTAGCTTCATCAAGTCACATATAGACAAACGAAACCCTGCCGGTTATATATAACAAAAAAGAAGTAGGTATGAATTCAGTTTACTGTTAGTATATCTAGGCCATAAATCAGCATGAATATTTAACTGGTATCGGAAAAGGTAGCTATTTCCGCGGCTCATATAAGCTAATGTATTTAATAATACTGTAACCTGTACTTAGTCCCACTCAAATGTCTTCAATTAATTTTGCATAGTGTCGCTATATTAGCACGAATATTTACGCAAGTAAATGTCCGTATGATAAGTTAGTCGTCGTTTAATTTAACAAACCAACATCTTTAGAAATTGAATCTATATATTTAGGTTCTTGAACAAAACTATTACCTGAGGCTCGTACAATTACAAGCAACAAAAAATATACAGTGGGTAATACTCCCCGTTTTTATGTAGAACAATACGTTACGTAATTATTTCGTTCACGTTTCAACGTTTTAAAATGTTATATCCAGCAAAATTTATTAATTCAAATGAATCTTCGCCGAATGCTACATAATATTTTTACACAAAAACATGTTTATAGTTCGCAATTAACGGCATGAAAGAACATTAAATACAACCCCATTTCAAAACGGCCAAATAAAACGCTAAAGTTTATAAAACACGCTACGCCGCACGCCGCCCGCCCACAACATATGGCGCCTACGACACCGGAAGGGGCGCGAGGCGCACTTCGCTACTGCCTACCCCGTGTTTTAACTCGCCTAATTGTTTCCCATTTACATACATTAACAGAAAAAGTCGGGCAACTGTCGACTCGACTCATTGTTGAAACATACCTATAGTTCTTTATACGAGTACATACCTTAAAACTGTCGATAACTCTAAAACGTCGGTTACTGCGCATCAACCGATTGTCCCGTGTAATTACACGTCTTCATTCCATGGGAATGTTCGATTACATAGCTTTCCATTATTAAAGCATTTTCGAATAGCTGAGTCTGTCATAGGACACGTGAGTACTAATGTACGACGTACACTGTTATTAAAATTTCTATCGTAATTTCGATACAATCGTTAATTACCTTTCAAACGTTAGGTAATTAAATGACGTGAGAAACGAATCCTGACAATAGGTAGAGTTAACGAGCTGAATTAAAGATGATATCTGAAGGTTTCGTGTCTTTGTGCTTTTCAAAATGTAACGATAATTACCCCGTTAAATAATATAAATTAACCTCTTAATCTGAATCGTGGTACCGTTTGAAATACGGTAGAGCCGTACAATAGCTCAGCTTATCTGAGCTGCGATCAAACAAAGACTACTTAACAACTGTTCTTAATCGTCATTTCACATACGGTTTCCAACTCGGCTATGTGGTCTGAAAGCACACACAACATTGCAAAGGGTGGGTACAGTTGGCAAAAGCGTCTAGATTTCGATATTAAGGCAATACTCTAAAATAGTGACAATCAACTAATAATGGAACAAACTTGGTTTTCTTACTCTTCTTCTTTGTACTTTAGATAATTATGTTCAACAAATTATTAAAAAGTTAC
This sequence comes from Chesias legatella, assembly GCA_947359385.1. NCBI lineage: Eukaryota > Metazoa > Arthropoda > Insecta > Lepidoptera > Geometridae > Chesias > Chesias legatella. The sequence continues at coordinate 2,382,346 of OX375768.1, read as the reverse complement.
AGACAATAATTTAAAATATATTCTGAAGTTTCCACATTTCCATTTATGCATTTAGCTTTGAAAATAATATAAAGTTTTACAAACATTGTGATATGTCCAGGGAAAGGAATTCGTTCGATGCCCGTACATGCCTCCTACCACTCCAGAAGAGGCAGAAGCAAGAGATCATGGTGGCCTAGTGGTACATACCACGATTTTAAACCTGAAAGTCACTGGTGCAATTCAGTTATTAATCCAGTGAGTTAATATGAAATCATTTTCAATTTTGGAAGCTTAGGAAATTCGGATTTTTGAAGGAAAAACCATAAATTATTTATTGGTTCGATTTTCTAAACCTCAGTATGATCTGCACCAGTTACTAAAAAGAGAAGTCATCATCATCATCAGTCAATAATAATCCATTGCTGAACAAAGGCCTCTCGCAGTAAATGCCAACTTAGGCACTTGGATCGCACTTGCGGAAGGTGGCTGGTAGAAAGTGAATATGAAGTAGATAATAATAATATTGGTGGACATTTCACATAGCGCCATCCAGCCCCAATGTAAGTTAAGCATAGCTTGTATCATGGGAACAGACAACTGATACGATACTTATATACTTTTTGGTATGTACATAACTAACATCTATGTTCGTCACACAAATGTTTGTCCTGGGTGGGAATCGAACCCACGACCTACAGCGCAGAAGGCAGCGTTACTACCAACTGAGCTATGAGGCCAGTCAAATAGGTAATAGATATAAGCAAAATTTCTTCCATTTATTCAATATATTAATCTATCCTTACCTCATTTCGCAAATATGGAGGCGAATTTGCTCGCTTCGCGGAGTGCGCTGAGCACAATGGGTTTCGGAACGGCAATATGCATAGATATGAGCTAAACGGTACCACAGCCAATGCAAATACCGGCTTCACACACTCGACCTATCCAATTGCTTATTATACTACTGCCTGGAAAATGCTGATTGCAATCTAAAATACTGCTTTAGGAATTGGTTTCTCTATGTGTTTTTCTGTTGTTCTGCTGATTTGAATGAAGAAATCTTTGAAATTCAGAGGTTTAAGAAGTGTTTTATTAAAACCACAATGTCATAGTAATAAAAAAATAAAAGTTATATGAGGTCTACCAATCTGGATTATACGCTTTTGCTCATTTATTTACGCTTTTTAAACGTAGTCTGGTTTCTGTAAACGTTAGTTTTGAGGCTTGTATAAAGATAGTAATGAAACTATTTCAGGTTCGAATGAACCATTGTACTAAACTTCTATTGTGTATCCCAGATACATCCCAGACAAACCGCTAATAAAGTTATATTCTCGGTTTTGTCAATATTCTCATACCTCAATCTGGAGGACTTTGAAATCGCTTTCAAGTGTCTTTGAATTTTTGGTTCTAGGACATGTCGGTTTCCTCAAGATGTTTTCCTTCGCCGGTTTTTGGTGTTGCGGATATAACTTTTATCAAATTATAAAACTCATTAATATACTAAGTACCAAGTTAGACTGAGTATAAGATGAACCTAAGCTAAACTTATCTTACCACACACCTACTCATGTGATCTTACTGCAGTGCAACAGGGGCGGTCTATAACTTAGCAACGCATTCATACATTTCGTTATATTTATTTAAAACCAGTGTGGCCACACTAACAAATTGAACGTAGGTACTTAGGTAAGTACATACGTGCAGAACCTTAAACACAACATGCAAAGATCCCACGTAAAGATTACCGAAAGCAGTTACTTCGTTCTCCGTAGGTAAATCTCTTCGTGAATTATTCACGAAGCCACATAGGTACAGTTTATTTTTTAATTAGCTCGGCTTTTCATAGGCCGGCTTCGATCAAGATATGCGCTGTTCGTGTGAATGTTGTATGGACTTTGGTCATAGTATGTTTTATATACAGTAGGTATGTCAATTATTCCTTGCTGTCCTGGTTAAGACATAGGCCTAGCTTTACTAACTGTGTAAGCACACGTTTCTTTGTTTTTTTTTTTATATAATACTTAAAAAAGTACATAGAACATGCACATAGTTGTAGCTATTTAAAAAGTATATAGTAATATATATACTAGTTTCAATAAATATACATAACATTCAGTCTCACGGCTTGTCTGTCGCCACAGCTGGAAATCAACCAGCTGGTACAAATCCAAATAGTCCGCGCAGTACCTTACATTATGCATATTTGGACTAAGTGAGTATATATATAGCCGCGTGGCAAACGATTTTGTAGCTCAAATACCTGAACAGTAATAATTTAGCAAGTGATTTATTTGAGAAAATCCATTTTATTGTTAAAACAAGTAGCCTCCCACAATGCATTAATGCTCGCTCAGTATTTAATAGATCGAAAAATAAAATTTAAACCATTTATTAGCTTCCATAAAACTCGACCTGCTATATCGGCTGCCATACTGAAAATCGACTGCAGTGCGATTTTTTTATGTGAAACATCTATTGTCGCGCCTTGTAGGGTAAGTCTGACTTATATGCCGTGGAGGCAAATGGCATGATACTCCATTACGTCGACATAGGGGGCATGTCGTCACCGCCTTCTCTTTGTTGTGCAATTTCGATATTTCAGATCAGCCGGATGTCCTTTACATACATAGATTCACGCCTCTATCTCCAAAAGAGTAGGCAGAGCCTTAATGGGATATCATTCACCTTGTCGGTTACACTATCATAGGAATGTATACGTAATGACCGCGAGCCTTAAATCAAATTTATATTGAAGTTTTGTATATTTTAGTTATTTAATTAATCGATACTACACTAAATATCTATATACCATAGCTAGTAATCTGCCGCCAAGCAGTGATGCACTCGGGTTCCTGTGTTCCGGTGGAAGGGAGTTGGTGCCGGTGGAAATGCAGGCGCATGAGACGTAACATCCCCGTCTCGGGGTGATAGACGCAACGCGATGCAACTTGAGTCATCTCGTACTATGGAGAGGACTTGAGTCGTATTGCTGTTGTCCATAGACGGTTACCTACATGACATAAAAAAAGCGTAGATTGAACTAGGTTTTACTGACTACTTTATTTACTCTGTGGCTAGCGCCTCACGCATTACCACAGGCCTACCTCCGATTATATGCAAATGAGATGTCATAACATGTGAGTGATCACGGCTCGCCGCCGCGCCGCGGACGAGCCCCACAAATTGGATTTACGTGAAATGCGAGTTTGCCCGCGACATGACGTTGATGTATGTATTTTCTGGAATGGGGTGCAAGAAATTATTGTAACATTTCATTTTTATTCGGTTAAGATTAAGACAGTAAAAGGTAGTTTACCGTCTGTCTAAGTAAGAAATACAAATAGTTTATTTGATACGAAACAATAATATATAAAACAATAAAGAACGAACTACAAAAAATATATATTTGACTGTGTAGCTGACAGCGCTTATCAAATAAGCAATGGTTCTACAAATATTAAATCAAATCTAATTAAAATTTATAAAATCTTAATGTAAATAAGTTAGGCAATGACTTCGGAAAGTCTAAAAAAAAGTGCAGATGAAAATATGTGTATTACTTATTAATTAAGTTTAATAACTGTATCTGAATTATTGATAATTCATTCATTAGAATCAAGTTTTTCCAAGACGTATCTACAGGTCTCATGGCTGGTTGCAAATATCGTGGGAACATACCTTAATCAGTGGTGGCCTCAGAATCCAAATTTCCTTCTTGCATAACGTTGTACCTACGTCCAAGAAACACAAGCATTCGACAAATAAGCTAAATCAATTAATAAAAAAAAATGATACATATCCACTAAGCATTTTTAGATTATTTTATTCATATGTATGTAAATAATTATTATATGTGAGTATGTAAATAAGTAAATTAGAGATCATGAAAATTCTGCAGTACCTAGACTCGTTAATAAAAACCTCTATACAAAATAACCCTAAATCATACACAAAGCACCCACCTCACCTATTTTCCCATTTTCATAATATTTATCATTAGCATACCGTCGCAGCACTTCTCACGAAAACCCCGCTGTGGAAATTGCGACCAGCTTCGGGGGGCAGCGTGACCAAGCATGCTGCGTTAAGGGGTGCTCGGATCGTTATGCTAATACAAAACTGATCCAACGAAACGTCATATCTACAAATAACTTTCGCTCAAAATTCGATCTTAACACCTTTGCGTAAGGTCACTTTTTGTGCAGCACATTTTGTGGGTTTACAGTTTTATTTGAAGGATATGTAAATGCCTGCGTGTCCACCGCAATCGTAGTCGCGATAGCGGGGAAAATGGACGGTTGACTACGTTTATGGGTTGCCGCTCGCTGGTTCACCACTTTAGAAGTGCTCGCATCGCAACGGGACGGGACGGAACGCGACAAAAAAATGTGATTAAGTTTTTATTTAGAACCTAAAAACAGTATTTTTATAGCCCAAGACCACAGCGATAATATTGTACATACAAAAGTTTCAACTACACTGTACCGATACAACAGTAAAACAGAACTTTCATGCCTTAATTTATTAATTACTACTTGCGGCCCGCGGTGTTACCCGCGGTGAATAAGTAATCCCACGGGAACACTGCAATTTACCGAGATCAAAGTAGCCTATATGTTAAACAAGAATTTAAGCTATCTTAGTACCAAATTTCATCCAAATCCATTCAGCCGTTTGAGCGTGAAAGAGTAACAAACATCCATACAAACTTTCACGTTTAATATTAGTAGGATAACTTTGTCAAAGTTTAAGGGTTTAAGGTCAGTAAGTCAATCAATATGGCTGAGGATAAGTTTCATTTATGATGTCTTTTACAATATACGCTTAAGATACGATACAGTAAAACAAATATATATTACAACACTAGATGACCCGACAGACATTGTGGTGTTAAAAATCACCTAGACAAACAAAAGAAACTATTTGTGACTATATTTATAACTATATATTTAAACTATAATATTTCCATAAAACTACATACCTACATGAAAAAACACATCTGTTCAGTCATAGGTTACTGTCCAATTCCCATTCCCGCTACGTTCTTCTATTCTGTAAATAAAATTTGAGGCTTATACATACACGAGCTCGTAAATACCCGGGAGTACACGCTTAGGCGGCGTGATAAAGCGCCCTAATAGGGTTTATTTCTTCACGTACGGGCGGTTTCATGTCGTCTGCACTAAACTAAGTGACCGAAAAATTTCAGAACAAACAATATAGGCACTTCTTATGTTGGCTAAACGATAATAAATGGCGAATATGTAATAATAGAAGAATAGTAATGCTTTTGAGTAAATCTGCTTGGATATTATTCATATTATCGCATTACAGACTAGACTAAGCTAAGGTAGTTAAGCTTAGGTATTATTATATTTCATATGTATTATATTTCATTTAATTTTAATATCCATAAAACACCTAACTAATGTAGTAAAATCACTCCCTAAAATTGAAGACATCGCTTGATTTTCTACATCTTAATACAAATCGCTTTACGTCTAACTTGTTTAGATGATTACGTTATTAAAAAAGGCATATTTAAAGTAAATGTATTTGAAGTAACTGTAGAAGTAACAAATAACCACGAACTGTTACGAGTCCAAAACCATATTCATAGCTTTAATTTAACATAATATTAAAAATGTATCTTCTTCGAAATTCTTCTTCGAAAGTCTATAGAACTTCTATCAAAAATATAGATAAATAGGTACCTCCTTAAAATATCTAGCGCTGGACAGAAATACAATTTAGTGCAAAATTAACTTAAAACTAACTACAAATTGTTCAAAATATTGCTAAAGACAACTCCGTGGGAAAATCATGAGCTACAATAAAATCCATAATTGCTGCTGGTGAAGGGATCTTCTGAAGTCTGAGGTCACTGCAATTTTGCGATATAATTCATAAAAGAACCCACATACCACCCACAGGATATGATAATTGTTTGTGTATCCGAAAGGAGTCATTCCATAGTAACGCGAAAATATAGTTTCCTTTTTATTTAATTTGGAATCGCAGCGGTGTAAGCAAAATTTGTATTGATTTTAGCTACATTTAATAAGCGTGTGGTTAAAGAAAAGATAATCAGAAAAAACATATGTAGGATTAAAAGCGCATTTTTTTTTTAATACAGCATTACTCTACTGCTTAGTCCATAGTATAATATGTATTTGCTTCAAGAATGCTTTGGAATGAATTCACCTTGCTAAACAATGTTTTATACAAATAAGAATGTTTACTATTCGCACACATGCAGATCAAAAGAAGCCTTTACACAATACAAGACAAAGATATGAGAAACAATTCACAAAAGTGTTCAGAAAATCACGACAATACGGAATAACTTGTGGTTTTGCGGTTCATTTGAAACGAAGTTAATATGAAACTTTCAAAAGACATTGCAAGGTCAGCTGTTCTTGGGATATGTACTGCTGTCGACATAATCTGGGGGTCCCTTTATTTTATTCGTAATTGCTGAGAAACTGATCCGAGATATGTTTATTTCATTTGCTTCATACAATTGTCATGAATGCTGTTGCAGTGGTTATATTTATGATGGCTCACTTACACCAGTCGCTTTGGAGCAAATTCTACATTAGTATATTTTTTTATAAAAACTCCAAAGTACACTAATCATAGATTGTATCATGGGAACCAGACAAATGATTTAATTCTTATAAACTGATATATACTTTTTTGTAAATACCCGACACAGAATATACATGTATATTCCTCACAAAATGTTTGTCCTGGGTGGGAATCGAACGCACTACCTACAGCGCAGAATGTAGGGTTACTACCAACTGAGTTGTAAGGCTAGCCAAATGCAATATTAGTTACTGTATTTAGTCGTTCTTGGTCATGTGATATCGGGACCCTTTTGGCCTTTTTTCGATATCGAAAACCTTATTCCTAGCCGGTCCTAGTGGGAATGTGTGGTGAATAGGCGTCAAACTTAGGGATCAGTACCTAGGCTTGAAATGTTCTGAATATTATTTAATGACATTTTCAAGTTTTTTTAATGTAGTTAAGGAGACGGATGGAGCTGACGACCCACCTGATTTTAGGTGGTAACCGTCGCCGAACGACTTCAGCTATAATACTCAAGTCATTTCTTTATAAATTCTATGGAATTATTTTTAGATTTAGAATTGTCACTTTGAGCCCGATGCGAAACATATTTTTTAATTCAATTTCTAGCTACAATGAATAACTTAAAATACAAAAGAGACCCTGCGCAAAGCTTGCGCATGTAAATAACCTTCGAACAAGACTTAGGGCATTCAAAAATTACAAATGCGGCAAGTGTAAACCAACCAAATTTAATATTTGCAAACATCTTGATATCAATGTGGAACTATTTTTATTCAATAACATCACAGGTTTAGATACATTTTTTTTCTGAATTTAATTACAGCTTGTATAAGTTGTGGTTTAAAGTAAGAGGCTTTAAAATAAAAAGTAAGCTGAAAGCTGTCGGGTAATTAGCTACTATGCAAGAGATAATTATAGCTCTATAAATATATTCATTTAGCGAGGGATTGAAAGTAATATAACCGTATAAACCGTATAAAGTAATATAATATTACTTTATATAACATTTTTTTTATTTCAGTCAGGCAAAAAATATTTTGCCTGATTTGTTGGTCTGAACCAGCTGCTGAGGGATACGTTTTGAAATATTCTCAGGAGGTGATAGTACGAGCTGACAGCCCATCTGATGTTAAGTGTTAACTGCCACCCATGGACAACAGCAATACGACTCAAGTTCTCTCCACCAAACTACGAGATGACTCAAGTCGCATTGCGTTGCGTCCACCACCCCGAGACGGGGATGTTACGTCTCATGCGCCTGCGATTTCACCGGCACCCACTCCCTTCCACCGGAACACAGCAACACGAGTGCATCACTGCTTGGCGGCAGATTACCACGTGTGGTGGCAGTACTTCTCCGGGCGAACGTGGCACAAGTTCTACTGCTACTTTGGGTTGCTCCTTTCGCACCACCCGGGGGACACGTGTAGGGATTCAGAGGGTTATCACCTACGGACGCGAGCAACGTGGACCCCCAAAACTAGAAATGTATCAAAGTTATAGTTAGAGTGCAGTGGCTCAGTGGTACTAACCCTTAGTTTCAACCCGGAGTTAACTGGTTCAAAGACGAGCATCATTGAGTTTTCCCATGAAATATGTACAAACGCAATTCCAGGTTCTCTAAACTGTAAACGAATACGATGTAAAACACTTCTCTGGCTTGTGGAGAGTGTAGGCATGTAGATAATAATAATAAATAATAATATATTGTTGGACATTTCACAAAGCGCCATCTAGCCCCAAAGTAAGCTAAGCATAGCTTGTATTATGGGAACCAGACAACTTTTACGGTACAATATGAGTGTTCTCTTCCATTTACATGCGCTCTCTTCTCAACATACTAGAGTGAAAAATTCCAGTTCAGCTTACAAAGGAAAGATCTTGAACACAATGCCCCACTTTTTTACATTTGCAGCTAATATAACGTAATTTCGTTAAACCGCTAAACGCCTCACCGTGAATTTTACGACAAAAAACTGAGAGTTTTGTGGTGAGCTCGTTTGATCTGTAATTAGGATGTTAATACCGTATAATAGCTTGTAACGGTCCCGGAACATCCATTGTGTTCTTGTAAAGGAAAATAAAATTTAGTCAAGTACGAGTCAAGTACGCGTACCGAGGATTACGACGTTATTATGATTTATATAATCCGTTAGTTTCTCGAAATAAACGTTTTTTTTCTTCATTAAATCCACTAATTACTATCAAGTACTCAGACTTATGGTAAATAATAAATTACTTTCATATACTTAATAAATTTTGTTTCAATATATAAATGAAACTTTCATATTTTTAAGTTCCATGAGTACTTATAACAAACATCAACTTATTAAAAAAAACCTTCTGCAATTATTTCTTAGCTTAACAAAGATTTTTGTACTCACTGGTAATATTGGAACCCTAAAAATCAATGAGAATCGTCGTGTCACGTTTGTCAATTTATTGGATGAAGTTTACCGTATTTAAGTGCTAAGGCATCAACTTTCTTCAACTAAAGCCACCTCTTTCCCCTGCACTAGTTCAGTAAGTATAAGACTTGTTCTTGCTAGTAATATTTAAGACGATTTCGACTGGCCTAACAGCTCAGTTGGTAGTAACCCTGCCTTCTGCACTGGAGGTCGTGGCTTCGATCCCACCCATGCCAAACATTTGTGACGCAGGTGTTTGTTTGTGTATAGGTGTTTATATGTATTATATGTATGTATTTACTAAAAACGTATTTAAGTATTATATCAGTTGTCTGATTCCCATGAAACATCTATGTTTAGCTTACTTTAGTGCTAGATGGCACTGTGTGAAATGTCCACCAATATTTATTTATTTGTTACTTATTATTTAAGTAATTATTTAGTGAGGAGAGGGGTCTCCCCTTTAATAAAAAAAAATGGTTGTCTGTAAAGTCGGTTTACTGACGATAGTTGAACGTGTCAACGTCTTAAGAAAATACTGATGGAATGGTAGCATTTTTCAAAAGAAAATTTTAATTTCATTTGTTTAATAGATTTTTATGTATATATGCACTTGATACTCGATCAAAACATGTAAATGTAAGTATTAGCAGCTGTCCACGCAGACGCATCGCTCACTCAAGTAGGAGAGAGACGGATGTCGAACGCTGCCGAACGCAAAGGCCGATTGTGCTTCTTTGTCGCTCGTTCCGCGCTCTCGCTTGCACTTGCACAAGCCTTACATGGAACGCCTCAGAGCGAGGTAACGCCGCATGAGTCATGTTTTTTCGTGCGTGCAGCCGGCTCTATCGAATTATAAGACGTTGACACGTCAAAACAAAATTCTATGGAAATAATGTTTTTGACTATGACTTTGACTTTGGCTTCGACTCAAACGCAGCGTAGGGCGCCCCACAGCTAGGGGGAGTGTGTTGACATGCGGAAGGTGTCTGACAGAAAGTCGATTCGAAGACACAGAACACTGGGCTAACTGGTGGGGTCTGGAAGAGGCCTAAATATCCATTAGTAAACAGATATGCTGCTGCTAATGATAATGATTTACTGGAAATAATTCTTTAATTATTTATTTGTTTTTTATTTTCTATTTTTATTAGTATAAAAAAAGTGTTTTTTTTTACATAAAGAGAACTTTTATATAAAATTTCGAATCGCTGTTCATAGAATAAATATACCTTCATTATTATTATATTCTGTCCTCCTGTACGACAGTAACATTTATTATAGTATATGTAACAATTATTTAAAATTTCTATTTGCTTATTCATATGACTATATGACTAATGATTATACTGATATAATAAAAAATAAATAAATAAAAAACGTTTGCTAAAAACGGAAGGCGAACGACCATTAGCAAACCTGGTTGACAATGAGCCGACGTTTATTCCATAGTGCAGGGGTGTTCATTTGGTGGGCTTTTTGCGGAATGCGGGCCGCGGCAGGTGCGGGCGGCCCGCGGCTGCGGCCCGACGCTAATGAACACAATGAAGACGTATTCCTACGACTATATCCGGCGTTGATCGATTGATTTACTCGCTGCCACCGCGCTCGAGCTTTTTGTATTCCAATGTCGCCTGCCATTTGCATATCAGACTCAACCACGGGATGAGGACACTTTTTAAACAGTAAGTTAACTTTGGTGGTATTTGCGCTTGAACAGAGGAGTGTTTGCGTTTATGGGGAAAATGGTGACAATATATTAAAAAAATATTTACATTACTAATTAAGGTTACACTTAGAAAAACAAGCCATGACTTTAAAATTAGGGTAATCGTTATAACAAAATAATACAAGCTCATAATCTACGTCATATGTTTGTAATAAACTAGTTTCGTTTCTCCCAGCACAGTTTTGTCCGCGGGGACCAAATAATATTTAAACTAAATAGTGAGATTATTCAGACATATATTCACAGCTGTTGCCCCGAGGGGTAGTTTATAACTTTTAGGTTTCTCTGTCGTGTGGACTTGATAAGCGGTGAGCTCGTTACCTCCATTATTTTTCCACGAAACAACTCAGTTACTTCTTTTTACTAGTGATAGGTATATTTTTGAATAATCCGGTAGACTGGACAACCCTTCTACACCTGATATATGACGTTACAACCATTTTAAACAGACTTATTTATATAGAATCCATCGCCGAATTAATAAAAAAAAAAAAAAAAAAAGTCGTATGGTTTTGTAGCTTTTAAAAACAACATGTACAGCTTCTTAACAACCTACTTTGGCAGCTAAGGATGCCATTACAACCTTCGAGCAGCCTGAATCAATGGTTTTATAATTATACATTAAGTAATTGATGAAAAATTCTATGTTAATAAAGTTTTGCTGTCTTGAAACAACTTACCTTTTAACGCACTCCTCCTTAGGACGTGATAGATATCTTGAATTTTTCCACATATCTCACAATTTGGATTATATTTCCCATTATGTTGCTGTCTTTACTGGTTGTTAAGTTGTCCATACTGTGTGCGCGGGGAACGAATTTTAAACAAGACGTACGATGGGAGCCGTGATGTGCTAGATATCGTTCTTAGCGAGGGGATATGACGATTTGCATATGACAGAGCTTTAGGGATATTAATTTACTTTTTGTGCCAGGAATCGGTAAAGTGACTGCTTACAAATAGTCCACAGTCGATTTTTTCATCCAAACCTAATAAGCATGAGAAAATTTTCAAGATTTTGGGTATATTATTGCACTGGAGCAATTTAGTCACATTCGAAGTAATCATAGTTAAGGGTCGCAGATTCGATTTCCATGTATCGTTTTTAAAAATATACGTTTCAAGCTCTACGGTGTAATTTCTTATACCCAGATACGACACGGGTAAAGTGTGCTGTGTCAATTACTTCATTTTTAGTACGACAAAGATGAACATAAGATATAGGAGGGAATATAAATAAATAACATTGGTGGACATTTCAAACAGCGCCATCTAGCCCCAAAGTAAGCTAAGCATAGCTTGTATCATGGCAACCAGACAACTGATATAATACTTATACACTTTTTCTTGAATGACATACATATAATACATTATTAACAGCCAGACACAAACCAAACATCTATATTCATCATAAAAATATTTGTCCTGAGTGGGAATCGAACCCACGACCTACAGCGCAGAAGGCAGAGTGTATCGAACTAGCGGAGCTGTGAAGCCAATAAGCCATATTAAACTACCCATTACCAAAACTTAATCGTAATTCTATTTATTTGTAGAAAAACAATAAACTTTGCTGAAACAAAATTAACCCTTCGTATGGGATTATAATGAGCTGGTAATTATGTAAAACAATCTTAAACCGATATGTTAATGCGGGAGGGAGGATTTAGCACCCCTCGCATTGCGACATTTGTACAGCTTAGTGGAGGGTGGTTTTATCTATTGTCATCTACAAATATCGCCGTGGCTCTTCGTCGATAAAAGTGCCATGTTTTATGACCGTTTTGAAATAATTATGCCGGACTAACAAGATAAGCTGTCGTTCGGTGTAACGAAAGGAATTCCTTGTTTTGCATTGGCTTTTTTTTATTAGGTTTGGCGAATAAATGCGCCGATGGATTCATATATGTATATATATATTCATATATATGATAAGTAGGTATTATCATCTACCTCTAAGTACAGCAATATGTCTTTTTATGCTCCAATAACACACTGTCGATCTAAATAATAATAATATTAGTGGACATTTCACACAGCGCCATCTAGCCCCAAAGCAAGCAAGCTTGTATCATGGGAACCAGACAACTGATATAATACTTGTATACTTTTTTGTTAAAACATACAATACATATTAAACACCCAAACATAGAACAAACATCAATGTTCGTCATACAAATGATTGTCATGGCTGGGAATCGAACCTACAGCACAGAAGGAAGGGTTACTACTACTTGAGCTATGATTCCAGTCAATATGCCAGGGATGTATAATTAATGCCAGTAAGTATTTAATTTGTGTAAATTTGTGAATCTTACTTGCCTTATAGCTCTATTGGTTGGTACCCTGTCTTTTGCACAGTAGGTCGTGGGTTCGATTCCCACCCAGGACTACTTTTGTGATGGCCATAATGTTTTTCTGTATCCGGCTGTTAATATGGACCTATGAATATTGATTTACAAAAAAGTGTATATTTGTTATAGCAATCCAGAGTCTGGGGCAAGATGAAGCTGTGTGAAATGTCCACCAATATTTATTAATTTATAATTATATCTTGGGAAATGAAATATACCTACTGAACTTGAAACAGAATTCTAGAATTCAAATTATTCATTTTTAATTTACCAAACAATTAAGGTTATTTAATTAGTTAACAATGAAATAAGTACACGGTGTAACACAGACGATCAACTAAAAATTCGAGGCCCATTTCAACCCTTCACGTTTACATTTGAATACATTAGAGGTGAGCCATCATCTGCGTTCTAACTCATTTTTGACAAGCTGCTAATCATATTCAAACACCTTGCGATGTTGCTATCAGTTAGAATTTTAAAGTATTGGTTCCAGGCACATGATAATTTTGAAGGGTTACAAGAGTAAAAATAATCTGGCCATGCCCATGGGCAGGTGGTGGCTTAAAGATACGAGGGCAGGGGAATAACAATTGGGGTAAAAAGCGTTTTGACCATAAACCGATAATTAAACATTTTGACTGAAATAACCACAATTAAATATTTTTCAGTAGACTCAGTGAGATATGGATTTCATTTTAAAACGATTTTTACATAATGTAGAGAGTTTATTTTAATGTGGTGTAGGTGATAGAAAGAGCTGACGGCCCACCTGATGTTAAGTGATAACCGCCACCCATGGACAACAACAATACGACTCAAGTCCTCTCCACCAAAGTAAGAGATCACTGAAGTCGCATTGCGTTGGGTCCATCACCTTGATACGGGGTGGCTACGTCTCATGCGTAAATTTTAGTACAGAAAAGAAAAGTTAGAAAGAGTTATTAAAAGCAAAGGTAGATACCAAAAGCTGCAACATAAATTGAATTCTGATATATAAAAACAAAAGATGTATTTATTTTATGTATAAAAAAATGAGAAAACAGCTGATGACCTACCTGATGGTAAGTGGTAACCTCTACTCATAACAAAAGCAATACGACTTGTTTTCTACTTCCCCTACTTAGTACGCGAAGACCCGATTCGTATCATACTTCGCCCGTTACTCTGAGAAGAGGTGGAATTGTTCATGTAATTTCACCGGCAACCGCACGTTTCAAAAGTAATGTACTGCATGAATCATTTGATTTCTAATATAATGCTAACATAGTATTAGAAATATTATTGCCAACAAAAATGAACGTGAATCTGATAAATAAAATAAGTGAAAATAATTCAAATAGTCACTGCTTGGTAGCAGAAATGCTTTTGGGGATAGTCTTTAATTTTTTTTTCATGATTCCACGGTCATCATACTTTCTAGAGATTCAAATGTAAGGCTAAGATTATTTTTGAATATAACAATATTAATTCATTAACTACGTTATATGGACCTCTTTTTTGGGATATCTTTCAGAATGAATAGAACTGAGGTCAAAACATTCTATTAAACCCCCAGCACGCTTCACGATGCGGAAGCTATCAAAACTTCGTTCCAATTAAAAAGCTTTTTTCTTCAAATGCGGTTATGGGCGTAGTGTTTACAACGGTGCAATTAAAAGCACATCAAACTTCCCACATGGGCAGCGGTCGTGCCGTGACGATCGCGTCTCGAATCTACCTTCACTTATGTTCCGCTCAAATATTTATTACATCCAATGTAATTAGACACGGCCTACCTAGGCGTCTTATGACTAAATAAATATTAGTATGATAAATATAAGCATTTGTATGTCGTTGGAGAACTTAATCTAAAATAGTAACCTATTGCCTCTAAAACGTGAACATCAGCTGAGTGAGATACCTGAAAGTACAAAACTGGTGGGCAATGATGAATAATACGTACCTCTTATTTTTTTTATAGTATATTGCACACAGAAATAACCATGTACGATAAGAGGACTTAATACTAAACCGTTATCTGCCAGTCAACCTTATAGTTTAAGGAAACATTTATGGCGCGCTAACAAAATACCTTACCTACCCAAACAAAACAAAAAAATGAAAAGTTTGTAAATAGATTCAAAATAATGTAGGAAGATTATGTGAAAAACGAAGTTTAGTGCTTAGGTTTACTAATTATTTAGGTATATCATCTGTGTCTAGTAAATAAATAAATATTGGTGGACATTTCACTTAGCGCCATCTAGCCCCAAAGTAAGCTAAGCCAAGCATAGCTTATATCATGGGAACCAGACAACTGATGTAATACTTACATACTTTTTTCTAAATACATACATATAACACATATTGACACCCAGATACAGAACAAACACTTATGTTCGCACAAATGTTTGTCCTGGGCGGGATCGAACCCACGACCTACAGCGTAGAAGGCAGCGTTACTACCAACTGAGCTGTGAGCCAGTCTAGTCACAAATGCCAGCTCTCAATAATACCACATACGTTCCTCCACAATTATAGAGTCAAGGGCTCAAAATATAATGGGCGTATTGAACGGATGTGGAAATTAAAATTGTATATATACATCGACGTTCTAAAGAAAGGCATTGATGTGGCGATAACAACGTCGGACAACTGACGGTAGCCATTGTTTCATCATGTGAAAATATTAAATAACGTAGATTTACATTTTGACCGTTTATCGTTTAATTAGTGGCTTTTATAGAAAATTCCTATGTTTGCGCTTATTTTGATGAGTCAAATAAAATAAAAGCATATTTTATGTCTTATTTACTAATAAATTTGGTTGGCTCTGTTTTAACTCAGAGTTGTAAATTTGTAATGGGTGAAAATAGGTACGAGATTTAAATAAAAAAATCCTAGCCTGTTCTAAAAGCTTTACTTTTATAAATTTCTTTAAAAGTATGTTTTGTTTCTCCAGAACGAGTGATATATCGAAGGTGAATTTTTTTTATAAGTAGTTCTTTATTGTTTATCGTACACAAAACATAATACAAAGTAGAAACAAGTAATGTAACTAACTTATAACCCCTGTATAAAAACGAAATATCTAGGAAACTAATAAGAGGAAAGCTAACTCTTAGTTTAGAGCTAATTGTCATCTCTCATCGCCCTCATATTAAACACTGGAATTGTGTGGAATTCGGTTTTATCACGCACCCCTATTTTACCCCTCGGAAAAGTAGCCTAAGTTACTCCTTGTTACATCAGCTATCTGCCAGTGAAAGTCCCGTCAAAATCGGTCCAACCATTTCAGAGATTAGCCGGAGCAAACAGACAGACAGACAGACAAAAATTTTAAAAAATCTTGTTTTGGTATATTTACTGTGTATACACTTAGTAAAAAGCGGTTATTTTAATATTACAAACAGACACTCCAATTTTAATTATTTGTATAGATTAGCTCATACTGCATGGCACTCTAAAAACTGGCTACTCATTAGATATATGTAACTATATGTCTGGTAAGTAAATACATAGCCACACCTAAAGACCTTATCAAATAAGGTGTGAGTTTACGAGTCGACCAATGAGGTTGGCAATAAACGCTAATTGTTAGGGGAATGCTCGGTGAATGCTCGCCCGCGACCGAGCATTAGGGGCCAGTATATAAGGTAGTACATATGTTATGTTACATGGTACCTTGGTTCCGCCGATAACATAATACCTGTAACTTCAACGTTTATATATTTTTATATACACATTATGATAACGATCTTTAGAATTATTTATAATGTGTTTACATTTTGAGCAAAGTTAAAATTGGGTTTTGGCTGGAAATGGCAATTTGAATGTTAAATGTAATTAAATGAAATGTAAGTTTTTAACTACAATTGGAGAACACTTATCAGTATTGCAACTCATTGAACAACCAACTCCAACCCTTCTGGGTCACTGAAATTCCCCTTATTCATAATTAAAAGCGAGATGGGTATGCTCAGATGGTTTGGAAACATAGAGAGGATGAATGAAAGAAGAATGACGAAACAAGTGCATCAGGCGAGTGTGAATGGAAACAATGGTAGGGGTAGACTTCGGCGTACATTGGTACTTAGACCAAATCGGTGACGTTTTGGAAGGCCAGGTCAAGACTACCCTAAACAGACGAGCGTGCATGAAGAATGTGATGATAGTAGATGAAGCTAAGTAGGTATGTCAGGATCGTAGCAGAGGGAAAACCATGATCTCTGCCTACCCCTCCGGGAAACAGGCGTGATTTTATGTACGTATGTATGTCAAAGCGGTACGCTCTGTGCGTACATTAGCCGTATTGTGTGCAGTGTAGACAGGTGACAAAGAAGCGGCCGCGTCTCTTTGAGGCGGGCGCATCGAACAAGTGTGGTAACCGATTGAAGAGCGCGGGGCTTACAATAGGGGCACACAGTAGCGGGCTTCCGTGTCAGAGGGTCTCAGAGTAAACATAGATAATGTACACGCAGTAACGATGTACCTAACCACTTGAGTGCGCAGGTAGGTGTAATAATAATATTGGTGGACAACTCACACAGCGCCATCTAGCCCCAAATTAAACATAGCTTGTATTATGGGAACCAGACAACTGATAGAATACATATATTATATACTGTTTTCGCAAATAAATACATATCATAATAACACCCAGACACAGAACAAACATCTATATTCGTCACACAAATGGATGTTCTGGGTGGCGATCGAACCCATGACTTACTGCGCAGAAGGCAGAGTTACTACCAACTGAGCTGTGAGGCCTGTCGAAATGTTTGTGCCTACCTATGGTTTGTTGTGGTATTAGACTAGCTGCGAGGATTGGGAGCAGCATGAAACTAACTATAGAGATAGCTGCGCATTAATAGAACATCTCTACAAAATTCTATGACCACACAGTTGCGACATAATAACTTGTGTCGAGGTGCACATAAGCCACGGTAAACAATTACCATAACTTTAGAACCTTTGAGATGTGCCGACTAGTCTCCAACTCGACATGGTTCCGTGTAGGTAGATACATGTTTAAGAAATGAGTATGTAATGTAATATTGGTGGACATTTCACAAGATACATCTAGCCCGAAAAAAAATGGTTTTTGTTAGTCATACATATAATACATATGAACACCCAAACACTGAACAAACATCTATGTTCGTCACCCAAATATTTGTTCTGGGTGGGAATCGAACCCACGACATACAGTGCAGAAGGTAGGGTTACCAACTGCTATATTAGTAATAGTTTAGAATTGGAGGCAACTGGTCCCACGTATTAACAGCCCAATGGATAAAAGCTTTATTTCAGCACAAATTAAACATTACAACAGATAATTTAAACTAATATAAAACAAGGAGAAAATTATACCTATGCGCCCATTGCTGAGAAAAAAAGGGTTGGCTAAAGTGGTGATTCATTAGGTACTCTCAATTGTGTTGCTGATTTTCAGTCAAAAACCTTTTAAAAAAACGAAATTTGTATATATAGTGTGAGAAAAAACGATTATTTTTAAACATTCCGTCGCAGTTTCGTGTATAACATTAAAAAAGTGTCCGGGTTTAGGTTTAGTAGTAGTAGTTTTAGGTTTGGTAATTTATTATTTTAGGTTGTATTCTTTTATGTCTATAAATAATTACTAATTATATTCACATTCTCACCCTATTCCAGCTATCAAACTGATTAAAATTAAACTTGTTTCTCAGACTAAACATACCCAAATATTGTAGCCAAGTCCCTACGAAGACAAAGCATTAGAAGATTACATTTAATTTTTCTCAAACGCCGTACAAACTAAACAGTCTTCTATAAAATCAAATTCCAGCCCGTCGGTCCTAAAAAAGATACGTCACATAAATCATAACATCAAGGTAATCCCAAATCGCATAGTATCCTCGTCAGAAGCCACACAGAGACGAAAAAATGATAATTTACGACCTCAAAAACGTAAACAATACACAGCAATGTGTCAAAATACCCCAAACAATGAGACCACGGCTAAATGGAAGGTTGAAGTGCCCACACTAAGTTAAAGAAACCTACTTACATGTGAATAACAATAGGTGTCCCCGATTGTAAAAACTATGAACTTCTGAAGCAGTTAATAGAGCCGGCACAATGGACGCTGTGTGACCCACTAATTTGTATTATAAACTGGGTCCCGTGGAAGGGTCGTGAGGGGTCCGTTTGCATTCGTATGCATCACGTAACCTTGTTGAAATGATGAAGGTACAATTTGTGATGTCACTGTTTGACAACTGATAGAATACATACATTTTTGTAAATACATATAATACTGATGATTTGAGGAACGTTGTTAAGGGTTCTTAAAAACTACAATTGCAATTGAAATAAAAACTACATGATTACGTCCACACCGATTTGGAGGCGTTTTAATAATGACATCACTTACAGAGGCAGGACACAGCCGGCGACATAGACATATAGACGGCTGAGTCTGCGATAAAAACATTACTGAGAAATGCATCAGTGTATGTTAAAACTACTCTATGCTTAATCTAATGCAGAGGGACGAGGGGTATAACATAACTAGATATTAACACCCTGACACAGAACAAACAAATTCGTGACACAATTGTTTGTCCTGGGTGGGAATCGAACCCACGACCTAGAGCGCAGAAGTCAGAGTTACTACCAACTGAGCTAAGAGGCCTGTCTCAAAAATAAAAGATAATGCATAAAAAAGGTATTTTTGGGATAATGTAAGCCCGAAGGTCAATAAGTTTATATCTCAGCCCACAACCCTGTTTATAACAAGTGAGTAATTGCAAGTAGTAACATTTTTCTTTTGCTTCAAAGCTTTTGTGTACAAACAAACTCACGAACTCATTGGTACGGTGCGGTGCTACACAAAAGCGCAATGTTATATAAACATTAACGAGGGTACAAGTCAAATAGAAGCGAAATTTCAAGCAAGTAATGTCCGCTTAATAATGGCAGCTTAAAAAATCCTCATGATTACATGAACAAGGTACTGTGTTTGTTTGCACAAACAAACACATTACTATTAATGTTTGACAGCATAATAGGTATGACTCTTGAAGAATGTACAAAACCTTTATAAGGTATTCAGCGAAAAGGGGCGTAGTAACTTATTAGATCTTATTTTTTTTTGCAGCAAAGTGTTTCCAAATATGTTTAGGGTTCAAACAATGTCAGAGGACTCGCCTGATACGTGTATGAAGCAACAAAAATAATACTGAAGTAACATTAAAATTATGTCGAGTATAATAAAATAAATATTAATGATTGTCTGTATTTGCATGAATTTGCGGATGTTTGTAATTCTTTCACGCCAAAACTATATAGCTATAAAGTTGATAAAACAATGAAAAACTGTAAAAATAGGCGCCTTGTTTATAAATACTTCCAAAAGCCTACCAACATATATAGCGACATTTACTTCTACAAATCTATTCACGTCGTTCAGTTATCGATCAAAATATCTGAGTAGTCTTCCAATACCGACTGGAACCATCAATGATAACTGATAAAGAAATGGTGCTAATGTAAATAAATGGTCAGCGATATTTTAATGTCTGGCAACTTCATATAGAGACGGCTTTTTGTGAGTCAGTCAACTGTTTTTTGTTTCTTTCTCATAAGCAATTTCCAATACTAAACGCAAAATTAATCCTTGATTATTGGTAAAATATATTCGTATATATAAAAATAAGGTGTATAAGATGTTTTCGGTCATAAAAATCCTAATAATGTTTCGTAAATAACGACAATTTTTTTTTTCAATCGAATTGAGCACTTTATGCAAAGTATTTTTTTTTTTTTTTTTTTTTTTTTATGTTAAAAACTAGCAGACGAGCTAACGGGCCACCTGATGGAAAGTGGTCACCGTCGCCCATGGACATCTGCAACACCAGAGGCATTGCTAATGCGCTGCCGGCCATTAAGATAGGCATTAACCCGACGCTTAAAGGTCGCCATGTCGAAGCTCCCTGGGAAAACGGCTGAAGGCAGATCATTCCATAGCTGACAGGTGCGTGGGAGGAATGATCGCGAGAAGCGAGTGGTGGTGGACAACCAGCCATCCAGGTGGTGCGGATGGTATCTGGTTTTGCGGCGTGTGGTGTTGTGGTGAAACTTAGCCGCGGGCACCAGACTAAACAGTTCATCAGAACACTCCCCATTGTACAGACGATAGAGCACACACAGAGAACCTACGTCTCTCCGTAGTCTTAAGGGCTCCAGGTCGTCTGTAAGCTTGGAATCGTCGACAATTCGAACTGCCCTGCGCTGAATCCGGTCAAGTGGAAGGAGCTGATACTCAGGCGCCCCAGCCCAGAGATGGGAACAATACTCCACGTGGGGTCGTACCTGCGCTTTGTAAAGCATAAGTCTTTGACCCGACGTGAAGTACTGCTTCGCCCTGTTCAGGACTCCGAGTTTTTTTGAGGCCAGTTTGGCCTTGCCTTCCAA
This sequence comes from Chesias legatella, assembly GCA_947359385.1. Classification (NCBI taxonomy): domain Eukaryota; kingdom Metazoa; phylum Arthropoda; class Insecta; order Lepidoptera; family Geometridae; genus Chesias; species Chesias legatella. Next base: position 2,360,831 of record OX375768.1, on the reverse strand, counting down.
GTGACCACGGAATTGGACGTCATTCGAAATGTCGACACCAAGGATTCCAATTCTTGCTGAGATGCTAAGGGAAGTGTTCTGGAACGTAGGAGCCTCGACAAACGGAGTTTTTTTGGCGGTGAACGCGCAAACCTGTGTCTTCCTCGGATTGAATTGGACAAGATTTTGTTCACCCCAGTCCGAGACCTGCTCCAGAGATGACCCGATCTCAGAAACGAGATTGCCTCGGCACTGCTGCACAGAGACCCGAGAAATATTTGCACGGCCTGCGTATTGAGCATCACCAGTACTGTCATCTGCATAGCAATGAATATTACGGACACGTAACATATCATTGATATGCAGAATAAACAGTGTTGGTGATAGCACAGAGCCTTGTGGGACACCAGCATTTATGGGCTTTGTGGCAGAGCAAGAGCCGTCTATTACGACTTTTATGCTCCGCTCCAATAAAAAGCTGGCTGTCCAATTGCATAATTTCTCGGGAAGTCCGTATGCTGGAAGCTTGGATATTAATGCCTTATGCCAAACGCGGTCAAATGCCTTCGCGATGTCCAGGCTGACTGCCAATGCCTCCCCCTTATTCTCTATGGCTTCAGCCCAGCGGTGAGTGAGGTATACAAGAAGGTCACCAGCTGAGCGACCACGGCGAAAGCCGTATTGTTTGTCACTAATCAGCTGGTGTTCTTCAAGATACCGAAGAAGTTGGTCATTAATAACCCGCTCCATCACTTTGGAGAAAAGGGAGGTTATCGCGATAGGCCTATAGTTTGACGGGTCAGAACGGTCACCCTTCTTTGGTATAGGGTGAACAAGGGCTATCTTCCAAGAAGAGGGTACAGTTTCGGAAGAATATGACAGCCGAAACAATGTTGTCAAAACCGGAGCTAACTCTGGAGCGCATGTCTTCAGCACAACGGCGGGGACTTCGTCTGGCCCACTCGACTTGCGTATGTCGAGGGAAAAGAGAGCTCGACGCACAGCACTTTGAGTGAAGCGGATTTCAGTCATCAAACTCTCACACCGTGGGATTGTAACCGGTGATTTTCCCCCGTCATCTAGTGTCGAATTGGAAGCAAAGAGTGTGCCTAACAGTTCGGCTTTCTCTTCGGCTGTGTGAGCCAACGAATCGTCTGGTTTGCGCAAAGCTGGTAGTGAAGACCGACGGAAATTGCCCTCAACAGCTTTGGCAAGAGACCAGAAAGCACGACTCCCAGAAGGGAAGCTAGCTAGTCTCTCACCAATGCGGCCGATATACGCGAATTTCTCTGTGGCGATTTTCTTCTTCAAGGATCTGGATACAGCATTATACCGTTTCTTCAATTCGGAGGCGTTGGGCCTGTTATTATCTCGCGCTGACACCCAGGCACGGAATGCGGATCGCTTGAGATTTGATTCCTCAGAGCAAGACGAACCGTACCAGGGCTGAGTCTTCCCACCAAGTGGTACCACACTGCTAGGAATGAAGCATTCCATGCCCTGAAGGACCACATCCGTGACTGAATCAGCACAAGCACCAACATCTCCCGAAGAGAAACATAGCTGCTTCCATGGGTAGGACGCGTAAAACTCCCGCAATCCATCCCAATCCGCCGACCTGTAATGCCAAACCCGACGACTGCCGGCAGGGCGCGATCTAACGAGTCGCTTAGTTGGCACCTCCGTACGCACCAAACAATGATCCGAAGACCCTAAAGGGGCTTCGACCGAGATTCGGTATCCGTGTGGGCTAGAGGTCAGCAGAAGGTCCAGAAGAGAGGGAGTATGGTCGTGTATGTCCGGTATCCTAGTTGGAGTTGACACCAGCTGAGTGAGACCATAAGCCAGAGCGAAGTCATGAGAGGTTCTTCCAGCGTAATCGGTAACCCGTGATCCCAGCCACTCAGAATGATGAGCGTTAAAGTCACCTAAGATCACCACCTCCGCTGAAGGAAGCTGCTGAAGCACTCGGTCAGTCGCGTCCTGGACGTGCTCGAAGAGTCGGTCAGTTTCAGCGTTACCGCCATGAGACCTATAGAGGCACGCATAGATACGCGTGTGACCATCGTAGTCCATTCGTGCCCAGAGAACAGATAGATCGCTGCCTTCAAGGTTGTACAACCGACGACAGCAGATATCCTCTCTAACGTACATACACACTCCGGCGCGACGGACAAAGCAGTGCTCAAGAATGTAGCCCGGATAGTTCAGGTATGATATGTCAGCCGGAGAGGATATCTGCGTTTCGGTTAGAAAGAGAATGGCCGGCTTAGCCGTTTCTAGGTGAAAATGAACAGCATTTAAGTTGGTGTGTAAGCCCCTGATGTTGCAAAAATCCACTTTGAAAGTGGAAGGGGGAGCCGCTGAGCAACGTTTCTTTCTTTTTGAATGTACAGCCATATTTCTTTTTTATTTTTAAACAGGGTTAATGAATGAATCGTTTGTTACCAGTGATCCACAGAACGAAGGAAAGGCTTGAGATGCTCGGCGCAGTATCTGGGTGTTATGAGTAGCTGGCTCGGGGGACGGAAGGGCCCCCGATCCGACCCGTGACTGATCGTCGTGTTCCACTCCGGTCTCCCATTCCGGCACGGCGGCCACGCACAGGGCTTTTAACATTGGCGGCGGGACAGCCTCCTGAGCTGGGACTTCTCAGGTTCGGGTCCCCTACAAACCAACGGGCGGCCAGCGGACAGCCGTTTCATCGGGTCTCCCTGGCACCCGAGCCAACTTATCACGCCCAGTTACACACAACCGATTTTAAAAACCCATACGGTTCCAAGATCACTGGCAATAAGGGATTCAAAAAGGAGGGGGGGAATTGGCATTCAGGTTCGCAGCCGGAACACGCCTGAGGGCATTTTGCGGCTGATTACGACCCGAAGGTGGTCGCTAACCAGACGGATACAAATGATCCTACCACCAGCTGACTCCTTAAGGATCACACTGGGCGGAATCAGACCCAGTGACCACTAGGGGTCCAATAGACGTCAGAGCCTCGTTCGTTTTTCAGCAGGGTGTACCGCGAGCAGGAGAGGTTGGCTTTAGCTACGAAGATGTTATATGAGCTAATTACACCCCATTTATTAATTATCTTAACGATGGTAGCCTTGAAAGCTAACTTGAAAATACATCTTCATTAATATTAAACCAATTGTTCCAATAAGTAATTAATAAGCATTGAAACTGAGTTAATTTCATTTAACAAAATGCTAATATTTAGGTTAATGTTTAATATTGTGTCTGTATTTAAATTAGAAATTGATTCAAAACACACACCGACTATATCAAGCCAGTGTAAAAAATATATTTAAAAAACAAGATACTTTTCCTTTTGGCAGATACTTATTTTAAATGTTAACTTTTTTCCAATTTACCTAGACTAAAGCTTAGCTCTAAAGCAACGATAGCAAGAGATTGGTTTTATGTTAGTTTGACTTACTTTAGTCTATTTTCTGAAAGCCCCGTAATACCTGTTTAAGCCGATTTTGCCCCCTCAAGTTAATTTTTTAGACGACAATGTTTTCATCGGAAATTTAAGCTCTTTATAAGTTAAAAACATCCACATCTATGGAACATAAATACGGTAAAAGCAACAAGACATACATCTTACACTGCCTAACACCAAGGGAAAGATAAGCCTTTTCCATATCATCAGTCGCGGAGCCAAGCTTGAGCAACAATCGAACTTAACAAGCGCTCAATACAAAACATCTCACTGACGCTCATCCTGAATTATTGAACACGCTGTATAATGACTAATCGCTCATCACACCATTTCACACATCGATGGAACCCTCATAAATTAACACCCGAGAAACGGACTAAGCAAATGATGAAATAAGCAGCTATTTATCAAATGTGAATTGGATCTTCTTTTAAGTAATAAAGAACTGGTGTCATAGTGGAATGAATGAGCCGTAAGGACAGCGTGTTCGTTTCCCGCGCGGGGTTACTGCCCAATTTCAAATAATATGATTCAATGAAAACAATAATCATATACGTTGTTACTCGTACATTCTGATGAAAAACAAAAACCTAAGTATAGTATATTGATTTTCATAGAAAATTCAATAAATTCTTAGAAATATATAATTTTTCATAGAGTTATATTCATGCTTCACCAGTTATATTAATACTTCACTAATTTGAACGATAATGAAGAAGAGCAGACAATTTATCTTCTTTTTTAATATGCTTAGATATATTGGCCAAAGATTCTTATTGAGTTATCCTTCTAAGGTGGTAGGAGTTATCTACATTATGCGATGATTAGTGTGCCAGCTACATTACGACGTAGTACTTGAGGGAGAATTCTTAAAACCTGAATAACACGGTAGTTCCAGAGTCCGGTCCTAGTTCGTTGTTCCGCGCGCACCGACTAGCCGTTACCCAGCGAAAATATCCAAGCGGCAATGAAGTTTCTAACGACACGAGTAAGAAATTAAGCTTGACAGTAAGTAGAGGTGTAATTGAACTGTTCGTGCTCACGAGCCGGTATCGAGTATCGACAGGATAATTTGAGAGCCTCGATAGCGGACGCCATCGTCGAGCTTTATACTTACCTCACAACTATTGATCATGGTAACCTGAGCAAAAACCGATGCGAGATAACTTTTTAGAGAACAAAGGTCTTAGAGTAGTGTTTTGCAGATACATAAATTCAAAGTGAAAAGTGAAATAATGTTAATTATATTTCACGCGTCAATAATTGACTGGCCTCACATCTCAGTTGCCAGTAACCTGTCTTATGCGCTGTAGGTCGTGGGTTCGATTCCCTACGAGTGTGACGAACATAGATGTTAGTTGGGTGTCTGGGTGTTAATTAATATGTATACACATATAATCTGGGTCTTGGTGTAAAAAGTATATAAGCAATATATCAATTGTCTCGTCCCAATTATGTAAAGTAGTGCTTAGCTTAGTTTGGGGCTAGATGGCATTGTGTGAAATGTCTACCAATATTTTTTTATTTTTAATAACTAAATAAATAATTAAATGAAGGTAAATATATCTTATTTTAAATTTAATTACTGAATTTAATTAGCTTAATTTTAATAAACTTACCGGTTTATTATGTTATGATATACAAAATACAAGTCCTTTATAAAAGCCTTTAATTTGTACTTAACGATATTAGATTCCAAAACTTTACGACATCTGATAGACTTAAACAGTGACTCCCGGACAACTTAGTTTCCGTCGACAGTAATACAACCCTGACCTATCCCGGCCCTAGTCTCCGATGAAGGCTCACTCATGGGGTTCAAAAGCCAAGTGCAGCTATCAGTTACCCGGTAATCTCGGGGTTACCCAACCAAATGCTACAATTTCTAACGCTCAGAACGCTGCCGCCATACTTTAAACGGACTTGTAAAGACATTCAGTCGTTGATTTATTTTATCACCCACTTTGTTGATAGAATTTCGTTTGGAATATGAAGTAATTGGGAGAATCTTTGATAGTGACCTTTTTTTGATAGTAGATGTAATTTATACATTACAGTTTTCAAATTAGTTTTTATTTATGCTGACATCATAAAAATTGATTGAGACCGTTCGAACAGAAATCGGAATATATAAAAAATTCTGGTAATAACGCAACCGAAAAGGCTGTATGAATGGAAATAAACGCTTAGAGCCAAAAATTTACTCAGTGGTTTGGTGAAGCCCGCGTTCAGCTATGGACATATACCTACCATATAGCCTTATGATGATAATTCCTTGATTTCTATCCTACAGTCAAAAGAAACAACCTAAACTACAAGTATTTTTTTAAATAAACACAGTTTAAGTGTGTTAATCTAAGTTGATGACGAAATGAATCGTGTACGTAATAATTGCAATAGGTAAAATTGCCAATAGAAATCTTTCGTAATGAATTAAATAGGTTTTAGTCGAACTCTGATACAGTTTAATTTCCCACGAACAGATACGGTATCTAGTTAGTAACTATGTAACTAATCTTACCAGTATTCTGATGTTTTGTCACATTATATCAAATCAGAATAGCTCGCTTTTAACAAGATATTTGATTCGAAACAAGCTTCTGATTTACCTACTGACGCATCGTTAAACGACACGTTAGTTCTAGCTTCTTCTTCTATTCGAGTCACTGGTTCTGTCGAACCGGTGTGGTGAAAGGATTTTAAGTGCGCCTCAAAGAGGCTCCTTTCGTGCACTTGACACATGTCATCGAATTTATAGTTCTGGGACATGTCGGTTTCCTCACGATGTTTTCCTTCACCGTTTTGAGAACGTGGTATTGCGCACATAAATCTTTCAATCGTAAAACTCATAGGTGCACGTAGGGATTTGAACCGGTGACCTCCGGATTGAAACTCGAGGTCAGTACCACTAGACCATCACGCTCTCGATAATTCTAGCGTGAATCTGCCATAACCTTATCGAACTAAGTATATCGAGTTTACAATTCAATGTAAATATAGTTTTTAACTTTGCAACCTACTTTTAGCTATCTTTTTGTAGTACAAAGTGAGGTTTTGCCTCCCGCCTGCGCTGTCGCGGCCGCCAAACGGATATGCACGTCGAAGCGCGGAGTCACAGCGATAAATCCCGCGCTCGCCGCCGGCGCAGGTTTCGGGAGCCATCAATCATTCCCCGGGAGACGGGAAGACGTCTCTCCAACTCTGTATAGAGTAGCCTACCGAATAACACAAGTAACAAATATCTTATCTTATCTTTATATTATCTTAATCTTATCATATCTTTATCTTAAAATTTATCTTAAACTAGTAAAATTTTAAATTAGGCGTGGGAAGAGAGGAATTATCATTTATTTGCCGGGAAAATTGAATTACAATTTATATGTAGAAGGGCGAATTACATCGTTCAAGAACAGTGGATCTCACGCCAAGTTCGTCCGGGGAAGTACTGCCACAATGCCCATTTCTGCGGTTGCCATTTAACGCCAAGTGGGCCGTCGGCGTCGCTCGGCTCGTTCCGTAACTGTGTCACATAAAAAAATTGCCACTATGTCTACTCTATGTCCACTACTCCTAGCCTGGATACTGAACAAAATGTTAAGTTTTTTGTAGGTTTTAAAAAGATTAATGAAAAGATATAACAGTGAATGAAACTTGTTACAGAATTCACAAAGTATTATATTAGGTTAATTTTACTAGCATTCCGTGGCTAAAGTAAGTTGTTAAATTATGCAATTTGTTAGTTATCATACGACTAGGCGAGGACTACAACTTTAACATCTAAAAGATTATTCAAAAGAACGTAGACCTTTGCTTCTGCCATACTTGCGTTTATAATTTGTATGTGTTATTTATTATTGACAACCTAACCTTTGGGCACATCTATAAATTCATTGTGTAATTTAATTATAAATAAATAAATTATTTAGCATTCTCTGTAACGCATTACTCTACCAGCATTTGTAACGACTTCTTAATAAGGGCCAACCGACCCACCAGTTAGCATCAGATTTGATGCATGGTAAGTAGAAGCGGTCGCATTACATGCGCATTCAAAAGTAATTCACTTAATTTCACTTACACCGAGAAATTGGCGTAATACGCCCCATTAGGGCTTATGAGCATCATTCAATTCTCGCTCGTAATAATGATAAATTGCAGTCTCGAAAAAAGTATGCTTAAATTTCTGTGCGTGATTTTGAGAACCAAACTGGTTCTAGGTACTCACAAGTAATAAAATAAATTATAGTTATGTGGGTAGGAAAATAAGTCTATAGATAATGTGGATAATTGGACGATAATTATTTTGATACTGGTCATATTTATTTTAAGCTAGATTTAATACTTCTGGATATTTTTAAGTTAGGAATAAGCAAGGTGGCTTACCTGATGTTAAGCGGTAACCTCTACCCACAAAAAAGCACAAAGTCTTGGGTTTTCCACTTAGGTATGGGAAGACACAAGTCACATTGTATTGGGCCCGTAATTTTTGGGACGTGACGGTGAAATGTCTTAAGTGTTTGTAATTTTACCGACTACCGCACCAGAACACAGTAACGCGAATGCGCTGCTTGGCCCCACAAATGGGTATGGTGGCAGTACCTTCCCCGAACAAACTAGCGTTAAGTTCTACTGCTACTGTATAGAGGTACCTTCTGAAATAACGTGATTGCCATTTTAACATTGTATAATTTTAAACTTCACGTTTCTCCTGATATTAAACAATTAGATCACTTAATTATCATATCACACGATATGCTTACTTACACGAACATAATTCGTCCGTTGACAAAGCATTGAAACACACTGTCCAAACACAACTGGGCAAATAACAAATAACACTTATATAAACTATCAGCCGGTAACAACGTAACAATCGACATCCTTCAATAAATCACGCCTCAAATCCTCGCCCATACATTAACGCGATAATCTGAGGCCCCGCAAGTGCAGTTATTACATAAATTTATTGCGTTCACTGCCATTATCTCCAAAACTGTGATATTTGAACCCTTTTGTTTGTGACTGCCGCCAGCCAAACAGGTGAACACGGCCGCGCGGAACGGGAACAAACGTACCTTTCTTCACAGTTTTTGTTAGAGTTTTTTTTATGGATCCTCGTAGTCCAATGGTGTCCAGATAAAGGTCGAACTTAACACCGGCAGTAATTAGCGGCGATTAATAATCAGTTATCTTGATCGGGCACAGCTAGCGTAATAATTGTTGAATAAGCCGCGTAAAATAATAGTTTTGGATAATTACGCACCCGAAAAACTCTTTTGATGTGTTTATTGATTTATTATATAAATTGGTCTTTTTTATGTTATACTAGCTGTTGCCCGCGACTTGGTCCGCGTGGATTTATCACGCACCCCTATTTTACCCCTCGGAAAAGTAGCTTTAGTTACTCCTTGTTACATCAGTTATCTGCCAGTGAAAGTCGACGAAGTCGCGGGCAACAGCTAGTTCTATTCCATAAGAGTGCTCTCAATTTTAAAATTAAATTGATATCAATTTTGTATGAATTGTTTATTATATATTATCAGTAACAGAATATCTCCTGAGCAATCGAAGCGTGACTCAGCCGCGAGTTCGAAGAAGCAGGCAAAGGCAGGCCGATGCGCGAATGACCACCGCCTCCTGACTCGGCCAGATTCCAGATAAAGCCACTTATGACATCAGGCATGCCTTCATTCCGACAAATTGATTCCCAACATACAACCCCTATCGGCGACTCCGATCTCGGCTTCAACATCCCGCGTGGTGATCGAACACAAGGCGCGTAGGTAAACCTTTGCGTACATAATGATCGATTAACACAACATTCATTTTAAGAGCAGTAGAACCCCAGTTCTTCCGGGCAAGTACTGCCACCATGCCCATTTCTGCCGCCAATCAGTGACGCATTCGCGTTACTGTGTTCCGGTTTGAAAGGTGTGGTTGCCGGTGTAATTACAGGCACATGAGACGTTCCACCTACACGTCTCAGAGTTACGGGAGCATACGTTGCGACTTGGGTCTCGTCGTACCTAGTAGGGCCCAAGTAACAAGGAGTAACTTAAGCAACTTTTCCGAGGGGTAATATAGGGGTGCGTGATAAAACCGAATTCCACGCGGACGAAGTCGCGGGCAACAGCTAGTTTGATATAAAAACGGGCAGCTTTACCTCCACAGGTTAGTGCATACATTAACAAGTTAACCATGGACATCCTGCGATGTGAGCGGTAAGCGGTCCTCAAGTGACTGCGGTGGCGACCCCTCGCGGCGCTCAATTGATGCATCGCTCGCTCAACTGATTCAAATTCACTTTAATTTTATTATAATGTTATTTTGTACAGTTTTTTTTTATATGAGTGGATATAGTTTTGTTATATCAGTAAGGTCAGGCGTCTGAGCCAATTCATAATCATTTTGTTTATTTTTATTGTACCCCCCATGTTTCGAGTGCATAATTGCGTGTACAGATCTCAAGTATTTTGAGGTCTTATTGATATCATTATATTTCTAAAAAGTAAATTACACAATTTACAAATAAATATGTTGTCAAACATCTTCCTATCTATAAACCATTTCCAAAGGCAATAGATAACTAAGTGGCCGCTGGCGGCATTGCCTCGCTCGGCAATCTCTCTGGCAGGCTCAATCTCTGAGCCAGGAAGGTGTCTCTTGGTCGCTTCGACCAGGCCCGGAATCGTCAACCTAAGTAAGACATCACTGTAACAAAGTAGAGATAATCCACAAGGTTAATGATATCTCATTATAGGTTAAAAGGCGACAACTTTACAGCTGACATAAATCGGTAGATTGATTTAAAATCATTTTGTTCGTGGACTCCATTTGATGAGACCCTAAACTTGGTCTACTTGACATGTTTATTGGCGCACTAAAATGTTTACGAATCCCATTTTACTGCGTGCTCGGGTGTTGAGAAACCTCCGAAAAGATGTTTAATTGAGATATTTCACGTCACTTTCCAGTTAATTAGGCGGGCGAGCCATGTGCGAAGCTCTGAATGACTGCACATAATTTGGTAAAAGTTTTTAAAGCAGACGCCACGCGACAACGTTTAAAATTATGCGGTTATATTGTGGTTTCCGAAACTTCGCTACCAGATACCCGTTTAACGTCAACTTAGCAAATCTATTAAGGCTTTGTTCCGCCGTCACCTGCTACATTTCCCTTATACATGACGTTTGTCACATGCTCTGAAATGTAAAAAAAATAAGAAAGTGTTTCGACTTAATAATAGGTATATATTCAATCGGAAACGATTGGCGTTTAAATAATATATCCATTTACGTTGGCCGCTTTTTAAAGATAATTTATAGATCAATATAACGGTCTATCTATCTATCTATTCGAGTCACTGGTTCTCTCGAACCAGTGTGGTGAAAGGATTTTAAGTGCGCCTCAAAGAGGCTCCTTTCGTGCACTCGACACGTGTCTTCGAATTTTCAGTTCTAGGACATGTCGGTTTCCTCACGTTTTCCTTCACCGTTTTGAAAACATGGTATTGCGCACATAAATCTTTCAATTGAAAAACTCATAGGTGCACGTCGGGATTTGAACCGGCGACCTCCGGATTGAAACTCGGAGTCAGTACCACTAGACCACCACGCTCTCAATATAACGGTAGCGAGGACGAAGTAACGAATTATCGAAGCCCATCTAAGTCGAGGCCAGTTCGTGATTGTTCGCGGTTGTATTCGACACGCGATCCGCGATTCAAGGAACCGTCAGGTACCCAGGCGCCATCCGAGCGAATTCTTCACTTCATGTTGGATGATTGAACAAAGGAATGAGCTACATACGAGTAGGTATGTCTTTTTTATGTCATATTAGTGACAAGGAGCAGTAGAACTCTCGGTAAGTTCGTCCGGGGAAGTACTGCCACCATGCCCATTTCTGCCGTCAAGCAGTAACGCGTTCGTGTTACTGTGTTCCGGTTTGAAAGGTGTGGTTGCCGGTGAAATTACAGGTACATGAGACATTTCACCTACACATCTCAGAGTAACCGGCGCATACGATTCGACTTGGGTCTTGTCGTACTTAGTAAGGGAAAACCCAAATCGCATTGGTTGTTATGGGCAGAGGTTACCACTTAACACAGGTGGGCCGTCACGTCGGCTCGTTCCGTACCCAATTGTATAACATAAAAATAAAAAAAATAACGACCTGATGTTAAGTGGTAACCGCCGCCCATAGACAACAGCAATACGACTCAGTCCTCTCCACCAAAGTACGAGATAAGTCGCATTGCGTTGCGTCCATCACCCCGAGACGGGGATGTTACGTTTCATGCGCCTGCAATTTCACCGGCACCCACTCCCTTCCACCGGAACACAGCAACACGAGTGCATCACTGCTTGCCGGCAGATTACCTGGTGTGGTGGCAGTACTTCTCCGGGAGAACTTGGCACAAGTTCTAGTGCTACTAAAATGTATATCATATGACGGAGTCAAAAAATGTTGTCTCACTACGAATTAAATAATTGTTACGTACGACCGCACACACGTAATTGGTTCGATGGAATTCGGATGCCTTGAAACAGAGCGGATAGTTTTTTCTGTGGTCGAGGAGCGCGGTAGGTAGCGTTGCCAGGCGTCCGGATAAAACCGGACACAGTCAGGCTTTTTGGTTGCGTGTCCGGCCACATAGATGGTTTTTGGCTTATGTTAGGCTTTTTAAATTTGGCCTGTTTCTTTAAATTTCTCATATTATGTTGATATAAAGAAGACTTATTCATTCAATTTAATGCTGTTTCATTAGAATTTATGAAGATGAAAAAGTAAAATGATTATGGTTTGATATAATGATGAAAGACAAAAAATTAGAGGTGTCCGACATTTTTACCAAAATGTACGGCTATACTAGCCAGTCTGTCCGGCTTTTCGGTTATACGACCTGGCAACCCTAGCGGTAGGTAAGCCAGCGAACCACCCGGTAGCCGACTCAGGTTGAGATTTCATGCGCAACTTAGTTCAAACAAATCGTACGGCGTCAGTGCGCATCGCGTCAAAACTTTTTACGTCACTGGTCACAGTCGGAGCAGAGATAACGTAATGAAACTTACATTATAAATAATATGAACGGCATCAGGCATCTATAATAAATGTGAAATGAGTGAGCATGGACATAATATTTAAGATGGAGTGCTTCATCGTCAGTTTTAGTTGTTACTGATGAAATATTTTGATCAAAAACTGATTTAGTAAAAACTTTGCGTCACTAACTACTATTGATGAAAAATTATGAACAAAATATATTTTAGTAAAGATTTTGCCTCATTACTATTACTGATGAACAATTTTGAATCAAAAATTGTTTAGTTAATATTTTGCCTCACTCACTACCAATGACTAAGTACTACTGATGAAAAATTTTGAACAACAACTGTTTTAGTATAAATTTTGCCTCACTACTAGGTAATTACTCTACTACTGCTCGTGTCAATATCCCCATCGAATCGATGCGGAGAATGGATAGAAATGCGCCTCAAATAATCTGTTTTCAGTGAGGGTTAAAGTGCCTATTTTTGAAGGTTTGCCGAAAATTATACAATTTTTTTTATAATATGAAATTTTCGGCTACTTTACACAATAGTTATTTTTTTTATAGACAGATTACTTCGCATACTAATTTGCGTCATATATTCGCATCCGCTCTGTGTACCTATGTCTATTGAAATAAACATTATTATTATTATATTTATTTATCGGAAAGGCTTGTGATTGAATCACAAGAGTAAGGTGCCCGGCGTCAGACGATTAAAACAATTTCTTTTGGGTTTTATTACATTATTTTTGTAAGAGGCTAACACGATATCATGTTTCCACAAAATCACCGAAGCGACTATTATTTCGTGCGCGCGCTTTGTCTTATGTGTTTTTTGAGGTTACATTGAAAAATATACTATAACACTGGACGGGTTAGACTCATATTGATGTAACTAATTCATGTTGACTTTGATCTTTTTAGAATTTGTTTAGAAATGCCCAGTAGCCTAGGTAACTCGATATGGTGGATATCTTTGCCCTCGTGTATTTGGTATGATGAAGATTTTTAATACGTTTGTGCGTGCATTCCTCTCCAATTGTATTAAAATTTACAGTTACATCCCTACAATTCTTGAAATATAAGCCAACTGAATTCAAGAGGACATACCAATAGCAAAGATAAATCAAAGTGACTCGGGAATAAACAAATATTGAAAGATCTCTGAAAATCTCTGAACAATCGATGATCAAAATTTTGACATTTATTTTTGCATAGAAGTTGCTTTGTTGCAATGAACACGAAAAATATCAGTAAATTTTAAGCTATTGCATAGCTTCTATCACAGGCCTTGAGCGTGGAGACCGAATCCAGAAATTCCGTAACGAAAAAAACCTAACACCCCCCACTCCGACAGGCACAGCGGTGATACTTTTTAGTTTTTCCATCTATCGATAAATACCAGAACTTTTAATGATTTTTTGAAATATCACGCGCAGTAGCTTTACCGCGGCAGTCTCCGAGTGCCACACGTCTTTTTTTTTTCATTCTTTCTTTCTAATGAATCTCCGCCAGTGTAAAGTAAAATAACCAGAATATGATATGACTCATGAAATAGTTGCCGGTGAAATGACAGGCACTGCAACTTCACGTCTCATTGTTACGGGCGCGTACTTGGGTCTTGTCGTACCAAAGTAGGGGAAAACATAGTCGTATTGCTTGTTGTGGGCAGATGTTGCCCTTAATACACCAGGTGGGTCAGCTGCTCGTCCCTTGACTTAACAATTTAAATTAAAACAAACGCATAATAGGTATACTTTGTCGGCGGCCTGTGGACTCAGCATCAAAGAGAATAGAGGCCTCTACCTGCGCTGTTTACTTGTCTGGTTCGCTACCATTTACCGCTGAATTCCCGATTTCCACTCAAGCATGTATCATACGTGTCAACCATAATTATTATGGATGTGTTGAAACAAAATGTAGAGCATCTGGCAATTTGTAACGGTTTGCCAGAAAAAAGGGCAAACCTTTTATCCGTTGAATTCAGTAGCCGCGCGGTTGACTGGACTCGGGTGAGTTGTTTGACAATTGCGTTAACTAATGGGGAAAATTATTCTACTGTCTCTATTATATTATTTGCCTGGCCTCATAGCTCAGTTGGTAGTAACCCTGCCTTCTGCGCTGTAGGTCGTGGGTTCGATTCCCACCCAGGACAAACATTTGTGTGACGAACGACGTGTTTGTTCTGTGTCTGGGTGTTGATATTTATGTATGTATTTACAAAAATGTATATAATTATTATATCAGTTGTCTGGTTCCTATGATACAAACTATGCTTAGCTTACTTTGGGGCTAGATGGCGCTGTGTGAAATGCCCACCAATATTTATTTATTTATTTTCATTCTGTGTCAAAACTTACAGATTTACAGTATAATGTTTTATTTAAATCTGAAGCGATTTGACTGCAAATTTTATTTCATTTTTGAGATATTAAACTAATTTGAAATGTAGATATTTATTTAATTGTTCTGTTTCCAAAGGTACCTACATATTTTATCCCTGTATCAAGGTGTGTAGGCACCTAGTTTGAAATAAAAATATTTTATGACGCAAAAATAATTGAATCATTACGTAGGTTAGGTATATTATCTTATATGTACAGGTTGTTATTTATTTTATAACAACCTTCAAATATGATAAACAAATCGTTTGACGATATAAATACAAAAAAATAGATGAAGTTCGAACAACCGAGCTCTACCTACAGGGTTCCCACTGCACGTCACTCACGAAACCAAATATCTACAGATATTGTAAGATGGATCCACCGAGCGTTTATTTTAATTCGATCTGTCAGAAAAGATATAAAAAAACGAGTGAGCCCGGCTACTGCACGGACGCCTAAACATTGGTGGATTCTCAACCATATAACACCATAAATATAATTAACATAACATTTTACGATTAATGATAGAAAAACGCCAAAATAGGCTGAAATATGTTTTAATATGGATATCTCGCAACGTACCTAGCTGTTCAGATAATAAACTCAAGAATAATAATAACAAATATCTGTGGACATTTCACACAGCGCCATCTAGCCCCAAAGTAAGCTAAGTATTTCTTGTATCATGGGCACCAGACAACTGATGTAATACTTATGTACTTTGTTGTAAATATATTATTAACCCCAGACACAGAACAAATATCTATGTTCGTCACACAAATGTTGGTCCTGGATGGGAATCTAACCTACTGCCTACAGCGCAGAAGGCAGGGATACTACCAACAGCGCTATGAGGCAGTCACAGAATGCCAATGAAAGAATATCCTTCCACGTGTAACTTGAGCGGTTAATCAAAGTTCAGTTGTTAAATAATTGAAAATATACAAATAAGGCATTGTACCTACTTACTACTAGGACGCAGTGCGATGAGATTTGGAACGGATATACTCGTATCTAGTGAGGCTTAGTCGCATGACCAGAAAACCATTTATTATCACGCAAGTCATAAAATCCACATAAAAAACCCAACAAAAAAGATGACTTAATTTATAAATTTATTAGTATTTTTACCTAACTTTTAAAGGTAGTTAAAATATTGTAAAGTTCAATTTTAATAACAATCGTATATAATGCTTCTGTCTAACCGACTAGCCTCTAGCCACACATTATCAAACGATATGCCGTACCTATAATTTATGAAATTGTCAAAAATTATATTCCAGTAGTCGATCGCAGGTTGGTCATATTTTTTGTGTGTAACACCCCCGAATAGTAGCCGAAAAAATGGAAGCAGCACGCGACACGCGATCCGTAGCGTCCAACGCCATAGATTATATCATTTCAAAACTTAGGTACCCACAAAAACACAGCATCGATAATCAAATCTCCACCGAGATCGGATATTAAACGGCTATAAATTATACTAATAGTTACTACACTATTAAATTAAGAGCGTGCGTCTCAAACATACCTAATATTAGTCTTTGTAATCGGTTTTTGTGGGACCTTTAGGTACAGGTAGCTAAACGCCAAATTATAGGGTACCGTTGCTGACCGCTAAAGATGGGTTAAATTGGCTATTTTCGCTACGGTACTATACTGGACTTTGATAATTAGAAGGCGATTTAATAACATGGGTTCACAAAGTTCGTAAAATGCACTATTTTGAGAAAATTGCCCATCAATTACTTATTTTTATTAGCGGAAATTATATGGCTTCGCGGTCTATTATAATTCAGTTAATTATCATAAAGATCACATTCGCGTTGCAAGTGCTGTCTATCATCGAACAGTTAAAACGTTTCATATAAGTAAAGCAAAGAAAGAGCTTTTTCAAAGCTCATTCTTGCCCCAATTGTACCATTGCCATACTCGCGTCAAATTAAGCTATGTGCTGCCATCTCGGAGAACATGTTTGAACTTTTTAGTCTACCTCCTCCCTGAAAACTCGGTGTTCAGATATATACAGCTAGGCAACATTCAACGTGAATGGTGGAATTAGTTAAAAAAAAAAAACATAGATGTCGTAAAGCTGACATTATGAACATGGCGCAAATATTACTGTTATCGACTGGCCCCATAGCTCATTTGGTAGTAACGCTGCCTTCTGCGCTGTAGGTCGTACGTTCGATTCACGCCCAGGACAAACATTTTTGTGACATTTGTAACATTGATGTTAGTTCTGTGTCTGGGTGTTAATATGTATTATATGTATGTATTTACAAAAGAAAAGTATATAAGTATGCATATCAGTTGTCTAGTTCCCATGATACAAGCTATGCTTAGCTTACTTTGGGGCTAGATGGCGCTGTGTGAAACGTCCACCAATATTTATTTACTTGTTATTCATTATGAGATTACCGCTTAAACTCAGGTGGGCCATTATTCACATTCCGTAATATTTAATTATTATTTCCAGTTACTGACTATAATGACTACTTATTATGAGTAAGTAACTTACATTAGGACTAAACATGAATTTTAAAATGCAGACGATCGCTGTGTGCGTATGTATACTCAGGTATGTATGTGTATGTATGGGTAGGACATACCTACTAACAGCAGGTAGGTACCCGTTAAACATGGAACATGCAGTCGAATTTTAAATATTCTGTTGGGATCGCAGGTTGCTACAACTTTCATAAGGAAGGGTCACGCTCAGACCGTAATTTTTAATTCATCGTTCAGATGTTTGTAATAGCTTCGCTGACCTTTCACCCTTTCCCTTTCAGAAACAATACATCAACTATCTAATGGAAAACCTTTGAAAGTATAGTCTCAAAATGGTCGATGTTAAAGTTACATATTATTAGATTTTGTACCCAGTGAAGTTGTTAGTATTTATCGGGATTTAGTCCAGCTTACCTAAGTCTTATTTATTCCCAAGATAGTAATACGATGGGACGATAGATTTATTAGATAAATATTGATGGACATTTCACAAAGCGCCACTCAACCCAAAACTAAGCATTGCTTATATGTAGAGAGTAAGAGTAAGAGAACTGGACAACTAATAGAATATTTTAACTATATACTTTTTTATAAAAAAATACACATAAATACATATTAACGTCACACACAGAACAAACACCTATGTTCGACAAGCAAATACTTGAGTTGGGTGGAAATCGAACCCACGACCTATATCGCAAGAGGCAGACATACTATTACTAACAACTGAACTATGAGGTCAATGAAGTGAGCCAATGTCTCCAAAAAAGCTGAGGACATCAAAAATAAGAAAAACCATGGATGTTAGTATTTAGTTTAGTACGTTATACCGTTAGTATTAGGTATATACTTACCTACCTAACTCCGCAGTCTGCCCACATTAATAACAAAACTGTAGATATTTTTACAAAACTATCAAATTTATTTGAATAATTATTTTAAGACAAGCACAGATCTACTCTATTCTAGGATTCTCTTCTATGTCCAAGTTCGTATAAAAATTTAAAATGCAACATGGCGCCCATTTCCTCAATAAAAATAACATAAACAGTCGGTCGAATTTTTAAAAATAAAAATGGTTAAAAATTTCGCAGTAATGTTTAAATCGAAAACGTGAGGTACTTACTAGCCTGGTAGAAGTTTAAGGTCAAATCTCAATAGAGGTCAAGGTCGTGACCCTTGAAACCTATTGGGCGATATTTTTTGCACGTACCGACATATCCTAATTTATATTTATATATTGCGGGTCTGGTCGAAGAGTTATATTTGTCGCTATTTTATAATATTTTGTAGTTTTATTTCTGAACTAGTTACCCACCCCGGCTTTGTACGGGTGCAATGCAGATACCAATGTGGTGTCAGTGTGGAGTGATTAATAATATTACTATTATGAATAGATTACACTACAGAATATCTTTATTATATCTGTATTTTCATGAGACCATACAAACATGTTTTCTTTAATGGTTACTTTACGGATAAGACAGCATTTTCGATGAAAGCTCTCACTCGGATTGGTTTCTTCCGACATCTTGAACAATTGTTGTCATATTTCAACAAATTAGAATAAAACAGTATTAAACTATACGTATAAATCTTCCTCTTGAATCACTTGATGAAAAGTACATTAAAACACGTTGCGTAGTTTATAAGATCTAAGCGTACAGACAGACGGACTTACGACGGGAAGCGACTTTATTTTATACTATGTTGTGATATAAAAACAATGCTTAATGTTGGGCCATTGATGATGTCGGTTCATCAAGTTTCATCAGATTCAAATAAAATAGAAAATAAAAAGGAAACTTTACGTACGTTACTGTTTTAAGCAACAATTATTATAAATCCTGCCATGTGACAAATATTATTGAGCAGTTCAGTTGGATACGTTTCACTTTCATTTAACATGGGCTTCTTAAATGTGCATTACTACGGTTCCTATAAATGTAAAGTAAAATAATAGTAAAAAGTCGAGACTAACTTCTTCTGTGTGAACCGATCTATTCTCCTCCAAATCTCCTATTCCAAAGTACCCCTTCCAGACTATATCTCATGATTAATGATCCTGTCATCGCCATACGTATTTCATTACTTATTAAACGATACCCAATTCTAATTTAAATATTTTGATGCCTCATTTTACAACCCTCTTAACTTTATTAAAATGTTTTCCAAATTCATTACTTAAAGATGAAATCCTCTGACAGGATATTTTTTTTCTAAAATACAGGGTTTTTTGCGTTTAAAACTAAATGTCAACTCCCTTAGGGGTTGTATTTCCCAATTCTCTTTCTAGTGTCGATATGTTGTTGATTTTTTGCAGGTATAAAATAAAACACACATCAGAATATCACAATTTAATGGACAATCAATAGATAAAAATACATCATAATTTTACATAATTTGTCTTAAACTATTTTGATGAAAATTTGAATGAAATAGCATTTATAATCTTATTCTAACAACATAAATATTATGTGTGGACGTAGTCGATTATGTCGAGTTTCATATAAAACTTGTTGTTGGCATGAACCACGTATTAAGGTTGGTCATTTTTTCGTTGCCTAATTATGGCATACCGAGGTATAATTGATACAAGATACAAGATATTTTATTGCATAACTAAGTGTACATTTGTTTTAGTGTACAATTGTCTTCAGTAATAATTTAAAAAAAGGTATATATCTCATTTCAAACTCAACATTAAATTAAATGTCAGAAAGGCAAAAATTGCAAAAAAAAAAAACATAGACGCTCTCAGCCTCTAACCGATTGACAGATATTTCATAACGTAGGTATTATACTATGATATCAATAAAAATTTCACTTTTCTTTTAAATGATTTGAAACTTATTACTAGTAATTAGATACATTTATCTGTCTATTGGACCACGAATTTGGGAAAATTTCCAATCAAGTATTTGAGTGTAAAACTAACGATTCGATATGGGTTCATAACATGAAAGTTACACAATAATAATTGTGGAATCATATGAGTTTGTTTATTTACAGAAAACGAAAATGAAAGCTTTAAATGAGTGAGTCGGAATTCATTTTTATCAGATAAGAAAGATGGATAAGAAATATCTAAATCACTAAGGGGCAATACAGCATCTTATTAGTGAGAGAATTTTTAGAATTGTATCAGTATTGCGGAGATCATCTCCTATATCCTAACTCACAAATTTCCCCTCCTCATAATATTAGTTTATATAATATACAAAGACTAGTTAAAGACTTTTAATGCCACAAAAAGCTTTATGAAACTTTTACTACCTACCTACCTACTAATTATGATACTTAATGTGACGAAATATGAAAGAATAGTTTAGCAAGCATTGAAGTTTTTGACTTACTTATTCTCGTTACTTTTTCTTACTTGACAAGAGGGAGCAACACTGAACTTAGATTACTTAACTTAGATTTACTTTTTGAATGGCAAACTGTACTACTGTTGTTAAGCCAAGCTTGCAATATGCATAATGAAGAAAATGACATTAGACATTTTTTGCTCATACCATTTTGAAAAAAATATTGGGAGATTTTAATATACCAATTTATGCGGGCGAGAGTTATAACAGGGAGTTTGAGACTGCAACTGGAAATTAAATTAATTATTCAAAAAATATAGGTACATACAATTTTATAATTATCTTCCTGTAGTTATTACTAGTAGGACAGCCCGGCAGACGATGTACTAGTAGTAACAACAAAGTAAGTAGGTATAATGGATAGCGAAAAATTACGTGCTCCATGAAATAAAAACATTTAGATGGACTATGTGAAATGATGGTAAGTCTACGGTTTTAAAGATTATCAACTACATACGTGTATTCCAACATTCATTTTTCTGTCTAGACTGACTAAAACAGGCACAAAAAATTGAAAAATATTAACGCTCCCTTTTAACTTACGAATGACTTAATTGGTTCATTGCGCATAATAGCAATATAAAACAATGTTTTAGTGCTTAAAAGTACTTACAAACAAGTATTCTGTTTCCCGTACGGGTTCTGGAATCTGCTTTAAGACAGATTTTACAGTCAAGAACAGATTGCCGATAAAATTCCCGTTGGTTAACGGGAATTTTATCATGAGGTATCATTCTGTAAGATTTTATTCGGCGTGTAACGAGTAAGCACTGGGCAACATCCAACGGAATTTCCTGCAAAATGCAGGGAATATAGTTTGTGGTTGGTGTGGCTGATTGGTCACTGAAAACTGGCTGTAATTTGATAATCTATCTACATGTAACGTGATTAAACCCTTAGGCCGTCTTTCAAGTGTATACTTTCCTGTATGTTTACAATATTAATCTTTTTACGAGTTCAAGTACAGCAAAAACTTTTGTCATACTTAAAAAAGTTATTCAGCGATTGATTAGCTAAGCAGTGTAGTTTTTCGACGGAATTGAAAACTGTCACAAAGGGTGACAAATAAATGATTAGCTAAAAAATCGCTTAAAGTAAGGCCTATAAAGATATAAATTTAAAACTTTTGATCTATTCAGTGACTACGGATGAAGGTAATAAGAAAAAATATTTACCTGCAATGTCTTCGTGAGGTGTTATGATAACTAATGTTCATATCTTTGTTCATTATGAGAGTGACCATATAACAGTGTTTTTTTTTGTATGATTTCGGCTTCAATTTGTATTAACATGAACAAATACCGTTTTATTGTTACCGTAACATCTGTGATGTTCATGACGTTCATGATGATTACCGTTAAAGATGAATGTATTCAAATTGATGAGGTTTTAAATCAAATACATGACCTAAGCATGGGTTGTTTTAGACGTCTATTTTAATTATAATATTTTACATATTTATCGAAGGCTCTATATTCTAAGCCAGTATAGCTCTATACATATTATTCCACAAAATTTGACTATCTAACGATGCATTGCCAGATTTGATAGAGAAATATTTGGAATGCTTAATTGAATATAGAGATATGTACGTGAGAGAGTTTTAAATATACGACTAGTAAATACACAACTACTTTAATGGTTAATTTAATATTATTTTCTATAATGATATAATTTATAAAATATACTTTATTAAGAAGGAAAATAGCACTACACTTATCCAAAGTTAAATTATCAAATTGTGATCGATTGTGGAAAACCCATTGAACGAAATAGGTACAAATGGATACATAAGATTTTTCTTATTAAATATTTTATATGGTTTGGTATAATTGCTCCCAATTAGATAATTGTTATCATCTTGAAAATATATATTATTTTAGAGGCAGCCTTTAATATAATTCAAATGTCAGCGTTGCCGATCACTGTTTAAGTTGGCACCAATTTATAAAATTATTTCTAAATGTACACCACACATTACAAACTATGACATAAATTGTTGGACAATTTGATTTACACTTCTCAATATTGGGCAGGTAAGCTTTTTAGCTGATATAAATAAAAAGGCTTCTTCGCATGTCTGTTTTGGACATCGTTATCAACGCCGAAATAGTTGCTGAGAAAAGCAACTTTGATAGTTTGTCTAGTTTAGTGTTAAGTAAATATTTAAAAACCTGTTCAATAAATAGCTTTTAATCAGCAATTCGCGAAAAAGCTTTCGCTACTAGAAAACTCATATTTATATATATATATAAATATGATATATATAGTAACGTACCAGACTAACATACGAGATTTTTTGCTGCTTCACATTTAATTAACTATCTCTATCCAGATATAATATATTTTCATAATTTATTAAAGTTAGGCTAAATAAGTATAAAACTATCTTCTGCCAACGTGGCTTTGCCCGCTTGGGATAATTAAGTAAATGCAGTAAACGCTTTAACAGGTTTCAAGCGGTGCATATTAGTAGAATCCAAGAGGATTCACATCCTAGATCTGAACTATATTTTTTAATATATACAAATAATTTGACTTTATGTTTTTATAAGAAACACTTTTTTTAATATGAAATTTAGTACCTATTTATCACTATTATAAAATCTCAACGGCACAAGAAAAAAAAAAGCTAAAAACTTCAATCTTTATTACTTGAGGCTTGGCGCTGACTCTGCTTCATTTTCAACGGTTTTCTAAATACTAATCGAATTTCTAAAATTCCATCCTATTTGCTTACCTACGCTCTGCAAGGAACCTTACCCTCTGAATTTCAAGTCCAGACTTAGGCAAGACGGTATGTTTCAGACAGTCAGGATATCATGTTGATAATATACATGAAGATCTTTCACAATAATATAAGAGTTTCTAATTTTTCAAATTATTGTGATAATCGTTGAAAGAAAATCCACACATCACAAACTCGATTTAAAAGCCAAAAGTGATTAAAAAGCTTATCAACGAAAAACTTTTAAATGCCCATTTAGACGGTTAACAGGGTCGGAGCCAGGATTTAAATAGACTGGTGCCATTGATTTTATCCACGTGACATTGAGAATATATATAAAATATAGTAATTGTACATGTATAGTAAACACACACCTAAGTTGTGTTTAGGTGTGTTTTTACTTTTCTAATCGTTGCAAGACTCGATTATTCGGAAACAATGCTGAGTCGACATAAGAAACAAATTGTATTATCAAAGTTCTTAAGCTCACGGCTAATTGAAATAAGGAAATAATTTGAACTAACTTAGAAACGAAAGGCAAAATTGTGTTTTTTTTTTGTTTAAAAATCATAGAACCATCTTTGTTAAACCGATTATTAAATCGGATTAAATTGATTTTCCACCATCATGTTGAAAATCAGGCATTGTGTAACAAAACTTTTCTTTACATCTTTGTTTCTATCATATTACGAAAATTGATTTTACTTTACGTATTTTTATAATTAATTATACATAAAAAATATTTATAAGTTCTAACTGATGCCTAATAGTATTTAAATAATAATAGCTTTTGTATTTCCGTATATTATTAATGTAACTATTGGGACACTTTAAAACTAGATAGCGACTTAGAGCTATTAAAGAACAACCCAGGCCAAACCCAAACCTAATCCGACCCTGTTAATCTAAATACCGCATTCCCAGGAAACTTGCGACGCAGGCGCCGCGTCCTACAATCTATTAATTGGATGTCATCAGTGTTTTCGGCGACGATGTCTGCCCCCATTACGCGAACCCTCCCATTATCTTTAAGACTCGCTGCCATATCTCTATTAGTATCTTCCAGTCGGATTATCTCGATTTTAATACCCTTTTCATCGCTGACCCAAATAGAATAATTTAGAAGATGGTTAGAATGAAAATGCTTTTACATACTTCTAATATAAAATGAAATATGGTTATAATTCTGAAAAATTATCTCGCCTCCTCAAACATTAATGTAAAGAACCCAAACAAACAATATCGCTTTTCAAAAGTCCGGGTCATCGAAGCGTCTCGCAATCTATCAATTTTATGTCATCCATGTCATCGGAGTTTTCCGGGACGATGGCTTCCGGGACGATTACGTGAGCCCTCCATTATCTAGAGTTCCAATATCTCTATCGTTATCTTCTTTCTCCTGTCGGATTTTATCAATCATCGAGATAGAGGAATTCCAACTTTCGTCTTTGACACAGTAAATTCAATATTCAAATTTACTTTATCGTTTCACTTTTTCTTACTACTATATAAAACTCAACTACTAAAAAAGGCTCAACGTCTTTATAAAAAGTAACAAACTGAAGAAACTGAGCAAAAAATTTCTATTTTTAATATCGCTTTCGAAAAGTCCGGATCTCGAGGCTTCCTGCAATCGATGTCATCAGTATTTTCTAGAACGACAGCGTTCCCCATCACCTAAGTACTCTCAATATCCTGAAGAACATCTCTCTTAGTATCTGTACCATCTCATTATCTCCATTCTTCAGTCGGATTATCTCGATCTTAACACCCATCTCGTCTGTGTCGATTCTGACGATAACTTTTTATTACTTCTATATAAACCTAAATTAATAGGGGATAATTTAAAAAACACTAACGGCAAAAGTAATAAACTGAAGAGTCACAGCAAAATATTGACAAGTCTAAATATCGCTTTCTAAAAGTCCGGGTCGTCGAGGCGTTCCACAATCTACCAATTGGATGTCATCATTGGTTTCTGGAACCACGGCGTCCCCCATCACGTGAGACCTCTCGTTGTCCTGAGGGGCATCTCTCCTAGTATCTGTAGTATCTCTAGTATCTGCATCTCTATCGTTATCTCCATTCTCCAGTCGGATTATCTCTATCTCGACGCCCACCTCGTCCTTGTCGACCGCCGTCCGACTGGGACGACGGCCTAGCTCCTGTCAGGTGGCCTGGATCTCCAAGAGCTCGTTGCTCTCCTCCTGCAAGCTCTTCTCGGCGAGACGGAAGCTCTCGAGGAACTCGTTGAGGTCGACCAGCCCGTCTTTGTTGATGTCCATCAGCCGACATATGTCTACCAGTTGCTCCTGTGTCATCGGATTCGGCATGTATTTACCTATGAGTTGGCAGGCTTCAGAGAACTCTTCTAGTGTGATGTAACCTGAAACAAGATTAGGACTGAGCTCACAATTTATTGTTAAGGTAGAACTTAATAGTTATTAACGCAAGTTTCGTGACGAGTTGTACCCATTTCTGCCGAAAATTATTAGTACAGATTACTGTGTTCCATTTTGGAGAGTGGGTGTGTTTGTGAATGAAATCGCAGACATATGAGAGTTGCCACCTTAAAAGTCGAAGTTAAAATTGATATAAAAATTTGGACACTCCCTTAACTAAGTACGGGAGGATACGAGTTATACGGCCAGGAGATAGATACCACTTAAAATCAGGTGGGCCATCCACACATTTCGATGATTCGGTTACTTTGAAGTCGCAGGTGGCAGAGCTACTACCACTGAGCTGTTTATGGGTTCGATTCCGACTCAGGACAAACATTTGTGTGACGAACAAAGATGTTTGTTCTGTGTCTGGGTGTTATAATATGTATTTATATGATATTTTATTACAAGCTGTATTTAAGTATTATAATAACTATCTGGTTCTCATATAACAAGCTTTGTTAAGTTTGGATCTAGATGGCTCTGTGTGATATGTACACCAATAAGTATTTATATATTATTTAACTGTGATTCTGTGTCCGAGTCACACAGGCTACAGTGAAATCCTATAAGATTATCAAAACACGATAACACAGCACTGTTTGAAAGCATTTAAACAAATATTCGACAGTGTAGCTGTTTCAGTTTGACTGTCGACGTCTGTTAAGTGCTCGATGGCTCCGAGCCAAATGCATCGAGCATTGACGAAGTTTTGACAAAATGTTTTCATCGTCTCTTGTCTTACGTGATAGCTATTGCTGACAGAGGTATTAACGTATGTGAACTTGGCCCTTACAGAGATACAGAGTGGTATCTATCTATACAAATAAATAAAATTGCAGTGTCTGTTTGTAATATTAAAATAACCGCTTTTTACTAAGTGCATATGGATGTATACACGGTACATATACCAAAACAACATTTTTTACAATTTTTGTCTGTCTGTCTGTCTCTTTGTTCCAGCTCATCTCTGAAACGGCTGGACCGATTTTGACGGGACTTTCACTGGCAGATAGCTGATGTAAAAAGGAGTAACTTAGGCTACTTTTCACAGGGGTAAAATAGGGATGCGTGATAAAACCGAATTCCACGCGGACGAAGTCGCGGGCAACAGCTAGTATGTAATAAAATCTAACTACTACTCGAGCTCTCTCGTACCAGCGTGGCGATTAAAGTGCGCCTCAAAGAGGCGCGCCTTTCATGCCTAAACACATGTCTTAGAATTTTTGTTTCCAAGACATGCCGATGTCCTCTGATATTTCTCAATTTCTCGTCTCAACATAATGTTGGAACAACAGCAAACGATAAACTAATTCAAGTTTCCAACCAGCAATCTGATTGGTAACTTTAAGATTGCTTAATAGCACATCTAAGTGAAACTCATTAGTAGCAGGCACACTCAACACACTGCGTAGTACTATATATACTTACGAATCTCTCAGCTAGCACAACACCAGTAATTCATTCCTCAACCCACCAAATCTTAAACTATTCTTTGGTATAATAACCAACAAGTCCAGACAATTTGCAAGCCGCATCGGTTGTTATGGGTCGAGGTTACCACATAACACCAGGTGGGCCGTAGGACCGTTCTGTAAATGTATCACATAAAAAAAAAACTCGCCCTAATACATACATTTCTAGACGTAATAAATCTTAAATCAAATCCATTAAATCAAACAATAGCTCTGTTCCGAGCTAACTTGCCACTTACTTAACTTAATCAAACCCCTTCCCCGAAAGTTTCATTGTGACAGGAGGTAAAGCGATCGCAGCGTTCATACCTGAGTTATCCTTGTCAAGGATCTTGAAGATCGCCTCGAGACTTCTTTTGTTTTTATAAAGCGTTTCCACCACAGTTTGAGTGTCGGATTTGCGCCCCGTTTTCTGAAACAAATTTAATTTAACATTAGGATTGCGGTGATTCGGTGAATTGTAATTTGATTATTATTGTCATCATTTCATGAGACGTGTCACCTTCACGTCTCAGAGTAACGGGCGTACGATGCAACTTGGGTTTTCTTTTACCTAAATAGGGGAGGACCCAAGCCGTGTTGCTTGATATGGACAGAAATTACCATTTTACACCTGGTGTGCCATCAGCTCGTTCCGTAACTATACACATAAAAAGGTAGTATGTTATGGGAATAAGTTACGGAACGAGCAGGATGGCCTACCTGACGTTAGAAACATCTGCCGATAACAATAACAATACGTCTTGGGGTCGTCCCTTAGGTATAGTATAGAAAGACCGCATGTATTGTGCCCGCAATTTCGAGATGTAAAATGTAAAGGTGAAACGTCTCACTTGCCTGTGATTTCACCGGCAACCACACCGGACCACAGTAAAGCGTTACGTTAAGTACGCGTTACTGCTTGGCGGCAGAAACTGGTATGGTGGCTGTACTTCTCCGGACGAACTTGGCACAAGATTGGATATAGTATAATAAGTTATTGTGATTTTGGTAACTTATAGCCGTCAAAAGAAGTTCACGAGCGCAGAGGGGGCTATGCAAAAAATTATGTTGATCCGTAGTTCCGTTGATTGTAAGAAGGATAAACCAACAAACACACAATGCATTTGTAACGAGTAAGAGCATGATTTAATATGGTTATTATTAGCACTACCAAAAGTGAAAGAACTAATATTCGAAACCATTACTTCAAAGACAAAAACTTCATTTCCATAGAATTCATAAAGAAAAAAAAATGGCTTGGAAACGTCAATATTATTCAAAACATAAAGACACGCGTACTTATAGCTAAGTTTAATGCCTGTTCAAATCCTATCAGACCCTCCATGGCAGAACAGCCTAGAAACCCCTAAAACCTCTTCTTTTTTTCACGAGCACGATCCTTGTAACAATCTTAATACTTAGAACTATGTATTTATAACCTATTTCGTTCCAAATCCAAAGAGATCTAAATCAAAGAAGCAGGCTGATTTACCCTTCGCTTGCAGAAGCATTGCCTGAATGCATCTACATGAATTTGCCAAACTGTCAACCATTAAAAAAAAAGAATCTTTACAATACTTACGTTTGCTACGGACAATTCAAACGTGTCCATGTACCGTACCCGTCGCGTGTCCGGGTCCGTGCGGACGAGTTTGTCCTTGAGCATCCGCCAGGGGAGACCTAACCGTGTGGTCTCCTCCATCGCTTGGCACCAGTCGCTGATCGTTATGTAACCTGATAGAAAACAAGCATTCGATTCGTAAATTCACGATTATTGATTAAGACCATTAAGATGATTGTACGAACGTTTCATGGTAGAAGCGACGGGTAACTCCAGACGTAAACACGTCTAAACAAAACCTAGAAGAAAAATGGAGGTAGGTATTCATTGCATTACGAACTTTAATTAGATTTCTGTAATCGTTACTTATGTTCTTGTTCTCATTATCCATTTTTAATTTCGATACAAATACATACGCGGTGTAGGAGGCTATTAATATTTGAAGTATCGATTGTATTCTATCATATTTTATGTCTTAAAACATTATTCAAACAAATTTTACTTTTCGGTATTACTTTCTGAAAACAGTAATAGTAGGAAAATTTCACTAACATTGAAATCAATGCGTGTACAACTGAGTCTTAGTTTTTTGTTACTTTCTTGACAACAAATCAAGTACCTACTTGACTAAAACGAATAAAAAAAATATATTATTTTACGACATTAATGCTGTACATTCAGCCGTTTTTATGTGGGCAAATAATAATAATAATAAGTTTATTCATTTGGTACACTAACAATATACATTTTAAATAGTAAGAAACACGATGATGCTTGCAGGAGTTAATTACTGTGTCCCAAGCATCAACGCCCCACCTCCGTAAATAAAATAGCATCGGCGCGCGGCGGTGTTACAATAAATTTCGCTTCTTCGATCTTCTAACGAACGACAAGTCACGTAAATTAATAAAATTTAGGTATGTAGGTATGTACGCACGTTCCATCAGAATTGAATTTTGATAGGAGGAAATCCAACATATCCCGAAATCAACTCAATAACAAAAGTCTTTGAAAAGTCAAGCAAGAAGTTTACTGAAAGGCTCAACAAAGTTACCGACGCGACGGAGGCGAATCTTTCCTCAAAGTAATTCGGCAGACTCCAGACCCCACGCAAATCAAGCCGCGCTCCTTTCGACCGTGACATTGCGCTATTGTTTCGCGAATTACTCTCAGGAGAATCCCTGGGAATTTATGTAGTATCATCACTGAATACGAAAATCCCTCTAAAGGAATACAGTATTTGGGTGCGGAAAGTTAGGGTAAAACATTTTCCTTTCTATTTATATAAGAATCCTAAACACACAAATGTGGTGTTCTTGCAATATTTACGTTATAATTTTCTACCTCTTTTTGGGGTCACAAAGAGGATTTGAGTCGTATTTAGCGACAATTTGTTAACACATTTATGCACACCTATTAATTCTTAGTTAATTACGAGGACGAAGAACAATGTCAACCCTCTTCACACCTCAACGTGTGTATGCGTGGAAAATGAAAAGGTAACACTCGTAGTTATTGGAATTTCCAACCCCCTATTACGGGAATGTAGGCTGAGTGACGCAATACGGTAAACAGCCTGTGGTGTCGGGTCAACAAAGCCTTAACACGACGCGTATTTACGTAAGCCACACGCGTAAGTAGTTTCCGGGCACAACGTTTAATCAACAACTAGTTTCGAGAAACGGTAGGATAAGGAAAAAGACAGGAGGAAGAAAGAGCAGTAGAACTCACGCCAAGCTCGTCCGGGGAACTGCGTCCATGGCCATTTCTGCCGCCAAGCAGTAACGCATTCGCGTTACTGTTCCGGTTTGAGAGTGTGGTTGCCGATGAAATTACAGGCACATGATACATTCCACCACACGTCTCAGCGTTACGAATGCATACGATGCGACTTGGGTCTTGTCGTACCTAGTAGGGGAGGTTCCAAGTCACAACGGTTGTTATGGGCAGAGGTTACCACTTGGGTACCGCACCAGGTGGGCCGTCAGCTTATACCGTAACTGTATCACATAAAAAAAAGGAAGGAGGAGGTTGGGAGCAGGTAGCTATGTATCCTCCTATTATCCTGATTCATTCTGGTTTTATTTATTTATATTATTATTTATTTATTTATTTTTTGAGATCTTCGAACTACAGCCATCATGCAGCAGTACATTCGCATTGGTGTGTTCGGATTTGAAAGGAAGTGGGCTGCGGTAACATGGCGGGTATAATATAGTTTTTTTAATAAACTAAAGTTAAGTAGTAAACTAAAAATTACAACTTTTGCTACTTTAGAGCTTGATGAATTGAGAACTCTTCTTTTAAATTTAAATTTACTTGTACGTATTACAAAAGTTCGTTTTTTGTTGTTTCATTTCTGCTGTATATCGATAATATTAAGAAGTTTTATACTCAAAGTTTCTATGAATATATGATATGGGTAAATGTCTTTTTTGTTTACACAAGTAGGAGGAATACATAATAGCATGAGTGCAAAATTAAATTTGTGTTCTGTTATCTGACAGAGGATTCACCCCACAGTCATTTGCTCGAACTGACCGTCAGTTATGGATTGAAACATATGTATATAGAGATGTATATATACATATATATATATAAGAGAGAGTCTCATTCAGAGACTTTAATATGATTATGCGACCAAAAGTCATGCAAGTGGTGGTAAGGGATTCTAGATAGTTTCTCCAATATCCAATATTTTCGTGACAATGCCGTAATAATTATTCCCTTGACCTAAGAAATTATTGTAGTATAAAAGTAGATATCGTAGCGCTATTTATTATTTTTCTTCGTGGAAAATTCTTTCTATGAAATAACCAGTTGCTCTGGACAGATATGTCTATTCCAAAGACAGTTACCCGTCTATTTTATCTACAAGAGACAAGGCACTGCAATAATGTTTAGACAATCTAATTACATTAGAAAAAATAATTACGTAGATTACGTAAAATGAATGAAACACAAACATTATTTCACTTTTTGTTGTTAATGCACCGTCAACCAATCTTCCGAAACTTGTTAAATCTTTTCCATCCAAAGGTTGTCTGGAAGAGATCGCTTCTTAGCGATAAGACCGCCCATTTACGTGGATCTTAATTAGTTTTAACGTTTGTACCGTATTTTAATGGTGTACAATAATTTCAATCACTCATGCATTCACTCACTCACTCACTCACTCACTCGATCATTCAATTATTCATTCATTCATTCATTCATTCATTCATTCATTCACTCACTCTCTCACTCACTCACTCGATCATTCAATTATTCATTCATCCATTCATTCATTCAAGAAATACATACCGCTTTGGTCTAGATCCATGCTACGAAAGGTCGCCTCCAGGTGTCTCCGTGCCACCATGATCTGGTTGTGAAGCTCCCTCATGGCGGAGGATTCCACCAGCCCGACCCTCTGCCTGAAGGTCAGTCTTCGCGTCCGTGACACAGCCGCCGTGTACTGCACGAACTGCCTCTCCAGGGAATTACCGCACAGCTTCAAATAAGCCCCTTTATTAGACCCCAATTCGTAGTAGTTGGAGGCCGAGAAGATAGTAATTACCTGTCATAAAGAAAATGGGAACCTTGATAAGGCACGTAACTCACCGCTCGATTAGCGAGCTCCAGAAAGGAACAACTGATAGTTCTGCAAGTTAAAACAAACAAGTGTTAAGGATGAATGACTATTGTCACTTTTTGCAATATTTGGTGCCAATTTAAAAATAATTGGTATTTTTATTTTAAAATTTAATATACTATTTTAAACTTAAAGAATGAGAAAGTTAATAAATAAAACAACACGAAATATTGGAAAAACTATTACAATAACGCAGATTTCTTTCTGCGAGAATGTGCTAATATTTCTTTTTTTTTGGACATTTCACACAGCGCCATCTGGCCCCAAAGAAGCTAAGCATAGCTCGTGGGAACCAGACAACTGATATAATACTTATATATATATATTTTTTAGTATATAAATACATATTAATATAATTAAAGTAATAACACCCAGACACAGAACAAACATCTATCACACACAAATGTGATACTTGGGTGAGAATCGAACGCACGACCTACAGCGCAGAAGGCAGGGCCAACTAAGCTGTGAGGCCAGTCGAATATACGAAAATACACCATAATTTTAAGTTTCTCAAACGGTATTAGTCGATAGCCAGTAGCTACTCGGTCGACAGTGGCACAGCTGCGTAAGGTGTCCGGATTAATCCGACGCAAATTGTTCAGGAATTAGTTTCCAAAGCGCACGCCACTAAATTAGCACTGAAACGAGGCTGCGAGATAAATCCTCAGTGAATTAATTATGGTTTATATCTCTGAATGGATAATTCCACACTGAACAAATCTGATGACCGATTGCTTAAGTTTTCGTTTAAGACACTATTGAGAAATGTAACAAAGTGTAAACATAAAATCATGTCATTTCAGGAGAGGAAACAAGTCCTATTGCCCAGCTTCAAACTCAGATTGTTAAAAGGATCGTGCTCGCGAAAAAAAGGAAGCCCTCCATTACAGGTTTCTTGGCTGTTCTCCCATGAAGCGTTGGATAGGGTTTGAACAGACGTTAAACTTAGCGATAAGTACGCGTGACCT
Organism: Chesias legatella; assembly: GCA_947359385.1. Classification (NCBI taxonomy): domain Eukaryota; kingdom Metazoa; phylum Arthropoda; class Insecta; order Lepidoptera; family Geometridae; genus Chesias; species Chesias legatella. The sequence continues at coordinate 2,327,288 of OX375768.1, read as the reverse complement.
TATGTTTTGAATATCCCTCTCACCCTGCCTGTGTATGGGGAATCATAAAACTACAAAATAATGATGTTCGTAAAACCGAGTCATCAGTTTTAAAAATTAGGAAAAAAGGTTTTCGTTATGTTTCATAAAAAACATTCGACTTGAAAGGAAATCGCATGTCGCTAAAAACATTAAAAAAAAATCATTCATCGTGATAGGGTACGAATGGAATTAGTTTTGAATAATTAATATTAAAAAATATATGTGTCTTACACAGACTCTAATATGTCGTCTACAAAAATCAACATCGCTGTTTTCAGCTTGAGCGGTCAAAGGCACCAGTTGCAGATAGAGAAAGTTCATTTAATCAAAAATGTCAAGACAAAGAAAACTTTAATAAACGTGATAGAAATTTTTTCATTATAGCTTGATATCAGCGAACCCTCATTGAAATCTGATCAGCATTTTCATGAGCGCTCGTAATTTGCCGTGCGCTAGACGACTCACTCGAATGCTCGCGAGATATGAACCTAAGCCACAGTGCAAATAATACGGTTATGTGCATTATTCAATATACTTTTAGGTCACTGTTGTGTACGAAATCGTTTTATCAAATGCCGCTTTAAGCACGCGACAGACATACATTGAACTGAATCTTTTGAAACTGTTTGTGCACTTGACATTTTTTAAATTATTTTGGCAGTTGCCCCTTTCAGCTTTTTGAACTTATAATATGGCTTCGTATAAAGTATTTTAAATATATTGTAAGCATGTGGTAACTATTTTGATAATGTTACATTTTTTTTTAATTTCTAATAATATATACCATTAACACCAGTAACAAAAACCCTTTTGTATTTGCATATCACCAAATATCTTAGGATAAATTTCAGAGTAATGACTTTTCATGATTACATGCTTTCATCATGTATTTAAAACTTTATTATATGCGTGTTGTTTTTGACTGTACCAGTCACCTCGTGAACTCATTAATATTCTTATCCGTCGTCTCAATTTTCCCCCGCAGAGAAACAGCATAAAAGTTTGTTCTCTTGAATTATTATGCTCCTAAGACACTCGCACGCTCGCAGGCGGCGTTCGATCTCACTTCGCGTCAAAACAAGATAGTTTCGTACATAAGATGAGCTCATGAATGCATAGTAGATACTTAAATATACAAAGTACATTGGAACTGCAATTTGTAACTGTGTGCAGTCGAAATAGCAGTTTGCTGCAATAATAAATCTATTCGTGAAACAAGTACCCAGTGAATAAACTGTTCATGGTGCACGAAACAGTACGACTGCATGACATATTTCGTGTTCCACTTTAAACAATTAAGCTATTTTATAAAAGCTTAAACATGCGCTACAGAAAAAATATAACTTGAAATATTTCGCTGTATTTATATTATTTGGTTCATAAAAAGTCGTTGCAGCGAGCTTTTCGTGATTATGAACGTTTAGAACATTCAAAACCGGAACATATTTAATAGTCAGCTTTCTCAAAATCATTCGCGATGGTAGTGATTATAGGGATTATAGTCTACGATACCGCATTACACAGACTTCAGTCATGTTTATTTTATTTAGAAATAAAACCTATAATGTGGGCTGAGATGGGTATCTTTCGTTTCGTAAAGTAGAGAAGATTAATGAAAGAAGACGAAACAAGTGCATAAGGCGAGCGTGAATGGGTCCGTTGGAAGGGAAAGACCTTGGCTTACGTACTTAGATTATATCGGCATCGTTTTGGAAAAACGCCAGGTCAAGAGTAACTTATACCGCGCAGGCATGAAGAATATTATGAATGTTAAGCAAACGGGGTATGTCAAGTTGGATCCTAGCAGTTTGAAAACCGTGACCTCTGCCAACCCCTTCGGGTAACAGGCATGATTTTATGTATGCATGTATATTTTTTCTTGTTTTATATCTACTTAAATACATGACTCGGTGAGTCAGAGTGGTTACCAAAATAAATGAAAAGGAGACAAGGCAGACAATAAAAGTGACGGGACATATTTTACGAGAGAGTATTTTTTAGTAGGAGCAAGTTGGATGCAAGTAGCACGAGACTTGGATCACGCACCCCTATTTTACCCCTCGGAAGTAGCCTAAGTTACTCCTTGTTACATCAGCTATCTGCCAGTGGAAGTCCCTCAAAATCGGTCCAGCCATTTCAGAGATTAGCCGAAACAAACAGACAGACAAAAATTGTGAAAAATGTTGTTTTGGTATAATGTACCTTATATAGGTACATCCATATGCACTTAGTAAAAAGCGGTTATTCTAATATTACAAACAGACACTCCAATTTTATTTATTTGTATAGATTATCATGCACATTACATAAGAGTTTTTCTGATATAATGCCGTTTTTGGAGTGAATTCATACACAAGATGCTCTCTATTTCTAGTGTTTCGTGATTGATTATATAAATAGTCAAAATACTTACGTTTCCGTCATGCATGATCTCGTACCCGCCCGGCTTGCACTCGTGGCTCCTGATGAGGAAGCTGAGCTTGTTCTTCTGGAGGAAGGTGGCTGTGACGTCAGGCCCGAAGTACGTGCCAGCGCCGCGCAACGCGTTCGCGACGCACCCGCCCGTACTTTGCGGGTCAGACCACAGAATGTCGAACACCTGTTACCAAATAATTGATGTTTACCATACAGAAGTATTATTGATCTTGACTGGTTCTACAGCTCAGTCAGTGCTTTCTGAGCTGTAAGTCGTGGATTCGAATCCCACTCAGAGCAAATGTTTTTTTCGCAACATAGATGTTTGTTTTGCATGGTGCTTTTTTTTTATTTCCAATAGTCTAACATTTGACCGCAATCTCACCTGATGTTAAGTGCGGTCTACGATGCAGCATGCTTGCCTAGAAGATGCCCATTCAATCTCCTCTTGAAGACCTCCAGATTATAGTATATTATATTATATACAAAAAAGTAAAGTATTCTATCAGTTACCTAGTTCCCATTGTATAAACTATGCTTAATTTGGAGCTAAATGGCGCGGTGTGAAATTTCCACCAATATTAATTTATTTTATAACACCCAAACACATAAAAAACATCACAAATATTTGACCTGGGTGAGAATGGAACCCACAACCTACAGCGCAAAAAGAATTACTACCAACTGAGTTGTAAGGCCAGCTGTGTTATGAAAATAAAATTTTGCTCGCAAGATGTTTTTATACATAGCACAATTGAACAACACGTTTGAAACAGGGGCTCCTCTTAGTATCAGGGTGTGTGTGCAAGCGTTTATTATCCTCAGTATATTATATTGACCCTGTCTGACCTTGCCGAAAGTTTAGAAGAAAAACAAAGTAATACACTCGATTCACTTTCAATGAAATCTTGCTTAACGTTAGTAGTTTTTCACATTAAAGAAATGTTATTATTCATTTGTATTTTTACAGCGCAGTTAATTTAATCATATCAATTTCAGTAGTTTCAGCAATATAGGTAGGTATTCTACTAATTAATTAAGCAAATCAAAGAACGTACACCAACGGGAATTGCAAATATACTCGTCCAACTTTTCTGACGGAAGGTTCAATATTTCAAACAACTTTTTTGTTATTAATTATAATAAAAACAAGCATCAAAATAAACAAAAATATTCTTATTTCTCCAATCCTTTCACGAAATTTCAAATTCTGTCTGCTTTTTCGCTTAGGACTGACATAAAAATGAATTGAAGTTATTTTAAGTAGACCCATTCGTTTTTGTAAACTAAATTAGTGACTAAAGCAGGATTTTTACGTTAATCCATTTGAATAAATTTCTTTGTGTAACTTCTCAAAAAAAAACAAAATACACGAAAAAGGTTAATCCTTATTTTATGCCAATGGCTTATTCGTGCCTGGAACTCGAGACCTTTCGAATTTAAGCTATTGCAAAATAATCTACTATTCTACGAGTATATATATAATGCTAGGGCTAGCGTTTTTATGGGATTCTTTTGATTATATTTATTATTCCTCATTCTATTAACGGCCAAAGAGAGACCTAAGAAGGTACTAGCTTTACAAGTGGTCATATAAAAATTTCATGGTCAACTAGTAATACAGAACTACAAATTTTTTTGATAACAAATTAGAGTTCTACAATGATAGGCGGCGGCGTATAGTGAAATAATGATTTCTGCCTGGGAAGGATATATCATAATTATTTACCATAAATACCGTTTAAATACCTATATAGAAAAAAAAAACGAAGACATGTGTCAAGTGCACGAATCGAGCCTCTTTGTGGCGCACTTAAATCCTTTCGCCACACTGGTTCTCTCGAACCAGTGACTCAAATAGATAGATATAGAGAAAAGAATATATGTAATGTTTTTTAACGAAAATAGTAACAACATTACATAATTGTAATGTTACAATTTGTTGTGGCTTATAACCATCCAATAACATAAGAATGAATTTATGACCTCTTTCACAAGTAACGTTTATTGGAATATATATGGGCAATTTAGGAAGCAATTGACGTCCTGCGCGCAGCGCCGAGGTGATGGCTTTACCTAATTAACGTGACCCTGTTAATTCCGTAAAAGCGATCACAGCGAGCTGCGTCTCGTATATTGGAAACTGATTGGAATTATTAACTTCTTTCTATGGATACCTGATGATATTGGAAGTTTAATTATGTGTGGATTATTATTTCTTCCAACTCGCTAACCTGCTTCCCTGCCAGGTGCTATCTGAACAAATGAATAAATAAATATTGGTGGACATTTCGCACAGCGCCATCTAGCTCCAAAGTAAGCTAAGCATAGCTTGTATCATGGGAAACTTTTTGTAAATATATACATATCAACATCCAGATACAGAAGAAACAACTATGTTCGTCACCCACAAATGTTTTCCTGAGTGGGAATCGAACCCACGATCTACAGCACAGAAGGCAAGGTTACTATACTACCAACTGGGCTGTGAGGCCAGTCGGAACACCCAAGAGTGTGTGAATGTGTTGCTATAATTTGCAATGAGACCAACCAGGACTGAACGGTTCCTTAATAGTTTTTTTCATTTTTCCATCATTATCCGAAATTGGTACAGCAGTTGGACATGCCATACTGTAAACTCAGGAGCATTCTTCAGATTCAAAAGAAAATCGTATTGAAATCGGGGATCTGTACCAACCAGCCACCACTTTGTTTATTTTATTTAATACCCAAGAATGCAATAAAATATTTATAATTAATAAAGTGGTAATAAATCTCTATTGAAAACAACATACAGTCCATATTAAATAATATGAGTATGTCAAATGACGTCTTAAAAGTAAATGTAAAAGCAATTCAGAATTTAATCTCATGAGTTTATGTGTCGAAAACAAGAACTTTAAGATATTGTGGTTGAATATCCTCTGATTGCAGAAAGTTGTGGTTACAATGGAGGAGTGAAAATTCCAACCCAGCATAACGAGAGATGATACGATCATTTACATATTTTAACCGCGCCCCAAGACCTTCGTTTGCGTTTGTATTAAACCAGTCAACGTCACAAGTAAACCTCGATTATCTAAAACCCTCTCGGGAGTAACAAATTGTATGAAAGAAATCTACGTGCTACCTAGCATCCATTCCCTCCAAGAATGAGGCTTGTGTGTCGATAAATCGACGCTGATTTTTCTTTGTGCCAAATCGTCACTCCAATAATTTGGGGTTGGGTTGGCTAGAGTTTCATTGAAATCCCTTTTCGTCAGGTAATGATATAGATTTCCTGCCTTTATAATCGAAAATGAGTTTGTTTTTATCAAGCAGATTGGGCAGTTAATAAACATCAATGGCAAGTACGTGAGCTAACTCCTTCTCAATTTAAAATTAATTAAACAAACTTGGAATAAGTTGTTGAGCCTCCATTCTTATCCTGCCTTCAAAACTTTCGTAATGTGATCGATTTATCGATAGTATGTATATACTTTAGCGGCCTAAACCTACACGCTTTGTCTCATTTAAGGTAAGGTGAATACTATCGAGATGATCGCGTATAATAAAAACTTTTTCTTTATTTCTTCTTTCTTTCTTTCTATTATTATTTTCGTAAAAAAACTGCTGTTACTTATAAATAACTAACAAGCCTTTACTTGTTTTAATAACTGAAGTAACGGCCAGATGGTCCAACTGTTAAGCTTTATTACCCTGTCCCATAATATAATACCGGCCGACGCGTAAATATCTAGTACGTCGCGACGTACTAGATATTTATTAAGTTCACAATAATCTGAAGAACTAGGATTGAATAGAAAAGTATTTGAATATTATTGGATTGTTATTTATATTTCCATTATTGGATTCTGGATTTCCAGAATAATAAGAAAAAAATCATTTCTTAAATAATCTGGTATAATAATAGAACCCTCAACCAGAATAGTAAAGGTACTACTTGTCTTGAGTTGCTCTCATCGTGACAAGTCTAAAGACGCTCGTGACATGCGTCTATAAAATTTCGTACAAAGCTTTACGAGACTCATTTTCTTCGAAAAATTATTGTGTAGAATTCATGGAGTGGCATTAAATACTGTTTTACCACTTGCAATAAAAGCGTTGGAACATTAAATTACACAGTTATCCAAATACCTGAACGACTGTTCGTCCTTCATGACAAACGTGACGTATTTATTTGTAAAGAGTTTTTTAAACGGCTTTCATCCCAGTAGGCTTCCGCCGTGTGGCAGGCACATATTTATTATAAGTTAAATCATCGACATATTAGTATTTTAATCTGATATCTAATTGTTTTTTCTTTTTTTATTAGCGATAGGCAAGCATTTGACCACAATCTCACCTGATGTTAAGTGACGATGTGGTCTACGATGAAACATGCTTGCCTAGAAGGAACCTATTCACTCTCATCTTGAAGACTTCCATATTAAGAACGTTATGAATATGCCATTACAGATGTAACAATTTATCTCCCCTTGATCTATATTTCAAGAATTATTAGAGCATAGCAGTCTATGTGAATATTTCTTGTTAATTTTATTTATTTATTAAGAGTTTCCAGTAAGCGATACACATTTCTTACATATGTATCATTATAAAAGTAGACTTCTTGTACTCACTTCCTCAAAGTAACCACAGCTTACAAAAATAAATGCATAATAATTAATTATTTCCAATAATTTTAGTTGATCACAATCGATTGTGAAAAAAAAATAAAAAAATAAAAAAAAATAATTAAATCTTGTTGGTAGTATTTTTTGTTCACGGGTCCACTTGGAACTCGTTCGTAACTTCGGTGGCATGGAATTTGATTACCTATAATGCATTTATTCTTTGACATTTTAGGGTTCAAATTTTTCAAAACTCCTGTAACGCTCGCTAGCATTCATATTCTAAAAGTAACCCACATCATGCCAGACTGTATAAAATTAGAGAGTTCGTGATATTTCAGTGAGTGAGTCAGTCTTTTTTTTTTAATATGAAAGGTTATTGGTAATCAAGATCGCAAGAACATTTGTTATAAGAAATTTCGTTCGTGCTGTGAATACAGAGAAAATTCAGTCTCTCACCTGGTTCATATAAAACAAAATTCAACGTAGTTATTTCATTTGAATACGTGTCTGTCCAATTTATAACTACAAAATGAAAAGAATACCAACCGTACAAAACATTTTTGGATAAAACAAGGCAGCAATAAATTTTGCCGTTCAAAACCTTTGTTTCACGGCCCAAGTGCTACTTGTGTTATTCCCATAAAACTTGTCTGACTATTAAACCGAAATATTGTTTCACAAACCGAGAAAATATAACAGATCTGACCTGATTTTTCTTCTGGCACTTACATTGGTCGTAAATATTGAGAAAATAAATTTGATCCTTTTGGTTGATAATTTATCCATTTTGTGCTTAAATCCAGTGGGAATAAAAAACAGGATAAAACACGGCGTGCGACGATATAATTATAGTGTTATAATATCTGAACTTATTGAACGTGCGCCTTGTTACATTTGTCAGATTGGCATTTAGCATTTTTTAGTGTAGTAAAGTTGAGAGAGTGGCCAAAGTTTCCATCGCTGGTTCAAGTACAGAAAAAATACAATGAGTTTTTATCTTGAAACATTCAAATGACAGCATGTCCTAGAAACTCATAATTCGATGACATGTGTCAACTATACGAAAGTACTTGAGAAAACTAATAATTTAACTAGATACACTAGTCCGGGAGAGTTAGGGGTGGCTCTGCAACCTGGATGGAAACTGGCTGTCAAGATGCATTTGCTACCAAGATATATTTTCCTCACGTTTCGGAAGCCATAGCTCATTGTCAGATTCAAACCGTTTAAAGATAAAAATTCGACTTCTCTAACAACTGAACCGTTTCTGCGTTCTTTCCGAAGCTTTAGAGATTACGAACAACCTTTTCAAAGCACGATGTATGAATACAAATATTTAAAACTATTTGCAGTCGTACCATTATTAGAGTAATCCTTGATATAGCTTAGAAATTCGCTTTGGTAGCTGTACCAATGGAACGACAAAACAACTCAATATTATAAAGCTATGAATGCTATGAATTATCCCTTTTTTTATTTGACACGACCAACCGTTGTCACTTAACCCTTTAATAGTAAAGGGTCACCCTAAACTCCACGGCAATATAAAATATAACAAATAAAAACCATTGTCAATACTGTCTTGACAATGTCTCTTATATGTTCTATTGTTTTTCAGGCTTCAAACAGTCGTATTCGAAATCGTTTTGTCTGTAAAACAACCCTCATAAATGAAACAGCTCGATTCAGATTGTATCGTTCACAGAAACTCATATTAATAAAAGCCTCTCCCACGTACATTGTTTAATTGTACTGGAGGGCTCACCCGACCCACGTAAGCGCCCACTGAAAACAAAATGAAACATGACTACCCTCTGAATGTAAATATGCAAATAAATTCGTAGGTGGCTACCTACAAGTAAATTTTACATAATATACTTTTTATAACAATGACTGATTGAAAAGGAGGTTTACATGATGAAAGTAACAGCAATACTAGATAAATGTCTAGGTAAAACGTAATTTTGGCGATTCTAACCAACCAACTCTTTTTAGGTTCAAGCATCAGTATCAGTGACCTGCATCTTCATTCAAGAAGTGTAGGATATGTTTGAACAGGCTTCAAACTTAGATAGTGTGCATGATCTTATACACAAAATTGTTTTAAATATGATCAGCTAATTATTGATTCCAAGTCATATTTATTAATTATACAAAAGTCGTCGCTTTTGATCTTTTTTTAGAACTTTCAATGTTTTTAAAATATGTTTTACTGTCATATATTATCGTGATGGTTTACTATCACTATTTCAAATGTCCAGGGTGCCTCATAGAAGACATGATTATCAGATTTTTAATTCAACATAATGGTTTGTGTCGACATTCACGAGGAAGACAGAAAGTCGAAAGACAAAAATTTAATTTTAGTTGGTTGCTAACATAATCGCGACCATCGCCACAATGAAGAGGAAAGCCTCATGATTTAAAAGTTTCATCGTGACGAATTGTTAAAGTTTTAAAAAATGGTTTAGTTATTAGTATAATATTGGTATTTATAAAAAACTTTAACAATTATATTATAATTTAAATTTAGTAAGAGATGTTGAATTTTGTATTGCAATATTTCTATAGAAACTTCTTTTCTTTTATTTGTAACCATTTTTAAGTAATAATATGTATAACCTTGACTTCCTTGTTATACCATTCACTGTTATTTGGCCATTAAATTAAATCTGAAATTGTTTCTACTAATACAGGTTGAAGCTCAATTTCACACGCCGGAAAGAAATATTTTATATCACAGAGGTTACGCGCATACATTATGGCTCCGATGTTAACAACCTAATGCGAATCCAATACACTTAGAAAACCATTACCATGACGAAACACAACAAAAATACGACACAGGGCTTTATCAAAACCTAGTTATATATGAAGTATAACGATTACAGACACGAATATGTATTTTTGTTGTGCAAAACGTTCCTGGAAAGTGTATAGGTTACAATTTTCCAGGAATAAGTCTTTGAGCTAAAAGCTTCGTACGAACTGCTGGGACATAATATTACAGCAAATATTAAATTATAATATCAGTGTATTGCACTGGTAATGATAATATAATGGTACAGTAAGTAGTTCATTGACAATTATGTAGCAAATGTAAAAATTTGTAAAAATTATGTAAAAATGAAGTTTTGCAAAATTTTGGCCAAAACGACGCCTTTCGCAGGAAAAATTGTAGCGCTTTCTATTACCTTTTTATGGCAGATAATTCAATTTTGTGAGTGGATTTAATACTCACAGAATTATTATTACTGTGTGCATTTTTGCTCGCCATTACTGTCTTTTGTAGGTGAGTAATTTTGATATTTTTTTGACTAACTGAGTAGTGTTTACATTCAGATTTAAATAAAATTGTATAGTTCTTGAAATTGAAATTTACAATTAAATGTGTAGACAACACCCATGTCTCACAATGAATTACGTTAGCGAGAACTCATAAAAGCTGACTCGCGTGTTGTTTGTCTTAGAAATAGATGAAATGTCTGTGGGGAAAGACAAATTACTAAAATAAACTTCGCTCCCTACGAAGTTCATAAAGCAGCATCCAGAGTGGATCGTCTACAAGAACGTGTACGTAATCATTGTAGTATCTCAGTTGGTAGTAATGCTGCCTTCTGTGCTGTAGGTAGTGGGTTCGATTCCCTGCACAAACATTTGTGTGACGAACATAATAGTTTGTTCTGTACCTGGATGTATGTACGTAATATGTATGTACGATATTTACAAAAAAGTATAAAGTTTTATAGCGATTTTTTTATATAAAACATAACTTTGTAATACTTTTATTCAAAAAAAGGATCTTGGTATTGACATCGTTAGCGTCAAGCAATATGAACCCATTTTGTTATCTTAATATCGACTTGCTTGATGGCGGAAATGGGTATGAAAAAACGTGCTGGCCAAATTGGATCAGTTGAGCTATCTACAGATCGTTGGAAACGATTTTAAGATAGCTAAATAGATTTCATAATATTGTGTAAATTTTATATACATTTTCGTTGTAAATTATTATAATTTTATAAAGAAAATCACATCGGTTCAAGATAAATTCAACCAAAAGAGACAATCCTCAAATGAGTCTCTAGCTCGATGTTGACATTGCGTGTTCTATACTTGTGCATACAAGTATATGAAGACACTGTGGGGTGTCCCGAGAAAATTGTATTACGCCGAGGATAGCGGTTACTGAAATTGCACGGAACCAAAGAAATAGAATAATTTAATTTATATACTATACCTAATAAAAGACACAAAGCGATGAGCTTTAGGCGAAATCAATCACAATTTTCGGCTTCGTTGATTTTGGGAATAACGTTTTCTAAGGATATCAATACACCGGGTTCTTCCATTAAACATTTCCAGATTTTGAATTTCGCGATAGTGATGCGGTTCGATTTCCACCCAGGACAAATATTTGTGTGATGATAGATGTTGGGTCTGTGTCTGGGTGCTGATATATATTATATGTATTTTATGTATGTATGTTCAAAAAAAGTATATAAGTATTATATCAGTTGTCTGGTTCCCATGACACAAGCTATGCTTAGCTTAGTTTGGGGCTAGATGGCGCTGTATGAAATGTCCACCAATAATTTATACCTGGTTCTTCCATGAAATATATTGAGATTTTGAATTTCAAGATAGCGATGCGTAAACACAAAATTTAATGAACAAGGAATCGTCGATACGGCGAAGAAAAAGATGAGTATTTTTCATGTAATCTCGGTGATAGAACGAGCTGACGGCCCACCTGTTAAGTGGTAGTCGCCGCCCATTGATAACAGCAATACAACTCAAGTCCTCGCCACCAAAGTACGAGATGAGTCAAGTCGCATTGCGTTGCGTCTATCACCCCGAGACGGGGATGTTACGTCTCATGCGCCTGCAATTTCACCGGCACCCACTCCCTTCCACCGGACCACAGCAACACGAGTACATCACTGCTTGCCGGCAGATTACCAGGTGTGGTGGCAGTACTTCTCCGGGCGAACTTAGGAGAAGTTCGACTGCTACTTTGGGTTGTTCCTTTCGCACCACCCGGAGGACACGTGTAGGGATTCAAAGGGTTACCACATACGGACGCGAGCAACGTGGGCTCCCTGAGTGAAAGATACTGCTATATTTACTAGTTCTGTCTCTAGTTCACTAGTTCTGTAGTGCCATAAAAAAGCCTTTAAAAACTTTCTTGTGCATCACAAGGAGACAGTGAAACGTGTGTGAGTAGGTCAAACAGTTTAATAGAGTATAGGATACTCATTATATGTTTGACCAACTCGATTTATGCGGGCGTGTGTCCCGAGCCGAGTTCTAAATTATAATTTTAGATCCCATGGCACACAACCGGATTCAATAAGCGTCAGATAACACGTTTAGTCGACCAACTCGGAAATTAATTTTAAACATGGATTCGATAGCAAACCGAAGAGGCTTAATGCGATCTTAGACAATTATTTCTGTGTAAACTGAGCAGTAAATTAAAACACGATATGTAAGTAAGGAAATTATTTACGTTTATTAAACAAAGTGCTTACTGTGTTCTGGTTTGAAAAGGTTGGCGGTGAAGTTACAGGTACTTGAGACTTTCCGCCTTCGCACCTCAGTTACGGGAGCAAACGACGACCAAGGGAGGACCCAAGTCGTATTGCATTAAGCAAAGTTACCACTTAACACTCGGCAGGCCATCTGCTTGATTATTGTTATTAACCAATTTATTGTTATCTTCCATTAACAATAAACATAGGAACAAATAAACCAAAGAACATTTTTATTTAAAATTATTTTTGGTCTAGTATTATTACAACACCCTGTATATAGGGATGTTCTGTACATTGTTACATTGTTCAACAAACATTCTAGAGTGCCAACGAGCTGCCAGTAAAATAGATCGATGACCTTTACTCTGTGTCGTGAATCATTCAGACTAACCCTCAAGGGGAAATATCGAGCGTGCATGTGCAACTATCAACTGAAAACACGATAATAACTCTTCTCTAGAGTTCAAATTCGTCGGAAGAGTTTAGGCACCAGAAAGTATTGAATTATCTCGATTTTATTCAAGATCTCACTTATACGATAAAAATCTCTCGTCTTTGAAATAGGGAGAGGGTTACTTAGAACAGTTTATTAAATTTCGAAGAACATTTATGGGAAAAGACGAAGAGAGTTTAGACGAATACGTCAATTAGTAGAAATTGTTATGTATGGGCTTCTCATATACCCACGGTGTCAATATAATCAAAATTTTGTGTGGACATTTCACACAGCGCCACCTAGACTCAAAGTAAGCTGTTTATAGCTTGTATTATGGGAACCAGACTACAGATATAATACTTATATATTTTTATTCGTAAATACATACATTTAATATAAATGAACACTCAGACACGGAACAAACATCTACGTTCGTCAAACAAATATTAATCCAGGGTGGGAATCGAACCCACAACCTACAGCGCAGATGGCAGGGTACTACCAACTGAGCTATAAAGCCAACAATGCTCAGAAACTCATGGCCCTTCCCGATTCCCCGTGTCGCAAGTAGCACTGAAACAAACAGATATGCCACACAAGCTTTCAAGACCTAGCTATAAAGCTAGGTAAAGTGTTTATAAGAAATTGAAGCGGTTATATGGTTATTTGTAAGTTGAGCTCGAAATTGATTTGAAATCATGGTATCGTTCCTGCAACCTTAAACTAGCAGTGAAATAAAATATCAAGAAGTGAGCATTGATCCTATTGGAGGAGATCCAATTCTTTATCAACATTAATTTTGATTTTTTGGTCACCAAGAAATTTAACTTTAATTCTCAAAGGTTTTGGGATAAGTTTTTTATTTATATTTTTTTATTATTTTAATAATTATTTTATCATATCTCAAGAACGAGGTAAAAGGGAAACTTTTGATCGTTTGGGAATAATTTATGCTATAATAACAATTGGAATTTTAGGATTTATTGTTTCAGCTCATCATATATATACTGTTGGTATAGATAGATATTGACACTCGAGCTAAAGCCCTATACGCCTAGCATACACCTAGCGTACCGACTCTCGTGATAGCCACTTCCTAATTCAGGCGCCTCATTTCGCTGCCATCGGCTGCACCACAGGTGACAAAACGCAGCACTGTCAGATACAAAAGTGATTGTGCGGTCACCGTGCGGTCAAATAGATTCCCATCGCAGTTGCTACAAAACATGACGATTTTAGTTTCACAGTATATGTAGCGCTGGTTTTCAGACGGGTCTTTATTTACGCGTGACATCACGGGTAAATTTTAACACGTCATTACTCGTTCTGTTAACCGTACACGAAAAATATTACTTAATAGTTGCTACGGTTATTAATAAATATCAACACCTAGACACAGAACAAACATCCATGTTCGTCAGACAAACGTTTGCCCTGGGTGGGAATCGAACCCACGACCCACAGCGCAGAAGGCAGGGTAACCAACAGAGTTTTGAGACTAGTCACCAAGACACCTAGGTTCATATAATACCTTCACGTCTCAGAGTTTACGGGCGCACGACTTGGGTCTTGTCTTACCTAAATAGGGGAGGACCCAATTCGTATTGCTTGCTATGGGGAGAGGTTACCACTTAACACTAGTTGAGCCATCAGCTCATACCGTACAATATAACTTAAGAAACTTTGTAGGACCCACCTGCTTCCACTCTACTTTGTCTATGGACTCTGCCCCCGCAGCGGAGTCCATCACGGGCGGCCGGAGGAGGGACACGTACTGAAACAAATCATTCATTCATTAATCTTGTTGGCAACACTTGCCACACTTTGGCAGTTATTTATTCATAACTATTCGTCGATGTCATTAACTGTATAAGTAACAGGGAAATGCCACTGCCTCACAGCTCAGTTGGTAGTAGCTCTGCCTTCTGCGCTGTAGGTCGTGGGTTCGTTTCCCACCCAGGAAAAAAATTGTGTGACGAACATAGATGTTTGTTCTGTGTCTGGGTGTCAATATGCATTATACGTATGTATTTACGAAATATATTATATATTATAATTCGAATTGAAGATTGTTATTACTATCTGGTAAAAAAATATATTTGGTAGCATAAAGTTATTCGTTAGAAAAACGAAAACATTAAAGACTCACCGCTTGTCACGTCTATCACAGTTAACTTTCGTGTCATCTCACAATAGTGTAGCACAATGTATAGTGAGTCTCGTAGTGACTCTGTTTACCTTACCTGTTTACCTTAACATATGTTGAAAATATTATCCTACTAATATTATAAACGTGAAAGTTTGTATTGATGTTTGTTACTTTTTCACACTCAAACGGCTGAATGGATTTGAATGAAATTTGGTACCAAGATAGCTTATATCCTGGATTAACACATAGGCTACTTTGATCCCGGAAAAGTGCAATGTTCCCGTGAGATCACTTATTCACCGCGGGTAACACCGCGGGGCGCAGCTAGTGAAAAATAATTGCATGAAACTGGAAGACGCTCGAAAAGCGTCGAAAAGCGGCTTTGTATGGAATGTAGAGCAATTGTCTACGTAATCCCGGCAAAACGAAATAAAATATCCCTCGTACGTGACTACTTACATATTTTTCCCTAAGCGACACTTTGAAGGCGGAACATTTGCTTATTATAAATATGTATTGAATGAAGAATAAAAGGAGTGAGTTCTTAGATCGATATGGTCTTTTAGTTCTTGATAGATATGGACAGGCTCCACAGATCAGTTGGTAGTAACTCTGCCTTCTGCTTGGTAGGTCGTGGGTTCGATTCCAACCAGGACAAATATTTGTGTGACGAACATAGATGTTTGTTTAATGTCTGGGTGTATTATATGTGGGTATTTACAAAAAAAAAGCCTGTCAGGTTCCCATGACAAAAGTTATTTACTTAGTTCTATCGAACTAACTTTTCTTTGGGGCTTGTTGGCGCTGCGTGTAATACCATTATTATTTAAACTAGATGTCTGTAACAATAAAATGATTGCGCACCTATTAATTAAAAACCTGAAAATTAATAGCACCTACAATGCGATGCCAAGAAAAACTTACCTTATCCCTCTCAAGGCTGCGTATCATGTCCAAGTCTGTTGTGTCGGAGATGCCTCCGTGTACCACGAACACTCTGTTATTGATGATCGTCCCCAGCGGCAGCCATCGGTACACACCCTCGATCAGTTTCAGAAGGCGCTCGGCGTTGTGCTGTCCAATGAAAACGATAATAATGTTAACAAGTTAAATAAAAGCTTGTACGAACACTTCAACAAGGCCCTAGCAAAATACCAGCGATTAATCTATTCGAGTCACCGGTTCTCTCGAACCAGTGTGGTGAAAGGATTTTAAGTGCGCCTCAAAGGGGCTCTTTTCGTGTACTTGACTATGTCACATTGACACATGTCTTCGAATTTTTATATCTAGGACATGCCGGTTTCCTCGCGATGTTTTCCTTCACCGTTTTGAGAACGTGGTATTGCGCACATAAATCTTTCAAGCGAAAAACTCATAGGTGCACGTTGGGATTTGAACCTGCGACCTCCGGATTGAAACTCGGGGTCAGTACCGCTAGATCACCACGCTCTCTAGCGATCAACTGCTCGCCAGTGTAACACAGGCTGAGCTAGGTGCCTATTGACTCCGGACACTAGTTACTTCATAGCTAATATTTAACTAAGATTTGTTTTCGTATGTTTTCGTATTAATTTTGTTTGTTTTTCTTCTATTTATATAATTAGTAATTTTGTATATCAATGTTATTTGAGGAGTCAATAAAAACTTTCTTTCTTCTTCTTCCTCTTCTTGCAAAGTAATGTATTGTATCTTTGGCCACTTATGCAGAGTAACTGTAAGACATACTATTAAGACTATATATAAAGATATTAAGACTATAGGAAAGCTGTGTATCTGATTAATGACTGTGTTAAAATTTATCGTAATATCTTGTTTAATTTATATAAACATTGTATACACTATTTCACACGTTGGTTTATAAGATCGTAATGTCAATATGTAATCAATTGAATAAGACGAGGCTGTGTACTTAAGTCATTGCTAGGTATTATTTCTGAATATTACATAAGATTACCTCGCGCCAGATGCGGTTAATAAGGATGGTTTACTGGCAGAGACATTTTGGGCCTACAAATCGAGTAGATTTGCATCAAAATTCATAACTACCATATTCGGGTGAAACTTTCTCAATTACCTCATACTAGTTAATTTCAAAGTTAATTTCCATAATAATCACACAATTCTAACTTATGCAAACACGAATTCAGGAAATTTATTTAATCTACATATTGTTAATATTTGAAACCCTCCCATGATTTCAACTTGCTGAAATTCTCTGAAACTGCTTCTATTGTGGTTTTTAGGTCACAGTTACATTTCCATACGAAACGCACTCAAGTTAATAGAATTGTTGATTACATTCTTATACTAGATAGTTGATGAAAGCTATCCAATTAGAATGCAAATAGAAGTGCTACGTACAAAGTACTGTTAATTATACATAATTGGAGCTGAATAAGGAATATCATAAATATTTAGAAAATACGGTCCCAGCGGTCACCTAATATAAATCCGCATTTTATTCAAATAAAGAGATGGTATTAAGATTTTTATACATTTTAGTCACGTTTGTCGCAGGGAGCGGGCAGTGAGGATGTGAAAAATAAAAACCAAACAGCTCAGTCCTGCCATAATTATAATAATAATAATAATATTGGTGGACAATTTACAAATCGCTGTTTAGCCCCAAACTAAGCATAGCTTGTACTATGGGAACCAGATGACTGATAGAGTACATATATACTTTTTTTTGTAAATACATAAATATAAATACATATTAACACCCAGACACAGAACAAACATCAATGCTCTTCAAATAAATGTTTGTCCTGGTGGGAATTGAACCCACGACCAACTCAGAAGGCAGAGTTACTAACCAACTGAGCTGCGAGGTCAGTCAAATATAATGAATACCTATTGTTGGTGTTTATTAGAACTTAGTTGTTCCGTTGGCTCTTCAGTTTTTTTGATGGGTAATTTGTTAGGACGTGACTGCGGGGAACGGCTCAGTTTTGTCGACTCATCACAATGTTATTAAGTAGGGAAAAACTGGGAAACAAAATGTAAAAGAAACGTTGTGACCTAAATATTGTGTTCATTAATGAATCGAAGTGAATTCAAACACTCATTTCTCAAAAATTTTGGACAGTTTTGGATATATACTCTGTGTCTTCGTTTGTACTCAAGATGAAACCTTGAATTTCGGTTGTCGAAACCTAGAATTCTGTATTCACTTAGCTATTATGCTCATAACTGTATATATCTAGGAGCTAACTTTCCTCACTAGACTAAGGCTGTATCGAGGGAGCCTAAGTATGTATAGAATAAACATTTATTATCTTATCTTATCTTATCTGACAAATTAAGATTGTTTACATGTCAATGATAACAATTTTTATGATATACTTTATATAGATACATTGTAATATAATGTCATTAAAGTTGCTCTATCTATCTATGTCACGACAAAAATAACGAGAGATCTAACGAAGAACATTAATACAAAATAAAAAGTGGCCGAGTACCAGTTAGACTAAAACGCAGAAGATTCCGTAGTTTTTGTGTAGTACAAGCTTTTACACTTGGCGCATTCCTTACTTGATACTTCGCTTTTTCGAACTGTTTTTAACAGATGATCTGCAGTCGAGATTATTATTTTGGTTAAAGTTTACTTCAAATAAGACTTAACTAAATTGGCAAAATGAAGAGGTAATTTATTTTGAATAGCCGATCTTCGGTTGCAAACTGTTTCAGAGCAGGCACGCTAACAGAGAGCCAGCCCGAGTGCGAGTGCCTTTAGCTTGTATTGATCAGAACACTACAAGTGCACTGTACACTGTAGAGCTGTCGGAAGTGCACTTCCAAATAATTTCATTCGCCAGGGAACAGGTTCTGCTTATATAAGGGATAGGCGGATAACAAGCGAGAGAATTCCTGGCTTTGCGTAAGAGCCATCAGTGTTCACAACGACTAAGGCGCGAAAAAGGTTGCTGTAAAAACAACGTCAAACAACAAGAGACTTCATCAAATATATCTAAAAACCGAACAGTATATTGTTCAGCCAATTCTGTATCGTAAATACCCATGTGAAACTATGAGTCAGTCGTTTAAATTGCTTTCAGGAAGGTTCGTAACAAGCACAGTTTGTGCACTAAAGTTGGAAACAGTTTTAATGGCCAGGGCCAATACCTCGAAATTCGTGAAACTTTTATAATTAGCGTATTCACCAATTGTAATTGTTATTTTGTCGACATAATTCACGAAGTTAGAAATAAAAAATATATTACATACCCTGGCTGGTGAAATGATAACAAAGAGTGGGCCAACTGCTTTTCCAAACAGTTTTAAATGATATATAAATAAAATATAAAATATATAAAATTTGTCAATAAAGACTTGAAAAGCAGCGAATACAATATAAATACTTCATCAGAATCTAGAAATTCAGTATGGTCTAACTATTAGCCTGCGTAAGAATTATCTGCTATCTATTCCTTTGCATTATTTCCGATTAATATTGTATTATATTATGTCGGGCAAACCTATGAAATATGATATCAGTTACTCGAATTACCGCAGTTTTAATTCGATAGAACACTCAAATCGGTCGTTATTTGCCGTTCGGTAACGGATATCATGCGTTAAAATCACAATAGAAAACTTTTTAATTTGATTCGTATTAGGTTTATACTCACCCGGTATTTCTGCTGTACTTCTTTTATAAATCCGTACCTGTAGACAAACAAAAGCAATTCAGTTAAGCTATAATGAATTAGCCTCACAGCTCAGTTGATAGTAACTCTGCCTTCTGAGCTGTAGGTCGTAAGTTCGATTCCCACCCAGGACTAACATTTGTGTGACGAGCATTGATGCTTATCCTGCCTGGTTGTTAATATGTATTTATATGTATGTATTAACAAAAAGTATATATGTATTCTGTCAGTCATCTGGTTCCCATAGTACAAGCTAAACTTAGTTTGGGGCTAGATGGCGATGTGTGAAATGTCCACCAATATTTGTTTATTTATAATAAACTGATATTATTTATATCCCGTAAGGTAACTTTGCATCAAGCCAAGGTCACAGTAACAATTAGATTATATAGCTTTCACAAAATAAAACGAGATAAAATGTGATAAATGTAAAACATGATTTCATGCTATTAAGGGAGCAGACGCAATATGTTTTTCTATAACGGATCATTTACTCTCGAACGAAATATAAAACATGTGTTATTCTAAATCGTTGGGGTTAATATTTCATATGAAAACATTCCTATTCATATTATTTCTCGGTGTACAACCAAAAGTGATTCTCGATGATAAATGGCAATGAATAAGCTCGAATCGTACGTCGAACTTCAAAATATCGTCTAAATAAACGCGATGTAAATAATATTACGCGAGTCTTTTGGAATATTTCTGCTGAGATCATTTATTTATTCTCAAAAGAAATATAAATCTTTTGTCACTCTACATTTATGGTGGTTAATATAATGAATTATTTGAACTGACTCTTTTATTAGCGAAATGTCTCCCGTAGTTCACTCTAATCCTACTCTGCTGGACGGAGCTGTGATTTTTTTCGGGATAATTGATGATGATGCGTCATGACTAGCCTCACAGCTAAGTTGGTAGTAACTCTGCACTCTGACCTGTAGGTCGTGGGTTTGATTCCGACCCCGGACAATCATTTGTGTGACGAGCATTAATGTTTGTTCTGTCTGGGCGTTAATATGTATGTAATTAACAAAAAGAAATATATGTATTTTATCAGACATCTGATTCCCATAGTATAAGCTGCGATTAGTTTGGGGATAGATGGCGCTGTGTGAAATGTCCACCATTATTTATTTATTATTTATTTGTTCGGGATAAACGGTAGCTTACGGCCCATAAGCTACCTATATACTAACTTTGTGCAAAAATCACATCCATCCGTTTTCCTTTACGGCGTGTACAATCACAAACAGGCATACTTTCCAATATAATAATGGGATATTACATTCTTATTTGTGTCTTTTCGCACGTCGTCAAGGTACATGTACAGATCTACCTACAAGTCGATATATTCGCCATTGATTTCTACCTTAAGAGCACATCAATTTGGAACGTGTACATATTACATTTATTTCCACGCTGGAACAAAACCTAACTTTGTAATTTTGCGTAGGAATTTTCTTGAAAAATATTCCCAAAGTATCTAATCTCTTATTCAGTAGGTAGATAGAGAGTTCCAAGTACTATCGATGATATTAAAACCCACAGCTTTTAAGCTTTTAAGAAAAATGAATTATCCGTATAACTAATTTCAGTGCTAATCTTGTGTTTCAAAAGTTCTTGAATCAATAATGATTTGCTGATTTTCTTAACAATAAATAACAAATATTGGGGGCATTTCACACACCGCCATCTAGCCCCAAAGTAAGATAAGCGTAGCTTGTATCATGGAAACCAGAGAACTGGTATAATACTTATATACTTTTTGTAAATACATACATATAATACATATCAACACCCAGACACAGAAACAACACCAATGTTCGTCACAAAAATGTTTGTCCTGAGTGGGAATGCAACCCCATACTACCAACTGAGCTATGAGGCCAGTCAAATCAAATAAAAAAAAATGTGAGCCGTCACGGGACGCCTGGCAGATGTGAAACATCGACATTATTTTGTAAAAGTAATATGCAACGCATGCCGTGGCGACGCGTCGCCAAGCCAGAAATCGGTTTTACGTGCGGCTATAGATGTTTCACATCAATAAATATGAATTAATTTAAGTATTTGAAAGACAATACATTAATTAACTTTTGTATGTTGACGTTTTGGTTGTTGAATTTAATGTTAAATTTATTTGTTATCACTTCCACACCTAAATTAGCTTACTTATATGGCTATAACACATATAATATATAATGATCTACAGGTATTTATCGCCGAAACAAGCGAAGCTGCAGGCGTAAACTAACACTAATGTGCTCCAGAGAGGTTCCACTCACCTCGAATTCATAATAAGATCTTCGTGGTTCCCGCGGTTCAAGTACACCCCTCCAGGGAAGGCCAGCGTGCACGCGAGCAGCAGTAAGAACACTTCCAGCCCCTTCTTCCCTCGGTCCACGAAGTCGCCGTTGAATATGTATGGGTTCTCTGGAGATGGCAGCCCGTTCTGTATACCATGCACACATATTAATACATATTACATGCTTAGTGGATTATTGAAAGTCAAAACTGGGGACGTTGTAAGCGAAACTCGTCTTAAATATTTTTTATGATAAAGTTACGAAGCGTGCTAAAGCCATCTGATGTAAATATAATAGTAAACGTTTCTTTCAGACAAATCAATACATGTCAATTAAAACGTCCATAGATTACATTAAATGGCAATAAACTTACAAAAAAAATAAGTTGGTCTAAATTGTTCACCATTTAAGTTGTCATGGTGAAACAACTAGATGGTGCTAGTCAACACTTTTTGTTTCTATATCGCGCTATCGTTTCGTTTTGCGTGTGATCTAGAACTTTTGTGAAATTATTTCTAATTTTAAACAAGAAACTTAATCTTGTTGACGATGAGATGACAAAAATGTTTGTCCTGGGTTAGAATCGAACCCACGACCTACAGCTCAAAAGGCAGAGTTACTGCCAACTGAGTTGTAGGCCAGTCAACTAAGATTTCTCTACTTCAAAAACACCAACTAGTCCGAGTGATAATAATAATAATAATAATCTTTCTTTTTCTTGAATTAAAAAAGGTTTATCTTAAAACTAGACACAATAATGTAGGACGAGCAAAACACCTACTTCGTGCGAGACTGGTGCCTGAGATAGGTTTGTTTAATACCTGTTATAAGTCACCAGAGCTCTCACTTTATTGCTGCAATCGATACATACATTGATAATCCTAACATACTAATATAATATTTGGTTTAGGTCACGTTGTGGGACCTCTAACGAGTGCGCTTGACCCGGGCACAACCGCGTGAGAGCAATCAGGGCTCGTTCGGCGAATCCTTACACATGCAGCCGCGGCTTGCCGGCGCCGAGGTCGCTTACGCAATGTTATGCCAACTAATCGATACGGCGTTGCGTTACATAATCGTTATCCTGCCTCAACGCTGAACTCAGTTTTTTCTATAGCTTACTGAAAACGACGAAGAGAAAATTTAAGGCAACACAGCTAATCTACGTTATATTGACTCTATCTATCTATTCAAGTCACTGGTTCTCTCGAACCAGTGTGGTGAAAGGATTTTTAAGTGCGCCTCAAAGAGTGCTTTCGTGCACTTGACACATGTCTTCGAATTTTCAGTACTAGGACATGTGGGTTTCCTCACGATGTTTTCCTTCACCGTTTTGAGAACGTGGTATTGCGCACATAAATCTATCAATTGAAAAACTCATAGGTGCACTCATAGGTTATATTGACTGATTGATTGAGTGGCAGTGTTAGCAATCTCAAAGCCTTCGTGAACAAAATAATGACTATTCTGAAATAAATATTGGTGAACATTTCACACAGCGCCATCTAGCCCCAAAGCCCCTATCTTAAATAAACTAATAATGTCTTAAAATAATTGTAAAATTCTGCTCGAATTTATTGATACACCGTTAACACTCCGAATGTGCACATCGAGGCCATGCTCTTGAGACACGGGGCGGGGCGGGGTTTTGGACGTTGGGGTAGACACTGTGCCTCCTGAGATACAGTTTATACTAGTTCGGGGGCCAGTGTATACCTCCAATTGGCTACCCCCTTGCTCAAGAGGATAGTTCTTACATTAGTATAAGTTACTTTTATTTTTGAGTTTTAGTTTAAGGTAGTCTGGAAGAGATCGTCTACCACGATAAGACCGCCTTTTGGATCCACTGCAAATGTACTCTTAGTATTAAGTACCAATAGTAGTTTCCAATAAAGATATTATTATTATTAAAGTAAGCTAAGCATAGCTTGTGTCATGGGAATCAGACATCAGACATCTGATATAATACTTAAAAAAAGGTAGGTATTGTTTAAACGAATCTACTTTGGTTTACGTAGATAGTGTCGCTGTCGAAAATAATGTGCTTAGATAAGTGATTAATATTTATTACAGAAGTGAAAGTGTTCAAGGCAAAGGAGTCAAACATAGTAGGTATAATCCTACAAATATTATAAATTTATAAACGTGAAAGTTTGTATGGATATTTGTTACTCTTTCACACTCAAACGGCAGAATGGATTTGGATGAAATTTGGTACCAACATAGCTTATATCCTGGATTAATACATAGGCTACTTTGATCCCGGAAAAGTGCAGTGTTCCCGTGGGATTACTTATTCACCGCGGGTAACACCGCGGGGCGCAGCTAGTTAATCATAATTGTGTGTCTCAGTCAAAGTGAAATTTCAATGCGTTTTGTACGTGATGTAATATAAAATGGTGAAAGAAGCTATGAAGGATAGCGATCATGTTTGGGACGAGATTAGATTATAACCCATTCAACACGCTGTGAGAATATCTCGCTGCAGTGAGAATATAAAGTAGGCTGCAATGATTTCGTAACTGCCAAGATATGTATGCTGCTTGAATTTGGATACAAACGCACATATAACTTAAGTGGCACAAACAATCCATGTGTGTAAAAATGTGATGTGAAAAATATTCTAAAGGTTGCATGGAAGAGATCACTTTTAGTTATAATGCCGCCCGTTGTGCGTCTAGCTAACATTATAATGTATTTTCTTTGTAAAAAAAATTTCTTTCTTTGGTATACAATAAAGAGTTTTATCTACCTGCATTCCAAAAGAAATTTGACAAATATATGAGAGCATTATGTGCCTAATCGACGTGCCATGTAACGTCACTAAAGAGGATCCTCTTTAGTGACGTTACATGCGCATAAATATGTTGGTATCTTTTTTTTTTGGTGGACATTTTACACAGCTCTTTATAGCCCCAAAGTGAGCTAAGCGTAGCTTGTATCATGTTAACCAGAAAACTGTAATGATACTAATATACTTTTTTTGTAAATACATACATATTAACACCCAGATACAGAACAAACATCTATGTTCGTCACACAAATGTTTGTCCTGGGTGGGAATCGAAGCCACGACCTACAGCTCAAAAAGCAGGGTTACTACCAACCAAGCTGTGAGGCCAGTCAAAAAACTTAAAACTACTAAAACTAAAAATTTACTCGGTTTCCAAATGGCCAATATTTTTTTTTTGTATGTTGACTTTGGCTTATCTAGTAAGACCAATCAGACTGACTACGCCGCTAAAGTTTGAAAATAGTGCTCGCGAAAAAAAAAAGAATCCCTCCATTAGGGATTTCTGACTGTTCTTCCCCATGGAGGGTCGGATAGGGTTTGAACAGGCGTCAAACTTAGCGATAAGTATCCGTCTTTTGTTTTCAATATTACCGACGTTTCCAAGCCATTTCTCTATGAATTAAAATTCTATAATAACGTTTTTGAGACTTCGACTTACTGCGTAAATTTGTCGAAATTCGATACAGTGATTAGGTCACCATTCTGTGGTTACCCCGCGCTATTCCCATTTCGGAGTCACGGCCACACCACGCACGACTTAGTACCCCGCTGGGTAATCGCTAACAGCCTATTAGCATTGATGAGGGTAAACCCTGAGTATATTGCGTTGCGATATATTGAAACAAAACGGACACGCGATGCTGAACGCATCTGTTGTATCCATTTTAATTTCAATTAATCTCGTTTTGAATTACTTTGTTTATGTCAAAGTCAAAGTCAAAAACTTTATATCCATAGAGTTCATAAAGAAATGGGTTTGGAAACGTCAAGTCTATCTAAATTCCAAAGATATCTGCTAGATGAGAACTCTTCTTAGGGTTGGACTCCTTTGTACATGTCTTACTTCGTCACCCTTTTGTATATTATCTGTGTAAAATATAGCATATAAAACTTTATCACATAAAAAACTTACTAGTTAGTATTTTTTATCTCTCTTCTCTTTTTTTAGACTGGTCTCGCAGCTCAATTGGTAGTAACTCTGCTTTCTGCGCTGTATGTCGTTGGTTCGATTCCCACCCAGGAAAAATATTTGTGTGACGAAGTTTTATGTTTTTTCTGTGTCTGGGAGTCAATATGTATTTACAAAAGACTACATAAGTATTCAATCAGTCTTAGCTTACTTTGGGGCGAGATGTCGCTGTATGAAATGTCCACCAATATTTATATATATCTGTAGCATATACTCCCACGTTAGTCATCTCACCTGGCCTCACATCGTGACCCAAAACAAATATAATGGTATTTGTACACGGGAATAGGGAGGAAAAACAATATGTGCAAATTAACAATGTCGTCCGGCTTAACAGGCGGTCTATCAATCAAGTGGCCGCGACACGGCGACGGACAGGACTTTTTAATATAGCCGACACATACAAACAGAATTAAGAAAACAGTAATCCTATAACGCTAAATAAAAAATAAAAATAACAAACATTCGTGCAACGAATATAGATGTTTGGTCTGTGTCTGGGTGTTAATATGTATTAAATGTATGTATTTACAAGAAAGTACAGAAATGTCCACCGATATTATAAATATTTTTGATAGTATTATTATTATTATTAACTAACAAGTATATTTAATACCCTTGTCGGTTTCATACTGTATATCGTGTCGGATCGCTGTTTGAAATCGGTATATATGAAGACGCAGTATGTTGGTCCAATTATATGACGCTTGCGCCGCTCCCTGCTGTTTACTTGCGACGAGGCGGCGCGGCAAACGTGTCTCCTGTCGCCCGCTGACGTCAAAACCAATAACGATGTATTCAGAAGCACTTCAAAGAAACCACTATAGCTTTCTTACGGCAATGACGTTCGCATTGTGGGCAAAGCTTTGTGACGTACTTTTTTGACGTTTAGAAATGATTTGCACAAAGTATTTATGTTTTCAAAAGTGATTAGTTTCAATAAGCGGTGCACGAACGGAGGTTCTATGAGGCACCTATTATTTTTATACATTTTTGTATATATATTGGTGAATATAAGTCAAAGTCAAAAACTTAATTTCCATAGAATTCTTAAAGAAATGGTTTGGAAACGTCAATAATGTTCAAAACATAAGATCACGGGTATTCTCTAAGATTGACGCCTGTTCGTATATGTGACGGATTGAGCAAATGGCCCACCTGATGTTAAACGATATTTTCCCATGACTACATCAATACGACGTTCGTCCCTCCCTACTTAATATGTAAGGGAAAACGGAAAACCCGCTTGCATGGCGCCCGCCACTATCATGTCATCACGTAGCACGCGAAGCAAACTACTTACTCCCTTTTTATGAATGTCTGAATACAATATTGAAAGTTTCTTTTCGATCGTAAACAAATCTTTTATATTGTCTGAAATTCAACGTGATAATAACTTAAGAATATTTGCTTAATTAAGGTAAATTTAATCCATTTTACTCAGTTTTCTTTAACCAGCGTTTCAAGTTCCATAATAGTGTAAAAACATTAATTAGACAGAGATTGATTGGTTTAATTTCACTGGCGTGGTGGTGTAGTGGTACTGACTCCGAGCTCAATCCGGAGGTCACCGGTTCAAATCCCGACTTGCACCCATGAGTTTTTCGCTTGATTTATGTGCGCAATACCACGTTCTCAAAACGGTGAAGCGAAAAATCGTGAGGAAACCGACATGTTTAGAAATAAAAATTCGAAGACGTGTCGAGTGCATGAAAGGAGCCTTTTTGAGGCGCACTTAAAATCTCGAATAGAATAGAAACTGATTTGGACGCCCATAGGATACCTAATATACCTTCAATAATATGTTCTTATCTATAAATAACGGGGAGGAACATGAAAATACTCAATGTAATCACACCAGAATACAGACGTAGGTTAAGTCAAAGCGATACAAAAGGATTTGCTTGGCATGTGGCGTGTTTGTATTGTGAAGTCTAGCGACGACCGACAATAGCTACTGTTACTTTGATTGACAGTTGTTTGAAGTTTAACTCGCTTTCTTGACTGTTTGTTTGTTTAGTCTTGCTGAGTTAACATTTTGCAATCATATTTAAACTTCCCGATGAGCTAGAACCTTGAATCTTTAAACAGCTCCCGACTAGATATATAGCAGGTTTCAAAAACGTGGTGCATTTTGTTTTAATTACGTTACATAATGATTAAATATTAAGTAAAACAAGTATTCTACAGTTATCTAGTTCCCATAGTTCAAGTTATGCTTAGTATTAGCATGGCACTGTGTTAAAAAATAATTATTGCAAACTAACTTTACAAATATACTTTGATGGCTCCGTGTATATTTTAATAACTAGCCTGCTAAGCACGAAGCCCTGGAACTCTGGGCGTGTATGTGCGTGATATGTGTTTATTATCTATCAAATTAGATGGTTTTAGATGATTATATTATGTATTAGTGGATCCATGCTATAAATTATTTTATAGTAATTTGATTGTATGCGTTTGTGCTCTTACACAGAGACATCTTGACAAAGATATAGGTACATGTAGTATAGCAGATACGTCAAAGTCAAACATTTTTCGTGGAGTTTTATCCAACAATTAAACAAATCAAATTACGATCTCTCGAGGAAATAAATCCGTTCTTTGTTTACTGTTTCTTCTTACAATTGTTTGACTTTTGTGTAAAACTTTTAGACAAAAAGACGCCTGTCGTACACATATAAATGTATAAAGGTATTATAGCTTGTGGCTCGTGAAAAGACGTGCAAACATATCTCGACGTTTCCGCTTATGTCGGGCCCAGTTTGCGCTTTCCGCTCGGTAACTATTGCGACTCGAACAAGAGAAATACACTGATAACTACCTTGTTACCTTTCCTTGCGACCGCGTTTCTTTGAAGCTGGTGCTACGAGCCAGTAATACTTGTGTAAAATTTCTTATGCAAGTTGTTCCTTTGTACCCGAGAATATTTTTGCTGCGAAACTGTTTCAGATAGGAGCTGATTTTCAAATTGAGTAAATTGGCGTTATTAGGTTACCATTAGGAACTAGAAAAAGGAATTTAAAATTGCAGAATATTCGGAGCAGTCGTTTTAGCATTCCAGTAGTGAGCCATATTCCAAGATACATAAGATGTGGTTCTTTACACCTAAGCATTTTCTTTTGCAATAGTTTGTTGTTAAGCAAGCAATACAGTACGAAATATTAACGGAATTGGAGAGTATAGAAGCTGCAACTGACTGGCCTCACAGTTCAGTTGGTAGTAACTCTGCCTTCTGCGTTGCAGTTCGTGGGTTCGATTCGCACCCAGGACAAACATTTGTGTGATGAATCTATGCTTAGTTTGGGGCTAGATGGCGCTATGTGAATTGTTCACCAATATTATAAAATTACCATTATTATTGTTAATGATTTCGAAAATCTAGCTTCGTAAATATTCATCAGATCGTTATACAAACCGAAAAATAGACGTTGAACTGGAATTTTCAATAGTTTTAGTTTGATTTGACATCCTGTGTCAGTCATGTCAATTTTTGAATTAATTTTAATGTTGAGCACCGCTGGAGATTAACACATACCTTATGGAATATAACCAGGAGGTCGTCTAGTTTCCCGTGTAGATCTCCGCACACGGTGATTTGGCTGGATATGGAAGTCGTGGCGACGTTGATATTGGGCAGTCTCTTCAGCAATTGAGTTGCGTCCTTCAGAATTTGAGCCACATGCTTCGGGTGAAGTCGATGCTGTGAAAAAAATAAATTTTTATATGTCTTTGTAGTGACGGAACAAGCTGACGGCCCACCTGATGTTAAGTGGTAACCGCCGCCCATAGACAACAGCAATACCACTCAAGTCCTCTCCATAGTAGGAGATGACTCAAGTCGCACTGCGTTGCTTCCATCACCTCGAGACGGAGATGTTACGTCTCATGCGCTTGCAATTTCGCCAAATCCAAATCATATCTAGTTTTGAACATTCTAACATTAGGTATATTGGAGCGCTTAAAATGCTGAAAAACTTTTTAAAATTGTCCAGACTATCAGTATCCCAGAGACATACGTACTTTTTTTTGTCGTTATTTATCTTATACTCGTATCTGGAGCATCAATGCCAAAATCAATTGATATTCATAGTCAGAAAATAAATAAATCTTTTGAAAACAACAATGAAAATGAAAATTTTCCGACAAAATAAAACCCTTTGTTGAGACTTCGATATTCTAGAAAGCAGGGTTGTGAAGTTTTCTTATTCTTATGATAAATCTGTTAGCATTATTTTCAGACTATTTTCATTTCAAAAACGGTAATTTTATCGAGTCATCCTTTAAGGAAAAATTCTACTTATAGTAAAAAGTCTTTTGCAGGTGACTCAGCAAAGTCCACAGTCAAAGCAAAGGTAAAAGATAGCTTAGAGCTCTTTTTTATGCGATACAGTTACGGAACTAGCCGACGGCCCACCTAGTTTTATGTGGTAACCTCTGCCCATAACAACCGATGTGACTTGGGTCCTCCCCTACTAGGTACGACAAGACTCAAGTCGCGTCGCATGCACCCGTAACTGCGAGACGTGAAGGTGGAATGTCTCATGTGCCTGTAATTTTTCGTTCTGAAAGCCACGAAACAAACCTTTTTCTTTCTGAAAGCCTCAATCAACAAATCGATATCCTTCCTCTGCAGCGGGAAGTCGATGTCGGGGCCGCGCGTGGGTTTCGGGGGAGCAGTCTCATCCACGCCTCCGCCTTCGTCTGACTCCTCGGAGAATACCTGTTCCACTGTGATATATTATGCAGGATTAGTTTCGGTTAAGCTACGTGACGCAATGGGCATAAAATACTGCCTACTTAAGGGGAGGTGCGGTTGGTACATTGCGGTATCCTGGTCAGGATTAGATATGTTAGGGTTTTTTGGACTTTTCACACAGCGCCATCTAGCCCAAGTAAGCTAAGCTTAGCTTGTATCATGGGAACCAGACGACTGATATAATACTTATATAATTTTGTAATTACATACATATAATAAATATCAACACCCAGACACAACATAAACATTTATACTCATCACACAAATGTTTGTACTGGGTGGGAATCGAACCCACGACCTACAGACAGCGCAGAAGGCAGTTACTACCAACTGAGCTGTGAGGCCAGTCAACAGTTTGTTTTGAACAATAATAGAAGTTGGGTCCTCTCCTAACGGTGTGGGGACCGAAATCGCATTCCACCCTTCACTCTTGAGACGTGAGGTTGAAGATCTCGTGTTTTCTCCATTTCACACGTAGATAGTATTGGAGCTTGCTTCAAGCTCTCGAGCTGGAGATGGCTTCGTGTAAATGTCCATCAAAGTTTACTATATACTTATGTAACTAAAAAAAAAACTACAGTTTAAAAGCTTATACCAGCGTTGTTCTGGGAAGTTATTCGTAACACAGCTGCATCTTTTTAGAAGACACTTATGCCTTATCCTTATAGTCATGACTGTAAGTAAACCACGATTATTATTCAAGAAAATGTGAGTCGCATTTAAATTACTCAATTTATATTCTAGTTAACCAAAAACATACGAAATAATTCGTAATCCAATTTGCAGTTTATTCACAAACAAAGCACGTATCAACCATATTATGGAACTTAATTGGGATGAAAAGTTATGAATTTGGTGGTTGATAATACTGTAAGAAAGTAGTACCAAAATGTTTTTTCATTGCACTATTAAGTATAATGGGGATTCCTTAAGTAGCAGTAGAACTTATACCAAGTTCTCCACTAGGGTACTGCCACGCGAATGCATTTCTGCTGCCAAGCAGTAATGCATTCGCGTTTCTGTGTTCCGATTTGAAATGCGTGGTTATCGGTGAAATTACAGGCAATTGATACATTCCACCTTCTAGTTTCAGAGTAAGGTATGCACGCATACGATGTGACATGGGTCTTGTTGTATTTAGGTAGGGGTGGACCCTGATCTTATTAATTGTTATAGGCGGAGGTTACCAATTAACACCAGGTGGGCCATCTCCTATTTCCGTAGCTTCTTCACATAAAACCACAAAGCTATAGCACCATCAATGTACTTCAGATTTTATAAAATCAAATGCTACTTGTACGTATTCTTTGTAGAGTACATAATTAATAATTTACTCTGAGATGTTATCAAATTGAAAAAGGTTTTAAGGAAAATTCCAAACCTATGAACGTAAAAAATATATTTCATCCGAATAATTACACGTTTTTGTGTGTATCTTACGTCGTTTTGATCGTTGAGTTAATAAATTACTTTTGACCTTTTAAAACAGACACACGAGAAATGTTGACTTACTGCGAGCGAAATAGAATGGCTCGAGTTTTACTTGTTAATTTTCAAAATTCATCTTTAAATTGTTGGACAAAATGTCATATATATATGTATATGTATTATTTTTGATTCACTTGTGTATAACTAATTATCTCTTTTTTTTTCTGCAGTTTTCCAAAAATAATTCTTTCCTATTTCAAAATTCAAACTGGAAGTAGGTACCCTAAAGTGCCACAACGCATCTTGAATATTTTGAGCGCGAATTATTACTGTTCCGAATAAAGTGAATTCCATACGAGAGTAAAATAGTAGAAGTACGACAAATTTTAATTCGGTTAACTGTCGGAGCTCCCTGTGAGCTCCAAATCAAATAACCAAACGGAATCATGGATTACGGACTAGCGTCGTATCCACGAATATCTTGGACGTAGAGTTATATTTGCAATAGCCGCGGCAGTGTTCGCTGCAGTTCGCTGAATTATATAGCGAGTGACATGTGAAGATACCGCATCGTTGCGTGTTTGTAGCCTATTATTATACCACCCTTTTGATTTACCACTGCAGGTACGAACACCTGCATTGGAACAGTAAAAAGACCACTGCAGGAGCTGACTGTAATCCCGCTATAAAGTAAATGACAACCCACAAAAAATTCAAGTAAGAACCTATTCACAAAACAATGAAAACCACAAAATATAAATTTGTTATGAATAAAACAATTGACCAAATAAAATTCACAGTAATATTAATATTGGTGGACAATTCACACAGCGCCGTCTAGCCCCAAACAAAGCATAGTTTGGGAATCAGACAACTGATAAAATACATAATATACTTTTTTGCATTCATACATATAATACACAGAACAAACATCTATTTTCGTCACACAAATGTATGTCCTGGGTGGGAAACGAACCCACAAACTTCCAGAATTTATAATAATAAATATATTTTTATACCTACTTCTCTGATCTATCCTTATGATTTAATTTAATATGAAATTCTTCTTATCAAACATACACTAATTCCTACCTACATACTATTTTAAAAAACTGCCTGCCTCCTGCCTACTTCCATAATAAGAATTACGATAACCTAACCAGGGTCCACAATGTGAAACCCATAGTGTAAAAAGACAATTACCGTATATCCATTATGTGAAACAATAAATGTATTCAGTATTGCAATAATTGTATACCTTAGCAATAAACAAGAGTGAGCTTTTATTTTGATAGATAGATAGATAGATAGACGTCTCCCAGTTGATATAACGACGAAAGTTTTTGACTTTGTCTCTGCCATCAGGTATTTGGTACTACATATATCTCATTGCAATATATTAAGCTCTTAATATAATATTAATACGTAATCTTAGTTTGTGTAGCGACTTGATGACAAGGGTGAAGTGGATCAGAAATTCGGGGGTACTTCCAATCCAAAGGTTACCTTCAGAAATTATTGTGCCCTTCCCATTACAACGTACTCAAGGAAACCGTGACACTTAGCAATCCAAATTGGACTACCGAGGTGCTTCATCGCTCCCTTAAATACGAGTACATAATACTTGTACATAACAGCTACATATAACATATTAAAACAGAAACCCTTATAAGCGCACACCTGCTACTCGGTTCTCTGTGAGCTTTTGATTAATAGGGGTCACCAGTGATTTAGAGCTCATGAAAATACAAAAGAGAGATTACACTGGTACGGATTTAACCCATTCTTAGGCAAATCAGGTTTGGGTATGTTTGTTCAAATGTTACAGAGTCTGCCCTGGAAGATGATGATGTCATTCTAGGTTATAAATCACGGTGATTTAGCTTCTGCAACTGAGCCTCCCTGTGTGATTTGATCTTGTAAACTAAAAAAAAGGAATCCCTCCTTTAGGGTTCCTTATCGTTCTTCCCCATGGAGGGTCGGATAGGGTTTGAACAGGTGTCGAATTTAGCGATAAGTACGCGTTACATTTGAATATTTATTATATATAGGATTATTATATTTATATATTGCTTTGAATATTTTATCTATTTATTGACGTTACCGAGCCATTTCTTTGTGAATTCTGTGGAAATATCATTTTTTGACTTTGAATATTGTTGTATTATTACTATATGTTATAATACTACTATTTTTGTCACTGGCCCTTTCAAAATAGTGTGGTGAAAATGCGCCCCAAAGAGGCTCCTTTAGTGCACTTAACAAATGTCTTTAAATTTTTGGTTCTAGAACATGCCGGATTACTCACAATGTTTTTTCTTTTACCTTTTTGAGGACGTGATTTTGGGCAAAAAACTGTTTTTTCAACACCAGCGACCTCAAGATTGAAACTCTGGATATATACCACTAAGCCACCACACTCTCATTGTTTGCAATAAATGAAATGAAATTAAGCTATTGCTGGTTTAGGGGTTTCGTGTCTGTTCTTCCCCATGGAGGGTCAGATAGAGTTTGAATAGGCGTAAAACTTAGCGATAAAATTACGCGTGACCTTATGTTTTGAATATTATTGACTTTTCCAAGTCATTTCTTTATGAATTCTATGAAATAAAGTTTTGACATTGATATATTTTTTAATTTCATTCAAAGGATAGAATTTCACGATTTCGATAAGCCTTAATCAAAGAATTAATTGAATTCATGTTCAAACCAAAGAATTCCTGACGTTGATAATGTTCAGTGCATTACCTGTATACATATCGTAAACCTGATCTCGGAATAAACATTAACAGTTTGTAAATATTTTGACGTTTTGTCAAAGTAAATCAATGGTTTATTTATTTACCCAAGCGTTAGCAATTAATCAATTAGTCGATAAACATCAATTTGTTAGTCTGCAGAATAATTTATTTAAACATTTTGCCAAAAGCCTCACACTAAAAGGTTGGGGTAATCAGGTTTATATTGAGCTAACCTATATTTTATGACTCATCAATCATGAATCGAACGAAGAAGGGTAGAAAACCTCACAGCTCAGTTGGTACAAGCTCTACCTTCTGCGCTGTAGGTCGTGGGTTCTATTCCCACCCAGGACAAACATTTGTGTGATGGATATATTACGTTTGTTCTGTGTCTGGGTGTTAATATGTATGTAAATACAAAAAATTATATAATGTATTCTATCAGTTATCTGGTTCCCATAGTACATTTTCATTACACACTGGATATTTTGCAAAAGATTTGACACTGTACATGTTCTTTCGGCCATCAACAAAGTATAGCATTCTAGAATACAACGACATTTTCCGTCAAATAATAAATTTGAGAATTCGTACTGTTTTGATTTCTGACGTCGGTAACGAGGAATGTTGAGTGATTTTATGGATATGTCTCTTTATAGCGTCGTACTCCCGATCTGTAATGTCGCTTAGAAGGATTTTGTTATTGAAAGATAATTTAATCAGGAAGTTCCTGACATCTGACTTAAATCTGTCCAACTGTAAAAGTTACGAGCCCTTTTGCGGAGTGGTGTGAGAATACACAATTAAAAATTAATGCCCCCTTTCCCCCTTCAAGTAAACTCCTCGAAACAACTGCAAAACAAATTAGTTACAAATGGAAAGGGCTATGTCAATCATCGTAATTGGTTCAATTAATAACTGAGCACAGCTACACGGAACATTGGAGTTCTCGTCCTACTGCGGTTCCGATTAAAATTTTGCCCATTTGTAACGGATCAAATCCTGTGAAATAACAACAGTTCAATTATGTCCAGAAAAGGCATTCTTGAAGATTGTTTTATTAATATATGCTGTTGCTGGGTATTTTTCCCATTCTGAGAACCACTTAGCATTTAAGAAAATTAGATACTTAAAAATAAAGTTAAATTATGTTTTTTGTCATATTAGTGACAGAACGATTACCGCCGCCCATAGACAACAGCAATACGACTCGAGTCCTCTCCACCAAAGTACGACATAACTCAAGTCGCATTGCGTTGCGTCCATCACCCCGAGACGGGGATGTTACGTCTCATGCGCCTGCAATTTCGCCGGCACCCACTCCCTTCCACTGGAACACAGCACTACCAGTGCATCACTGCTTGGTGGCAGATTACCAGGTGTAGTGGCAGTACTTCTCCGGGCGAACTTGGCACAAGTTCTACTGCTACTTTGGGTTGATTCTTTCGCACCATTCTTTCGGGGGACACGTGTAGGGATTCAAAGGGTTATCATCTACGGACGCAAGCAACAAGGCCCTCCAAAATAATGATTATTGTTATTCTGCTTTCTAGAATATTCGTGAAGTAATCCCGTCCACTTACAGATATGATGCTCTGAATAGTAAGCCTGCACGCCCACGTATAGTGTTATCCTTTATTGCCACTCAAGCGGTTTCCGTGCAAAATTACTGATTGTAAATACAACTTAGCAAACTGGCGTCAATTTCAGTTCGAAAACTGATGAACAAACTCCGAAAAAAGTAATACGCTGACAGCTCACAAGATAGCTTCAGCGTAAAGATCCTACTAAATTGGAGAATCTATGCGTAGTCAGCACTTTTCCTCGCCCTTCAGAAGATAGTTAGAAAAATAACTTATCCTTTGGAACAAAAATAAACGTTTTTCTGAGTGATACCAGTAATTGAATGACTTCAGTGCATACAAATAAATTGCGAAATGCGATTGCGTCCTCAAAACTTGTTAAAGTTTATTTGCCAGTTTTCATTGTGACTTAGAAATATACCCGACTAGCTGCGGTCCGCGGTGTTACGCGCGGTGAATATGTAATTCCACGGGAACAATGCACTTTTCCGGGATCAAAGTAGCCTATATGTTAATCCAAGATATAAGCTATCTTGTTACCAAATTTCATTCAAATCCATTCAGCTGTTTGAGCGTGAAAGAGTAACATACATCCATACAAACTTTCACGTTTATAATATGAGTAGGATTAGATTATTTTCCAAACCCGTTTAAATTTAAAGTACCTGCCGAGTGAAGCACTCAAGACTGATGGGTGTTCCTTAAGTCCCACACATAAATGCCACTTACAGTATCGATCGCAGGCTTAGGAGGCCCTCAAAATTACCCACTTCTTCAAATGAGGTGTAATGTCAAGTACTCAAGGAAAAAGTCTCCTACTGATTACACTTATTGCCTGAGAGTAATTAATCCTCTTGAATGCCGCTTTTTGACAGCAAAGTAAATTCTAGTGTTACACAACTTATATGCAAGTAACTGTTTAGTAGCAGAAGAACTTATGCTAAGTTCGCCCGGAGAAGTACTGCCACCACACCTGGTAATCTGCCGCCAAACAGTGATGCACTAGAGTTGCTGTGTTCCGGTGGAAGGAGTGGGTGCCGGCGAAATTGCAAGTGCATGGGACGTAACATCCCCGTCTCGAGGTGATGGACGCAACGCAGTGCGACTTGAGTCATCTCGTGCTTTGGTGGAGAGGACTTGAGTCGTATCGCTGTTGTCTATGGGCGGCGGTAATCACTTAACATCAGGTGGGCCGTCAGGTCGTTCTATCACCTACATGAAATAAAAAAATAAAAAAATGAACTAGCTGACTAAAACTGTAGATGCAAATCACACAAACAGTTTACCCTACATAGCCCTATTAGATAACCGCATTATATTATACCAAACTAGTGAACCGCCCCACTTTCGCTCAGGTGCAATTAATTTACGAACTATTTACATAAACTTCCTCCTTCTAGCGTTATTCTAGTGAATTCCGTATCAAAATCCGTCGCGTGGTTTGGAGAAGTGAGCAGGGATACAGACAGAGGCATATTTATTTATTTATGAATATATGTTATATATAATATATGTATAAGCGGCTTTGTTTTATACTATTTCGAGATTGCTGTGTGTGACTTTTTTGTTATGGCACTCGCTCGAGAAGCATTATTTGATGATCTTTGCCACACCGTTTTGATGAAAACAATTTTTGTAAAGTTTTGATGAGCTCTTTAAATATGTAGTACGAGAATTTCGCCGTTCATTAACTATATAAAATATCATCAATTATAATTCAGTAGCTGGGCATCCGAGCTAGGCTCTGGTTTTTTATTATAAAATCGAGTTTTTTTTTTACATTATATTTAGATACGAATTACATACTGATTATATATAAATATATTTAGATACTACGTGATAAATAAATAAGTTCCTCTGTCTAAACAAAAAAAATATAAATGTAAAAGATTTGCTCGTTTATATATATATGATAAAGTGGGGTTTTTATTTAATTTAATAGTTTTAAAGTAGGTGATAGAAGCAACAGATATAAAATGCTGTTTGAAAAGTTCGTGTTAAATCTTGGCTCGACGTCGCGGCGGTCATAAAAAATGGACTTTTGTTTATGTTTTAGCTACACAAAGCACTTATTGCTTCATTCCTCTGTTATAACCTTTTCGTGTGATTACTACTGCTAATCATACGGTAAGGTTATAAGATATTGTAAGTTACTACCAGGTGAGATGTGAGGCACATCTCTACTGTTAGGAAATCTGCCTTCTGCGATGTTTTTTCTGATATGTACCTATTACATGTAAGTATAAAGTATAAAATACTAAAGTATATAAGTATTGAATTAGTTGTCTGGGTAGTAGGCTATGCTTATTTTGGGGCTAAACGAAGCTATGCGAAATGTCATTTCCATATGATATATCTATAAATTATCTATACATTTCTTTATTTATT
Organism: Chesias legatella; assembly: GCA_947359385.1. Classification (NCBI taxonomy): domain Eukaryota; kingdom Metazoa; phylum Arthropoda; class Insecta; order Lepidoptera; family Geometridae; genus Chesias; species Chesias legatella. Next base: position 2,288,268 of record OX375768.1, on the reverse strand, counting down.
TAAGGACAGGTCATAAAAACGTAATAATCAAACCTAAATAAAAAACGTGTGGGCTACGAGTACAATTTTAAACATTGTATCGCTAACTTACTCGCGGTTTTAAAGTTTGAGTATTTAGGTTGATACACTTGCGAGATAGCTCGGTGAGCGGTAAATTGCTTACATTCTCGCGTGTGTCACCCCCTTAAAAGCAGAGGCTGAGTACTTACGAATGGAAGCGGTCCTTGAAGTCTTCTCAGAGGATGGTCGCCCATTCGTGTCCCTCATATGACTTAGAAGCGCGTTGAAGAAGTTGTACAGCTGAAACAAAATGAAACACCGAATAAGATTTGAACGATACATTTAAACTTACTATTTCGGGATACATTTGGAATTCGGCTAGTTCAGACCGGATATGCAAATGTCATCATAAATTTGACTTCTTAATATATCTTTTAAATGCCAACCTTAGTTTACGTATTTTGAGATTCAAGACTTTGTTCAGTATGTAGAATTAGTATGTTGTTTTCTTTGTTAGAGATAAATATTTGTTTTTGTTCTAGACAACCTACAAGCGTGAGCGAAAGAAATTTGACTGGCCTCATATTTCAGTTCGTAGTAATTCTGCCTTCTGCGCTGTAGGTCATGGATTAGATTCCCACCCAGGACAAAAATTGGTGTGACGAACATAGATGTTTGTCCTGTGTTTGGGTCATAATATGGTATGTATTTACAAAAATAAATTTCATAAGTATTAAGTATATCAGTTGTCTGGTTCCCAAAGTACAAGCTATGCTTAATTATTTACGGATTAAGACGGCGCTGTGTGAAAAATCCACAAAATATAAATCATGAAAATAGTAAAAAAAATTGCTTTAATCTACCCATAGAGCCTAATCTGGTACAGGATGTCGTTTACTTTCGAATATATGGTTCTAGGACAAGTCAATTACTCGCAACATTTTATTTATCTTATTAAGAATGTGGAAAAAACATATGTATGTTTATTTAATGAAAAGGAAACATAAACGAAGACTGTAACGCCTTCAGTTTACCTATTAGACCCCACGCTCTTATTTTATATATCACGCTGATATTATACATATTTATTTTTAGATGTCTGGATGCTTGTTTCTCCTTCAAAACCGATTTGGCTGAAATTATGAACATGGGTAATTGACCTGCAATCACACAGGCTATTATTATTCCAGTACCACGCAGGTCAAGCTGCGGACAGAAGCTGCCATATGAAAGCATACATATATTTGTATATATGTATGGGTTACACTATCGTGGTAACGTAGTCATCGGAGGTCCTAAATCCTCATAGTATACGCAATATTTAACCGAATTAACCTTTAGTATATCGCAACTAGGTTCCTGTAATTGACTTCAGAATATTAAATTACCAACGCCAACACAAAACTGAACTTTAAATTAACTTTTCAGCTCAGATCCTGCTCGAGCATTTTAATTTAGAATTCCCATTTACTTAATTTAAAAATCAGAAACGAATCCGGTTTTTGCTGATATTGAATTTGGAGTCTATATAGGTATAAAATATAGACGATCGAAAAAAAAACAACTTCATTCATTAAATAAAACAAGTTTTTACAAAAATAAGTTGGGATCTCTTAATAAGTCAAAAACCCTTGTTAGCCCAAATTTTAATACATTTTTCGTAAAAATAAAGACAAATAACCTTTTCACTATCAAATCCCATTTAGTTGGACATTTTTGTACTTTAACTAGATACCATACCTACCAGTTCCCAGTGATTTAAAACATTAAAAAGATCGTCAGGTTGAAGTTCAGGTCTGAGCTCAATTGGTAACTTTGCCTTCTGAGCTGGTAGGTCGTGGATTCGATTCTCACCTAGAACAAACATTTGTGTGACGAATATTGATGTTTTTTCGGTGTTTGGGTGTTAATATGTATTTATATGTATGTATTTACAAAAAAGTATATATGTATTCTATCAGTCACCCATAGTACAAGCTATGGTTAGTTTAGGGCTAGATGGCGATGTGTGAAATGTCCGCCAATATTTATTTATCATATCTGACATTACAATAAAACTTTAACGTAGTTGTACGTTGTAGAGGATCCATATATTCGAGGGCCAAACGCCTATCAAACTACGCGAGCAATGCATAAAAAGCAACCATCTTCAATACATACATGCAGCTTACGTCAATTAATATTGTATAGATTCACTTCTATTCATCGAATATATATTATACCCTCCATTATTTCAGGTTTTATTGCTTCATACATCTACGTCTATTAGTAGTAGGTACTATGTTTTAATTCAAAAGATTGTTGATTAAAAGGCAACCACTGAACCGAAACAGATAGAAGAGAAAAGTATTTCTTCTACTATCAATAAGTCGGCTTGGACGAACTGTTAGCAAAGCCTAATCTTTGATTAGTTGAAATCATTTTTGAACATTTTATTCAGTCCATTATCTACGCAAGACAATGCGAGTCTTATTATCTTAGTGTCTTGCGTAATGCGCGTTTTTAAATAATAATCTTATTATTTAAAAGTAGTAGGTATTAAGGTAATTAACAATAATCCTTTTTATTTTGTGGCTTAGAAATTTTACGAACTACGATATTAAAAGTAAGTATTCGGTAAAAAGCTACGAGCAGTTAGGTAAATTTTTAGGTAACTTTTCTTTATTGATTCAACTTTTTACTACAGTTTCTAGGAGAAGTGGAAAGTTGCAACTTTTAACCAAGACGCTTTGATCAAGTTTCAAACTTTGTATATAACCAAGTATGACCAAATATGTTTTTGTTTTCACTTAATTTTGTCAACAATTTATACGCGAGAACCTCTAATTGGCTCTCCATAATCCATTGTTATTACATTGTGACAAAGCTGTTGGTTCTCCATGTAATAAATAAATAAACAAATATATAACAGTACAAACTCTGAAGTAAAACGACAAATAAGTATTGTGCAGTCACTGCAGTGGAGGCCGCAATATGGATTTAGCCCAGTCACTGACGTTTCGTTCGAAAGCTCTTAGCAGATGAATCGTTGTCCAATGCTAGTTTATTATCTAGAAACTCTAACAAAGCTTACCAAATAGGAGAAACTTTATCCAATATATAAAAATCTCGTGTCACGGTGTTTGTTGTCGCCTACGAAACGGCTTGATCGATTTTTGCTTTTTTTTTGTATATTTGGTAGGTGAGAATAGGTCGTAAAGTATTTTTTACCCTCCTACCCTCACCCCCCCAATTTATAATCGTGATTTTAGTATTTTTGCATGGAACAATCCTACTAATATTATAAACGTGAAAGTTTGTATGGATGTTTATTACTCTTTCACGCTCAAACGGTAGAATGGATTTGGATGAAATTTGGTACCAAGATAGTTTATATCCTGGTTTAACACATAGGCTACTTTGATCCCGGAAAAGTGTAGTGTTCCCGTGGGATTACTTATTCACCGCGCGTAACACCGCTGGGCGCAGCTATTATCCAAATAATTTAATCGTTCATTGACGTGAAGTGTCGAGTCAGTTTGACATTTCATTCTACATTTATTTAGTTCTATCAAACCAGTAGCTCGATTGAAGAAGTAGTAGTGGTCACAAGATTTCTCACGATTTTTTGTTAAATTTGCTTATTTCCACAATTTCGCAACGTTTTGTCAATCTTGTAATCAAATACATATACAGTTACATTTCGTGGTAAATCTCCGGTCTTGACTGTTTATTAAGAATCGGTTACTAGGAGAAGATGAAAACCAATTTTTTTTGGAAGAAAGCTGGAGCTGTACTTTGTTTTTGTGCGAATGAAGTTGATCACTAGAACACTATTGAGGATGCAGACAGTTTATTATTTTCCATAATGTTTTCATGCGGATAATAATTGCGCACGCACATGACTAGTCAATCAGTCAGGCGTAAATGCGCATTACGAAGCCGTCTCCTAGGACTCGGCTGACATTCTGAGAAGCATCAGCACAACATACGACACTGCGATCTCATAAAAAATGATTAACTTAGGCTTGTGACGGATCAGATTTATTTTATGGATAACAAAGTCAAAGTCAAAAAATTTATTTTCCATAGAATTCATAAAGAAATGGCTTGGAAACGTCAATAATATTCAAAACAAGGTAACGCGTACTTATCGCTAAGTTTGACGCCTGTTCAGACCCTATCCGACCCTCCTTGGTAAGAACAGGCAAGAAACCCCTAAAGGAGGGCTTCATTTGTTTCGCGAACATGATCCTTTTAACAATCTGAGTAACGGGGGTCAGATCATCAGATTTAGAGAGTGCCAGGCGAGCAGTTGCCCTACCAACATCCTTAACGATGTTTTCCTTCACGGTTGAGTTAAGCTCTGAAAACATAGTGAGGAAACCGACGTGTCCTAGAACCGGAAATTCGAAGACATGACAAGAGGCTCCATTAATACTTTTAGCACGCTGGTTCGCCAGTAACACGAGTAGTAGAAACAGTAGAAGATGAATACACAGTTAGAAAATTAAATTCAAATTTGACTGGCCTCACAGCTCAGTTGGTAGTAATCCTTCATTCCATGCTGTAGGTCGTGGGTTCGATTCCCACCCAGGACAAACATTTTTATGATGAATATAGATGTTTGTTCTGTGTCTGGGTGTCAATATGAATTATGTGTATGTATTTACAAAAAAGTATCTATGTATGTATTATATCAATTGTTTGGTTCCCATGCTACAGCTTTCCTTAGCTTACTTTGGGGCTAGAGGGCGCTGTGTCGACCAATATTTATTAAATTTATTAAAAATGCCCGCATTCAAGCTATCGCTATCGATTTCAATGACGATACTAAAGTCATCACGATTTTTGACAAAGACTTTGGACTTGTGGCAGCCATCAATGAAATTCAATTCCATCTTTGAAAAGGAGAGTGGACAAAGAAATTTGATCGGTGTCATACCAGCATTAGCCAAGGAGCAATCAATCATTGATTGTCCTTCGAATACCAGAATCTTATTAATAAAAATTTATATAGTTCAATTTCCATTTTTAGCATTTTTGTTTGAGTGCTATTGATAGTATTTTTTATGTGATAGAACGAGCTGACGGCCCATCTATTAAATGGTAACGGCCGCCCATAGACAACAGTAATGCGACTCAAATCCTCTCCACCAAAGTACGAGATGACTCAAGTCACACTGCGTTGCGTCCATCACCCCGGCACGGGGATGTTACGTCTCATGCGCCTGCAATTTTCGCCTGCAAATTTACTCTAAAGATTACAAACAATCACTTATAGATAAAATATATATAGTATATATAGTATATTTATGATTACACCAAATATCGTAGATATATTTTTTTTTACTCAAAAGTACCTGTTATATTACTAAGTGCCTACACAGGAAAAGTGATGAAATAACAGACAAGTAATTAAACATAAGTAGCAAGTAAAAAGGCCAAATAAACCCATATATAACTTGTTTTGTAGTTTATTTTAACCAGAGCATGATAATGGCGTATCAATAACCTCCGTACTAAGGGCATGTCGTCATGAAGGGCTTTGAAGTTTTGCTTCAAACATATATTGTTTCAAACATAAAAGTGTCCTGGAAAATGTCACAGAAATGTGAATGTGTAGTGAATAAAATATTTTTATCATATCTATCAATCTTAATATATAAAATTCTCGTATCACAGTGTTTGTAACCAAACTCCTCCGAAACGGCTTGACCGATTTTTATGTTTTTTTTTATATTTGGTAGGTCTGAGAATAGGACGTAACACCACAAAATTTCCTTTAATTTTTTGAACAAATTCTTTTATTTTAATTTTTATATGATTCAACATTAATAAATACATACAACCCTAAATTTTCACCCTTCTACCACCAACCCCAATTTTTTAATTGTGATATTAGTACTTTCATAAATATCAACCCGTATCGATTACTGATAAAATGTTTTTTTTTTTATTTCTTTTTAAATGACACTTTTACCTTAACGTGGCATTGCAACGCATGCCAGGCACAGCTAGTAGTTTTATAAAAGTTATAACTCGTTAAAGACAGGTGGGACATCTGCTCGTTCCGTCATTTTACACATAGAAAATATCTTTAAATTATGAATGGAAAGTTTTAACGAAGTTAAATTTTATGCTTCATTCAAGGAACCTTGCTTATATTTGCTCACTGAGCCATACAATTTGGTATATAGCATGTGCTTCATAAAAGAACTCCAACCTATTTTGAATAAAGTATAAATTCAAAAAGAAAAGCCACGGTCACCATGCCATGTGAAATTGTTTGTAAATTCTAATCGGAAAATGGACTGTCCCCGTAGTGGAGAGAGTTGGAAAAACTTTTCATAATTCTTTTGCAAACTAGTGTGGAAGCACATGAATTGGTACACACGGCCTTCGAATCTTTAGTTTCTGAACACGTCAGTCGGTCAAAGGTTGCCTGGAAGAAATCGTTGTAAGGGATAAGGCCGCCCATTGTATTACCTTAGCTTAAATATTAATCTTCAAGAAATTTCCATATATGGGGGTCAATAAAGTATTATTTATCTATCTATCTATCTTCACAGATTTTTTCTTTGTCAAATACTGACTCCTACTTCAGATTCGAACCAGTGCCCTTCGGGTGGAAGGCAGCCACCACGCTCTACTACCACGTAGACATGTATTTATCTTTCAAGAAAAGTCTAGAATTAGTGTTACTACAATCTGGAATGTGAAGCCAGTCAAAGACCTTTATATCGATTATGATTGTAGTTTGATGTCATAAGTAGTGTTCCTACCGACAATGGGAATATCAAGGTTGTTTAATAGTTATTTATCATATTGAAAATTATCAAATTAAGTTATATAAAGTTAGCATGATTATAACCGCTGACGTACCTGCCTGATAATATTCGGTATCATTTTTCATGCAAGCCTTTGGGGAAACCATTAGATAGATAGATTCTGAAATGTACGCATTCTGAATTTACCTTGAAAGGAATAATATGTAGCAGGCGTGAATATACGACAACGAAAAATACTTGAAGATACTGTCATGTCCAAAAACTGAAGATTCGAAGGCACTGTGTACCATTTCATGTTAAAAAAAATCTGTCCCATTTTTTTTATATAACTTTTTATTATATAAGTTTTTTCCTACCTGCTTCTACGAACCTAAAGCGAGGGAAATTCTCTTTTCGCTGAAATAACACATAATTTCATACACAGCTGAACCACAGAACAGCATTCAGCAAGCCCGGTGCTTCGAATAATTGTCGCAAATATTTGGACATCTGCCAAGAGCGAAGAAACGGAGCACACAATTTGAAATCCAATTACCTTCAGATTAAGAACGTATTCTGTATTCAAGTAACTTGTATTTTGCGCCTGTAATGTAAATGTAACAAACACTTGCACAAATATTATGAAAATACTTGTTAATTGTTGAAAATGTTTCTGATTCTGAACAAACTGTTATCAGTTTGTTAGAGAACCACGATAGTTATCATAACAGTGAGAATATGACACCGGGCGGAAGCACGGCGGCTGAATACCGCATCCGTTTGATAATATTATTTTTACACGCATTTACTGGTAAATAATTGGTAATAAATAAATAAATGTTGGTGGACATTTCACACAGCGCCATCTAGCCCCAAAGTTAGCTAAGCATAGCTTGTATCATGGGAACCAGACTACTGATTCTTATATATATAAAACATATTAAAACCCAGCCACAGAACAAACATCAGTGTTACAAATGTCACATTAATGTAGAACAGCGACGGAAAATAATTTTTAAAATGTATGAAATAGCTTATAAATAATATTGGTGGTCACACAGCGTCATCTAGCCCCTAGTAAGCTAAGCATAATAAATATAATACATATTTTTTTCTAAATACATACATATAATACATATTGACACCCAGACACAGAACAAACATCTTTATTGGTCACACAAATTTTTGTACTGGGTGGGAATCGAACCCACGACCTACAGCGCAGAAGGCAGAGTTATTGCCAACTGAGTGTAAGGTCATTCAATTAGTACTCTCTTGTTGATGGCGTGCGTGCGATCCTACTTTGACAATTAGGGCACAGTGTAGACATGTTCCCATTGTCTGTTGCGGACAAATAGCTTCAATTGCCCAGCTCGTGCCTGCGAGGCCGTCATGTCTTTGTTCAATGATACCAAATGATCCGATTGTATTCAGCAAACAAATTAGAGGAAATAAAGTGATGCGTATAATATATTCACAAAGCGCTTAAAAAAGTATATTTCTATTCAATCAGTCACCTGGTTCCCATAAAACAAGCTATTCTTAGTTTGGGGCTCGATGGCGATGTGTGTAACGTCCACCCATATTAGTTATTTATTTACATTTCGTTTGTAAATGACGATTTTTAATAATTTGGCTCTATAGCGAAAAATACAGCTGAATATCTTTCTGCTACAATAGTAGCAAAATTATCATGTTCAAGTGATCATTTCTCATCATGCCGTGTACATTATACAGGTTGTGTCAAAACAAGCTGTGACATTTTAAAATTTTTCTAGTACTTTGTTCCACCCCATCAATTTCCCAGCCAATTCAGCTGTGCGTCATAAAAGCTGTGTGTCGCTGTTCAATGAGATCGAATATCGCATTGACATGTTCAGCGAACACTGAGTCAAAGGAACCGACACCCTTTCGTGAGTTAGCAACTAAAAAACATAAGATATTATGCCTAATATATTCTATCCATATACCATAAATTACTTTACGGATTATTAAGAACAAACTAATTTACAATCAGTCTTATTAATTCCCTTTATATTAATAGATATAAACAAAACCTATTACAACGGTCAGAAAATTATTTTAGTCGAACGATGTCGTATTACAGTTTCACAACAGTCGAAAAGTCTTTCCAATTTCTTACTTTATAATTAGAATTTACTTTTATTTAATGTTTATTGGTTTTGCTTTGGGTGAATTTTCTAAGAAATAAAATAAGTGTAATTTAATTACGTTCGGTTTTGTGCCTTTTAGGGTCGAGACTCTAGATTCGTGATGCGGTAGCTATAATTTTTTTTAGGACTGGTCGAAGTGAGGCATGGCTCTAAACTGACATTTTACAGCCGCTAGTGTTTTGGGCACAATTCAACCTGTATTGAATCGGATCAGCTGAGCTATCTATAGATTAATACGAACGGTCTTAGGATAGCTTAATTAGTTCTTTTGTAATTTTTGATTATTAAACCTAAGTAAATATTTTTTGTAATATAGACACATTTAATAACATTTCAACAATTAAAAAGTAATTTTTATATTAATGATACTCGCATGTAGAAAAAATATATGTGAATTTTTTAATTATAAAAGTGTCTTTCCTAATTTTATAACTAAGTGACAATAATAAATTAGAATTCTATAATATACACCAAAGAGCAGTTTCCCAGGTTCTATCCTCGTCTGTGCCAAGCATCGGTGTAGTGGGTAAAAAGCAAATTTTCAGGTTTGGATATTTAAGTTTCTTAAGTGATGTTAAGATAGTTATTATAAGAATTTTAAAAGGTAACCTCTGTCCATAACATAAACGTATGAGCGTATGCACATAACATTTAACGAAACTTCCTGTGGTAATTTGATAATATAAGGAAGCATTTGCAAGTATCACTCGTACCTATATCTATATTTTTTTACTATAGTTAGACTTAATTCCCACAATTTTAGTATTTAGCTTACCTCTGAGAAACGGAGAACAAGTTATAATCGCATTAAAGAAGAGATTAACAGCTTAGCTCACGCTGAAACCGTTAACGTCGTTACAAAATCCAATGTATTACGAACCTTTGGGTCTTCTATCAAACTTTCTAGAGAAAGCTGAAATTATAAAATGAATGACTCTCTATGAAATTATTTAAGAGATAACTTAATACTGTTTTATCAGTTAAACTCCTCAGATCAGCCTTATCAGAGCAGCAGTAAAACAGTCATGGCTAGTCCCCAAAAATCGTTGGCTGAGTAGGTTTTTAGGAAATTAACACCTGTAATGTGCCGTACGATTCAGCGGTAAGTTAGAAATGGCAACTCTAAGAATTGAAATATTATTGTACCACATAAAACGAACAAAAATATAATTAAAAATCCCCAAACTTAGAAAAAAGGGAACTTATGCAATATATTGGAGTGACCGTTCAAAAATTATCTGTATCACATCATGTTTAGAGGAAAAAAAAGTATATTATAAAAAAAAACCTATTTCTACTACGGATAGTAAAAAAAAACTCTGTATAACAATTTTTTAAATTGTCTGATTTGGTATTAAGTATGCGCCAATTAATTTAATTATTATCTTCACAATTTGGAAACATTAATATCACACTGTAGTAAAAAACTAATCATGGATCATGGATGGCAGCACTTCCTTTTCAACAAGAGAATGCTAAATTTCTAACTAAACAAAGCATTTTACCACCGAACCAAAGCAAAACATAATATATTTTAATATTGGTGGACAATTCACACAGCGCTACCTAGCCCCAAACAAAACATAGCTCGTACTATGGGGAACAGACAACAGATAGTTTTTTTTTTTTGTAAATACATATGTTAATTAAATTCATAACAAATTGTTCATAATATTTTAAGCGTATTAAGAAACAATTTAAATGAGTTGCTAAAGGAACTACAAGATTCATACCTACCGTATCAAATTCATTCATCATACCTATTCAGGATCCTGAATGCACACCGCTTCATCAAAATGAAAGAAGTCCATCAAACTGAAGGATAAAATGTTACAATATTTGATGAAATTTGAGTTTACGTTAAACTTGTTCAATTGTGGCCAAATGAGTCAAAAACTCACAACACATCCGCAGTACCTAATGGCGTCACGCAGTTTAGGGTAATATATTGTAATGCATTTCCTCAGTATGTTTTCCTCGACCGCGTCTGGTACTGAAGTACTGAAAGGCGGTTGAACTCATTTCCTGACAATAATATGTGGTTTTTCCCTGAGTGAGTAAGCAGTGCGTTTCATTTTGCGCTATTTTATCCAGACCTCTCAGAGTAGCAAGTATGGAGCCGTGGTAAGTAGGCTGGGAACTAACAAATATACGAGTATATTCACCGTCAGTGAAAATAGTCCTCTCTCAGACTGTTATAACGTTTAATTAAATTTAATTAAGCACATAAAGAGTATATCTATCTATGATGCCACTTTTACTCGTCTTTTACTGAGTAGGAGAGGACCCAAGCCGTATTGCTTTTTACCACTTAACACAGGCATACCATTTGCTCGTTCCGGAAAATTTTCTCAAAAAAGACATTATTAACAGAAATAGACTATCTTTTTTGGACATTGCACACAGCACCATCTAGCCCCAAAGTAAGCTAAGCATAGCTTATATAATGGGGAACCAGACAACTGATATAAAATGGGTGTAAAAATGTATACTGATAATAATGTATATTTTTTTTGTAAATACATACTGACACCCAGACACAGAACAAACACCTATACTCCTCATAAAAAAGTTTGTCCTGGGTGGGAATCGAACCCACGACCTACAGCATTGAAGGCAGGTTACTGTTAACTGAGCTGTGAGGCGAGTGAAAAGCCAGTCATTTATATCTGTATTACTAATTACTACTAACTAGTAGGTAATTACTACTAACTAGTAGGTAATTACTACTAACTAGTAGGTAATTGGTTCTCACCTTGACTTGGTCCTGCTCGCCAGCGTACTCTATGTTCTGGAATATGGTCCAGGTGTAGCGTCTCCTGACCTCCATGCGGGCCAGGTACCGCCGGTACCATTGCTGTATCAGGATGGCCGCCTTCATCGCTGTCAACAAACATAACAATGATATCACATCGTCTTATAGTCGCAGGAATATACGTAACAAAACAACATATAAATAAATAAATATTGGTGGAAATTTTACACAGCGTCATCTAGCCCCAAAGTAAGCTAAGTATAGCTTGTATCATGAGAACCGGACAACTGACATAATACTTATATACTTTTTTGTAAATACATACATATAATACTTAACACCCAGACACATAACACATATATGTTCGTCACACAAATGTTTGTCCTGGGTGGGAATCGACCCACACGCCCTCCAGCGCAGAAGGTAGGGTTACTACCAACTGAGCTGTGAGGCCAGTCTATGGTTTATGGATTTGAAAAAGCGAACTTCGCTTTATAATGTAAACTTTAGGGATTTCACTAAGCGCTAAGCCGATTAGGCGGTAGCCAGATAGCCACAAAATATAACTACGCTAAGTCGCTACGTAGTCAGCCACATAACACCGTAAGAATGGTTTAAAAGCCTGCAACTTCCCGGGGTCAAAAATTTGATGAGAACGTGGTGGTGTAGTGGTACTGACCCCGAGTTTCAATCCGGAGGTCGCCGGTTCAAATCCCGACGTGCACCTATGAGTTTTTCGATTGAAAGATTTATATGCGCAATACCACGCTCTCAAAAGGATGAAGAACTAAAAATTCGAAGACATGTGTCAAGTGCACGAAGGTGCCTCATTGAACCACCAAACTAGTTCGAGAGAACCAGTGACGAATAGACCAGAAAGAGTTTGATGCAACTTCGAGGAATGAGTTTGATCCTCAATTTCTGGGGCCAAATATAGGGGATGTTGGATATAACACAATGATTTTGGGGATCCACGTTGCTCGCGTCCGTAGGTGATAACTCTTTGAAACGCTACACGTGTCCCCTGGGTGTTGCAAAAGGAGCAACCCAAAGTACAGTAGAGCTTGTGCTAAGTTCGCCCGGAGAAGTAGTGCCACCACACCTGGTAATCTGCCGCCAAGCAGTGATGCTCTAATGTTGCTGTGTTCCGGTGGACACTCCCTTCCACCGGAACACAGCCGGATGCCGGTGAAATTGCAGGCGCATGCGACGTAACATCCCCGTCTCGGGGTGAAAGACGCAATGCAATGCGACTTGAGTCAGCTCGTACTATGGCGAGGACTTGAGTTGTATTGCTGTTGTCTATGGGCGGCGGTAACCACTTAACGTCAGGTGGGCCGTAACCTCCTTCCATCACCACAATAACGTAAAAAAAATATAACACTATCTATGAAACAAATGCAGTCATTGAAGATTACATATTTTAATTGAAGCTGTAACAATCTAGTGAAAACTATGCGTACCTATTCCAATAACATACAAGGGGTTAATCCTGAATATTTCAGCATAGTCATGTCTGCCTGATTGCTTCTCGATCGAGATGGATTAGTTTAATTAGGAAATGTTAATGAAACACAAATATTTGATATCCTTCATCCTGATCCTTTAGAGGTTTGGAATGCCTTGGGTTACATATTCAAAAAAAAAGGGTTTCGTCAAATTTAAATTTTTGCATGTGCTACGAGTTAAAAGATAGTCAATAAACGTTATTTCCATTAAATTCATAAGAAATTAGAGTTCGTTCCCAGTTTATTTTTGTGCGGATAAAACGTTCGCTTTACAAAAACAAAATAATTGGATTACCTGTTTTGCCAAATCCACATTACGACCGGCGAGTAAACATGGCAACCCCAGGCGGTCTACTAACACTGAACAAGGTACTTCTGAATTTTTTAATATGGTAAAGTTACGGAACGAGCAGAAGTCCCACCTGACGTTAAGTGGTAACCTCTGACCATAACAAGCAATGCGAATTGGGTCCTCCCTTAGGTAAAAAAACACTCAAGTCGCATCGTATGCGCCCGTAATTCTGCGATGTGAAGGTGGAATGTCTCAAGTGCCTGTAATTTCACCGGCCACCACACCTTTCGCAACGCAGTAATGCGTATGCTTATGCGTTCCTGCTTGGCGGCAGAATTGGTTATGGCGGCAGTGCCTCCCGAGATGAATTTGGCTTATGCCAATTTCACAACAATGATGAAGAAAAAATAGGATAATAAGGAAAATAGCAGTTATAGAAGACGCTTCATATATGTTTCCGCATTCGGTAACCATTTGGCTATTTTTATGAAAAACTTAGTTCATTACAGTTTTCACTCATTTTTTTGTAAGAAATCCGAATGTCTATACGTAACGACTCGCATTTTCAACTTTAACTCTAATTGGACATACACTTTGCTACTGGCGCACTACATTTAGACACAAGAGGAAGTATCTCTAATTTATCTAATTATATTATCCACTAATTAGATAAACACAGGATTTACACTAGGATACACTTGAGTTATACGTCCAACAGTATCCTTATATTCGTACGTGGACAAAATCAGTGTTATTTTTACAGGCCTCACAGCTCAGGTGGTAGTAATTCTGCCTTCTGCGCTGTAGGTGGTGTGTTCGATTCCCAGGACAAACATTTGTGTGACGAATATAGATTCTATTCTATAGATTCTGTGTTTGGATGTTAAAAGTATTATATGTATGTATTTACAAAAAAGTATATAATATATTCTATCAGTTGTCTGGTTCCCATAGTACAAGCTATATTTAGTTTGGGGCTAGACTGCGCTGTGTGAATTGTCCACCAATATAATATAATATTAATATTATTGTTATTATTACTGTCGTCTTTATTTATGGCACTAAATTCAGCTAGGCCTTTAGCTACGACGTTTGGGTTTCTCAATTAGTGCCAACCCCTAGAGAAATAACATTTCAGTCTACGAGTAACTTGCAGCTAGATCCAAGGTGGATTAATTAATCAGGTCTCTTACACCCAGCATAAATCTTGAATTAATTTAATTAAACCTTCAACGATACAAGTTAAGAATTATCGCAAAGCTATATAATCTCAAGGAATTTTAAGATGCTGGTGTAAGCAAAGTCAAAACCTACCAGTAGATTATGAAAAAATAGGGTTTAGATGTCATTTGTACCTAAAATTGCTTAAAACCATTTCCCTGCCCCAAAAACCATTGTTAGTTATTTATTCTCACTCGATCTTTTGAATAAGTAAGTAGGTAAGAATAAAATAAATAAAACGGAAATTATTATTGGGGCATACCAGTAAAATATCTTTTTTTAACTAGAGATATTTTAAATCCATTTACTGTCAAGTACATCCTAGCTTTTCCAGCTATTATAATAATAATGATAATAATAAATAAAAGCCTTTATTTCAGACATGTTTTTAGGTACAATATATATAAATCTATGCAATAAACACTTAGTTTTTCCAGCATAGTTTATAGTTATTACTATATTGATATATATAACCAAACGCACAGGCAAATTGTGCTTTCAAGTAGATTAAACAAAGAAATCTACCTATTCCCAATTTTTCACCGAACGGCATAAAATAACTTAGTTTTGGAATAGTTTCGCAAAGCATGAACATTATTTTATACTCGGTATGTCCTCTTCACGTCATTATTCATGATTTAAACTTCACGGAAGCAAGTTTCCCGAAGCAAACAAATTTTAAAATTTTCAGAATAGATTCCTTGTACCATCGATCACATTAGTGGCTATCGCTCACCGCCAACTCAGCACGAGCTCAACTCAAAGTAAAAGATTGAATGTGTTTTTTTGTCGTGTAAAGGTTATTTTTTTAACATATATGTGAAACATTTACGGGACCTTGTTGCTCGCGTCCGTAGATGATAACCCTTTGAATCCCTACACGTGTCCCCCGGGTGGTACGAAAGGAGCAACCCAAAGTAGCAGTAGAACTTGTGCCAAGTTCGCCTGAGAAGTACTGCCACCACACCTGGTAATCCGCCGCCAATCAGTGATGCACTCGCGTTGCTGTGTTCCGGTGGAAGGGAGTGGGTGCCGGTGTAATTGCAGGCGCATGAGACGTAAAATCCCCGTCTCGGGGTGATGGACGCAACGCAATGCGACTTGAGTTATCTCGTACTTTGGTGGAGAGGACTCGAGTCGTATTGCTGTTGTCTATGGGCGGCAGTTACCACTTAACATCAGGTGGGCCGTCAGCTCGTTCTGTCACTAATATGACAAAAAAAATGTAGCGACTGGTGAACGACGCATTTCCTGTGCGGAAATGCGTCGTCACAGGAAAATATCACATCATTTGTACGACATAAAGTTCAAATTTAGTTCATACAGGGAGTAGAAAATGTGCCAATTTCGTTCGGGGAAGTAGCGCACACCTATTTCTGCCGCCAATTAGTAACGCATATGCATTTATCTGTTCCGTTTTGAAAGGCGTGGTTATCAGTGAAATTACAGACACATATGACATTACACCTGTACATCTTTACTGGTGCAATAC
The DNA here is from genome assembly GCA_947359385.1 of Chesias legatella. NCBI lineage: Eukaryota > Metazoa > Arthropoda > Insecta > Lepidoptera > Geometridae > Chesias > Chesias legatella. Next base: position 2,272,077 of record OX375768.1, on the reverse strand, counting down.
AATACGACTTTCCCTAACTAAGTAAAGGAGCACCCATAATTTATTATTTTTATTTTTATTGGTAACAATGTATCGCTATGTTCACCCCGTCTTATACATATTAAAAAACAAAAAAACAACGAGAACGTAGTGACTTAGTGGTGACCCCGAATTTCATGTCCAGAGATTTGATTTCCGCTGATTCGAATCCGAAGGTGCACCGATGACTTTTTCACTTCAAAAATGTATATGACCAATCTAAACGGTGAAGGCAAAAATATGAAAAATGTGCCTCATGCATGAAAGGAGCCTCTTTGGCACTTAAATATTTTCACTACACTGGTTCGAGGGAACCAGTGACTCGAATAGAACAGAATGAAACCTTAAATTTGCGTCTAAGCTGTTGAGCCAATTTGCGTACGTTTGAAACAAATACTTTGCAGACTTAATGAGTGTGTTAGATAATAAGGTTATCATGGCAACTATTTAATAGGCCTACTAATCGTGCCGTCCGTTAGACCTAACGGAACTAATTTTGTAATCCGCTATCCAGTATAGCGGCTATCAAACACAACGAAACCCTATCCAACCCCCCATGGGGAGAACAGCCCCTAATGCAGGGCTTCCTTTTTTTTCTTAGTATAAGTAGGTACCATGGTTATTACCATGGTTTTACATAACAAATAATATTCGTAATCATTCAGTCTATAAACTATAACAATGATGCTAATGCTATTTCAACACTTACTGCGTTCCGCCTTAGTCATACTGACACCATCTCTCTTCCAGAACTTCAGCAGCGGCACGAAAGACTTCACCGTGCATTTGCCGTTCAGGAGTCTCCGGCTGAGTGACTTGGGTACGTCCTGCTCTATTTCTGAGCTCCTGCACGAAGAGGAGTCGTCTCCTTGGGAGCGAGCGCGTCTCCCCCCTCGGAAGCTCACGCATCCACATCCTTCAGAGAGAGAGAACATTGTAGGACTCCTGTCCCTCCTATACTTCTTATCTCTCCGTTTCCGCGCACATCTTTGCGCCTGCTGCCGGGATTTCGGAATGGTGACACGTTAGCACAGAAACAGCGACAAATCCCACCATGAACGTTACGAAATCTGTGAAACAAAAAAAGTTTTATAAGAATGGATCGCAGCATTCTTTATTGCGTGCGGCCGAGATTGCCAATTAGCCTACATCGGAGTTTATGTGTACAGTAAAGCAATTAACTCCGATTAAATGATAAACATCGTATCTTCAGGACGACTAATCATATAATGGCCTCTTTATGACTGGTAGGCCGTAAAGGCCCGAATGCAATCCAATCGCAAAAAGGCTCGTTTTATCTGTAACAGCCGGTTTGAATGACGGTCGTGAGCCTATTTTTCTTTATTTCCCGAGAGATTTACAGAAAGTGTACCGTTTCTTGCTTCATATGAGTACTGTGTTTTATAAAACTGATCAAGATGGCACTGATATGGGTTTAGTGTTGATAATTTTCGAATTTTATCGTGTATGAGTTGCAACCGGTACTGAAACATTCGAAACGACTAAAGTGCTGAGTATTTGTCAGGAAATGAGCTGAGTATTTCTCAGTCAGCCCCTTTATCGACACAGGGCTCATCGGGTCTTAATGTATTTATTGTGTGTATTATTGGGTTGTCACGTTTAATTTGTACTAATCATCAATCTTATCTATCTACTAATTGCACTGGCTGAGTATAATGATATTGAGTTAATAATAATAAATAATAATAATAATAATGTTTGAAGAAAGATATTGTAGTCATCAAAGCGCATATCAATCATTAAACAAAAACCATAAAAGCCTTAATGCCCAGAGGTTTTTAGTTATACAACCGCATTTTTGTTTGTTCATGTTTATAAAACATTGTAATAAACCACATTACATTGCTAGCGTGGAGTAATTTGGGTTATATGTTCTGTGTTCCGGTCTGAAAGGTGTGGTTGCCGGTGAAATTACAGGCACATGAGACATTCCACCTTCACGTCTCACATTTACGGGCGCATACGATGCGACTTGGGTCTTGTCATAAATAGTATGGGAGGACCCAAGTCGCATCGGCTGTTATGGGCCGAGGTTACCACTTAACACCAGGTGGGCCGTCGGCTCGTTCCGTAAATGTATTACATAAAAAAAAAATATATAGTTCATAAAATACGATTTTTAATACAAATAATATCAACACACTCAGTTTCCCATCTGGTATTGGTCGTCCTAAAAGGAATCCCCACGCAAATTTATTATCAGTAGACCTTGTTTTCTCGGTTGTTTTTGCAATAACCAACTAAATGAGTCATTTCCTTTTTTTAAACTAATAATGAGCTATTGTTTGTAAAACTAAAACCATTAAATAGTTTGTAAGAAAAGGCTAAAAACGATTTCATTATTATATTTGAGGAACTTATGATATCACTTAAAATAACTCGTTTCCGCAAACTAAAATTACAAATAAAATAAACCTCTTGTTACAAAACATGAAACTACATCATTATAATACTTTACCTTAATTATTTTCCTTAATATGTATTTCCTCCTTAACATAATAATTGATAAAATTAATTGAAAATTATTGTAATACTTGTATAACATCGGAATCTTCTATAAAAATTGCATAGCGCAACCTTAGAGCAAAATTTGTTTATATTTTGATCCTATAATTAAATATTGAAATTTGATTTTGCAGCACCCTCACAGAGGGCACATGTAATACCTACTATCCCTACCATTACACCTTATAGGTCTACTATTAGCTGTAGGTACATGTAAGCAAATGTAAATGAATAATATGAACTCAGAACGTCAACATATTTTTTCTTTTTTCTGGCCGTTCACAATAAACCTGCAGAAAGTGTAATTTAAGAACGAGAGAAATATACATTTATTTGACCAAACAAAAATCTTTACTAAGAAAGAGGAACCGAAACACATAAACAAAAGGATACAGGTACATAAATTTAGTTGGTATGTATTTAGTGATATTATAAGTTCCAATCCGGAGGTTACCAATTCAAATCCCAACGTGCACCTATGAGTTTTTTGATTGAAAGATTTATGTGCAATACCACGTTCTAAAACGGTGAAGGAAAACATCGTAAGGAAACCGAGATATCCTAGTACAAAAAATTCGGAGACATGTGTCAAGTGCACGAAAGGAGCCTTTTTGAGGCGCACATAAAATCATTTCACCACACTGGTTCAACAGAACTGGTGACTCGAAAAAGAAAGAAAGAAGACCACACTGGTTCGAGAGAACTAGTGACTCAAATAGAATAGTGGTTTGAAATAGGTTCTAGCCTCAGATTAAACTAAGAGTATTTCTATAGAAATATCAAATTGCAGCGCTTAAATTTCGCCAAACAATTGTTTAAATGAGCTGATGCCAACCTTATAATCAGAATTTCCGAACCGCCCAGTGTTTCCGGCGGAGCGGGGATGATCGCGGCTCAACCAACGCTATCAGGGGTTTATGTCCGAAATATCATCACTATCGATCACACATTTGCAGCAGCCGTTGACCGCGCCTGCAAATTATCGCCTGATGTGAAAGCACCCTCAGAGCTTTCGTACAACTTTGGCTTCTGTGGATTTTTGCGCTCATAACGAATTGATCGAGCAGATAAGACGACGCTATATATTGCAAGGATACTTCAGATTAACATAGGTATTGTCAAGCCAAGTACACCTACAGTTTATATAATTATCATAAAATTTAAAAGGATAAGAAGGTCCTCAGATACCTATTATATATATATATATATATATATATATATATATAGAGAATAAAAAAAAAATATACATTTAGAATTAATGGTAAGTGCATTAGTTGTGCTTTCTAAGCAAACGCTTCTAAATGCATGTTTGAAACAATCATTTCTCTGGCCTCGAGCGAGGAAATAACAATCAGAATCAAATATTAAATATATTTCTTCGGGATTAAAAACCACGACTTAAAGCTCAGATGGCAGAGTTACTAACAATCGAGCTGTGAGGCCAATCATAATATGAGAATGTGACTTTCCAAATTACCGAGATATTTTGCCGGAAAACTCATAAAAATTGTTTAAGGCACTCGTCCAACCGATTATATGGGCAAACTGAACTTACGAAATATACGATATATGTAAATATTACCAACAGGTTAAATTATTTAATAAATATTTAAATTTATATCAATTAAAAATTTGTATTTGTTATTGTTTTTTGTAATAAAAAAAAACTAAATTTGTGTATTTTATCATTATTGCCGTTACAAAAATACTCGTAGCAACCACTACGAAGTTGCCATTCTGACAAAATGACAGCTCAATAATTAATTTTACTCGAGACTTTCGAGACTCGACCAAATTTTCTCATAATTCTCGTCCCAGGCCCAGGTGCTGTTCTTAAAACGGAGATATAGAGCCGTAATCAAGTGGATAGAGTTATTTGATGTCCGCCATAACTATGTTTACGACAAACAGTAAAGCCTATATCAAGCTCGTTTTCTCCAACTGTTATATAATTTAGAGAATATAGGTCACAGCTCTAAACTAGACATTGTGCTTTTCCTTAAAATTTGTGTCAAATAAAATGCAAATTTCATGCAGTCACATAACAATTTCTATTGAACTACCCTAACGATATAATTCTTAATTTACATAATAGATTGCTTCAGGAGGCAATCCGTCAAAATGTGATAAATCCATCCATATCTGCATGCAAAGGGCACTTACACTGATTAACTCTCAGTTAAGGAGCTGTTGGTGAAAGTAAGCATCCGTGTATCAAATTTGTAATCGCTGTTCATACAATCTAATCTACATCATAAATGTACAATGAGATTAGAGCTCACCTTGAAAAGGTAAGTCGAAGCTTACATTTTCAATTAGTTTCGACCAAAGGTATCGATCGAAACCTCTTAGACTGGTGATCATTGGTATAAGTGCATTATTATCTAAGTGCTTCTATTCTTTGAACTGCACTTAGTACCGTCATCACCGTATCATTCGAAAAAGCTCAATCTTATTAATCATCTCCAAAGTACAAAACGGGCTGATAAAAAAAAAGATGCGTGACTATGACGCATCTTTTTTTTTATTCGATACTGTTACTGATCGAGCCGACGGCCCACCTGTTGTTAAGTGGTAATCTAGGCCCATAACCGATGCGACTTGGTTCCTCCCCTTCTAGGTACGACAAGACCCAAGTCGCATCGTATGCGCCTCTAACTCTGAAACATGTAGGTGGAATGTCTCATGTACCTGTAATTTCACCGGCAACCACACCTTTCACACCGGAACACAATAATGCGATTGCGTTACTGCTTGGCGGCAGAAATGGGCATGGTGGCAGTACTTCCTCGGATGAACTTAGCGTGAGTTCTACTGCTCTTAAATTCATTCTCAAATTCATACTCATATTTATTACTATTTGCTTTTAAACTTAAGGCATCGTCTATATTCTCTACAATTATATCGGAACATCAGGGTTCAGTAGCTTGTATTCCGGGATAAATGCGGATCACAGTTTAAATAATGGTTTCGGAGCTGGTTTGTAGGCAAATACTCGATGTTCAAGAGTTCCCACTATTAAATTATATGTCGGAGGCCCTTTAAATGATATTACGCTATTCCTTATAAAACAATATCTTAGATATCGTAGAGACATCAGGTAAAACATGAATCCCACCCCCAGATAACCCGCAGACGAGCAAAAACGCAACTAATAGCTCACTACTTCTACTATTCGAGTCACTGGTTCTCTCGAATTAGTGTGGTGAAAGGATTTTAAGTGCGCCTCAAAGAGGCTCCTTTCGTGCACTTGACACATGTCTTCAAATTTCCAGTTCTAGGACATGTCGGTTTCCTCACGATGTTTTCCTTCACCGTTTTGAGAACGTGGTATTGCGCACATGTATGTTTCAATCGAAATACTCATAGGTGCACGTCGGGATTTGAAACGGCGAGCCCCAGATTAAAACTCGGTGTCAGTACCACTAGACCACCACGCTCTCAATAGCTCACTGATCTCGAACTATTCATATCTTTCGCAATACAGGGCAAGCCCGTGCGGTCATAACGGTGTCAGAGCTTACTGAACGAAATAATTTCAAATAGTGTAAACAAGAGCGCTTTACTGTCGGCAAAGACAAAATGTAAACACATCAAAGCGCTCGTTAAAAGCTGGCCACTCGGTGAAATAACTGAAAGCCAATTACTCAAACCGTTACTTTCGACTGTCATTCAACTGACCACTTTAATAGCTGTATGTAATATAAAATAACAGACATTTACAACAATAAATGAATGCGGAAGTCTAAAATTCGCTTTGGAATTACATTTTTAGTTTAATTTCTTCTATTTATAATTAGGAAGTAGTATGGAAGTTGTGTACAGTTTGAGATAATAATTTATTTTCTTTCTTTCTTTTCCAAAACTAAAAAGCACTAGGGTTCATTGTGTTGTATTGTGGATATTAGAAAATCGGATCGGATAAAAAAAGTGTAACCATTCAGTTTTATCACCGGGGCTAATCGCTACGAAGAAGAATGCAGCCTTAGCTAATTCTGAAGGTATCGAACCCTTTCTACATTTTGACTCACCAATTGAAACTAATCACTCAGTTTGAACTATAACTCCATTTGGGACGCTTGGGAATATGAATTTCAAAAATTAGTTTCATAGTACGCACAAACCCCATATAAACCAATACTCCAAATTCAAGTATCTACAATTATTATGTACTAATCCTCGTATATAGATAGATTTGTATGAAGCATTACATAATGGTAAGCATGACATGAGTAATTTTTCGTTCCTCTACTTTACTTATCGTACGAAGGAAGGTTATAGGCTGGCTTTAATGGCCGAAAGATTAGTATTCCTTTGATAAAATAAATAGCAAGAGAATATGGTAATCTTGCTCATTCATGCTTACTCCGATCAAAGGGAACTACCAAAAAACGCCTTTGCCCTTTGCTCGTAGCTAGTAGAGTTTTGAACGAGTCTCGAATCAAACTAGTGTGTCAAAGTGGAACCCGCATAATTATAATTTTATCTATGAATCCTCTCCTTCTGTCCCCCCAAAATGAGATATAAATATCAAAGGTTCACCGAAATGTTTGATAAATTCTGGTCAAACATAATAGAACAATTTGTCAAGCGCTAATCCTGAAAGATTACCTTTTTGGGTAATTAATCTCACGTTAATTTACGACCCAATTACAGGCATATTCGAGTTATAGCATATTTGCTAGATAATTCCATGACCTAATTTCTTCGCAGGGAACACCAATAAAATCTATTACAGACTTAACTTATATATTTATTTTAATTATTTCATCTACAAAATCATTTATTTCTTAATGGAATCTTTGATATGATTTACAATCGATGACGGAAATACTTGGATTTGCAAGGAATTGTTTGACTGAAAAAACAATGTTGATATTACAAAACCTAATCAGCAAAGTCAAAAGAGTCAGTACCCAAAAATGTAAAGTATCACAAAGATAAATCGGTTCGTTGGGTTTGAGCCGTAGATTGAGAATTATATATAAGAAGAGAGACGTGAGGCCTCATTGACAAGTTATTTCTTATTGTGGGCAGAGCTTACCACATAACAGCAGATGGCCCACTTAGTAAGCTCTACCTCTCTGAGTGAGCAGACGCTCGTTCCGTAACTAAGTCACAAAAAATAAGCAATCTGATAAGCTATCTTTCAGGCACTATGGCCGATTGTTACCTCTCTAAATCATTCCTGAATAGCTCCACGCATTTGCATCACAATGAGAGTCTGGACCTATGTAAATTCGTGTCGTTTTTCCGACAGGTGTACCCACAATCAATCATCGGAACGCCATTCAGTTTGGAACTTTAAACATGACCAAATCTACCAACTAGGACACGAGTGAGTAAACTTTGTAACTGCTGAGTGGTGTTTTAGAGAACTAAAACTCCTGCTTTGTTTCAGGAGTAATATTACTGATGCAGGATAGGCCAATTCTCGACCACAGAGACTAAATGAATAAGTAGAACACGCAAGCCCAATAAGTAATGTGTGTGAGATCTGAGTACAATGGCTCACAGACATACGATCCTGGGATTTGTCTTTGCAACTTTAAGAAAGTGGTATTACGCAAGCCAAATTTAAAAGCAAATAATAGAAAGAAAGAAAAGAGTTTTTTTTTTTAAGGTATATGTAATATACGATATGGAAGTCGCGGGGCCAGACCTCTCGGCTACTAAGTAAGAGTTAAGCAAGTAAAGCGACCACTCTTTACTTGCTTAACCAAATATTCTTGACCCCCGGGATCAGTCAGATATTGACTCATCAAGAACTGCCTATTATTACAATAAGATTAACTCATGACTAACAAAACAAAGACTATTTATATAACGGTGTACATAAAGTAGAGCTAATTTTCGTCATATTGGCTCGACCCTGTGCGCGTTAAAACAACGGTTCAGACATAAAGGTGCAATTCTCTTATTTTTACTATACTTAAAACACAGCGCCATCTAGACCCAAACTAAGCACAGCTTATAACTAAAAGTAGTACACATCAATACGGTTACCTGATTAGGTATAACTTAATATTGTCGCTGCAACGTGACGTATCTAGTCTAATTGCATAAAATATTTCCGATGCCACCTATCCATTTTATAGCTCAACTCATGTTATGAATCACTGGTTTCACATTTCATTCGGTATTAACTCTGCCTTCTTTAGGTTCAATTCCCACCCCGGGCATATATTTGTGTAACGAACGTAATGTTTGTACTGTGTCTGGGGTATTAACATGTATAAAAAAAATACTATATTTGTAATTATTCTAACAGTTGTCTGATTACCAGTGGTACAAGCTATGCTTAGTTTGGTGCAAGATGTGTGCAATATTGATATTATTATTGGTGCACTTTGGATTTGCATCAACTACTTTCGGACTGAAACTCAATGTCTGTGCCACGCTCTGTCTGCGGTCACTCTTTATATACAACAAAGCCCTAAGCTTCAATCTATTTTCATGAATTCGTAGCATGTCCTATGCTTAACTTCAAATTACACTTTCAGAGTAATCAATCTAAATTCTAGATTCAGGCATTTCGTATTGGGACTTTTACAAATCTTAGCAAAAAGATTTATTATAAATTTTCAAAAATGATTTATTATACTTTTCACAGATATTCTGTATAAAGTTGATATACTAAATATAATACAAAATATACATTTCGAAACAACTTGAACTGAAAATGTAATTAAAACTTTTCGAGTAACTGACAATTTTTTAGGGGACACAAATAAGAGTTCATCTTCTAGCCCTTGTTGAAAAATCTAGTCAGTTTTTTTTTTTCTTAGACAAAGTCAACAGTACTAGAACAACATTTAATTCAAATTGGAATCAAATCCGAAGGAATATTTTTTCATAAAATTATCGAAATAGCATTAAAAGTGCCAACTGTAAATAATAATTCGGTAACCTAAATAAATAGATTTTATTGATTTCATTATTCCAAGTAGTCGATCTAATAATGCTCAATGACAGCCCCGCTGATCGGCCGTCCATTACAACGATGGATATGTCACGTCAGCTTCATCTATATTTACAAATAGAAAATCTATCATCACCGCTCTATATTTACCCGTGACTTATATTTTTACGATCTCCGCCCTGAATAGAGTGCACACATAAAATTATTAACTACCAACGATTCTAATAGTTAGAGTCTGAGACCAGGATTGATACATCCATCAAATGGCGAACATAAATCTTTTTAAACTTTTACTGACCGTAAAGGAACAGATTGGAATACGAATTACTTATTTTAATATCTGATTAAAAAGGTGTTTATATATAGAATTGGTTTAGTTACTATGGTTAAGTACAAAACACATATATCAAACTAAAGTCGTACCTATAATGACAACCACCATTCGGGAGTTTCAGCCCGTGGAAAATTGTCAATATAGACAATAATTTCTACAATATAATGAGTAAATAACTGTGAACTATCATTTATACATAGTATACAATAAAAACTAAACTCTGTATATGTGCTTGGACCTACAGCTGAGTTATCATAACTTAAAAATTCAATACAGTACTGATAAATCGATACAATTTATCAAAGTCAAAGTCAAAAACTTTATTTATAAAGAAATGGCTTGGAAACTTCAATAATATTCAAAATATAAGGTCACGCGTACTTATCGTTACGTTTGACGGCTGTTCAAAACCTATTTGACCCTCCATGGGGAGAATAGTCAAGAGACTGAAGGCCCTCCTTTAGGGGTTTCTTGGCTCCCTTTGTTTTTAATCTAAAATTAACTTTAAATTACCAACAAACACCGCGGCTTAAATGATTTAAAGGATGACTCGACCTTCATTCGAATTTTAAGAAGTCGAAAAGCCGCATTTATTTTATTAGCATATTCATTAATTCTGTTAGGATAAAGGAATAGAATGAAACAACTCAAACTTTCGAGCGAGGGATACTAAGTATTTTGCATTTGTAAACGGACGATGTCTTTCTCTTGCCTACATTATTTTCAACGCGTCCCGAACATAACTTTTGATTGTAAAGAACAAAGCAATGTCATTAGTTATCTCGCTCGGCATTGGAGACTCCAATCTATACAAATAAATAAAATTGGAGTGTCTGTTTCTAATACAAAAACCGCTTTTTACTAAGTGCATATAGATGTTTACACGGTACATATACCAAAACATTTTTTTAAATTTTTGTCCGTCTGTCAGTCTGTTTGTTCCGCCTAATCTCTGAAATGGCTGGACCGATTTTGACGGGACTTTCAATGGCAGATAGCTGATGTAACAAGGAGTAACTTAGGCTACTTTTCCGAGGGGTAAAATAGGGGTGCGTGATAAAACCGAATTCCACCCGGATGAAGTCGCGGGCAACAGCTAGTATACAATATGTCATGTTAACTTTATCCTTAAGCTCATCAAATTTAATCTGAGAGCAAAAGGCAAATGTGGAGCGAACTTAAGTTAGTTTCGACTTTCATCCCTCGAGGATCTTAGCATTCATAAGATAGGCTCTCGGGTTGAGTAACGTCATTTATTATTTCACTGTGTATTATACCTACTTATTCAGACTGTAGATATTTTCTTGCATTCGTATGGCTTTAGCTATTTATGCGCAGATTTTATGCTTAACATCTGGTGGGCCATCTGTTTGTTTCGTAATGTCTCATTTTTGTCTTGATTTGATTCTTGACATGCCTGGCCTCACAGCACAGTTGGTAGTATCCCTGCCTTTAGCGCTGTAGGTCGTGGGTTCGATTCCCACACAGAACAAACATTTGTGTGACGAACAGAGATTTTTGTTCTGTGTCTGGGTGTTAATGTGTATTATAGGTATATATTTACAAAAAGTATATAATTATTATATTATTTGTCTGGTTCCCATGACACAAGCTATGCTTAACTTACTTTGGGGCTACTATACTATAATCGCATATGGACACGAGCAACTTGGTTGAAACATTGCTTCTATACATTTCAATGAATATAAGAACGCTTAACGGGCTCTATGAAGCTTATATATATCACGAGCACCGCGGAACCAAAACACCAAGACAACTGTTATTGTTCTCTGACCAGTATTATCTGTGACTATTACGCTTTGTTCGTGAACCATTAGGCCACTTATTAAATAGAGGAAAAGAAAAATTTTATTCAAAAAGGCTATTTCCATGCCTGTCTCAACATTGTATGATGTGTTTTAATTTTGAATATTTACTTATTAAAGGCTACTTGTAATGCAATTAGGTATAAACATTTCAAATATAGCTAAAACTACCCTCTATAACATAATTGAGAAAGCATTCATCCACCGACAATTTTAGTTAAAGACGGTTTGAACTATAGGAGAATTATCATCGAATGCGTGTTGCTGAAATAAACTATTCATAAAATGTACTGCATCAAAATGAAAGGATTTTTTGAGAATTTCTTTAAAAAGCTTGCATAAAACCATCAAATTGCTGTTATTTTAATTTAGGGATGAAAGTTCACAAGAGCCAAATTGGAAAATTATTCTATTGGGAAAATTAAATCCAATCATGTTTTCCTTTTAACAGATTCAAGACAATATGATGAAATTTAAGATACTCAAATATTAGACAGCTATCTTGTAATTTGTCTTACTCTGAATCGTAATTCCCTAATTTTGAATAGATTGCCTTCAAAGCTGATGGCGCGTGTAGAGTCAAGGTAATCTATAATAATCAAGATGACGGTTCCCTGCCTGAGTGGATTGTCTACCAGTGGGAACTGGGTTTGATCCCCGGCCGAGGCAAACATTATTTGACATTTTATATATTATTTTAATTTGAAGCTTAAAAATACTAATTTTGGAACGTATTATAGAATAATGAAGATGAAGAGAAGAGAAGAATAAATATAGATAATGAGAGGCGCTTTTTTCTTTAAGAAACGGGGCTAATCCCATTTCTTACACATGGAAGTAAACAAAACACCTTATCTGACTTGCCATATACAAGCCATTGATCAGGTGTTCGTATCTCTGCCACCATATTTTCACTTTCAGTTCTATTATATTCTATTCGAGTCACTTGTTCTCTCGAACCAGTGTGGTGAAAGGATATTTGATTGCGCCTACAAGAGGCTCCTTTCGTGCACTTGACACATGTTATCGAACTTTTTTAATTCTAAGACATATCTTCTATGACTCTTCTCTATCTCTCTTCTATGTCTATGACGATGTTTTCCTTCACCGTTTGGAGAACGTGGTATTGCGCACACAAATCTTTCAATCGAAAAACATATATCACACGTCGGGATTTGAACCGGCGACCTCCGAATTGAACTCGGGATCAGTACCACTAGACCACCACGCTCTCCTGTGACCGATTCCCTCTGGATTTCCATCACGGTAATGTCGCTATCTGAGACTCGAACGCGACTCAAAATGTTGTCACTTTAGTGAGATCATTTATTTCGGGTGTTAGAACGGCGAGAGCGTTGACTCAGTGAAATTACGATTTAAATATAGGCGGGGGCGAGTTGCCAAATCATTGGGGAAATGTTCGGCCAGCGACGTGACACAAGAATTCCACTGACATTTTAATTGTTTGGGAATCAACAAACTTTTGTATCGCAAACTCGAAAGAGCTGCATATATATATTTTATATTCATTTATTCATTTTTTAGGTTCACGTTGTTTATTTAATAACATTAGGTTAGGTTGTCTAGTTGTCAGTATTATATCCAACATTGAGACTTTTGACCAACTTTTGACTCAGTCAAAAGTTTTTTTTTACTGGATCATTTATTTTAATAATAACTTTGTTTTCTGTAGGTCTTCGTGTTGATTCCCACCCAGGACAAACATTTGCGAATGAACATAGATGTTTGTTCTGTTTTTTGGTGTTAATACGATAATACGAGTATATATTTACAAAAAGTATATAAACGGTCTATCCGTTCCCATAGTACGGATAAACGGTCTATAGGTTCCCATAGTACAAACTATGCTTCGTTTGGGTCTTGATGACACTGTGTGAAATGTCAACAAATATTGTGTGTAATGTGTGTGTGTGTGTGTGTGTGTGTGTTTCTCATTCTCTTTTATTATACTTAGGGACTACTTAGGGACATGTATTTATGCTAATGTATTAATTTCGACAATATAATATTTTCTGTTAGGCCCAAATCAGAACTGTAGGCAAAGTTCGAAGATTGTGAATGACAAAATATGGGGATATCTTGAGATAAGAAATTTTCTTATACTGATCAGCTTGTTACCTCCTTCAGTTTATTTCCAACTTCATATGTTACACTCTTAAAGCAAAAAAATGTATCAGTAATTATACTGAAATGCGTTTTTTTATATAAATAAAGTAACAGTGCTATATTTTGGGGATTAAAAGTAGATTTATTATACTACGTACAAGTATTTCGTTACGTATCGTATATTGTATAAACTCGTAAATATATTTGAAATAAAATCACTAACTGTGGTTTTAACCATTTTCAGCAAATAAAACCACTGTGGCGTATGCGGTTAAAATTAACTGTTTCATATAAATTTTTGCGCGATATTAAAATATTTACTGATAAGAGCAGTCTGTCCAGTGACGTCATTAAAAAGTATTTACGTTAGCACAGAGCTTTCCCGCTTATTCAAAACGTTCTTTAACGAGTCTAGGTGTATTCCGGCTTATTAGCTTTCAGGATCTAGCCAAGAATAATATTTTAAAAGCAGTATATTATTTTCTTTCTTTCTGCTTATGACGACATTTTGATGATCTCGATGGCGTAACCAGACTTTGTTGTTTCCTTTGTTGTTGGAAACACTAATCTCATTCGCGAAGCGTGACTGTGGTGGCATATTGGTTCGAGAAATCGGCTGCGATACTGGGAATGGGATGCCACACGTGATAAATACATGCATGAAAAAAGCACGAGAAACGGCATCTGTATAATTCGATGTTCATACTCATGACAAAGAATATTATGTTTTCAAGACATGTTAGGTTCTATACGTGCATCATTATTTATGCGTTTTGCTTGTAAGGCAGCCATATTATATGGACGGACACGAGTAAATAATATATACAAAAAATAAAAAGTCTTTACTAACACGGACAACGCATTAGCACTTAGATAAAAGCAGAAAACTATCTCATATACGGGCATAAAACTAGGTTTTCTTATAAAGTTATTCAGCCTAATGAATGCAAATTGGATTTGCAATGTCGAAGCATAAATTTAGAACGGTCGAGGGGATCTATAGAATGATTCATTTGCATAATACTTGTTTACTCGTAAATAACGACCCGCAAGTACAATTAAGAGATCATCAATGATATTATGGTTCATAATAACGCTTTTCGTATCTAAATAATCTACTCAACATCTAATGGGGCTGAAAGCGCGGGTGTATTAACATGTAACAAAGCTTATATCCTCGCATAAAATGACGTTGGAATAATTCTATTATTGTATACTAGCTTGCCCGCGACTTCGTCCGCGTGGAATTTGGTTTTATCACGCACCCCAATTTTACCCCTCGGAAAAAGAGCCCAAGTTACTCCTTGTTACATCAGCTATCTGTAAGTGAAAGTCCCGACAAAATCGGTTCAGCCATTTCAGAGATTAACCGGAACAAACAGACAGACAGACAAAAATTGTAAAAAATGTTCTTTTGGTATATGTACCGTGTATACTTCCGTATCCACTTAGTAAAAAGAGGATATTTTAATATTACAAACAGACACTCCAATTTTATTTATTTGTATGTATGTATAGATTTTCTGCTATAGGCGTTTGTTTCTTAGAAAAAACATTTTAGCTTTAATAAACAGTATATTCACTATCGTTGGGATAAAGTGTATGTTTGGGTGACTTTTTCTATCACAATATGCAGCTCTGGCGAGGGATATTAGCAAGGCTGAAGTTGTCCGCAAAACGTTTTATCTTGTCATGCAGAAATACTTTATAGAGACAACAATAGGTACATTTTGGTCGTTAGCAGCTAACTTCAAAGTTGCAGAAACTTACCACTGTAATAGAGCCTATTAATATAGGCTACAGACACGTGTGTTGCAGTACTTGTGGCTACATACTGTACCTGCTGTTACCATTCTGGCAATAAAACCTTCACTACCTATAAATTAGTATCGAAAGTTTTTGTTTAAAAGCCTTTTTGAGGAATGAGATTTATAAAATTATTGGCCCTTCAAATATTTCGATTTAGTCAAGCGTCAACATAAAAAATGCTATCACTTTCACCTGACAAAATTGTTATCTATGAATTCATTCTCGCACCACCATATCGATCGAGGCTCCATAAATGGCACATGAGACATTCCACCTTCACGTCTCACAGTTACGGGCGCATACAATGCGACTTGGGTCTTGTCGTACCTAGTAGTTGTAGTTTGTAGTTGTAGTAGTAGGGGAGGACCCAAGCCGCATCGGCTGTTATGGACAGAGGTTACCACTTAACACCAGGTGGGCCGTCGGCTCGTTCCGCAACTATAAAACAAAAAAAAACTGCGAGTAAGCACAGTAATAAGGTAAATTGAGTAGGTAGGTAATTTTACTGATCTCGAAGCAATAACCGAAATATCAGAAATAAAATATGGTAAAAATTAAAATTAAATTTTAATTAATTAAATATGGCATGTAAATATTTACAGGAAATTTGTGTAGATTTTGCTTTCTGTTGTAATTGTTGAAATGAATCCTTGTAGAATGGATGTATAAATTAAATGATTTTTAATCGAATAACGACATCATTTTACTAAGTATTCGCCATATTTTCAGGACTCTTTAAAGATAAACTTAACAATAATAATAAATTGTGAAATTCTAAATTCCATGCAAACTTCGACACCCCTAAGTACAGTTCATAACAGAATTATTTAAAATATAAAAATGTTATGTCCTACACACGTTCCAACTTTTCTTTGAAGTATGAAAAAGAGATATCTCTTCCATTGTGTCTACATTTTTGTTTGATCTGAAAAGCTTTTGTTCATTTCGATAGAACGAAGAACTAAGTAAACCCGACGCTTTATAGAATTCATGGATTTATCTACAGAGGCTATTCAGTATGGTTAGAAACAGCTGCACCTTTGATGTAGCTCTTGTATTTTTGTATTTGTTTCGCCTCTGTACCTTTTGTTCAATACATATACCTACATGACAGATGACGAAGTTTTTATAGTAACCGATAGGTAAGTAACGAAAGGAGCCTCTTTCAGGCGCACTTAAAATCCTTTCACCACACTGGTTCGAGAGAACCAGTGACTCGAATAAATAGATAGATAGATAGAAACTGAGCACCCAAATTCAGTTACCGCATCGTTGAAACTATCTAAGTAAATAAATGTAATTTTTCTTCAATTATCTGTAGCAACATGGGACCAATTTAAAAAATATTTGACTGAAAAAACATTTTTTTCTTATTCATTTTGACTTTCATATTAGGTGCTTTAGATTGAGCCCATGGTACTTTTCGACGTTTTCTCTACGTATAAGTTACCCTTTTTTATATAATTTTACATTTACACACTTTATCTGAAATATGTCGTCAATAATTTAAGACATTTTTATTATCTCACCGAAATTGTTCTTTTTCCTGTTAGATAGGCTGGCAGAAAATGCTACAGCATACCCTCTCCTATTGCAAATTTCATATTTTTCGTAATTAAAAATTAATTATATTCATATATCTAATGATGCTTAATCACAGGCAAAATAAATTTGTTCTACGACTTTTGGGGAAAAAAGGTAGGTTATTTTTTTATTGTATTGTAGTTATAATTTTGGGATAAATTAGAACACCCAATTAGGTTCCCAATATGAAAGTCTTTGCACGATTCGCAGATATTGTTCTGACTTGTGGAACTTTACAAGTAGTTTTAATGTCTACTAGGTAAATAAAACTTAGGTAGTGTGGAAACTAAGATAGCGTCTGCTGGTATATCAACTAAATTATATTAAAAAAAAAAAAAAATTACAAAATTTTTAAATACTATCTTTTTCACCTGTAAAGATTTATTTCTAATGTCGTAAAGGTTGTGTTGGATGCTACTTAAAGCTGGTATTTCTGCAACTAAATCTAAGCCGGTACACCGAATGTTTTCACAAGCATTTTGATATAATTTGGGTATGGGCTCATGACTACTTTGTACTGTTTGCTTTAACTTTTCAATTTCTAAAGTCATTAGATTAGTTGATAGTACCGCTGTACACGAATGAACCTTCTCTTTATGGATGCATTCATTCTGAAATTTAAAAAAATGTGTCATGGAATCGATACAATACGTACCTATAATTCAAAACAAGACAGCTGTATGTAGTGCTTTTGTACATACCTGTATAATAATATTTCCTCTACATTTTATTTTTCTATATGAAGCGCATCTCCACAAAGTGGCTCCGTTTTTAAATTGTTTGATTTTGTGGTACTGATGCTCTTTATGCAGCAACACAATACCACCATTTCTTTTAATGAACATGAATTCATTACTTTCCATGTTCAGTATATTATTTTATTTTTTAAAAACAGGAAATCGTTATATACCGTCAATGGTGAACAATAAATGTCAACAAAACATTTAAAATAAGCCATTACTAATCATAATCTCTATGCACTTCAAATCTGAAGAGTTTTCATAACAAGGAGGACGGTGGCAACTAAA
This sequence comes from Chesias legatella, assembly GCA_947359385.1. Classification (NCBI taxonomy): domain Eukaryota; kingdom Metazoa; phylum Arthropoda; class Insecta; order Lepidoptera; family Geometridae; genus Chesias; species Chesias legatella. Next base: position 2,253,903 of record OX375768.1, on the reverse strand, counting down.
TATTTCCCCAGGATCACCCAGGTGAACAAAGGTGAGCCGTTGTAAAAAAAAACTTTCAACGTTTCACCCAGGTGGTCTCATGAGGTAGACGGTGAGTAAGAACTGGTAATATTCACCTTAGTATACCTTGAAATTATTGACCTTGATATTTTTTTATATGCCTAAGTGTCACTATACTTTTTAACTATATAATGACAGGCCTAACAGCTCAGTTGGTACTACCAACTGACTCTGCCTTCTGCGCTATAGGTCGTGGGTTCGATTCCCATCCAGGACAAACATTTTTGTGACGAATATAGAGGTTTTTTCCGTGTCTGGGTGTTAATATGTATTATATGTATGTATTTACAAAAAAGTATATCTGGTTTTATCAGTTGTCTGGTTCCTATGATACAAGCTATGCTTAGCTTAACTTTGGGGCTAGATGGCGCTGTGTGACTTGTCTACCAATATTATTATAATATTAATTTGTTGTTTACTATGTTTGAGCTAAGGATATTTTGATGAGGAGGAGATTTTTAATAATAATAGTTGTATATTTTTAATAATGGTTTGGACATGAAAAACTTGAAACTAGGTTATAGTTTCACGTTTTTCATGTCCAAACCATGTAACTACATTGTTACCAACCCAATTTTAAGGCAATGTTACAATGTCCTGAAAGGATTGTCAAATGCAGAATACGACGAACGTCCATTGTTACCTTGTTATTGTTACTCGAGTTATTCTATGTGTGCGTTGTTAAGGGATGTTTTTGTGACTGTTTTGTGAATAAAAATGTTCAGCTTCTAATTTTGTGTTGTTTCGAGAGACTTCGTTCAGATGGCCCCATGTGACTCTTCATAGCTCTGTTTTGACAGGCCTCACAGCTCAGTTGGTACTAGCAACGGAGCCTGCCCTCTACGCTGAAGGTCGTGGGTTCGATTCCCAGGACAAATATTTGTATGACGATTATTGATGTTTGTTCTGTCTGGGTGTTGTATTATATGTATGTGTTTACAAAAAAAGTATATAAGTAATATATCAGTTGTCTGGTTCCCATGATACAAGCTATGCTTAGCTTACTTTGGGGTTAGATGGCGGTGTGTGCAATGTTCACCAATGTTATTAATAATATTATATCAAAGGGAACATAAGTTGAGTGTTCCCATATCAAAGTATGGGAACACTATAGTCGTACTAAATTAAGCTCATCACTCTCCGAATGTAACGTCTTATATGCCTGTAATTTCATTAAATTCAATTCAACTCAATTCAACTTCAATTCAATTCAATTCAATTCAACGACACTCCAGGTTCACTAATGTGTGGCAATAACTTATGTAATATACACTGAAGTTAAATTAACATAAGCTATCTCTTTTATAAACATAGTTAAAGGCGATTACAATGATTAGGGATAAGCCAACCGATAACATTATTGATGTTTCCGTTATGTGACGAGTTAACGGGGGCGTTTACTTGGGTATAGGGTAGAATAGGGTAGAATACTCGTAGGTAGCGTTGCCAGGCGTCCGGATAAAGCCGGTCACAGTCAGGCTTTTTGGTTGCGTGTCCGGCTAAATTAGTTGGTTTTTGGCTTTTGTTAAGCGTTTTTGGCCAGTTTCTTTACATTTCTCATATGTTTGTATAAAGTTTTTTTTTTTTATGTGTAGCTTTAGTACGTATTACTTTCCGCATACAATTTCATTGTTTCCCTGGAATAAATAATTAAAAAAAAAAAGAAGATTTATTCATTTAATTTTATTGCTGTTTCATTAGAATTTAAGAAGATGAAAAAAAAAATGATTATCGATTGATATAATGATGAAAAAGTTAAGTTTTAACTAAAAAAAAACTGTCGTGTTATACTAAGACTAAAAAATTAGAGGTGTCCAACAGTTTTACCAAAATGTCCGGCTATATTAGCCAGTCTGTCCGGCTTTTCGGTTTTACGACCTGGCAACCCTACTTATAGGTAAATTTTTAAATGGCAACTAGCGACTAGCGACCCGCTCGTGGTTCGCACGGGTAGCAGAACATAATACGCCTAAAAAAGAAGACGACTGTCTAATATAATTGAATAAGGATATACAACTCTACCGGTTTACGCCAGTGTTACGCCAGTAAAGCTCCCAGTCGGCTTGATTTATTCCGACATCTTGAACAATTATCGTCATATTTCAACAAACTAATAGAAAAACGATATTAAACTTTACTTATAAACCTCCTTCTTGAATCATTCTATCTATTGCTGAAAACTGCCTAATTAACCTAATAACTGCATTAAAATCCGTTGCCTAGTTTAAAAGACTGAGAAGTTACTCATTCTGTTGTCAACCGGTAATATACAAACGCAAATCTATTTTTGTTTAACATCAGAATTGATGTGTTGTATTTCAACCTAGCTTTTATTAAAAGATATTTCTACTCACACACACTTTTATCTTTTATTTGATACAGTTACGGAACGAGCCGACGGCCCACCTGGTGTTAATTGGTAACCTCGGCCCATAACAACCGATGCGACTTAGGTCCTCCCGACTAGGTACGACAAGACCCAAGTCGCATCGTATGCGCCTGTAACTCTGAGACGTGTAGGTGGAATGTCTCATGTGCCTGTAATTTCACCGGCAAGCACACCTTTATATTTTATATTTTTACACCTTTATATATAAAAGTAAAGATAAGGAAAAGTTACAGGTTCTATAATTCTTACTAAAAACTTTTAATTCTAAAAATTAACCAATTACGATAACTCGTAATGGGTAGGTAGTCAGTCTAAAGTTTTTTTAGCTACATGCATATATAATAAATGCTAATAAATAACACCGATTAGCCCTAATATTTTGAAATTAACAATCACAGAAAACAGATAAGTACATAGTTAGGTACATATACATTAAAAAAAATCTTTTTTATTTAAATAGATACTATATATTATATGTAAAATTTTAATTTACCTTATAAACGAAAGCTAAAACTAAAAATACTCACGTTTTCCCACTACGATCCAAAAGTTAAATAAAAAAAACCAACAAACAAACTAATAATAAATTAAAACTGCTCCACACACCCGAACAAATTAAAACAAAACAAAAATAAAGTGTTGGTTCGTGAAACGCGAAGTTACGGGCACAGCACGCGACCGCGGCTGAAAACTATATGAAACGTCCAGCTGCGTCGAGTATCAGCTCGCGACTGCTGAGTGCTTGCTCCCTACAGCTGTACGGTCGCCCTTTCACACAAGGCCTGCTATTTCGAACCTTCGGTGTAATTATTAGGTTCAGATAGTATTAGTGGGGTGGGTATTTAATATGATAACTAGATTTCGAACTCGAAATTCTCTTAAGAGTTATCCGCAGTAAAATCGAGCGTTAACAAAAATTTTTGTTTTAATGACAATAACAATTGCACTTAATGAGTTAACTGCAGTCACCCAAAGGGATTCACACGCACATTTAAAAAAAATACGCTTTATAAAACCGCTTTTCTCTAGCCTCAAAGGTGTGCTGGAAGAAAATATGCTCTTTCGTTAAGTTCTTCAAATAATAAAAATTGGTTTTGAAAATGTTGAACCTAGAATTAGAATATTATTTATTATTTTCTGCGCGCCACCAAAAAATACAGTTTCTTACGGGAACATCTTAAAATTTTTTTTACTTTAACGACTATGATTAATGGCAGATGTTTCTTGTTATAGTAAAAAAATGTTCAGGGCGTTAATTTCCGTAAGAACCCACTAGTTTTTCTGACCGACAATTTTAGAGTCGATTACGTAATGAATATCTTATATTATTAATATCTTATCTTTGGTATTTTACGTATTTTTTACTGACTTAGTTATGTAAATAATGAATTATTTAGCCACTTTGGTAACATGGAATAGTAGGAATAAAACATTAACATTTTCCATGCTTTAAAAGCCAATCATCGCCTCTAAATATGTCTTTTGTGTTCGGTCTAAAATGTCTTTTGTTCTTTGATAAATCTGAATGATTAATTTTTAAATGTATTAATGTAAAACAGCAAAGCGGGCGTTAATTATGGTATTAGTAATGGAACAGAATTACATTTCAGATAGTAATCTAATGAGATTTTCATTTCAGAGCAGCAGAACTCACGCCAATTTCGTCCGGGGAAGTACGCTAGCATACCCATTTTTGCCGCCATGCAGTAACGCATTCGCGTTACTGAGTTCCGGTTTGACATGTGTGGTTGCCGGTGAAATTACAGGCACATGAGATATTCCATCTACACGGTTGTTATGGGCAGAGGTAACCACTTTACACCAGGCGGGCCTTGAGGTCGTTCCGTAACTGTATCACATAAAAAAAAGTTGATCCTATTATTATCTTAGAGACATCACAAGAAATGAAAGTGAAAGTGTATTTTCAGTCACCTACAATAACAATAAAATTCTCTAGATTATTAAGCTTTTATATATCCGGCACTTTCAGCCGAAATAAAACTCGACGCGCGCAGTTTCCTCCAACGGAGTAGGTAGTGTGATGACGTCACGAAACAATTGCGCTGTAATACCTACCATTGATTTAATAATAACGTGAATAATGAACGCAATTGATCTGTAAATACTGAATCAATATTACTACATTCAGAAGGCGGCTGTCAGAAATGTAGGCACCGAATAATAACTTTCATGATAAGTTATGACAATAAAATCTAGGGAACAAGCCGATTATTTCCACTTTTTTATGAAAACGATAAGATAAAGAACTAAAAAAGTATTGGTAACTTTATTTACAACTGTCTTTTAGGCTAAAAGTGCTTAAATGTAATTGTATGAAATTTGAAAATCCAAAACTAAAATAGTAAATCATTTCGAAATAAGGAAAAAAAAAGTATATCATACTTTGTTGAGATAACTGTCAGTTATGCTATTTATTATGTAGTCGTGTGAAAAATAATCATCGCATCATTGTTGGTCGTGTGAAATTATCGCTTCTTTATCATAATGTGTCGTCTGAACATTGTCACCTGGTAATCCGCCGCCAAGCAGTGACGCACTCGTGTTGCTGTGTTCCGGTGGAAGGGAGTGGGTGCCGGTGAAATTGCAGGCGCATGAGACGTAACATTCCCGTCTCGGGGTGATGGACGCAACGCAATGCGGAGAGGGCTTAATTCTTATTTCTGTTGTCTATGGGCGGCGGTTACCACTTAACATCAGGTGGGCCGTATGCTCGTTCCATCACCTACATCAAAAAAAAAAAAACTCGAAATTAAGTACCCACATAGTGGCGTGGGCATGTTGGGAGCTGGGCGCAGTCAATGCGAAATTGCGTACTGTTAAAACGCATCCAAGCGTGATTTGCTGATTATGGGCAGAAAGTTACAGGGTCACTACCAAGAAAATAGACCGTTATCTGCAAAATAGTCATCTGTAGTAATCTGCAGATAGTCCAGATTACAGTGGCCAAATGGTAGAAATAATGGTTCTATGTTGATGTTCTTGATACCTAAATAAAATGTGACATTTTGTAATATCAAAATGACAGTGAACTTAATCATATTATAGGCACTTAAAACAAAAAAAAACAATATTTAAATTTTTGTCTGTGTATTTGTCTCTCTGTCTGTCTGTTTGCTCCGGCTAATCTCCGAAAGGGCTGGACCGCTTTTGACAGGACTTTCGCTGGCTAACTAGCTGATGTAATTTATTTAAAATAGAAATTGACTTATTAAACAATATTACCAATAAAAATATCGAGTATTGTAACTTAAGCTACTTTTATTAACCTTATTTCACAAATTGATAAAAATTACTAAACCACGTAGGTACCCACTCTTTTAATCTCAATTCAACTAGGGTAAAGCGGGCACGGGTTGAAATTAGTCAAAAACTAGTTTATTATGCCACTAAAACAGCTTTAGTAATCTCTACTCAACTGCGGATAAATACTCCTGAATTTTTGGATATAACAACTTAGGGACATGCCGACTATACGTCACATCTAAATGATTCCAAAGCGGATCTTGGACTTCAAAAGCTACAACATTCGGAAGTTTTCTTAACAACCACTTGACATCACCTATGTCCACCAAAGCATCGTTTCTGCCATAGATAACAGCCACGGGAACACTCACAGAACTAAAATTATATGAAGGCGGTTTCTTCCTGCCGTATAGTTTTAAATTCTCATCTGGACCGTAGTCAAACTTATCTACAGTTTTTGATTTAAATATTTGTCCGTAATGGGCCATGTTGTGCACAGATGTACCTGAAGGAAAGTTGGCTGCAATATTTCGTAAAGTTTTTCCCGTTACAGAACCGTCATGGTTATTATCAATAGTGTTTATCACTAACTCACAGAGTTTCGCACCTAAATTTGCTAACTGGCAGAGGAAGTAATAAGTTTGCTGAATTTCTCCACCCTTTCTTAACACCTCATAGATTTTTGCTTCAAGCAAAACCTGTTCGTTTTTCTCGTAAAAATCCATCATAAGTCTCAACACGCGAGATTTTGTCAAAATATGTCGTCCTGAAGGAGCAAGCGCGATCATAACACTCGCTTTATCGCAATATTCAGACCGCTCCGAGCACATTATGAAGTAGGTCAAGCAATTTTGTGAATAGCCGATATATTTAACTTTTCTAGCTCCCGTTTCATTCAGAACTTTGTCAATCATAGCGGGCAAATCGTATTTTCCGATCTCATTGATGGAAAACTGCCAGTAAGCTGAGCTAGAGTCAGGATCGAGCGTTGCGTGCCGCCTGGAGTAATGACTTCCACGTACATTGCCGAGCCACAGGTCGTAATCACGAGCGAGGAGGTATGCCAGCCCGGCGCCGGGGCCCGCGTCCAGCCATGTCCCCGAGTTCATAAACAGGCCATGCATCAGCAATACTGGGGGACCTTTTGCTTTCCCTCTGCCGATCCGCTGCATTCCCAACACATACCCGTCTTCGGTTTCGACATCAAACTCTTGCGCTACGAAGCCATGTTTTAACACTCGAGCCGTCACATTCAGGAGACACTCATGTTGGTCTTCATCATTCACTGACTCACGATTATTCCTTATTAAAGAATGATTTATGTTTTCTCTAAAAAGTGACCGAGCCACTGGTCGTCCACTGGTCTCGTCATCTAGAAACAAATCCCCTTGAGAATTAAGATGAGTGTTCATCAGCTGCGATTGGAGTTGTTTCAACGGCAATTGTGGATTCTTCTTCGGGCTGGAATCGTCAGTTAACACTATTTTTATCAAATAGTTTAAAATCAAATAAAACTCTTTCGTTTGCATGTTTGGTTGCGACACTATTAGTTGTTTCTTTTCAGTGTTTGGGGTAGAGAGTTCAAAGATCTTGATTTAAATTTTAGTTCTCAAACGGAAGGAATAATTTGGATTTAACGCGGTTAGGTATTCACAATGAATGAAATAATTTAGATAATCTCTTCGTCTTAAATAACTTAACACACAGGATAAAAAATCTAAGTTATAAATAATTATATGTTTTACAGCACTAACAATAATACTAATGCCCCCCGGCTTAGGTTTTTGTCATGTTACGTGTAGTTACGTGCATAAGTAAGTGATGTTAAGTATTGGTGATAAAAAAGCCTACTTGTAAATTAATCGCATGTACCTAATCGCACAGACATAATAATAGTACTTAGGTACCATCGTACAGAAAACTCTTTGTGGGTATCTACTCTCCTTCTGTGGTGATGAGATCATCAGTTGCACCAGTTTGCAGTCTCCTGGCTGGATTAGGTGACTAGTATGTTAGTGTCACCATATATAACACCATTACTAACTTCTGGTATAATGCATAATGACATACAAATAAATAAATATTGGTGACATTCGCGAATCGCCATCTATTTCCAAAGTAATAAGCAGATATACAACTGACACACATCTAGGTAAACAAATAAATAAAAGTGGAGTGTCTGTTTGTAATATTAAAATAACTGCTTTTTACTAAGTGCATATGGATATATACACGGTACATATACCAAAACAACATTTTTTTACATTTTTGTCTGACTGTCTGTCTGTTTGTTCCGGCTAATCTCTGAAATGGCTGGACCGATTTTGACGGGACTTTCACTGGCAGATAGCTGATGTAACAAGGAATAACTTAGGCTACTTTTCCGAGGGGTAAAATAGGTGTGCGTGATAAAACCGAATTCCACGCGGATGAAGTCGCGCAACAGCTAGTTTATTATATTATTATTAAGACTTTTGTGTACAAGAAATTAGCAGTGACTGTCTGAATAATAAAAATACATGTAATGCCATTTAGTTTCTGATATATGACAAAAACAGGGTTTTTTTCTGTCTAAATTTGTAATACGTTGTAGTTCGCAAATCATTTTTTTAGGGCTATAGATGATAATGATTAACGTTGGTTGAAATTGATGAGTAGCTAAAACTAAAATAATGGAGTTGGAAACACTGATGTGTCGTTATATTTTTTGGCAGTTGGAAACACTGTCGTGTCGTCTTTTTTGTATGTGGTTTACTGATTTAGCTTTGCTTCTATCGATCCGTAATGCCCTAGTATTGTCCAGTTTTTAACAAGAAACCCCATCTCCGTAACTAAATTTATGTGACAACATCTAAACGTCATCCTAAGACCTTAGTTCCTACGTTTAAACTGCGTTGCCTGAAATGTTTGCATAATTAGTGACGAAGTAAACATTATTGCAAAGCGAAGCGCACTGGACGTGAATTCTCTTCGATACAGAAAAATTAGTTGGAAACCACGGCGTCGAAAAAAGCTGAAGGATCCCCCCATCCGGAGACAGATAGCCGGTATAAGGTTAGTACAAAATCTCAAATCAAAATCAGTCTGAAATATCTGATTTTTCGCTGACCTGAGTGGTATATCTGTCTATTTTAATGCATATTTGGCATGAAATACAATCCTACAGTTGAGATATATTTCTTGGAATATATTGTTTTAATGATATGCTTGAATCATGACTGTTTATGTTCTCATTTAGATGCCAACGGCAAGCTTTGGGTCTATTTCACAACTGACTGCTGGTGCCAATGACTGTGGCATCAAAGATGTATGGAATCACAATCTTCACGAGGAATTTCATGTTATTAGAAAGGTTTGTTTATCATCTCTATAATACCTAGACGTAATTATGTTTGTTCCATCTCTTGTCTGTAACAGGGGTCTAAATACACAAGTTGCAAAAGCAAATATACCATGGCGAGTCACTTTTCCTTTTAAAACATCTGCAATGGTTGAATAGCTCCCGGGTTTCTTCCCCATCTGAGGACAACATTTGAATGTTGAGCATAAAGTTTGTTCTTCGGTGTTGGATATTTGTGTTGTGTAGTTACATGTTCATACCACCTTCGTTACAGACAAATAAATAAATTTGAAGTTTCTGTTTGTATTGTCAAAATAACAGCTTTTTACTAATCGCTCACAAAAGTATATCTAAAGTACTTATTACAAAAACCAGATAGCTGATGTTATAAGAAGTAACTTAGGTTAATTTGATTAAGGTTATTTCACAAATCCATAACAATGACTGAACCATGTAGCTACTCATTTAGTCACAAACTGAATTCATTGCAGACAAAGCCATGAGCACATCTAGTCTATTAATAATAAGAAGTAATTATTGCATAGGTGTGAATTTGTAATCTTTTTTTTATTGCATTTATATAATTTTGATTCATGCTGAAACTGTTAAAGCTTAAACATTTAAATAAATTAGGTGAAATATGTCTTTAAAATGACATTCATCTTATTATTCTTTTGCATACATTTAATATTAATTTCTTTGTACACAGATTGTTCAGAAATACCATTGGGTTGCGATGGATACAGAGTTTCCAGGTGTGGTGGCCCGACCTATTGGAGAGTTCCGATCCACTGCCGATTATCAGTACCAGTTACTCAGGTGATAAAAAAGTCTTTTAAACTTTTTATGTTGCCCTGACATACATTTATTTCAATGGCAGTTTTACCTTGCTATCTGTAACATCAATAATAAAGCCTTGTAATGTAATCTTGACATTTAGTAGACAATGGTAGTAATTGTGGTTAATATTTTTGCAAATCCCAAAAAATACTATGATAAAAAAACTTGTTTCTCACCAATTTATTAATATTAGCAGCAGAAATTGGCTCCATGTGGTTATGATGTCATAAAGAATGATAAACAGATTTAGAAAAAGCTAAGAACAAAAAAAGAATTTTATGTTTCAGATGTAATGTGGATCTGCTGAGAATAATACAATTAGGCCTTACGTTCATGGATGAAAATGGTAAAACACCACCGGGATACACAACTTGGCAATTCAACTTCAAGTTTAACTTACAGTAAGTTTTTGCAATGATTCTCTCTCTCTCTCTCTCTCTCTCTCTCTCTCTCTCTCTCTCTCTCTCTCTCTCTCTCTCTCTCTCTGTAGATTATAATAATCCATTTTCTACTTGTTTGTGCTGGCTTGAATATTTTATCTTTTCTGCATTTAACATTGTCATTAAATTATGCTAACGACATCTAATTGTTTAACATTATCTGCGACAGGTACAATAAATAAATAAATACTGGTAGACATTTCACACAGCGCCATCTAGCCACAAAGTAAGCTAAGCATAGCTTGCATCAGAGAAACTAGACAACTGATTATAATTTTTTATAAAGACATTAACACTCAGACAGGAACAGGTGGGAATTAAACCCAGATAGATAGATAGATGACACTTTATTGCTCACAAAATCAAAATAACAACAATCAGCAATTCAAGCAAATTGTAAACTTCTTCTATTCAACTCACTGTTTCTCTCGAACCGGTGTGATGAAAGGATTTAAAGTCAAAGAGCCACCTTTCATGCACTTGACACGTCTTCGAATTTTTTTGTTGGACATGTCGGTTTCCTCACAATGTTCTCATTCGCCGTTTCGAGAATGTGGTACTGCGCACATAAATCTTTCTTTGTTTTAATAAACTAAAACAAGTACCTATTTACATTTCTCTATCTCTTCCTAAAATTTCTTATGATTCTGTTTTGTTAATTCTAAACTTGAGAGATCCCATGAGGGATCTAAATTTTTTCGTTTTTGTTTTCTTATATTAATTGTGTATACATAATTATATTTTTAGGGAAGATATGTATGCACAGGATTCCATTGATTTGCTGCAGAACTCTGGCCTACAATTCAGAAAACATGAAGAGGATGGCATTGAGCCCCTGGAGTTTGCGGAATTACTCATGACATCAGGTACATTCATTTACTGAAAACTATCCAATTTTATTGGATTGACACGCCTGTAGAAATTTTAGTTATACTTATTCATGATTTATAATGGTGGGGCAGAGTATCTTGGCCCTATATAGTGTATTTTTCTTTGCCAGGTCTTGTTCTCATGGATAACATAAAATGGCTGAGCTTTCATTCAGGATATGATTTTGGATATCTGTTAAAGCTGCTCACTGATCAAAATCTTCCCCAAGATGAGAATGATTTCTTCGAAAGTTTGAGGTTATACTTTCCAACCGTTTATGATGTTAAGGTACGTTTCACTTAAACATAGAGATTCTTAGCCCTATAGTTAAATTCACTAATACTAGATTATTGCTATTACTAGTGCCGGTTAATTTAAAAATTTAAAATACATATTATATTACTATAACATATTACTTATACTTCGGGCTGGCGATAACATTATTGGCCTGACTATAAAACCTTTTTAAGAATATCAACCTGGCAGTTATCAGCCGCCTATGATTTTTGCAGCTGATAGCTCAATACAATTATTGTGCAGTTATGAGTCAGAACGGATTTACTTAACTCAGTATCTGTCCGTAAGGAACAAAAGTCACTTTAAATATCAAGTGTTACTGCCAATTGAACTCGTACTTGCCAACTGTATAAATAAGTTGACGATTTGGTGTATCTTCAGTACCTGATGAAGCTGTGCAAGAACCTGAAGGGCGGGCTGCAGGAGGTGGCGGACCAGCTGGAGCTGCGCCGCGTCGGGCCGCAGCATCAGGCCGGCTCCGACTCGCTGCTTACTGGCATGGCATTTTTCAAAATAAAAGAGGTACCTATTAAAATTATTTTTTCCCTGAAGCAGTGAATAGTAAGTGACTTTTTTTTTTTTTGGATTTTAATCTCTCTCTCTTAATCGAATCGAATCTATTTCACTTAAATCGATCGTTAACAAAAAGCATTATGTTTTGAAATGATTGAATCGTAAATTCAGATTACTGTAAATCGCTTTTAAACCCCAATTTACGCGGATACAATAAATATGACTTTAATTTTTATCACACTGTCAAATAGCTTAATCATTAATCAGGCATGATAATTTTATATTACATCCATAAGAATCATTCTTATAAATTAAAGATTTAACAACAAATAATTGAAAGAGTATTACTTAATCATGGTTTACTCGTTATTAATAGCTAATATTGCTCCTTAATGGATTGAAGGCTTATAACACCTATAACACTGTATAGTTGCCGTATAGTTAATATTAGGACATGAAGTTGCATCAACCAAATTATTTGAGTAAACGCTGGGTAATGAGAACTCTAATGGCATCACAGTTCCTTCAAAATACACACCTGTACATACATTCAGTTTATTGTAGTCTGCAATAAATTATTTATTTGTTAACAGATATTCTTTGACGACAACATTGAAAGCTCGAGCGGCCATCTCTATGGGCTAGGAGCTCCGTTCCCGGTCAACTCTAACAACTTCCAGGAGAGCGGTGAAAACGGAAACTCCTCCTGATTAATGGAGTCCGCGTGTATAAGTCTCACGCCGAAACCCCACATGTTCCATCCCAAGGAATAAGTCCTGTGACATGTGTGCGTGTTGTGCTTTACACGTTTGCTGAACTCTGGACATTGTACAATGTGAACTTCATTATACTATTCATAAATATAATCTACACCAATTGTATTTATCATAGCGGCCCATTATTATTCGTAAATCATGGAAATTTTCTGTACATAAATATTATTTTAAATTTGTTTAATTGGTATTTGTAGAGCTCCTAGTATTAGTAAGTGATAAAATAAGATATAATTATGCTGGCCCTGTAATATTTGAAAATGGAATACTAATCTGTCTCGAAATGTTAATGCGTACATCTATATTTCAATCTGCTGACTATTATATTATAAGGTATATTTTATTTTAATTTTTAATGGCTGAATAGTTTTAAATGTTTGCAGTCGAGGCACCAGATATAAATCTACATTAATTATGATACTTGCATGTGCTTCAGTAGTCGTAAGAAATAGCTTTAAGTGTATAAATTTTAATAAAAACATTATCAATAAAAATCTTTTATACTCAATAAACAGGTATCTGACTTTTGGAAGTAATGGTATGTCATGTATATATTTATGAAATATAAAGATATATCTTAAATTTCTGTCTAAACTGACATGCAAAATCTTTGGAATTTACTCCTTAACAATTGATTTCAATTTAAGCTCCTGGTACCAAAATTTGATAGGTAGTATAATCGAGCGTTTATAAAAAGCGTTGTGACATATAATCGCACTTAAATGAGTAAACTCAAGTCGCGAGTCGGAACTGACACGCACAATTTTCTTAGTGATGAGCATGGTAATTCGTTATACCCGTTTTCCTCTCCAATAGGGAATTTCAGTAACAACCTATCGTTCGGGTAAGCGAATTGGATAATCGATTCAGGCATCCCACAAGTGCGGGGCGCGGGCGGCTCTAAGATACTGCTACTACTGGTAGGCCAATAATGGTATAGCCAGCCGAAAGAGGAATGGTGATGGCCGACGCCGACGGCACGACGATTTAGATACTACACGATAAATACGATAATTCATAGTTGCTAATTAATGAACTTCTAATAAGTTGAGACGTATGATTGTCATACATATTATATTTTATTCGTGTTGCGTAAGCAGAAACAACATCGTAACGTCCCATTCACCTACGTCACCTGATAATAACCGACTGAAAATTTCGTATGCAAATTAGCAAATCATTATTTATCAAAAACAAAACATACAGTCACTTAGGCTAACTTTGGCCCACATTTCGGAGAAATCAGATAAACTAATGTTAAAAATAATACGTTAGACACAAAAAAATACTTATTTTCATGGCTTTGAGTGACCTTCTTTTAGAAAATATAATTATTTACTGATCGTTTCTAGGAAAATAGTTCTGAAAAATCCATTTAACCTCCGGGCCAAAGTTACATTGTGAGTTGGGCTTAGATTGGCCCGGGTCCCGATTGTAGGCTTTTTTTGCTTATTTTATGGAAATAAAGGAGTAGTGCTAACATGAGCCTCTCTATTTACTTAGAAAAATACAGCTGAGACCCATAGACAATAAGTTCGTATGTCCTTGTTTTGCTTTTCGGTATTTTTGGGTAAATAAAATGTTACCGTAATAAAGTCGGCACTGCCATTTATGAAATCAAATATTTTGGTCATCAATCAGGAACTTACGTTTTTTACATATAATAATAACAACATATAGCTAAAATATTAATAAAAAAACATCGATATAGTAAAACATTTGCTTAATACTACACATCATGATATCAAAGTTTGAAAACTTAGTCACCCCATTCCATAGCTAGGAAGTCGTCTTCTATAGTAATATAGCCTTTCTTTCTTTGTATATTCGAGTCATTCAGCACTCTTATAATATTCGTATCATTCACTGAAGCAATTTGGACACTCCTAGACCAAATCCAGCCCATTTCGGCCTTTTGCATCACAGAAACATTGTATTTTGGGTGGTTTGCTAGTACTATTCGTCCTGGGAACAATGTTCCTTCGTAATTAATTATACAAAAGCGATCTACAGCCAATATATATATTTTTATACATATATACCTATGACAAAAAACAATAAATTTATTCAATATAACATAATTTTGATGTATTTTTATCGAAATATGAGCAGAAAATAAATTTTCACAGCAACCCTTTTTAAAAGAATGACAATCATGCTAAGATTGGCCTGGGCTAAAGTTACCCTAACTGAATAATGATTATTTATTTACTCGATATTTAGGGCCATATCACTTCAATAAACGAACCAATTGTGTCCATTTTTGATTGTGATCATAGATAGATATAAAGCAGTTGATTCGAAATAACCTCTCCTCTCTATGTAATCAAGAAACAGAACAGCAGGTCACTTTTTGGTGCACTCGAAACTTGTCGCAAAATACTCTCAGTTTAAAAGACACTGTGACGCTGTAAAATTCACAGATGTCAATATTTTAGCGGGCTAGGATCATTTACGAAAATACTTTCTACACGCTCTTTACAAAGTTAGATTTAAACAAACTAAAGCGAAGGCAAAAAATAAATAAAAAACTGAAATGAGATTTTGGGCCAATGTTATATTGAAGGCTTAAGTTACGCAGATTGTGGTTACTCATATCTAGAAGTAATATTTAGATTCATTCTATTTGGGTCTCGGACGATAGCTAAGAATTTGGTTTAGTCTGTGGTGATATTAAGAAGAGAATGAATGATAAAATACAAAACAACAAAAAGGCTCATCGTTGTCACTCATTCAATGCGTTGTCTGATGTCGGTGTACACTCAATTTCGCGCCCGGTTTGGTTAAAATTAATAAATTAACAAAGATTAGTGTAGTCTAAAGAAAACTTATGATGGTCTAACAATTATTTGTGTAATAATAGTGTTGTTTTAATATAAAATCTACAATAATGGCCGAAGCTGATGAGCCTATGGAAGTCGCAGATGTCGGCGAAAATTCGGTAAGAATGGAAATCGAAAATGCTTTGATAACTACTTTAAACCTCGTATAGCCGAAAACAGTATATTCTGATAAAATTATAATTCCAGAATGGATCATCCAGCGCCAGTGACACAACTTCGTCGAGAGGCAAGGAGGGGGACTTCGAGAGCAAAATCGAAACCGATCGTTCAAAAAGATTCGACTTTTTGCTGAAACAAACTGAGATTTTTTCCCATTTTATGACAAACACACCTAAGGCTGGAACAAGCCCCCCAAAACCTAAGGCTGGCAGACCTAAAAAAATCAAAGACGAAGGAAGCGCGGGCGAGTAAGTATTAGTGTTTGATTCTTCGAAATTAAATACTAACTTGATTGGAATATTCTCTAGAGCAGCAAAGTTAATTGTATCCGCTGTGTTCGTCAGGAGAAGTACTGCCACCATACACATCTCTCTTACAGGTGCTTTGTGTCTAGATACACATATACACCAATCCGTATCAAAGATGCTTTATTATGTGTCGTGTTCGTTTGAAATTACAGTCAAATAACATAATGCGCCACTGTACACCTTCACATCACAGAGTTACAGGTGTAATATATCTAACATTGGTATCTCCATACTTAAAAGAGGATTCCGTACACTTGAAATGTATCTTAGATTAAGTTTAAATAAAATATTAATTTAGTTATTATTATTATCCTTCCACACATCCCGGTCTTTAGCTATGTCTAGGACTTGGGGGGGACCTTTGCTCAGCAGTGGGACAGTATAGGTTAGGAAATATAAATTATTATACTGACATCAGGTCGACCACTTGCCTTTAACTTATTTAAATAAAAAAACAAGTATTTGTTGTCTCGCACCGCTATTCTGGTTTAAAGCGTTCTGTGGGTGTCAGTGAAATTTTTCTATACTTTTGTTGGGCAAGGCCCATGTTGTCCTATTGTTGTTATGCAGGGGATCCTGTCTACTCCTTCTATAATATACATTAAAAACGATTACTATTCTTCTAGTCACCGCCATCGTAAAACTGAACAAGAAGAAGATGAAGAATTACTGTCAGAAACAAATTTGAAACCCAAAAACCTCTTCCGATTCGAAGCCTCTCCACCGTACATAAAAAATGGTGAAATGAGAGACTACCAAGTTCGTGGTCTCAACTGGATGATATCTTTGTATGAGAATGGCATCAATGGAATCCTGGCCGATGAAATGGGTCTCGGTAAAACTCTCCAAACTATATCTCTCCTGGGTTACATGAAAAATTTCAGGTTAATTTGATTTTATTAATCATTTGCTTCTGCCAGTGACTTTGCCCATGTGGTAACTTGATACAAAGTAGCCTATGTGATATTGCATTTCCTTCAAATGACAGACCAGTAGTTTGTTACGAAAGAGTAAAAATGTACATCATACATCCCAAGAGACATACTTTCCCATTTATATAAGGATGTGCTGTTTCGTGTTTTCCTAACTGCATGAAACAGCAATGACATCCTTAAGTGCTAGTAAATAAATTGTTTATATGGGGTGTGGAATGCATTTTTTACTATCACGTAACATATCCCTTATAGCCTGATATAAACATATTGGATTTGATTTGAATAATATTACTGAGATTGAGGAGCTAAATATGTATGTGTGCTCAGTTACTGTTTTATGATGCTACATTGATAAGTATCATGTGATGGTTAAAGTTTGCAGACTAGATGTATACATTTTCTAACATTTTACATTCATTAAGTTTCAAATATTTCCATAGGTGCTGTGAATAATTGTTTTATATTATTATAGGAAGTTAATGTTTAATCTATTGTAATAAAAAAGAGTCTTTGTATTTCCTACAATCATCATAATGTTTTAGAAATGTTCCCGGTCCACACATTGTAATAGTACCTAAATCTACTTTAACAAATTGGATGAACGAATTCAAGAAATGGTGTCCCTCAATTAAAGCTGTGTGTCTCATTGGAGACCAAGAAACAAGGGTAAGTCACAATTCGAAAAATAGAATTTAAAAACCTTAAGTATATGGTATATGTCATCAATTTTAATGCATATTAATGGCTGCAAAAACAAATATGAAATGCCTTAAGATGTCACTACATAGAAAAGAGAAATCATTAACAGCTTAGTTCACTGAATAATGTAATAATTTAAACTTTAAATTAAAATACTTTCACAGAATGCCTTTATACGAGAAACTCTGATGCCCGGCAACTGGGATGTATGCATCACTTCATACGAAATGATCATAAGAGAGAAGTCAGTATTCAAAAAGTTCAACTGGCGATACATGGTGATAGATGAAGCTCATCGCATAAAGAATGAGAAATCGAAGCTGTCTGAGTTGCTCCGTGAATTCAAGAGCACAAACCGGCTGCTGCTGACCGGCACACCGTTGCAGAACAACCTGCATGAACTCTGGGCCTTGCTCAACTTTCTGCTGCCTGATGTCTTTAACAGCTCTGATGTAAGTACTAGTTTACAATAATAATAATGGGGGATATTTCACACAGCACCATCTAGCCCCAAAGAAAGCTAACCAGACATTAATAAAGTCAAAGTCAAAAACTTTATTTCCATAGAATTCATAAAGAAATGGCTTGGAAACGTCAATATTCAAAACATAATATATCAATACAATATAACAATATGTGTATTTTCACACATACAAACTTGACCAAATTTGAAATGCACATATCTTACAGGACTTTGATTCTTGGTTTAACACCAACGCGGCTCTAGGAGATAATCAGCTCGTGTCCCGTCTGCACGCAGTTCTGAGGCCCTTTCTGCTCCGGAGACTGAAGGCGGAAGTGGAGAAGAAACTCAAGCCCAAAAAAGAGCTCAAAGTATACGTTGGCCTGAGTAAAATGCAGAGAGAATGGTATACTAAAGTGCTCATGAAAGACATTGATGTGGGTGAGTAAATTCTATTTAGCATTTCGCTTTCTGGATTTTATATATTGGCACTTATCTTGGTTGTGAGTATAAGGTGCCGTGTTTCTCCGAATTTACTTTAGTTACTTGGTAGATTCATAGGTGCCTTGATACGTGATCCGCTGCCGCTGTATGACAGCATCTTTGTTTTTTGAAACTGAAGCTTATAAGGTCTCAAAACCTGGGTACTCTCAGAATCAAGTACATAGTGCAAGTTTTTTTATTTGTTGACCAAATAGTTCTAGATATTTTAATTTTGGTATAATTGTATTCGATTACAAAATTCTGAACTGGATATATTAAAGCACATTTGTGGTATCTAAAACTCTAAGATCTATAAACTGGTCATTCGAACGGTGAAGCTGCCCTGCTGCAACACAGTTTTTTAACTAACGCGGAGGGTAGTTGTAAGGTTTTTTGCTGCTTTATTATTGTCACGACTGTCAGATCAGTCGATAGTGAAATACATAGTTAATAAATGTATACGATAAGATTGACCATCTTATCGTACACACTATGTTAACATAATTCTAAATAAGTTAAGCTGTTTTGTAAAAACATCAAATAAACTTTATTATTATTATAATAAACCCATGTATTTAACCCATTACAGGCACATGAGACATTCCACCTTCACGTCTCACATTTACGGGCGCATACGATGCGACTTGGGTCTTGTCCTAGTATGGGAGGACCCAAGTCGCATCGGCTGTTATGGGCCGAGGTTACCACTTAACGTGGGCCATCGGCTCGTTCCGTAAATGTATTACATTAAAAAAAAATGAACTTTACGTCATAGCCCACACTACGACATTTTCCCATGAATATCCCATTGGCAACCGCGGCGTCAAATAAGTGTCACCGTTGCAGTGAACGGGGCGGGGAAAGTGGAGAAGATGCGCCTGCAGAACATTCTGATGCAACTGCGCAAGTGTTGCAACCACCCGTACTTGTTCGACGGCGCGGAGCCCGGCCCGCCGTACACCACCGACCACCACCTCGTCTCCAACTGCGGCAAGCTCGTCATCCTCGATAAGCTGCTGCCCAAACTCCGGGAGCAGGACAGTCGCGTGCTCATCTTCTCGCAGATGACCCGCATGCTGGATATACTCGAGGACTACTGCCTCTGGAGGCAATACAAGGTACCACCCCACCCTACACTACACTCACCGGTACCTGAGACATGAGGCTCACTCGGTAACCCTGCCTTCTGCGATGTAGGTCGCGGGTTCGTATCCCACCCGGGACAAATATTGTTCATTTGTAACATTGATTGATTGATGACATTGATGTTTGTTCTGTGTCTGGGTGTAAATTGTGTAAAATCAAATAAACAATCAATGGTGTAAAATCTATTAATTGTATATATTTCAAAAGAAAAGTATATAAGTATTATATCAGTTGTCCGGTTCCCATGACACAAGCTATGCTTAGCTTACTTTTGGGCTAGATGGCGCTGTGTGAAACGTCCACCAGTAGTTTAGTTTTCGTCCACTTACAATGTTGTTTTATTGCAGTATTGCCGTTTGGACGGTCAAACTCCCCACGAGGAGCGCAACAGACAGATAGAGGAGTACAACGCGCCGGGCAGCGAGAAGTTCGTGTTCATGCTGTCGACGCGCGCCGGCGGGCTCGGCATCAACCTCACCACCGCCGACGTCGTCATCATATACGACTCCGACTGGAACCCGCAAATGGACTTACAGGCTATGGACCGGGCGCATCGCATCGGACAGATGAAACAAGTATTATTTACTATACAACCTTTATTTAAATCCTTTCCATCCAAAGGTTGTCTGGAAGAGATCGCTTCGTAGCGATAACACCGCCCATTGTGCGTGTATTTAAGTAGTATTAACGTTTGTACTGTATTTTACGTTTAGTTTGGATGGCAATGAATGGTTAGTTATATTTTCTTTTTATGTCTAGTCATTTGGAAATTTCTTTTTTTATTTGTAATAATATACTTTCAGATTGGTCCCATAGAAATTTCCATCAAAATCGTTTCAATAGTTTGGTTTCGAAATGAAAATAAATGAAAAATCAAACTTTTGTAAATAATTGTACTATTCTATTCACAGGTGCGAGTTTTCAGGATGATAACAGAGAACACAGTGGAGGAAAAGATCGTGGAGCGAGCTGAAGTGAAACTGCGCCTC
Source organism: Chesias legatella (assembly GCA_947359385.1). Lineage (NCBI taxonomy): Eukaryota > Metazoa > Arthropoda > Insecta > Lepidoptera > Geometridae > Chesias > Chesias legatella. The sequence continues at coordinate 2,233,092 of OX375768.1, read as the reverse complement.
GACAAACTGGTGATACAGTCCGGGCGGCTGGTCGACACCAAGAGCCAGCTCAACAAAGACGAGATGCTAAACATGATCCGACACGGAGCCAACCACGTATTCTCATCCAAGGACTCTGAGATCACGGATGAGGATATCGACAGTATATTGGCTAAGGGGGAGACTAAGGTATGTATCTCAACAGCCGTTAGGGATTTTGACAGGCCTCACAGCTCAGTCGGTAGTAACCCTGCCCTCTATGCTGTAGGTCGTGGGTTCGATTCCCGCTCAGGACAAACATTTGTATGACGAATATGAATATTTATGTTTGTTCTGTGTCTGGGTGTGTATTTACAAAAAAAGTATATATATGTATATCAGTTGTCTGGTTCCCATGACACAAGCTATGCTTAGCTTACTTTGAGGCTTGATGGCGCTGTGTGAAATGTCCACCAATATTTATTATTGTTATAATATCGAGCCTTGACCGCCGATTTATCGTAAGCGACAATTTTACCCAAATAGCATTTTTTGTTGCAAGTGATATGTGATAATGTGATTGTGTGATGTGCTTGTTTCAGACTGAAGAACTGAAACAGAAGGTAGAGAGTTTAGGCGAGTCGTCGTTGCGAGCCTTCTCCATGGACACTCCAGGCGCCACTACTGACTCCGTCTATCAGTTTGAGGGTACTTTTTAATTAATTTATTTTACTTTAACTAATCTCACAGCTCAGTAGTAAACCTGCCTTCCGCGCTGTAGGTCGTGGGTTCGATTTCACCCAGGACAAATATTTATGACGAATATATAAGTTGTGTTCTGTGTTTGGGTGTCAATATGTATTATACGTATGCTGCAGGTCGCAGGTTAGATCCCCATCCAGCACAAACATTTGTGTGACGAACATAGGTGTTTATTCTGTGTCTGTGGGTGTTAGTATGTATGTTTTACAAAATAGTCTATAAGTATTAAATCAGTTTTCTGGTTCCCATAGTACAAGCTATGGTTACTTTGGGGCTAGATGGTGCCTTTGTCAGACACAGACACACACTACAAACATATAACATTTCTCATTTTCGTGGGGGGTTTATAAACATGTATATGACAAGAACAACGTTCCTTCAGGCGAGGACTACAGAGAGAAGCAGAAGATACTGCCTATGGGCAGCTGGATCGAGCCGCCGAAGCGAGAGCGCAAGGCCAACTATGCTGTCGACGCGTACTTCCGCGAGGCCCTCCGCGTGTCTGAGCCCAAGGCGCCCAAAGTACAGGTAAATAACGTAACGGGATAAGTTAGACTCCTATTTATTATGTGATGGTAATGCTTTGCTCTCTCGTGTGTATGATATGCTGACTGGCATCAAAGCTCAGTTGGTAACTCTGCTTTCTGCGCGGTTGTGGGTTCCATTCCCACCCAGGACAAACATTTGTGTGATTAACTTACATGTTTGTTCTGTGTCGGGTTGTTAATATGTCTGTGTGTGTGTTTACAAACAAATATATAAGTATTATATCAGTTTTCTGGTTCATATTATACATAAGTGTATAATAGGATATATTATGGTGATTCAAGTATTTTTCCAGACGTGATTTTGAGCTGTGTATGTGGAATATCTCAAGTGCCTGTAATTAGTGAATTTGATATGTGATAAAGTTACGGCACGTGCAGATGGCCCACTTGGTGTTAAGTGATAACCTCTGCCCATAACAAGCAATACGACTTGGGTCCTCCCCCACTTAGATATGGGGAGACAAGTGCGGGCGTATCGCAGACGTCTGTAACTGTGAGACGTGAAGGTGGAACGTATCATGCGCCTGTAATTTAACGTTGTCGTGTGTAGAGCGGTGTAATTCGTCCGGTGTGTGTTACAGGCGCCGCGGCCACCGAAACAGCCCATCGTGCAAGACTTCCAGTTCTTCCCGTCGCGCCTCTTCGAGTTGCTCGACCAGGAGATATACCATTATAGGAAAACTCTCGGGTAAGTGGCGTCGTTAATCACCCACCAGAGGAGTTATTACGTTACTTTTATTTTGGGTGGGTGCTATTCCAGTAATCGAGCCCTCTAACTGCTGGATATAGGATCGATTATTATGTTGAAACAGAAACAACAGTAATGTAATAAATTACAATGTTTGTTTGTAAAGTCAAAATAACCGCTTTTTATTAAATTCATATGAAAGTATTACAGTAATTACACAGTTTTTTTTATTGTGTTCTGTCTGTCATTATTGTGTGTTTATTTGGGCTAATCCCCGAAAACGGCTGGATCGATTTGACGGAACTTTCGCTGGCAGATAGCTGATGCTATAAGGAATAGATTTGGCTACATTTACTAAGTTTAATTTACAATCTGAATTAGTATCTTCCTTGGAGAATTTATAATTAGGAGAAGACCCAAGACATTTTGATATTGTTATGTGTAGAGGTTACCGCAGAGGTACATCAGGTGGAGGTACGTGCTCGTTTCGTAAGTTAGTATTATATGTGTTGTTGCAGATATAAAGTGCCTCGGAACCCGGAGCTGGGCCCCGACGCGGCCAAGATCCAGCGCGAGGAGCAGCGCAAGATCGACGACGCGGAGCCGCTCACAGAGGACGAGGTGCACGAGAAGGAGCTGCTGCTCACGCAGGGTACGTCACTCTCACACTCTGCACTGTGCATTCTCACTTTGCACTCACTCTGTACTGTGCATTCTGCACTCTCACTCTGCACTGTGCATTCTCACTCTGCACTGCGCACTGTGCATTCTGCACTCTCACTCTACACTATGCATTCTCACTCTTACTGCGCACTGTGCATTCTGCAATCTCACTCTGCACTATGCATTCTCACTCTTACTGCTCACTGTGCATTCTGCAATCTCACTCTGCACTATGCATTGTCACTCTTACTGCGCACTGTGCATTCTGCAATCTCACTCTGCACTATGCATTGTCACTCTTACTGCGCACTGTGCATTCTGCAATCTCACTCTGCACTATGCATTGTCACTCTTACTGCGCACTGTGCATTCTGCAATCTCACTCTGCACTATGCATTCTCACTCTTACTGCGCACTGTGCATTCTGCACTCTCACTCTGCTCTATGCATTCTCACTCTCACTCACATACACTCTGCACTGTGCATTCTCATTCTCACTCACTATGTACTGTGCATTCTCACTCTTACTGCACACTGACACCTATCATATATGCTAAATATCGTTGTTTCTATCTAATATGTATTATATGTATGTATTTACAAAATAAAAGTATATAAGTATTATATCAGTTGTGTGGTTCCCATAGTACAAACTATGCCTAGTTAGGGGCTAGATAGCACTGTGTGAATTGTTCACCAGTGTTATTATTATTATCTAGCTAGAATATTTCTTCTCTAGTATGTATGTAGTAAATGCATACGTATTTCGTAAGCGAAAGTGATGTATTTAAACTTAATTTTGTCACATCCGCAGGTTTTACAAATTGGACGAAACGCGACTTCAACCAGTTCATTAAAGCAAACGAAAAGTACGGGAGAGACGATATAGATAATATTGCTAAAGATGTGGAGGGGAAGACGCCGGAAGAGGTCAGCTTTTTTATTACTAGTTTAAATGACATTTTACGTGTGCTGTGTGTGCGTGTTTGTCTGTTTGTAATATTAAATAACTGCTTTTTACTAAGTGCATATGGATGTATACACGGTACATATATCAAAATACCATTTGTTTTTTAATTTTTGTCTGTCTGTTTGTTCCGGCTAATCTCTGAAATGGCTGGACCGATTTTGAGGGGACTCACTGGCAGATAGCTGATGTAACAAGGAGTAACTTAGGCTACTTTTCCGAGGGGTAAAATAGGGGTGCGTGATAAAATTGAATTCCACGCGGACGAAATCGCGGGCAACGGCTAGTAAATATGTAATCGCATTGGTCAGGTGATGGAGTATTCAGCGGTGTTCTGGGAGCGATGCCACGAGTTGCAAGACATAGACAGGATCATGGGTCAGATAGAGCGCGGCGAGGCCAAGATACAGCGACGGGCCTCCATCAAGAAAGCGCTCGACGCCAAGATGTCGCGGTACCGGGCGCCCTTCCACCAGCTGAGGATCGCGTACGGAACCAACAAGGGGAAGAATTACACCGAGGAAGAGGACAGGTTGGTATTACCTTAGATTTTTCCTGTTCTTCCCCATGGAGGATCGGATAGGGTTTGAACAGGCGTCATAACGATACGTACGCGTGACCTTATGTTTTGAATATTATTGACGTTTCCAAGCAATTTGACTTTGACTTTTGCGAAAAAAAAAAGGAAGCCCTCCTTTAGGAGGTTTCATCTCTGTTCTTCTACATGGAGGGTCGGATAGGGTTTGAACAGGCGTCAAACTTAGCGATACGTACGCGTGACCTTGTTATGAATATTATTGACGTTTCCGTGCAATTTATTTATGAATTGTATGGAAATAAAGTTATTGAGTGATGAGTGTGTGTGTGTGTGTGTGTGTGTGTGTTGGCAGGTTCCTGGTGTGCATGCTGCACAAGCTGGGCTTCGACAAAGAGAACGTGTACGAGGAGTTGCGGTGCGGCGTGCACGCGGCGCCGCAGTTCCGCTTCGACTGGTTCCTCAAGTCGCGCACCGCCGTCGAGCTGCAGCGCAGGTACTAACCAATGAATTAATCAATATTATTTATTGTACACCATTAAAATACAGTACAAACGTTAAAACTACTTAACATACTACAATGGGCGGTCTTATCGCTAAGAAGCAATCTCTTCCAGACAACCTTTGGATGGAAAAGTTTTAACACAGGTATCGCACCTACACTGCCTAGCCCCAAACTGAGCACGGCTCGTACTTTGGAAATCAGTAAGCTGATAAAAACTTTTTGTCACAATGTAAATTTCATAATTTCCTCGCCCTTGTCCCAATTAGGTGGGGTAGGCACATTTTCATTTTATTGCATAAAAGGCCTTAGAATAAATCTATAATTGCCCCCCGTAAATGATTAAATCTCTAAAATCAACCATCTTTGTTTTTCTAACTGGAAAGTTTCAGTTCACTTAATTCATATTTGAAACTTTGTACGGCTGTACCCTAAAGTATGGATTTTTCACATACGACTATGTTAATTGCTACAGTCGTTACATTGATTTGTTACAGATGTAATACATTAATCACGCTAATCGAGCGGGAGAACCAAGAGCTGGAGGAGAAAGAGCGAGCAGAGAAGAAGAAGAAGAGCGGTATCCCCAACGCCGGCACTCCGGGCAGCGCGTCAAAGGGCGCCGCCAAACGCAAAGCCGACGCTAACGACTCCGCCCACAAACAGAAGAAGAAGAAGAAATGACCGCCCCTCCACCTCCCCGTCCCCTTCCCCTTGCCCAGTACACACGACACGCGACGGATACTAATCTTTCCTTGATTATATTACATATAGCGTGTCGTACCCTCTTCGTTTCAAAGTATGTGTACGGACAGCCTAAGACACCAGTAATATATTAAGGAAAATTTAATTCAATTTTGTTTTGAATCAAGGATTTTGTTTTATATCTAAACTTAATTACCGCGCACTACTTAGTTAAAGTTTCAACAGGTTAATTTATCAAAGGCTACGCCTGCCAATAGGATGTTGTGAGGTCATATACAAATAAATTTGACTCACATGTATTTATCCGAATCGATGTTTTTTTACCACCTTCTTCATAATCGAGTGTATTGAATGTATCTTCTGTCCCGCGCAACCGCACTGTGATACCACTTAAATAATCGTAATAATCATTTACATGAAAAATATGTAACAACTATTCTACTTTTGCTAACTGAAATGATTAAAAATACCATTCAAGTTTTACATATATTTTCAGTTTTTAATTATGACTCTCTTTAATCATATATCTGGCTCTATATAAAGTAACTATTTATGACTTTTTTGCGATTTACTTTTTAGTTTAAGATGTGGGAAGATCCAGTCTGGTTAATTACTTGCGTCATTGTCGTTAAAATAATTTGAAATCCGTTATGTGCGGTCTCAGAGATCCGATAATTTAATCTATCTACCTTACGAATTACATACATACCCAAACCCCACGGTGATTTAAGAGATAATTTATTAACTAAGGTTCTAAATAGCTCTCATAGATTTCTTACAGAAGTTAGTACTTAGCTGCTGTTGTAGTAATAGACAGTGTGATGTGATTCTTGAATATTATTTAATTACTGTTTGGGCGCTTGATAGATATTATCGGACAGTATTAGGTGTAATTTTATAGATGTAACAGTACGCAGCATGAACGTGTCGGTAATTTTAAAGCGAATAAATTTAATGATAGCCAGTGCTCGTTTTGTTTTACTAACCCCTATCTCTGTATGAACATGATGCTGGCGATCCCGGCTTTGGCCTTACAGTAGAACTTACGCCGAGTTCGTCCGGAGAAGTACTGCCACAACGCCCATTTCTGCCGCCAAGCAGTAACACATTCGGTTACTCTGTTCCGACTTGAAGGTGTGGTTGCCGGTGTAATTACAGGCACATAAGGCATTCCGCCTACACGGCTCAGAGTTACGGGCGAATACGATGCAACTTGGGTCTTGTCGTACCTAGTAGGGAAGGACCCAATTTGCATCGGTTTGTAATTGGCAGGGGTTACCACTTAACACCAGGTGGGCCATCGGCTGGTTCCATAACTGTGTCACATAAAAAACCTTCCAGCAAGCGGGACTTGAAAAATCCAACAGACTTATGGTGTGCCTGCATAGCTAGAAAGATGTTGGCGGCGAAAATACAGGAACGAAAAGAAAAAAAATGCCTCAAATTTACGGGCCCTATATAATGTGAGGGGGCTTTACCGAACCTAAGTAATATAGGACCCTAACATATAGTCATTACTATCGGGAGAAGTTACCGCAGGAGGTGGGTCATCTTCGTCCCGTAACTTATTCACACAAAAAACAACACGAAATATTTCACTACAACAAAATTTATTTCAGTATATTAATTATCATATACAAGTAATTATATTAATATTATAAGATCACAAGCAAATACACTAAAGTTTACGAATCTGGGCAACATGAGTAAGCAAACAAAATAAGACCATACATATGAAGCGAGTCATATACCATGAGTTTGCACGAGGAACATTTACAATGAAACATATTGAAAAACAATGTATCGAATCACGCAACTAATTTAATTAACAAAATTAATATCTATAACTTCTTAAACATGTCCCAGATTGTTCCTGGAAGATATTAAAACGAATGTTTAACATTCACAGTCAAGTCTTTGGAAATGTGATGAGCTATCTCTCATCTGCGACTAACTTATCATTAATTTATGAATTTTATTTCATCGTTGTAACGTAAATTTTCAACTCACGTTTTATCGTAACGACTATGTATCCATTAGCCACTATCCCAGGGGCACGGAAGCATTTTGTCACTCGATCGACTCGAGCCTCGAAGATGAGCAAAGCACACCCTTCAGTAATATCAAAGAATCAATAAATAAATAAATATTGGTGGACATTTCCCACAGCGCAATCTAGCCCCAAAGTAAGCATATCTCGTATCATGGGAACCAGACAAATGATATAATACTACTTTCTTTTATAGAACTTAAATGCATACATATCACTCAGACACAACAACCATCGATGTTCGTCACAAACAAGTCCCGGGTGGGAATCGGACCCACGACCCACAGCGCAGAAGGCAGGGTTACTACCAACTGAGCTGTGAGGCCAGTCGAAGTGGAGATAGTGAAGTTGGCAACACTGAGGAACAGTGGGAATCGAATTCACGACCTACAGCGCCGTAAGCAACCCGCCCCACGAGATGACCTCATGGAGTCCCTGTAGGGCTGCGCTCACGAGGAGCTGCCGGTGTCGTCGTGCGCGCCGCCGCTCGGGAACGGAGCGCCCAGCCCGTACAGGTGACCGCTCGTGCTTTCGATATTGCCATCGAAAAATATCTGAAAAAATATAAAGATACATATTTAGTTTGCCACCTAAGCATAACTTGTACGATAGGTAATATTTCCCTATATACTTTTCCGTAAATACATATGATACATATTAGACAGAACAAACATATATGGTCGTCACACAAATGGTGGGAATCGAACCCACGACCTACAGCGCAGAAAGTACAGTTACTATCAACTGAACTGTGAGGCCAGTCGTGACGGATTGAGCAAATGGCCTGCGTGTTGCTGAGCAGTGATGCCGACTCTACTGAAAACAAAATAATTTCGGATTTCCGCACGCTTCTTTAATGTATCAAGAGACTGGCACTAAATGTATAAACAAGTTTTGTGGTTGGCACTTTTATGGATAGCAAAAAAAGGAGCCTAATTACTAACAGACTCATAAATAAATGTTGTCTAATGATCCTACTACATGAAACACGATAAACCAACAAAAATATTTGGAATTTTACTATATTAGTAGGGAATGAGGATTACTGTACAACCATACTATTCTGCAACGGGAGGAACCAAATTTGCATTGCTGTTATGGCCTGAAGACAGAGTGTTAACTCACTTATTTACAAAAAAACAGCTCTTGTAGAATGGCATGCCAACGAGATGTGAGTCTAAGTCGACCAGCCAACTCCTGCACAGATCCATCACACACTGAGGGTACACCATTCGCTATAAAACCTACTTCTGTACCCAGCATCCGCCCGCTCGGGACTTCTCCCATCCATCCCGATTCACGACACCCCAAGCCGAGGTCCGCACCTGCTGACAGCTGCTGTAATCTATACTAATATTATAAAGAGATAATGTTGGTAAGGTGTATGTATGTTGTTTGTATGTCCGAAGTAAACTCAGAAACTACTGAACCGATTTCAAAAATTCTTTCACCAATAGAAAGCTACATTATCGAGGAGTAACAAAGGCTATAATTTATTTTCAAAAAATTAGGGATCCGTAAGAATTTTTTATAATTTTTGTCTGTCTGTCTGTTTGTTCCGGCTAATCTCTGGAATGGACGGACCTATTTTGACGGGACTTTCACTGGCAGATAGCTGATGTAATAAGGAGTAATTTAAGCTACTTTTCCGAGGGGTAAAATAGGTGTGCGTGATAAAACCGAATTCCACGCGGACGAAGTCGCGGGCAACAGCTAGTGTCTTTAATAAAAACATGTTACCTCTTTTATTTTGAAGAACGCCATGCCAGTAAGCAGCGAGTCGGAGCCGGCCTGATGCTGCGGCCCGACGCGCCGCAGCTCCAGCTGGTCCGCCACCTCCTGCAGCCCGCCCTTCAGGTTCTTGCACAGCTTCATCAGGTACTGAGGATACAACCAGTCATATCTACACTAATATTACAAGTCAAAGTCAAAAACTTTATTTCCATAGAATTCATAAAGGCCTGGAAACGTCAACAATATTCATAACATAAAGTCACACGATCTTATCGCTAAGTTTGACGCCTGTTCAAACCCTATCCGACCCTCATGGGGAACAGGCAAGAAACCCCTAAAGGAGGGCTTTCTTTTTTTATGCGTGCAATGTAAAGTGTTAGAATATATTGTGTGCTACTTAGTAAATAAATAAATGTCTATGTCTATGTCTATGTAATTTTATGTTTATCTTACTAATATTATAAACGTGAAAGTTTGTATAGATGTTTGTTACTCTTTCACGCTCATACGGCTGAATGGATTTGGATGAACTTTGGTACCAAGATAGCTTATATCCTGGATTAACACATAGGCTACTTAGATCCCGAAAAAATGGAGTGTTTCCGTGGGATAACTTAGTCACCGCGGGTTAACACCACGGGGCGCTGCTAGTCATAAATAGATGACAAGACTGGTACTAAGAGACTTACTTTGACATCATAGACGGTTGGAAAGTAAAGCCGGAGACTGTCAAAGAAATCGTTCTCATCGAGCGGCAAGTTCTTGTCGGTGAGCAGTTTGAGCAGGTAGCCGAAGTCGTAGCCGGAATGGAAACTCAGCCAGTTTATGTTGTCCATCAGGACTATGCCTGAAAAAACACCTACCACCTGAGATTATGTTAACTAATCTGACCGCTGGCTCTTAATATCGAAATCTGAATGATAATGTACTATACTTAGACTGGCCTCACAGCTCATTTGGTAGTAGTAAACCTGCATTCTGGGCTGTAGGTTGTGGGTTCGATTCCCACCCAGGACAAATATTTGTATGACGCTTTTACATGTTTGTTCAGTGTCTGGGTGTTAATATGTATTTACAAATGGTATATAAGAGTTATATCAGTCGTCTGGTTCCCATGATACAAGCTATTTACTTAACTTAATTTGGGGGCTAGATGTCCACCAATATTATTATTATAACTTAAAGAAACCACACTGTGGATTCAGTAAGTGAAGTTCACCTGAAGTCATGAGCAGCTCTGCGAACTCGAGGGGCTCAATGCCGTGATCCTCGTGCTCCCTGAACTGCAGTCCGGAGTTCTGCAGCAGGTCGATGGAATCCTGCGCGTACATGTCTTCCCTGCTCATATAAACAGATCAATATTTTATACGATTAGTTTTTACGTTATGTATTAAGAGACAGCAGGATCTTGTCCGTGTCGTCAGCTGTAAAGGTTTTTGGCTGAAAATCAGCGCTGAGTATTCTGAGTTTTTTTTAGATTGTTATATAATAGCCGACAGAAAATAAAACTAAATGACAATAAAACTGCTCAATTTCCAAACAGTCAATGTGTGGTTGCCATTAAACCATTGTATAATCTATTTTAACAACACTAAAGCTATTTCTGTTTCAATTGCACCATACGAAACTGAAGAAGATACTGCTCTCTTGAGCTGTAATTTAATTAGGCATCAATGTAATGAAAGAAAGAAAGAAAAATATTTTATTTGCGGCACTAAGCTTACAAATAACAAAAGACATAAGTACGTAACAAAATATTATTATTAATGGACACCAGCTCTCAGTAGGTCACACTACTATATCATATAATATAGAGTCGCTGGCTCTATCGAACCAGAGCTGTGAAAATACTTTAAGTGCGCCTCAAAGAGACTCCTTTCGTGCAAATGACACGTGTCTATGAAGTTTTTGCTTTTCTTTACGATGTTTTCTTTCACCGTATCTATCGAGAACGTTTTACTACGCACATAAATCTTTCAAGCGAAAAAACTCATTGGTGCATGTCGGGATTTGAACCAGTGACCAGTGGGCTGTGGGCTACCACGCTCTCGTAGGTCAGACGGATGCTACTTACTGCAGGTTGAATTTAAAATTGAACTGCCAAGTTGTGCAGCCGGGTACAGTTTTCCCATTCTCATCCATAAACGTGAGGCCCAGTTGTATGATGCGCAACAGGTCTACATTGCATCTGTAAAAACAGTCAAAATAATCACTCTAACATTATTACTGTATTTTATATTAACACTTGGCACAACTATTTTTAGGATCAAATAGATATAGATATAAGAAATGTCAATGTTGGTGGACATTTCACACAGCGCTACCTAGCCGCAAACTAAGCATAGCTTGTACTATGGGAACCAGACAACTGATAGAGTACTTATAGCGGTTTTTTAAATACATACATATTATATTCTACTAATATTATAAATGTGAAAGTTTGTGAGGATGTATGGATGTTACCCTTTCATGCTCATACGACTGAATGGGTTTGGATGGAATTGGTATCAAAGTGGCTTATGTCCTGGATTAACACAGGCTACTTGGATAAAATGCCAGTCCCGTGGGTTGACTTATTCACCACAGGAAATACCGCAGGGCACAGCTAGTACATAATATATATACATTTTGACACCCAGAGACAGAACAGATAGTGTTTTTTTGGGATTAAAGGCCCACCTGGTGTTAACCGGTAACCTCTGCCCAAAATAAGGAAAACAACTTGGGTCCTCCCCTACTTACGTACAAGACTCAAGTCGCATCATATGCGGCTCACAACCACGCAGCCACAAGAGTCACACTCTTGAGACGTGAAGGTGGAATGCCCTAAGTACCTGGAATTTCACCCCCAACCACAACTTTCAAACTGGAACACAGTAAACGTGAATGCATTATTGCTTGGCAGCAGAAATGAGTTTGGTGGCAGTAGCTTAAAGATCTGTATGCATTTAATATTTGAAGTTATTGAATGCACATTGGGGATCCATAAACTGCTTTGTAAGGCATAGAGAAAATACATTAAATATAATATAAAAAAAATGGTTTCATTCAAGATGACATACTTAGTAAACAGAATAAAATATCCATTCGAGTATAAAGTTGCAAGCACCTTAGCAGCTGGTACTGATAGTCTGCTGTGGATCGGAACTCTCCAATAGGGCGGGCAACCACCCCTGGGAACTCTGTGTCCATCGCAACCCAGTGGTATTTCTGAACAACCTGAAATCTTACAAACTGTATATGATGTTTCATTTTTTCTGTACGTAGCGACCATGAATAACTTAAGCAAGGATATGGTATAATTTTTTTTAAGATAGGTAAAAATAGAATAACTTTTTTTCTTTCCAAGCAAAGTTATAGAAAGACTTGAGTCACATCTCATTGCGTCAGTCATTTGGAGACTTGTAGGGATGTGAATACAACACCAATTCACTGAAATCTAAAGAAAAACTCAGTCCTGATCGATTACCTGTAGTTTAAAATGGTTAGTGAATTTATGACTACTATTACGGAACCACAGTAGTTATGTTACAAATTTCATATTTGAAGACAATAATAAACACTGACCTGTCTAATGGCACGAAACTCTTCATGTAGATTATGATTCCAAACATTTCTTATTGTGCACTCTTCCTTGATCCCCACTGATGCCAGTAATGCACCAAAGCTTGCCGCAGGCATCTATAATGGACAAGCTTTAAAAATGACTTTATTCTCAAAGATACTCATCATGAATAAACTTCAGAGGGAGAAGGTTCGTAGACTACAAGTAATTAGATTAAATGTTCAGTATATTCATTTAATTGAAACATCGGCATCGTCCATAATGTTTGATATCTCTCTATGTAAATACTGGCTCTATGTAAATCTGACTGATATTTCAATTAAACCGTAATGTACCAACTGAATCGAACAGTTAATAATAATAACAGCTACACAACACACGGCTGTAATTCTTGCTTAGCTTACCTTAGGTTGTAATTTTCTCAATATTCTATGTTTTCTTTATGACCTCACCGAAGTGTTAAAAGAATGTTAAAATCAGAGTAATTTTGGAGATAAATAATATGACGCAATTCAAACGAAACCGACACTTATTACTAGATGAAAAACCTATATTGCAGTAAAACATATGAAAACAGCTTTTCCCGGTTTCGCCAAACAAATCAGTGTTACCAGATAGGGTTTTTTTTAACACTAAATGATTTTATGTCAATTTTACATTGTCATATTTTCATGATGCTGAAATTATTTATTCACAGGCGGACAAGGGAACGTACAAAAAAAACGCCGTGCTAGTTACTCACACAACAACTATTCCGCACCATCACACAGAAAGTGTTTTCTTTATTGCACACACAATGTTCAGGGTTCCGCTTTGTTTTTTCGAATACTTTCCAGTTTTTTTATAAAATTTTTGTGTGTAAAAAGTGAGAATTCAAAATCGAATTTGATTTACAAGAAAATCCGCTTTTGTTCTTCGGTACGTTACCATCTACTTTCAACAATGCCTCAAACACTTCTTACTTTAATGTTAACCACTTAGAGAAATATCTAGGAATCTTTCACCTTTTTCTATTATTGCGGTGGATGAAATAAATGGCAATATAGGCAATTGACAACAACTATAGTAAAAATCTGTAAATCTAAAAACACCCGAACTCAAAATTGGAACACTAACTGTGTAAAACTGTAGTTCTGCTGTTAAGCTAAGTATTCTTGGCAACACTTTTTACACATTTTGCGTTCCGTAGTAACCTATCAGAACATAGTAGTGTCATACTTGAGCGCACTGCAAGTGTTGTAAGCGTAAATCGGAACGCGGCCACTATTGGTGGTAGGACGACAGTCTAATCTAACCGCACCACGGGAGAGATTATGCAGGAAAATAATGCAATGAGTTTGTTTTTTTTGTTTCCTTTATCACGAGTGATTACGGTATAAATGAAATGATATTTATACGTAGATCGGTGGGTTCTCAAGGCCTTGAGGTACCAATGATCGCACCTTCCTGTTATAAAGGTTTAGGTTTTCCTATAAAGGGCTTTCCTTAGCTCGAAAGGCCATGTTTGATATTTGTTTCTGATACAGTAGAACTCTCGCCAAGTTCGTTCGGGGAGATACTGCCACCATGCCCATTTCTACCGCCAAGCAGTAACGCATTCGCGTTACTGTGTACCGGTTTGAAAGGTGTGGTTGCCGGTGAAATTACAGGCACATGAGACATTCCACCTACACGTCTCAAAGTTACGGGCGCATACGATGCGACTTGGGGTCTTGTCGTACCTAGATAAATAAATAAACAACTAACATGCAGATAAATAAACCTAGTACGGGAGGACCCAAATCGCATCGGTTGTTATGGGCCGAGGTTACCATTTCACACCAGGTGGACCGTCGGCTCGTTCCATAAATGTATCAAATAAAAAAAACGATTACACAGTAGCCTACTAAAAATAAATGTTCCTATACAATTTGTAAAGTAGTTCAATATTTTGTAATATCAATTCCAAAGATCATTTAGATACATTATGATCAAATCTAATTTTACACTCGTTTTTTAAACTCTCCATCAGTTTTGTACCTAGTGACCTATCATCTCGCTCCGCTGAGTGATCAGGTAATTACTATTTATTACTATTACTACTGTGTATCCACAAAATGATAAAAAAACAGTATTTAAATATTTATTTTCAATTAGTGCTTCCATTTTTGGCTCCATCGATCACTTTGGTCAAGTAATCCTTTTTCTCCTGGAATGAGTTTAATTTTGAGTAAACATCCCACAGCACCTGTAACAATGCAATTAATTCCATGAGCAATAAATAACAATTTATTACTTAGCATAGAAATGAAGAGCGAAATATTCTCGACAGCTTCGTAACTTTAAGCTCACACAGCATCTACTGAACATTGTCTGTGCAGATTGATTTTACAGAACTACCACCCTGTAGGTAGGTACTATACCATTAACTGCATTTGTAATCGCATTTAGGAGACAACTGCATTACAAGAAGATTAGACCTCATATTTGTGTCTCTCAGTGATTATGAGTAATTCAAATTAGTAACTCAATGTGCAAGAGATTCAGGTTATTTTATTTACTGATATTAATAGGAACTATTCAAAACGACTAATAATTTTATTGCTAATTGAAGACTGCTATATAGAATATAAAAAACTAGTTGAGTAATATAATAATCAGTTGAGCTACATATAGATCATTGGAAACTATTTAGTTAGCTCAATTGATTTTATTGTATTTTGTTAATTTTATGTACATTTTTGTCTTTATAAATTTATATATTAATAAATTAGAGATTACCAAGTTGGCGTAATAGCCCAAATGTTGCAATTCTTTCAGTTTTAGTTTAAATGGTCCAGTTGGTGTGGTGGTTCCGTAGAGAGTCCCATTTCTTCCAGTCACCACTAACACAATCCATTTCTTGTCATCGGGAGGTCTTCTTACCAATCCAAAGCTGCTAAACCTGTCCATTGAAACGGGCACCGGGGTTCCATCATGATCACTACATAATATTAGGTCTGAAAATACAAATGCCAACTTACAAATATGAAAGTATGACTCATTTGAATGGATGGATGTTTGTTCACATCAATACCAGTGAACAAATTTGACTGAAATTTGAGTATAGGGAAATGAGATCCTGAAAAAATTATCCTATAACTTATTGAACTGGCCTCACAGCTCAGTTGGTAATAACCCTTCCTTCTGCACTGTAATTCGTGGGTTCGATTCCCACCCAGGACAAACATTTGTATGATGAATATAAATGTTTGTTCAGTGTCCCAGTGTAAAAAATGCATTATATATGTATTTGCAAAAAAGTATAAAAGAATTATATCAATTGTCTGGTTCTCATGATACTAGCTATGCTTATCTCAATTTGGGGCTAGATGGCTGTGTGACATGTCAACCAATATTTATTTATTTATTTTTTATTTTTATTTTGAAATGTTGGCTTTACCTCCTCTTTGGTGATGGCTCACAATATGGTCCCCTGCAATGTAATCACACCCTCCTCTCACTTCTCTTAGGATTCTAATTATATCCAACATCATTCTTTCTGAAACGTTATATTGCTTTTTGAACTCTTCACTCGGTACATAATCAGTAAATTTTTTGGCTAGCAGTCTGACTATTTTTCGTTCAAGGCGATTCATTTCCTGGCCACTACAGAAAATTTCAGCTGTGTTATTTAAAACAAGAATTTCTTTGCCATACACAAAAGGCCTGCCATAAGTTTTTGCCAGAAAATCAGGACTTAAAACTTTGCTGATCAGATCCACTGGGAATTCACCTAGAAGCCCTAAGTATGACACACAGCAAGCAAAAGTTCTGCCATGACTCAGAATCTCTTGCTGTCTGTCAGGTTTTCTCAACTCTTCCATAACTTTTTCCACAAAGTCCTGTTGTGTTTTGGGTGAATAATTTAATATACCGTATGTGAGTACCAATCTTTCCAAATCCTTGAGTCTTGTGTCTGTAAAATTTTTAAGTACCTTTTCAGCCACACTTTCTAAACACTCTTTGTGTAATAACAGCTTAGTAGAACCCAATAATGCAATATGAACATTACACATAATAGACAATCGTGGTACTTCACATTTTAGTGTATCAAGGAGGTCATAAACCTTAGCGATACAATCATCCAATGGCATATGCATTGAATATCTGATTACTTTCAGCAAAGCAGCTAATGAAACTTCATGAATATCCTTTGAGTTTTCCATTATTTTATCTATTATTCTCTTTATTACTTCTGGATTTCTTATAGGAGTTTTGCTTTTGAAGAATCCCATACACATTATAGCTAATTCATCAACAGAAAAAAGAGAGAAGTTATTACTGATGTACACTTCTAGATTGTGCATGTCGTGAGGAGGTTTCCTCTGAATTCCGATGAAGAAGAGAGTCTGCACTATTTGCTCAGGTGACAATCCTTTTGCTTTGGCAGCCAGCTTTACCAAACCTTTCCAACAAAAGTCACTTACTTTTGAAACATTTAGCATGTAAAATAATGCTATAAATGATAGCATATCACTGGGTGACCATCTGTTCACTCGTTCTAAGCATGCATCATCCAAGGCGGCCCAAACCTCTATAAGGTTTCTTGTTCGTATTGACTCTGTCTCTGGCCACATATTCAGAGCATAAAATACTGAAACCAACTCTGCATCACTTGCTTTGAGTATATTGTCAGTGAGACTGTCTATAAAGTTGTCAAACATAGTATTGGATATACATAGTTTGTTTTCTGAACAGTATGCGCTAATCTTAGTAAAATTTTCAAATATTTGACTAGGTGATTGATTTGAAAAATCTTCTTGCAGGAATTCTTGTAAGCTTTTATTGCTTAAAGTAGGAGATTTCTGTGTTGTTTCGAAATCTACAACGTAACCTCTGTTTCTCATTATATTGTAAGCGTATCGGTTTTCATGCTCCAAGTACATTTTTATGCATAATCTGGAGTCAACATTGAAATATCTAGCATATTTCTGTGATACATTAGCAGAAATCATAAGAGATTTTGGATTTAGGAAACGAGGGACGTTTCGCACTACTTTCATTAGAAATGACATTTTTAAGGCGAATTATAATCTAATATCATTAAATAACGCTCCGGTACATGTTACACTATGACTATTGATTCTGAACTGACGTGAGTTCTTTGAATTAGATTCCATGTATTATTTCTGTTTTGAATATAGGTACACAAGTTATTTTTCTTACTCGATTTGAGGTTATGTTTACAAAATAGTGTCTTTTGCAATGTCACTGTCAAAGTCAACGTAATTGCCATAAGTGTCATAAGTCAGCAGGGTGTACCTCATTCTTTACCTCAATTTGACTCATTCCTCATTCATAATAAGCATCATAAGCACTTGTGTCAGAAGTTCTTTTCTAACTGTTTGCTACTTTCACATTGAACCCAATGTTCGGATTGCTCCCAGCATCCAAAATATTGAGGCTTTAAATAAAGAAGTTTAATGTCCTGTGTTAGCCCCAGACCAGGAACGGGACTGGGCCGACTTTTGTCTTCAACTTCTCGTTTCGATCCCATATACAAATATTTATCATTCCATTTAATTGTTTGAGGTTTCCGCTGCAATATAAATTAGAAATTAGGTGATGGTTGAAATTAACTATCCGAATTTTCCTACCTTGCGTAGGTTAGGTAGTTGGTATATAGAATCTAAGCTTCTGTTGGTGACTATGAGTACCGAATACTCTTATTAGGTATGATATAACTTCATATGTATTATTTTTAGCTACGCCTGCGCTGTAAATTGTATTAAAATGACTTTTTTGAGAGAATGAAAATGAAATCATGAAAGATAATGAGTGATCATAAGTATGAAAATCAAGTATTTAAAATAGTGTAACCTTTTGATGTACGATATTTAAATCCAAAATGATTTCTTTGCACTCGTTTGTATTGCAAGTTTGTGTACACATCTGCTGTAATTGCAACACTTGCTGGCACCACACTGTCCACAGCAGCGCCTAGGAAAATTGTTTATGGAAAGTAGTAATTGAACACGGTGCGTAACGCTACGCGGCGCCGCCCGCGCCGCGCCAGTGTGTATTTCCTTCTTCAGAAGGAATAATATCCGAAAATGATGAAAGGTATCATCGTTATGGAAATTACTGAAGTTCATACGAGATTGTGACAAAAACCCAAATGTTCTGCAGCTAACAAAAATAATGGGCATTTTACTTATTTTATCAAATCAAATATTTAACTGCTTCTGATGACATTGCGTCATCAAATGAGTGAGCTACATGTTTCACCAACGTCAAGCCGAAAACGAACATGATCTTTTAAACCTTTACATTTAATCAATATTTCCCATGGACCATATTGTCAGCCCGAAGTGAGAAGTAACATTTAATTAAATGTATTTAAGGATTATTATATTATATTTTAAGTTTTAAAAGTCGTTGTGTAAAATGTTATTCGATTGGCAGAAAATGAAAGACTAGTTTTCTGGTATCCCATACTCATAGTTTCTCCTCGTGGGGATGTGTTAGATAACGTTTATTTTCTATCTAAGGTCTTGCTTACTTGTAGTCATAAACTGCATACCTTCCTTTTGCGGTTTTTCGCCAGTTCAAAATATTGAACAGATTCATTGTTGAAACAAATTTTCAGTGTTTGTCTTTGACTCTTTTTAAATATCGATAACGCCAGTGAATCTATAAAATACACAGCAGGAACCTGCAAATGTTTCTTCTTTTCCGTTTCTGAATGCTTTTGTCTTGAATCCGTAATGAATAATGCTTTTTCAGTGAGAGCTGGAGAAGCAAATCTATATTAAATTTTATGATATTATTTATCAATATTTTTAAAAGAGAGAAGGATTACTCGCTGATTTATCACGAAATTTCGGAAACTACAAAGTCTGATATTTGCATAGTCTCATGGCGGCGGATCTAACCTGCGTATAAAGCCGCGCTAGCGCTAGCTAGCTTACTGAGCAGTTCGTGAAGCGATCAGCACTGAACTAAGTAAATTAATCCCAGTCTTCGAAATCGGGAAGTAGGTAGGTGAGCGGAATGGAGTGAAAGAGTCCCAAGAGCCTTTCACTACGAGTGTTTCACAGGGAATTCCGTCGTAAAAGTCGTATTTGCCTTTTATGATGAGCTCGACGGGCACAGGAGACCACTCACAGTGGATGGCGAGGACCAGTCTTCAAGACTGTAGAGCTATTGGAGATTGCGAATGATATATGTACTAAACTAGGTAAGTCACTGAAAAAAAATCTCGTAGTAGTCCTAGGTATCCTGTATTCGGGGATTTTGTAAAAACAATAAATTTTGAGCGTCTTATAACTATAAAAAAAAATGATGATGATTTTATGAGGTACCAATTTCTTTTGGTGGCTCCGTAGCTCAGGTGTTAGTAACGCTGCTGGGTATTGGGTTCGATTCTCAAATTTAAAATAAATAGCTGTGTTCCGTTGTCTTACCTAATTGTACAGAGCGTAAAATATGCTTGCCATTTCTAGATGTTTCAATGAATGTGCTTTCAACTATCGGCTCCAAAGGATTAATATCTGGATAAATCTCTAATAGCTTCATAGTTTCAAACAGATAATGCAGTTTCTTTTAATATTCTTCACTATTGGGTGCCATCGTTTTAGTTTTCATACTCTGGACCCTTTATTGATCATGATCATACTCTGATGCAAATGTTTTATTAGGCTTCGATTTTGAAACTATATCGCATCGGTAGTATGGTGTTTAAAATATTGCAAACATTATACCTGATTAAAATAAAGTAAAAATAGTAGTAATAACCTATGAATTCGTGTAAAACTTATAAAAATGACATTACAAATGCAGTGAAATCATGTCAGTCACTTAATAAACCGTAGTGATTATATTCTCTTTGCACCTATCTAAGAGAAATATACCAACTTAACCACAAAGTTTGTTTCAAGCTTGTCATTGTCCGAAGGACTATTCTAGATTGGGTTTACTACTCTCGCTTTTCGAGAGTATGTTTGTACTCCAATGAACATAAGACTAACATGTAATCTTTCACTAAATTAAAGTAGTGTTTTATCCTTATTCTTAAAAAAAAAAACCCGTACTTCAATAATAAATTAATGGCTTGATAAAAATACACAATTAGGTATGTTAAAAACTACTTTATTATGACTTAGTTATTTTTTAAATATGTAGAATAATTAATCAATGAAAAGTTATTATATAACCATAAATTCTGTTCAAAATAAATTTAAAATAATACAGGTGAACATTAAAAAACACTAGAACAACCGTCATAATGATTATTGCGGTATTATGATTCGAAACTTATTATACAGTGGCACCTACGACTAACCAAAATAATTCACATTACACCAAATTTTCACATGCTCATACCTACTATCTAACTTTGGTTTTGTAATTTACGATAACTAACCAAATTATGTTCACTGCGATTTTCTTGAATGTGGAGAATCCATTTTTAATCCCAACGACGCTATCGCGCGGTATCGGCCTGGAAAGTTGAAGATAATTTGTTAGTAATAAAATACATTACAAAATCACTTCTAATCAATTATTCTTATATTACCAATGCCCCATTAAATTAAACCTAACATACGTGCAACATTTATTATACAAATCACCTTCACCAAATCAAGTCGAAAAAAGTTCATTTTTATGACAGTGACATGCAAACGCACAGTGATGTTAAAAAAATGGACACAATATTCATACGTAGGGATTGCTGGTGTTTTTGCACTTCGAAATTCCACCAAAAAGTATTCATTCATGTCGCAGTGACTTTGTGCAGCGTCTTGGTAACTTTGGGTATGTTTACGGAAGGCGGTAGGGGTAGAATATTGTTGCCATATCGCGTGTGGAAATTCCTATCCATAGACAACTGTCCACTGTCATCGTTAAATACAACTACATTACTGGCTTTTAGATCGAACACTCTGCGTTTCTGTAAAAGATTTATGTTATTATCGCACCAGCCCAACTATCATCATTAGTTAAGGATGTTGTTAGTAGGAAGTTACTACCGAATTCAATCATTTAATCGGACGTAGACGCGGGGTACAAGGGATTAATCATAAAGCAATCCCTTGTATAGCGGAATATATCTCTATACCATCCTGCCTCGTTTGATCCATGACTATTAAATTACCTTTTATACATATAATACAAATCAATTTCGATAATAAAAATCTTTCAAACGTCTAATACTCACCAAGGCTTCAGTCTTCTTTCGTAAATTGGATCTCGATAACGTCATCACTAGTTCGGATTGCAGTCTATTCGAGATGGAAGTTTCTTCGTCCACTTCTTTGAGAATAGGGCCGTCCGGTTTGTCACCGTTGAGGAATTCCAGCTTGGTTGGTTCCCTCCTGCTGGTTCCATTGGCGTACTCCCCGATGGTTACGGAGACTGGCCTAGTGTGCTTCTTCATAGTGGCCGTGCCATTCGGCGCCCTCATGAAATAATTATGAGGCGGCTTTGGCGCAACATTCAAAGGGTTTTTCAGTTTATAAGACTCCAGTGATTCTAGTTCCGCTCTGTCCTCCTTCACTTTTCTGATCAGTGTGGACTCCAGTTTGTTGTAATCCGGTGTTGGCGTTCGTGTGATACCGTTTTTGCGGAAATTTGGCGCTTTCAGATCTGCTTGTGCGGAGATGTGATTTAGCTCGGTAAGTGTACATTTCCCGTTTTGGTGTCCGTTCGTTGTTGGCATCTGAAATATTAATTATAAATATTTATATAAATAAAAATAAATGATGATCGCATCAGTTGGGAACAGTTGGGCCAATGTGGCTGTGTTTTGGTGTTTGTAATTTCTGATAAGATTTTGATGATGATTTAGAAATGTTTGTTAGTAAATAATAATAAATAAATAAATGTTGGTGATATTTCACACAGCGCCATCTAGCCGTGAACTAAGCGTAATACGATAGGATCTAGACAACTGATAGAATGTGATATCCTTATTTTTTTAAATACATATAAACACCATAACAAAACAAACATCTATGTTCGTCACACAAATGTTAGTCCTGGGTTGGAATCAAACCCACGACCTTAGAGCAGATGGCATAGTTACTACCATCTGAGCTGTGAGGCCGGTCAGTAATCGTGCAAACATCTGTGTGTCGTACTCGTTATCGACGTGAGTGTATAGAAAAGCATACGGAGGAATTAGAATTTGTATGCTTGATTACCTCATCTAAGACGCAACCGTCCATTATCAGGCGAAGCTAATGCGAATCCAAGGATTTGCGCATATTTTTAGCAAAAAATATGTGCGCTATGAAAAGTGTTTTAACATTATAAAGTATATTTTTAGTAGCTTGATACGCGCTAGTTGGCACAAGGCTCAAATGCAAACTAAACATTTATTTTAGAGAGGATGAATGTAATGATTGACGAAATAAGTGCATAAGACGAGTGTGAATGGGACAAGAGTGGAAAGGGAAACCTATTCGTTCGTATTTAGACAAAATCTGTGTCGTTTTGGAAAAAGGTCAGGTTTAAGAGTATCTTAGAACAAAGAGCATAATTATATGAAGAATGTCATAATAGAGAATGAAGCATTTTAGGTCAGGATCGTAGCAGGTGAAAAACCTACCTACCCTTCGGGAAACATTTGCGACTTTATGTATCTATGTATTATTTTTAATCTTGATTCGTCGAATGAATCTTGAAATGCGACTAAGTACAGTCGACAGAATTGGCGATGCATATAACAATAATACTAATATTGGTGGTCAATTCACACAGCGCCATCTAGCCCCAAACTAAGCATAGCTTGTACTATGGGAACCAGAAAACTGATACAATAGAGATAGATATAGATATACTTTTTTGTAAATACACAAACATCTATATTCGTCACAAAAATGTTTGTCCTGGGTGGGAATCGAACTCACGACCTACAGCTCAGAAGGCAGAGTTACTACCAACTGAGCTGTGAGGCCTGTCTATATTGCGCCATATTTATCGTGGTGCAAGCCGTGACCGATTCGTATTTACAGAAAGGTATGTAAACGATTAGTTCCACATTGCTAAGCATGATTGGCATTATGAAAAATTAAACGTTGTACATACAGGGTGTGGCGTAATGAGTGGATAATAGGGTACCTGCGGGTAGGGGCCATTGTGGCGGTTCAGAAAAATATTTGTTATGCTCAGTAAAAGTGCCTCGGTTTTCGAGATATTCGACGTCAGGAAAACAAACGAAAGCAAGTAAAATTTTAGTGAAATCTTATTTTAAAAACATAACTGTGCTTGTGTTATAAAAATAATAGTTTCCATTCGATAGCACATCTATCCAAGAATACTATCCAAAAAACAGATAGAAAAAAAAAATCATTTGCAGTCTGGGCGCCAAAAATAGTGACGAAGGGTGAAATATTTCTTAAATTTCGAAAATGTCGAATATCTCGAAAACCGAGGCACTTTTACTGAGCATAACAAATATTTTTCTGAACCGCCACAATGGCCCCTACCCGCAGGTACCCTATTATCCACTCATTACGCCACACCCTGTATGTGGTATGCATCTGCCAATAGAACTTGTGCAAAGTTCGCCCGGAGAAGTACTGCCACCACACCTGGTAATCTGCCGCCAAGCAGTGCTGCACTCGTATTCCTGTGTCCCGGTGGGAGGGTGTGGGTTCCGGTGAAATTGCAGGCGCATGAGACGTAACATCCCCGTCTCGGGGTGATGGACGCAACGCTTAGGTCATCTCATACTTTGGTGGAGAGGACTTGAGTGGAATTGTTGTCTATGGGCGGCTGTTACCACTTAACATTAGGTGGGCCGTGAGTTCGTTCCGCCACCCAAATCATATAAAAAAAAAACATTAAAGCGGGCTACAGACCTTTAATTTTAACTGATCAGTTGTAAAACGTAGGCAAAACTGAGAGCTGTAGGTACAGTTGAACTGATAATCTAATCAAAATATCATTAGATCATCAGTTCAACTGCTCAGTTACAACTGATCAGTTAAAACTAAAGGTCTGTAGCCCCCTTAAGGGGTAAGACATATCCTGGCAAACTTACAGGAGGTGGTGGTGGGGCGTTGTCGGTGACTTGTCGTTTGGGCTGCGCGTCGTTCGCGACGCCATTCGTCTGCTCGGCTCTCCTCAGCGGCAGGGTCGTTTGACGATCCTAAAACCAAGATGGATGATTTGTTAATTGGATTTTAAATTTGTGTGGTGAGACAGAGTTTGTCGGCCCGGTTCTACGCGACTGGTGTTTTTCCATGCGACGTAGGGAATCCTAACAGAAATAGAAATCTTGTTCTTGAATTTGTTATAGCACATGGTGACTGGGAATCAGTCAATAACTGTTAGTTTTTGGAATTACATGTCTAAAGGGTAACATCAGCCGATTTTTTCATCATAAAATATTTGTAAATTACAATTAAAAATCTGCTTTTAGGCAGGTCACAACTTAATTACGGAGTTGCGTCTCGTCAGTTTCTAAAAAACAGATGATTCTGATAATTTATTGCATTCCGAGGGGCTTGCAAGGCAAAATTCCTTAGAGACTGATTGGTTTTAGCCGCTCTACCTAAATAATTTTATGTGAAATATACAGTTATTTTCCAAGAAAGATCAAGAAGGCTCTAAAGGCGAGTTAACACTGCCCTAAACTCTCAAACTCAAACTTGATTATTGACATTCCAAGGCGTTTGTAACGAATTCTATGGAAGTGAAGTTTTTGACATTGACCTAAAACAAGGATGTATGTATTTTCTTGTAAATAATATGTGAAAATAGCTTGGACTCTTATACCAAATAAATAGAACTAACAATTCTATGAGTGTAATGACGTTATGTCATCTATGACCAACTAATAACGCGCGTGGAAGAAAAAAATAAAATTTACTTTGTTATAACTTATAAGCCACAAGTTCAGTCGCATTGAACCTTGACTTACACTCGCTCCTAGTGTGTATCTACAGACTATTATAGTGTGAGTCGGATGTGAAGTTCCGGTGGGTTCCGTACCTATTATAATATAAGTACGTTTTAAACGATTTAGGGAAATGAATCGTCATTTAGGGGTTTCGCGCCTGTTTTTTCCCAGGGGGCAACCAGGGGGGGCAATAGGGTTTGAACAGGTGCTAGTCTTGGCTATAAGTAAGCGAAACCTTATATAGGTAGTTTTTAATTTACCTGCTGCTAATGTTTCCAAACCTTTTCTTTATTCTATGGAAAATAGAGAATATGACTTTGACTTTATATAGGAAACGTAAAAATAATTCCTGAACGACTGATTGGAATTGATTCGCTAAAATGCAATCTCTTACATGAGTAGGTATATGATATGATTACCTTTATAGTCCCTACCTATGAGAGGGCTGATAGAAGGGAATGATTCTGGGTTTCCAGAGGCCTGTTACTATTCTACTGCTGAAACTGTATTCATTAGGCTAATTACCAAGCATTTTATTTAGTAACAAAATGTAACTAATTAATTATGTTTTTTGCAAATATACGTAAGGAAAAAAGAGGAACATATAAAACAATTAAATTACCTATACATTGTATCAATTCAAAAGGAACACAACAGATAGTTCCTTTAGATAGTTATTATCTGTTTCAAATAATTCAAAGGTAAAAAACTGTGCACTATCTGCCATTTCATATAAGTAATATTATCCACTTATAGTAGGACTAATAGTGATATAATATTATAGACGTTTGGAAAGGATCAAAGTTCCGTTTACAAACTATGATGACAGAACCCTAAGAACTATCTGAACACTGTATTTACGAAGCTAACTAGTTATAAAATTAATACTTATGACGTGGTTCCGCTTCCTCCGAGTTGGTATCAGCAACCTTCATTATATTGTTACTACGAGAAATAACACAAACTACTGAACAAGGGAAAATAAATGGGTTATAATGCCCATAGGTACATGGATATTTTTAGTGGACTATACAATAAATGTATTTTCATTTAGGATTTATTGGACGCCGAACCCCGAACACAATGATTATCTTCCTTCTTGAAGCCTCAGTAAGTAAAACAATAACGAAACAAACAACCTCATATTTTATAATTTGGTAACATCGTGAACTGAAATGAAATAAATTAATTATTTAACCCTAAAAATTCACAATTCGACCCTGAAAAGTGGATTTATAATAACTTTAAATTAAAAAAATATTTGCAAGATTACCATCCGTGACGCGTGACGTAAATACCTTCAGCCAGAAATACTGTCCGCACCATAATTGATGGTGTACACAACTGATGAAACATTACATTGAACAACCTATTTTACTTGACGAATTATTGGTTAAATATGTATCTGATATCTTGCTTATTATCTGCATATGTAAACATTATCATGCTATGTATAGATACATAATATATTTAGGTAGGTACCTACATGCAGAAAAACAATAAGTTATCATAACTTTAATAAGATATCTACAATAAGTGTTTAAATAGGTGTCATTGATATAACTCACATATTTTCACTAAGATTTATTTATATTTAGTTTAAATATTCTATAGTTTATTTGTATAATGCAATTGTTTTCATTTGTTGAAGGAAACCGAATGAAGCAAGCTAAATTGCTCATAATTCTTTGTGTGACACCGACTCCCCACTTTTCTTGCTTCTAAACCTTTCAAAAAAAAAAAAAAAGTCTGGTAGATGTCGTTGTTAGCGATAAGGCCATCCATTTCCCCACTATTATTATTAGTTCTCGTTTTTCGTTTTATATTTTGGTCTATAAAATAAAGAGATCTATCAATTGTATACTTCATTTGCACAGTTGGAGCGCATGCATACAACTTTTTTAATTATATTCTAACTAGGCGCTTATGTTTCTGAGAAGTGTAATCACTACGTTACTTAGAAACACTATCTAAATAACATAGGACAGGCGTCAAACATTGCGATAAGTACTACGAGTGACCTTAAGCGTATGTATACCTTATAATTTGAATATTACATATTGACGTTTCAAATACATTTCTTTATGAAATCAATATAAATAAAGTATTTGACTTTCGTCTTTTGACTTTGTTGTACAATGGTGATTGTAAAGCCGAATATATTTAACAATTGAAACTGCCGTAGGAATAATTCACGAAGGAGGTTTTTTTAGGTTAAATTTACAGTCTTTTCTTATGTTAATGATACTAGTGCGAATCCAGGTCCGGTCACAGGGTTATGATTAAAATTGCAAGTCAAGGTAAACCCCTGAACGCATCTACCTCATACAAAATTATCCTTATACAGTCAATGAGAATACCTGTCTAAAATTACCTTAAGCAACAAAAAATCAACAGAAAAACGAAGAACTTGCCAGCATACAAGCATTTATACTTAATCGTCTTCGCTGTGTTTTATTTTTGCACGTAAGATTTCAAAACAAACTTATTATCCTACCACTGTATTATTTTACATGATAATTTGTTAGGTAGTTTGCCTGACAAACTTAGTGTAACTTTATACTTTTATTAAATAAATAAATATTGATGGACATTTCACACAGCGTCATCTAGCCCCAAAGTAAGCTAAGCATAGCTTGTATCATGGAAACCAGACAACTGATAAAATACTTTTCTTTTGTACACATACATATACATATTAACACCCAGATACAGAACAAACATTAGTGTTACAAATGTCACACAAATGTTTGTCCTGGGTGGGAATCGAGCCCACGACCTACAGAGCAGAAGGCAGGGTTACCAACTGAGCTGTGAGGCCAGTCAAAACGTCTTATATTATAACTAGCAGGTACTTTGAATAAATATGCGATGATTTTTGTCATTTTGTCAACAATTTTGTTCGGCCAACATCAAACTTAAACTTATCTCCTACGTGAATCTCCGAATCGCTCACACCTCAACCCAAATAACTAATATCACTACGCGTTATCTTAAACAAACAATCGATAAAATCGCCGACCGAATCAATAGTATGACGAATTGGTGCATGACAGGCCCGTGTAGTGTAGCCGAGTGCTTGTTTACGCCATTTTTATTTCTATTACTATTCATAACTTTTATTTTGATTATTACTGTTTAATATATAAAATCTCGTGTCACAGTGTTTGTAACTAAACTCCTCCAAAAGGGCGTTACCGATTTTTATAAAAAAAAACTGTGTATATTTGGTAGGTCTGAGAATAGGACGTAAATTATTTTTCATACCCCTAAGTGGGTGTTATTTTTTGGCCAATTTTTTTTTATGTTTCGGCATTAAACAATACATACAACCCAAAATTTTCACCCTTCTACCACCAACCCCTATTTTTTAATTGCGATATTAGTATTTTAATAAGTTTCAACCCTCGGTGGTCGATTACTGATTAAAGAAAAAAAAAACGTTTTTAATGACACTTTTACCTTAAAGTGGCATTGCAACTCATGCCGGGTACATCTAGTTATGATATAAAGTTAAGATTTTATGACACAAAATCATTGCACTGACATTTTACACAGATATATTCCAATTGAATTATGATCCTAATCACCAGAGAATTCGATAAAACAATAACATTTCTTCACTCACTTCATAGCACTGTATAACTACAAGAGGCTTTGTGGAACTCCCTTTCATATTGAGGTAAATATCACAGGAAAATGTCACCAACGAATACAACTATTGAAATATCTTAGAACACTGCATATATGATTTAACCGTGAAAATTGCAGACGAGTCAAGGTCGCAATGTTTTCCGACTGATGGAAAATCGCCAGTAGTGTCGGTACGCGAAGCCAGGCGATTGGTGCGTTGCAACGCGTGTGACCAACTGAGAGAGCGGGGCGGTGCGGTGCGGTGCGGGGCGGGGCGGTCGCTTCAACAGACTGCAGAGTACGACCCTCAACTGTTGCGTTATCAGTGCACGGCGGGACCGAGCGAAATCACAGCGACACCGAGCGTGGTGGCCTAGTGGTACTGACCCCGAGTTTCAATCCGGAGGTCGCCGGTTCAAAAATCCCGACGTGCACCT
Source organism: Chesias legatella (assembly GCA_947359385.1). Lineage (NCBI taxonomy): Eukaryota > Metazoa > Arthropoda > Insecta > Lepidoptera > Geometridae > Chesias > Chesias legatella. The sequence goes on along the minus strand of OX375768.1, from coordinate 2,203,474 downwards.
ATGAGTTTTCGCTTGAAAGATTTATGTGCAATACCACGTTAAACGTTGTCTGGAAGAGATCGTTTCTAAGCGATAAGGCCGCCCATTGTCCGTGTATCTCAAGTAGTTTTTACGTTTGTACCGTATTTTAATGGTGTACAATAAAGAATTTTCATTCTTTCACGTTCTCAAAACGATGAAGGAAAACATCGTGAGGAAACCGACATGTCCTAGAACTAAAAATTCGAAGATTGCCAAATGCACGAAAGGAGCCTCTTTGAGGCGCACTTAATTCCTTTTACCGTACTAGTTCGAGGGAACCAGGGAACACGCGAGACTGCGGAAAAGCCATGGAACTCGAGCAGAGCAGAGAATTATATCCATAAATTAGCGCTGGTTCTTGACAATTAAAGAATTACGTTTTATAATATGAGATCTACATAACACTATGTGAACTAAACTGGATTGTGACAATGGCTATTGTAATTATTACTCAATCAAAATTATTCGTTAGTTTTTTTATATTTAATTAGTTAATTATGAACATAAAATGCTTGCGATTCAAAGCTTTCATTTTCTTTACGTGCAGTTAGTGAAATCAGTTTTTAGATAATATAATATAATAATACTAGTGGACATACCATAGCGCCATCTAGCCCCAAACTAAGCATAGCTTGTAGGAAAGGAGGAACTATGGGAACCAGACAACTGGTAGAATACATATATATACTTTTTTAATGTAAACACATACATATAATACATATTAACACCCAGACTCAGAACAAACATTTGTATTTGTCACAGAAATGTTTGTTCTGGGTGGGTTTCGAACCGACGACCTACAGCGCAGAAGGCAGCGTTACTACCAACTGAGCTGCAAGGCTTGCCAAAAGTACCGAAACATAAAAACGCACTCATATGGGCCCCCAAACATATTCCAACATGCATAATGAGTAGCCTACCCACTTCACAATAAATAGTAACGCTCCAATAAACGCTTTCGGGTTTATGTAAGCATGCAGTAACGAATCGTGCGGGTTATATACATTACGAAAGATAATTGTCTCGGATACGAACGTTACGTCACTAATTGATTAACGTACCACCTGTTTAAATTAAACTACATTTTATAAATGGTTGCACAACATGTAACACAACTCGGCACATGTTTTGTCACTTGTTTCGATACTGCCCGCATAGGAACTTTTTTTTTAAAAGAGGTTTCAACATGAGTTTTGTTTTCTTCCTATCTATGGTTGGTACATGATTTTCATATATTTTTTTATGTGATAATTGCTAGCAGACGAGCTTACGGGCCTCTGATAGAATGTGATCTGATAGTTTTAACGTTTGTACTGTATTTTAATGGTGTACAATAAAGAGTTTTCATTCATTCATTCATTCATTCATTCTTTCTTTCTTTCATTCTATCATTCATTGTCACCGTACCCCACGGACATCTGCTACAGGCCTGAAGCGCTGCCGGCCTTTAAAATAAAAATTAACCCTAGGGTGAAGGACCCTATATCGAAGCTCCGAGGGAAGACCGTAAGATATGGGTGCCGTCTAAACAAGCCCTATAAGTCCTCAATATAATTTATACCAGTGAAAGTTTCCTCAATAAACTATGCCTGGCATTTTACAAAGATCCTTGATAGATTTTTGAGACTCGGATTCTTCACACGTTTTCGCACTGGCAGTAGGTCAATTCTCGTTTTTTAATGAAATCGGTTCGGTTTCGATTACGTGCGCGCATGCGAGCGAGGTTCATGACCACCTACGATGTTTGAATGCGTGATAATGTTAAAGTGACAAGAAAAACATATATAAGAGACTAGCTGGTGCCCGTGACTTCATCCGCTTGGAATTAGGTTTTATCGCGCACCCCCATTTTATCCCTTGGAAAAGTAGCCTAAGTTACTCCTTATAACATCAGCTATCTGCCCGTGAAAGTCCCGTCAAAATCGGTCCAGCCATTTCAGAGCCGGAACAAACAGACAGACAGACAAAAATTGTATTAATTAATTATATTAATGTAATATGTAATTTGGTTTGGTATGTACCGTGTGCAATCCATATGCACTTAGTAAAAAGCGGTTATTTTAATATTACAAACAGACACTCCAATTTTATGTATTTGTATATAGATTGGTTATAACAAGTGAGTGATGGGTGAAAGTAGTAATTTTGATTCCTGTATAATATTCTATAGTAAAACAGTCAGTACAGCGAATAGCAGTAGCAATTTATACAACCGCATTCATACAGTCTCTTGAATCCAATACAGTTCCGGTTAGCCTAGCGCCGTCTATTATTTTTCTTATTGCTTGTACGGAAAAGCGACAAGTGGTGAGATAAGTGTTATTTCATCTCTCTCAGTATATATTTACCATCTCTCGAATCTAAAGTAATGACTGAAAAGTGATATTCTAAACCGATTAAGTCTTGCCTTATTCTTGTCTCTAGTCTTAACACAAGTTAGTGTATCAAAATTATTATTGGAAAATATTTAATGATCAGTACAAATCCACAATTAATAAAATGTATACCTACGAATTTTTATCCTGTTGAAGGACCATCCCATAAATTATTTTATTACTTTTAAGTTTTATACAGAAAACTAAAAATTGTTTATCTTTTAAATAATGTGCATGCCATAGCTACTAAGGTCGGATTCGATCCAACTTTTAATTTAAATTCTGCACTTCTTCGAGGGGAACTCAGGTACTTACTGAGTGCATCTATAATTTCCATTATTCATGATCATTCGGAACAATAATGGTGTCGATTCTGTAGGTAGGTATCAAAGTTAACCGAAATCCACAAGAGAGCTCTGAACCTATTGTTGTCTCTTTTAATTGTTTTTGTTAAAATGGATCCGACAGTTTTATGACACGAACAAAATCAGCATTCTACCTAATTCTTTACACCTATCTATATTAATCGAAGTGGTGTGTACAGACTAGTGATTATTTAAACTGGTTACAGGGAACTTACTGACAAATACTTTGGACATGTGGGCACATAAAATTAAGTATGAGACTAAAAATGTCACTTACGATACTTTCAGCATCTTCGCTATTTTCCCCATTCCCTTTGCATTCAGTTTCTTGGTTGAGGAACATTTTCCTGTGGACCTTCTTGAACTCGTCCATTAGTGCGTCGTGAACTTGCTTTTTCTTATCTGTCTCCACTGGTTTCGGCGGCGGCTTCTTAATCGTATTCGTTGGTAAACCGTTCTCTGGACACGAGTTTTTCTTTTTCTGGAAACAAAATATTTTTAGTATATCTACTGAAATGCTAATTACCCTATTTTATGTGGAATGTCTCAAGTGTCTGTAACTTCATCGGAAGCATCACCTTTCAAACCGGAAGACAGTAACAAATGCATTACCTACTGCTTGGCAGCATAGATGGGTGTATAGTAGCAGTACTTTCCCGTATTTACTTGGCATAAGTTTATTCCATCTAAATACACGTCTCAGAGTTATGGGCGCATACGTTGCGACTAGGGTCTTGTTCTACCTAAGCAGGCGAATACCCAAGTCGTAGTACATTTATGATGTGATTTGGGTCATGTCATACATAGTAGGGGAGGACCCAAGGCGCATCGGTTGTTATGGGACGAGGTTACCACTTAACAAAACGTGGGCCGTCGGCTCTTTCCCAAATGTATTGCATAATAAAAAGTCTACTCAAGCACGGAACATAAACAAAACAATAAATTACAACACAAAGAGAATTCAAATGTAGCTCGTGCAGGCAAAGGTGAGCGAATACTTACGAGCAGTCTTTTCTGAAACTCCTCAGCGATGGCACTGGAGAGGGTGGCGGAGCTCCCTACGCTGGCGGAGTCCGAGGCGCTGGCGGCGGGCGGGGGCGGAGCGCTGCACGCACTGCCCGCCGGCGCCGGCGCCGGCGCACTCCTGTGGTGTACTTCCACCACTATAGTCTTCCTGTCGCTGTTCCGATTCGTACTGAACCTCGGCGTTTGATTATCGTAGCTGCACTGTATCGTCGCGCCCTCTTCCGTCAAGTTGATGATAGTCCTGTTCGACGGCGTCGTTGTGAACTCTTTCTTGTTCGTGAACGAGCGCTGGTTGTTCGCACTACCTCGCTTGATCCTGTCAAGTGTCTGCAGGCTGCTGTCAGTGGTCGGTGTGTTCGGGCCGTGTTTGTTCCTGGTTCTGTTCTTGTTGTCGTACGTGTGCGGGTTGTTCGGGATGCTCGGACTGTCGTAGTCGGGCTCGATGTCGGAGGGCGCGTCGAAGTTGTGTATGTCGCCGTGCTTCCACTCTAAGCTGTCCCATGTTCGACGTTTCAGCTTACTCAGCGTTAACCTGTTTAATATATTGTATTTAATTATTTTTTAAGTGATTGGGGTGGCAGGACAAGCTGACGGCCCACCTGATCTTAAGTGGTAACCGCTACCCATAGACAACAACAATACGACTCTAGTCCTCTCCACCAAAGTATGAGAAGACCTAAGTCGATAAATGAAATATATTTTGTGTTGTGTACCTAATATAAGTAAAACTATTATATATATATACCTAACACGTTATACCACGTTTCAAAACGGTGAAGGAAAACATGGTGAGGAAACCGACATGTCCTAGAACTAAAATTTCAAAGACATGTGTCAAGTGCAGGAAATGAGCCTCTTTGAGGCGCACGTAAAATCCTTTCACCACACTGGTTCGAGAGAACCAGTGATTCGAACAGAATAGGTAAAAAAAGAATTTTGAAAGAATGTAATAAGATTATTCAGTTTGTCAAACATCCTCAGATTTTCATAGGAAACACACAATCCTCATATTTTTAGTTTACTAGTAGACTTGTCAGCGATTTCTTCCGCATCTTATCGCCCATGTAAGCGTGATCGTCCTGAACATAGGACATAGCTGTATGGAACCCCTATTCAATATTTCAGACTAGTACATTTTATAGTTTCGTATTTGGTTACCTATGAAAGATTTAGGTCAATCCGTGTTTTTATTCATAAACAAATATTAAAACCAGGTACAATATAAAAAAGTTGGCACAAATTATGCTTAAACATTGTTTCGTTATGGGACTTGCGAAGTTATATCTTGTCTTTGACTGTAAATAGATTCTTTCAGATTAGGCAATACGTTTATGAAGAATTCGTAAAATGTATTGATTGCCATCAAAGAAGTCATTAACATTACAACGAAAGGCTTGAAATGATAAGATTTACAACATCCGCATTGATAGGCCTACATATGGCGACACGATTTTACTTTCAATTATGACCCAGCAATCGATAAAGTGGGATAAATAAAGGGTCAACCAATTTACGCATAAGAATCTCTGTTTTGTGTTCCGATAAATAATATGAGTGACATCTAGCAATATTACATTTTCAGCACTCAATTTTGATAATTTAACTGGATAGTTAGGATAATTTAACTGAAAATAATTATGACTGGCCTCACAGCTCAGTTGGTAGTAACCCTGCCTTTTACGCTGTAGTTCGTGGGTTCGATTCCCATCCATGACAAACATTTATGTGACGAACATTGATGTTTGTTCTGTGTCTGGGTGTTAATATGTAATTATGTATGTATGTATTTACAAAAAGTATATAAGTACTATATGAGTTATCTGGTTCCCATGATACAAGCTATTTTTAGCTTACTTTGGGGCTAGATGGCGCTGTGTGAAATGTCCACCAATATTATTACTATATTATTGATTCTTATCCCGATTGCACAAAGCGATTTCAATTCAATTTCAATTTTCACCCCTGTTACCTGTCAGCGCGGTCAGCAGCCTCCTCAGCGACGCTGGCCAGCCGTCTCCGGAGCGCTGCCGGCGGCGCCAGCGGCGCGGGGTTGGTCGCTGAGGCGGGGCTGCGCTCGCCCGCCGCCGAGGAGGCCGAACTGTTGTACCCGGAGCTCTCCGGGGAGACCAGCTCGGTGCCGGCGCCCTCGCGGACGGTCAGCTCGAGCCGCCCCGTCGCCTTCATTGCGGACACAGCCTGTCACATGTCAAACATATATGCTGAGTAAAAATATTGATTTGTTTGAATTACTCTAGAAAATACAAAATTTTCACGTTGAAATTTATTATTTATTTTCCACTACATAACATATACTCGATAAAATACGAAAATGAATGTTTTCAAAAAAAATACTTCACAATTTATTCCTTACGTTAGCTTCTTTCTTCACTTTTTGTACATATTTTTAATAGTTTTCGATATATATACGCCCACTTAACGATTTTTAAAATAAAAAATATCTTTATGTAGCTATTGAAACTAAATATAAAAAAAAAGTGCTTTGAAACTTGAACTTTCCTAAAACTTTTGAAAAATTCATAGATCAAATTGGTATCATATCTACTTCTACTCGAACCATCAAATTACTATGTAATTACGTATTTGCTACGTTATCTAGCCTCCTGATTCCCAATGTTAAGATTATACTACTAGTGGAGTCACTAGATCTATCGAACCAGTGTAGTGAAAGGATTTTAAATGCGCCTCAAAGAGGCTCCTTTCGTGCACAAACTATTGGGCTAAGACTTCCCTTCCCCAGCTACGCTAAATAGCCCCTAGCAGTAGTTTTTTATCTTTTCTAATAGTATAGTAAGTGTTATCTTATTAATGTCTTATTTGAATACAAGGATGAATCGATTCATAACCGAGATTTATGTTTCCGGTTGTGTAATATCTTTCTAAAGTTCAGTTAATTAATGATGCTAAGAACTGGTTATTGCAAAAAAAGCATTTTAATTAGTTTATCGGCGCTCTCTCAAACAATGGCGTAGATTCTGTTTATGCCAGGTCTAAGCTGCACTATCTAATTCTGTTTCATATGCAAATAAGGGATATAAAACGGAAATAATTTGAAAATTGTCATATATATTTATGTATATAGTATTTGATGTATTGATTTGGTGTATTTGACGCAAACATAATCAGTCAATTGATAGTAACTCTGCCTTCTACGCTCTAGGTCATGGATTCGATTCCCACCCAGGACAAACATTTGCGTGACGAACATAGATGTTTGTTCTTTGTCTATGTGGCAATATGTATTACAGAGTATGTATTGCAAAAATAGTAGATAAGTATTCCATCGGTTGTCTGGTTCCCATAGTACAAGCTATGCTTAATTTGGGGCTAGATGGCACTGTGTGAAATTTCCACTAATATGTTATATTATATCTGGACAGAGACAAAATAATCGCATTACTCTGGGTGATGCAACTTAGCCAGAATCGTGTACTAGTAATTTCCAAGCATCCTGCCGCTTAGCTAGCAATGTTGTTGTGAATTCAGCTAGGAGCCTTCTAGACTTTCACGAAACGACAAAAAGCCGATGGCCGCAGATGACCTTGACAGCGACGTGCGCTTTTGGTGAGAGCGGTGGCTCTCAGCTGCCAAAATATATAAGTGGTCTTCAATTTTGCTTGAATTATACACAAATACAATATATTGGTAATTAGAAGAGTACAAATCCGTCTCTGTCAATGTAATTTTAGGGGATAGAGTTTCCTGGTACAGTAGTGATTGTCACTTGACTGGCCTCATAGGACCAACATAGGACAAACATCATAGGACCAACATAGGACAAACATCATAGGACAACCGATGCGGCTTGGCATTCTACTTGGTACGACAAAGCCCAAACCACATCGTATGCGCCCGTAACTGAGACGGAATAGGTGTAATATCTCATGTGCTTGTAATTTCCCCGGCAACCACACCATTCAAACCGGAACACAGTAACGAACGCGTTACTGTTTTGCGGCAGAAATGGGTATGGTGGCAGTACTTCTTTGGCGATCTTGTAAGTTGTCTACTCTTAAACTTTATTCATGTAATTTATTCCTTCAGCGGATGAGACAAATCCCCTTACATCTTCCGTAATTTTACTAGCGTTCATGTCTCTCACGAGTATTTTATGCTATTGAAGATGCTGAGAAGATGTCATTTTAAGTGAATAAAAGTAATTATTAGTAGGTGATAACAAAACTCAAGGCACCGTACCTCGTTGAAAGTGACGTTAGTGAAGTCCAGTCCATTGCAGGCTAGGATCTGGTCGCCGGGCCGCAAGCCGGCCTCGCGAGCTATCCCTCCTTCCCTTACGAACTGCACGAATATACCCGGCTTCCACTCCGGTCCTTTGCAGATTCTGAAACAGGAGATAAGACGATAGCGGCTAGAACATTATACCAAACTTATACAGCACATGCTGAGTGGTAGCCTTTTTTGCTGTTACAAGCCACAATTTCTTTTATTTGTACCTTATTTTATTTCTAATGTAAAACAAAATAAATATTTTTCTTTCTTTCTTTGAAACACCCTTTACAACATAAAAAATATCTACAGAGTGAGATATGTTTTAGTACCAGTAGAACTTATTTATTTATTTTATTTCGGATAACCAACAGCTTTTCCTTGACCTTACAAACTTAAATGGAAATAGCTAGACAATTAAAGGTCTTTACTAATAGAAGTACAATAGAAATTTAAATATGACACGAAAACAATCCCTACACGTACTTACAACAAACAGCTCAAAGCAATATATATACATGTATATATTTTTTTGTTCACTAAACTAGGCGATCACATATTCAGTATTCATTAAATTCCTGATATAATAACATGCGAGAGTGAACGACCTTATCGAAGTGAAAGTAAAATAAAAGTGATAAACTAAGTTTTAAATACAGAATAGGAACTTAAACTGCCATTTATGCCAAGTTCGTCCGGGGAAGTAACGCCTCATCTACACTCAACTGTAGATGATAGAACGAGCTGACGGCCCACCTGATGTTAAGTGGCAACCGCAACATTTCATACAGGTACACTACAATCGTTATAAACCAGCAAAACCAGCTGTGTTAGACAATCAGTCATATTTTTTTGTGTGCCGGCATCACAATACACTGTGTGATAATTAGTTGCGCTACATCCATTCATATCATTCTGTGTACCTAGCAGTAGCACCGGCAATATATTTATTGTATACCAGCAGGCGTCAATTACGTATAGTTTTATAGGCAACTAGCTGATGCCTTCGTCCGCGTGGAACTGGGTTTTATCACGCACCCCAATTTTACCCCTCGGAAAAGTAGCCTAAGTTACTCCTTGTTACATCAGCTATCTGCCTGTGAAAGTCCTGTCAAAATCCAGCTATTTCAGAGATTAGCCGGAACAAACAGACAGACAGATAAAAATTGTTAAATATGTTGTTTTGGTATATGTACCGTGTATACAGTATACACCCATATGCACTTAGTAAAATGCGGTTATTTTAATATTACAAACAGACACTGCAATTCTATTTATTTGTATAGATGTATGTTTTTTCATGTTAAACTTTGATTTTGGAAAAACAGAATTAGTGGTCTGAATGGACACACAACACAGGGAATTCTTGTGTGACGCTTTTATCAAGTGAACTTTTATCGTAAACAATCTATTTATGACCCAATAATTTATTCACACATAATATTTATATAAATTATAAATTAAAATAAATAATTATCGGCTGCATGTCGCGACTGCAAAGAGTGAAAAGTTTTTTTTCTTCTATGTTTGATTTGTCTTGTTTATTTGGTTCTTGGAGGGGATCTTCTTAGGGCAAAAAAAATAAGTTTATAAATTTATCAGCCGTAAATTATAATACCTATATACACTAATCTTTTAAAATATCAGAAACCAATCGAATCGCTCATCATGCGACACTGGAACATTTTAACCTACGCTAGTTGTATATCTAGTATGTATTTATTTATTTTATATTAGTAGCCTCCGCCATATTCCTCCATTAGGGGTTTCTTGTCTATTCTTCCCTATGGAGGGTCGGATAGGGTTTGAACAGGCGTCAAACTTATCGATAAGTAAGCGTGACCTTATGTTTTGAATATTGACGTTTCCAAGCCATTTCTTTATGAATTCTATGGAAATAAAGTTTTTGACTTTGACTTTGACTTTGAGTGTTTTTTTTAACACCATCGTCCCTTATCATTCCTGTTTTACTCCAGTCCATCCAAAGGTTGCCTGGAAGAGATTGCTTTAAACGATAAGGCCGCCCATTGAGCTTCACATATTTAGACAGAGATGTGAACTCACCCGCAGCCGAGCTTGGCGCTGGGCGGGACGAGGATAGAGAGTCGCAGGTCTGCCATCCGCTCGGCGTCGTGGCACAGCGTCGGGGAAGACGACACGTCCGAGCAGAGCGAGGCGCGCTCCGACACGAACTGCCAGGACATCGGCTCGTGAACTTTACTGAGAAATAATACAAGGTTGGAGCAAACACTAAACACGACAGACGATCTGCAAGAACGGCAGTGATACCTGTAAGACAGTAAACAATCTGCATACAGGCAGTCATTCCCTGAAGACAAACGAAGACAAATGACCCTCATCGCATCACCGTCGTCGACATTCTGAATATGAAAGTTATTTTATCATAACTAAATGATATAAATTTATCATTTTCAGTAGTTTCACCTTCAAATGCTGACATGCAACTATGAGTTTTTCGATTGAAAATTTTATGCGCGCAATACCACGTTATCAAAATGGTGATGGAAAACATCGTGAGGAAACCGACATGTCCTAGAACTAAAGATTCGAAGACATGTATCAAGTACACGAAAGGAGCCTCTTTGAAGCGCACTTAAAATCCTTTCACCATTTCAATTCTCATTGATTCTCTCGAACCAGCGACTCGAATAGAATTGAAATTTAGATTTTTGATAGGTATGAAATATTAGGTAGATGCAGATACTTACTCTTTCACAGGTAGCATGCCGACATCTGCAAAAAGACAAGAATAAATTTGAAACCCGTCATTTACATGCCTATGAGTAATACGTTAGTTTCTTGCTCCTACTGGTTGCATTCGAGTGCGGCATTCCTGTACAACGGTATTTATCGCCGCTGGAATAACAAGTTACCAGAACTGCTTGACTTGCTGTAAATTAATGTAGCTATTTTACTAACCCTGCCTCGCGTACGCCAAAATGGACGTAAATAATGAAATGAAAATTTTAAGACCCTTTAAGTCTAAGATAATTTTATTAATTAAACTTTGTTGTTCAAACATTTTACTTAACTAACGCCTGATATAATTTTCGCATGCCTCATCGTATGCGCCCGTAACCCTGAGACGTGAAAGTGGAATGTCTCATGTGCCTGTAATGTCACAATTTATATATACAAGCTTTCGCTTTTGAGAAGTTTCAGACATAACAAATAATATTAAACAATTATCTAAATCGCCAGAGGTACCATAACGCAGTAGAACGCCGCCGCCGGTACCCAAGTCGAAACATTGAGTTATGTGACGAAAATACAACCTTCATTTGCAACGTTGGTATTCCAACTGGTTCAAATCTGGCATTTGTCACAATTCGCTTTGCGCAACCTGGTAATGATAAATAATATTGGACCAAATGGTCGCTGCTTTCACAACGGCGAAAACCGTTGGCACCATCGCGCTCGGAGCATCATTGTACATATCTAACATTGTGCAATGTCACTTCAGGGTGTTATGATTAATTAGCTTATCTGCGGCGTTCATTCAGAGATAGATTGAGTGGGCTTTGACGTGTAATTATTCATTTAAACTTTTTGCAAGCGTTTGCTCACCACCAATACATACTAATATTATAAATGCGAAAGTAAGTTTGTCTGTTACCTTTTTTGCCTCAACCAGTGAATCAATTTTAATGAATTCTGATACAGAGAACTGAAGAAGGACAAAGGCCACTTTTTGCCACGAAAATAAAACACGAAGGGGTGAAGTAGGGATAAAATTTTGCATGGTGTATCAATCATTTGTAAGTTGTCAAGTTGTATTCAAGTAAAAGATATAAAACTCACCATAAGTATACTTTTAGTAAGAAATAAAGAATGTTTCTGCGTTTTTTGATCAATGTAGTTAATTAAAGGTGATTTTTTTATTATATGTCAAATAAAATTTATTCTATTCTATTCTTATGTACTTTTAAATGGAGATTTTTGAAAAAATAGGTTATTCCAAGTACTAATTATAAGCAGACGAAGTTGCGGGCAACAGCTAGTATATGTTAGCTAGTATTTGCGACGGGTCAAGTATTACCTACATACCTACTCATAATAGGATATTGATATCACAATCCAGCGACACAGATAGGTACAGAATCTTGACTTTCGATTCCAAGAGATTTATTTTAGATAAAACTAAGGTATTTTATGTAATGGTGTCGATTTCATTTCGCCAAAATAAAGAAAAATTCACTTTGACATCTCTAGAATTAATGTTATGTTCACGCGTCGCGAAGTATCAATATTATGTTATACACTGTACTATGTTTCGAATCTCTTTATGCGTGAAACGTGTTAGACTGCCTGTGATTGGCCTCACAGCACAGCTGGTAGTAGCTCTGCTTTCTGTGCTGTCGGTCGTGCGTTCGCTTCTCACCCAAGACATAAATTTGTGTGATTTTAATAAACATATAATGTTTATTCTGTGATTGAGTATTATACCGTGTGTATAAGAATCTAGTTACAAAAAAAAGACTAAGTATTTTATCAGTTATCTAGTTCCCATAGATAAGCTATGCTTAATTTGAAGCTGGCGCTGTTTGAAATATCCACTAATATTTATTGTATTTCATTCCTTTCCATGATACAAGCTACACTTAGCTTACTTTGGGGCTAGATGGCGCTGTGTGAAATGTCCACCAATATTTGTTTATTTATAATAGTTTGGTTTAACTTCAGCAGAAATGACCGTTCTTAAAACGATCTTAGAAGTAATTTCCCCAGACCAACCGTGCACAGAGTCCTACTGCGATTACCGCTACATCTGTCGCTACTATAACAAATGTCTATAACTAGGTCGAGTATGTTGTCACTTTGCAGCAACGAGATTATCGGCCGGCTTACTCCAACACCGTAACCGTCTCATTGTGTAGTTTATCTAGCCGTACAGAGGTAATAACTCGGGCTTCTGCGCTGTAGGTCGTGGGCTCAATTCCCACCTAGGACAAATGTGCATCAACACAGATGTTTGTTCTGTGTCTGGGTCATATCAGTCATATGTATTACATTTTTGTATTTACAAAATATATATTCGTATTATATCAGTTGTCTCGTAGCCTGGTACAAGCTACGCTTAGCTTACTTTGAGGCTAAATGGCACTGTAGGAAATGTCCATCAATATATTAAAAAAAGAACTTTTTATCCTTTCAAATAGTGGCGGTACACCCAAACGGAATGCAGAAATTTTACGATATATATTATAATACAAGAAACGAGATGTTTGTTTGCATGACTAAGTCTATGCACAATGGCCTTATAAACTTGTTAAAGGCTTTGGACTTAGTCGCGTTTAGTGAACGTTACTTTAGTTTCCGTTGATCTTTTGCGTTAGTTTTCGGAGCGCACCAAAGTTTAAGTCGATGTACTTTTGATACAAAATTATTGGCATAAATTAGTTTTTGTACGAATCGTAAGCTATACTTAATATTATAAAATTAAATCGCAAAAGAAATAATGTCTTTTGTGTCTTTCAATTTCCGGAGTTTGTACCTACTATTACACCATGTGATTTGTGGTGCCAGTTAACTGATCAAAAAAGGTTGTTGAGCGACTGGAAACTCGGTCCCGTCTCAGTCGCCTGTATCCTTTATCCAATGGCTTGATAGTATAGTACTATCCTTAATAAAGAAAGGGTTTGAACAGGCGTCAAACTTAGCGATAAGTACGCGTTACCTTATGTTTTGAATATTATTCACGTTTCCAAGCCATTTCTTTATGAATTTTATGGTTTTAAAGTTTTTGACTTTGACTTTTATACTTACGTCTAACTTTGATCTTCAGTCGTGACTGCGAGGCCAGGTAGTGGACGAGCTCAGAATGCACCGCGTCATCCACTCGGTAACCGTTCAAACTCACCAGCTGGTCACCGACCTGCAATACAATTTGTTAAATAAATAAACATTTCACACAGCGCCATCTAGCCCTAAACTAAGCATAGCTTGTACTATGGGAACCAGATAACTAATATAATAATTACTTTATTTCTTTGTAAATAGTTACATAATATATTAACATCCAAATATAGTACAAACATCTAAGTTCATCACATGTTTGTCTTGAGTGGGAATCGAACCCACGATCTGCAGCGCATGTTACTGCCAACTGAGCTGTGAGCCAGTCAAAAATACAGTCAGTACGGTCAGTTTCTGATCCATTCTTATTTAGCTATCTGTAAAAAGAGTATTACACGCTCGCGATTTCTAGCCCTCCAGTGGAACTCCACTCCACTCACTCGAACTGTCATCTCTCTGGTCATCATAAAACTATTACTTAAAGTGTTTTAACTGCTGAGCCTGGACAGGAGTTTCATGCTCTTCAAACCATCAGTGGTGCAGTATAGACATTCTATCATTTTATTGGCCGATTTAAACTACAGTTCAATATTTCAGTAGGTAAAGTTGTCTGAAGTGGAGCCAGGACTGTTTTCATGAAGCTGGAGTTTAGTTAACCATTTGAACCGTTGCAATAGGCGCCGACATCGCAACCGCTAAGAGCATTGAAAAAGCACAAACTCTATTGACCTTGTCGGGATTATCTTATCAAATAGGTACTTCTAAGTCAAGCGGTATCACATGTACGCATTATACAGATCTTTCGCAGATTGTGACGTAATGGCCATGCCGTTCTAACTTGACTGACGTGGAAATGACACCTGAAATATTTCCGACCAATTTTGGAAATGCGGAAACGGAAGTAGCCCTGTATTAATTTAACATCCATGGTGCATCGTGAAATTGCAAAACGAGACCCATCTGTCGGACATCTTTTATATAACCGCCAATTTATCTTTGCTTTATGAACACGGCGTGAATAAATTTGTTTTGAATTAGATCGATATATTTTATACACCCGGGGTGCAGCTTATAGCTTCATTAGCATATTCCGTGTGATTTTTAAATTAATTTAAATAAGTTATGTAAATATGTCTGCCAAAACTGGGTCGAACCAATGGTCCGCTTTTTCTTTGCCGTACCTGTCAGATTTGAGGTTTCACTGAGCATAAAAACTTGTCAATTATTGTGAACTAATTTTTTAGTCCTTCACAACTTTGTCACACGAATGGTGATTGCGACTACATCGGAAGTAAACTCAATAACAGATTAGGCACCACTTCTATATTAAAAATGGTCTGTACGAATAAATAAAATTGTCTTTTTGTCAAAATACTTACTTTTTATTAAATATATATGCAGTACGACAGTTTTTTTATATTTGTGTCTTTCTTTCTGGTCGTCTGTTTGTTACGGTAAATTTCCGGCTGGAGCGATTTGATGACCTTCACTGGTAGATAGCTGATGTCATAAGGAGTAACTAGGCTACTTTTATTAAGGTTAATTTACAAATTGATAAAAATTACTAACTTAGCTACTTAGCTTGAACTTACTCCAGACACCAGTCTCTCACAATGTTAGTTGATTTATCTTATTTTGGTATTACTATGTTGTTAACTTAAGTACTAACTGTATTGTTGTATTATACTATGATTATTATTAGTCATAACTGAATTCAACGCAGGCGAAGCCGCGGGCATACCTAGTAAAATATACTTTTAGACTGATAGAAAAATAATTGAATGACATGCGTACAATTAACATATAACTGAACCTACTCGTAACTACAAATACACAATTTGAAATCTAATCTGCCTGTTGCCATGGCATATAAATATAAAGAACACTGCAAAAAACTACTTATCTATTTCTACATTATTTTTACTCTCACTACCACAGATTTATTGGTAACAATTATTAGCAAGTAGCTTAATTTAATTGATCAGTAATCAACTGATCATTTGTAATATACTACAGCTTACGTCCTCAATTAATAATTAAATAACGTGATTCAGGTAACTCGTACATAACTCCACAGACCTTGACTTGTTCAATCATTTAGATTTCATGTTACATTTGTGTAAGCTGTTACCTAATATTTTGAGAGCATTATCTGTACAGTATAGTATGTTGTAGGTCGAAGTATTTGTTTCGAGCGCAGAGGCTGCACCGGTTAGGCATTTTACATTTCAAAGCGTGGATATAAAATGCATCGCAAAACTATTGAAGCTGACTTTGATACAGCTGTGTTCGATCCCAGTTTACGTAATTTATACATTTTCTTTGTGTTATAAACAAAAATAGACACAAAAGTAATCCTAAACACACACCCCTTGGTGGCTGTGATGATGGATTGGTGGTTATTATTATCAGACCCTACAATACCCTGCCTCACAGTGCTATTGATTTTTAGTAACTCTGTCGTCTGCGCTGTAGGGCATGGGTTCAATTCACACGCAGGACAAACATTGGTGTGACCAATATAGACGTTTGTTCTGTTCGCAAAGTATTTATGTATTCAGTTCCCATAGTTCAGCTATGCTTGTTTGGTGCTAGATGGCGCTGTGTGAAATGTCCAACAACTTTTTTTTATGACTACAACACTTGGGCTCCAATATTTTCTGGTCAAGCAAATATTGTGATACAGGAATCAAGCAGAATTCTCTAGGCATTGCGGATGAAATTGTAGGTATTTGAAAGAAAGAATTTTTGCTTATATTTATATGTACTATTGTGTATATCTATGAATATTATGATATTGTTAGTGACGTTTCCGAGTGTACATAAGTATTAATAGGGAATAAATGAACTGAACTGAACTGATTGCGGACTAGACATGTTTAGAGATACATGTCTAGATGTTTGTTTAAAGAGATATGTTGGGTCTCAGCGGAGCGCGGCTCGTGGCCCACATATTCCCCAACTTTCGATCACACTTTCGTTGCAGTCACCAACTCGTCTTTTCGCCAATGACTCCGCCAGACTACATGACGCCAGCGCCGAGCCCTCCGAGTTTACTTTCTTTAAATAATTGACGTGTACATATGATTTCGTTTCTTTAGCGGTGATACGAGGGAAGTGGGTTACGGCGATCAGCGGTAACCTGTTGTTCCGAAATCTACCGACTACTAACTGGCCTCACAGCTCAGTTG
The DNA here is from genome assembly GCA_947359385.1 of Chesias legatella. NCBI lineage: Eukaryota > Metazoa > Arthropoda > Insecta > Lepidoptera > Geometridae > Chesias > Chesias legatella. Next base: position 2,186,434 of record OX375768.1, on the reverse strand, counting down.
GTAGTAACCCTATCTTTGAAGGTCGTGGGTTAGATTCCCACCCAGGATAAAAAATGTATGACGAATATAGATGTTTGATCTGTGTCTTGGTGTTAATAAGCATTATTAGTATGGTTTAAAAAAAAAAAATGAGTATTATATCAGTCGTCTGATTCCCATGACACAAGCTATGCTTAGCTTACTTTGGGGCTATATTATATATTGGCGACGTCTACAAATATTTATTATTTACTAGCTGTATATTATATATAGTATATATATATATATATATAGCTCTTATATTTTTCGTTAATAACGGCTTTCTAGTTAAAGGACGGCAGAATTATACAACTGATTATTAATGAGCATGTAGCGAACCGCGTGACTAATTATAAAACTTATACTTAATTAGCATACAACCTGCATACTTAGTCCAATATACTTTGCTTATGTAATTTGTATTTGAGATATTGCAAATCGTTGCAATCTGTAAGTGAATTATCCCGCGTTCGTTTACTTGCCTAATCTCCTAACCACATAATCGATCATTCTAAACGTAGCTATGATTATGTAACAATGCTTTGAGAGCTACACGTTCTAAATTACCTCGCAGTGACTTAAACTTTAGAACAGGAGTTAGCTCTGTTCTAACCATTTTGTTAAATTCGCAACGATTCTAAACCACTGACTTATGTTATTTAGTATTTTTGCATTTACTTACGGCTAACTATCATACATTTGACTGGCCTCATAGCTCAGTTGGTAGTAACTCTTCCTTCTGCGCTGTAGGTCGTGAGTTCGATTCCCACCCAGGACAAACATTTGTGTGACGAACATAGATGTTTGTTCTGTGTCTCAGTGTTTATATCTATGTATTTACAAAAAAAGTATTTAAGCAGTATATCAGTCGTCTGGTTGCCATGATACAAGCTATTTACTTAGCATACTTTGGGGCTAGATGGCCACACAAATATCCACCAATATTTATTTATTATTTATTAACATCTAATTTGCAAAAGTCGTACCTAGGAGTAGATATGACAGCGTAATGGATGAAGTGGTACACACCCTAGTTAAATCCGGAAGCCACAGTTTCAAAATACAGAAAGTCGAGCGTTTTTAGCGTGGGTATTTTTTTATGTGATATAATTACGAAACGAGCTGACAGCCCACCTGGTGTTAAGTGGTAACCTCGGGCCATAACAACCGATGCGACTTGGTCCTCCCCTACTAGGTACGACAAGACCCAAGTCGCATCGTATGCGCCCGTAACTCTGAGACGTGTAGGTGGAATGTGTCACGTGCCTGTAATTTCACCGGCAACCACACCTTTCAAACCGGAACATAGTAACGCGATTGCGTTAATGCTTGTCGGCAGAAATGTGGTGGCAGTACTTCCCCGGACGAAATTGGAGTGAGTTTTACTGCTCTTAAAAACGTGCGCATTACCACGCTGAGTTGAAAATTGTGAAGGAAACCATAGAGAAGAAACCAGCGCGTCCTAGAACCAAATATTCGAAGTCATATTGTGTCATCTTCCAATTGGCAACTTAAATTAAATGAAACGCCCATTCAATGTCACCTGACGAAATATTAAAAGCTGTTACGGACTGTCTAGTGATTATAAAAAATCTGTGACACATCTTTAAACAAAATCCTTCATCTCCTTTAGACTACCTAGACATAATATCTTTAATCAAAATTCTTCAAGTCCTGATTACAGGATAAGCAAAGGGCGTTTATCTACAATATTATGCTTCTTCTATGCAGTCGGTATAAACAAGTAAAGTGTTTATGCATGCATTCACTATGTATGAGTCACGATAAGTGAATAGCTATTGATTGGATATGGATTTACGAGGGGCTGAAACACCTGTGCTGATAATGTCAAGTTACAACGCATTCAGTCACGCAAAAACTTGTATTTTCGTTATTTCATTTCTATGCACGGTTTGAGGAGAGCATTATCGTTTTTTTTTATTTGATGCAGTTACGTAACGAGCCGATGGCCCACCTGGTGTTAAGTGGTAACCTCGGCCCATAACAACCGACGCGACTTGGTCCTCCCTTACTAGGTATGATAAGACGCATCGTATTCGCCTGTAACACAGAGACGTGTAGGTGGAATGCCTCATGTGCCTGTAATTTCACCGGCAACCACACCTTTCAAACCGGAACACTAACGCGAATGCTTTACTGCTTGGCAACAGAAATTGATGATTTATGATAAAAACTTAGTATAATTAATAACATTATTTTATAAAAGTGAAAGTAGGTTTTAATATTTGTCTGTTACTCCTTCATGTATTACGTTTCATTATTCATCGGCCTTTCTCTTTCTTTTCCAGCTGGCTAATTAGCGTATCCTGTGTTTTCTTGGCATTCCGTTCCTCTCATGTTAAGGGGATAACGTACCTACTTAATGATACCTGAAGCATTATAACGGAGTGCTTGAAGTAACTACTACCCTTAACAAGCTACACTCTACCATAGTAAAATAGTAAGTATTACTACTAGTATTCGAGTCACTGGTCTCAAAAAGGTGAAGGAAAACATCGTGAGGAAGCCAACATGTCCTAGAACCAAAAATTCAAAGACACGTGTCAAGTGCACGAAAGGAGCCTCTTTGAGGCGCACGTAAAATCCTTTCACCACACTGGCTCGAGAGAACCAGTGACTTGAATAGAATAGACTGGTAACTCGAGTCAGTCGAATTAGTGTGAAAGGATTTTAAGTGCGCCTCAAAGAGTCTCCTTTCGTGAAGTAAGTAGTAACATCCTAGTAGGTATGTCTTAAAGTATACCTGTTTATTGACGGCCTTCATATTATGCGGCCCATTGTTCAATACCTGATAAGGATCTACTCTATGTATAAAAGACTGATCGATCTCGAGAGCCAGTTCTCAATCCGGGCGTTGCGTGGCCAGCATCTGCTAAATCGCTTAACAACAGGTGATATAGTGTCAAACGAAGCTAAGTGATGGTGGTTAAGAATATTCCGTCACACAGTATACCTTACAAGTGTTTTTGTAGTGTGTTTATTAGATACATAGATATACTCTTTATTGTGCAATATTAACATTTGAAATAAACAATTACAAACATAAACTAAAATAATCTAACAAAAAATATGCAAAAAAATGCACAATAGTTGTTCATATCGCTGAAAGCTACTTCTTCCAGGCAACTTTTGTATGGAATTAGATTAATTATTGAATTAGGTTCAAACTATAAATCAAGCTTTAATTATTCCGTATAAAACTTATGATAAACCGATATTTATTAAAATGACTGCCAATAAATGCTGTATGAAATATTTTTTAATTGTTTTCTACTGACAGTTTGCGTTAATGACTGTTTGATAATGCTTTCTACTCGGCACATGGGTTCTACAACTGACTATTATTTAAGTTTTACTAAGTAATTGAATAATTATATATATTTTTTAACTGAATGGCTCAATTCCAATAAATGCTGTATGAAATATTCTTTAATTGTTTTCTACTGACAGTTTGCGTAAATGGCTGTTAGACAATGCTTTCTACTCAACAGATGGGTTCTACAACTTACTATTATTTAACTAAGTAATTAAATAATGATATTTATTTTTTAACTGATTGGCCTCACAGTTCAGTTGGTAGTAACTCTGTCTTCTGAGCTGTGACATTTGTGTGACGAGCATTGATGTGAGTTCTGTGTCTAAAGTATATAATTATGTAATTATGTATTCTATCAGTTATCTGGTTCCCATAGTAGTAGCTACGCTTAGTTTGGGATTAGATGGCAATGTGTGAATTAATGTCCATCAATATTTATTATTATTATTTATTAATTAATATTTTATTTTAAATTCTTATTCTAAGTTCACACATTTTATTGTAAAACAGTACTCTGACATCACATGTTATGGTGTTGTGTTATGAATAAAATTTTGTATTATATTGTTTTTAAAAACAAACTTATCATAAGAAGGGCTAGGATAATGGTAAGCTAGCCTGGTATCATTTCTGTTGTATAACTAACTATTATTTTAGTTTTGTTATCATTGGCCGTTCCATTTCAGATAACATATCATTGCAGGTAAACATCGATCTGTTATAGGTAATATATATATTTCGGATGAGGTATTGCAATTTTCACGGGTATTTATCGCAATATTGGAAACTTGTATAATCTTCCGTTTTATTAACTGCGGGTAGAAACCAAGAGTTTCCACTTGCAATATCCTGATTACCATCCGTTCAGACATGTCTATTTATTTTTCAGTATATTCTCGATACTTCGTCTGATTTTTAGTACCTAGTGTATTTTTTCATAATTTGTCTTCCGGTGTTTAGTATAGTTTTACTTAAACAAAGGTTTCTATTTATTCACTGATTATATATTATTTGACTGACCTCATAGCTCAGTTGGTAGTAACCCTGCCTTCTGCGCTGGAGGTCGTGAGTTCGATTCCGACCCAGGACAAACATTTGTGTGGCGAACATAGATTGTTTGTTCTGGGTGTTAGTATGTATTATATGTATATATTTACAAACAAAGAGTATATAAGTTGTCTGGTTCCCATGATACAAGCTATGCTTAGATTACTTTGGGGTTAGATGGCGCTGTGTGAAATGTGCACCAATATTATTCACCCTATCATTAAACGTATTTAACCTATAATATACAGAATGTTTCGATGCTTAGCATAAACAACCTCGAGGCAATACCACCAACGATAGATTATACAATTCCGTGTAATGTCCCGAGTAGTATGAGATAAAGTAACAATCATACAAACGTAACTACTAAACTTAATTCTGTGCAACGGAGCTCAAACAACGTTTGTCTATTTTCTATTTTAGCGAATGTTACACAAGGCATTTCGGCGAAGAGATGCGCACGCGACTCAATAGAAAGTCTCGAGGCGGTCCAGTGACTCATTCACCGGACACCGCTGCTGTAGAAACATGAAGTATTTCAAAATTGACATAAGTAAGAAGTAAGTAAGTGTAATTGTACCGTTTACCACCTTCCTGCAGTTAGCTGCTAAGCTAGAGCTCTGTCATTTTACGAATTTCACTTCCCGGCAGCTTTTTATCTCAGGTAATGCTTAGTAATTAGAACTGAGCCTATATTGCGGCTTCCTCTAGCGAAGCATATGATCTTGTTTACTGCGGAACGTTTTATAAGCTCTAAAGTGTTGTTGTATCTATTTAATGCGTAATAGATTTCTCTACTTAAGTTAAACTATGCAAAACAAACCGCTAACTAATAAACTCTACAGTGTTGGTAAAATCCCAGAAGTAAACAGCCTCTTAGTACTCTTGATCACACCATTACAGGTAACAAAGAAACTCTCAGATACATCGATAAAATGTTCTATATTATATCTTTATTCTATAAATAAACTATTCTAGAGCAGACAGAGCCAAATATGTATATATCCAACCAGCTCCACTCGAATATTATGCATTTTAAATAATAAGAAAGAGCGAATGAATATATTTTTATAACTTATTAGCCTTTTTTGTTTCGTAATTACTGAAAAATAAATAATGCCTGGAACTTTCTAGGCATTATTCATTTTTCTCCGCAAAATTTGAAGGTAGGAAATGATTAAAAGAAAGTAAATAAAACCATTTTATTTTTTCCAGATATTAGCGGTTTAAATCTTACTGAATGGCATTTCCTGCATTCGTTATTGACGTTTTCCTCGTATTGCACGAGACCGAGAATTGCCAGTTTAATTTTTAAACCGTTTCTTATCTCAAAGTCAAAGTCAAAGTCAAAAACTTTATTTCCATAGAATTCATAAAGAAATGGCTTGGAAACGTCAATATTCAAAACATAAGGTCACGCGTACTTATCGATAAGTTTGACGCCTGTTCAAACCCTATCCGACCCTCCATGGGGAAGAACAGACAAGAAACCCCTAATGGAGGGATTCCTTTCTTTTCGCGAGCACGATCCTTGTAACAATTGAGTACTTAGGTCTATGTTACATTTATGACTACATAATATACTATTACAGGATGTTTTGTGTGTCGTTGAGCAGAGCGACATCAGACCATGGGGATTTATCATTTATATAATCATTTACAGTGTAATAAGCTTTACTTACCAGACCCTTCTTTATGTATGACTTGAATTTTTGGGTCGGAAGCTTCGTTGCTTGTTCAGGAAGTTTATTATAAAAGTGTACACAATTTCCCATAAAAGATCCGTTGACTTTTTGCAATCGGAATCTTGGAATGTTTAATTTATTTTTGTTTCTAGTGTTCTTGGTATGAACATCACTTTTTTTCTCAAAACTAGATATGTTTTTATGAACATATAATAAATTTTCATATATATACTGTGATGACACTGTAAGGACATTTATTTCTTTGAATTTTTCTTTCAGAGAGTCCCTTGATTTCATTTTATAAATTGAACGTATAGCTCTCTTTTGTAAAACAAATATGGCATGGATATCTGCTGCTTTCCCCCAAAGCAGGATACCGTATGTCATAACACTATGAAAGTAACTAAAATAAACTAACCTAGCAGTAACTTCATCCGTTAGCTGTCTTATTCTACGTACCGCGAATGCGGCTGAACTAAGTCTGGAGGCAAGTGCTGCGATTTGATCACCCCACTGTAGCTTTGCATCTATAGTTAAACCCAAAAACACAGTGGAACCAACAAGATTAAGCACTTCTCCATTTATTTGTATATTAGCCGACATTTGCTTCACATTTGGCAAAGTGAATTTAATGCACTTAGTTTTGTTAGAATTGAGTAAAAGATTGTTCGATATGAACCAATCTAAAACTTTAGATAGTGACGCATTTACACTATCGTAATTATCTTTATATCTGTCAACTTTAAATAAAAGAGAAGTGTCATCAGCAAAAAGGACTATATCACACAAAGTATTCACAAAAAAAGGGAGGTCGTTGACATAAACTAGAAACAAAAACGGGCCCAGTATTGAACCTTGCGGCACACCCATGTCAATAGCGGAACCTGTAGACCTTTCACCGCCTATCTACCTATCTACATACCTCCATGTGTTATTATGATTTTAATAGCTTAGGAACTTTACTAGGTACGTATTTATATGATTTAGAAGCACGTTTATCATGCTCACGTTTTAAGGTGCGCTAAGAATAACCGTTTTATATTATTTCACTTCGGCAGACTCGCTCAAACGGATATCTTCCCAGTATTATGTGTTATTTCTCAAAACGGCGCATTGTGCATAGGAGGCGGATGTCCTAACACTCGTGAATTTTTCGTAACATCTTTGTTGAGGAAGTAATCGTGTGAATTCTAAACAAATTTCATAAAAAGTTACACACAGTAGGTACTCCCCCGGATGTGTGCACAAAGAGGTTGGCTAAACGTTGACAGAGTGTTACAAAAAAGGTTTTACTAAATAAGATAGAGAATAAGATAGACAGATATGGGGATATAGGTTATATATAGGTTTTAGGTTTTACTAAATAAGATAGATAGGTATCCCCTCGTTAACAGGTTAACCACTGAGCAGTGCTACAATATAGTGGCCCACTAACGATCTTTCCTGCCCGGATTCTACACTTGCGGAATGAAGAATTTGAGACAGCTAGCAACAATGATGGTATTAGAGGTAAATAAAAGCCACATACTCTCCGTTGCGAATGATTTGCCAAGATAACTAGTGGATCCAACGGTTTTATCTTACACTGTCACGTCCACCCATGGTGGTGATTTCGGCATTGAAAGAAAAAACGTTAGATTTCGATCGCCCCCTCATTTGCAAAGCTAAGCTGAGACAGTAATTTTTGGTTGCGTTTCCATGTATACATTTAGTTACATAATTTTAATCATTCGAGTACAAGTCTCATAATTAATAAATCGCATGTTTTATCCGTATATATAACATATAATATAATTATTTTAAAATAAAAATATTATATAATACTGCGTTGTGCTTTGGTGCCAGTGAAATTGCAGGCACATGAGACAGTAAATCTTCATAAAAGTGAAGACAGCAATTTGGTTCGACTTTGGTTTTCTCATACCTAAGAGTAGAGGGGTCTTAAGTCATGTTGTTCTTGTTATGCGCAGAGGAAACCCTTTAGGTTGGCTCATCTACGCCATCCGTAACTTAAAAAACACTTGTTCATAATAGCAATTACAGAATATTATCTATACAAATAAATAAAATTGGAGTGTCTGTTTGTAATATTAAAATAACCGCTTTTTGCTAAGTGCATATGGACGTATACACCAAAACATATTTTTTTTAAAATTTTTGTCTGTCTGTCTCTATGTTTGTTCCGCTAATCTCTGAAATGGCTGGACCGATTTTGACGGGACTTTCCTTGGCAGATAGCTGATGTAACAAGGAGTAACTTAGGCTACTTTTCCGAGGGGTAAAATAGGGGTGCGTGATAAAACCGAATTCCACGCGGACGAAGTCGCAGGCAACAGCTAGTAGAAGAATATTGGGGTCGAGTCACATGACCGCAGAGTTGCTAATCCTCTAAGTTGAAACCCTCGAGTCAATACACTCGACCATCTGAACCGGCCTTTATTCTTTTGCACCGGTTTCAGCATCCTGCCTATGAAGGCCAAGCTTTAACGTCGACTAAGCCAGATTTTTTTAGTATGCCGTACTAAATACTGTACTTACCATATTTTTTTAAACTAAAACCAAAAACTCGCAATACAACTTTTTGTCGAGCCAGTTAACGCGTTTACGATCGCAATACCTGTTCGAGATACAGTCAGCGTTACGTGAGCGTTCGAAAAGAATAGAATGGTCTTGCATCAGTCATTCAACCTCGGCCATAATAATTGTACAGAAGTGGCAGCAGGCGAGTTAATTATTATCAGAATTATTCGCACGCGCCCATCTGTGGGATATCCACGTGTCGTGGGAACTTCACGCAACAAATGACAAACCATAAAAAGCGGCGTCAACAACTGATTACCCTACGGCGTGGTCATGTAAGAACAAACTCCTAAACCACAGAATATTCCAAAGTAAACATGAGAACTTAACAATGAGATAAAGCATTGCTCAATACAAACATAAAAATATGTACAAACAATTCATTTTGCGCGTGTTTTTCTTAGTTCAGGAATTTTGTTGGGGTTTGGTAAATACTTCTATTATAATCGCGCGCTATACAATTTCGGCGATTCGGTATTAGTGACCTTCGAGTGGTAAACAGTAGTTGTATTGCACATTATTGTTTGTTTCGTAATAATAAAACGATTATCTATTGAAATACCAACCTGCCTCAAGACAATGGGCATAGCGCATAACACTATACTCATTTGAAGAGTTTCAAATAAACATAGGTACAACACCACTCAGAGTAGAGCAAAACTCGGGAAAGTGTCGACATTCAATTTATGTGGATATATACCCTATCCTAGTATTACGACAATCACTCGACTTATATGATAATTAAAGACACTATGTCAAAACATTTAATTCATACAAACATAGTTTTGTGTGTGTGTAATGTAATTTGTTTAAATATAATCATGAATACCTTCAACCCTTGCTGGTGTGCTTCCGAGTTGAACTCCACTTTGGATATAAAGAAGCCAGCTCCGTACTCGTTCCCGCCGCGCAGCGAGAACCCGAAGGCGGGGGCGGCGCGCCGCGGCCGCACCAGCCGGAGTGACCGCACGCGCCTGTCGGCCACCGCCCGCGCCCGCGCCCGCCCCGAGCCCGAGCCCGAGCCCGACGTCGTCGACACCGTAGATGTCGCGTACATTGCTGACCTCGACATACACGACCTGACAAACATACAAAAGTTATTTATTTAAATTACTAGCTACGCCCCGCGGTGTTGACTGCGGGAATGAGTAATGCCACGGCAATACTCCATTTTTCTATGATCAAAGTAGGCTATGTGTTAATCCAAGATATAAGCTATCTTGGTACCAAATTTAATCCAAATCCATTGAGCCGTTTGAGCGTGAAAGAGTAACAAACATCCATACAAACTTTCAAGTTTGTAATATTAGTTGGACAATGTTGTCGCTATGATGAATTAGGAACTCTTCTGCTAAAGAAACCTGTATTACAAGAGACCCCTAATTTCTGTGGTCTAGCTATACATGGTTACACTCTTAGATTGTATAATATGTATATTGATGAAAATTAATTTATTTATTTATTACACAAGTAGGAAAAAATAAATAAAAATAAACATATAGGACGAAAAAAATTGTACTGACGTAACAAAATTGTTACAATTTACATTTATCATCAATTACAATGGTACGGTTCTGGCGGCGGCGACGGCGATAAATGTTACCAAGTTTGTGATTGTATCCATCATGTATGAGTGAGAAATGAGAGAAAAAGAAATAGCAGTACAATATTTTAGCCCTTTTTAGCTCACTTTAGAGGTGACAAATGACGTCTTCACAACTGCACCCAAATAACTAGCCAAGACATCCAAATGCATGGCCTATCAAAATAGCTTGGAAGGGCAAGCCGAAATCAACGAATACGAAACAAATCTATCCTATTTATCTATCGTAAGATATATGTTACTCAGACGCTTATAATCGAAATGTACATTCATCGAATCAAATAGACCGTATTCAAGTTTTAGGTATCCATACTTTGTTCCAGTGATAAAATTATAATCCGAGAAATGGAACGAATCTGCGTTTGCTCAAGGAAACGCGGAACCGCATCGGATCAAACCTGATGAAGCCATTATAGCTGTATTGATCCTTATCATGCGGTGTGCCGACAATATCTCACGCGGCCATTCTCACAACGGTTGTTTGCGGCTGTCACTGTGAAGTTACCCCATTTATAGATTAACCTGCTAGCGTAGGAATTTCAGCTATCAACTGAGACGCAAGGGTCGTATATTCGGTTTTGTGCACGCAATATTTTTTGAAAGATCTGCATTGTTCCTGTTTGAAGCGCATATTGGTTATTTGGCTCCCATTAGAGACGGTGTGGAAGGCTCAAGTTACTTTCCATTAACATGACTCATTAAATTAAATTGTAATAAACTGTAACATGATCCTTTCAACTGATATATTATTTCAATTGTTAATTTTAGTATTACATATTAATTTCATCATTTCATTTTTCATTCTATATTGTTATTTAATTTAAACGTCACACGCAACGCAATGCTATTTGAGTCATCTCGTACTTTGGAGGAGACTATTTGAGTCGTATTGTTGTGTCTAAGAGCGACGGTTACCACTTAACATCAGGTGAGTGCTAAGCTCGTTCCATCAATTAAATCACGTTAAAAAATACGTCTAATAGCTTTCGTCTAAAAACGATTAGTTCAAAAATGGATGAAGGTCCCATAAAGTTGTTACCTCCAAACGCAGCACCGAAAGCAATGTTTTAGGGTACCGACAGGAAATAAAACGAACTACATAAATGAATTTCAGTAACCAAGTGAATTTAAACTCTTGAGTTTTAGGCTCGGTCGTTTTTAGTTATCTTTCCTTCAATGTATTTATGGAAAATGTTCCTTTGAGTAAGTTGCATCAAGTTATCTGTAGGTACGCCTTCTGGGCTTCGGTGCGAACATAATAATGATTTGTTCCCTTGACATTATCTCTAACATTTAGATGAATACCAAAGGTTATTGAATACTTTTTGTATTCAAGGGAGTATTTTACGAACGCATTTTATTAAACCCATTGGTCAAATGGGTACCGTTAGCAGCACGGAAGTATTCTCACACCACACCCAATAACATATGAATATAGGGTAGTATTTATCAATAACTTAGTTAATCTCACCTGTATTATTACTGTATTATTAATTACCATGTTGATGGTCTAGTGGGAGCAAGTGATAGACTTGAAACCGATATATACATATTAATTACTAACTTAAAACACTATTATTGTCACAAAGACTAGCTGATTTAAAAGAGAAAATAAATGAGAAAGTAGGTATGTGAATACTGAAATGAAAGGAGCATTTAAATTGATTAGAAAAAATAAAAAATCAATAAAATATTTGAATTACCCAAGGATGCGGGTTCGACTCTCGTATGGGACACGCATGTAAGCATAATCAGTAATTGTATTTCGACTGTAGCAATTAACATAGTCGTATGTGAAAAGTCGATGCTTTAGGGTACATAAAGCCGTTCAAAGTTTCAAATATGAATAAAGTGAACTGAACACATACTACTTTTTCCACTTAGACAAAAAGGAGTTGGTTGATTTTAGAGATTTAATAAATTACGGGGGCATTTATAGTTTTATTCTAAGGCTTTTTATGCAATAAAATGAAAATCGCAGAAATGTACATCCGACAATGTTGATTGCTACAATCGATTTGTCCATTTGGGTGTCGTGTGGTAGGACGATGTTCGTAGCTAGTGATTTCCGACACAACAAAAGGTCCTTGAGTGGGTTCACTGCCATCTTGGTATTCGTTAGAGTTTTATTTCGACTGGCTTTCTGCGCTGTAGGTCGTGGGTTCGATCCCCACCCAGGACAAACATTAGTGACATTTGTAACATTGATGTTTGTTCTGTGTCTGGGTGTTAATATGTATTATATATGTATGTATTTACAAAAGAAAAGTATATAAGTATTATATCAGTTGTCTGGTTCCCATGATACAAGCTATGCTTAGCTTACTTCGGGGCTAGATGGCGCTGTGTGAAATGTCCACCAATATTTATTTATTTATTTCAAAACCTGATTTCTGTTACGGAATTACTGTTACTAACTTCGACTCGTTGTGTTACGTACAGAGGTCGACACCAGTTTCTTACCTTAGTAGTTTATTTTACCTTTGGGCTTGGAAAATGAAGCAATTCGTATGTCAATTCTCATGTGATACAGTTACGGAACGAGCCGACGGCCCACCTGGTGTTGTGGTAACCCCTGCCGTTGCGACTTGGATCCTCCCGTACTAGGTACGACAAGACCCAAGTCACATCGTATGCGCCCGTAACTCTTAGACGTGTAGGTGGGATGTCTCATATGCCTCTAATTTCATTAGTAAGTAATGAAATCAGAGGCGATTAGAGGCGAAATTATTGGCGTTTTCATTTAATTTGGCAATAATTTATCAAGATATCATATCCATCATGTAATTGCGTCAGTAAAGTTATTAAGCGTTGTTAGGATAAACTGATCTAAGTCGTAGAACCAATTACCATTGTTGCCGTACCCAATAACTTCCTAGAACTTCACACGTTGGATTAATCCTACTAATATTATAAACGTGAAAGTTTGTATGGATGTTTGTTACTCTTTCACGCTCAAACGGCTGAATAGATTTGTATGAAATTTGGTACCAAGACAGCTTATATCCTGGATTAAGACATAGACTACTTTGATCCCGGAAAAGTGCAGTATTCCCGTGGGATTACTTATTCACCGCGGGTAACATCGGGGGGCGCAGCTAGTGGTAAATATGTAGAAGCGTCTTACCCAAAACAATTTGTGCCCTATTTAGATATTATTGTCCAATAATATTGAATATTTAACATTTAATAATTCTTTGAAAGTACCTCAACGTATTTTAAAATATGATCATGTAACACGAGATGCTGAGTTTATCTTGAAGTAGGTTTATTGCGAACATATATCTAAACCTGTTCTATAGTACTGTGTGTGTTACACGGGATGTTGTAAACTAGAATAGCGATAGTCATTGTCCTCATTATTTGTGGTGAGATGCAATGGAAGGTCGCGTGGGGGGTGCAGTGTGGGGGGTAGGGGGGTGAGGACTAGAGGGCAGCCTCCTCAGAGCGGTGCAACGACCTCTCAGCCAACCAGCCTCCTGCGTCTAGCTAGCGTCCACTTGTGCGGAGATAAAGCAAATCTTAGACTCAACTCTTGGTCCTATGTTACACGAATATATACAAAAACACTGCTTAAGTGCTTATGTCGTTGTTGAATGTCTCATGTGCCTGTAATTTCACCGGCAACCACACATTTCAAACCGGAACACAGTAACGCGAATGCGTTACTGCTTGGCGGCAGAAATTGGCATGGTGGCAGTACTTCCCCGGACGAACTTGGCGAGTTCGCCAGGTTCGTCCGGGGAAGTACTGATATTTAAGAGCAGTAGAATTCTACTGCTCTTAAATATCTTAAAGTTTATTTAATTTTTCTCTGTGTTATAATTATATTGTTAGATATTTATATAATTTTAGGTAAGGTTGTGTACCTCGGTTCGTGACGTCACCCTGAGGTCCTGCCTGAAAACCAGCGCTGAGCTCAGGCAAGACGAAGTCGTGGCTGAGAACGGCATTATTCTGTGGCAGCGACCTATTTGACCGCAATACATGGCAAAAGTATTTTTTTTAACGGGTACCTATTTTATGTTATTATGTTTTAGTTTTGATGATTTTGTTTGTACTTAGTATGTTTAATGTGCGTGTCAATAAATATATTTCTTTCTTTATTTCTTGGCTCTGACTCTTGTTTCTAATTAAGCGATTACTTATAAGTTTTCTCTAATCTCATTACAAACGTTCTCTCGTCGTCATTGGCGGTCGGCGCGGCGGTCGGCGCGGCGGTCGGCGGTCGGCGGTCGGCACGGAGCGCGACAAGTGTACTTGTGATCAACCTTAATAGCCTTGCGCCATTACCCACATCTGGGAAATTGATTTGCCAACATATCTGACGTGTAAGTGATTCGGCCACCTAGTTACATTTAAATACCTATGTAGAAATTGTAATTAGCCTCGATGGCGGCTCGGTGCACCTTGGCTGATGCCTCAGCGCTCCCAGCGTAACTTGGCTGGTCTACAAAGATTGCTTGAGTAATTTTTTATATGTAATGAAGTTATGGAACGAGCCTGTCCACGAGCGAGATGGCCAACCTGGTGTTAAGTGGTAACCTCTGCCCATAAGAAGCAATACGACTTGGGTCCTACTTCTAACCTTACTTCGGTACAAAAACACCCAAGTCGCAACGTATGCTTCAATTACTCTGAGACATAAAGGTGGAATTATTTCACCGGCAACCACACGTTTCCAACCGGGACACAATAATGCGAATGCATTACTACTTGGCGGCAGAGTGGGTATGGTGTTAGTACTTCCCCGGACGAACTTGGCATAAGTTCTACAGCTACTGTTCTACTTCTACTGCTACAATGACGTTTAGTTATCTGTTATAATCATTTGTATTGACTGATCAATTAATGATCAAGAATCTCCTTCGCAAGGTAAGAAAAATTGTCTGATCCATCTAAACCATAAGATTTGACCACATTGTCGTAAAATAACAGACAACAGGGTTATGCGACTTTAGTAGTCTTCCCCATGGAGGGTCAGACAGGGTTTGAACAGGCGTCAAATTTAGCGATAAGTACGCGTGACCTTATGTTTTATATTATTGACGTTTCCAAGCCATTTCTTTATGAATTCTATGGAAATAAGGTCTTTGACTTTGAGCACTCCATCAAGTTTTCTTTATGTTTCACTGAGACCAAGGAAACTACGCCTTTTATTGAGCTGTAAAAAGTTTGTTATAAAACGAATGAAAGACTTTCATTGAAAGTAAATAAAAACCTTCTCTCACTTGACAGTCCAATGTAATGAATGATACTAGAATTACGAAAGTGAAAGTTTATTACTATTGCATGGAGTATTTAATTTCTTATATCAATGAGCATTTTACGTATATACCTACTGGCAATAAAAGTAACCATTATTAATAATGATTGCCAGTATCCCTCGCGAATGAACACTGCAAGTGATTGTACCTACTATAAATTATAAAGTTCTAATTGTTATAGGTAGGGTTAGATTTAGTAAAGTCGATGGATATTGGCAGAGCTAAAATTAGCACAGAATACTGAAATTTTCATTGTCTATGGCTTTGAAGTAGTCATTTCTAGCGAATTTCGATCACGGCGATCATTTTTACACCTTCAACATACTTGTCTGATTTTTGAAATAATGCTTAATTTTACTTACATTCCCTTTTTCTTGTCACTGTATCTCAATCAAAATATTTTTTCCGTCAAACAAGCAAACAAACAAAACAACAGACAGGACGTATCTAAGAATGAAACCTCATTTGCGGGATTGCTCTCATACCGGACATACAGAAATATATTGGTGTAGATTGAGCGTTCCAACGAAGCAAATATCATCTATGGCTAACTTCCGTCGTATGTTATCACCACTTCTAGGATAGGGTGAATATCATCTGCGGCTAATTTCCGCCGTACGTTATCACCACTTCTAGGATAGGGTGAATATCATCTGTGGCTAACTTCCGTCGTATGTTATCACCACTTCTAGGATAGGGTGAATATCATCTGCGGCTAATTTCCGCCGTACGTTATCACCACTTCTAGGATAGGGTGAATATCATCTGTGGCTAACTTCCGTCGTATGTTATCACCACTTCTAGGATAGGGTGAATATCATCTGCGGCTAATTTCCGCCGTACGTTATCACCACTTCTAGGATAGGGTGAATATCATCTGCGGCTAATTTCCGTCGTACGTTATCACCACTTCTAGGATAGGGTGAATATCATCTGTGGCTAACTTCCGTCGTATGTTATCACCACTTCTAGGATAGGGTGTTTTAAATTGGTTTTAACGGTGCAATGGCGGCGCGGCGGTGTATCAGAGCAGTTGACGACCCGGGCGCAGGTGGCAAGCCCGCTCGACCGTGAATCCTAACCGCGCCGCCCCGCACCGCCCGGCCCCGCGCCGCCCCGCCCCGCGCCACACCGCAACTGTTCCATGCTTTTTCTCGCCAAGATAAAGAGCAATGGCCGGAATCAGCAGACAAAACTCCATAAATCTAAGAAACGTCTAATGTCGAAGGTTGTCGCTTAATACACTTACAGTATAGATCGCTAAGCGGTCAAATGTTAAGTACGAAAGAAACTTGGTAGGTAGGATGGAGTATGTTCTTTTGTTCATATTTTTACATACGTACACCCATATCCAAGCCAATTTGTCTAATATGTAGTAAACTTCAATGGGGTAGTACTTTTAATTTTTCTAATATGTAGAAAATTCAATGGGGTAGTACTTTTAATTTAATGTATTACATTATCGTGGTAACGTAGACCTAACATTTGGTGAGCGCCTTGCCGCTATATTTATTCTACGAATATTAAAGCTCAACTAACATATTAGTACAGTATATAAATATTTCGACAACCAGGATCAAACCAACGAAATTACCGACTAGTGTAAATAAAAGTCCATAACTAATACTGCTACAGCTTGATATTGTTCTGCTAATGAATTAGTAGGTGTAATATAATGCGTTGGTAGCTGAATCGATATTGCTAGGATACGAAATGAAAACTTTTAGGGGGCGATGCATGACTGAGGGGATACATTTCCGGCTAAGCAAGGAAGCCAAACAACATAAAACCTCTGTGGATTCACCTACCTGCGATATAAGGTTATCTTTGTTTGATGTCCCAATTAGTCGAATTAGTGGTGGGTATAGGAAGTATGCAGAGAAGCTGTGGATAAATATTATCGTGGGAACATAGCCGAGAAGTACAGACCGCTTTCATTCCACCAGAATTTCAATTGAAATATTGTTTTTATTTTAGTGGCTTGTATTTGCAAACTGTACCTACCTATGTTTAAATTCTTATATATATACTAGCTATTGCCCGCGACTTCGTCCACGTGGAATTCGGTTTTATAGCGCACCCCTATTTAACCCCTCGGAACAGTAGCCTAAGTTACTCCTTGTTACATCAGCTATCTGTCAGTAAAAGTCCCGTCAAAATCAGTCCAGCCATTTCAGAGATTAGCGGGAACAAACAGACTGACAGACAGACAAAAATTTTATAAAATGTTATTTTGGTATATGTACCGTGTATACATCTATATGCTTTTTTATTTGCACGTTATTTTAATATTACAAACAGACACTCCAATTTTATTTATTTGTATAGATGTATGTACTGCAGCGACGGGAACATTAAAATCGGAGGTTAGAGAAGGCTGGTACGAGTTGAAATATGTAACAGCGGGAATGTCGTAAACAGCGCCAGGAAACCGGCTGAGACGACTCTTCGCCAATTAACCGCCTGCGACCTCTAGGCCGCACCGATTATTCTATCCTTTGCTAGAAGTGTACATATAATATAGCACAATGCAATATAAAACTTGTTGAACACCCAGACACAGTATATGCATCTTTTGTGACATGGGAAACTAATATAGCTTCGTTACACAAACATTTATCCTGGGTGGAAATCGAATCCACTACCTACAGAAGGCTTTAGCTTGTAACATGGGAACCAGAGAACTGATATAATACCTACTTAGGTATATACTTTTTTTGTTAATGCATACATATAATACATATTAAACACCCAGACACAGAACAAACATCTATGTTCGATACAAATGTTTGTCCTGGATGGGAATCGAACACACGACCGCAGAAGGCAGGGTTACTACCTAAGCTGTGAAGCCAGTCAAAACGCAAATGAATGTAAGATAGTAAGGAGAGCTAAGCTGTAGATTAGCAAGATAATCCCTTTAATGAAGAGTCTAACGAGATATTCGATAGGCTTTATCCAATTTACAATTTTACTGTCGTCCATAGATGAATTATTTGATCACTGACAGAAACTCTGCATCAATAGAAATCCCATCTAGCCCCAAAGTAACCTAAGCATAGCTTGTATATAAGTATTATATCAGTTGTCTGGTTCCCATGATAATAGCTATGCTTAGCTTACTTTGGGGCTAGATGGCGCTGTGTGAAATGTCCACCAATGTTTATGATTATTATTTATTAACAAAATGGTGGTCGTTACAATCTGTTTTGTAAGTGGAGATGATCTCCGTAGATCGTATGTAATGTGATGGTAATCTCAGCAGACCGCATAGCGCGGCGCGGCGGTTGCGTTGCGCAATCAAACGCATCTGCGCTTACCTGTAGCCTATTGCACCCACCTACCTGCAAGTGTGCAAATGCATTTAGTAACGTAATTCTCACATGCTGGGAAGATTTGTCTAGCATCGGTCGGATAATGGATATCTAACTGCTAGCGATGACTTTGAAACTGCCCAGAAAGATTTCGATAGTTCATTAACGGGAATACTACGGTTAAACCTTTCCATAATTTAAGAGATAAGTATTTTTTATGCGTATTATTTGACTGGCCTGACAGTTGGTTGTTACCCTGCCTTCTACGCTGTAGGTCGTGGGTTCGATTCACACCCAGGACAAACATTTGTCTGTCGAACATAGATGTTTGTTGTGTCTGTGTGTTTAATATGTATTATATGTATGCATTAACAAAAAAGTATACAAGTACCTATAATATCAGTTGTCTGGTTTCCATGATACAAGCTATGCTTAGCTTACTTTGGGGCTAGATGGAATGTCCACCAATATTATTATAGTAGGTTGTTGTATCGTGAAGATCAGATTCTCTTATTGATCCCAGAACTGTTGGCGGAACTTTGTTTAGTATTTCACATCGTCACGACCTGTAGTTAGATAAGTACTAATCCGTCAGCCATGAAAAATGCTTAGCAAAAAGTCAAACAAATCCTCCACAATGAAAGTGAATTTACATTATCAATTACGGTCCCAAAACAAACATATCCATGCCTCATATTACAAAAAAGATTCAATGTAATAGTATCTTATTTCCAAATGACAGTTCTAATAACAGAAACCAGACATCAGGAAAGTTGCAGTGGTCGGTGGAGATAGAAAACAAAGAAAGCTGGAAACTGAAGATAGAAATGGACGAAAGAAATCGTTGGAAAAAAGTTGGAAGCACCATGAATGGGTGGAAAGTGAGCCGACGAGACGACGGAGCCTACGTTTCTGTTCGCACGCCGTGAGAGCGTAACGTTTTCTAAATTTATATTTTAATTAACGCGCCTGTAGACTGTTTGATGATGCTGTGTGGCATCAGAATGGTCTCACAGCTCAGTTGGTAGTAACTCTGCCTTCTGCGCTGTAGGTCGTGGGTTCGATTGGTTCGATTCCCACCCAGGACAAACATTTGCGTGACGATACATGTTTGTTCTGTGTCTGGGTGATAATGTGTATTTTATGTATGTATTTACAAAGGAAATATATAATATATTTACGAGGAATATATATGTATTATATATCAGCTGTCTGGTTCCCATAGTACAAGCTATGTTTAGTTTGGGGCTAGATGGCGCTGTGTGCGTTGTTCACCAATATTATTATTATTATTATAAGAAAGAAAGAAAAATATATTTATTTGTGACAGGCAACAGGCAAAGAACACAAGACATTGAAATCCAGGAGGAACAGGATATGTTTCCTTTAATGAAGGTAATCTATGCAAAGACTGAATATTTTTAGAGCTATGTAAACTCCTCGACTATTGCATATCAGGAGGCAAAGGTATCCAAAGCTACGATTTGAATGTGTAAATGTAAATATCCTATATGCCCTGATTTACCTCCAGTTACATTTTCATACGCTGTTATCTACGCCATAACTAATTTATGATTCAACACTTCTAGAGTAAGTAGGTACATATTTATCTTTTAGAATGGCTATGAATGTTAGCCTAACAAAACCACCGCTTACCCACGGCAAACAGAATACCTTACAGCGATTTAAATTAAGCTCAGTTGAGAGTTCAACAAAGATTTTCTTTGCAGCAGCCTGCGCGGATTAACATTGTCAGTAAACCTGATTGTTGGAACATATTGCCAAGCACTGATACTTTATCTAGATGAAATGACATCCCATATCAATTCAACTTTGTAACCGTTAGATAATAATCTCAATAGGTAGCACTTAGATTGTGCCTACAGTTTCAATAAAAATAAACTTACCAAAATGAACACAGAAGAAAGCAATTAATTCACCGTAACTCTGACAGAACTAAAACAAAACATTATCCGTTGATCAACGTCTCATTTCACTGGAACGCACGAAACTACAGGTTACCATTTCACTTGTGCTGCACACAGTTATGTTCTAACATTATAGTTCTACAATTTTTATATATATTCACGGTTGGATTGAATCGATATCTGTGACCACTGTGGAAACCGGGGTTGCGAACTCAAGATGTGCGCGGAGCTGGGTAGCGACGTGCGCCCGCGACCGAGTGCTCACGCGAATGCTGGTAAAAATAAACGACGGAGAAGAAAGTTGTACGTCACCGCGATAAAAGCCTTAGCGGCGGACTACTTGTTTAATTCCAAGTTGAATAACGACTAAACACTGGCCTGACAGCGGAGCGTAACTGTTTGTCCCCAATAAACAACTTAGCTTAACCAGCTTTCAAAATAACCTTTGCCTAAGAGCAGAACTTAGGCCAAGTTCGTCTGAAAGAAAGAAAGGAAGAAAAAAAAATGTTTAAGTTGTGTTACATCTATACAAATAAATAAATTTGGAGTGTCTGTTTGTAATATTGAAATAACCGCTTTTTACTAAGTGCATATGAATGTATACACGGTACATAATAACAAAACATGTTTTTTTCAATTTTTGTCATTCTGTCTGTCTATTTGTTCCGGCTAATCTCTGAAATGGTTGGACCGATTTTGACGGGACTTTCACTGGAAGATAGCTGATGTTACAAGGAGTAACTTAGGCTACTTTTCCGAGGGTTAAAATAGGGGTGCGTGATAAAACCGAATTCCACGCGGACAACAGCTAGTCTATCGTAAAGTTCTGTTCACAATAAAAGGATTTATAATCACATTTGAACATATTTTATTAATAGCACAACAACACTATAACTAATCCGTTCAACTCGCAATTATCACATCATTACCGATTCCATGACCGTCTGTATTTCCATTCCTGTGTTTTAAAATAATATTATCAAAGATATGATGCCTTCCTCCAAATATATCACCCAAAAATACAGCCTTTCTAAAACACTATACATTTTCACACATCTCTCGATTAAGCTAAATATTTATTTACAATAAACATCTATGTAACATCGATTTGATCAATAATTCTCTAAAATACATCCATTTAACAACAACATCTATATTATACCGCACATTAGGCAAATTTAATTGTCTTATGAACAATACGAACGTTATGTTTCTTTGTGTTTTTGGTGTGTGGAGCGCGATCCATTGTCCCGTGGTGGCTGCGCGCGCGCAGGCTGGAGGGACACGAGTTACCCAATCTGACACATCACAGTAGCAACCTGTGATGTGCCACTCAAATATATTGCTGTGAGCTTTTAGTTCTCCAATCAGCTCTCGAAACAGCGGTGAAAGGATGAATATAGTGCGCCTCAAAAAGGCTCCTCTCTTGCATTTTGATATTCTCATTTTGGTGTTCATACAGCAGTGTTTTTTTCAGAATGGGTAATTATTTTTCATCTCAGCAGAGGACCGTCAGATAGACCTGTTGGTCTCTTTGTATGCGGCCAGCATATGTCCCACCAAACGCCCATACCACAACCAAAAAAATTACTTTTAGTCACAACATTACGATACAAATATTCTAAACTTTCCTAACGTTCAACGACAAACAGATTCCTATCAAAATAAACTATAGGAAATACTACAATGTTATAAAATATACGCATACAAACGGTGGGTTATTTGACATACGTTACAAAATCACCTAATATATGGGACAATCGAATTATGTCAATATGTGATGGTTATCAAAATAAGTTTATCTAGAAACAATATTAAACAACGTAAAATCGCGCCATAGTCAAAATCGTCATGCAACACATTTTATGTAAATATCTAAGTTCTAGTCTCACTTTCTAAATGACTTGACTACTAATTTAGGGTAACTTAACCGCTAAGCTATTAATGTTACCACAATATACTTTTTTTACACACGAATTCAATTCTTACGTGTAGTACCTACACATTTAAACAGCATTTACCATTTCAAAATTTCGGATTTGTATAGGTACAAATAAAAAGACAAAAATCAACTTTAACCAAGTGCAAAGTGCATTGCTTGCATGCAGGATACAACGTGAAACAACATCGAAATTCCTAGAATAGTGTTTGTTGCACCAGGAGTCTAGTTCTTGTTTCTAAAGAATTGCGCGGGTGACCATACAATTCATTATTTCTTAAAAGTCACCATTTTATCATATTTTTTTGGAAACTTTGTTTTCTAGGATATTGACAATGTTAGTCGTAAAAGGCACCTACTAATCTGTTCATACTGAGAAAACTATAAGTATTTATGAGTATTCCGGGAACGTACTCCGAAAGACAATTAATATTTTCATTGCTTTTGCTGTAGTAATTATAATATTACGCATATACATTATCTTCTTTGTAAAAATAATTTATTAATGTTGAGCAGTTCGTAGAGCTGTAATGACATCGATTTGTAAAACAAAAGGGAATTAAGAAACAGACAGGAGATTTTCTAGCAAAAACCCTAAAAACGTCGCCGTGTACGGCTAACCGTCATTAAACTATTATACTTAGCTATAAAAATATATTATTTTTAAGCAACATAAGAGGGTTATATAATTATTATAGTTTGACATGAAGGCTTTTGACTAGCTTTCTAGCCAAAAATCTATTATATTCTTTTAATCGGAAAATATGGGACCTACAAATATATATATTTTTATATCTCGGCTTACAATGTTTACCTCGAAAGACAACAATGGACTTCCTATTATCATTTTAAAAGCCCCGAACTTATTAACCTAGCTTGAAGCTAAATTTTACACTGAAATAAGCGATAAATATTTTCATCTCAACCTTTAAAGAAAAGTTAAATGTATAAATTCCATTTTATTATTATTGATGCTACCCTGAATCCTTGCTCTTCTTCAATCGGCAAGTACCAAACTAATTCAGATAATTCCATAATAAAACGACATTTGAATTGACAATAATTAGAATAATCTCTAAATTACATCGAAAATATAAAACAGGTTATTAGGAAATATTTTCTATGAAAATATAGGTCAAAATATTTTAGCACCGCTATCCTGTCTACCAACTCATTGACACAAATATTGAATATTTCAGTAGCGTTTCGTCTGTTTCACTGACTTTTTCTATTACAACTTGTACTTGTACTTATAAATCAATTCAACTGAATCAAATAGGTAACAGCTGAATTTACTTATTTAATAGTTTCGTCTGTTTAAACGTAGTACAAAGCGAGACAGCCACATTGCGAACATGCGAAGAGTTAAAATATCCTTTGCTTTTTCATTTATTTGAAGAATGTATAACATTAAAAATTAATATATTCTCTTATGTAATTTTCAATTCAATTCCCTCGTGATGTGATCTGTTTCATGGAGGTAGGTATTATAGGTATATTTTGATGGTAGTTTTAATTTGACACATATACTCGGGTAGTATTAATTAGCAAAAATATAATTAAGAAATGGTATTTTTCGATTGAATGATTCTAAGTTTATTCCTACGAGCTAATAATTTTAAGCAGTAATTCTACCTATTCTTCCACAGATTATTTCCTATCATAGAGAATATTATTGCAATGGATAGGTACCTACGTATACACCTAAAATCAAGTATTTGTTTTAAATACGACATAGATCGTATGAACCGGGTGTTTATGACTTACTTACCTACATACACATAAATAATATATTATTCGTAAGATTAGAACAACATTTACCAAGGGCCTTTCTCATCAAGATATATGAACATAAATATGGTTAATTTGTAAGGTTTTTCATTTGTTGTGTATAGTTAAAACGAAGTTCATTTTGATTGTACATTAAAAATAAAACGTATTGGAATCCAAGATTCTAAATTAAATTGTCTTTAATAATTAGAGCGACATGTTTGTTATTGCTATTCGCTTCACATTGTCGGAAATCAAGTCTAATTAACGAGCGGTGCTCGACTTCTCAGCGCTTGGTGATAAAGCCCTGAATCAAAAATTAAAAATATATCACTAGGTTGAGCTTGGGGTTCAATTCCTATGCCTATCATCTACTTATTGTAATTCAATTCTTCGATTTCAATACGCGCACCACTAGTATTAAGATTTGGGAACTTGGCTACTTTTGGTATGATCACTAGGTTTTGCTCCACCCCTATTATTCGTTTCAAGATCTTTAGATTTACTATTTTTCGCGGTTTCAGTCGAACCAGAAGACACAGCGGTAATGGATTTATTTGCGCTTACCTGAGCTGTTTTGCTGGCTATCGATTTCACAACAGGAGTCGTACCATGGCTGACGTTTCCTGGTGTCTTAGAAACGCTTGTCTTACTTGTCGAAGTTTTAGCAGTAGACACAGTCGGCTTTTTAGTATATGAAGTCTGAACTGGTCCTTGTGGAGACTTTATCGACGATGCAGATGACGGTTTAGAAGACGCTTTAGCAGATGTTGGTTTTGCAGTAACAGCTGGTATGGCTGTTGTTGTTTTCGTAGATACTTTTGAAGGTATCGTAGTAGAAGGTGAAGCAGTTTTGGCGACTGCAGAAGATGTTGCGCTTGAATGTATATTATTTTTAGCAACTGTAGAAGTTATCCCGTTTGAAGGTGACGTAGTTTTAGTGTTGGAGGAATGTTTTGCTGTTGTAGCAGCCGGATATAATATTGTACTTGATGGTAAAGTCGTTTTAGCGATCGACAAAGGAATGACGCTTGATGGTGAAGTGGTTTTAGAAATAGTTGAAGACACTGTTGTTTTTGAAAGCGTTGATGGAACAGTTGTTGAATATATCGGTTTCACATTTGCTAAAATGGTTGAAGATTTGGCTGTAGAAGTGATTGGATTTGAAGGTAGGGTTGTTTTGACAACCGTAGAAGGTAAAGTGGACTTAGAAATTGATGAAGATGTTGCATTTGATGGTGTAGTTGCTTTAGTAACTGTTGAATATATTGCGTTAAGAGGTACATTTATTTTGGAGTCTACCGAAGTTGTTGTATTTGAAGTAGCGTTAGTAATCGAAGTAGATATTGTTGTTGAGGATGATAAGGATTGAGCAGCTATTGCTGATACAGGACTTGAAGATATAGTGTTTTTAGGAATGACAGAAGCTACTGCTGTTGAAGTCAAAGAATTTGTAGCACTTGAAGGTGATATGGTTTTAGCAGCGGTATTAGAGAGTTTATCTGAAGATAAAATAGTCTTAGCAACAGTTGAAGGCGGTTCACTTGAAGTTTTAGTGGTTGTTGTAACCATAGAAGGTATAGTCGTTGAAGTAATTATTGATGATATTGCTTTAGCCTCATATAACTTACTTTCCGGTATATTTTTTGTTGTATTACTAACATTTGCTAATATGTCCTTTGACAAACTTACATTAGTGGCAGGTTTAACTATCAAAGAAGTTGGTATCTTGTTTGTGGATGACGTGGCAGTATTAATCAGAGAATTTGATTTTTGTAGATCATTGGCACTTAGTTTCGGTAAATTATCGATTTCTTTACTAAATTTATAACTGTCTAATTTGCTTGGTTCTGGATTTTTGGCAGAGGTTAATTCCGTTTTGGCACTCGATTCTTTTGAAAGTTCTGAATGTAATGGAATATCGGCGTTCACGTTTGAAAGCGCACTTTGTTTACTTGGATCTTTTATATTTTTAGTTTGTAAATTTGCAATTCCTGTATCTTTTAATGTTTTGTTAGATTCTGTACTTATTACATGATTTTCAGAAAACTTTTCGCTCTTATTAGTATTGAGTATACTACTTTCATGTTGCTTAGTAGATCTATCTAACGGTTTACTTTGTTCTAATTGCGGTTTAGCTGTTGAAACCGAAACATTAGGTGTTGAGTTTTCTGGATTTGTTGATTTGAGTTTTGATTCACTTAACAATATTCGTGGTTCGTTGTTGAGCAATTTTGAATCTTTTGTTATGCCTGGCTTGTTATTGTCATTTTCTAAGATCTTCGATTTTGATGTCCCCGGAGGTGAGCTAATGTTACTCTGAGATATTGTTGTTGCAAATCTACTAACATTTTCACTCGCACTACTAGACGTATTTTTAATTTGTATTGGTATTATGCTTGAGGTAGAAACAATAGTAGAATCTTGTTTTGAATTTGTCTGAATATTATGGGGCTGCGAGTAAATGGAATTCATTACAGATGTACCGTTGCTAATTTTCTTTTCACTGGTAGTTACATTACCACTTTTTGTAACGTTTACTTCTACTGTAGATAATATAGGTGCAGGTGTCATTTGCACTGGTTCCATTTGTTTAGAATTTCCATCGGTGTGAATTTTTGCTGTTGTAAATATTAATGGAGTTGGGTTATAACTACTCTGCTTACTTCCATCAATCTCAACAAGTATTTGGCTTTTTGTTGTTACGTTCGATTTAGATTTGTCGTGACTATGAAAAACATTACTATTCATATAATTATGAATAGGTGCACTGCTTGTGTTAGATTTCGATGTGACGTGATCTTTCTCTGACAGAAGACTTTCCGTCGTCCCAAAACTTGATGTAGATGCATATTGGGATTTTTTATCATGAAACAGTTTACTTATTTCTTTAACCGTGTCAGCTTTTGCTTTGGCAAAATATTTAGCACTTTGAGCTTGATCATTTCTCTCCTTGTCTTTATGCAATAGCGGTTCAATGAGAGTTTCGTCTGATTCTTCTGATAAGTCTGGCGCGTTCCTTTTCAAAGAACCCTTCTTCGTTTTAAGAATGGACAATATTGGTTTTCTGACTTCATTTTCGACTCCACTCGTAACAGAAGTTGAGTCTCCACCATCTTGAGACGTCTGTAACGATAAGGAATAGTCATTAATGGAACGTTGCTTGTGTACTAAGTCTATAATACCCTTAGCTTCTTAATTAAAACCTATGTACCTGACGACCTTTTAATTTCAAAACTTAATATACTTATAATTACGTCTTCGTCACTTTCTGATCTTCAGCGCATATTAAATTGTTTGACTGATATGTTACGGGCTATACAGTACAACATGTGACATTTCGTAATCACAAGTTTAATATGGCGTGTAGGTTGCCGCTGGTAATCGCTCGCTATACAAATACTCTTTAACAGAGAATATACTTTCTTCCACACGAAAAAATGCTAAGTGTGAAATTCAGTGCCAAAGCTGCCATCTATTCCAGACACTCATTCCTAGTTACATTCTAATTGTGAAGCCAAGGAGCCTTTTCGAATAAGAAGTTAGGAATCCGTACCAGGATACAGTTCCCATGGCTTTGGCGCTAATACTTCAAGACTTGATTCGTGATCAAAGTCTAAGTTCTAAGTTAAGAGCAGTAGAACTCTCGCCAAGTTCGTCTGGGAAAGTACTGCCACCATGCCCTTTTCTGCCGCCAAGCAGTAACGCATTCGCGTTACTGTGTTCCGTTTTGAAAGGTGTGGTTGCCGGTGAAATTACAGGCACATGAGACATTCCACCTTCACGTCTCACATTTACGGGCGCATACGATGCGACTTGGGTCTTGTCGTACCTAGTAGGGGAGGACCGAAGTCGCATCAGTTGTTATGGGCCGAGGTTACCACTTAACACCAGGTGGGCCGTCGGCTCGTTCCGTAACTGTATTACATAAAATAAATAAAAAATAATTTTAAGTCAAAGTCAAAAACTTTATTTCCATAGAATTCATAAAGAAATGGCTTGGAAACGTCAATAATGGCATGGAAACGTCAATGGTGGAAAATACCGTACCTTCCGCATGGCAACGAGCGGGTGCTCGTGCGGGGGTCAGGCGCCGCGCTCGCGCAGCACGGGCCGCCCGTGCAGCAGCAGCACCGGCGGGGACAGCTCCGACGGCTTGGCGAGGCACGTGCCTGCGCCCGCGCCCGCCGGACCCCACTCCTCCGTCGGACGCGTCAACACTCGGGCTTTCTGGAACACGTTTATCAACAACAGACCGTTACTACCACC
The DNA here is from genome assembly GCA_947359385.1 of Chesias legatella. NCBI lineage: Eukaryota > Metazoa > Arthropoda > Insecta > Lepidoptera > Geometridae > Chesias > Chesias legatella. The sequence goes on along the minus strand of OX375768.1, from coordinate 2,157,677 downwards.
AGTATAGTCGAACTGTTCAGTTTGTATACCAGAAGAGTCTCAACAACTGTACTAGTATGTGGAACTATATGTGCCGAGATTTTATGGGGCAGTACTGCCATAATATTGTTTTTGAAGCTTACCTGCCAAGCAAGTAAGGTTTGGGATGCTGGCTTTGGTGCTGAATCAAACAGTTCGAGGAGTAGCCATCGTGGTGTCAAAAGACCCTGTACAAGTATTTTATAGATCACAGACGTGTTTGACCCCAACGAGACCCCAGCAACACTTCCCCACTTCACTCATCATCATGAGTGATGGCGTAGTAGGCAGTAGTAGGCTCTTTAGCCCCATCTGTCCACTGCTGGTCATCAACCTCTCCCAATAAGCGCCATGTTCTGCCTCTCAGTTTCCGTAAATAGCTCCAACACTGTCAACCTAACCTCCAAGACTGACCTCCATTATAGTGAGCTCATCGGGTCCGCTGCAGATCTTGTCGACGGCCATCAGAACAACCACGACGACAGGCAGGACTCCAAGCGTCCAGCCGACGGCGTCCGCCCACATCGGATACACGTACTGTCCATACGACGCTGGCTTGTACTCGATCCAGTTGAAGACCAGAATAAACTGCGGATACAGGAAAGAGAAATGATCTCAGCTACTCCACAAAGGGCCAGTGACCAGCTGAACTGTTATCTTACCACTAGCGCGGAGGGGGTGATCACGCGCCACATTGAGCTCCAGAAGAAGACCCACAGCTTGCTCTGTTTCCCGATCATGCTCTGTATGTCCTTGCAGAACTTCTCCGCGCCGTAGATCCACGCGATGAGGATGCACTCTCCAATGGCGATGATCAGCACAGACCAGTTCGCCGCGTATTTGTCCATCAGCTGCAGCCAGTACATCCCGCTCTGGAAGACAAACTCTCTTATAAACTTTTTTTAAATCATGTCTTAGGACGAAATCACAGCCCATCTGATGTTAAGTGGTAAGCGCCGCCCATAGACAACAGCAATACGACTCAAGTTCTCTCCACCAAAGAACGAGATGACTCAAGTCGCATTGCGGTTCGTCCGTCACCCCGATACGGGGATGTTACGTCTCATGCGCCTGCAATTTTACTGAGATTGTACCAAGAAAGGAAACCTGTAACCGGAACAATATAATTTTGTATGTATGTAAGGTTAAGACTACATCGTATTCGATTTATCTGTAGAAAAAAGAAAGTATTTTTATGGAATTCTGTGGCGGGTTGTTTATTTATTTTGCGAAGACCTAACTGGGTAATAATAATAATAATATTGGTGGATAATTCGTACAGCGCCATCTAGCCCCAAACTAAGCTAAGCATAGCTTGTAGCATGGGAACCAGACAAGTAATAGAATACATATATACTTTTTTGTAAATACATACATATTAACACCCAGACACAGAACAAACATCTATATTCATTATACAAATGTTTGTCTTGGTTGGGAATCGAACCCACGACCTACAGCGCAGAAGGCAAAGTTACTACTAAATGAGCTGAGAGGTTCGTGTATCCTTAGGTAAATTTGAATACCAAACTACACACAGATAAATAAATAAACATGAAACACTCTTGACTCACACGACAAAAGCATAAGTAGCAATAAACTTTCCCGACCAGACTCTAATGATGTTTATCATTAGGCTCATCAAATTAAAATAATCATCGGCTGAGGCCGTTTTCGAAGACTGAATAGCATAGATAACATAGATAAAAATATTCAAACAAACCGATCTTTGAAATATACATAACCATAAATCAACAGTTCAAGGAACATAAATATTCATCGACCAATCTAGGTCTAAATGTTTAATATTCATGAAAATAATCATTATATAACTTCACTTTTCCTAAGTTAAATCAATATACGTTTTAAGAGATTACTCCTCAGGAATCGATTTTAATTATATAGTCCGCGGTACGCAAATCAGGTGGAGAGCAAAATAGAGTGTTAACGAAAAGTGTTGATATGAATGATGATATAAATAAGCTATGCTTAGCTTACTTTAGGGCTAAATGGCGCTGTGTGTAATGACACCTACAAAAAAGTTTTACACAAAAATATCGGGTCAGTCAATAAAAACTTTTTTATGTGATACAGTTGCGCAACGAGCCGACGGCCCACCTGGTGTTAAGTGGTAACCTCTGCTCATAACAGCCGATCCGACTTGAGTCCTCCCCTACTAGGTACAAGACCCAAGTCGCATCGTATGCGCCTGTAACTGAGAAGTGTACGTGGAATGTCTCATGTGCCTATAATTTCACCGACAACCACACATTTCAAACCGGAACACAGTAACGCGAAGGCATCACTGCTAGGTGGCAGAAATGAGTATGGTGGTAGCACTTCCCCGGAAGAATGTGAAAAGTTCGACTTCTACTAAATTAAAAAGTGACAGTAAAATGGATCGGAGTTGGATAAGACCATGTTATAAACAGTTAAATTCTGACACTAAATATTCGATTTTATTGTTTCCGTATATAATTTGTAATTGTCTATGTAAATAATTTTTGTGGAGTCAATATAAACTTTTTCTTTCTTTTTCTTTTCTTCTTTCTACTATTTGTTACAACAACTAGTTCTATAGTGTGCTGAAAGGGTTATTAGGGTTCGCCTAGAAGAGGCTCCTTTCAATTTGTTGGCAATTTTTGTTTTTTATTTTTCATGGTGGCAGTACTTCCGCGGACGAACTCGGCGTGTGGTTACCCTATACTGCTTTTGTCTGCACTTACGTTAGTGGTGAAGATAAGCCCTCCCAAGTATCCGAACACAGCGACGGTGAGCACCACCCACACCTTGTGCTGTCTGAAGTTAGGGAACCTGTCCAGAATGGCGGTCGTCACCGTCTCCATCAGAGCGAACTGAAATTATAATAAATATAAAAAAGTAAATATAAATATAAATAAAATAAATATATATAATATAAAGTCTTCAAGAGGAGAGTGAATAGGTTCCTTCTAGGCAAGCATGTTCCATCGTAGACCACATCGTCACTTAACATCAGGTGAGATTGTGGTCAAATGCTTGCCTATCGCTAATAAAAAAAAAAAAAAAAAAAAATTACATAAATAATACGTTATATGAATGCATGCTATAACTTAATTTTTTTTAAATATATAAATAGTATATAATAAAGATTGGTGGACATTTCACACAGCGCCATCTAGTCCCAAACTAAGCATAACTTGTACTATGGGAACCAGACATCTGATAGAATACATGTATGCTTTTTTTTGTAAATACATACATAATAATACATATTATATGGTTTTATATTATTTAGAAATTCCTTATTCATGTATATAGTTTGTTGTGCTACCGTTTCAGCGGATATCCTTACTTGCGAGTCCAGTCCGAGAGTTAGCAGCATCACGAAAAACAGTATCGACCAGAGCGGCGACACGGGAAGCCGGGTCACCACCTCGGGGTACACTATGAATGCGAGCCCCGCGCCCTGGGGAGGAAAAAATCATCACTAAAAAGTCAAAGTCAAAAACTTTATTTCCATAGAATTCATAAAAAAATGGCTTGGAATCGTCAATAATATTCAAAACATAAGGTCACGCGTACTTATCGCTAAGTTTGACGCCTGTTCAAACCCTATCCGACCCTCCATGGGGGCGAACAAACAAGAAACCCCTAATGGATGGCTTCCTTTTTTTTCGCGGAAAACCAGGTCTTGGTTTGGGTTTCTGAAAAGTATTTGTTATTTTAGTCAAAGCTTATTTACGTGAAAAAAGTGTTTGTTGATGGAATCGCGGTAAAATTTTATTCTTCACCAATAAAAAAATATCGGCGTACAGTACACAATTTAAAGTATTTAGAAAATCCTGACTAGTTTTTGATACATCGCGTAACATAAATGGTGTAAAAATTTATTACTCCCGAACATATTTCTCGGAACGGGACGCAACTCAGAGAAAAAAAATGGAATTGCACTAATAATCCAAACTTCAGGTCTGTAACTGCTTACGAGCTAAAATGCTCTTGACACACGAACGGACCAACATATAATTTTTAAGTAATTAAGCTGTGAACCTTGGTTTTATAAATAAATGAAATAAATAAAATAAATAAGAAGTATACCTGGTCCACGACACGATCTACGCTGACGTCCAGCTCGTGAGCCAGGAACCCGATCACGGAGAATATCACCAGCCCCGCGAAGAACGACGTGCCGATGTTAGAAGCGGCCACTATCAGGGAATCCCTGACAACAACACATACACACAGGATTACATTATATAATTTAGAGAAAATAATATAACAATTGAGATTGTGGTCAGATGCTTGCCTATCGCAACAACCATACCCTGCATTCAAGCGGCTTAATAATAAATAAAATCGTGTCTCTCTCGAACATATCTCCATACACCCTTTAGTGCACTCCACTCGAACAGATAGAATGTAGGTAATCTCTCAGGACTGTACTTTATTTTCCACCAATTCCATAAAATTTGGAAAAGTCAAAGTCAAAAAGTTTGTTTCCATACAGAATTCATAAATATCTTGGAAACGCCAATCAGTAATATGCCCAAGTCGCAGCGGTTGTTATGGGCAGAGGTTACCACTTAACACCAGGTGGGCCGTCGGCTCGTTCCGTAACTGTATAAAATAAAAATAAAAATAAAATAAAAAAAAACACAACAACTAAAAGTGATCACGCGTACTCATCTCTAAATTTGACGCGTGGAAAAACCCTATACGACCTTTTTGGGGAAGAAAAGACCATAGTCACCCCTAAAAGGTTTTTTTTTTTTTATTGGAGTAACTCACTTGTAACAGTTGTTGGTGAACTTGTTGTATGAAGAAAGTGTTATGAGGCCTCCCCACGCAGGACTCAGTGCGAAAAATATTTGCACTGCGGCGTCGCCCCACACCTGAGACAAGATCATATGTCAAACATGTAAAGCATACGATGCGACTTGGGTCTTGTCTTACCTAAGTAGGAGAGGACTAGTTTGTATTGATTGTTAGTGGGCAGTGGTTACCACTTAACACCAGGTGGACCATTTGCTCGTTCCATAACTTTATGACATAAATATAATTACTACGACCAATCTGAAAATATATATTAACAAATAATAAAAAAAAACGGTTTATATTATGATGGAGACATGAGGTAACAAACAAAAGAAAAAAATACAACCGAATTGATAACCCCCTCCTTTTGAAGTATCAGCTGAAAAAAGAATTATTCAAATCGGTTTAAAAAATAATATTTCTGACAGACCTCACAGCTCAGTTGGAAGTAACCCTGCCACCTACGCTGAAGGTCGTGGGTTCGATTCCCACCCAGGACAAACATTTGTGTGACGAAAATAGATGTTTGTTCTGTCTTTTTTTTTCTACTCACTACGGTTATTACATCGGTGGTCTGGTTCCCATGACACAAGCTATGCTTAGCTTACTTTTGGGCTAGATGGCACTGCGTGAAATGTCCACCAATATTTTTTACTTATTTTATATCACAACAAAAAGTCCTAAATAGGTTTTTTTATGTTTTATCTGGGCGTTTTATAAAAATGGCTGATATTCGCAAAGTATGCTTATTTATTATAACTGTGTATCAGCAATGTGCATTCGTAATTACCTGAGCATTCAATAGCTGACTGAAATCAGGCGTCAAATAGTAGAGGATGCCGGTGGAAGCGCCGGGCAAGGTCACGCCCCGGAAGAATAGTATCACGAGCACCACATAAGGGAACAGCGCCGTGAAGTACACCACCTGGAATGACAAATGGTAAGTTACATAACCAGCAGATGGCCCTCCTGGTGTTTAGTGGTAACCTCTACAATCAACACAAGTCCTCCGCTAAGAAAGACCCAAGTCGCATCGCATGCGCCCGTAACCCTGAGCAGCGAAGGTGGGGGATGTCGCAAGTAACGCCGGAACACAGTAACGCAAATCACTGCTTGGCGGCAGAAATATGTTTTGTGACAGTAAATCCCCGGACAAAGTTTGACCAATGGATGCGATCAAAGTTTGATCGTGTGCCGGCTAATTAGAACGTCGCCTAACAAGTAAACAAATAAAATAAATAAATAAATATTAGTGGACATTTCACACAGCGCCATCTAGCCCCAAAGTAAGCTACGCATAGCTTGTATCATGGGAACCAGATAACTGATATAATACTAAGATACTTTTCTTTTGTAAATACATACATATAATACATATTAACACCCAGACACAGAACAAACACATTAATGTTACAAATGTCACCCAAATGTTTGTCCTGGGTGGGAATCGAACCGACGACCTACAGCGCAGAAGGCAGGGTTACTACCAACTGAGGTATGAGGCCAGGCGACCTCACCTTTCCAGAAGACTGAACCCCTTTGCAGAGGCAGAGGAACACGATCAGCCAAGCGGCCAGCAAGCAGGCGGCCATGCCCAGTCGAATCTGTCCAGTTTCCTCGATCCCAGACGAGAGCCCCAGTACTTGGTTACTGCAATTTGTTTTATTTATTATCAAATGCTTACTGCACTAACACGTGCAGCGAGACATTTACCAATATATGTTATAACTTATTTACATCAGTTCTTAATTAATTTTGAAAAAATCTTAAACATGTAGCATAAAAATCGTTAAAATAGGACCGAGTTATGCAGAAAACTGCCAATCTCTAAAAATATCGATGTACCGAGTTCTGAGCAAGCAGAGCCTTGAGCGTATTTAGAGCCTGCAATATGAAGCTCCATCTATTATTACAATCTAAATACTAACATATCCTCAAGAACTTACTTTAAAATATCAATTGTGATTCCTATTTTTGAAAATTTAACCTTTTGACATTCAAAGAACAGAATACCTACATTTATGTTTTTACCACCCTCCTTTGTTTTTTTATGTAAGATGCCTAGATTTGATAATAATATGTTTACATAACGACGGACATCCAATGTGCCTCTCAAGCCACAAATGCCTTGTAACATTAAGTAACTTTTATAATGCACGACATATAATCCGAATCTGAAAAAATGACAAAAATCGTCGATGAGTACGTTTTGAACGTACCTACATCACTTCAAAATGGACAATCAGACGCAGAACAAATATCTATGTTCGTCACACAAATGTTCGTCCTGGGAATCGAACCCACGATCTACAGCGCAGAAGGCATGGTTATATCAACTGAGCCGTGAGGCCAGTATAATATACAGCATAAAGTCTGAAAATTGCACACTAAAGAAATCTTTTTTTTTTTTGAATAATTTTTAGCTCTAGTAATGTCTGTTTTCTCACGATGTTTTCCTTCACCGTTTTGAGAAAGTGGTATTGCGCACATAAATCTTTCAAGCGAAAAACTCATAGGTGCATGTCGGGATTTGAACCAGCGACCTCCGGATTGAAACTCGGGCAAACAGTCTCAATCAAGTCAATATAAAATTACAAAGTGTTTTACTTTATCACAATGGCGACACTATTTACTGACCTAAGCATTTATCATACTGTTATCCAACTTTTGCGTTTCAAATCGTTATTCAAATTTATGCATAAGCGATTTGTTGGGAAGATACATAATTTGTTAGGTAAACGTAGCGTGCAAGCAAGTGGAAACTTTGAAGATCATTATGAGTGAAGATTGAGCCAGCTTGGAACGTTCCCAAGTTCAATTCCAGGTTGCGAAAAATATCGAGATTGAGAAGAATACAAATTTGTCTTATGGCTTGAGAGGCAGAAGTAGAGAGTACCATCCCAAATAAGCTTTTTTTTATTTTAGTTATGGGCAAGCATTTGACCGCAATCTCACCTGATGTTAAGACTAAGTGACGATGTAGTCTACGATGAAGCATGCTTGCCTTGAAGTAACCTATTTTGTAGTTTCGCCAAAACATAATAAACATTGTGAGGGTAGTTACGTGAAGTACTCCTCGGCGGGTGGACGGCGCAGGACGACGTCGGCGAGCGCGGAGATGTTGTGTGATGCGGTGTAGCTCTGGTTGAAGCACTGTCTCAAGTAGTAGGTGCCGTTGATAGCCTCGCACGCGTCCGCTTCTTCGTACGAATAGCAGTCTACAGACAAATAATGTAGATTAGAGTAATGTACCCTAGAACTATTTATAAAAAAAAAACACTATATATCTGAATTCCAAATATCCGACTTTGAATTCCATTCCATTATTTAAATATGAAATAATAAACTGTGAAAATGAATATACCTGTACAACTTAGGTTTTTGCACTTTTACACAAACCTAAAATGTTGAAAAACGATCACAGAATGCAAATCGATTAAAATCTGTCAGTATTGTCCCGCTGAATCGCAACATTCATTCGCTAACCAGGCTAAAAACTAGCACTTCGAATAGATAGATAACTATTTAGGTACTATACACCACACAAATACAAGTTAAAAAGAAATAACAATAAAATATGAAGCACTACGTACAGTCTTATTTTTTTAAACAATCACGTCCAGGCAACGTTTAGCACCTATTACGTACCAAAATAACTTACTTATGGTGCTCCAATCAGCATCGCAGTTCTGCCAGGGCAGTTGATAGAAGATACTCATGAAGGAAACGGCCATGTAGTAGATAGTCCAGGCTATGATGAGGTTGTAATACAGCATCACGATGCTGGAGACGATGACCATGCCGTAGCCAAGGCCTCGGAACAGTGGACAAAACTTGTTGTAGACGGCGACGGGGCCGAGGGCGGCGTATTGTCCGAACGACAGCTCCATAAACATCAGTGGTAGACCCGCTATAATCAGCATCACCGTGAAGGGAATGAGGAATGCCCCTGAAATATTCCTTGTAGGTTAGTTTTTTAGGAGACAAAGTTACGGAATGAGCTGATGCCCCCCTGGTGTGAATCGTCTGCCCGTAACAAGCGATCTGACTTGCTTCCTCCCCTAGATAACTCAACAATACTCAAATCGCATCGTATGTCCCCGTAACTCTGAGACATGAAAGTAGAATATCTTATGTGCCCTGTACCCTTCAAACTGGAACACAGTAACGCGAATGCATAACTTTTTTCTTACTTGCAATAGGCTAAAATTTGACCGCAATCTGACCTGATGTTAAGTGACGATGCTGTTTACAATGTAGCATGCGTGCCTATTCACTCTCCTCCTGAAGACGTCCAGATTATAGTTCTCAGGCAGTACAGATGCAGGCAAGAAGTTCCACTCTTGGACTGTCCGCATTATGAAAGTGGAACTGCATGGCGGCAGAAATGAGTATTTAGGACATGCCGGTTTCATCATGCTTTCCTTCAGTTTTGATAAAGTTATCTTACGATCATAATTTTTTTCAGGTGAGTAAACTTATCGGTATACTTAAGGATATGAACCAGTGACCTCCGGATTAAAACTCGGCGTCTGCACCACTGGGCTCTCCTAACGGTATGTAAGACCTAAATGGGTGGAACATCTCGTGTGCCAGTTTCGAACTGGAACACAGTAACGCGAGTGAACTGCTTGGCTGGTTCTTAACAGGTAGATCAGTTGAAACAATGGAAGATGGAGTGTACAACTGTTTTCATGTTGGAGGTCAAATTGTCGGTGGATCTGTAGCAGCCGATAAGCCGAAGCTAATGGATGGAAAATATTGAGAGAATTTATTATTTAATAACTAATTAATGAGTTTGAATTAGCATTTGTTTTGAAAACTTAAAGAATTAAAAATTGTATTAATTAGTATATTTAAATTTAATTATAATTATCAAACCCTACAATAGGCAAATAAATTTGCAGGTACAGTTATAATACTTGATTTGCGAAGTAGTATAAATTATAATATTAGTCATAAACGCTTAAAGTTACCATATAAATCTGCAGGGTCGAGAAGTCATCTACCTAAATCCGATAACTTAGTAAAATAAATGTAAATATGCCACCATAATTGAAATTAATAAATAAACACCACATTCTCAAATTGTGATCCAGTTAATAGTCTGACTCTCGCAAATCTATTGTAAGCAAGTTTCATTGCATAGGAATTATAATTAGGTTTTTTTTATATTTTTGAGGGCATTAAATAATATAAGCACCTAAGCCTTGATCAGCTCAGCCCGGTAGTCTTGCAGTTTCAAAGCACACATTAAGAAGTCGTTACTTGCCCGTAAGTGTCAGCACATATCTTTCCTAAACTTTTTCCAGAGCACCCTTTAGCTAAAAGCTTTCATACAGCTAAAAGGAAAGTTTTCGAATAGAACTTCGATGGATAATCCTTCATATAGTTTGGCACCTCAAATCTAGATAGATCGAATAAGTATCGAAAGTTACCAGAGTCATCAAGAACTCTTGATGAAAGACCTTGAAGAGCACTCAACTGCAAATACGTTAGACTCCGCACTGAGCTATGCCTCGTCGCGTTTGCATGCTGAATCTTTTCACTCGGCTCTCAAACAATTTGGCGGCTGATTATGACCATGGGAAAATGGAAACATCTAAAATTTATAGCCTGTTCGTTATAAATTATATAACAGATTAACATAAAATGGTCCATAAATTGGAAATCAATATTTATGTTATTTTAGAAAAGTGGAGTTTTTGATTTACCAATTGGCAATCAAGTATTTTTAAGTGATGCAACACTGGTCACACTATCGCCCGTAACTCAATTCATCGGTGGGAAATGATGAAGACGAATTTTTTGATTGAATTTTAAAACATTAAAATTGAATTGACAGGCCTCACAGTTAATAGCAACTCTGCCTTCTACGCCGTAGGTCGTGGGTTCGATTCCCAATCAGGATAAAACATTTGTGTGACGAATATAGATGTTTGTTCGGTGTCTGTGTGTTAATATGTATTATATGTATTAACAAAAAAAGTATATATGTATTCTATCACTTATCTGGTTCCCACAGTACCTACAACTATGCTTAGTTTGGGGCTAGATGGCGCTGTGTGAATTGTCCACAATTTTTTTTTACTTCCTATTTTGTATTTCGCCGCAAAGTTTAAGTAACCTGAAATGTTTATATATTTTTTTACTAGAATGTTATCTATTCCGCCGCGATTAAGTCCTGCGTCATTTAAATTACATTGGACTTGGGATTGTTGAGCCCCAAACTAACCGAAACAAAGTCAATCAGTTTTAGTTAGAAGGTAATCCGAAGTCATAACTAATACATTAAGATACTAGTAATACTACAAATGATGTTGAACTAAAGCGTAGTAACATATTCTTTGATTGAAGAGAACGCCTGAGTACTTGCATGTCACATCCGGTACAGGAGCGGGGGAAATCGAATACACCGACCTGTCTGACCCAAATACCTACTGCTGGCCTGGCCTCTTTAAAGTAATTGTATACCCGGGGTAGTTTCAATTAAAATATAAGCTAGCGACAGGCACAATGCCATGCAAAGTGGCGGCAAATTTTGTTTTGATAGAACCAGCTGACAGCCCACCTGATATTAAGTGGTAACCGCCGCCCATAGACAACAGCAATACGACTCAAGTCCTCTCCGCGAAAGTACGAGATGACTCAAGTTGCATTGCGTTGCGTCCATCACCCCTAGACAGGGATGTTACGTCTCATGCGCCTGCAATTTCGCCGGCACCCACTCCCACCGGAACACATCAACACGAGTGCATCACTGCTTGGCGGCAGATTACCGTGTGGTGGCAGTACTTCTCCGGGCGAACTTAGCACAAGTTCTACTGCTACTTTGGGTAACTCCTTTCGCACCACCCGGGGGACACGTGTAGGGATTCAAAGGTGACCTACGGACGTGAGCAACGAGGGTCCCCCTAAAGGTACCCACAAAGTTGGAAGCCCGAAACATAGTGTATTTATTCGGACTTCTCAAATCTTCCCCTGCATGGCATAGGGGTTTATATATTATTATATATTAGATAGCCACAGAAAACAAACTGACACCTTATTACACACTATTCACACTATTCAATATTCAGCGCGCAGTATTCAGTCTGTCTGAAAATGTTGTTCAGAGTAAGCATGGCTTAATCTTATTCGAGCTACAAACCTCCTCCATTGTTGTAGCAGAGATAAGGGAAGCGCCACACGTTGCCGAGGCCGACGCTGTAGCCGAGTAGAGACAGCAGGAAGTCAAACCGTCCCGTCCAGTTGCCGCGCTCAGGCTCCGCTTCTTCGTTCACATCCTTCTCTGGTTCATCTCGGCACTAAAATTACGAAAGAAAGATTTCTTTGTTTCTAATCGGCCTAGTCTGTTTAGTTGTTCGCTAAGGAACATTTTTGGCCAAAGTAAACGACAGTTCGGTTACTAGTGGGAAGTACTAGATACGAAATTCAGAATCAGTTTTAAATTCTCAATTCCGCCTTAGAAATTGTAATTTTTTTCATTTTTTTTTTATCGCTTTGAATATTAATACAGATAAAAATTAGATTTTCTTAACAACTTATTCATAGATGATTTGAGTAGATTAGGTATATATGTCTGCATTTTAGTGATATAACGCGCTGTTGGTAGTTGCCTTCTGAGCTGTAGGTCGTGGGTTCGATTCTCACCCAGGACAAACATTTGTGTCACGAGCACTGATGTTTTTTCTGTCTTGGTGTTAATATGTATTACAAAAATACATACACAAATACAACAAGTATATATGTATTCTATCAGTCATCAGGTTCCTAGTACAAAGCTATGCTTAGTTTGGGACCAGATGGCGGTCTGAAATGTCAACAAAAACATTATTTGTACATATCTGTGACCAGATACAAATAATGTGTAATATTTAAGCACAGAGATAAATCCCTGAAGAACAGTTTATTTATGATTATATGTCTAGAAGACGCTATCTATTATTTACTAGAATCCCAAGAGTGCTGGTAACACGCTTTTCTTATTACTGTTTATTTCACATACATTATGAACCCACATGGAGGGTAGTTTTAGAATATGTAAACTATTCTAGAACGGCTGGACTGATATGGCTATTTTTAATTTTCCTTACAGTCTGAATAAGTTTTGAAAGATTGTTTTTTTAAATTGCCCGGGAAATTGGTAAATTGGAAAAAAAAAGTTATTTTTCTATTCGTTTTTTGATGAGACAGCATCTGTCGTGTCATCTATTTCATAGTATCGGCCCTTGACGGCTTTGTCTGCTTTGCCTTTTGCTTTGCATGTATGGCTGGAGGATACCATTTTTTTTTATATGTTGTAAACATTTTCACCAATAAAAAAAGGTATATTAAACTCCGGGATAATGTTTGATTCATATTAGTGTAAGAATTTTTAAATCGGATTAGTCGTTTCAGAAATTACCTCCTACATCTGAACTTACAAACTTTACTCTTTCTATTTCTATAATAGATTGTAGTTAAATAGTTTTGGTTATAAGTATTATAAGTAGGCGCACGTTCGCCACGGTCGAAGAGTAACAGCTGAAGATCATATGGCCAGCCTCAATCGATATTCATGTGGTGTATGAAATGTGACCTACATCCCAACATTCCACGAACTGTCAGTCGACATTATGATTTCCGGCAAGGGAGTACAATCATTTATCATGAATTTCATTCCCTTACTAAACCGGAAAAAAGCTATTATTTATTTAAAAGGTCTACAATACTTACTTCGGTGAATTTCACGTCCATTGTAGGAATGTTCTTTGCGACGGCCGAAATTTGTGCTTTCTCCATAACTTCCATTTTAATTTCCACCGGAACGATACATCTGCTCAAATCTTCACGGCGGGCATTACCAGAAGCACAGCCATGGAGCCAGCACTACCGCACTTCTCACGAGACACTTCATCACTGTGGAGGACTCAAGAGCAGTGATAAGAAACTTCTTCAAAAAAAAACGATACAGCAAAAATGACGTAGCGGTGGTGCTGAAAGGAAATAAATTCTCGGCCAGACGAGTTGAGTACACATTAAATCGAAAAATACTAAACGCAGGAACGCGCAGATGTCAAGTTTCGCATCGACCGAACTCTGAATGAACATCTAGGTCAATATCAAGCCTCGGGCCCCGCGCCCCGCGCCCGCACCCTCTACACCCTCGGGAAGAAAATTCCCCAGCGCATTATCACAGTACGAAATCCTTTTCAGGCCATAAAACAATGACTACCTTAGCAAGGTAACGGCATTGTTTTATGTCATAGTTGTGCTAAAACGTTTGTTTTTATCTCGTGTTGTTGCTAATGAGCTGGGATGAGATACGTAAGTAGTCTCATCTCAACGGCTACCTGCTTGCCATCTCTATTACGTAACGGCGCTATGAGCGGCGCGGGCGTTATGATCGGCGTTATCATAACTTTTCCGATGGTCAATTGTTTTCGAGTGTTTATTCGTTAGCGTGTTGGTATATTTTTAAGGAGATTAGGAACTGTTACATATACTTTTATCCTTGTTATAGTGGCATTTTTTTTAATACTATAATTTTATAATAGATATATATTTTTCATTTATTTACGTTCTTTTTTTTATATTATATAAATGACTGTTTCTAAAGATATGCTTCCTGAATTTCACTTTTAATTCTTTGAAACCATTGGGAAAAGTAGATAGCCCAGTCTTTAGAGGTCTCCTCAATTACCTCTCACCCCTATCACCGCCGCTTCTGGGGTCATCAACCTTATACCTCTAATGTATCCTTATACTATTTAGTAGCAGTAGAACTCATGCCAAATTCGTCCAGGCAGGAACTGCCACCACACCCATTTCTGCCGACAAGCAGTAATGCACTTGTTGCTGTTCCTATTTGAAGGGTGTGGTTGTCGGTGAAATACCAGGGACACGATCATAGACGCTTCAATAAATGCCAGTAACGGTCACCCATCCAAATTATGACCGTGTATAATGTTGGTCGCCGATCTGTAAAGACTGACCTGCGCAACAAGCACTTTTTGTTCGTAAAAGCTGGTCTCTCACACTAGGATGTGTTACATGGTGAGTTGAGACCACATGTGGCTGGCAACTGGTAAGGTTTTATGAAGATCCTTAACTTAAATCTTTGATACTAACCTGATTGGCCTCACAGCTCTTGTGGTAGTAGGTGCCTTCTGCGCTGTAGGTCGTGGGTTCGATTCCCACCCAGGACAAACATTTATGTGACGAACATTAATGTTTGTTTGTGTCCGGGTGTTAATATGTAATTATATGTATGTATTTACAAAAAGTATATTACTATTATATCAGTTTTGTGGTCTGGTTCCTATGATACAAGCTATGCTTAGGTTACTTTGGGGCTAGATGGCGCTGTGTGAAATGTCCACCAATATATATTATTATTATTAACGATTTCATAAGTAAATACATTTTTTACTTGAGGTTATCGCTAACGTTCTAAATACTTTATTTTGTTTCCATATGTTTGTCCATAGTTTATTTATATAAAATTATAAAAAATATAATATATAAGCAACAGGTAGTACAATAGAAACGAAAAGCCAATTTTCATGAAAACAGGATTTATTACCACCTCAACCCAGTAACAAAGATTCATAACTAAATTTGTAGGAAAACATCTACATAAAATTGGACCCACATAAGTAAAATAAAGAAATATTTCATACATACATATATACGCTCAAACAATTCCAAATTTTTTTTTTTTTTTTTTGCAATTCTAAGTACAACCGCCTGTTATATTTTGAAGAAAGGAATGTATAATTTTAATAACCTAACATTATTGGAAGACGTCGCGGCGACTGATTTAATCAACGTTTAATTTAACAATTTAAATAAACGATCATTTCTCCTTAAAGTTACGCCTGAACTGAAAGTCAAATCACTTCTTAGCGAGCAGGGTCTTGATGAGCGACTCGAGTTTCCTGGTGTCCGCTGCGAATTTCCTGATACCATCGGAGAGCTTGTCTGTAGCCATCTGGTCTTCGTTGAGGTGCCAGCGGAACTGAGCTTCGGTCAGGGACACCTTCTCGATTTCACTCTTGGCTGCTGTTTTCGGGTCAAGCACCTGTAGAATTAATAAAAGACTTCTTTATATCAGAATATACCTATTCTCTCTGTACTTTTTGTACACTACTCGAAATGGTGTAGCAAAAATATCATGAGACCAGGAAAGGTTCCGTCGCATTCGGTCAGCCTCTTTACTTTTGAACCAGTGAGTAAGTGATCTGCTAGACATGCAATAATAAGACATGCCTTTCAGCATAATTTTGAGGATTTCCTTCACCTCTTCAAGTGTCAATTTTTAAAAACTTCTACTGCTGTACTGAACTTGATGGTTCTTTTCTTGAACTTATTATAAAATCCTTCAGTGATAAAATAAACTACAGTAGAGTTTCAGAGCAAAAATTACTCAAAACTACCCTCGAAAAAGAACACATAGGAGAGAAGAAAAATTTTACTACACAGAGAAGACCTTCCATTTCAAGTCTCGAGCGGGTAGGTAGTAGGGTAGCTTGGGGCTGATGGTGTGCAGGTGTGGTAGGGGAATGGAGACGTCTAGTCGGGGTACGGATACTGACCCTCTGCAGAGGCGCGTCCGCGTGGCAGTCCCGCGGCTCTTGCAGCAGCTTGGGGCTGATGGTGAGCAGGTGTGGTAGGGGAATGGAGACGTCTAGTCGGGGTACGGATACTGACCCTCTGCAGAGGCGCGTCCGCGTCGCAGTCCCGCAGCTCTTGCAGCAGCTTGGGGCTGATGGTGAGTAGGTGTGGTAGGGGAATGGAGACGTCTAGTCGGGGTACGGATACTGACCCTCTGCAGAGGCGCGTCCGCGTCGCAGTCCCGCAGTTCTTGCAGCAGCTTGGGGCTGATGGTGAGCAGGTCGCAGCCGGCCAGCTCGCGGATCTCGCCGGTGTTGCGGAACGACGCGCCCATCACCTGCGTCTTGTAGCCGAACTTCTTGTAGTAGTTGTACACTCGGCTCACGGACACCACGCCGGGGTCCTCCTTCGCTTCGTAAGTCTTCTTTGTGTGTTCCACGTACCTGGAGAGGAATTATGCTATCTATCAGGTGGATAATGAAGATCCTAGACTATCTCATAGCCATCATCTCGGGCTAACTAAACTCTTGCTGCACATCATTTCGTTAGCAACAGAAGTAGTTCACGCTTGTAGTCCTGCACATTCTTGCACTTCTATTAAGTTTAATAGTTAAGTATTGAATTGCCAATCTAAGAAAATTACCTAATGAAGTGATTCGGTGACGGAAAATTGTTGATTCAATTAAAAAAAAACTGCTACCGAATGATGTTGTTTCTGATACTTCGGTGTATGCTTTTAAAAATAATCTCTAAAATTGGCTACGAACAACCAAAACTGTGAACCAAACAATAAATGACTATTCATTCCAACGCTGCATGAAGCGGTCATATCAGCGAAAGCTACTCGACCATAATACAATAAGTAAGTACCACATCACGGTTCATAGAAATGATGAAGGATATTTCATAATCATCATCATCATCCTGTAATAGTCCAATGCTAGAAGTTGACATCTCCCAGTGAGCTCCACCAGGCCGTCTTCGGCTTCGCATCCACTTCTAGGCACAAGTAATCACACCACAGGGGTGCTCTACACTGCGTTTATCTTCTGACGGTACCCCAAAGGCTATCATCTTATATATGTTAATCACATTTGACCGGTGTGTTCTGCGCGTGTTATTTTGTAAATAACTGATGGATGGCCCACCTGATGTTAAGCGGTATGTTCTGCCCATAACGACATCTCTCTATCTGTGTTACAGACAGAACATAACGGAACAGATCAGTCCAAACTAGTCTTATTGTGGGTACAAATACAATACTGCAACACAGACATATTTATGTTTGGTTGCCGATAAGATAATTTTCTACGGCATGATATCTTAACTAAACATGTTGCAAAAGCTATTTGCGGAAAAAACCTTTTGAACATTTGTACTAGTTTTTGGATGTTTAACGAATGAATTACCGGAAGAAAGTTAGCTCACCAATTGCCAAGTCTATATTTCCATGATAGTAATTCAGTGAGAAGTGGCCCACTAAGGCTCAGCCTGCCCCTCAGCCGCATGGCCGTCATAGATTAAAATAGACTTCTATCTTGATAAAGCAACATCTAGCTAGCATCAGTGGTATCAATATACAATATCATAATACAGACATGATAAAAAATAAAAAAGTTGTTTTTCCTCACCAATCCAAAATTCTCCCAACGAAGGGTGAGATAAGTGTGACATTAGCCTCTGCACAAGCAATCGCTTGATACATTGAGAAGAGCAACGTCAGATTGCAGTGGATACCATGTTTCTTCTCCAACTCCCTGGAAAATAAATAAAACAAGACTTAGATAAATCAATAAACACTGGTGTACATTTCATAGTGCCATCTAGCCCCAAACTAAACATAGCTTGTACTGCGGAAGCCAGAATAACCACACCAATCAATATGTTATATTTAAAATATCTTACTGAGATCTGTAATAATAAGTTAAATTAATTAATTGAATACTTACTTGGCAGCTTGGATTCCTTCCCAAGTGGAGGCCAGTTTGATCAGTATCCTCTCTTTCTTGATTCCAAACTCCGCAAACATGCTAATCAGTTTGATAGCTTTTGCAATGCTTGCATCCTTGTCAAAAGATAACCTGGACATTTTAATAATTTTGAATAAACATAATAAATAGATCGTAGGTCAAGTAATGTCTATCTACAGAATACTTCATCCATTGTTTCCATATGTATGAAGTCCATATCCATAAGGTCCATATACATGGACTTGTTATTTACCCTACATAAAATACAATATATAAAATAAACAACTTACCTTGCATCTACTTCAACGGAAACCCTGCCAGGGATTATCTTAAGGATTTCACAACCAAACAGCACACTCAGCATATCCAGTGTTTCAGCTAGTTGCTCTTCAATAGTGCTAAAATAGTAAGTAAATTTAGTTAAGTAACAATGATATCAATTAGATAAATTTTTAAACTTTAAATAGATTGTTGTCTCTAATAATACAAATGAAGAAGAACAAGATTGAAAATTTTAAGTTTGGTTGGGCCCCAATAGCTTGAGTATCCAGTTGAAATTATTAGTACAAAAATATTGAAACGGAACTTCAAAACTTTCATATACAATAATTCCTAGTGAGAAGTAGAACTAATAGAGGGAAGGATAGGGTTCAATTTGAATAGGATCCAAACCATAGCTATATTGTACTTGCTAACTTCATATGAAACAGGAGGAGACGATACTATTTACTTTATTTAGTTTACCCCCATAATCACCAGTGTAGAAAAATGATTTTAAATTACCTCCCATTGTCCTTTCCGTGCTTAATAGCCTTGTCTAAAAGATGTTGGTACTGCTCCATTCCAGCAGCAAGCAGGATGAGACTGGGGTTGGTGGTAGCATCCGTGGGTTTGTACTCCTTCATAGCTAAAAATAAGAATATATTCAGTCAGGATTTATAGAATATTATTGAAAGAGAATACAGGGTTTTATATAATATTTTTTATGATAATCTGATTATTTTGATGTGAAATGTGACTACACTAAGAAATCAGAGGCAACAGCAATAAAACTCCTTAGTTGGGAACACTTTACAACCCCATTTTCAAGTATTGCAATACCCAAGTTGTATCTTGTGCTCGTTTTGTTTGCCCATCACTAGAATGTGTCATTTGGATGTCATGGAAAGAGTAGTTTAGTAATAAATGCTGCAATCTTCATGCTTATTTAACCTTTGTATTCAAATGTGCAATATCATTCCACAGTATAAATGGGCATAATAATAGTGAAAATTATATTTCACATAACCTATTTACTCAATAATTTAATCCAAAAAACTGTGTTGGTAGAATTCAGGTTCAGTAGAGACTCTGCCTTGGGGGATGTAGGTAGTGGGTTCGATTCTCATGCAGGGCAAACATTTGTGTGAAACATGCATGTTTGTTCTACATCTGGATAATATATATTATTTGAAGTATTTAAAAATGTATATAAGTATTCTATCAGTTATCTAGTTCAGACAAGGTATGCTTAATTTGAGGCTAGATGGCATCGTGTGAGGTGTGTAATCAATAAAAAAAAATGCAATGACATTCATAATATGACTTTCAAGTTACTGTACTCTCAGGTCAAGGTTAACTCAATATGTTTAAATCACACGCTTTTACAATAAAAGCATATAGTACAGTTTCTCTATTACACCATTTCAATATTAAGTTGTCTTGCCTAATTCAAACATTCATATTAATATATAAAAAACATAACAAAGTAAACGCCGGCCTAAATTCAATACTAACCTTGGAAGTCCCCTGTGTCTGCTACCACAGTGGAATATTGCTTGAGCTGATCTAGAGCACTCATTTTGGACCTTTTCACTTGCGGTTCACCACTCATACTGACTGGCTGTTGTCTGCAACGATTAATTTAATGTCCAGTTTTTTAATTAAACAAGTAGAGCGTGAAAACTACCTAATGAAGCCGGCCGCCTGTGAAGGTGACCTCCAAACTATGAGAGATAACCTCAAAGACAATAATAACACGTAAATGAGTTTAGTGATAACAAAGTATAGCTTAACTGCATAAATATATTACAGTTAAATGTTAAAATATTGTTGCCTATACCTACTTATTTATTGGGATACAATCTTTGAAATATCAAAAGACGCGATAGCCAAGCTGGTGAATACACTAACAGGCACTGAAAATTGAAATGAACAGTAGTAGTAACTGGCTAGTAGCGAACGAATCGCATAAACTATTTACAAGTATACCCAGTTTATGATAAGATAATATTATAGTCTGTGGATACTGGATGGAGAAGCAGTTCGGTTCGTGCACAGAGTGCGTTATCTTATTTAATTTACATACTACGGTTTTTTCTTCCATTCCGGCTTCGATAGCAGAACAATGTGCATTCGGCCACGTTTGTATTTAGAGGGATATTTAATATATGATCTGTGACAATCAAATATTCATATTATTATTAAAAAAATATAGCTTATATTCTATGAAATCTTTAAAATATCACAGACATTCGCTGTCACAAAATACACGTGGCTAGGGTTGCCAGGTCTTAAAGCCGAAAAGACGGACAGATCAGCTAGTTTAGCCGGACATTTGGGAATATGGCATTATTTATGCAACGTGACGATTTTCTACCTAATATTATGTCACAAGTATATAAACTGCATAGTCACTGCGATGCCTTTTGTGATTTACTTTATATGACTCAACTCTAAGAGATGTGTGGCGTAATTATAATCGCAGGTAAAAATACTGATCGCTGTGAACTGTGAACTGATGTCGCTGTTAGACGGAGATTACACGCTTATTCTGGCGTCAGTTCAGTCCGTGACCTTGATCACATATAGACTGATGGCTGAATGATGGATTAACGGGCGGTATTAGACGGTAAGTCAGACTGACGATCAGTCCAACCGAAAAATTCTACGGGACAACACGCATACCTACGCATTTGGTATGGATTTTAACAAGAAAAAAGCTTGTGTTGCTATAATATTAGCCCTGTCTACGAGAAATCATAATAAAAGAAAGCGGTGGTGTAAAAAGTGGCTAATGAAAAGAGAATACTACACACATTTAAATTTACTATTATTATTTACTTTATTTATGTTTATATAAAAAATGCAGGTATTCAAATGTCCAGCTCTTCGGAACATAAACTTCTTCTGCTCCAGCTCCCGATCTTTTCGAAGTCACAATTTTTTTTAGTTCACGGCGATAATTGGATCTTAAGGTATTAATTTTCTTTTTCACGTCTTCTATATTGGCTTGGGGTTTTATTTTCCTCAAAATGACTAAAAGTTTCTGCAGCGCCTCGTTTCTCTTATATTTATTCACATAATGCTGATTCGTTTTATCCCAAAGAATAGGTAAAACTTCTAAAGTAAGAATAAATTCTTTGTCCGGGGCTAATGGTTGGGAAGGGGACGCCGGAGATGGCGGGGGAGACGGCGTAGGCGGCGATACAGCGTGCGACTCCATTGCTGTCTAGTCACCGACTGACATCAGACTGATAGCTATAAAACACACGTTAAGTCTGGCGTCAGTCTGACCAGACTGACAAAAATTATTAAAATATTTAAATAACCATCATTCTGGACCATCAATCCATCAGTCTACGCATATACAGTCAGTTTCCCATCATTCTGACGTCAATCATGGACTGAACTGACGCCAGAATAAGCGTGTAATCTCCGTCTTACGAAATTATACATAAATAGTTGTCGGCAAACAACTTGAACATGAGTTGGCGAAGTGGGGGAAAGTCACGTTGTATATTTGTACGAAAAACGAGTTCTCTGCATCGAATTGAATTTTTTCAAGTTGTTTGCCGGCAACTATTCCAGTTTCTGTGATTTTTTTCAAAAATTCCAATCCGTAATAAAATTATGCGCTTAGAGAATCAGAATAATTTATGTGTATAAAGCCTGGTAGTATGTACAAGATCTTATAGTAACAGTTTCACAAACATTGCCATGACATGACATGCAATAAATAATGACTACAAAAAAAATTTATATATAAAACAGTAATAAAAAATAATTAAATATCGTATATTTCATTAGATCATAAGAAAAATTTGCTGATTAGGTACATCAAAAAATTGAAAACACTATAAAAGCACTTGCATTTTAACCATATTTTCAATTTTTGAATTGAATGGGAGAGGGATGGTATGGGAAACCTTTGCACAGACGCTAAAAAAATACTAATCTCTTTTCTTCACACTCGATCAGATATTTTAAAAAAAATGCAACTGAGTTGTCTAAAAAATAAATAAAAAAATATCAGAGATAGCGACGATATTTCCTACCTAGTATTTTACCTAAAGTATATTTCGAGCTTTGACCGCCAAACTTATCGTGAGTGAAAATGTTATCCAGATACCTTTTTGTCGCAAGTGATATTTAAAGCTATAAAGGACAATACAATATAATAGGTATATAAAATACAATACAAGGTGTTGTCGAAATTTCCCGCCAAAATAGCTAGTAATATGCCCAACTCTTTTAGGTGATGAAGAATGAATGCATAGCCGTTCTCCATTCCGTACATAGGCTGTCCTTTCATGGAAAATCAGACAAAACCATGGAGGTAGTACGTACTTTTGTACGATAGTACATAATTATCTCTATGGACAAAACCATGGAGGTAGTACGTACTTTTGTACGATAGTACTATTATCTCTATGGACAAAACCAATAAAAAGATAAGTTATCCACTGTCATGGCCGATTTATAAATATGATTGCCAACAAAAAAAGTAATGAAAATAATAATTTTGTTCATATTTTGACGATTATTATCTATTGTACACAAAACTATACATTAAAAAAAGCTGGATATTTTTTAAATATATTGTCTAAGATACTTCAAGGTATAGCTGTAAAACGAGTTAACCTGGCATATTATCTCACTTTATGTCACGTTTATTTACCCACTTTTATAAATTGTTTGTTTTTTTATTATTTTCTTTCTCTGATTTTGATATTCAGTCGGGACGTTATTCTTATAATTTAGCCTTGCCAATTCTGAATTTAGTGCCACCGAAAACATTCCGTCACTCTAACTAGCAAAATTGACTGCATTACGAATAGCGTAATAAGATTTAGACCGAGCTGTCAGCGGATGGTAAGTGTAGTGACAAAAGTGGGAAATTCATGAAGTTTGCGGAGATGAATGATGATTTAATCCGCAATTTCTGTTTCAGATAGTATTCAAAATTCGATAAAACTATATAATTATATCATAAGTGGCTTTGCCTAACCTTCAAAATTTTGTGTTTTTATGTATTCAGTATACAGGTGTCCGGTAATAAATGGATAACCTTGAAATGGGTCTTAGTAGAACTATTGGGCATTCGGAAAAAATATCAAATAAAAAAAACCAAGTAGTATCAAAGATATGTATTTTTTAAATAATATCGATGTTTGTTTTTTTTTTATTTGTTTTTTTTTTGTTTTTTTTTTTATACTACTTGGTTTTTTCGAATGCCCAATAGTTCTACTAAGACCCATTTCAAGGTTATCCATTCATTACCACCCTGTATAGTCCAAAAATAAATATGTATATAATAAATTATTTATATATATTTATATATAAAATAATAATTAAACATAATTGGTGTCTTATAATCAGTAAGGATATAGCTAAACACTTCTCAACCAAATCTGTTACAGAAAAGTTGAATTTCGTTTTTATGATTCTGTTTGTTTATCCTGTACGTAATAATAAGGTGTTCCTTATACCACTGCAAAACGTGAAATAAATTGAAACCAAATAGGGAAAGTGTCTAAAAAGTGGCAACATTTTTTGCACACTTCTAGAAAATTCGGGAGGGTACAAACGAAACGAACTGCGGCGATCTAGCTTTTTGAGCGAGTGAGCGAGCATTGCGGTAAAGCTGAGTGGTTTGTCAGTTTCAAACAACGTGTTTCTAATATCGTGATATTCCAGAAAGTGATTTCGTTTAGATAAAATTTTCCAGTCGGTTTGTTAGAGTTATATCTTGACAATGGCTGCTATGTCCGTCATTGGTATTGATTTCGGCAATGAATCATGTTATGTCGCCGTTGCTAAAGCAGGTGGTATCGAGACGATAGCTAATGACTACAGTCTCCGTGGTACTCCGTAAGTTACGGTTTCATTATACTTCTTGTTTCATTTATAAATCTGCTCTCAAAATCTATATCTTCGTGCATAACCAAAATGAGGCGTTGTGACCTTACTTTTGGCTTGTCATCTTCGACACCGTATTTGGTGTGATTTAGGTCCCATTTGCTACTATCTCATCATTTCTATAAAAATATGTTTTTTGACCAATTTATGTACGTATAAGTATGTAGATCAGTGTAGCTGTAACAAGATCAATTTATATTAGTTCATACTAGTCCACCCAGCAAAAAAAAAACAAACTAATTTCACTAGGCATGTATTAGTATATTTTGTTCTATTCTAGATTGTATATTTTGCAAAATCCAAAATATATGTTCGAATCTGTTTTCGCCGTTATCAATATACTAATAATGTCATTTGAACATTTTTAGATCATGTGTGGCATTCTCACAGAAGAACCGAATACTCGGTGTGGCTGCAAAAAACCAAATGGTTACAAATATGAAGAACACGGTTTTTGGATTCAAGAGACTGTTAGGTAGAAAATTCTCTGACCCTTATGTACAGAAAGAGATAAAACATTTCCCCTTCAAGGTGGAAGCAACACCGGACGGAGGTATTGGGATTAGAGTTAATTACCTCGGAGAAGACAATGTGTACAGTCCTGAACAGGTAAATTATTGCTCTAAACAACTTTAATGTATGTAAAAATGTTACAGTAGTGCTTAAAAGGAGCCTTTTTGAGGCGCACTTAAAAATTCTTTCACAACACTGGTTTGAGAAAACCAGTGACTCATATATAGTAGTAGTAGAACTGGCACATTAAGAACAGCTTGCTTTCAACCTTGAAATCAAATGCTAAGTTCTATTCAAATACTCTTTTATATAATAAAGTTACGGAACAAGCAGATTGTCCACCTGATATTGGTGGTGACCAAAGTCACATAATTGTGCCCATAACTGAGACGCGAAGGTGGAATGTCCCATGTGCCTGTAATTTCACCAGCAACCATATCTTTTAGTAATACGAATGCATTACTACTCGGAACAGATATGGTTATGGTGGCTTCTCTGAATGGCTTGATGGCTGATGGCTTCTCTGAACCTTGGCATTAGTTCTAGCTTCTCCGCTTAGGCCCATAAGGAAATGAAAAAAGCTATCATTGATTTCAGATAACAGCCATGTTGTTCACAAAGTTAAAGGACAGCGCTATGACGGCACTGCAGACACCTATCAATGATTGTGTGATCTCTGTCCCGAGCTTCTACACAAACTGTGAAAGAAAGGCTTTACTGGATGCTGCCTCCATTGCTGGTAAGTTTGTTATACAACATTATAAATATCAGTTTACATTTGACATGCCCCATACTAGTCCTAGCTCATACCATGGAAACTAGATCACTGATAGATTAAGTAAAAAATTTTTTCCTAAATATGCACATATATTACACCCAAACATCTACGTTTATCGCTAAAATGATTTTCTTGGATGGAAATCAGGCTTTACATTGTGTATATTGTAAACATAGCTTGTACTATGGGAACCAGATGGCCCATAGAATACATATATACTTTTTGTAAATACATATAAATACATATATCACCCAGACACAGAACAAACATCAGTGCTCATCACATAATTGTTTGTCCTGGGTGGGAATTGAGCCAGTGACCTATACAGCTCAGAAGGCCGATTTACTACCAACTGAGCTGTGAGGCCTGTTAAGACTATAATTATATAGTAATGTATTCTCTTTGCTGAAGATTGTATAAGACTGTTTACTATCAATCTCTTTCTGTGAGTAACTCTAATGTATATATGTATTGTTTTATCACACATGCTGTGGTTTTATAACCTTGTTATCTAGTAATTTTATATTTCATGTTTGCCTACTTTTCAGGGCTAAATGTGCTTAGACTAATGAATGAAACAACTGCCACCGCTCTGGCGTACGGCATCTACAAGCAGGATCTACCGGCTCCTGAAGATAAGCCCAGGAATGTTGTGTTCGTCGACTTCGGACACAGTTCCCTGCAGGTCAGTTAAATGTGAATGGAGAAAGTGGATGGCCCAAATTGTAAGAAATTCGGAGTCAGAGGATGAATATCACCTTTTTGTGTAGTGTGTCTTGAGCTGTTTATTGAGAGATGATCTATACAAATAATTAAAATTTATGTGTTTTTAATGTCAGAATAATAGTTTTATACTGAATGCATATGAAATTATATACAGTACTTAGAAGGAAAAACAATTTTTGAAACTTTATCTCCGAAACAGCTGTACCGATTTTGATGAGGCTTTCACTGACAGATTTCTAATTTTGTAAGGAGTAACTTAGGATACTTAATAATAGAGAGAGAAAGAGGGAGAGAGGGGTAATATAGGAGTGCATGATAAACCGAATTCCTCACTGATGAAGTCCAGGGCATCAGCTAGTCTGCTCTATACTAGAGGTTAATCGACTTGTGTTGGGCCTGTATTACGAGTGTGTTGGCCTCACAGCCCAGTCGGTAGTAACCCTGCCTTCTGCACTATAAGGTTGTGGGTTTGATTCCCACTCAGAACAATCATATGTTTGACCAACGTAGATGTTTGTTCTGTCTGTGTAATACGTATTATATAGCTTACTTTGAGGCTAGATCGCGCTGTGTGAAATGTACACCAATAAAAAAAAATGTTAACGTTTCAGGTTTCAGCATGTGCATTCAACAAGGGCAAGTTGCGTATTCTGGCGACTGCTACTGACCCTCAGTGCGGTGGAAGAGACATTGATATGGCTCTGGCTGAGCACTTCTGCCTAGAGTTTGCCTCAAGGCTCAAGCTTGATGCTAAGAAAAATCAAAGGTATTTTTTTTTTTTTTTATATAGTTATGGAACGAGCCGACGGCCCACCTGGTGTTAAGTGGTAACCTCTGCCCATAACAATCGATGCGACTTGGGTCCTCCCCTACTAGGTACGACAAGACCCAAGTCGCATCGTATGCGCCCGTAACTGTGAGACGTAGGTGTAGGTGTAGGTGGAATGTCTCATGTGCCTGTAATTTCACCAGCAACCACACCTTTCAAACCGGAACATAGTAACGCCAACGCGTTACTGCTTGGCGGCAGAAATGGGCATTGTGGCAGTGCTTCCCCGGACGAACTTGGCGAGAGTTCTACTGCTTTTAAAAAATTTACATCGAAACTGGACTTTGATTTGTACAAAACATAATAAGCGTTATTTTGTAAAAGAGACAATTAGTTATTAGTATGTTTTCTATTGTAAGTTTGTTTTAGTAATCAGTAGCGGCCGTCCCGTCCTTGCATGGGCAGCATTAAGTGTTTACGGCCAGTACTAATATATATCAGAATAAAAAGTATTAGCGTTCAGAGATAATGTAGCTACCTATTAGTGCGACCATTTTCAGAATTGGACCATTGGTTGGTAATTACCTCCTACTTTCGAACTTACAAACTTTACTTCTTTATAATATTAGTGTGGACTAGCTGTGCCCACGGCTTCGCCCGCGTTGAATTCAGTTTGTGGCTAAAAGAGTAGGCTATGTGATTTAGTCATACTACTACTAATTGTTACTGGTTACTAAAATAAATAAACTAAAATTTCAGAGCATTCCTCCGTCTGCTGCAAGAGGTTGAAAAGATCAAGAAGCAGATGTCGGCTAACAGCACCCGACTGCCTCTCAACATTGAGTGTTTCATGGAGGAGCGAGATGTGTCCAGCGACATGCAGCGCTCTCAAATGGAGCAGATATGCGCTGAGACATTCAGCCGTGTCGAGAGGACTTTGAGGAACATTCTGCCCAATGCTAGTATGTATTACTTGAATATACAGTTCCACCAGTTTCTCGTAGGAAAATAATGAATTGGTTCTCTTCTGCTTCATATAGTATACACAGGTGGCTGGAAGAGATTGCTTCATAGCGATAAGACCGCCCATTGTACTATATGTATAATGCTCTCTGCTCGTGGGTATAGGCCTCCTCTTTAACATTTTGGTACTGCTATTTCAAAATGAGTAATGCCCTATTATCAAACACTAAACATTTAGATGTCAGTAAGGTTAAAGGCAAATGAGACATTTCATCCCCGTTTCAGATTCCATCACTTAAACCACTGTTATTATGAGCTTCCATTTCGTTTTTATCTCGTGAACTGTGTTGTGTAAGAATTTTTCATTTATAATACCTATTTTTCTACACTTTATTTAGCTAGATTACATGTAATTGGTTGGATAATTGAGGATTTCTACATAATAAAAAAATATATTAAATAGTAGTTCTCACTGTAGTATGTAATTGATAACCAGTGCCATGTCTATATAGCAGTTGCCTTAATCATTAGGTTCAAAATTGTTTCAGTAAACACGTTTTGATGTTATTTCAGAGTTGCGACCGGAGGAGATTCACTCTGTTGAGATTGTTGGCGGGTCCACCAGGATCCCAGCGGTCAAGGCATTGATCGAACATGTGTTTAACAAGATAGCGTCCACCACTCTCAACCAGGTCAGTGTCTAAAAAACAAGTTTTTTTTTTAATTTTACGTTTCTTATTAAAAAGTCCAAATTGACCTTTTGAGGGTTAATGGCTTTCTAAATCTTAAAAGACAGCAGTTGTTTCTTAACACTCAGGTGTTAATAGACTGCTCAATGCTTTTATAAAATTCATTGTAGCGTGTCCAAGGTCTCAAGGACACATGAAATCAATAGTTTTTCTGTTTTTATTTCAATGAACTGAGTTCTGTTAAGCCAAGGTGAAAAAGGTATGAAGGCATGTGTAACATCAGCCATATATATGTTTTAGTTAAAAATAGATATAAATATGTGTATTAATTATCTTGTTATGGAAATTATATTAATTGTTGTACCTAACAACTAAATCTACAAATTCTAAAGTTTCTGTCGCTGGTGATTTTGATTTTGATTTGTACAGTTAAATATCCCTTTACCAATCTTTTCACTGCTACCTAGCAATTAGTGTTTGAAAGAGGAGGCCTATGCCCATAGGCTTCCTCTTTCGAACACTCTTCATAGTACCTTGCAGACCATATCATTTAAACGACCCTTTCAGTCAATTTGCTTGGAGATCAACAAATAGCTACTGAAATTATAATGCCCAAATGTAGTTTAGAAGTTTGTAACGAATTTCGCTATTAAGCCACGGGACATTCTATGTTAATTGGTTTGTTTGATCGGTAGCATTTGTCCTATATACAGTCTCCCCTTCTATTGCGGTCCCAACTAAGTGTAACCATGTACCGTAGTAACAATGATAGACATTCAGAATTTTCCGAATCTGAATTATTTAACAATGTTATGTTGTACGCTATTGAATGCCTAATCAGTTAAATAAATAAATATTGGTGGACATTTCACACAAACTTAAGGAACAATAGTGTGTTGCATTTTTAGTCAGTGCATTTGAGTTGGAGCTTAAAATGAAACATGTTAATTATGTAAAGTTTAGATGAACTTAATCATCATAATTTGATTTAATTGTCAACTCATGTTGACAGTACATATTGATTTCACTTTAAAGAGGATAGAACACTTTCATATGATTGAACCCCCAATTGCCCAATTGCGTGTGGCTTTCAATTTTTCTGAGCTGAAATAGAGAGTTCGTCTGGTCGTGTCTGTCACATTGGTGGGCCAGAATAGCTACTATTAAGGAAACAGTTCAGGCTGTTTTTTCTTCTGCGGTCTCATCAGTACATTTGCAGAACATAATAGTAAATGAATGGTTTGTATGTTTATAGGACGAGGCGGTGTCCCGCGGGTGCGCGCTGCAGTGCGCCATGCTGAGCCCGGCCGTGCGCGTGCGCGAGTTCAGCATCACCGACGTGCAGCCCTACGCCGTGCGCCTCGCCTGGGACGCCGCGCGCTCCGAGGAGGGCGACATGGAGGTACACACATGTGCACACGTGCATATACACGCATACACACCGTGCACACACGCATACACGCATACACACACGTGTATACACGTATAAACACCGTGCACACGTGCACGAGTTCAAAAAATGCTCTGTGTGTGTGTACACAGCATTTTATGAACACGTGCTAGTACATTCTTAGGTTTGCACCATGATATTACATGGAGTTTTAAATTTCAGGTATTCCCAGCATTCCATCCCGCACCGTTCTCCAAGATGTTGACTTTCTACAGGAAAGAACCTTTCTCGGTCAGGGCTTACTATGCTGACCAGGTGCCCTACCCGGATACCTTCATTGGTATGTCATTTTAGTAACAGTTTGGTTATCTCTCTCGAGTCCAGTACATTTTACTTATTTCATCCTATTAGTTTTATTTGTAATGGGGATTGAAATCGGGCGAGTGTGGATGAGTATAAACTGGACACTGAAAGAAAGAGATTTAGGTTGATTGAATACTAATAAAGTAAATTTATATCCAAAATATTTTAGTTACAAATTGAAAGGAGTCTGTTCTAGGCGGACTCTTAATAACTCTTTCAACACACTAGAGAGCTAGTCGTTGTAACATATATTTAGTGTCAAAATTTAACTGGTTATTATAACATGGTTTTATCCAACTCTATCCATTTTACTTTCAATCATTTTATTTAGTAGCTGTTGAACTTATGCCACGTTCGTCCGAGGAAGTAGTACCACCATACCCATTTCTGCCGCCAAGCAGTGAAGCATTCGCGTTACTGTGTTCTGGTTTGACGGTGAAATTACAGGCACATGAGACCTTCCACCTTCACGTTTCTAGATTTACGGACGCATACGATGCGACTTGGATCTCGTCGTACCTAGTAGGGGTGGACCCTAGTCGCATCGGTTGTTATGGGCAGAGGTTACCACTTAGCACCAGGTTGGAGGGTGGGCCCTCAGATAGTTTTCTAACTGTACCACATAAAAAATAATTGTGAAATAATTTGTGCTATACCACGGTCTTCCGATATCTAAGTTGGGAAGACCCAAGACGTTTTGTTTGGTTATAGCAGAGTTTACCGCTTAACATCAGGTGGGCCATCTTGCTCGTTGTCATGTGTCACTAATGTACGGCACGTTTAGGTGAATGGTTCATCAAGGACGTCCAGCCGACGGCCGAGGGCGAATCCCAGAAGGTGAAACTGAAAGCCAGAGTGAACATTCACGGCATTATAACCGTCGCGTCGGCGTCCCTCGTCGAAAAGAAACAGGACGGCTCGCAGAGCGAAAACGTCGAAATGGAGAATTCCAACGAGGAGGTGAAAGTGCAAACTCAGGAAACACCAATGGAGACTAACGGCGGCCCGCAAGAGAACGGCCCCGACAACACAGAGGTGAGAGATGCCGACGGGGAGACGCAGCACCGCCACTCGTGGACACAGAGAGTAGGCCAGTGGTTCACCGGGGTACGTGTCGGTACGCGCGTGCGCGTGCTGTCTGTTGCCGGCCGACCGCCTGTGCGTGCGGTGTGCCTCTATACGCACCGCGCAATGTACAACTATCGTGTCGTTTGGTGGCTATTTCGCGGATATTTTGTTATTCAAATGTCATTTTGATGTTTTTGAGTGATGAGAGATGAGAGTGAGTGATGAAAGTGATGAGAGATGTTATTACCCCGGCGCCAGACTCTAACAATCTTTGAACACTTATTTGAACACTTTACTGCGTGGGTATTGAGATTTGTTTCAATGTTTGATTTAATGCTTGCACTTTGCCATTCGGTGTCGGTTTTTCGAGCGCACGTCAAAACGTTCAAACGTCACACATTTGCGTAGCCTGTCACACTCGCGCAAAGTTCATTTGCTATTGCATCACCTTGCGAGATGTCTGGCAGGTACATCAAACATGTGTTCAAATGTGTGTACAAATATTATATATAAAATATTTGACTGTGTCTTGCGCCGAGGTTATGTATTATTATTTTATGGGATAACCCATAAAATAATACATAACCCAATAAACATAAGTTTTAATTTTAATTTGTACAAAAATTAATTACTAGGCAGTTCGACTCTTATTGAGAACTCACGAGTGTTTGTTAGAGAATTGGTATTAATCATGATGGGATATGAACTAAACTTTCGATTAAAATAAGCAGCTTTATCTAGTTATGGTTTTAGGTATGGTTAGATTTTATTATAGATTAACTTAATTCGTATATAGGCCGCAAATAGCCACCAAAATAAAAAAACATGATTGCTTAAATTATGATATTTACATACGTTTGACAATTTGTAATCCTTTCACGTCCGGTTTCTCTAACGCTGATCGGCTTAAAACTACCTTTAAAACTCGACTAATACACACTTAGTTTGATTCCATTGCGAATCAATTAAAGAAAAAAATCGACAGAGAATACAGATCTGTCGATAAATCTAATTGTATGTTTGCACCAAAAACAAAACATATAAATTAACTAAACTATTAGTTCATGTATGTTGTACGATACAAATTTCACAACTTGTTTTGTCACGTCTCATGTTCGCACTCCAAGACAGTTCAAGTTTAATTTTTAGCTACTTCGCACTGAATTACGTTCTTACAACATATGTTGATGAATGAATTATAGGAAAAATGTTAGCTGACATTTTTATGAGAAAACAATTAGGGTGGGCGCGGTGAGCTCCTGTAACCAGCTCTGTAACCGACAAGGTGAAAAGTGATCTATTACTGTCTATCGCTTGGGGGGAAAGGCGCGAGTGTGTATATATAATATTTTAATATGTAATTGTAAAAAATTTAATTCAATCACAATTTTGTGTAATAACATGGCTCTTAAAATCGGAATACCGAACAGCATTCGAGGAACGAGGGACAAATATTACTGAGCACACTGTCAACACAGGCAACAGACACCACGAGTATGCATACTGTTTGCCCACCTCGCCCGAGGCCCCATTTGCACAGCTTCACAACGGCCAGTAAAAGCCTTTGAAGATTTGTCAAGATTTTCTCTTGTGTTTGTGCCTGTCTCTGTGTCCACGCATGTTCACTTGGATCTGTATACAGCTATTTTATGTTTTTATATTTTTAGGTAATTTTTTTTAGTAATTGACTAGTTTTGTGACATTGTTTTGTGTAATTAGGTGCAAATGGGACGTCGCACGGCTTGTATTACATACACATAATATATTCTAACCGAGTACAAAATAATTATTACAATTACAATGTTGAATGTAATTTATACAATTAAATTTGTAATGCAAGCCGCGTCGTTGGTGGGGATTCGCTCTTTTCACTTGTGTGTGATCTGTTCGCTCTTATTTCAGGAGAACGCCGATGACAAAAAGGACAAGTCTAAGGACAAAAAGAAGGTCATTGTTAAAACTACTGATCTGCCCATTGAGGCGCAAACTCATGGGTACACGCAGCATGAACTCAACTCTTACATGGAACAAGAGGTACGTACTATTGATATACATCAAATTAATCATACTGCTTACTGTTCGCCGAAATAGTCGAAATTTAACGATAATCATTATTGAAAATCTGTCTTGGTCTATTTTACATTTAAATAATGAAAGAATGTACATTTTTATACATGCTTTTAAGACTGAAGTATGATGGAAGTTCTGCATATCCTTGTTTAACAAGTTAGCTATTAGTACATCGCATTGTAAAATTTTTGTCTCTAATGAAACAAATCCCTAATTTCTATCCTTCCCCCAGTTTTGACTCCCTGCGAATGTATTTGCTTCCTACCACCAAAGCCAAAAATGTATAAGAAAATGCTTAAACATTAACCATTGCAGGGTAAAATGCAAGCCCAGGACAGACAGGAGAAAGAGCGAGCGGACGCGCGCAACGCTCTGGAGGAGTACGTGTATGAGCTGCGAGGCAAGCTGTCCTCCGGAGAGGTGCTGCACGACTTCGTGGACAACGAGACACGCTCGCGTCTCGTCAACCAGTTGGACTCGCTCGAGCAGTGGCTCTACGACGAGGGCGAGGACCAACACAGACAGGTCAGTACACGTATCACTATCTATGTTTACATTGCACGTGAGTTTCAACTGAACTAAGGTTGTGCCTGGAGGAAAATTCACCAAATAGCGGTTTACAGGGTTGTTGGTTATATTAACGACCTTATAAGGGTAAATTTCTGTACATAATAAATAATCAACAATATATGTTCTATGACTTAAATATTATCAAAGTCTTGACGAAGTCGAAGACTTGAGGTTACATTTGTGAGGATATCAGCTGTTTCTGAATGTTACGGTCATTCATTGATTGAATCTTCAAACTCAACAAACAGATAAAGTCTATTAACATCAAAGAAGCAGCAAATCTTCGAGTAATCACCGGAAAAACTATTTCACCTCAGTTTACTTAGAACCGGTTCTATTGTACATTATGGATCTCCGAATACTAATAACACTGTTTGCACACGGGACATCTGTGAAAGAGTTTGTCACCTCATTCATCTGAAGGTTAAACCGCAAAATCATATTTACTAAAGCGCCCCTTCCTTAACAATAATACAACGACAGTTGTTACATTTCACTTTGCTACATGACCACTTCTCTGTCCAGGTGTACAGCGACAAGCTGACGGGACTCCGCACGGAAGGCGAGCCCATCAAGCAGCGGCGGCTGGAGTCGGAGCTGCGCCCCGGCGCGCTGGACGACTTCGCGCTCGCCATCCAGCTCACGCAGAAGGCGTTGGACGTGTACACGTGAGTGCTGACCCTTGCCTCTACAGCGACAGGCTGACGGGACTCCGCACGGAAGGCGAGCCCATCAAGCAGCGGCGGCTGAAGTCTGAGCTGCGCCCCGGCGCGCTGGACGACTTCGCGCTCGCCATCCAGCTCACGCAGAAAGCGTTGGACGTGTACACGTAAGTGCTGACCCTTGCCTCTACAGCGACATGCTGACGGGACTCCGCACGGAAGGCGAGCCCATCAAGCAGCGGCGGCTGAAGTCTGAGCTGCGCCCCGGCGCGCTGGACGACTTCGCGCTCGCCATCCAGCTCACGCAGAAAGCGTTGGACGTGTACACGTAAGTGCTGACCCTTGCCTCTACAGCGACATGCTGACGGGACTCCGCACGGAAGGCGAGCCCATCAAGCAGCGGCGGCTGGAGTTCAAGCAAATATTCATAGTTTTATTGCATAAAGTTGCGGTTGTACATATTTGCCTTACTAGTTGTTTTTTTAAATCATCAATTTGTACGACAGATCCGGTGACAAGAAATA
This sequence comes from Chesias legatella, assembly GCA_947359385.1. NCBI lineage: Eukaryota > Metazoa > Arthropoda > Insecta > Lepidoptera > Geometridae > Chesias > Chesias legatella. The sequence goes on along the minus strand of OX375768.1, from coordinate 2,122,029 downwards.
CGAGCACCTAGACGAGGGCGACATCAAGAAACTAGTGGAGGCGTGCAAGGAGGCGCTCGCCTGGCTCGAGAACACGCGCCAGTCGCTCGCGCGCACGCCGCTGCACTGCGCGCCGCCCACCACCACGCACCAGATCCGCCAGCAGAGACAGGTATGTACATACTGTCCTAGCGCTCTGTACTGAGCATGCGCCAGACGCTTGAAACTTCACTGTTTACAATCATTCACTGTAGAGAGTGGTGGTCTAGTGGTACTGACCCCGAGTTTCAATGTGGAGGTCGCTGGTTCGAATGGCGACCGTGTGCACTAACGTGCACCAAGATTATTGCTTTTAAAATTTGTGTGTACCACGTTCTCAAAACGGTGAAGGAAAAGCTTGTGAGAAAACCAAAATGTCTTATTAGAACCAAAAATTCGAAGATATGTCAAGTGTACAAAAGGAGCCTCATTGAGGCGCATAAATCTTCACCGCTCTGATTCTAGTGAACCAGTGACTACTAGTAGTATCATATTGCCTGTGGAGTTTAATCCTATTGCATTTTCAGAACTTTGAGAGCACAGTGAACCCGATCCTGAACAAACCGAAGCCCAAAGAGAAGACACCGCCGCCGGCCGCCACCGGTGACGGTCAGCCGGGGGGGGCCGCCGACGCGCCGCCGAGTGCGGCCCCCGGAGCGGGACCCCGCGCCTCCGAACAGATGGACGTCGAGTGACGCGCGTTTAGCCAATAACCGCACACTCTCATTAATAAGTGCGACTTTACAACATTCTCATAACGAACTTTTTGTCTATTGACTAAATCTAAATCGGTCCCCATCAGTTCAAAAAAAACATTTGTATGGCTATTTGTTAAACACTAACAATGTCCAAAATGAATTGGTACAACTCACTAGTCCACGTAAAAATATTGATCCATTATATAGATTGAATACGTTACTCATAGACAAGCATCCTCCATCATAGACAGCATTATCACTTGTCATCAGGATGAAACTGCGGTCAAATGTCGCCCAATAGAAGAGCATTTGACCACAAATTTATAGGAAATTTATTCACATTTACCATTTTTTTCTTTCTCTACTGACGAAATAGCCTGTACAAAATTCGCTTCTAGTTATTTTTAATTATCACGGATTGGCGGGGGCTGCAAATAATCGAGCGATAACGTGTGCTGATTTTCGTTATTTTCGTTAACGTACATTCCGATGTATCTGGGTATTGTAAAGTCGCACGTCAACTGAAAGCCGAGTGTTTATTATTTGGTCGTACGACGACACCGTGCGGTTACACTCTAGGGTATGATTATAGGAACACTTGACAAATTATAGTGATATTTATTTTTATTCGAGTGATGGATTATTTTATTTTGCGTTCCGTTACCGAATTTGTAATATCGATATTCGTACCCCTCGCAAACATGCATTTCAAATTAAAATTATATGAATAGTATTAATATAATAGATTTTGATAACCTTTGCATTTTAAGTTACTACGATTTAACTTAGTTTGAATGTGATAACTTAGTCTGCAAATTCTTTAGCAAAATTATACTAACTAGTACGCTGTGCATTTTGATTCATCGTTTAATTGAGTATTTCGTTTTCATTATTCTGTTCACTAGAAACGTAGCTCTCATTATCATAAACTTATAGGAATGGATACTTAAATACACTTTAGTAAATGCACCACAGTTCCAAATAAAATTTTCATTGAAGTTGCGTTTATATTAAACTTTGTAACAGGCCGTAGTTAGGTAGTTATACAAATATAAAAAAATATTTATTGGACCGTAATTATAAATTTGATTACTCAGTGATATATGTATTTTTCTGTATTCCACAAAACATAAAATTGTTGTGTCATTTTTGCTTTATCAAACTACAGAATTATCATTTTCGGTTTTTTCTGCATGATCTGCCAAATGATACAATTTACCTTAGAAGTTTCAAACATATTGGAATATCCAAACTAAAATAGCAAGTTATGTTCATTCTTTGAAATAAACATTCCAAATGGAGCGTCCTTTCTCGAAGAATTTGATAAAGCAAAAAAGTAAATATAGGCATGATTGTACAATAAAATAAATAAATCTGAACATATTTGGAGTTCTTTCGCTAACTGGCCAGAGTTTATCTCACTTGTATTAGTGATTATTGGGTAATTTATTTACCTAGATATGGCGGTGCCTGTTTTAGTGAACTAATATCTAATAATACTGGCTTATTCATTAGAACATATCCCATTGCTCTTTAAAGGTAAAATTAGCACCATTCAGAGCTTTTGACTCTGGATGTGAAAGTAGTGAATTATATTGCACCATTTATCGTTTGTAACATTGTAACGCGTCTGCAGATAGGTACCTATTGGCCTATGTTGTACATTTTGCTAATTAAAATGGTGTGACCATTTATTCGGTTAATTTGTGCATTTTGATGTTGAAGCTTAGTAAAATGAATTACTAAACTATAAATATGTGTTTTTATTTTTAATTAACAATAACTGTGACCTTTATTTTCAATATCACCTCCTAATTGACGTTTCCAAAAAAGCTTTGAATTATATGGATATTAAATTGCTTTTTTATCATTAAAATTTACTGTTTAATACGTTTCATCGCCACGACGATTAATTAAATTGTCTCACGTAAGAATCGAAATCCTTGTCAGTCTTAGTCGTCTTCGTGAAAATAACAAATAAAATAATTTTGAAAATCTGGTAGTTGTGAATTTCATCCCCCTTATAGTATTTCAAAGAGTATCGTGTGGAATATTCGTATTTTCGCAACGCAAGGCAACTGTCCGTGGAAGATCTTGTATGTAGTAGGTAATATAACTAGTCTTATATAGTCAATAATAGTAATACCTATAGTATTTATACACTAGAGATGAAGTCTCCAATTTGCAGTCTTGAAAGTGGATCAGCTATGTTGATATTTTACATTTCACTTCTTTTTTTACATGAGAATGCTTCTTTTATTTTTTCTTCTTTTGTTCAGAACCGAATAAGAGGAGTCGAACGACTTCCTGTTGTCTTGTCTTCTGCGCTGGCGCGGCGTAGCCTACCGAACCGTTTGCGTGCTCTTTTGCGCTCGCGTAGCCGACCGGCTCCGACTACATCCTCGCTCTCGCTCCGCTTCATCTTAATAATCTTGCTAAAAAATATATTTCTTCATTGGAGATATCTAAATACATATCTTAATTTAAAAGCACACGTATTAATTTACAACACATCAAAAACTAGAGGTAGTAAACGCCCTCGAAGCACACACGCTCGTCTCCGAGCGTATCCGTCTTAACTGTGCTCTTCCAGCCATTCTGTGTGAAACTGTTTGATCGGTTCTAAGCGAGGAGAGCACCGACCGATGCTCTTCAAGCCGATTTGTGTGAACGGACACTTACGCTGCCGCGGCACTCTCCAATCGCTCGCCTTGTCACAACGAAACATCGCAAATCACAAAATTCTATTAGTGGGCAACTCTAGTGTGACTTGCTAGCAATTTGTGGCTGTTGTAATGTATATAATTATATTAGTGAGATAGTACATACATACGTTGTTTTCTCTTTAAAATTCTGAATGCTTCTTAACACAACGATGATGATCTATATCGAGCTTGACGATAATGCACGGGCAATTTCATCAGCCCATAACGTACGGCCTGTTATATTCTTGTATGTACAATTATTGGGCTGTACAATATTAGGCCTTGCATTGACTGTACAAGATTATCTTCTGTTATAATCACATTTCACTGGCAGTGGCACTACTAGGTAGGTACCTAGCAGTTACCACCTACTTGACCTAGGTACCTAGTCTTCCAGCCCAGTGCTGCTAGCTAATATTTTGTGCTATGATTCCGATAATACGTATGCTCATAAAATGTAAATAAACCACGACGATAGACGTCTCGCTCCCCACAGCCGTGCTATCTAATTCCAAATAATTGCACAAGTCTTATGCGAGCGTACAAAGTAAATAAATCTTTCATGTTGTAAGGTAATATAAATTTTATTGTATTTTAAAACTCGTGAATTGTATTTTCTATTCATTTTCCTACGTGTCGTGTGTCGCGCCGCTTGTGTCTGTCCGAGCTCACCACTGTTTAAGTAAATATTCCGAAAATGTCATCGGTTAGCCTTCCTGCTGGAGATATATTTGTTCCAGTTAAGATAGAAGAAAATGATCTTTTTAGTGGCATTAAAAAGCTATTGGAAGTGATAAGACCTTCTTGGCCCTCAGAAAATATAAAGTTCAAGGTATGTATCAATAAGATTTTAAAAGAGACACCGTTTAACTAACCACTATTTACTTATGGCTTGTTTTACATTTCACACCTTCATGTCATATCTTACCTCATTTAGAACTCAGTTCATCAAACGGAAGGTCATTTGTATTCTCCATTTCCATGTCTTGCTCATGTACATTTTATTCCTGTGAAAACTTGCTTTATTTTTATCTGACTAAGATATTAAAAAAATATATGTATGTACAATTACCCAAGTCTTAATGTTTTTTCTTTTCAGTTGTTCACTGATGGTATTACAAATAAATTAGTAGCATGTCAACAAAATACCAGTGAAGAAGAAATTGTATTGGTCCGTATTTACGGAAACAAAACAGATTTATTAATTGACAGGAATGCTGAAATTAGGTAAAAATCATGGAATTACTTCTACAAATCTAGTACTTAGTAAAATAAATAAATATTGGTGGACATTTCACGCAGCGCCATTTAGCCCCAAAGTAAGCTAAGCATAGCTTGTATCATGGGAACCAGACAACTGATATAATACTTGTATACTTTGTTTTTGTAAATACATACATATAATACATATTAACATCCAGACACAGAATAAACATCTATATTCGTCACACAAATGTTTGTCCTGGGTGGGAATCAAACCCACGACCTACAGCGCAGAAGGCAGAGTCAATACCAACTGAGCTGTAAGGCCTGTCGCAAAATCTATGTTTGTTCTTGTTTTTAGAAATATAAAAACTTTAAATGTGCTCGGATTAGCACCTAAGGTTTATGGCATATTTGAAAATGGTCTTGCATATCAGTACTACCCCGGAGAAACCCTTAATGTGGACACAGTTCTGGATGAGAAAGTGTGGCCTTTAGTTGCCAGGAAAATGGCCAAAATGCACAAAGTAGATCTTGGGACCGGGGTGAGTTATAATAATAAGTATTGATTTAATAAAGTTACACCAATCACCATATCCTTAGGCTTTGATTTAGTAAATAATTGTTTTATTTAAAAAGTTATATAATATTTAATAAGCTAAGTACAAGTAAACAAAAGAAATAGATTTCAAAAATATGCTTCTTAACATGATCCACATAAGGTCTGGTAAGTGTTCAAGTTGTGGCTCAAAATATTTTTTAGCTGGTTCTAATATTCATAATTTTTGCCCAAGCATTTTTATATGGAACACTTAAGAAAATAATGCAATGGTTGTTCATGATAATGGTTTATTTGCTTGGCTAATCAAATAAAAAAAAAACATCTTTATATCTTTTATGTGGAAAAGTTACAGAGCCACTTAGTATATTTAGTTGTATGCCTATTTTAGCCACCATACACCCATTTTCATTACTTTGTTCTAGTATGAAATATATGGTTGCAACTGAAATACAGGCACATGAGACCTCCACATCTCAAAGGTACGGCCACAATACAATGTGACTTGGGACTGGACTTGTCCGATGCAGGAATTGAACCTGCAACCTTGATGTCCCAATCACCAAACCAACTATACCACTGTCACTTTAAATTTACAGTTTTACTCGACTCTTGCCTTGTCTTATCAACTAGGGGGTCAGTAACATGTTATCACTGAGTTTATTATCATGTGATTTAATGAACTGAGTAGAAGATCAGTATAAAATATATAAATATTACTGAGAAACCGTGTCGCCGGGTTCTCGCGACATTAATGTAACTTAGCAGTAGAACCCTTACAGTACGTGCGGCATTTTGCATTCAAATGCGCGGATATTGCTGGACAGTTGGTAAAGTAGCAGGCATATAAGACTAGTCCTGTGAATCAGGGTTACTGGAGCAGTAGGTACCCCAAAATAAGTTTGCTAATGTCCAAAAACAAAAAGACAAAATTAATGATGTATATAAATTGACGACTAAAGTCACTAATTTCGAACACCAGATTTCAAAATAATAAATCTCAAGGCTCCAAAATAATGACACGGTGAAATGAAGAATGATGGTTTTTAATATGTAATAAAATTATTATATATCGAATCCTCCTGTGAACGTTAAGTGAATCAGAGCGTGAAGGTCTTCAAACAATAAATGAACTTAACAAATCTAGTAATTCGTTTTGCGTATATTTTGCGTTACATTTACACTTAATGTACGAGAAAAAAAAAACATGTTTGGTATTCTAGTTTCTTTATTTTGGAAGTTTTAGATTACTGAGACCATACGTCTCATTCTGGAATTAGTAAATTTCATAAATATAAGCATCGTTCAATACTGGACCAAGATGAGATCCCTGAGGAAAACCAAACAGGGTACCTACTAAAATACTTACCTATAAATGATAATTCCCACTTAACTCAAAAAACTGAGAACGAGGCGTGGCGATGGCGTTTACATTAACGATGTCAATACATACTTAATACATCTTACTGATGTGTACACGGAGGTCACGTGATATACCATCAAAAGCCTTTTCGAAATCGATTTATATCAGTCATAACTAATATTAGTTTTATAAAAAAAAACGGACAATAAATGCTGCTTTTAGATAATAAAATTAAACTTGCAAATAATATGCGACCTTGTTAGTGCCCATTACACTGAGCTCCTTACCGAGTGATGATAAACATTTGAATATACAGATATACCTTCTTGGGTAGATAGTTTTATAATTTCATTGATTATACGAGAGTCTTTTCGATTTGGCAGAAAATGCATATAAGGTTACTTGACTCATCGTGCCGATAATAGAGCTCGCGGCCTAGGCAATAAAGATTAATATATAAGTAATATAAGTACAGTTTCAGGATTTTGTATATTTACGGAAAAAAATAAGAAAATCAGCCTAGAAAATTGGTTTTACCGTTTTATTAAAAAATTTACAGATACCTAAAGAACCATTCGTGTGGGACAAAATAGAACAGTTCTTACGTTTACTCCCTGAGCCATTCAACACAGAAGCTAAGCAAAGCAGGTATGTCAATATTATAAGAAGTGTTTCAAGCTTTCGCCGTCTGCTGTCAGGTTCCTTAAAAGAAAGGGTATGCTGTATTGACCTTATGTACATATCCTCCTTTAAAAGTCCCTATTTTAAAACAGTAACGCTTAAGTTAATCAATTCTGTATTATATTGAGCTTCGTAATTTCTCACCTAAATTGCTTGCATTGGCGTTAACACTACATTCTATTATATTTAAATATAGTCATGTTCCATTAGTTTCACACTAGTGACAGATAGTACAGCGGCATTAAGAAATCACCCTTTATACATAATCAGTTAATTGGATTGCGTGTTTATTATTTACTAAACAAAACACTTTTTGTACATCTCTGTTGTAGATTTGTCAATAGCTTTGCGTCGATAACAAAACTAAGGATAGAGTTTGAACGCCTAAAATCGCATCTAACCAAAACAGAGAGCCCAATAGTGTTTGCTCACAATGATTTGCTTCTAGGAAACGTAATCTACAACAAAGATGAAGGGACGATATCGTTCATTGACTATGAATATGCCACGTATAACTACCAAGCGTTCGATATAGCAAATCATTTCAATGAATTCGTCGGTAAGTACATTGTTATTCAGAATCTGAGCTTGCTAAGTGTTTCAGCACGACAGGATCCTACATTTTGAAGCGGTGATAATTTAGTGGTAGTGATGTCAGCTTATGATCTGGGTCGCGGTTACGAATCCTACTAAAATTATAAACGTGAAAATTTGTATGTATGGATGTTTGTTACTCTTTCACGCTCAAACGGCTGAATGGATTTGGATGAAATTTGGTATCAATATAGGTTATATCCTGGCTTAACACATAGGCTACTTTGATCCCGGAAAAGGGCAGTGTTCCCGTGGGTTGACTTACTCCCCGCGGGGCGCAGCTAGTCCTACATAAACGAGTATTTAAGCCGACAATCTCACTTTGTGTAACGGCTTCGTTGAATACGTAGCGTTTTAAATCGGATGGCACAAAATTTATACCGTCGAGATTTTTACACATCAATAACATGCAGAAAGGGGGAGATCCTTATTGTCTCCATTCAGAGCATAGGATGTATGTATTAAAGGGAGTCCCCATTTGATCTTATTTATCACTTAATAAAACTACTCTCACGAGAACCCCACAGGATACACTTGATGTCGGTATATCGTTGTTATCAATATGTATTATAAAAGAGAATGTCTTGACTGACTGTCAGGCAACATATAGCGTAAACTACTGGTCCTAGAGACTTGAATGAGGTTGTATATAATATTGTGTAAGTGCACGCTAATTTTGGAAATTCGACCACTAAAAGATTCAGACTCCACTTATAATGTAAAATAAAAGTCTCATAGTGACGAAGCTGTGTAGAATGTAGTTAGATTTAATGGTATTAACTATTAAAAAAAAACCGTATCTATAAAAATTAGGATACTTTCGATAAGTTCCAAGGTCACGGCCGCGACAGGTCATCACGACTTATCGCCTCATTGCGAGCAAAATTATTATCGTGATGATACTACTAATAGAGTAACAATTTTTGATTCTAGGACACGCTAGTTTCCTCACGATCTCACGATGTTTTCCTTAACCGTTATGAGAACGCACTTCTGTATTTGAACCAATGACCTCCGGATTTAAACTCGAGGGGTCCCAAGCTGTCACCGCTTCCAAGACTTCAGTAATAATCCATGCTTTCAGGTTTATCCATTGACGATATCGACTACAGCAAGTATCCTTGCGAGGATTTCCAGAAGGGCTGGATTAGGGTGTATTTAGCGGAGTTCTCGGAGTGTACACCGACCGAGCACGATGTACAGCGAGTGTACAATGATGTGCAGCTGCTAGCGCTGGCTTCTCATTTCCTGTGGGGAGTGTGGTCCCTGGTTCAGTTCGAACATTCTGACATTGATTTTGATTTTGGACGGTGAGTGGCTACCAGTTTTTATAGTATAAGAATTAATTGGAGAGTTTGTCTGGGGGATTAGTGCAATATTACCCAGTTAGCCCAGCCAGTTTCTGATTGCAGCGTTCAATACTACTCTACTAACTAGTAATCTTGTCACTGGTTCTCACGAACCAGTGTGGTGAAAGAATTTTAAGTGCAAGTTTGAAAACTCATCATAATAATAATTATAATAAAATAAAATTATACGTCAGGATCAGGTGCGTTCACAAACAAAAGTTATTTATTTAGATACATACACAGCGACCTTCCGATTGAAACTCGGAGTCTGTGTGTACTACTAAGCCATCACGCTCCCAAGGTCGGTAGAACTCGTTCAGATTTCGTCTGCAGAAGTTACTACCACCATACTTATATCTGCCACCAAGCAGTAATGTCTCACATATTTGCTATCTACATATTTTGTGAGAATCAAATATGCTCATCTTCTTATCATACTTCATTTCAGGTACGCAGAAATCAGATTGCACAGATATAACGAATTGAAAGACGAAACCCTGAAGGAATTCAGTTGATGGAAGCATCGGAAGTTTTCAAAGTTAAATGTAACTTCGCTTAATTATCAAGACCAAAACTTACATTTATTTATCCACCTATCGCTTACTTTGTAAGTAAGTATGTTAAAAATATGATTATGAGATATTTTTATTGAATAATTTATATAGTTGATTTGTTGTTAAGTTACTTTTAAAGTGATTGTTTGTTCCATATAAATATGCTATGAATATTATACATTATTAATGATTGTTACAAAATATAATTTAATTTAAAAATTAACGGCCTTATGTATGCGTAGTCCTGTCTGATCCCCACGGGAATTAGTCGGATTAGCAGTCATGTGTATCAGAAACATCACTCGGAACAAATATTTGCTAATCTTAAAAATATCTGTCCCGTGAACTGAACCCGCGCTCCTTGTGCTGTCGATAGCTGGAATTTAAGCTCAGCTATCAAATTCCTCATTTCCTCAGCTTCGTCATAAAATATCGATCGCTAATTATTATTAGTTTCCTTGGTAAGTATAAAATTTGTCCTTACTGTTGGAATGGTGACCATGAGCCTTTAAAGTCAGAATTTACTCGGTTGAAAGTAAACCTAAATGTTTTAATTTCGCAAATAACTTAGCAGCGATATAAACTATTAACATAGGACTTAACTTCTTCCAAAAAAGTTGGAATACCATAATCTTAGGCCTCATGTTTCGGATCTACTTGAGTTGGTACTTACCTACCACTTCAAGGGTTCAGAAGCACACGGGGAATTAATTACGGGATATAACAGACTGCATACCAAACTTCGAAGTCATTTCGCACAGACGTTGAACTGAACCTTATGGAGAATGTAAATGAAACAACGGCGAATACAAATTATACACATTTTATTATCTTGGAACAAGGTATAATATATTTTAATTTACGACAATTTATGGACAATACAGTCGAAAATCTGTGGAAGCATTTTACTTTGTCGTGAGAAAACTTAACTAGGTACCTGCTGAGGTAATTATTCTGTAAATTTATATAAATTTTAGTATCCGAACATATCAGAGATCTCATATCAAGTGTTCATGTCATAAATGAACAAGGTATAAACAGGTAATAATATTCACCTACTCAATTGTGAGCAAAGAGATCTCTATTTCAGGTACGCAGAACTGAACACGCTCAGTCACACACCAGTTCAAACAAATGTTATCAGAAATTCATTGCTATTAAAGCAAATTTTAACAATCAGAACAAAATTGCATGTTGTACAGCTCTATATTAGATAAATAAGATCGAGCGTTAGCATTCCCGAAGATTAACGAACATCGTCGAAGCGCATAACTTTAATCATGTCATCATACATAATTAAGGCTGCTTACACATGAAAAGTTTATCTAACGATGCGAGAAAGTTGTACGCCCAGTTATCAAAACAGCTTTTAGTAAACACTAGTGCTGATTCTGCGCCAAAATGAACTGAGACTTATTTGTTTTTTTTTTCAATTATAGTAAAAGAGAGGGAAACAGTTCAGCTGTCAAACTCGATTAAACTTTAGTTTTCTTATCTCGATTTAAATTTGAGCACAATGATTCATTGCCGCTGTCCACCAATGACGGACAGTGGCAAAGTAATTCTCACGATCCACCACTGCGGGGCAGAATCGGCACCAGTAGATACGTCAGTATAGCAGCCTAGTATAATTATCAGCACATATTAATTATTACCAGTAATTGTAGTAATCTCTTTAAGTCATGTTTTGATATCGTCGACCGAATATAAAATCCCGGGCAGAACCACCAACTGATATAAGCAGTCGTATGGAGCTACTGCCGTGTAGTCGATGTCTACAAGTGCATTTTATAAATAACTTAATAAGTACTTTTAAAGTAACTTAAACTTAATAACATATCAGAACAAAATTGTTACGACTAAGGTAAAGAGTGAGTACAATATAGGTTTAATCGATAGCCTTAAAATAAAAGGTGTTTTATTAAATCTGTCGTAACAAAACTGCTAAGGGGAGGTCATTGAGATAGGGAAATTTATACACAGGTATTTTGATATCGTGATTTTAGCGTTCACCTGAATGTAGGCAGATAATTTTAGAACTCAATTATTTTTAGTATCTTTATTTCCTCCGACGCCGACGCCGCGAGTGCAACTTTGACGTAGATAATAGATAGTACGTGGGCTCATAAAGACATGTCTCGAGGTAAAGGTAATTCCACAAACAATTATTTACATGGAGAAGCAGGTTACAAGATAGCTTGATCAATGGAATACACACCTAATAGGATTTTGTGACCAATTTTTGTTTACTAGGACTCGAAAGTATAAAGGATTGACTTTTGCTGTTGACGGTATCGATATTGATATTTTATTCATTAGGTCCACGGCTCAGGAAATGATTGACAAACAAAATTGTATGTTAATTAGCCTTGGTCATGGTGGGATGGGAGGCATAGCTCTCAGTTATTGGAATCACTTCAGATGGATATGAATCTCCATAGCAAAGTGGCTATATTAGGCAAGATTCAACTATAGCGGCCGCTGCAAGCTTCGTGCGAGGACGGGGAAACAAGGCAGTACGGATAATATAATATACTTGTAAACTGAGGAGGGAATGTTTTTTTTTTTAATATGTACTGCGTTGCTTTGCACCTGCATATCAAAGTGACTAAGTAACCAATGGTATACCCTTTGCGACGGTGAGTTGAGCACTGGCTGTCAAAGGCGAGAGGTTACCGGATTTTCAACTTGAAATGGTGACTAGCTAGTAGCCATTTTTTTTTATTACCCTACCACCACGAAAGTCATAGGTCTGATAAATAAATAAATAAATTAAAAATCCTGTCAATACCTCTGTAGGGGTCCTAGACGAGACAACTGAACGCTCCTGCGTAGGTACTTGGGAAGTATGTAAAAACAAAATATTGCCAATCCATGCCAGCAGAATTACAAAACAGACTTGCGGTAGATAGTCCCGAGAAATGATCAGTTGACGTATTGGTACCGTTTACATATAGCAACATGTACAAACAGAAGATAAACAACTTGTAGGTGCCACAAACAATGGACGGTTGAGACGGTGAATGCTGTATATACTTTGTATTAACCAGATAGATTGATATTAGGACTTAACCTAATAATTAAATTTCCTGATAACTTCAGTCAAAGGACATTATTTTGTGGTGTAGATTACGGGAAAGCTTTCGTTGTCTCCACAAACCACACAAATTTAAACTCATGACGAGTGATACATAAAATCACACCCAATGGGTAGATGTATGTATGTATGTATATAGTCAGCCACTAGAATTGTGTCAAGGATATCAATGAGTAGGTACCTTTTGTCAAAGTAATAAAGGTAACGTATTTTTAAGTACGTGAATACTGTTATCGGGGCTATGCTAGCGAAAAAAGGAAATCCTCCTGGGGTTTCTGCCTGTTCTTCCTCACGGAGGGTCGGATAGGGTTTGAACAGGGGCAAAATTAACGATAAGTACTTGTTATATTTTGAATAATACTTATTAACGTTTCCAAGCCATCTCTTTGTGAATTCTGTGGAAATATTTAACTTGACTATTGAATTTATCGTGGTATGATATAATATATAAGACCTAACAGATATTTGGCCAACTTTGTCGCATAAGCGAGGTCTCATTTCATAAAAAAAACCCGAAAGTATTTATAAATCATGCAAACATTTATCCCATACGTAATTCGAAACCTTGCGTCGCTCTACTCTTGCGTTTCAGTTACTCAAACGACGGCCACCAACGTAGTTCTGGGGCCAGTTGTTATGCAAAAGCGTTTCAAAGGTGAAGTTTTACCATAATTTTACGTAAGTTTCAGCGATTTCGCTCACGAAATGGACTGTAGCCTCATTTTGCGGTAATTATCTTTAAGCCTGGTCTGCGCACCTGTGTAACCCTGTAAGAAGTGGATATAAGTTTTTAATCAATATTTTTCATGAAAGTTTTACTATAATGATATAAATGTAGCTGTAAAAGACAACGAGAACTATCGCTAGACACTAGAGAATCAGTAATAAACTACTAGAATAGACTAGAATCAATCAGTAATAATAGAATCAACTTTTTATAACGAAAGTGAATCCATGATAATTACGCGGAAGAATCATGATTTGACGGCAACTACCGAGAACAATAAAAATGTCGATACCTACGATTGACGTACTTACTCACCGCAACATATCTTACTCCCTTATGTGCACGTTTGAACAAGTGAATTTAGACTTTACCTCAGTAATAATAGAGTTGAAATCTTTGTGACGAGCCCAGTAAGGAAACCCACTGAAGTTTTTGGATGTGATTGGGTAATGTGTAGGTTTTCACACATCTTAAATGCAATGTTACTACCTCACCTAAATACCATACCTCATGCTCCTTTGAAACCGAATGGCCAACGATCCCAAATTTTCAATAACTCTCCCTATTTAGCAGTTTTGTCAAACATCTGGTGTATTTTTTGTATGAAGATAAAAAGGATTATAGGAGACTAAGGATTTCACCTCAGTCACTTGTAAATAAGACTGACCTGAAATTAATTAGCTGATACAAGACACTGCAACCTTTTATACAAAACTTGCAGTCGGGAATTGTTATCAAGTATGGTTGGTATTTAATCAATGAATTTTTATAAAACTATTTGAATAAATCAAGCTCAAAATAATTACATTATTAAACCTAAATTTTATAGTCGAAGCCTTCTGAGGGTGTGTCAATAAAACATAATGCAGTTCAAGATACTTCTATGACATTCTGCTTCAAAGTCATGTAACAACTCATCAATATCATTATCCAAATCGTCCGTTTGCGCCATCTTAGTGATCATGTCGCTGATCAAGAATGCTCCGATGGTAGCTTCCTCGTGGTTATCCTGTATGTCAATGTTAACAACATGCACAGGTTGGTTGTAAATAGACCGTCTTGACCCAAACCACTCTATCACTTGATCATAAACTCGTTCTTCACATGTTACTATCACATCAAACCGTTCCTTACAAGTCTGGAACTTTTCTGGGCATGATTTTATTCTCCTATTTCTGTCTAACATGTGAAGGATCCCATTCTGTGTGTAGTACGACTTATCCTTCTCAATTAGATCATTGTAAATGTCGTCATAAGGGACTCCAAATTCGTAGCAATTGGGGCGGTCGGCGGAAGCACCCGGTAATTTGACCTTCTCCCCTGTCCCGAAGGACTTGACTTTGAATCCCTTTTTGACGAGGAACGCGTGAGCTTCCATGCTACGGTTCATGTTCGATGAACAGACGACCGACACGTACAGGCCACCCATGTTTATCTTTGTGGTACTTTCTTACTTTAGGAAAAATCTATTTGTATGATTGCTGAGTGGTAAGAGTAAATGTAATCTTCATTTCATTTTTGATAGTCAACGTCTGCATTCAGTATATTTCGTTGAAATCACCAACAAGATTATCATACAGCGTAATCTTTGTAAAATAATGCGATTCACTGAACTCCAACAAATCTAATGTATTTACAGAAGTCAAAGGCAACACGTTTCGTTTTTCGTTACAATCTACAAAGCCCTAAATTGAATAGAATAGAATAGAAGTCTCTGCAAGTGCCAAATATTGCGTCAATTGACATTGACAACTATTGAGTAAAAATTTCAAATTGGCATTGACAAACGGTAATTATTTTATGACTGATCAATTCTGGTTCTGGCAATACTAGCGTACCTTTGAGCATTCGTTTTTAAAATTAGTAACTTTTTACCTTTAGGAACACGAATATAAGAAACTCCATAATAAAATTACTGAAAGGAAATAAAACTGTCAACAAAGATGTTCTAATATTTACTCAAGATAATAAAATACGCTCTTACGCTAAATCGTAAATCGCACGACACCGTCAGTCACCTGTCATTTGTTCGTTCAATCAAGCAGCGGAAGTTTTTGGGGTTATGTGTTACTGAAATAATAAAGAATTTGAAATAAACAAAAATGAATTCGCTTTTCCGCGTAATTGCGGCTGGTTTAAAACAGCACCATTGTTTTCATACATGTTCGAGTAACCTGGCTTGGTCGAAATCTACGCTACCGAAATCATTTTTAGAACATAACAAAAAAATCTACCCACCTCAAGAAATCGGCGAAGAACCCAGACCTGCTGTAAGTATTGTATTAATATTTCCTAGTCAGTCACATTCTGCCACTTCCATTCACCTATCACGCTGTTCAGTCGAGTCCAACGAAGCAGTCATTTTCTCTGTTTACAGTTTGTTTGTCACCAGAAGACCAATTTCAAATACAGTCCTGAGAAGCTATGGTATATTGCCACATTCGTAAGAGGCATGACAGTGGATGAGGCAGTCAAACAGCTAAGTTTTGTGCACAAGAAAGGAGCAGCGTTTGTAAAGGAAGCCATTTTAGAAGCACAGGAATTAGCCGTGAAGCAGCACAATGTAGAATTTAAAAGCAATTTGTGGGTTGGTAGGTACAACTTTTTCTCCTATAGTGATTACTATTTCCGAGACCAACTAATAAATATATCATCCTGATACTGTTTTATTGTTAAATAACTTAGTGTGTAAATGTTTCAGCGGAATCCTTCTCAGGCAAAGGGATGTGTATCAAAGGCATAAGAAGACATGCAAGAGGCCGAATGGGCAAGGTTCGCTACCAGTACTGCCATTACTTTGTAAGACTGGAAGAAGGAAAACCGCCAGTAGACTATTACAAATACAATCCATTGACACCCGATGAGCAGCTGGATAAATGGCTTGAACAGATGAGAAAAAGGAAAATTACTAATTCATATTAATAAGTTGTGTAGTGATGTAATAAATAATTTTATTGTCTTATAGTAAAAAGCCTGGTAATAAAAGGTCTACCAAAAAATATATTTTTGTTTTGATATTTCATATTTTTAAAGTGATAACTGTTCACAGACACGAAAATTCTCATTGTCCAATATCAAGTGCAGTAGGAAGAACTCACAATTTGATTTTATGTGTATTGTTTAACTGAGGGATTAAGATCAGAAAAATGTGCACATTTAATAAAAAGATGTAAAATCTTTCATGACGGAGCTGTGAAAAAATATAATAAAATTGAAAGTGTGAGTTATGGCTAATGGTCGAGAGGGGAGATATATGTATAGTAACTGCATCATGCAGTTATAGTGCTCCAAGGATAAAAAAGGCCTTACACCCAACAATTTAATATTTTTAATTATACATTAATATACTTTTGTAACAATGAATAATGGGTCTTTCATAAAAGTAAATCTCGCATACAGCTACTATTATTATCTTTTCCCGGAAAATGATAGGCAGATCTTGCAAATCATCGCCGCCATTGCTTTCCCACGATAACTCGGCTAACGCCTACTACTTCTTTATAAAAAACCAGGTATTTGGTGCCTCATAATTAAAACGGCGTCAAGGCTACACTTACAAAACTTCACATTTTATAATATCTAGTACTTTCTGGAACTATCACGAGAAAATGAAATGCGGCGACTAAAAATCTACTCATTGAGAACAAACAAATGTTTGTTGTAAAAAAAGTAAATGTTGTACAAGTCATCTTGACTGCTCAGTTAGTAACAACTCTGCCTGTTTTAAGTGCAGTAGAACTCACGCCAAGTTCGTCCAGAGAAGTATTGCCATCATGCCCATTTGAACCGGAACACAATAACGCATGCCTGTTACTGTGTTCCGGTTTGATAGGTCTGGTTGCCGGTGAAATTACAGGCACATGAGACATTCCACCTTCACGTCTCACAGTTACGGGCGCATACGATGCGACTTGGGTCTTATCATACCTAGTATGGACCCAAGGCGCATCGGCTGTTATGGGCCGAGGTTACCACTTAACACCAGGTGGACCGTCGGCTCGTTACGTAAATGTATTACATAAAAAAAAAAAAACTTACCAATCGATTATTTATCAACAATTTTCCATTCAGGAGGACAAAACACTATCCTGATTGATAATTATTACAGAATCTTGGATAGTACCTACACAATGGTGACGGGTGTATAGTAAATAAAATTGTAATTAGGTGATGCATAAAAATATATTGTCTCAGTTTTGTAATTAATACTTAAAATCAATATAATATGGTACCTACACTAATACAATAATTATTGATCTGTAAAACACAGTTTGATTGAATATTTTTATATAAATTATAGTTACTCGAATACCTAACTTTCGTAAATAACTAAGTAGATATTAAGGCATACAAAATAGATATTCGCTTTTTGTTTTCCCTAAAATTTATTACCACTGAAAATATTATTGGTATGGCCAACTGTATACAGTGTATGATTTCGTTATTTAATTATAACCTACATAAAACTGCTAAAAAAGAACGTTTCTAGAATAGGTACGTATTAGTAAATTATTATGTCGATTTCGAGACTGCTTGACTATAAATGGCAGGTACTAAACATTAATAAATAAATTGTATGAATCTTTGTTATAATATGTATATGTATAAAGAAATCATTTTCAGGTTTATTACAATAGTTATGAAAATCTGAAGGATGTGAAATATTGTATGATTTTACACAATTATATTTTTATTATTGGATATTTTTGACTAAACCATATTATTTCCCGTGGTTGTTAGAAATAAGAAACATCTTTCTATTTATTGTTTATCCGAAGACATATAGAAGGTAAGCGAATTATTACAGTGTGCCACCACGAACGTGCCCCCATGGAGGTGATTGACTATAGTGTTACAGTTTGCCCTGCATTCAAACAAATGGTGGCAGATAATAACATTTATATGGCTGTCGACTCATGACCTGCACGAAGTTGTACTTATTTACAATACTTAAAAATTTTATTTTAAAAATCCACAATAAATAAATCTAATATTAATTTATGATTACCTAAGCTATAAAAATATGAAAATGCTAAAAAGGCACTTTACCTCCAAACCATAATCAAAAATAGATATGTGACGGAAACCATACCTTACCATAACCATACCATGTCTTTTTCCGACACGAACTGTACATTATTTGCTGTAAAATTTTCTATATATTATATTATATTATTTGCACGAGAACGCGATTCTCGATTTCATTTTGATTTCGTTAATTTCATAGATAACTCTTTATTGTATCCCAAATCCTTACCGGACAGATCTGAATCTGTCTTATAGAATCTACAGTCTATACATAAAAAAAATTACACGTGAAAATATAAGTACATAATGTAATCTCCTCCATTGCAAGTAATAACCTAACTAATACAATCTATATGTGTAAAAAAAATAGATAATACATTGATAATTGATATAACATAAATATGAATTAATGATAAAAGCTAGGATAATTTATGTAGTATCTTGGAAGTCTAATTTAAATCACTAAGTCTGTTAATTAACACTTTTTATGGGTAATAAAAATTAACAAAGCCAGTAATAAAAACGAAAATTAATACTTTTATTGCTTATACAAACAGTAAACAGCTGATTTATAACGCTATGGCTGAGTACACTGTTACATTGTAAAATGTGTCAATCCTTGTAATTGCTTGTAACGAAGCAACCAAATTATACTTTGAGGGATTAAAAAAACGTTCTGAGGGTTTTATGGCCATGTTTCTAAACTTGACAACAGATGGCGCTGTTTATTGACAGGTTTTCAAAAGTCAAATATGTGTCGAAAGTTTCTCAAAATAATTTCCGTAGTACTGAGGAACTCTTTATAGGAACAATGTTTACAATTCTTTAAAAAAAAAAAAGACGTGTGGCACTCGGAGACTGCCGCGGTAAAGCTATTGTGCGTGATATTTCAAAAAGTCATTAAAAGTTCTGGTATTTATCGATAGATGGAAAAACTAAAAAGTATCACCGCTGTGCCGGTCGGAGTGGGGGGTGTTAGGTTTTTTCGTTACGGAATTTCTGGATTTGGTCTCCACGCTCAAGGCCCGCGATAGAAGCTATGCAATAGCTTAAAAAACCCTAAAAACAAAACCACAAAATTTCCGCACTAACGATACCAAGTGATTTTTTTCTATTGTCGTAAATTTGTATTTGTTACTTTGAAATTCACAACTTTAATAAGAACCTTCTGACAAGATAGCTACATCTTCGAGCAAATGGGATTTTGGAGCTATTTTTGATTATTATCCAAACAAAATGAAATGTATTATTCTTTTTATTACATCTTTATCCAGAAGCTACATCCATCCATCCCACAGTAGCTCGTTCTACACTGACTCCTTTACAGTGCAAGCTGTTCGACTGTGGAATTTGTTACCAGAGTCTGTTCGTCACGCTCAGACATTAGGTACATACTTTTAAGAATCGACTTAAGATCTTTTACTTTGATAAATGTTCTATATCCTCATAAACTGCTGTATTTTTAATTTATTTTTTATTTTTTTATTTTTTTTAATTCGCTTCGTCACTTCTTTTCGTCATCAATAAGTCTTTATATTCTTTATAGTGTAAGAATTGTATTGTTATGTATTATTTATATTGTAAACACACTGTTTTGTTATTTTTTTTTTCTTTGTTTGAATTTTATTCTATTATTAGATTATAACACCAGCAACATATTTACATGGTATTTCTTTCGATCTTAGGTTGTCTGGTAGAAATCGCTATAAGCGATAAGACCGCCGATTGTACATTTATTTTGTTTTTTTGTACCTCAATATTTTGTGTTTTCTATTTTATTGGTGTAATGTGCAATAAAGTGTTTATCTATCTATCTATCTACACTGCACTTTATATTTTTATATATTATAAGCTATTTATTGTGTTTTGCTCACCATCTCCATCAGACTTTAATATAACTGTCTATATATTACATTTAACGTTTATGAAAGTGTTGCCATATTGATTTAAAGTCTCAGCCGCTTCTTACGTTTTATAATTAACCGGATAGTTAATTAAATGCTTATTATAATTAATTAATATAGAATTAAATTGTGCACAAATTATAACAATTGCAATTGCGAATCAGTTCGAAAACGTAAAGAGTACTACGACCTCCTTTTACATAATAATTCTTAATTCATTTATTTGCGGAACCATATTTTGTAGTTCATAATTTACTTAATCCATAAATTGTCATTAAGTAATTGCGAGACTGACGGATTAGTCTGTGATTTTAGATAATACAAATATGTCCTGTGCTGGGATTGAACCCGCAACCACTGGGTCGACGCCTAACATAATCCTAATCATTCGTAGCAAGATGACCATGGCACCTTAGTTCACATTACATATTTGTATTCAGTTTTTTTAACGAATTTGACAAAATTGTTATAGATATCCTGCAACGTATGTATGGACATTTTGTTACCTATAGAAACCCAGCGTTAGTTGTCACTTTATTGGTCGTCGAACTATCAAAAGCTAACTACGAATAATTACACACTTAAAGAAGTTCTTGGTTCAGGTTTCTTGGGCACATAACCGTACAAGAATATCGAGCCTATAACCAACAGCGTACCGACAGCGAACTGTACGGTCAGAACAAAATCGAATATGTATATGGACGCGACGCAAGATATCACAATGGCGACGGATGTAGCGAATCCTTTCAGTATATTATCCGCGTATTTGACGACCACAGCGACGATAAGTCCGCCGGCCGCTTGCAGTATCACCAGATACCACACGAATCCGTCGAATCCTCTCAGTAGATTATTGCTTATGCCTTCCTCGATGATGTATGTGCCGGCTCCGAACGGGAGCGACAGTAAGCTCAGCTGAACGTTTCGCATCCACACCTCAAATCAAAATTAATTATATTATATTAAATAAATAAATAAATATTGTCGGATATTTCACACAGCGCCATCTAGCCCCAAAGTAAGCTAAGCATAGCTTGTATCATGGGAACCAGACAACTGATATAATAGTTAAATACTTTTTTTTGTAAATACATACACACACACCCAGCCACAGAACAAACACCTATGTTCGTCAGATAAATGTTTGTACTGGGTGGGAATCGAACCCACGACCTGCAGCGCAGAAGGCAGAGTTACTACCGACTGAGCTGTGGGGCAGTCAAACCTTGAACTAAATGAAACTTCTCATATTATAGTGGAAGCAATACCCGCAGTTAAAATATAACTTTTTCGTTGAGATTCAAAGCAACGTTTCAGTAATTAATTAAATGTAATTACTGAATACTGAAATTGCAGGCGCATGAGACGTAACATCCCCGTCTCGGGGTGATGGACGCAACGCAATGCGACTTAGGTCATCTCGTACTTTGGTGGTGAGGACTTGAGTCGTATTGCTGTTGTCTATGGGCGGCGGTTACCACTTAACATCAGGTGGGCCGTCAGCTCGTCCCGCCACACCAATCATATAAAAAAAAAGTTTATTTCAAATAGCACAATGCCAGAGTTTTACAATCAATTATCAATCTACAAGAAAATATCATTAACAGATTAGCTATTAGTCAGATGACAATCTTACTAATATTATAAACGCGAAAGTTTGTATGGATGTTTGTTACTGTTTCACGCTCAAACGGCCGAATGGATTTGGATGAAATTTGGTACCAAGATAGCTTATATCCTGGATTAACACATAGGCTACTTTGATCCCGGAAAAAAGCAGTAGTCCCGTGGGATTATTTATTCACCGCGGGGCGCAGCTAGTTAAAGATAAAAAAGCACTTACAGAAACATCAGACTCTTTGAGTACTTTTTCGAAGTATATGCCGGCGAAACCGGATATGAAGCAAGCCGCCAGCGCCGCACTGAATCCTATCAGCTTGGACTGTTCGGGCAAATGCGTCGGCTTTGATGAACTGGTGTTTCCCGTAGAAGACAGCTGGACCAGCGCCACCCCAGCCGCCAGCAACGCCAAGGCACACCACTGCCATCTCTTCAGATGCCTTTTTAACACGACAACGGCGAAAAACGCTGTCGTCAGTATTTTTAATTGATATGTCACCTGTAAATATATACCGTATTTACATTGCGTTTATCAAGACAGATGTATATAAAAGATACCACAAAAGAAGAACACAGAATATGTGAAAACTTATATGATTTTTGTAATATATGGCCGACGAGCAGTAGAACTCTCGCCAAGTTCGTCCGGGGAAGTACTGCCACCATGCCCATTTTTGCCGCCGAGTAGTAACGCATTCGCGTTACTGTGTTCCGGTTTGAAAGGTGTGATTGCCGGTGAAATTATAGACACATGAGACATTCCACCTACACGTCTCAGAGTTACCGGCGTATACGATACGACTTGGGTCTTGTCGTACCTAGTAGGGGAAGATCCAAGTCGCATCGGTTGTTATGGGCAGAGGTTCCTTAACTGTATCAAATAAGAAAAATAAAAGGCTGTCGATAGCTGATGACGACTGTGGCCGAGTATACCCGATTCAGCGTCACAGACCAACTGGAGCTGAGAATACCCGATTCAGCGTCACAGACCAACTGGAGCCGAGTATACCCGATTCAGCGTCACAGACCAACTGGAGCTGAGTATACCCGATTCAGCGTCACAGACCAACTGGAGCTGAGTATATCCGATTCAGCGTCACAGACCAACCGGAGCTGAGTATACCCGATTCAGCGTCACAGACCAACTGGAGCCGAGTATACCCGATTCAGCGTCACAGACCAACTGGAGCTGAGTATACCCGATTCAGCGTCACAGACCAACTGGAGCTGAGTATACCCGATTCATCGTCACATATCTGTCTGTCACTTGCCTGATAAGTAGCTGCATCCAAATTAGACGCAGAAACGTACAGTAGGTTGTTTTGTACAACATAGAGAAACGCTGGTACACCAACTCGTATAGTGTCCTTTATATTCAATATAACTATGTTATACATTGACTTCGCCCCCTTCTCAACACCTCCCGACTCCTGCATTACCAAGCCGACACATATGAACAGTTTGAACACCTCTGCCATTAGAACCGCTGAAATAAAAACATAACAAATTATTATAAATGAGAAGACACAAGAAAAATCCTCAAATCGTAAATATTATTTGAATGCTTTACTTTTTGCTTTTAATTTTTTGTATAAACCCTTTTTCATTTTCAGTTTTTCTCTTTTTGATAACAAATTTTGGTAATAATTTTAAGGATGGACTTTATTCTGTTTTCAAGAGTATATATAAAACTCTGTAAGTTGATTCACTCTGTAAAGATATTAGTTATTAAAGTCCTCTTGTCCTTAAATTAATGTACACATAACTATACCCTTAGCCATATTAACATTACAAACTCAATTGGAAAGTTGTTTATTTATTTTACCTCTTGAGGATGGTTAGTTAACTAAATGGTTAATTAACTGACCTGCTGCTTTTGAAAACATATCCACATCCCTAGTCCTTGCGTAGCGCATACTAAGCCCCAACGCTGCATTTTGGACAGTCAACACCACCAAACTTACATATTTTATATAACCTGTAAAAAACATTGTTTTTATTCTTAAATGTAATGTTATATTTTTAATCCATTTATTAGTCTTTGAAATATTAAATATTATTATAGTTTTATCTATAGACATCTCGACTTAAACATGTGACTTTAATCATATAGACTAGTTAGATGACTATCTTTATTCCTACATTAATATTATTTTTAACACCTACAAACAGGAATATATTATAATCACTAAAATGGTTGTAAAACAGCCTGAACTCACGGTATCCAGTCCGCCTGTTAGGTGAATAAGTTTTCTTCGCATCACCCTCCATGTCTTCCGAGTTGAGCTGAGTGGCCGCAGTCGTAAGGTCTTCAGGTTCAGGCTCCGGACTTGGATTTGGATTAATGGTTACCTCAGTCTCATCAACTTCAGACTTCATAGGAAATTACCTGATGAATAAAATATACCTGATTACATGTGATAAAATTAACTAAATCATTGTGAATGTTTAGTTCAATAATACAAACATGTGAAACAGTTCAAAGCTATACATGGAAATTAATAATTTTAACGTTCCTAACGTATACTAATCTTGCATATTCCGGTCACTAAGTACTGTTAAGTTTAGCGATTAAAATATAAACTCAAATATTATCACTTTGATCTATTGGATGTCATAGTAGACGAATACAAAAACAGGCATACTCACGAACTTTTCACATCTAATAAGATAAATTATAATATCTTAATTCTCAAAGTTCGAGATTTCTTTTGATTATGCTTTGATTCATTTTGTTGACGTCGGCAAAAAACATTCGCGGTTCCGTCTGTGCAGTGTTGCCGGCGCGGGGGCGGGCTGGTGGCCGCACTGCAGAATAGCAGGCAGACATTATCTATAATAGAGATAGAGAGGTGTACTTGTCGTATTTAATATCTCAATATGTCACTGTTACAATATTGATTTACCTAAAAGTCAACAGTTACTGTCATTTAAACGCTATACCCAAAATATACTAGATATTTTCAATTATTTTTATATTCATACTTAGTACATACAGTACGTAGATCTACAGTTTTTTATAAGACTATTTTTTTATTGCTAGTGTTCCTATGTATCGGTTTTTCACTATCACAAAAAAAAAAACTGAATTTTCCAGGAAACTAATTTTGCAGCCACGACATAGTAGAATTAATTATACTTGGCATACAGTTTTGATTCGTGTTACGAATTCAATGCGAATAATTACACTAAAAATTAAATGTGTAATTACTAAAAACAAAAGAAAAACAGAAAATAGAGACATATTTTTTTAAATGTTTTAAGTCATTATAAATGTATACTTCCCATACCAAAAAATAAATAAGTACATTATTTTCAACAAGTAAATCAATAAAAAAAAATACCTATGTATAATAAGAATTAAATGAACTCTTTTTCAGCTTGGTTGCCATTTTTTGTTGGCAGCACTCAACAGGAAGGTCATCAAACCCATTCTTGATGGTTAGTTTGGTTTATCAGCACCAAGAACTACTGTTTATACTTGGATCATCACATCACATTACCCTACTTTTAAGTAAACCAAAATGTTATACACATAACACGAGATGGGCGTAAATCGATTAGATATGTCTATCTCATCACTACACCAAAACATAGTAGTACCTACTCAGTCGTAAGCTGTTATTATAGGCAGAGAATTCCGTTTAACATCAGATGAGCCATCAGCTATTTCATAACTTAATTGCCTACCTAATTTTAAGAGCACCTTTAAAATTTGGGTGTCTGTTTCTCTCAGGAAGGTTGAAGAAAACAGTGTAATAAATGCATCAACAATATTTTCATGATTAGGATAATCTTTTTAGTCAATATTTCAGTACATATTATTATACACCAAAGCCCGATGATCAGTAAAATTATGACCTGCTTGTGTTGCTACAATTTAAATGAATTGGTCAAAAATAGCAAGCGCACTAAGACTACAAATAAAATAATAATAATTTGAATAAATTAAGATCACATATATTTAATCAACTATTGTGTACAATTTAAACCAAACATTCTAAGAATCATTTTCAAAATCAGCTGGGTTCTTGCGAGACAGTCTGTGGTGTTCTTGTTCCACACCTTCATACACAAGGTATCCAATAATGAATGCTGAAAGAAAGAAGAAAATCAATGACATTATTTTATTAAAAAAACAACCAAAATAATCTCATACATTTATAACAATGTATAAGACTATATTGTTTGCAATAATAGTTTATTAGAATGAGACACTGAGGATTATATCAATTCAGTAAACTGTGTAATCAAGGAGACAATAATTTAGATAGAGTGGCAGAGCCTTATGAATTTTTCACATACCTATATCACAAATTTATTGACAGAAATAAATAAAATGAGAAGAATAGGTTACTTCTCATCAAAAACATTTTGTAGATGTTAAGAAATTTATAGTAATATATTTAAGTTATTTTCACAATTAAAATGTAGTCACCAGATTACAAAGATTGACTGGTCCTGGGACTGATTACAAGGTCAAAACTGAGTCAATTTACGAACGTTCCATCACAAGTTCACTTTACAGATTTTATACGATATAGAAAGACAATAAAGGTGAAAAAAAAATTTTTTGCGAGGGAGATACTAACGTGGGGCTACTTTGAATACACTCTCACGGAATCTGCGAAAGAGGTTGGGAAGTCCATTGGAAATTGCACCAGCGTAAGCACGTTGCTCATGAGGCGAAAGCTTGTAGGTGATCAGCCCACGGATTTTAGCTAATTCTCCGAAATGCAGTCCCATTTTTTCTTTTTTTTTTGGAATTATATAACTGTAATCAGTTCCTTCGATGAGGATCTCACTCAGCTTAACTAACTAGTGTTGCCAGATGGGGAAGTTGAAAATGCGAAGTAGTCGATAAAGGCGGATTCTAGTATGAGTGAAACATTTTATAATCCTTAAAGTAAAAAAAAAAAAAACACCGTGATCCAAAGAAAGTGATTGTGATGTTTGTATTATTATAAAGCCATAACTGATTAAAAGAAAATGTACTGTCAGACTGTCACCTAGTTCTGACAGTCTTCAACCTCTGTTGTTGGGAATTGTAAAGATTTGGAAGTATGTATGAAAAAATCTGCAATTCTGAAGAGGTAGGTGAATTTATTGCTTAAAAATGCGGGGTGGAGCGGGAAAAACGACATATCTAGCAACATTGCATCTAACTACTGACATTTAGTTGATATTGACAGTTTGTAGCAAAAAAATCTTGCTTCAGAGGCTGAGTATACAAAATGTATATAAAAAACGTCATGTGTCAAACGTCAATATATCACAATCTGTGCGTCTGCTACGCTACTTACTACCTGCATTCCACCCAATACAAAAACTAGACTAGGCTGACTAGGTACCTAACTGCTATTTATTGATTATATGGTACTATAAATTCGAAAATACTCGTAGCTGTAGTATAATCCGTTTCCATTACTCTCCCTATATATTAATACTCTTTGGACAGGTAACATAAAAATAGTCATAGTTATCTAAAAACCAAAGTAAAAGTTAAAAAACTGTGTTATAGTCAATAATATCCGTAGGTACTGATAAAATGGAGGAAGTAGATTCTATAATAATACACTTTATTCGACAGTTGAACGTGTAAGTTACGCCCTCAA
Organism: Chesias legatella; assembly: GCA_947359385.1. Taxonomy (NCBI): domain Eukaryota; kingdom Metazoa; phylum Arthropoda; class Insecta; order Lepidoptera; family Geometridae; genus Chesias; species Chesias legatella. The sequence continues at coordinate 2,094,314 of OX375768.1, read as the reverse complement.
CATGCTTTAAATTTATTAATTTATATGCTTGAGCTCTGAAAAATTTTAAAGTGTTATGGATCTTGCATAAATTTTTAACTATTCAGGTATATTGATGATGGTATCAAGAACATATGCGAGCTAACGGTAGAAACAATAATTGAATCTGTCTCAACATGCCTTCGGAACATAGACCCTTCACTGAAAATCCCTGCCAAATTACCGACAGGCATTTCTCATAGGATAGAAGTGGCTGCCCTCATAGCATCGACTTGCAAGGTAAATAAAATTTTTCATATAATTATTAACAGCTTTGTTTGGGTTTGAAATGTGTTAACTGATAGGCACTGGAGACATTTGACCGTCACATCTCAAAGTTGCAGGTGCATGCGATGCTACTGGGTCCTGTTCTACCTAAGTATGGGAGGAACCAAATTGTATAGCTTGTTATGAGCAGAGGTTACCATTTAACACATAGGGGCCATCTAAGGTGAGCAATCTGCTCATTTCACAACTTTCTGACTTATAAAAAGCTTCCACTTGATTCATAAAAGTTCATTATGTTACTTTCTAGGACTTGGGGTACAAAAATGATGTGGGATACCAAACATTTCTTTACTATAATGAAAGTGAGTTACGTCAAGTTTTTATGTTCTTGATTGAGAATCTACCGAATGAAGGCAAGATATCTACAACTGCTGTGACTGTCAAAAAGAAGCCTGTTCTCATGCTGGACATAAGCAACAAAATTGATGAAGAATTGAAATCAATATGGATACCACCCTGTTGCAAGACAGGAGAGAGACAAGATTTACAAGATTCAGGTACATGATCACAGATCCACATTCTGTGATCCTAACACAGAGTGTGTCTCCTTCCTTCTTTCAGTTACAGGCATTAAAGTTTCATGCACACCCAATAAATGCTCTTGACCTTACCTGTTTAAGAAGAGCTTGAGTAATTAAAGTATTCCCTGCTTTAGAGGCTTCTTACCTATTTGGAAAGGCATCAAACTTAGCTATGAGTATGACTAACCTTATATTTTTGAATATTACTGATTGACATTTCCAAACTATGTCTTTATGAAAATAGTCTTTTTTACCTTAACTTTAAGTAATTTTTAGATATATAGTAGAAGTTTAAAAATTATAATTTTATGCAAATGTGTAATATTTACAGATGATAATTTTTCATACAACAACTTGGATGAGAATCAGCTGATTGAGAATCTTCTCAAACTGAAAGATTTGAAAGGAAAAGATGCGCAAAATGCAGATGCTAAGTCACAAGAAACGGAGGACATTGCTATTCAGTATGATACCGATAAAAGCCTCAAGGAGCTCAAAGAGATGGCTATTGTTTTGAGACAAAAACTTGACACACTTGAAAGTGTCAAAAACATGATGGAAGTGGAATATTCCCAGGTAACAATGCACACTATTGATGACTTATGATTTTAACCTTAGCTGTCTTCTAAAGGAGACAAGAGTTTGCATCCTGCACTCTTATGCTTTAGTGCCAATGTCGCTCATTTTTTTTTACCATAAATTGCCTAGTTTGGCCTAGACTTGTTGGTAATTTCGTTGGTATAAGATTTGTCCTGGCTGTCAGATGTTGAGAAATGAATTACTGGAATAAAAGTGTTAGCCGAGTTATTCGTGTGGAAACAATACGATAGTGTCACCCAGTTGAAAAATGGCTCACTAAACCTCTACCCCTTTGGGGAAAAGATGTGAATCTGTATGTATGTAAATTGCCTAGTGAGAGCTTGGAAGTGTTGACGGTTCATGGCATTTAAAAGGTTAAACAGTATAGCACTTATACTACAGTTGGTGTATGGCGCTGTTAATAAATAAATAATCACTAAAAAAAATTATTCACGTATCCGAGTTACGGGCGCATATGATGACTTGGTAGAGACTTGGGTCTTGTTCTACCTAAGTAGGAAAGGACCCATCCAAGTTGCATTGCTTATTGCAGAGGTTACTACTTACCACCTTTACACAGTTGACATTATATTTTATTCAGATTATGGCAAAATAAATGATGGTTTTGGCTTCCTTATAATGTTGTTATTAAATAAAATTTCAGGCATATAAGTCACGTGAAAGAGCAGAAGCGGATTTGAAAAATGTTGAACAAATATTGAGCAGTATTGGCATCACAGATATTGAGTCTGAGAATATAGGGAACTGTAGTTTACTCTTTGATAAAGTACAGAAAAATGTCAATATGCTCCACAGAAAAAGTGAAGAACTCACATCTAGGAATTTGGCCATCAAAGTGGAGATAGAACAATTGAAAAATTCTGTTAATTCGTCTCAGGTATTACATAATTTGGATATATTTTTCTGCTTTTTTCTCAGTTGGTAGTAAATGTGCCTTCTGTGCTTTAGTTTTGAGTTCGATTCCCACCCAGGAGAAACATTTGTGTGACAAGCATTCATGTTTGTTTTGTGTCTGGGCGTTAATATATATTTATATGTATGTATTTACAAAAAAAAGTGTAATTATTCTATCAGTCATCTAGTTTTCACAGTACAAGCTATGCTTAGCTTACTTTGGGGCTAGATGGCGCTGTGTAAAATTTCCACTAATATATTTATTTATCTCACACTTACAGTCAGAACGAGCAAAATGTAAATCAACTTTGACTTCATTAAAGGACAGTGCGAAGACACTCAAGGAAGAATATGATAAAAAAGAAATTTTGAGAAATCAGATGAAAGAGAACTATGAGAAACTGAGAAAAGGTACCAAAAGGTAAAAATAAATTCTTTCTTACATACACATCATGAGTTAGGGGGCTACGTTCCTCGCGTCCGTAGGTGATACCCTCTGAATCCCTACACGTGTCCCCCGGGTGGTGCGAAGAAGGCGGTGCCAGTCTTTTTTATTGGGATAACGTTACTGAACGAGCAAATGGCCCACCTGGTGTGTAAGCGGTAACCTTTGCCCATAACAGGCAATTCGAATTGGGTCCACCCCTAAGTCAGAAAACTACGTATCGTATGCGCCCGTAACTCTGAGACGTGAAGGTGGAATGTCAAGTGCTTGTAATTTAACCCCCCCACACCTTTTGTCCTGCTTGGCGGCAGAAATGGGTATGGTGGCGTTACTTTCCCAGAAGAACTTGGCACAAATTCTACTGCTACTGTACTGGCGTGGCGGTGATGGCTTTTCTCGTCCCTTACTCTCGACGTCCTGTCACGTGCGCAACATTTCCCGGAGGGGTAGGCAGAGAGTACGGTTTTCCTTTGCTTCATGCACACTCATTTCATTCTTCACGCATACCCGCCGGTTAGGGGTTTTGGACCTTTCAAAAAGTCGCCAATTTGGTCTAATTAATTCTGCAGTTATCTTCCTCTTGTCTAAAGGTCCTATTAACACTATCATTAGACACATTTGGTAATTTCAGATCTGTGTACACAAAACGGATATTGGAAATAATAAGCAACGTGGATAAACAGAACATGGAAATAAAGAAGATATTGGAAGATACGAGGGAAATACAGAAGGAAATCAACTCGCTCGAGGGACAGCTGGACAGGTGTTTCTCTATTGCGGACGAGACGTTGTTCAGAGTGAGTTTGGAAAATATTAACAAGTGAAACGTCCACTTAATTAGTCGCGAAATAGATTGAATTTATTTCAAATCCGTCCGGGGAATTACTGCCAGCATACCCATTTCTTCGCGACTAATTTTTTCGTGATAATGTTACGGAAAGAGCCCGTGGCCTACCTAGTCTTAAGGAGTAACCTTTGCCATAACAAGAAATATGACATGGGTCCTCCCCTACCTAGGTACAAGATTCAGGTCGCATCGTATGCGCCCGTAACTCGGAGATGAGAAGATGGAGTCTCATGTGCCTGTAATCTACCGGCAACCGCACCCTTCAAATCGGAACACAGTAATGCAAATGCGTTACTGCTTGGCGGCAGAAATGGGTATGGTGGCAGTACTTTCCCGGAAGAATTTGGCATAAGTTTTGCTGCTGCTAATACAATCCTGAATGTACATTCGGAGATTACCATAAGTGTAGATTTACCACATTGTATATAATAATATGTAGTTACCATGAATGTTTCTTTCATTAAAGGATGCCAAAAAAGACGATCAAGCTAAAAAGGCATACAAGCTGCTCGCTCTACTACATTCAGAATGTAACAGTATCGTGTCGCTCGTAAACGACATGGGAGTTATCTCCAGGGAAATTGTTGATTTGGAAGAGAACATCAAAACTGAAGCAGCCAAGAGAACTGAGGACACGCTGACCAAAATACAACAGGATCTGGCCCGAATGCAGCACGAGTGCTAGCCACAATCAAACCGAAATGTATAGATATTAGATACATGTGTCATTAGTGGTACTGAACCTTGTTTCAGTGTATTATGGTTTAAAGTGTCTTTGTCAGAGAAAAGTCTCGAAACTGTCATGTGAATCATGTAGTCGCCAGGACTCGTCAATTCCCTACCAGCTGTTATTATTAATCTATTTATTTATGAAACTCTGTATTCAAAACCTATTACATATGAGGAAATATAAATTGAATGAAATCAGAATAACATATTGTTTGTTTTGAATCTAGACTATGAGGACCTGAGTGGCCTGATCAACAAATTATTTACCTTACTGTTACTGCAGTTCAATCAGTTCGTACCCTGGTGCCAGACACAGACAAATATTTGTAAGACTGTACACACATTCGAACATATGTTTGGTTTACCTGCCACACATCTCGCAAAGGTGATGCAATAGCAAATAAACTTTGAGCAAGTGTGGTAGGCTACGCAATGTTTGAAGTTTGAACGCTTTGATGTGCGCTCGAAAAACCAACACCGAATGACAAAGTGCAAACATTAAATCAAACATTGAAGCAAATCTCAAATACCAGCGCCAGGCAAGTGTTCAAATGTTGCTGCTGTCTGGCGCGGGGTTATACAGGCACCAACTTTGAACAACATACCATGTATTGCAAGAAAGATAAGGTACGCTATGGTCCCTATGCCCTCAATTATTACCTACTTAAGCTCTTCAGAAGCAGCAATCAAATAAAACAACAAGTTCGAGTTTTCTAATGATTATTTAAAAGATGTTATTTCCGCTTGGGTACAATTTCTGGAGGTATGTAGTTGTCGTCATTCACATTAGTAGTTTTCTTCTTTGTAACAGATTTATCCTCTAGCTGTTCCTTTTCTTCTATCTGTAGATCAATGTTCTCTTCATTCTCAAAGAACCATAGTTTCTGTTCTTCATCCTTCATTTGCGCCTGTTTCTCTTGCAGTGCTTGCATCCGCCTGACTCTATCCAGCCTCTTGGTTTGCTCTTCAAGTTTTTGCTCTCTTAAAGTGATCCATGATTTGAACAACTGCAACAAAACTTATTATTTTACCTTTGACATACTAAATTACTATTTGTGAATTGGTGCAACATTTCAACATACAGCACCATCCAGCCCTGGGCATAGCTTGTGTTATTGGAATTAATGTTTTTTATAATATAAAATTAAATATGATGAATATTTCAGTCTGACTTGGTTGTCAGATTGATTCAGTATTGCAAAGAATGATTAGATACTGACTGCACTATGTATGGAAAGAAAAGTATCACATAATTTTAATATTATTATATTTCAGAGTTAATATATGTTGGGTGTGTTCCATTCCATAAGTGGGTGTGTTCCATGTGATGTTCCATTCCAACTGATATATTAATTCATAAATATATCACCCAGATATGATACAGAACAAACACACAATGTTCATCACACAAATTTTTGTCCTGGGTGGGAATCAAACTCAACTTCCCATCAACAAACTATCAGGGAAAACCTCAATATTCAGTAGATAAATACAAAAGTCTATGTAAAAGACAAAATCGTTTATGATGGTCAATACAATAGTGGAACATACCTCACGCTGCTTTTTAACATCATTGATTTGGACTTTGTTGATAGCGTTTTCAATCATAATTTTGATAGATTCCTCTAAACTTTCTTCTGCTGGCCACTGTTCGATTTTGGACAGAATGCCAATACATTTGTCCAGGTTTTCAGTATTGTCTGTGTCGACATTCTTCTGTTTTTCCATTAAATTAATTATTTCAGGATAAATCTTTGATGTCTTTAAACTTGATAATTGACTACAGAAATCTACAAGTTTATCATATTTTTTGTAAAACATCCACCCTAATATTTGTAAATTATTATTCAAGTTATCACTCCGCTGTTCCGATATCCATGCTAATGATTTCCCAGCCAAAACAATTGTATCCTTGATGTCGAAATGATCATCAAAATAGGGATTACGCAAAAATTTCACCCTTATTTTTAATTCCTCTACTTTTGTCTTCTTAGAGACTTCTGCAGGGGCTGTTTCAGGAGGAGAGTAGTTTTTGATGTAGTTGTAGCATGCATATTGACACAAACTGCAGGTTAGTTCATTGGAAAATTCTTCTTGCAGCATTACAACAGATGCTACATTGGCAGCCAACTCATATTCATCTGATTTCAGTAGTTCATCCAACAGTATATTAGCACTGTAATCATCAAGAAACACACCAAAAGCTAAAGGATTTTTTAAAATTTCTACCAGTTCTTGTATGTATCCGTATTTGATAAAATTTCTGATCGTCGCGTGATGTGTCGATTCTAACATGCTGCCAGTTTCTGCCGAAAGTCTTAGCTTGTGGAGTAAATCTTTAAGTTCATCCAAATGCACAGAATCTTTCACGGCGTGGGCAAAAATGTCGACGTCTATAGCACTGATTGAGCCTTTAGAAGAATAATTTATATCCAGTTGGTTATAAAAATCATTGAGATTGATTTTGTTTATAATAGGCGAAGATTTTACGGCCTCCCACGATTCTGTGCACTTATAATCATTTGTTAGAAAGCTTCTATTGGTTATGAGAACTGGAATTACATTGCTTTTCTTGTAAAAAGTACGGAATTGCCGTAGCATTATATTTTTTTGTGATTTATATAGTTTTTCGCAAAAATGCAACTCGTGAACCGACCGAGGAAAATAAATCAAGTTTGACAGTTTTTGATTGACAATCTAAAATTAGGTTATGGTTTTTTTCTTTTATTGGTGACCTATACCTGACTATAATAACTTAAGCCTGACTGATATTGTGATACATAAAAGAAATGGCGGTAAGCAAAGCGAATAAAAACCTATTTTAAGTGTAAATCACCATTACTATTACGGTACAAAGATGTTTTTTTCTATGACATATGATTATGGCGATTAACACGGCTTTGTCAGCTACACTAAGGCCTAAGATGCTAAAGCAGGCGCGAAAGGAGTAAGCCCAAAGAGGCCGACGTTGACATTTTTTGAAATTGACTGCAAATCACATCAAATAAGTTAAGTTTTCATCATTGTTCGTTGCGTGTTTTTTTGTAACATTTTGAGTTACTCATCGGTATATTGTTTGCTACACTTTCACATCGGTTATAGTACTAAGTAAGTACTTAAATATACAGTTATGTAGATACACCCCGCTCAGTTTGTCCAGTCTAAAGACAATAAACAGATTTCAATACCTATTGCACATTTTCGGAAGGGCTGGCAAAAAAATTTCATTTCTTTTGGTAAACTAAGCTTTTTTATGTGATACAGTTACGGAACGAAAAGGCGGCCCACCTGGTTTTAAGTGGTAACTTCTGCCCATAACCAGCAATACGACTTGGGTACTCCCCTACTTAGTTTAGGTTTAGTTTTTTAATACCTATAAGTTTTTAGAACAATTCGTCATAGTCGTAAAACAAAGACGGTTTTCTGTGATATTTAAGGTTGACATACAAACTAAATTTGAAATAAATCAAAACCGTCTTTATTCTACGACTACGACGAATTTGTCACAATGCGGAAAATATGTGATATAAAGTCTTTCTATCGATAAAACCAGTGTTTATAAATGTTTGCACACTGTGTAATTACAATTGATATAAAAACAAATATTGACAACAAGCGAGTGTCTCATGATAGTATAGTTTTTTGAAGGAAAAATGTGATCCTTGATGAAGGATGTCTTCATTCAAGGGTTTTCTCCTGCCAAGTAGTGTGGCACATTATGTACTCTTTGTTAAGTAGCACATGAGACTTCATTATTATGTTCAAGGGCATTATTTGAGTATTACAGCAGGTATTTGATGATAAGTGAGCCACTTAAATTAATTAGAGGGGTTTGATTGTTCTATCACTTTTAATTTTTTATCACAAAACAAACTGAACTTTGATTTTCTGGCATTCCAGGTAAAAATGGCGAACCAATGGGGTCAGAAAGCTGAGGAACTAGAAATTTCAAATAAAGTAGCTGGGCTAGGGCTGAATAAGAAGAATCACAGTCAAACAACAGATTCCGAAGACTCGCCAGATGCAGCTAATGCAGCAGATACATCTCTGTTGATGAAAATAATACGTCAAGGCTTAGTTGAATCTAAATTAGACATAGAGATTCAGCGGAAAGACCCAAATTCACCACTGTACTCAGTGAAGACCTTTGAAGCACTTCACCTGAAGCCAAATTTGCTAAAAGGTGTGTATGCAATGGGTTTCAATGCTCCCTCGAAAATTCAAGAAACTGCTCTACCGACATTATTGGCTGATCCCCCTCAAAATATGATTGCCGAGTCTCAATCAGGAACCGGTAAAACTGCAGCATTTGTATTGGCAATGTTAAGTAGGGTTGACACTTCTAAAAATTACCCACAAGTGCTTTGTCTGAGTCCTACTTATGAACTAGCCATACAGACTGGAGAAGTTGCAGCAAAAATGGCCAAATTTTGCCCTGAAATAAAATTGAAATATGCTGTTAGAGGAGAGGAAGTACCCAAGGGTACAAAAATTACCGACCACATAATTATTGGGACACCTGGCAAGATGCTCGACTGGGGACTGAAATTTGGCATGTTTGATCTGAGCAAAATCAGAGTATTCGTGCTAGATGAAGCTGATGTCATGATTGACCGACAAGGGCATCTAGATCAGTGTATTCGTATCCACAAATGCTTGCCCTCCACATGTCAAATGATGTTCTTCTCTGCAACTTATGGTACAGCTGTCATGGAATTTGCTGAAATTATAATACCAAATCCAATAATCATAAGATTGTTGCGAGAAGAGGAATCTCTGGATAACATAAAGCAATACTATGTGAAATGTAAGAATGCTGAAGATAAATATAGAGCTATTTGCAATATATATGGAGTGATCACAATTGGTCAGGCTATTATATTCTGCCACACTAGAAAGACTGCTGCCTGGTTGTCAGAGAAGATGTCTAAGGACGGACACTCTGTAGCTGTCCTCTCTGGAGAATTAACAGTTGAACAAAGGATTGCTGTGCTGGATCGCTTCAGAGCTGGATTGGAGAAAGTGTTGATAACTACCAATGTTCTGTCTCGTGGGATTGATGTAGAACAAGTGACACTGGTAGTCAACTTCGATATGCCCATGGACATGAACAGGAAGGCTGACTGCGAAACATATTTGCACAGAATTGGAAGGACAGGTAGATTTGGTAAGGCAGGTATTGCTATCAATTTGGTGGATTCACCTCTTGCAATGGAGATCTGTTTGGATGTTGAAGCTCATTTCGGAAAGAAGATTATGTTGCTGGACATTGAAGATGCTGAAGAGATAGAGAAAATTGGAGCATAACATGATTGTTTTATAATTGTATGCTATTGTTCTAATAGTTTGCTTGAGTATAATAAAGTGAATAATACAGTGGATAATAAATTAATTATAACTTTTCTAACTGACAACATTTTATTCAGGCAATAAATAATTTTCTATTACACACATTAAATAGCACACATTTTACCGACTACAGCTAAAAGTTTACTGGCGGGCTGGTTGGCCTCCTGCGTCGGGGTTGGTAGCTCCTGATATCATTACAAAGATTGCAATTGGTACTATATACAATATATATATATAAAAAAATAATTAAATAGCATTAGAACTTGTGCTAAGTTCGCCCGGAGAAGTACTGCCACCACACCTGATAATCTGCCGCCAAGCAGTGATGCACTCGTGTTGCTGTGTTTCGGTGGAAGGGAGTGGGTGCCGGCGAAATTGCAGGCGCATGAGACGTAATATCCCCGTCTCGGGGTGATGGACGTAACGCAGTGCGACTTGAGTCATCTCGTACTTTGGTGGAGAGGACTTGAGTAGTATTGCTGTTGTCCATGGGCGGCGATTACCACTTAACATCAGGTGGGCAGTCAGTCAGTTCCGTGACTTTAATTACAAAAAAAAATGCCAAACAGGGATACTTGGTGGCAGAAATGCTGTCGTACTGTGCGAAGCTCTGCACATACAAAGAAAAAATCAACTCCAACTCCCTATCGATGCTCGTAAACAGATATTAGTGCACTGCCCGCAACAGTCACTTTTTATAGTTTGCGATAACACAATATAGCTACGAATAGCGTAGCTTTTGTAACTTTCACCTGTATGGAAAATTGTGTTGATTCTAAATTTATTGTTTGCTTGCTAAGCTCTAGTATCAACGATTGTACGATTTATAGCATTTGCCAATCCCTTTACAAAAATGTTCGATTCCATAAATAAGTACTTTCTCGTGCTTTTTATTGAGCTTTACTTATCTTGTATTTACTTTATTCGGTAAATATTGAAAACTCCGCTTAACTAATGCACATTACGACGTTAAACTATAAATTAATATTAAAGATACTTGATAAATATTATTACAATTAGGTATAGATTACTTAAGAGCAGTAGAACTCTCGCCAAGTTCGGCCGGGGAAGTACTGCCACCATGCCCTTTTCTGCCGCCAAGCAGTAACGCATTCGCGTTACTGTGTTCTGGTTTGAAAGGTGTGGTTGCCGGTGAAATTACAGGCACATGAGACATTCCACCTTCACGTCTCACAGTTACGGGCGCATACGATGCGACTTTGGTCTTGTCATACCTAGTATGGGAGGACCCAAGTCACATCGGCTGTTATGGGCCGAGGTTACCACTTAACACCAGGTGGGCCGTCGGCTCGTTCCGTAACTGTATTACATAAAAAAAAAAAAAAAAAAAAAAAAAAAGATGAAGCATTCTCAAATATTTTAGTTGAAGTTTTTTCCAATTTTTTATTTAAGATTAAAGCAAATTTATATCTTATTTTTCATAAAATATTTCGATATTTTTAATTTACATCATAATGGTATATCTAGTTTATGCGCAAATATGCTCATCCCTATAATATCAAGCGTAGATTCTAAATGGTTAATTAATTTTGCGATAATATTGACTGCACCGTCTGCTCGTATGATGGTGGTGAATTGTCTTCGGCGAGAGTTTCAAGTTCGAATTGGCCGGGCAAATATTTGGAAAATAAGCATAAAAATTTTCCTCGAGACATGATGTTGTGTCTGGATTCATGTGACACAGGGAATCCTGTTTGGGGGAAGCCAAGCCCTTGTTGTATCTGTTAAAGTTTCTTGCTATAATTGCACATTCATAATATATAGAGTATACATAGAGTGTGAGTGAGAATACATAGAGTGAAGTATAAATAAATAATAAATAAATAAATATTGGTGAACATTTCGCACAGCGCCATCTAGCCCCAAAGTGAGCTAAGCATAGCTTGTATCATGGGAACCAGACAACTGATATAATACTTATAAAATTTCTTTTGTAAATAAATTAATATAAACATCCAGATAGAACAACATCAATGTTACAAATGTCACACAAATGTTTGTCTTGGGTGGGAATCGAACCCACGACACGCGCAGAAGGCAGGGTTACTACTAAATGAGCTACGAGGCCAGTCAAGTATGATTTATGGGACGCAAATTGGAACACAACGATAGTTCAGGTGAGATATATGTATACCAGGTAATGTAGCCGCGTCCAGTATTTGGGCGTGCAAATAGGCCCCAGTCATGTTTCACTGTTGATGTATAGTCTGGGTGTTCGTTTTTCTAACAAGACGGCGCTCGGGGCTTGCCCTCCGGTTTCGGAATGTTAAATACTTCCCTTGTTATCTACCTGCGTGTTTTTGTTTAGATATAAATGTATTTGTAACACGGTGCATATCTATTACTGATTCAATCTTGCACCTTAAATGCCACGAGTATTAGAAGTAATAGAAAATATTACATTATTCTTAATTTAGGAAGAACATATTTAATTAGGATCATTAATCCACTCACTATAAAGCTTCCAATAGATAACCACAAAATTAAATATCGAATAAAACTTTGGGTACAAATACACCTGTTAGTTAATAGGACTAGTTAAGCTATCTATAGATCGTTGGAATGGGTATTTAGTTAGCTCAGTTGATTTCATCGTATATTGTAAATATTATGTACTTCTAAATTGTTGTTATTTGAAAATAAAAGTTTACAAACTATAATAATATAATTTAATAATTAATATTAGTAAGTATTATGATTGTCACTATAAAGGTCTCAGACAGAATACCAGCGCCCCCTAGACATCAGGTGCTGCATTAAATGCTGATATTGGGACTTATTTGCTACACAAGGCTGCATATAATTTATGTGAATTTTTTAAAATGTTTTAAGTTAGTCCTAGATTTTTTTATTTTATATGTGTCTGTACACTTCTTTTATATTACATAGGGATAATTTTTTTTAGTTTTTATTTTTTATTTAAGGTTCAGTGGGAACTACTACCCCTTAAGAGGTAGTAGTCGAGATTTCTATAAGTAAAGAATTATTTTGTCGTAGATTTTCGGAAGCTGTTAATTTTTAGTCAAAAAGCTCCGACAAAAAGCTATGCTCGGTTCAACGCAAACTGAAATACAAGTGGGCAAGCGTATGCCGGCTGCGAATGGCGTCAAAGGCTTTATTCAAACACACCGACGCGTGACGTCATCACAGTTATGCCACACTTTTAAACGGCTGTACCGTGTTATTTATCTAATGATTGGTATTGATTGGTGTTGACTCGCTCGCTGGACGTCGGACCGGCAACACCTCTCCGTGTGCACCTGCGTGCGCTCCGCTCGCAGCTTTCCAGGAAGCCACCCGGCTGCCTGCCCACACCGGTTCGCCGCCTTCCAAGAAGCCAACGGACAATAGGCCTCGCCTGCTCTTATTAGAGCGGCGCGAGTGTCCCATTGTTCGCGGAAGCCGCCGCTTTCCGAGAGAAGCTAGCTTCTCTCCGTTAGCGTGCCGCATTCCAGTCCGTTCTAGGACGACGCCCTTTTCAGGGCGATCTAATTTCTCTGACTTCACCGTCAAAACAAAAATCCACGCTTAGTGGTCGATCTGGGGATACCTAACGGTGATAACGAACCAGATTGGGCGCGGACCCGGAGTCGCCTGCTTTCCTCCTTCTGAGGAACGCAAAATCCGGTTGGGTCTGGAACCACCGGCCTTGGGGGCTTCCCTAATCGACACCAGACAGCAGTAGGACACACCTCCTCTTCCCGTAAGAGAGATTAAGGAGACACACCAATTAGGTAGGACACCCAGGCCACATCCCCCCCTGTCTACCCCGACAGGGAGGATCACTCACCCGACACACCATCCGGTGTCCCCCGGAATGGATACCTCGGGGTTGAACTTGGAAGCCCTCTTCCAGTTCCTCCTCACGAGGTACCCCCATATCTTGGAGGCATTCTCATGCCAGCCCTCTGCTGCTGCCTCAGCCCCTCAGGCACCCTCCCCGGCTCCTATAGCCATAAAAACTATCAAAAAAAAATGTCCCCTCCGCGGCCCCTCCGGCACAAAGGGTATCAAGTACCCAAGCTCCCCCTAAAGGCCAACCGGCCACCACCGCGCAGCCCACGCCGATCCCCGACTTCCCAGAGTCGCCCGATCCGTCGCCTACGTATCCTCCGGAGTATGTAGCGATGGAGGAGGACCTCCCCACACCCCTCACCCCCATGCCGCAATCGTCTGACGACGATTCTGACGGGGACTTTGCTCCCGTCAAATACGGTAAGAGGAAGAATCCTCACACCAAGTCCTCTCCCTCCGAGCCCCCTGCCAAAGCGGCCGTCCCTCTGACGGCCGTCTCGCGCCCCAACACCCCTCCTTCGGTATCAGCACCGAAAGGAAAGCGCCCTCCTCCAATTTTCCTAGAGCAGAAGGAGCGTCTCCAGACGCTTCTTTCAATCTGCAAGCGCAAGGGCATCACTGTCCTTAGCGCATCTAACCACTCGGACACTATCCGTCTGATAGTGCCCACTCCGGATGTCCACCGTCGTCTTACTAAGACGATGGAGTCTCCCCCGGAGGGCTATCATCCATTCCCTCACTGCACGAACAATCGGTTCGATGAGAAACCCCTTGCCGTGGTCATCCGAGGCCTGCCCAAGGAGCTCGGCGAGGAGGCCATTAAGGCCGACCTCATCTCCCAAAACTTCCCCGTCCGAGAGGTCCACCGTATGCGTAGTGCAAACGGTCAGGTCCTCTACGACATGGTGAGGGTTCACCTCGACCGGACTCCGGGTGGCAAGGCCATCTTCAAGAAATTGGAGGTGGTCCTCGGTCTCTCGGGTTTGCGCGTCGAGCCCCCTCACCCAAGTCCCTATCCCGCCCAATGCCACCGATGTCAGCGGTACGGCCATTCGGCACGTAAGTGCCTGATGACCCCCCGCTGCGTGAAGTGCATGGGCGTCCACGGCACCGCAGAGTGCAAGCGGACTCCCGACTCCCCTGGCCCCCCGGCTTGCGTGCTCTGCGGGACCGAGGGTCACCCCGCGAACTATCGCGGGTGCCCCAGAGCCCCAAAGGCAAACAAGGCGGTGGTCCGGAGGAACCAGGAGCGAGCTGCTCCTCTGGCCCCCTCCCAACACCCGAAAGCTACCTCCAAGGTAGCCGTCCCGCCCCACAGCGAATCACCTCGCCTAGCCCCTACCCTGATCCCCTCGGCGTGGACTAAGCCCCTAGTCCACAGGACTGAGGCCCCGAAAGCCCCAGCTGCGGTCCGCATGACCGCAGTCCCCCCACCGACCCGCCGCGCCCCTGCCTCACACTGCCCCGCGCCGTCCAATCAGCCCTCTACGGAGGATGATTTCTGGACGATAATGTGTGCCGCATACTCGACCTCCGCCGAAGCTGCCGAGCTTGCCCAGCTAATACGCGAAGCCCCCACCCAAGCCGAGAAGCAGAAATTGTGCCAGAACAATGCCCTGCTGATCGGAGTCCTCAAGCGCACTATGCCCATCCCCCTTACGGTACAAATATGTTAGGACACCCGAAAGAAAGACTTAGGCCCCGATCCCTATCGTTGGCGTTCTTCAACGCTGACGGTCTCCTCAAACAGCGTGGCCGCGTCCACGACTTTCTGACCCGCCATCAAATAGATATCATGCTAATGCAAGAAACCTTCTTGAAGCCGAACAAGGCCACCTCCAGGATGGCCAATTACCAAGCAGTTCGCAATGATAGAGCCCACGGACGGGGAGGTGGCACCATCATCTATCACAAGAGGTCCTTGCATTGCATCCCCATAGACGCACCCCCCCTCACTAACTTAGAAGCCTCCGTGTGTAGGTTAGGGATGACCGGTCATCCGTCCATTACAATAGCCTCTTGCTATCTTGCCCCCGACAAAAACTTGCTCAGAAGGGATATAGAAGCCCTTCTTAACTTGGGAAGCTCAGTCATTCTGGCTGGAGACTTCAACAGCAAGCATGTCCTTTGGAATTGCGTAGCAACGAACTCCAGAGGACGCGTACTTGACAATCTCATCCAGGAATTAAATTTTGATCTCATCTCCCCCTTAGCACCGACCCATTATCCTGGTAATGTCAATCATCGCCCAGACGTCTTGGACATAGCGTTGCTAAAGAACGTAACCCTACAGTTGCGTTCGATAGAAACGCTGTACGAACTCGACTCCGACCATAGACCCGTTCTTCTTCAACTAGGCCCCCCCCCAGACTCGTCTCCTCCCACCAAGACCGTGGTGCAGTGGCATAAGCTTGGGATTGCTCTCAAGTCTATCCACTCACCCGACTTGGATAGGATCCCAGACGACATCTTGACTAAGGACGACATTACTGTCGCAGTCGACTCGTTGACCAGCCATGTCACTACCGCCATTGGCGGATCGTCGAAACAGGTCCCGGTGGTGCCCGATCATCGCTGGGTCCTGCCAGACGATGTGAGACGGTTGATCACCGAGTCGAACGCCGCAAACCGACGTTACAGCTCTTGCCCCTCTGAATTTAACCGCGTTTTAATGCGTTCCCTCCACCGTCAGGTGAGAAAACGAATTAAAGACCTCCGCAACAGTCGATGGGATGACCTGCTTTCGGAGATCGAGCCGAGCCACCAAGCATATTGGAACTTGGCAAGGTCTATGAAGTCAGACCAACTGTCGACTATGCCCCCTCTTAACCGCCCCAACCATCAAACCCCCGCATTCGACGACGAGGAAAAAGCCGACACGTTGGCTGCCAGCCTCGAAGCCCAATGCGCCCCCAGTCTTAATTATGTCGACCCTATTCACCTTAATACGGTGAACAGTGAAGTTGACATACTAAGCTCGCGAGTCCCCTCTTCTCCCCCTCTGCCCATTATTAGAGCTTCCGAAGTGGAGCACGTCATCAAGGATCTCCATCCGAGGAAATCCCCCGGTTCCGATGGCATAAGCAACAGAGTGCTCAAGCACTTTTCTGTTGCACTCATTTATCTCCTCGTAAGCATCTTCAATGCGGCAATGGCCAATTGCACTTTCCCCGACGCCTGGAAGGAAGCCAATGTCATTGGCATCCCCAAACCAGGCAAGAAGGCCACGGAGCCTTCTAGTTACCGTCCCATCAGTCTCCTCAAGACCATGGGGAAGCTCTACGAGCGTCTCCTCCTTAATCGTCTCTGGCCCATTGTCAATGAACTTAAACTCCTCCCGGACGAACAGTTTGGCTTACGAGCCAGACACTCGTGCCCCCAGCAGGTCCTCCGCTTCACGGAACACGTCCTTTCAAACTCTCAAGGCATTTGGCCTAAGGATACCGGAGCCGTCTTCCTAGACGTGGCAAAGGCGTTCGACAAGGTCTGGCACAACGGCTTGGTCTACAAGCTTTCTCAACTTGGTGTGCCAGACAGACTCGTGCTCATCATACGAGACTTCCTGACCAATCGTAGCTTCCGCTATCGAGTGGAAGGGAAGCTGTCCGAACCCAAGCCCATCCGAGCCGGAGTCCCTCAGGGCTCCGTACTAGCCCCCCTCTTATTCACGCTGTACACCAGCGATGTCCCCCACTCGTTCCAAACAGAGCTCGCCCTGTTTGCGGACGACACAGCATTATACGCATCTGATCGGAATGCCGATAGGGTGCGTATAAAGCTGCAAGCCGCACTCAATGCACTCGGTGCATGGTTTACGAAGTGGCGCATTGAGGTGAACCCGACGAAAAGTACCGAGGTGTACTTTTCCCGGCGACGCCCAACGCTCAAGCCCCTCACTCTCTATGACGAACCCATTCCATGGGCGAAGTCTGCCCGCTACTTAGGCGTCGTCCTTGACAAACGTCTTAACTTCAACGAACACATTAGAACTGTTCGTAACAGGGCGGCCTTTATACTGGGTCGCCTCAATAACCTCGTATGCAAGAAGAGTAAAATGTCCCTTGGCAACAAGGTGAGACTTTACAAAGCTTGCATACGCCCCATCATGACATACGCCTCCGTGGCTTTCGCTCATGCTCAAACCCGCCCCCTACAGCTTATTCAAAATCGTTTCCTACGGAAAGCCACGGGCGTTCCCTGGTACGTACGCAATCGCTCCCTCCACCGAGACGCGCGTCTCGAGTCTATTGCCCGCTTCATGAAACTCGCCTCCCAGCGATATTATGATTCGGTCGAGTCCCACCCGAACCACCTGGTTCGCACCATACCCGACTACTCGGTTGTCCCCCCTGCTAGGCGCTCTCTCCGTAGACCAAGACACGTACTTGGTGACCCCCCTGACGAGATAACGGCCGCCTATCCGGAGTTATTCCTATCGTCAGCCCCCCACAGAGAAAACACTCAACCTTCGCACCGACCCCGCCGGCGGGGTCGAAGTATCTCCGTAAATGCCCGCGCGGGGCGCATTTTCTCCAATTCCTCCCGACTCGCAACGCCCCAAGCCGAGGTCCGAACCTAAGTGGTGCCCTTGGTGACGTTGTGTATAATATTAAGTTTTACCGGTTGAGAGCCGTCTGCTCTCACCAAAAGCCCGTGTAAACGCTGTCAAGGCCATCTGCGGTCAACAGCTTAATGTCCATTCAAAAAAAAAAAAAAAATTTATCTAATGAGCGTTGGTACGCTCGTAAACGACATGGGAGTTATCTCCAGGGAAATTGTTGATTTGGAAGAGAACATCAAAACTGAAGCAGCCAAGAGAACTGAGGACACGCTGACCAAAATACAACAGGATCTGGCCCGAATGCAGCACGAGTGCTAGCCACAATCAAACCGAAATGTATAGATATTAGATACATGTGTCATTAGTGGTACTGAACCTTGTTTCAGTGTATTATGGTTTAAAGTGTCTTTGTCAGAGAAAAGTCTCGAAACTGTCATGTGAATCATGTAGTCGCCAGGACTCGTCAATTCCCTACCAGCTGTTATTATTAATCTATTTATTTATGAAACTCTGTATTCAAAACCTATTACATATGAGGAAATATAAATTGAATGAAATCAGAATAACATATTGTTTGTTTTGAATCTAGACTATGAGGACCTGAGTGGCCTGATCAACAAATTATTTACCTTACTGTTACTGCAGTTCAATCAGTTCGTACCCTGGTGCCAGACACAGACAAATATTTGTAAGACTGTACACACATTCGAACATATGTTTGGTTTACCTGCCACACATCTCGCAAAGGTGATGCAATAGCAAATAAACTTTGAGCAAGTGTGGTAGGCTACGCAATGTTTGAAGTTTGAACGCTTTGATGTGCGCTCGAAAAACCAACACCGAATGGCAAAGTGCAAACATTAAATCAAACATTGAAGCAAATCTCAAATACCAGCGCCAGGCAAGTGTTCAAATGTTGCTGCTGTCTGGCGCGGGGTTATACAGGCACCAACTTTGAACAACATACCATGTATTGCAAGAAAGATAAGGTACGCTATGGTCCCTATGCCCTCAATTATTACCTACTTAAGCTCTTCAGAAGCAGCAATCAAATAAAACAACAAGTTCGAGTTTTCTAATGATTATTTAAAAGATGTTATTTCCGCTTGGGTACAATTTCTGGAGGTATGTAGTTGTCGTCATTCACATTAGTAGTTTTCTTCTTTGTAACAGATTTATCCTCTAGCTGTTCCTTTTCTTCTATCTGTAGATCAATGTTCTCTTCATTCTCAAAGAACCATAGTTTCTGTTCTTCATCCTTCATTTGCGCCTGTTTCTCTTGCAGTGCATGCATCCGCCTGACTCTATCCAGCCTCTTGGTTTGCTCTTCAAGTTTTTGCTCTCTTAAAGTGATCCATGATTTGAACAACTGCAACAAAACTTATTATTTTACCTTTGACATACTAAATTACTATTTGTGAATTGGTGCAACATTTCAACATACAGCACCATCCAGCCCTGGGCATAGCTTGTGTTATTGGAATTAATGTTTTTTATAATATAAAATTAAATATGATGAATATTTCAGTCTGACTTGGTTGTCAGATTGATTCAGTATTGCAAAGAATGATTAGATACTGACTGCACTATGTATGGAAAGAAAAGTATCACATAATTTTAATATTATTATATTTCAGAGTTAATATATGTTGGGTGTGTTCCATTCCATAAGTGGGTGTGTTCCATGTGATGTTCCATTCCAACTGATATATTAATTCATAAATATATCACCCAGATATGATACAGAACAAACACACAATGTTCATCACACAAATTTTTGTCCTGGGTGGGAATCAAACTCAACTTCCCATCAACAAACTATCAGGGAAAACCTCAATATTCAGTAGATAAATACAAAAGTCTATGTAAAAGACAAAATCGTTTATGATGGTCAATACAATAGTGGAACATACCTCACGCTGCTTTTTAACATCATTGATTTGGACTTTGTTGATAGCGTTTTCAATCATAATTTTGATAGATTCCTCTAAACTTTCTTCTGCTGGCCACTGTTCGATTTTGGACAGAATGCCAATACATTTGTCCAGGTTTTCAGTATTGTCTGTGTCGACATTCTTCTGTTTTTCCATTAAATTAATTATTTCAGGATAAATCTTTGATGTCTTTAAACTTGATAATTGACTACAGAAATCTACAAGTTTATCATATTTTTTGTAAAACATCCACCCTAATATTTGTAAATTATTATTCAAGTTATCACTCCGCTGTTCCGATATCCATGCTAATGATTTCCCAGCCAAAACAATTGTATCCTTGATGTCGAAATGATCATCAAAATAGGGATTACGCAAAAATTTCACCCTTATTTTTAATTCCTCTACTTTTGTCTTCTTAGAGACTTCTGCAGGGGCTGTTTCAGGAGGAGAGTAGTTTTTGATGTAGTTGTAGCATGCATATTGACACAAACTGCAGGTTAGTTCATTGGAAAATTCTTCTTGCAGCATTACAACAGATGCTACATTGGCAGCCAACTCATATTCATCTGATTTCAGTAGTTCATCCAACAGTATATTAGCACTGTAATCATCAAGAAACACCAAAAGCTAAAGGATTTTTTAAAATTTCTACCAGTTCTTGTATGTATCCGTATTTGATAAAATTTCTGATCGTCGCGTGATGTGTCGATTCTAACATGCTGCCAGTTTCTGCCGAAAGTCTTAGCTTGTGGAGTAAATCTTTAAGTTCATCCAAATGCACAGAATCTTTCACGGCGTGGGCAAAAATGTCGACGTCTATAGCACTGATTGAGCCTTTAGAAGAATAATTTATATCCAGTTGGTTATAAAAATCATTGAGATTGATTTTGTTTATAATAGGCGAAGATTTTACGGCCTCCCACGATTCTGTGCACTTATAATCATTTGTTAGAAAGCTTCTATTGGTTATGAGAACTGGAATTACATTGCTTTTCTTGTAAAAAGTACGGAATTGCCGTAGCATTATATTTTTTTGTGATTTATATAGTTTTTCGCAAAAATGCAACTCGTGAACCGACCGAGGAAAATAAATCAAGTTTGACAGTTTTTGATTGACAATCTAAAATTAGGTTATGGTTTTTTTCTTTTATTGGTGACCTATACCTGACTATAATAACTTAAGCCTGACTGATATTGTGATACATAAAAGAAATGGCGGTAAGCAAAGCGAATAAAAACCTATTTTAAGTGTAAATCACCATTACTATTACGGTACAAAGATGTTTTTTTCTATGACATATGATTATGGCGATTAACACGGCTTTGTCAGCTACACTAAGGCCTAAGATGCTAAAGCAGGCGCGAAAGGAGTAAGCCCAAAGAGGCCGACGTTGACATTTTTTGAAATTGACTGCAAATCACATCAAATAAGTTAAGTTTTCATCATTGTTCGTTGCGTGTTTTTTTGTAACATTTTGAGTTACTCATCGGTATATTGTTTGCTACACTTTCACATCGGTTATAGTACTAAGTAAGTACTTAAATATACAGTTATGTAGATACACCCCGCTCAGTTTGTCCAGTCTAAAGACAATAAACAGATTTCAATATTGCACATTTTCGGAAGGGCTGGCAAAAAAATTTCATTTCTTTTGGTAAACTAAGCTTTTTTATGTGATACAGTTACGGAACGAAAAGGCGGCCCACCTGGTTTTAAGTGGTAACTTCTGCCCATAACCAGCAATACGACTTGGGTACTCCCCTACTTAGTTTAGGTTTAGTTTTTTAATACCTATAAGTTTTTAGAACAATTCGTCATAGTCGTAAAACAAAGACGGTTTTCTGTGATATTTAAGGTTGACTATAACATACAAACTAAATTTGAAATAAATCAAAACCGTCTTTATTCTACGACTACGACGAATTTGTCACAATGCGGAAAATATGTGATATAAAGTCTTTCTATCGATAAAACCAGTGTTTATAAATGTTTGCACACTGTGTGATTACAATTGATATAAAAACAAATATTGACAACAAGCGAGTGTCTCATGATAGTATAGTTTTTTGAAGGAAAAATGTGATCCTTGATGAAGGATGTCTTCATTCAAGGGTTTTCTCCTGCCAAGTAGTGTGGCACATTATGTACTCTTTGTTAAGTAGCACATGAGACTTCATTATTATGTTCAAGGGCATTATTTGAGTATTACAGCAGGTATTTGATGATAAGTGAGCCACTTAAATTAATTAGAGGGGTTTGATTGTTCTATCACTTTTAATTTTTTATCACAAAACAAACTGAACTTTGATTTTCTGGCATTCCAGGTAAAAATGGCGAACCAATGGGGTCAGAAAGCTGAGGAACTAGAAATTTCAAATAAAGTAGCTGGGCTAGGGCTGAATAAGAAGAATCACAGTCAAACAACAGATTCCGAAGACTCGCCAGATGCAGCTAATGCAGCAGATACATCTCTGTTGATGAAAATAATACGTCAAGGCTTAGTTGAATCTAAATTAGACATAGAGATTCAGCAGAAAGACCCAAATTCACCACTGTACTCAGTGAAGACCTTTGAAGCACTTCACCTGAAGCCAAATTTGCTAAAAGGTGTGTATGCAATGGGTTTCAATGCTCCCTCGAAAATTCAAGAAACTGCTCTACCTACATTATTGGCTGATCCCCCTCAAAATATGATTGCCGAGTCTCAATCAGGAACCGGTAAAACTGCAGCATTTGTATTGGCAATGTTAAGTAGGGTTGACACTTCTAAAAATTACCCACAAGTGCTTTGTCTGAGTCCTACTTATGAACTAGCCATACAGACTGGAGAAGTTGCAGCAAAAATGGCCAAATTTTGCCCTGAAATAAAATTGAAATATGCTGTTATAGGAGAGGAAGTACCCAAGGGTACAAAAATTACCGACCACATAATTATTGGGACACCTGGCAAGATGCTCGACTGGGGAATGAAATTTGGCATGTTTGATCTGAGCAAAATCAGAGTATTCGTGCTAGATGAAGCTGATGTCATGATTGACCGACAAGGGCATCAAGATCAGTGTATTCGTATCCACAAATGCTTGCCCTCCACATGTCAAATGATGTTCTTCTCTGCAACTTATGGTACAGCTGTCATGGAATTTGCTGAAATTATAATACCAAATCCAATAATCATAAGATTGTTGCGAGAAGAGGAATCTCTGGATAACATAAAGCAATACTATGTGAAATGTAAGAATGCTGAAGATAAATATAGAGCTATTTGCAATATATATGGAGTGATCACAATTGGTCAGGCTATTATATTCTGCCACACTAGAAAGACTGCTGCCTGGTTGTCAGAGAAGATGTCTAAGGACGGACACTCTGTAGCTGTCCTCTCTGGAGAATTAACAGTTGAACAAAGGATTGCTGAGCTGGATCGCTTCAGAGCTGGATTGGAGAAAGTGTTGATAACTACCAATGTTCTGCCTCGTGGGATTGATTTAGAACAAGTGACACTGGTAGTCAACTTCGATATGCCCATGGACATGAACAGGAAGGCTGACTGCGAAACATATTTGCACAGAATTGGAAGGACAGGTAGATTTGGTAAGGCAGGTATTGCTATCAATTTGGTGGATTCACCTCTTGCAATGGAGATCTGTTTGGATGTTGAAGCTCATTTCGGAAAGAAGATTATGTTGCTGGACATTGAAGATGCTGAAGAGATAGAGAAAATTGGAGCATAACATGATTGTTTTATAATTGTATGCTATTGTTCTAATAGTTTGCTTGAGTATAATAAAGTGAATAATACAGTGGATAATAAATTAATTATAACTTTTCTAACTGACAACATTTTATTCAGGCAATAAATAATTTTCTATTACACACATTAAATAGCACACATTTTACCGACTACAGCTAAAAGTTTACTGGCGGGCTGGTTGGCCTCCTGCGTCGGGGTTGGTAGCTCCTGATATCATTACAAAGATTGCAATTGGTACTATATACATATATATATAAAAAAATAATTAAATAGCATTAGAACTTGTGCTAAGTTCGCCCGGAGAAGTACTGCCACCACACCTGATAATCTGCCGCCAAGCAGTGATGCACTCGTGTTGCTGTGTTTCGGTGGAAGGGAGTGGGTGCCGGCGAAATTGCAGGCGCATGAGACGTAATATCCCCGTCTCGGGGTGATGGACGTAACGCAGTGCGACTTGAGTCATCTCGTACTTTGGTGGAGAGGACTTGAGTAGTATTGCTGTTGTCCATGGGCGGCGATTACCACTTAACATCAGGTGGGCAGTCAGTCAGTTCCGTGACTTTAATTACAAAAAAAAATGCCAAACAGGGATACTTGGTGGCAGAAATGCTGTCGTACTGTGCGAAGCTCTGCACATACAAAGAAAAAATCAACTCCAACTCCCTATCGATACTCGTAAACAGATATTAGTGCACTGCCCGCAACAGCCACTTTTTATAGTTTGCGATAACACAATATAGCTACGAATAGCGTAGCTTTTGTAACTTTCACCTGTATGGAAAATTGTGTTGATTCTAAATTTATTGTTTGCTTGCTAAGCTCTAGTATCAACGATTGTACGATTTATAGCATTTGCCAATCCCTTTACAAAAATGTTCGATTCCATAAATAAGTACTTTCTCGTGCTTTTTATTGAGCTTTACTTATCTTGTATTTACTTTATTCGGTAAATATTGAAAACTCCGCTTAACTAATGCACATTACGACGTTAAACTATAAATTAATATTAAAGATACTTGATAAATATTATTACAATTAGGTATAGATGAAGCATTCTCAAATATTTTAGTTGAAGTTTTTTCCAATTTTTTATTTAAGATTAAAGCAAATTTATATCTTATTTTTCATAAAATATTTCGATATTTTTAATTTACATCATAATGGTATATCTAGTTTATGCGCAAATATGCTCATCCCTATAATATCAAGCGTAGATTCTAAATGGTTAATTAATTTTGCGATAATATTGACTGCACCGTCTGCTCGTATGATGGTGGTGAATTGTCTTCGGCGAGAGTTTCAAGTTCGAATCGGCCGGGCAAATATTTGGAAAATAAGCATAAAAATTTTCCTCGAGACATGATGTTGTGTCTGGATTCATGTGACACAGGGAATCCTGTTTGGGGGAAGCCAAGCCCTTGTTGTATCTGTTAAAGTTTCTTGCTATAATTGCACATTCATAATATATAGAGTATACATAGAGTGTGAGTGAGAATACATAGAGTGAAGTATAAATAAATAATAAATAAATAAATATTGGTGAACATTTCGCACAGCGCCATCTAGCCCCAAAGTGAGCTAAGCATAGCTTGTATCATGGGAACCAGACAACTGATATAATACTTATAAAATTTCTTTTGTAAATACATTAATATAAACATCCAGATAGAACAACATCAATGTTACAAATGTCACACAAATGTTTGTCTTGGGTGGGAATCGAACCCACGACACGCGCAGAAGGCAGGGTTACTACTAAATGAGCTACGAGGCCAGTCAAGTATGATTTATGGGACGCAAATTGGAACACAACGATAGTTCAGGTGAGATATATGTATACCAGGTAATGTAGCCGCGTCCAGTATTTGGGCGTGCAAATAGGCCCCAGTCATGTTTCACTGTTGATGTATAGTCTGGGTGTTCGTTTTTCTAACAAGACGGCGCTCGGGGCTTGCCCTCCGGTTTCGGAATGTTAAATACTTCCCTTGTTATCTACCTGCGTGTTTTTGTTTAGATATAAATGTATTTGTAACACGGTGCATATCTATTACTGATTCAATCTTGCACCTTAAATGCCACGAGTATTAGAAGTAATAGAAAATATTACATTATTCTTAATTTAGGAAGAACATATTTAATTAGGATCATTAATCCACTCACTATAAAGCTTCCAATAGATAACCACAAAATTAAATATCGAATAAAACTTTGGGTACAAATACACCTGTTAGTTAATAGGACTAGTTAAGCTATCTATAGATCGTTGGAATGGGTATTTAGTTAGCTCAGTTGATTTCATCGTATATTGTAAATATTATGTACTTCTAAATTGTTGTTATTTGAAAATAAAAGTTTACAAACTATAATAATATAATTTAATAATTAATATTAGTAAGTATTATGATTGTCACTATAAAGGTCTCAGACAGAATACCAGCGCCCCCTAGACATCAGGTGCTGCATTAAATGCTGATATTGGGACTTATTTGCTACACAAGGCTGCATATAATTTATGTGAATTTTTTAAAATGTTTTAAGTTAGTCCTAGATTTTTTTATTTTATATGTGTCTGTACACTTCTTTTATATTACATAGGGATAATTTTTTTTAGTTTTTATTTTTTATTTAAGGTTCAGTGGGAACTACTACCCCTTTAAGAGGTAGTAGTCGAGATTTCTATAAGTAAAGAATTATTTTGTCGTAGATTTTCGGAAGCTGTTAATTTTTAGTCAAAAAGCTCCGACAAAAAGCTATGCTCGGTTCAACGCAAACTGAAATACAAGTGGGCAAGCGTATGCCGGCTGCGAATGGCGTCAAAGGCTTTATTCAAACACACCGACGCGTGACGTCATCACAGTTATGCCACACTTTTAAACGGCTGTACCGTGTTATTTATCTAATGATTGGTATTGATTGGTGTTGACTCGCTCGCTGGACGTCGGACCGGCAACACCTCTCCGTGTGCACCTGCGTGCGCTCCGCTCGCAGCTTTCCAGGAAGCCACCCGGCTGCCTGCCCACACCGGTTCGCCGCCTTCCAAGAAGCCAACGGACAATAGGCCTCGCCTGCTCTTATTAGAGCGGCGCGAGTGTCCCATTGTTCGCGGAAGCCGCCGCTTTCCGAGAGAAGCTAGCTTCTCTCCGTTAGCGTGCCGCATTCCAGTCCGTTCTAGGACGACGCCCTTTTCAGGGCGATCTAATTTCTCTGACTTCACCGTCAAAACAAAAATCCACGCTTAGTGGTCGATCTGGGGATACCTAACGGTGATAACGAACCAGATTGGGCGCGGACCCGGAGTCGCCTGCTTTCCTCCTTCTGAGGAACGCAAAATCCGGTTGGGTCTGGAACCACCGGCCTTGGGGGCTTCCCTAGTCGACACCAGACAGCAGTAGGACACACCTCCTCTTCCCGTAAGAGAGATTAAGGAGACACACCAATTAGGTAGGACACCCAGGCCACATCCCCCCCTGTCTACCCCGACAGGGAGGATCACTCACCCGACACACCATCCGGTGTCCCCCGGAATGGATACCTCGGGGTTGAACTTGGAAGCCCTCTTCCAGTTCCTCCTCACGAGGTACCCCCATATCTTGGAGGCATTCTCATGCCAGCCCTCTGCTGCTGCCTCAGCCCCTCAGGCACCCTCCCCGGCTCCTATAGCCATAAAAACTATCAAAAAAAAATGTCCCCTCCGCGGCCCCTCCGGCACAAAGGGTATCAAGTACCCAAGCTCCCCCTAAAGGCCAACCGGCCACCACCGCGCAGCCCACGCCGATCCCCGACTTCCCAGAGTCGCCCGATCCGTCGCCTACGTCCTCTCCGGAGTATGTAGCGATGGAGGAGGACCTCCCCTCACCCCTCACCCCCATGCCGCAATCGTCTGACGACGATTCTGACGGGGACTTTGTTCCCGTCAAATACGGTAAGAGGAAGAATCCTCACACCAAGTCCTCTCCCTCCGAGCCCCCTGCCAAAGCGGCCGTCCCTCTGACGGCCGTCTCGCGCCCCAACACCCCTCCTTCGGTATCAGCACCGAAAGGAAAGCGCCCTCCTCCAATTTTCCTAGAGCAGAAGGAGCGTCTCCAGACGCTTCTTTCAATCTGCAAGCGCAAGGGCATCACTGTCCTTAGCGCATCTAACCACTCGGACACTATCCGTCTGATAGTGCCCACTCCGGATGACCACCGTCGTCTTACTAAGACGATGGAGTCTCCCCCGGAGGGCTATCATCCATTCCCTCACTGCACGAACAATCGGTTCGATGAGAAACCCCTTGCCGTGGTCATCCGAGGCCTGCCCAAGGAGCTCGGCGAGGAGGCCATTAAGGCCGACCTCATCTCCCAAAACTTCCCCGTCCGAGAGGTCCACCGTATGCGTAGTGCAAACGGTCAGGTCCTCTACGACATGGTGAGGGTTCACCTCGACCGGACTCCGGGTGGCAAGGCCATCTTCAAGAAATTGGAGGTGGTCCTCGGTCTCTCGGGTTTGCGCGTCGAGCCCCCTCACCCAAGTCCCTATCCCGCCCAATGCCACCGATGTCAGCGGTACGGCCATTCGGCACGTAAGTGCCTGATGACCCCCCGCTGCGTGAAGTGCATGGGCGTCCACGGCACCGCAGAGTGCAAGCGGACTCCCGACTCCCCTGGCCCCCCGGCTTGCGTGCTCTGCGGGACCGAGGGTCACCCCGCGAACTATCGCGGGTGCCCCAGAGCCCCAAAGGCAAACAAGGCGGTGGTCCGGAGGAACCAGGAGCGAGCTGCTCCTCTGGCCCCCTCCCAACACCCGAAAGCTACCTCCAAGGTAGCCGTCCCGCCCCACAGCGAATCACCTCGCCTAGCCCCTACCCTGATCCCCTCGGCGTGGACTAAGCCCCTAGTCCACAGGACTGAGGCCCCGAAAGCCCCAGCTGCGGTCCGCATGACCGCAGTCCCCCCACCGACCCGCCGCGCCCCTGCCTCACACTGCCCCGCGCCGTCCAATCAGCCCTCTACGGAGGATGATTTCTGGACGATAATGTGTGCCGCATACTCGACCTCCGCCGAAGCTGCCGAGCTTGCCCGGCTAATACGCGAAGCCCCCACCCAAGCCGAGAAGCAGAAATTGTGCCAGAACAATGCCCTGCTGATCGGAGTCCTCAAGCGCACTATGCCCATCCCCCTTACGGTACAAATATGTTAGGACACCCGAAAGAAAGACTTAGGCCCCGATCCCTATCGTTGGCGTTCTTCAACGCTGACGGTCTCCTCAAACAGCGTGGCCGCGTCCACGACTTTCTGACCCGCCATCAAATAGATATCATGCTAATGCAAGAAACCTTCTTGAAGCCGAACAAGGCCACCCCCAGGATGGCCAATTACCAAGCAGTTCGCAATGATAGAGCCCACGGACAGGGAGGTGGTACCATCATCTATCACAAGAGGTCCTTGCATTGCATCCCCATAGACGCACCCCCCCTCACTAACTTAGAAGCCTCCGTGTGTAGGTTAGGGATGACCGGTCATCCGTCCATTACAATAGCCTCTTGCTATCTTGCCCCCGACAAAAACTTGCTCAGAAGGGATATAGAAGCCCTTCTTAACTTGGGAAGCTCAGTCATTCTGGCTGGAGACTTCAACAGCAAGCATGTCCTTTGGAATTGCGTAGCAACGAACTCCAGAGGACGTGTACTTGACAATCTCATCCAGGAATTAAATTTTGATCTCATCTCCCCCTTAGCACCGACCCATTATCCTGGTAATGTCAATCATCGCCCAGACGTCTTGGACATAGCGTTGCTAAAGAACGTAACCCTACAGTTGCGTTCGATAGAAACGCTGTACGAACTCGACTCCGACCATAGACCCGTTCTTCTTCAACTAGGCCCCCCCCCAGACTCGTCTCCTCCCACCAAGACCGTGGTGCAGTGGCATAAGCTTGGGATTGCTCTCAAGTCTATCCACTCACCCGACTTGGATAGGATCCCAGACGACATCTTGACTAAGGACGACATTACTGTCGCAGTCGACTCGTTGACCAGCCATGTCACTACCGCCATTGGCGGATCGTCGAAACAGGTCCCGGTGGTGCCCGATCATCGCTGGGTCCTGCCAGACGATGTGAGACGGTTGATTACCGAGTCGAACGCCGCAAACCGACGTTACAGCTCTTGCCCCTCTGAATTTAACCGCGTTACAATGCGTTCCCTCCACCGTCAGGTGAGAAAACGAATTAAAGACCTCCGCAACAGTCGATGGGATGACCTGCTTTCGGAGATCGAGCCGAGCCACCAAGCATATTGGAACTTGGCAAGGTCTATGAAGTCAGACCAACTGTCGACTATGCCCCCTCTTAACCGCCCCAACTATCAAACCCCCGCATTCGACGACGAGGAAAAAGCCGACACGTTGGCTGCCAGCCTCGAAGCCCAATGCGCCCCCAGTCTTAATTATGTCGACCCTATTCACCTTAATACGGTGAACAGTGAAGTTGACATACTAAGCTCGCGAGTCCCCTCTTCTCCCCCTCTGCCCATTATTAGAGCTTCCGAAGTGGAGCACGTCATCAAGGATCTCCATCCGAGGAAATCCCCCGGTTCCGATGGCATAAGCAACAGAGTGCTCAAGCACTTTTCTGTTGCTCTCATTTATCTCCTCGTAAGCATCTTCAATGCGGCAATGGCCAATTGCACTTTCCCCGACGCCTGGAAGGAAGCCAATGTCATTGGCATCCCCAAACCAGGCAAGAAGGCCACGGAGCCTTCTAGTTACCGTCCCATCAGTCTCCTCAAGACCATGGGGAAGCTCTACGAGCGTCTCCTCCTTAATCGTCTCTGGCCCATTGTCAATGAACTTAAACTCCTCCCGGACGAACAGTTTGGCTTCCGAGCCAGACACTCGTGCCCCCAGCAGGTCCTCCGCTTCACGGAACACGTCCTTTCAAACTCTCAAGGCATTTGGCCTAAAGATACCGGAGCCGTCTTCCTAGACGTGGCAAAGGCGTTCGACAAGGTCTGGCACAACGGCTTGGTCTACAAGCTTTCTCAACTTGGTGTGCCAGACAGACTCGTGCTCATCATACGAGACTTCCTGACCAATCGTAGCTTCCGCTATCGAGTGGAAGGGAAGCTGTCCGAACCCAAGCCCATCCGAGCCGGAGTCCCTCAGGGCTCCGTACTAGCCCCCCTCTTATTCACGCTGTACACCAGCGATGTCCCCCACTCGTTCCAAACAGAGCTCGCCCTGTTTGCGGACGACACAGCATTATACGCATCTGATCGGAATGCCGATAGGGTGCGTATAAAGCTGCAAGCCGCACTCAATGCACTCGGTGCATGGTTTACGAAGTGGCGCATTGAGGTGAACCCGACGAAAAGTACCGCGGTGTACTTTTCCCGGCGACGCCCAACGCTCAAGCCCCTCACTCTCTATGACGAACCCATTCCATGGGCGAAGTCTGCCCGCTACTTAGGCGTCGTCCTTGACAAACGTCTTAACTTCAACGAACACATTAGAACTGTTCGTAACAGGGCGGCCTTTATACTGGGTCGCCTCAATAACCTCGTATGCAAGAAGAGTAAAATGTCCCTTGGCAACAAGGTGAGACTTTACAAAGCTTGCATACGCCCCATCATGACATACGCCTCCGTGGCTTTCGCTCATGCTCAAACCCGCCCCCTACAGCTTATTCAAAATCGTTTCCTACGGAAAGCCACGGGCGTTCCCTGGTACGTACGCAATCGCTCCCTCCACCGAGACGCGCGTCTCGAGTCTATTGCCCGCTTCATGAAACTCGCCTCCCAGCGATATTATGATTCGGTCGAGTCCCACCCGAACCACCTGGTTCGCACCATACCCGACTACTCGGTTGTCCCCCCTGCTAGGCGCTCTCTCCGTAGACCAAGACACGTACTTGGTGACCCCCCTGACGAGATAACGGCCGCCTATCCGGAGTTATTCCTATCGTCAGCCCCCCACAGAGAAAACACTCAACCTTCGCACCGACCCCGCCGGCGGGGTCGAAGTATCTCCGTAAATGCCCGCGCGGGGCGCATTTTCTCCAATTCCTCCCGACTCGCAACGCCCCAAGCCGAGGTCCGAACCTAAGTGGTGCCCTTGGTGACGTTGTGTATAATATTAAGTTTTACCGGTTGAGAGCCGTCTGCTCTCACCAAAAGCCCGTGTAAACGCTGTCAAGGCCATCTGCGGCCAACAGATTAATGTCCATTCAAAAAAAAAAAAAAAATTATCTAATGAGCGTTGGTACGCTCGTAAACGACATGGGAGTTATCTCCAGGGAAATTGTTGATTTGGAAGAGAACATCAAAACTGAAGCAGCCAAGAGAACTGAGGACACGCTGACCAAAATACAACAGGATCTGGCCCGAATGCAGCACGAGTGCTAGCCACAATCAAACCGAAATGTATAGATATTAGATACATGTGTCATTAGTGGTACTGAACCTTGTTTCAGTGTATTATGGTTTAAAGTGTCTTTGTCAGAGAAAAGTCTCGAAACTGTCATGTGAATCATGTAGTCGCCAGGACTCGTCAATTCCCTACCAGCTGTTATTATTAATCTATTTATTTATGAAACTCTGTATTCAAAACCTATTACATATGAGGAAATATAAATTGAATGAAATCAGAATAACATATTGTTTGTTTTGAATCTAGACTATGAGGACCTGAGTGGCCTGATCAACAAATTATTTACCTTACTGTTACTGCAGTTCAATCAGTTCGTACCCTGGTGCCAGACACAGACAAATATTTGTAAGACTGTACACACATTCGAACATATGTTTGGTTTACCTGCCACACATCTCGCAAAGGTGATGCAATAGCAAATAAACTTTGAGCAAGTGTGGTAGGCTACGCAATGTTTGAAGTTTGAACGCTTTGATGTGCGCTCGAAAAACCAACACCGAATGGCAAAGTGCAAACATTAAATCAAACATTGAAGCAAATCTCAAATACCAGCGCCAGGCAAGTGTTCAAATGTTGCTGCTGTCTGGCGCGGGGTTATACAGGCACCAACTTTGAACAACATACCATGTATTGCAAGAAAGATAAGGTACGCTATGGTCCCTATGCCCTCAATTATTACCTACTTAAGCTCTTCAGAAGCAGCAATCAAATAAAACAACAAGTTCGAGTTTTCTAATGATTATTTAAAAGATGTTATTTCCGCTTGGGTACAATTTCTGGAGGTATGTAGTTGTCGTCATTCACATTAGTAGTTTTCTTCTTTGTAACAGATTTATCCTCTAGCTGTTCCTTTTCTTCTATCTGTAGATCAATGTTCTCTTCATTCTCAAAGAACCATAGTTTCTGTTCTTCATCCTTCATTTGCGCCTGTTTCTCTTGCAGTGCTTGCATCCGCCTGACTCTATCCAGCCTCTTGGTTTGCTCTTCAAGTTTTTGCTCTCTTAAAGTGATCCATGATTTGAACAACTGCAACAAAACTTATTATTTTACCTTTGACATACTAAATTACTATTTGTGAATTGGTGCAACATTTCAACATACAGCACCATCCAGCCCTGGGCATAGCTTGTGTTATTGGAATTAATGTTTTTTATAATATAAAATTAAATATGATGAATATTTCAGTCTGACTTGGTTGTCAGATTGATTCAGTATTGCAAAGAATGATTAGATACTGACTGCACTATGTATGGAAAGAAAAGTATCACATAATTTTAATATTATTATATTTCAGAGTTAATATATGTTGGGTGTGTTCCATTCCATAAGTGGGTGTGTTCCATGTGATGTTCCATTCCAACTGATATATTAATTCATAAATATATCACCCAGATATGATACAGAACAAACACACAATGTTCATCACACAAATTTTTGTCCTGGGTGGGAATCAAACTCAACTTCCCATCAACAAACTATCAGGGAAAACCTCAATATTCAGTAGATAAATACAAAAGTCTATGTAAAAGACAAAATCGTTTATGATGGTCAATACAATAGTGGAACATACCTCACGCTGCTTTTTAACATCATTGATTTGGACTTTGTTGATAGCGTTTTCAATCATAATTTTGATAGATTCCTCTAAACTTTCTTCTGCTGGGCACTGTTCGATTTTGGACAGAATGCCAATACATTTGTCCAGGTTTTCAGTATTGTCTGTGTCGACATTCTTCTGTTTTTCCATTAAATTAATTATTTCAGGATAAATCTTTGATGTCTTTAAACTTGATAATTGACTACAGAAATCTACAAGTTTATCATATTTTTTGTAAAACATCCACCCTAATATTTGTAAATTATTATTCAAGTTATCACTCCGCTGTTCCGATATCCATGCTAATGATTTCCCAGCCAAAACAATTGTATCCTTGATGTCGAAATGATCATCAAAATAGGGATTACGCAAAAATTTCACCCTTATTTTTAATTCC
Source organism: Chesias legatella (assembly GCA_947359385.1). Classification (NCBI taxonomy): domain Eukaryota; kingdom Metazoa; phylum Arthropoda; class Insecta; order Lepidoptera; family Geometridae; genus Chesias; species Chesias legatella. The sequence continues at coordinate 2,060,158 of OX375768.1, read as the reverse complement.
TCTACTTTTGTCTTCTTAGAGACTTCTGCAGGGGCTGTTTCAGGAGGAGAGTAGTTTTTGATGTAGTTGTAGCATGCATATTGACACAAACTGCAGGTTAGTTCATTGGAAAATTCTTCTTGCAGCATTACAACAGATGCTACATTGGCAGCCAACTCATATTCATCTGATTTCAGTAGTTCATCCAACAGTATATTAGCACTGTAATCATCAAGAAACACACCAAAAGCTAAAGGATTTTTTAAAATTTCTACCAGTTCTTGTATGTATCCGTATTTGATAAAATTTCTGATCGTCGCGTGATGTGTCGATTCTAACATGCTGCCAGTTTCTGCCGAAAGTCTTAGCTTGTGGAGTAAATCTTTAAGTTCATCCAAATGCACAGAATCTTTCACGGCGTGGGCAAAAATGTCGACGTCTATAGCACTGATTGAGCCTTTAGAAGAGTAATTTATATCCAGTTGGTTATAAAAATCATTGAGATTGATTTTGTTTATAATAGGCGAAGATTTTACGGCCTCCCACGATTCTGTGCACTTATAATCATTTGTTAGAAAGCTTCTATTGGTTATGAGAACTGGAATTACATTGCTTTTCTTGTAAAAAGTACGGAATTGCCGTAGCATTATATTTTTTTGTGATTTATATAGTTTTTCGCAAAAATGCAACTCGTGAACCGACCGAGGAAAATAAATCAAGTTTGACAGTTTTTGATTGACAATCTAAAATTAGGTTATGGTTTTTTTCTTTTATTGGTGACCTATACCTGACTATAATAACTTAAGCCTGACTGATATTGTGATACATAAAAGAAATGGTGGTAAGCAAAGCGAATAAAAACCAATTTTAAGTGTAAATCACCATTACTATTACGGTACAAAGATGTTTTTTTTCTATGACATATGATTATGGCGATTAACACGGCTTTGTCAGCTACACTAAGGCCTAAGATGCTAAAGCAGGCGCGAAAGGAGTAAGCCCAAAGAGGCCGACGTTGACATTTTTTGAAATTGACTGCAAATCACATCAAATAAGTTAAGTTTTCATCATTGTTCGTTGCGTGTTTTTTTGTAACATTTTGATTTACTCATCGGTATATTGTTTGCTACACTTTCACATCGGTTATAGTACTAAGTAAGTACTTAAATATACAGTTATGTAGATACACCCCGCTCAGTTTGTCCAGTCTAAAGACAATAAACAGATTTCAATATTGCACATTTGCGGATGGGCTGGCAAATAAATTTCATTTCTTTTGGTAAACTAAGCTTTTTTATGTGATACAGTTACGGAACGAAAAGGCGGCCCACCTGGTTTTAAGTGGTAACTTCTGCCCATAACCAGCAATACGACTTGGGTACTCCCCTACTTAGTTTAGGTTTAGTTTTTTAATACCTATAAGTTTTTAGAACAATTCGTCATAGTCGTAAAACAAAGACGGTTTTCTGTGATATTTAAGGTAGACTATAACATACAAACTAAATTTGAAATAAATCAAAACCGTCTTTATTCTACGACTACGACGAATTTGTCACAATGCGGAAAATATGTGATATAAAGTCTTTCTATCGATAAAACCAGTGTTTATAAATGTTTGCACACTGTGTGATTACAATTGATATAAAAACAAATATTGACAACAAGCGAGTGTCTCATGATAGTATAGTTTTTTGAAGGAAAAATGTGATCCTTGATGAAGGATGTCTTCATTCAAGGGTTTTCTCCTGCCAAGTAGTGTGGCACATTATGTACTCTTTGTTAAGTAGCACATGAGACTTCATTATTATGTTCAAGGGCATTATTTGAGTATTACAGCAGGTATTTGATGATAAGTGAGCCACTTAAATTAATTAGAGGGGTTTGATTGTTCTATCACTTTTAATTTTTTATCACAAAACAAACTGAACTTTGATTTTCTGGCATTCCAGGTAAAAATGGCAAACCAATGGGGTCAGAAAGCTGAGGAACTAGAAATTTCAAATAAAGTAGCTGGGCTAGGGCTGAATAAGAAGAATCACAGTCAAACAACAGATTCCGAAGACTCGCCAGATGCAGCTAATGCAGCAGATACATCTCTGTTGATGAAAATAATACGTCAAGGCTTAGTTGAATCTAAATTAGACATAGAGATTCAGCGGAAAGACCCAAATTCACCACTGTACTCAGTGAAGACCTTTGAAGCACTTCACCTGAAGCCAAATTTGCTAAAAGGTGTGTATGCAATGGGTTTCAATGCTCCCTCGAAAATTCAAGAAACTGCTCTACCGACATTATTGGCTGATCCCCCTCAAAATATGATTGCCCAGTCTCAATCAGGAACCGGTAAAACTGCAGCATTTGTATTGGCAATGTTAAGTAGGGTTGACACTTCTAAAAATTACCCACAAGTGCTTTGTCTGAGTCCTACTTATGAACTAGCCATACAGACTGGAGAAGTTGCAGCAAAAATGGCCAAATTTTGCCCTGAAATAAAATTGAAATATGCTGTTAGAGGAGAGGAAGTACCCAAGGGTACAAAAATTACCGACCACATAATTATTGGGACACCTGGCAAGATGCTCGACTGGGGAGTGAAATTTGGCATGTTTGATCTGAGCAAAATCAGAGTATTCGTGCTAGATGAAGCTGATGTCATGATTGACCGACAAGGGCATCAAGATCAGTGTATTCGTATCCACAAATGCTTGCCCTCCACATGTCAAATGATGTTCTTCTCTGCAACTTATGGTACAGCTGTCATGGAATTTGCTGAAATTATAGTACCAAATCCAATAATCATAAGATTGTTGCGAGAAGAGGAATCTCTGGATAACATAAAGCAATACTATGTGAAATGTAAGAATGCTGAAGATAAATATAGAGCTATTTGCAATATATATGGAGTGATCACAATTGGTCAGGCTATTATATTCTGCCACACTAGAAAGACTGCTGCCTGGTTGTCAGAGAAGATGTCTAAGGACGGACACTCTGTAGCTGTCCTCTCTGGAGAATTAACAGTTGAACAAAGGATTGCTGTGCTGGATCGCTTCAGAGCTGGATTGGAGAAAGTGTTGATAACTACCAATGTTCTGTCTCGTGGGATTGATGTAGAACAAGTGACACTGGTAGTCAACTTCGATATGCCCATGGACATGAACAGGAAGGCTGACTGCGAAACATATTTGCACAGAATTGGAAGGACAGGTAGATTTGGTAAGGCAGGTATTGCTATCAATTTGGTGGATTCACCTCTTGCAATGGAGATCTGTTTGGATGTTGAAGCTCATTTCGGAAAGAAGATTATGTTGCTGGACATTGAAGATGCTGAAGAGATAGAGAAAATTGGAGCATAACATGATTGTTTTATAATTGTATGCTATTGTTCTAATAGTTTGCTTGAGTATAATAAAGTGAATAATACAGTGGATAATAAATTAATTATAACTTTTCTAACTGACAACATTTTATTCAGGCAATAAATAATTTTCTATTACACACATTAAATAGCACACATTTTACCGACTACAGCTAAAAGTTTACTGGCGGGCTGGTTGGCCTCCTGCGTCGGGGTTGGTAGCTCCTGATATCATTACAAAGATTGCAATTGGTACTATATACATCCACTGAAAAAAACGAAAGTAAATGTAAAGCTATATATAAATTTCAAACAAAGGGGGATAATATTATTATTTAGCAAAAATTTTCAGTTGACACATATTTAGGGGCATTGTAAACAAGAATAAATATGTTCTAGACAAGAATGACACTAAATGTGAAAGTTTGTTTGGATGTTGTTGCTACTACTTCACACCAAAACTACAACAGCTTGCATAGATAAAGAAACTTTTCATAGCTGCAGTGCAAGATCAGGAATAAGATATTATTAGATGATTTTTACTTAGTTACTTTTGTTTATTTCCAAAATCCTCACCCATCTGCTATTTCAGTGGACTGGTTTTCTTATATTGGGCCACACCAACTTTGAAGTGAAACCTAGTCGAGATAATTACATAAAAAAGATGAAAGATCATCTTGTGCATTACTAGTTATATTTCTCTGTTAGTAATTTGTACATTATTGCTGGTTCCACTTCCAAGTTGGTGGGGATTATATTACCAAAATACCCAATTTTGTAAGCAGTGGGGATTTCATAATCCATTTTTATTCATTCTGTTTATATGGAATGAGGTGTCAAGTTTCAAATAATTTTTTCCTTTTACTCACATATTTGGCCAAAAATGACCGATTATCTTTGACTTCTCCCTTTTCCCTTGCCTCTCTTTCTCTTTCAAGTTTTTGTATGTACGATGCAGTATCTGGTCTGTAAAAATAAAGAAAATAATTTTCATTCTTCTCAACTCAATCCAATCAATACTTATAATTAGTATAGATAGATATACTCTATATTGTGCATAACTAACACCGTAATAAACAATTTCAAACATTCTTAACCTAAAATATAAATGCACAATGGGTGGTGTTATCGCCTAAAGTAATTTCTTTCACACAACCTTTGGATAGAATGAATTATTTGATAATATTGAATGGTGGTGTCATAGTAGTATACATTGGTGCCAAATCATATACTGTCATAGACTGAACTTAATAATATTCATCTTAGACAACCAACCAAACCAACATCAATATGTGTGATTCATACTTACACAGGCGCTTGATCAACATAGCGAAGATAGAAATTGGAATTTATTTTATATCCATCTGAGTTTTGGCTCAGTGGATTTGACTCATTTGTAACATGGAAGTTGACAGCCATAATGTCTCCTGTTGGTAAAATCCAAGCATTGATTGTGTCAGAGAGTCCACTCTCTAGAAAAGACCTAGCTTTCACCGATGATAGGAACTCTGCACCCTTGCTGTTGTCGGCCGATGTAACCAATGTCTTGATTGTGTAGAAACCATCATCTTCAGCCAGTTTCTGAAACAATTGATTTGACTGAACTTGTTAGTTTTAGATTTAACCTATTGTTAGACTATTAGGAGTAGCAGTACTGGAAGTGTTTTAAGAGTTATTTGTGTGAAAACAATGCCATGACATGCCTCAATTTCCAAGGCCCAGTAATTCTCTGCCTACCCTATTGAAGAAAAAGTGTGTCTCTACACATGAATTCATGTTTAGGGCTAGGCCACACCTTGTGGAACTGTGTTCTATATATGGACATAATTATTATATTAAATAAGTTATTTTACATTCAGTGCATCAATGTGGTTTTTGTTAAAATGTATTTGGTCAACCACCGATGTTCCAGCTCTAATACTTTTCAGGGAAATACTGCCCCTCGTGCAGTACTCTTTGTTGTTGCAATCAAGGGTGTGCTGGATTTCGATGTTCAGCCACCCGTCATAATCAATGCAGGCCTGGAACGAGTGAAAATTATGAATTATTAACTTCCTTGAGAACGTAAATAAATCTCATGTGGATGCTTTTCTGACCTACCGCATATCCGAAAAACAGGAAAATATTGGTAAATGTAAGAAGTGCAATATAACGAGGCATTATGCTGTGCTGTTCAACTGAAAACAGAGTTTCCGAGGAAATTTATTTAGAACTTAACAAAATAAATATCGATTCACGTGCGGCTAGTGGCTTCAATGTACTTTTAACTTTTTACTTGCACTACAATCATGATTTAAATCAGCCACTGCAATCAAAGTCAGTTCTGTCAGTTATTTTGGCAATGACATTGAAATAAGAAAAAAATCCTTTATTTTTCGAGCGCGGCGATGGCCTCAAATGCGAACTTTTTTGTTCATTCTGCCAGCATTTGAATAGAAGCGCATTTAAAACTACTTATTTTCTGTAAGTACAATCATTATCGATGAAATAGATCGACAAGTAATACATATATAGTGCACTCGCACTCCGCGTTCGTATGAGATTATTCAAGCGATATACTTTGTTTAAGCTACCTTATTATCACTTCTATCTACAAGTAATATTTGTTATTAGTGAACACCTTCAGAGCTGTTGTTGCATATGCAACGCGTCAGATGCGCGTCTGAGCGCTATAATCCAATCAAAATAGTCCAGCTTCATTGAGAATGGAGCAGTTTTTTCCTGTTTACCTTATAATGTGAACCATGCGGGATCTCAGGATTACTACCTACTAGGGTAGGTATAGGTAGTAGTTTGACGAGAAAGACGTGGATGTTGACGGAAAAAAAATATACGGGCCGAGAAGGTCAGTTATTTTGTATGTTTTTGTTGGATAACTCATGACGGCAAAATTTCTGTTAGTTTTAATCCAGAGATGGTTCAAATTCAGAACAGATTCAATTAGTTTTTCGTTTGATAAATGTAGGTATGTGCGCGAAATTACCTACACATTTCAATTACACAAGTTTTTCCAAAAATTTACCAGAATGGCGAAGAATAATAAGTAGGAAACCTATAATAAAACAAATAAGAAAATTTCTCAAATGCACGAAAGGAGTCTCTTTGAGGCGCACTTTAATCCTTTTATCGCAATGTTTGCAGACATCCTGTGACACGAGTAGGTAGAATTGTTCGTTGGGTGTAATTATGTAAAATTAAAACATCTACCATGTTCCAGTCATGGAGGTACTACTTACTACTGCTACCTACTACCTACCTACATAATAATATTAATGTGCAGTTTTTTATATTGCCATTTGAAATCTCTTCTCATCTTTGTCAGTGGCAGCTTAATTCCAATTTGATCGAAAGAGACACGACACGATTAAACTGCTTACAGCTTTTTATGAGACCTATAAAATCCCATCGGTTACCTTTGACCCGGCCAATCGAGAATCGCCATGAAACAATTTGATAATCTAATGAAGTTGTTTTCGTTACATTATCAAATGTTTAATTTTCAGTATGGAGCGATGTTTATGACCTGAGCAAGAGTTATCATATTCATATTTATCTTTATTTACTGCTGCTAGGTATATTTTTATTGAGAATTAAACCATGGAATAGGGTATAAATTTGCGCGTTGTTGATCCATCGGCCAGTTAGACGCGCGGAGTGGCGAGAACGGACATCTTGGGTGAGAATTATTGCACATCATTATTTTTGTGACAGTGAATGTATTTTTTTTTAATATTTATTTTATCTTTATTATGTCTTTGAGTTTTTTCCAATTACAACATTATTTAACTAGTGGATTTCTTTATCAATTTTAAAATAAATAATAAACTGGGTATATTGACACGATAGAATAACTTGTTAAATGAATAATTTATCCAAGTGATTTTATTAGTGAAGTGAAATATTTTTTAAGTCAAAATAATTTAATGGAAATAAACAAAAATTTAACGATTTTATATGCATAAGAGTACTCCGCCATTCCATAATTTTTATAAATACCTAGCTTTTATACCTCGTATCGAAAACAGTAGCTTAGAATTAAGTAACTGTATTATTTTTCAGAAAAAAATATTAATAAAAAATGGCCACCAAGAAGTTCGCTGGACCTTCCCCTTACACCTTCCCTGACAAATACCCCAAAGATGACTACTTGTTTACCGAGTAAGTACATAAACGTATACAGGTTGAAAATATCACAAAAACATACATTCGTATATACTCAAAAAAAAAATACGTGACAAACAGGAATCCTTCCTTTAGGGGTTTCTGGCTGTTCTGTCCTCATGGATGGTCCGAGAGGTTTCAGAACGTACGGAACGACCCGACGGCCCACCTGGTGTTAAGTGGTAACCTCGGCCCATAACAACCAATGCGACTTGAGTCCTCCCCTACTAGATACGACAGGACCCAAGTCGCATCGAATGCGCCCATAACTCTGAGACGTGTAGGTGGAATGTCCCATGTGCTTGTAATTTCACCGGCAACCACAAAAAGATGTATAGATGGCGCTGTGTTCACCAATATTTTTATTATTATTTTTATTCAGGTACCTCGACAATGTGAATACCAACATGAAGTCTAAGTCGTCTGCGACTCCCGTGGTGGGCGCTATCTTCGGGCTCGGCCGCGCCGGCTCCATCCATCTCAGCAACCTCGTCGGGAACCCGCGCGTCATTCTCAAGTACATTGTGGACGACCGCCCCGAGAGGTTCCCCGAGCTGAAGAGCTACTGGAACCTTGGAGACGAGGTCACCTTCCTCACTTCCAAGGAGGCCGACAAAGTCTACAAGGACAAATCGTAAGTCACTGTCAAAACTGCTGTCACATTTTTTTTTGCGACTTTTGATGGAGACGATGGCTTCCGAAATACAGTTTTTAACTAGTTCGGGAGCCAAAGTCTTCTAAGCAATTGATTGTACAATAACGTTAATGGTAAAACTGTCATAGCTGTTTGACTGGCCTCACAGCTCAGTTGGGAGTATGTTTAGAAACGCTCAGTCTGTAGTTATTTGCGGCTCGACGTTTTAAAGCTGTGTGTTATGGGAATTCGAACCCTGTATAATAATTCAAGTTTCACTAATAAAAAAAAGCTTATATGCGAAGTATGTTTGAATGGATATGTTTGACTGGCCTCACAGCTCGGTTGGTAGTAACCCTGCCTTCAATGCTGTAGGTCGTGGGTTCGATTCCCTCCCAGGACAAACATTTGTGTGAGAAACATAGATGTTTGTTCTGTGTCTGGGTGTTAATATGTATTATATGTATGTATTTAAAAAAAGTATACAAGTATTATATCAGTTGTCTGGTTGTCATGATACAAGCTATGCTTAGTTTACTTTGGGGCTAGATGGCGCTGTGTGAAATGTCCACCATTATTATTATTCTAAAGACTACTAGAAAGGACAAGTAGCTACTAGATCACAATAACTACGCTTGCGCATGCTTTTTGGTGAGAGCGAAGAACTCTCATCCGGGAAATAATTAACATAATAACCACGTCATCACTTAAGTATGGAATTCTGCTTGGATCGTCGCGTACCGCGAGAAGCGAACTTTGCTCTAAGTCAATGCCATTTCAATTGATCGCGCCAATTATAATAGCGTCGAAATGAAGGTCCGTTTGGTTAGACATCGTTTATTTGTATTTCTTATTTATTCAGGAAGATTCTACGCTTAGTCTTTCAAGGTTTTAACGAAGAGTCAAAAGTTGTATAGACGATCATTTTAAAAGGTTATTTTTAGTAAAGTGAAACATCCCAACCTTATTTTTATCAGAAATAACTGTAAAAGAACGGCTTATAAAAAATTAAAGCTCACTAGGATAAAAGTTATTTTCGTTGTCTCGTAGACCTTACAATAATATGCTAGTAGAACAAATATATGGTTGAGACTTCCGACACATTTATTATTATGAAGTCGTAAAAATCCATAAATTTTAGGGAAAATAGTTGAAGAGATCGTGAATTGACCAGAATTATTAATATATAGGTATAAACGGTTCCCCGAATTACTGTACATCCGTGGCCTTGAGCACGTATGTAGTAAAATTTATATTGATGTTTGTGACAAACATTTTCAAGGCATCGTATGAAGTCGTTAAAATAACAATAAATATTTTGGTCGATAAGACAACATAGCAACGTTAGAAGATTAAATCTTTTCTAAACAATATCTCACATAAATAAAAGAATTTGTGGAGGAGCCGAGGAGCTTCGTAAGTGGGGTGGGGTTACCATGAAGTTACCTACAAAGCCTTTTTATTTTTCTTCTATATTATTATATTACCAAGTATTCTAAATATGTATTGACATGTTTATAATGATATTATATTACCTTATGTTTTGAATATTATTGACGTTTTCAAGCCATTTCTGTATGAATTCTATGGAAATAAAGTCTGTGACTTTGACTTTGAAAGCGTTGGTTCATGCCCAAAATAACCGTTCAGCTATGCCTATTAATGGGCTACTTCTTCAAAATTTAAATTTCCATTTAAATGTAAGCATATCGCAAATAAAAAATAAATAACATATATTAATATTTCACACAGCGCCATCTAGCCCCAAAAGTTATGAAATAAAGTTAAGTGTAAAGTTACCAATGTTTATACTTTATATTATATTTGTGTCCAGCGTGAACGTCGTGTTCATCGGTTCCCCCACGTGGACCCACGAAGGCATCGTGGTCAACGCGATCAACAGTAACAAGCACGTGTACTGCGAGAAGCCCATCGCTGAGAACATTGAGGACACCAAGAAGTGCTTCCAGGCCGCCAAGGCTAAGGTAAGACGGCCGCACATTATTAATAGGATCGTGCTCGCGAAAAATAATTAAGCACTCCATTAAGGGTTTCTTGCCTGTTCTTCCCATGGAGGGTCGGATAGGGTTTGAACGGGCGTCAAACTTAGCGATAAGTACGCATGACCTTATGTTTTCAATAAATTTTATTGATGTTTCCAAGCCATTTCATTATGAATTCTTAGGAAATAAAGTTTTTGACTTTGACTTTGACACAGGGCCGCACTCTGTTCGCCGCGTTCAACCGTCGCTTCGACCCCGCGTACTACGGTCTGTGGCAGCGCGTCCGCAACGGGGACGTGGGACATGTGCAGATAGTCAAGGTCACCGCGAGAGACTCGCCGCTACCCTCCATCCCCTACTTGAAGACCTCAGGTATACCTATATAACAACGATATACATAAGGTTTCCCATAACCACACATTTCAATATTGTAAGATGGCGTAGAATAACACAATTTCACTAGAGTAACATTCGCTTTTATTGCTTTTCGGTAGTAACTTGTACAAGTCTTTTGACCGCCATGGCTCGATGCCGACTGACTTCAACCGACAGTCCGCACTATAACAAGTTTTGTTATGTTGAGAACGGAAACAGAAGTCAAATAGTTTTACGGATGTCGACACGACTTCCGACATAGGTCACGATTTGGTGAACCAAAATTTTTGTTATTTTCATATAATGAAGTTATATAACGACACTATACACCTGCGCTAGGATTATCTGTATCACAGGTGGTATTGTTAATAAATAAAATTTCAGAAGACAAGGCTAAGAAAAAATACTCTCTAAGCTTTTTTGAAAGAATGAAAAATCATTTATTCAGCACAAGACACAGTTACAAACGAAAATTATGCAGAAAAAAATATGAAGTTAAGACTAACAAAAAGGATAAACATATGCAAAATATACAAAATTAAAACTACAGCAAAAAACTGCTTAAAAACTTTGAACTCTTTTACAAAGAAAATATATGTATGATACGTAGCGGAAAAAAGATAATTATGAATTTATTTTTAAGATATCGGCATATCATATCGCAATGATAACATTTAACGCCTCATTTTGTTTAATTTATGGTATGTACATGATTTTATCAGCAAAACAATATTACGTGAATAATTTTATCTATGCGTTAAGTTGAAGGTCTGACCTTGGCATTGATAAGTGAGGGGATTGTTTCATTTATTACAGACAGCTTTATTGACGGTTATTTCCGCTGACCTTCACAAGTTGTCCCCCATTTGGGGATATTGGGATAGAAAGTTAATTTTTGCCCCACTGGGCTGGCTAACTGACTTTTGGCTTCAGTCGATATATGCATGTGGATATGTGGCTTTTCAAATGAATAAGTGATTAAATGTTAAACATAGGGAAAAATTTCCACGAATTTATTTAAAATAACAATTACATATATTTTATTTTGAAAGCTAAAGAAAAAAAAGCTACAATAAAAGCTTTATTAAGTTCTAGTTAGTAACTAGTGGTACAATCTGAATGTCAGACCAAGGAATCGGTCCATAGAACATCTGAGACTAGGATTAGACTATAAAAAAAAAACCACATGATATTTCACGATTTTAATGAAATTGTTAATGCAGTACCTAGTTACTAAATTCAGCTATATTTTGTCCATTAGTTTAAATTCTTGTAAATTCACAAATATCATAAATACGCAAAGCATGTCTCTTTGAATGTTTGATACTCTTCCACGCCATGACCAAAAATCGATTGGCTGTAGTTGTAATATAGTTGAAACATGACCTTGAATGACAGCCTAATATCCTGACACCGAATAAAGGGGTGAAGCCTCAGGTAGAAGTTACTTAAACATTTTTTTACTCAAAGTAAAAGCCAAAAACTTTATTTCCATAGAATTCATAAAGAAATAGCTTGGAAACGTCAATAATATTCAACACATAAGGGCATGCGTACTTCGCTAATTTTGACGCCTGTACAAACCCTATCCGACCCTCCATGAACGGACAAGAAACCCCTAAAGGAGGGCTTGATTATTTTAGCGAGCACGATCCTTGTCACACAGTCACCACCCCCTTATTATTTGTGTCACCAACACCCCCTGGTTATTTGCAGGTGGTGTGTTCCACGACTGCTTGGTGCACGACATCGACATGGCGTGCTGGGTGCTGGGGGAGCTGCCGTGCCGCGTGCAGGCCTCCGCCTCCGCGCTCATCCCAGAAATCAAGGTAATGACGCGAACTTACCAGAACCTCGCCTATATAACAAAATTCATCATTCCTTATGTTGTGAAATTACAGGCGCATGAGACGTAACATCCCGTCTCGGGGTGATGGACGCAACGCAATGCGACTTGAGTCATCTCGTACTTTGGTGGAGAGGACTTGAGTCGTATTGCTGTTGCTTATGGGCGGTGGTTACCACATAACATCAGGTGGGCGGTCAGCTCGTTCTATCACCTGCACATGTCATAACCCCCCCCCCCCCAGTACCCGTTGGGGGCAACGGAAATTGACCCTGGTATGGAATGGTTATTCATTGAATTGTTTGTTCAGGCCATCGACGATTTCGACAACATCGCCTTCCTTCTGACTTTCCCCTCCGGAGCGGTGGTGCTCGGAGACAACAGCCGCTACTCCGCCTACGGATACGACCAGAGGCTCGAGGTCTTCGGAAACAAGGGTATGTCACAGTTATTTTACAGGTAGTAGAACTCACGCCAAGTTCTTCTGGGGTAGTACTGCCACCATGCCCATTTCTGCCGCCAAGCAGTTACACATTCGCGTTAGGTATGTTAGCCGGTGAAATTACAGGCACATAAGACATTCTACCTACACGTCTCAGAGTTACGGGTGCATACGATGCGATTTACGTCTTGTACCTAGTAGGGGTAGACCCAAATCGCATCGTTTGTTATGGGCAGAGGTTACCACTTAACATCAGGTGGGCCGTCGGCTCGTTACGTAACTGTATCATGTAAAAAAAGTAACGCATTGCATTAGTGTACTTGTTTCAAAAGTGTGATTGCCGGTGAAATGACAGGCATTTGAGATATTCCACCTTTAGGTCTCCAAGTTATAGGCGCAACACAATCCGACTCTAGGGTCTTTTCCCTTAGGTACGCGAGTGTCGGAAGTTCTTGCTTCTATTAGGAACAGAGGTTACCGCTTAACATCACGTAGACCATCTCGTACGTTCTGTAACTTCGTATAAAAAACTTGGGGACTTTGTAAAGTGTGATGATGCTAACGAGCTGGTTGTCGACAGGCATGATCAAGGTTGAGAACGAGAGGCCGTGCCACTCCACGGAGATAGTGCTGGGACAGGACGGCATCAACCAGACACCCATCTACTACTCCTTCCCGTCGCGCTACAAGCTCGCATACAAGAACGAGATGGAACACTTCCTCGACGTTGTACAACGTAAGTGTCGTAATGGTCTTGCCATTTTCCCAGCCAGCAGGTTTCTTGAAGCGGTACAACTTACGACAAGTTTGTCCAAGGAAGTACTGCCACAGTACCAATTTCAGAAAATAAATTTGCATTGCCTTGTTCCGGTTTGAAGAGTGTGGTTGCCAGTGAAATTACAGGCACGTGAGACATTCCACCTTCACGTCTCAGAGTTACAGGCGCATGCGATGCGACTTGGGTCTTGTCGTATCTACCATGCAATAAATATTGATGAACATTTTTCACAGCGCCATCTAGTTCCAAACTAAGCATATTGTGTTGTGTTAGTATTAGTATTTGTGCGGTGTGCGGTTGTATTAGTGTGGATCCAAATACCTGATATGGAATACTTTTTTAAATACATATTAACACCCACACACAGAACAAATACCTATCTTCGTCACACAAATATTTGGGTGGGAATCAAATCCGAGACCTAAGGGCATAAGGTAGAGTTGCTATCAGCTGAGCCAATCATAGCTGGTAGTTGGACAGTTGGTAGTTACACATACAAAGTGATATCAACTTGGGTTTTATCATACTAAACTAGGAATAGGCCTTAATTGTATCAACATACATATGACTTGGATCTTGTCGTACCTAATACAGAAGGATCCGAGTTGCATCGGTTCTTATGGGCAGAGGTTACCGCTTTACACCAGGTGGGCTGTTGGCTCGTTCCGTAACAGTATCACATTAAAATAAATAAACCGGGTTGTCATATTTTTTAAGAAAAATGTAGTTAAACTACATTATTCTTAAAAAAAAGGTCGATTGTTAGTACCGCATGCAGTGGAATAGCAACTTAGGTCTTCTCAAATCTAATTAGAAATGGTCCTAACTTCTATCCACATTAAACTGACAATATATCTTTTAGTCAAAGTGTTATTTAAAAAAAACAATCTTCGACAGACGGTGTCCCGATGAGAATCACCGACTACCAGACCCTCGCTGTGACTAAGATCGCGACCGCGGCGGAGGAGAGCGCGCGCACCGGCAAGACCCTGGAACTCGACTGGAGCAAGGACGGCATCCCCGCCGTCTACTCGTAAACTACACCACAGACTCACTAAATGTTTAAAAAAACTCAATTGTTTCTATAGTCTGTTTTTTATCTATGGTCTGTATTTTGTTATCTATGGTTTTGTTCAACGAAGTAGTCGCTTACGTGGCCATAGTTGTAAACCCAGTGATTTGTGGTTGTTTCAATCGAGTCACAGATCTAACACCTGCATATCGCTGTGTTTCCCTCTCTCTCTCTCTCTCTCGTATTGACTAATTTGCATCTCATCCGGTGGAATATTTTGTTCCACTATCGTATCGTTAATTTTAAGTTTGTAAAATAAATTGTTACATAAAATTATCTGTTGTTTCTTTTCCTTTTATTGTGCAGATTATGGGGGTATTAGCTATAGGGGCTTGTGTCGATAAGATATCCAACTTGATTATGAATTTTTACGTATTATCTAAATGCGCTTTACTTTTCGTGTGGTATTAATGGATTAATTCGCTTAAACTGGGAATTAGATCAACTAATTTTCCTATTACATATTGAATTTATGCCTTCTCGCCCGATGACGCAAGGTTCAATTTAGGGTGTAACGCTATTAGGAAAATATGGATAGTATATTTTCGCAAGACTAACTCAGTTATTGCTTTTTCCAGTAAATCTAAAATTCTAAAATCAATCTACTAGTAAGGATGATTTTAAATTAAACGCGGGTAACACTTGTACCTATTATTAGACTAGCGACCCGCCCAGGCTTTGTGCGAGTGCAATTAATTTACAAATTATAGACGCAAACCTTCCTCGTTTATTGATCTTTCTATTAAAACTGTATCAAAATCCGCCGCGTGATTTAGAAGAATTAAGCGGAGAGCAGACAGGCAGACAGTGACTTTGTTTTATACTATTTCGATTCAAAAATATGTACCTATAACCAATAAGCTGATTAACATTTCACTACTGCTTATTATATTATTGAATTTGACCGGAAACAAGACTATTTACGAAGAATTTAAAGTATCTTATTGGTTGATAACAAAGAGCTTTGTTCTTAAGAGGCCGGGTCCAGATAAAAGAGTTCGGCTCTCATATCGGTGAAATTAGACGCGAATACTTGCTTTTACCTGCGCGGAGCATTCCGCTCCGATACGCTTGCTTTGAACGCAACATTCGAGAGGGTAATCGGAATATTACTTATCCCTGATCTTCTCCCAATATATAATAATATAAGTAACAACCAAAATCTGTGGCAGTTTATAGTCAAGAACACAGATGGCCTATGTGTGGTTGCCGATGAAATTACAGGCACATTGTCGAATCAAACTGATTTTTTTTTACTTCATTTGTGTTGTTTTGTGTCGTTATCTATTTCTTTTTTGTGTTATTAAGTGTTATAATATATTGTGTGCTTGAGTAAATAAATAAATGTCTATGTTTACATTCTACCTTCACGTATCAGAGTTATAGACGCATACGATGCGACCTGGGTCTTGTACCGAGGACCCAAGTCGTACTGCTTGTTATGGCAGAGGTTACCATTTAACATCAGGAGTGTCACCTGCTCGTTTGGTAACTTAATCACATAAATAAAAACCTAGTTATGGATACCCCTCGTCCCTCCGCCTTCGATTGGAATAATGGAAAAGGAGTAAGTAAAGGAGTTTTCTCCGTTTTAACGGAGACTCATATCTCTCTCTCTATATCTCCGGCTGCGTATAGCTCTATATTTTTTATTCATAATAAAATAAAGAGGAGGATGAGGAGGAGGAGGGAGAAGAAGGAGAAGAAGAAGAAGAAGGCCCCTTCAAGTTTTATTTTCACGACTAAAAGTAGCCTGCGTCCTTCTCCAAAGTCGAATCTATCTCTATACCCAAATTCATCAAATTTACTTGAGAAATGATTGAGCACTAATACAAATTTTGATCCCCTATTTCACCCCTTTCAACAACTATAATATTTACGCTACAAAAATAAGCCCAAGTCCTTTTTGAAGGTCCAATTTATCTCTAAACTAAAACTCATCAAAATTACTTGAGAAATGATTGTATCCGTATACAAATTTTCATCCCCTGTTTCACCCCCTTCTAGTTCCCATAGTACAGCCTACGCTTAGTTTTAAGCTAGATCGCGCTGTGTCAAATATCTACCAATATTCACTTACTTACTTGCTTTCTTTAATGTCTATCAATATTTACAAAAATTTTAATTGTTTTAATGTAACAGTCGTAGAAAATAGTTAATAAACCATTTATTAGTACTCTACGAGGAATTAAAAAAAGTAACCGACATTTACCAAGTCCCGTGTGACACACGGAAGAGTTCAGCCGTTAATCCAATCAAGACCGAATTAGATGATCAAGGGTAGAATTATTTATCTAGTTCGAATCGCTCTTCGAACTGGACTGACGATACATCTATTTCTTGTGGACATGTTATGGGCATTTGACTGTTCAGGAACACTAAAATAATAATATTGGTGGTACATTTCACACAGCGCCGTCTAGCCCAAAAGTAAGCTAAGCATACCTTGTATCATGGGAACCAGACAAGTGATATAAAACTTGTATACTTTTTTTGTAAATACATACATATAATACATATTAAACACCCAGACACAGAACAAAAATCTATATGCGCTACACAAATGTTTGTCCTGGGTGGGAATTAACCCACGACCTACAGCGCAGAAGGCAGGGTTACTACCAACTGAACTGTGAGGCCAGTCACGTTAAAATAGGTGTGTTAAAAATATGAGTTCCTTCGTTAGATTAAATGTTGCCGGGTTAGGAAGTTTATGAGTGTTGAGAGAGCAAAGTTCGATATATGGTCATTATGAAAATCATTCAAGCATGCACTTCTTTAGTCTAGACAATCAGTCAGCTGTTTATGTTTCATAGAAAAATGTTTTAAGCTATTTCACTCACTTAAGTTTAACACGAAAACCGATTTAGTTTTTTTGACGTGACAACGTCTTATAATTCGATAGAGCCAGCTGCACGCACGAAAAAACATGACTCATGCGGCGTTACCTCGCTCTGAGGCGTTCCATGTAAGGCTTGTGCAAGTGCAAGCGAGAGCGCGGAACGAGCGACAAAGAAGCACAATCGGCCTTTGCGTTCGGCAGCGTTCGACATCCGTCTCTCTCCTACTTGAGTGAGCGATGCGTCTGCGTGGACAGCTGCTAATACTTACATTTACATGTTTTGATCGAGTATCAAGTACAGTGTAAAACTATTAAATTGTAAAAAAAAAAATGACATAATTGTATTTATGCGTACAAATAAATCTAACTTGATCAATTTCATTGTGATTTCCAATTACCTCCTTCTCTATATACATACAAATCTATTAAACAAATGAAATTAAAATTTTCTTTTGAAAAATGCTACCATTCCATCAGTATTTTCTTAAGACGTTGTCACGTTCAACTATCGTCAGTAAACCGACTTTACAGACAACCATTTTTTTATTGAGAAACAAGTTATATTACACGTTTTTGGGCTCCCGCGTGGACGCTGTACTTCCACGCCGCGAGGCGAAATAAGCTAGATTTAACAACTGGGGTGATTTATCGATAGCCAGAAACGTTCAGTAAAAGAAATGCATTCGGAAAAAACGTATTACAAACCGCTTTCTTCAGTCAATTGAGCCGTAAAAACACACCAAGTCGCAATTCTTCAGGAGATAATTAATTTACTTTTTTCTAACATTTCATTTGACTAGACTTTTGCTGGAACTTAGTGTAAAAACACTAAGTTCCAGCAAAAGTCTAGCTCTCGACAAAGTGTAGAAGTAAATGGGCAAACAGATTAAAAAAATATAACTGTAGATGTTATTTAGTGATTCCGACAATTTTCCCAGCAGTTTCACGCGTTTTGAACCAACAAGAATTTATTTCAAAACCAAGTCTAGATTTCAGTCCTATTGTAATCTGTCTAAATATAATATATATAAAAGCTATCCATATATAATTGGAAATGGTCTTTAGATAGCACAATTGATTTTATTGTTTTTTATCAATATAATGTACATATATATGTACATTGTATAATTAATAATCTTAGCATGAACACCTCCGCTAAACTCCTACCTGAAGAGTTTCTGAAAAAGCAGTTCTGTGTACTCTCTAAGTCCTGTCTGAAAACATAAGCCCTCTGCTCTGCAGTGCATGTACAACGCTGGATAATACATAATAATGTAATTCTATATACGTGATTCGCCTCTTTACGAGCTTCCTAAGAAACATTGACTCGAGATGTTGCCTTGTGAAAGCTACGCCTGAAAGTGAAAAAACTCCCACATTTTACGGAGTAGTTTGAAATTTCAACTTTACGTACAAACATAATGTTCAAATTCGTTTATTAACAAACCATAGTCATACTGAACAGAAACTAATATTTTTTACGTACAATAAGAGAATATGTTTTATTTATAACAAAAAAATAAAAATATAATAACTCTAATTTTCTTCAAATTACAAAAAGATTATTAGGATTTTCATCAAATAAAGCTCTGTTTACTTGGGTATAATATGGCAAATCTACCTTTAATGTACCAATTAATTAAGAGATTGTTGCGTTTTATCAGCTGAATCATAGCTACGCCCAAGGTTCGACTCCTATATAAATTGGGAAATTTTGGGCGGGCTACAAAAATATTTAAAGCGATTTTATGCCCTGGTAATGAATAAACAAGTTGAGAATTATGCCCGGGGCAGCGGTTGTTGATATAAATATTGTGTGCGGGGAACCGGAAAATTAAACAAAGCTGTCGGTTGATGCCGTCCTCGTAAATGCATATAATGCGCATAAATAATAGTCATCTACCAAATATATATGTAATACACGCGTTTTTGGGTTCCTTACTTAAAAAATGTGACCCTAATACTAATTCTCCGTCGTACGTTTGTCTATCCGACCTTTAGAAATCAGTAGATACCTTTTGAATAGTAACATGGAGGTGGCAAAATTTGACAGGATTATGCGTTATTAAAGTGGAATTTCTAATAAATAAAATAAAATGAGTGACCTCGTATAGACTCAAGACTTACCTAGGTTGTTTTTGTTTTGGCTATTTCGTAAATACTTTAATAAAATAGCTTCACTCTCACCACTTGGTGGTATAGTGCAAACTCTAAAGTAAATGAACAAGTAATATTTAAATACTGATTAATTGTCATTTGAATCTGCTATGAAGTAAGCCAAGTAAATGTAATAAAGTAAATTTTTTGTTTGAAAGTGCATCTATATTAATAATTTAATTCTGATCCATTCATACATGTGTTTTCTGAATCAATATAAAAAGACATATAGCTATAGCTATGATTTCGTAGCACCATCCGTAGCAGCTACGAGTATGTCGTAGAGCTGGTCAACCCGAGCCGATCGCCTCCCAGTCATTATCTGAGTCTATCTAGCTTCCCGTAATTGAACATGACCTACGTAATTAAATTTTGTCATAGGAAGCGATGATGGACATGTCAATCCCGCATAACACAGCGATAACTTACACAGACACAGTGGCATTGAATGTTGCTCAGGGCTGTTGTAAATTTGAAGTTATAATAAGTGTTGCCAACTTTCATACATTTACAAAATCTTCATGAAAATTCTGTTTTGGTCTCATATGTTACGCTGATTATCTCGAAAAATCTTATAGTTATCAACTGAAATTGTTGTTTAACTGTAAATATGTTACTTATCTGTCATAATTAGATGATTTGCCTTCAATGTATTTTACAGTCAAAAATATTCTATCATCGAAATAATCTAGTGAATTATTGTCACGCCCAAATTCTGTAATAGATAAATAATTAAATATTGGTGGACACAGCGCCACCTAGCACCATACTAAGAATAACTCGTGCTATGAGGAAATTGATAAAGTATTGAAATACTTCTTTTGTAAATACATACAACACCCAATGTTCTGTGTAATATTACAGAGAACACTATGTTCGTCACACAAATTGTCCCGGTTTACAATCGAACCCCCGACCATCACAATTACTTACAGAATTACTACCATAGCATTTGCCACTAGCTATTCGTTACGTGTGGTGATGTCGGCGTCGCTTCTGCTTCAGGAAAGCCACGATTGCACCCATTGTGTGCTAACAATAAGGTTTTGATGAGGATTTCTTACGTGTACCCTCCAGGTACGTTCACTGCATATATCCGATAACTCAAACAAAACTCACGCCACATTGCTAAATCAAAATTCAATTTTACGAAGCGTTCACAATCCACAAACAAAAAAAAAACTCATTTTAAGGCAGTAAGGGGTAAACTTCATTAACCGCATGATTTGACAAGAAAACATGATCGGGACTGTTCATCAAAAAACAATTAAGTTGAGCCCATCAAGGATTTAATTTAAAACTTACAAGATTGCAATTTGGGGGCGAAAAAGACAACAAAAAATGTGGTAGATTAGGTGTGTGAATTGAAAATAATATTTCACGCCGTGTTAATTGTAAATTCATAATAGCGAGGATGATAATGAGAGAACAAAAGACCTGTTTACAAACGTATTAGTACTAATGCGTTTTGCACTTGGTTTTCCAGTACCTACTTAGAGATATTTTGTAGCAGTAGAACTTGTGCCAAGTTCAACCGGGGAGGTAATGCCACCACACCTGGTAATCCACCGCCAAGCAGTGATGCATTTGTGGAAGGGTGGAAGAGTGTGGGTGCCGGTGAAATTGCAGGCGCGTGAGACGTAACATCCCCGTCTCGGGGTGATAGACGCAACGCAATGCGACTTTGGTCATCTCATACTTTGGTGGAGAGGATTTGAGTCGTATTGTTGTTGTCTATGGGCGGCGGTTACACTAAACATCAGGTGGGCCGTTCCGCCAACCGTATTACATAAAACAAACCACGTCGTTATAAATAGGTTGAATTTTTCAACATTTTTCATATCGAACGGCCAGCTTACACTAAAAGGTTAATCGTTCGCATAAAACACGGCACAATAAAGAACATTTCACCATTCACGAGGCACCGAGTCAGACATCTCGCGTTATTATACTCGTAAAGTGCGCCCTTTCCCTGCATAATGACATGACGGATTGCGTTAGAGATATTTTTGCTTCTTTATACGATGAGGTCATTATGGGCCAGTTATGACGGTGAAGGGGAGAAAATGCGCCTTCGAATATATGGCCGAGTTCAAAATACTACATTGTCTATAATATATATATAAAATAAATAAAATTGGAGTGTCTGTTTGTAATATTAAAATAACCGCTTTTTACTAAGTTCATATGGAAGTTATACATGGTACATATACCAAAAAAAATTTTTTTTTTCAATTTTTGTCTGTCTGTCTTTCTGTCTCTTTGTTCCAGCTAATCTCTGAAACAGCTGGACCGATTTTGACGGGATTTTCACTAGCAGATAGCTGATGTAACAAGGAATAACTTAGGCTACTTTTCCGAGGAGTAAAATAGGGGTGCGTGATAAAACCGAATTTCACGCGGACGAAGTCGCGGGCAACAGCTAGTTCCGGTATAAACTTGTGCGCGCTGCTGAAATGAGAACGCTGTGAAACTTTTGTTTATGCTAAATACTCGGCACATGTTTTTTTTAAGTTGGATGAAAATTTAAAACAAATTCGGCGGCGGAGATAATGGAGAGCTCGAGTTTGGACTAATAGGGGACGTGTGGCTGGCAAGCACCGGGCCGGGGTTCCGTTGAAAAAGTGCAAAAGTTTGTATTGTCAAGCAATAAATTGAAAACAGAATAAATTCCGAGATATAACCTGCAATTGAATACTTTGTCAAGTGTATTTCCCTATTCGTTACCATTCCGAAGGATCATTTGACATCAACACTGAATTTTATGAAAATTTTAATAAATAACGCGATATGCGGTCGCTACGCTGAAACACTGTCTCTTACTATCTGTTTTATAAACTTCTACCAGATAAATAATTACTTTCACTACGACAAAAGCTTCTGTGCGGAATTATAATTTTTACCCCAATGATTTCTCGTAAGTACTACAATTCTAAGCTTCTATACAATAGGAACAACTAAAACGATACATACGATGCAGGTTCATCATAGCAGTACCTAAGCACAACAAAATAATACTTTTTGATATAAATGTAAGTTAATATATGTCTAAAATGAGCCTCTTTGAGGCGCACTTTAATCCTCTCACCACATGGGTTCAAGAGGACTAGTAAAACGATTAACAATAGTAATATATGTGTTATATACTATCAATATCGTCATATCATACTATCTTCTCTAAGTATGTAATTGCCAAGTAAATACCTAGCATTCATGTTTCTTGTTTTAGATAAGTCTGCAATAGTAGTCTTATAATGTTACACTAAGTTTATTGCATTTCAATATGAAATTCGTATTTTCCACTTGAAGTTTTACTTGCTTTCAATTCCGATTCATAATTCTCTTCAAACTTAAATGCAAGTAAAAGTTTAAAATAGTAGTGAGCACTTTCCAACGATTTTTATTGTTGTAAAGTTGAGAACTCCTTGGGAACTCTCAATTGAGTAGGTACGAGTGCCTACCTAATTCATGTCGCAGCGCAAAAACTGTTTTTAACTACTGATTGATTCCATTTTTATGTCCATTAACTAATTTATTTTAGATAGGTAACTTAATATTGAAATACATATTGTTTGGTGGTTTTTATAAAAAATAAGCGATGGAACGAGCAGATGGCCTTATGAAGCGATAACCTAAGCCCAAACCTGCATAAGATTTAGTTTTTCCACGTATTTAAGAATTGGAATACCAAAGCCGTATCATATTGCCCATCACAACCACAATGGGATATTAATGATGAAAGGTGTCATAGCGGCAAAGTGAATAAAAAATGTTGAATTAGTTAAATTCTGCATACTGATGTTACGAACTCACGAACGTATGTTCAAGTTTCCAAACCGAGAAAGATGAAATCCGATCATTACAACAATGTTCCAGACAAAAATGAAGTCTTTCTTTAATAATTTCATAAAAATAAACGAGCAAATCTTCTCGTCGTCGTCTCGGAGTGGGAGAGCAGTTCGTGCTCGGAATAAATTTCTTCAAAGGGATCGTTTTCAATTTCATGGCTCAATCTTCGGGATCTCAGTAAGAATATGTAAAGGGGCATTTGTCGGTGTCAACACGGTGTAATGAGCCCCTCTCGCATTAGCGACGTGCTTGCGGACTACTTTATCAGCCTTATCATCTGCATACGATTACGGAAAATTTTATTGAACAAAACCTTTTTATAACGCACCTATTTGCTCAATCGCGGTGAATACGAAAGGAGGTTATATGTTGAGTGGCCTACTTTAGTGTGTTTTTTATTTGAATAAATGACATGGAGCACGTAGCACATCTGGTTCTGATTCACTCTTGCAGCAAGCATTACAGCACAAACATTAGTCCTCCTCTCTCCTCTAGAAAACAGGAATACAGTTGTCCCTATGCGTTTTTGCTTAGCGGCAGGAGTGCAGTAGGCAGACAGTACTTCTCCTGACGAATTCTATACTTAATACTAGTTCTGCTTATAGTTTACCGCAATTCCAAATACATAGATAAAGTAAGTGCTTACAACAAAATTGTGGGTGCGATGCGCTGACATTAAAGGTACATGATAATACCCATATTATAGTTACGAATGCTTAAAATCACATTAATTTACAAACAATGAAGCACTTATCTAAGTAATGAAATGTTATCCTGTGGTATTCACTGATGGCACTCACGCACTCAACCAACTAATTTGTAGAGCTAGGTAAATTACTCTTCCCTCAGTAAACTCGACGACTCAGGTAACTTAATAAAGTGAGCAAAATTTTGTCCCTGGTTACGACTTAACTCTATCACAAAGAACATTTTGAATTCTTAATTAACGCCGGCGGGTAAATGCAACGCGAATCGTTTCTTCGAATTCTCTTAGAGGCTTTCACATAACGTGCTTTCATTAGTGGCCGAGGCTACGTGAAACTAAAAGGTGCCGCATTACACAGTTTTTATGAGTACCCAAAAAGAAAAAGCTCTCAGTAAGCTTCTATATTTAATACTCTTTCATCTATATTTGAGTATTTTGTATACTAGATTTGAACTTGATTTTTTGTATCAGTCAGGGGTGCAAATATAAGTTTACCACGGTTAAGTGTATAGATAGTTAAGTGTATAGAGCGTAGATGCCCAGTACAGACCCTGAGGTTCAATCCGGAGATCACTGGTTCAGGTCAAGAGGTGCACAAAGTTTTAAATATTTACTTTAAAACTACTAAAGGACTATGTACCATAAAAAAAAAAAAACATTGGCTGTTTTGCACGTGGCTAATCCCGCTTTGACTTAAAAATAAGTTTGCATTTAATCATTTATAAAACATAGATCAAAATTAAAGCTATTTCTTTGCTATCTCTGGGGTCTTTGTGTTTGTACAACCTAACAATAGTGGGCAAACCTTCACTCAATTATATAAGATGGTGAAATCATTACATCGCTGATATTCACTAACGAGTTCGGGGAATAGGAATGTCGCTTGAAGCTGACCCTCAGTCCTCGGTTGCGCCTTGAGTGACGTCCCAATATCACAAGATACCTAAATACAACCACCGCATAGTAATCTCACTAAAAAACACTATGTTTTAATCTACAGAAAATGTGTAAGCGATATCGACTTTTAACTCTAAGCAGCGACATCTTTAATTCGCTTGACAATACTTGCCGTTACCGCAGCCGCAGCAAAGTAAGCAATTTTAAACTAAAAACCTCCGCAATAAAGTTCATTTTTATGTCGACGCTTACGGCAAATGTGTTCGAGTAAAGCCTGCCCATACACCCTCGCACTATGAAAATAACAAATCAAATGTCATCCAGTATTGTTTGCGTACGTACAATAAAAACAATGGTTGATAAAAATTACATTTATAATTTATAAATGAACACATTATTTTCTCAAAGTAGTAGGTATAGCTATAAAGTAGGTTAGCAATATACAACCATTAAATACCTAATTTTATAATTTATACTCAATTGTACGTTATACAATTCTTTTTTTTCTAATTGTGTAATGTACCAAATGTGCATTTGCATTAAGTCCGCCTTTTGTACATTGTTTTTCTGTGTGCAATAAAGTATTAAATAAATAAATAAATAATAAATGTCTGGCCAGAGAGAGTCAAGGGAATGCGCGGTTAAATGTTTGTACATCATTGCTCTATATGTAAAGAAGAGTTTTAACATAATGTTATTTCATTGTTTAAATTCGTGTTTATGTTGCGTCTCTTTTTTATACCAAAAAAAAACATTTAAACCCAACTGTATTGTGTCACTAACATAAAACAATAAAGCGATTTGTATTTTTAGCATACAAAAATATCGCGTTGGAAGCGTTTCGTATTGAATTCTTGTGTTTGCTAAAATTCGCGACGAAGTGCGCCGACGAATCTCCTTTGCCTTTGACATTGAAGTTCCCCGCTATTGTGAATTGTTTCAGTGGAACATTTCGCTATTGAAGCTGTAATAACGTTCGTTCAAGAAATTCAAACGTGAAACTATTGCGGTGCCGTGAGTCGCGATGCGGGTATGTAGTGTTGCCAACAACCAATTTAATAAATGGTATAAGCGCTTAAAATAATGTTTGATGGACAATTTATGAATAATGTAGTCTGTTATGTGGCTTTTTTATAATATTCAAGTCACTGGTTCTCTCGAACCAGTATGGTGAAAGGATTTTAAGTGCGCCGCGAAGAGGCTCCTTTCGTGCACTTGACACATGTCATCGAATTTTTCATTCTATAAATTAATTATTAATTAAATTCTATAAAGTTCTTCGCGTAGGGTGTAAAGTACATAAATTGTTTTATTAATGGTGCGTCTTAGCTCCAACGCCGTGACTGGGATTTGAACAGCGCTTGCGTGGAGGTGCATCACAGCAACACTTTTGTAAAGTCTCTATTTTGATTTCCCACCTAATTTGCCTACAAGGGCTGTATATGAAAATCAATTCTTAAGGAGTAAACTCCAAAAACTTCAGAAACTTCTTTAGTTTAAAGAATCACCTTTAATATGGTTCATTGTTTTTGTCTTTAATAAATAAATATCGGCCAGTCTCAAATAATCACAACATTTATTTTATTTAAAAAATTACTTGTGTTGATATTGAGCGTTTCAAAATTGATGCAAACATATGACAGCTCATCTATAAAATGGAAACAAGTTTCTAAGTAGTTAATGCTATAATGAAATAGGTTATTATACTATGGACGGCGTTTATCACATAACATCAGGTGGGCCATCAGCTGTTGCATTTTCTAAATCACAAAAATGATTCTTTTATATCACTTGTTTCGTCTTGTATCAGTTGACTGTCCTCACAGCTCAGTTGGTAATTCTCAGTACAAACATTTGTGTGAGGAACCTAGATGTTTGTTCTGTATCTGGGTGTTGATATGTATTATATGTATGTATTTACAAAAAGTAAATAAGTATTATATCAGCCGTCTGGTTCTCATGATACAAGCAATGCTTAACTTACTTTGGGGCTAGTGGACGCTGTGTGAAATGTCCACCGATATTTATTAATATTATTATATTATCGAGATAAAGTAGATTCCAGTTCAAGAGAACGACTGTTTATCAAACCTAAAAAATTTGGACATCCCGCGTAAATCATGATACCTGGCAACACTACAATTTGTATGTCGCTAGCACTGCACTGTTGTGCCGCGCCTGCTTTACCTATCAGGGTATTTGCTTGGATATCAAAGATAAGAATAACAAAGCAGAAAGTCCTCACAGTTTATCGTGCGATAACAAACATGCCACATTGTAACGGATTTAAGTAACAGTCAACAGAAATCGTATCGACGTATATATGACGTTGGACATCTTTGATTATGATTTCTAATGATCAAATTATAACAAAAATAAAAAATACTTTGTACTTAAAAAAAAAATACATTCGTGTTTTTATATATTTTTCTGCTTCTCATTGACATTGAAATGACTAATTTATTTATACTTTAAGTTAAATAATAAGACCAAAAATCAAAATCAGTAGCTACATATCCAAGTTCATCCCGGGAAGTACTGCCACTATACCCATTTCTCCCTCCAAGCAGTACCTAATACATTAGCGTTACTGTGTTCCGGTTTGAAATATGTGACTGCCGGTGAACTTACAAGCACTAGGGACATTCTAACTTTACGTCTTAGGGTTACCGGCGCTTACGACGCTGTCTTATTGGTGGTAGGGGAGGACCCAAATATATTACTTTTGATATGGGCAGAGGTGAACTCGTTTCATTACATTACCAAATAAAAAAGCTGATGGGAATAAAAATAGTCTATGTGCTATTCCAGAATATAATCTATCTCTGTGCAAAATTTCATCCAGATCTTTTCAGCCGTTCTTGCGTGATTGAGTAACAAACATACATCCATCCAAAATATCGCATTTATTAGTATGTAGTATAATACATTTGATTTTAATTGGGTCATCTTCCATTATACAGCGACGGAAGTAGCCACATGTCTGTCAAAATTTATCTTTACTAAATGTTTATCAGGCGCGGGATCTGAAGAATGGACGGGGTTTTGCTACGAATACAATTTATTTGAAGGGCAGGAATTTAATTAATTAATTTTTAATAAATATGTATCTAATAGTTTTCTCTTGTATTAAAATTTAACTTTATTCGATAAAAGTTTTCCAACGCTCTAACAGGTTCATGTATGGTTAGATCAAAATCACAAATAGTAGACCTAAGAATATGAAATACTATATATATATAACCGCCAACAGTTTCGGAAAAGCTGGAAAGCTATAATTTTAACATTATAAATATACATTTTCGTTATTTGTATAGATCACAAAAGGCATTGGCGGATTGACAGGCTCAAATTTAGAAGAAGAAGAAGAACAACTGAATTAATCTCTAATTTGATTATTAAAATATATTCTCCTATATACATGGGGATTAAATATACTATATTTAATATTTAAATACTATTACATTGGATTATATGCTATACACTGGGAACGACCGTAGGAGCCCCAAATATGTTATTTACCTTATAAATGTTGGAAGTATGTGTGATCTGTTTGCACCCATAAGAGCGGAAGCGGCCACACATCCACAATCCGAATTCCATGCACAGGCCTTGAAGAACGTCACAATGAGTGTAAAGAGGGCCTGATGAAGCTTCGTGTCGGGGCGCGGAGAGGTGAGATTGCGACCCTTCTGATTACACAATGTCGGCTTTCATCTCGTGTGCTAGTCGCGCTCCGGAAATCTTTTGTGATTCGCCTTCGGTTATTGTGGCGTGGCATACTAATACGAAGGTGACGCCGCTGAAATATGAAGGAACACAAACCGACTTACCTTTGTACACATTGTGGGAACACTCCCTTGTGCGCTCTTTACTTATTGTACACTGATATTAACACATTGTTCATACATTGTTTATGGTGTGCGTGCACGCTGCGGCTTACTTATTTAATTTCACTTGTGTTTTTTTTACAAGCTTTTATTTTGCAATGTTTGTATGATTACGCAATGCGACTTGAATCATCTCTTACTTCGGTGGAGAGGAATTAACTCATATTGCTGTTGTCTATGGGCGGCGGTTACCACTTAACATCAGGTGGGCCGTCAGCTTGTTCTATCACCAACATGACATAAAAAAAAAATCGTTTACGTCACAATTTGCAGCTTAATTTTGGCTGAAGAAGAAGCTGAAATTTGGAACATGTCACAACTTTGATGAAAATGCAATATTATGTTAACTTTGACGTGGTCTCATGATGGAGTCAGTAGGTGGGCATAGGAACTCAACTTCATAACTACATCTTTGTTTAGGCTCGTTGGATTTGTCTTGACAAGTACGAAAGCCTCAGTGGTGACCTCAGGGTCTGATTGTAAAACCTTATTTTGAAAAAAAAAAAAACTTCAACAAAAACTTTTATCGATGAGTGATGGAACGAGTAGGTGGCTCACTGAAATTTGAGACGCTAGTGGCCTATAATAAAACTAGATCCTAGGCTAGGCTCATTTTGAACGAATTACATCACTTGCCGTCTCATTGGCGGGTGCCAATGAGACCATATATATTTTAAATATACCTCACGTATGTACTAAACAAAATAGCATTGCGAGTGCGATACTTTGGCGGAAAAATAGGTATGATGGCAATACTTCCCCGGACGAACATGTACACTTACACACATTAAAATAAAAAGTATATAAGTTTTCTATCAGTTGTCTGGTTCCCATAGTACAAGCTGTGCTTAGCTTAGGGCTAAATAGCGCTGTGAGAAATGTTCCAATTATTTATTTATGTCAGCAGATTGAAGGTTGAAAACGGCTGTAAATACATTGCTCAAATTAGAAAGGTTACCGCTAGTTGTAAATGCATCGGTACTAATCCAGCGACATGGCTAAGAGCTAAATTAGATTTGTGTAGCACTTCGTGATGGAAAAGGAGCAGTTGCAGAATAGATGTAGCTTATAGAAGCAGTAGTGACACAGTGGATAGATGGTGTTACAAGTGTAAAAAAAAAAAACTGGTGCATATTTTGCAGCGCCATCTAGCTCGTCAATAAGCAAAGATAGATTGATGTGCCTTTATTGCTCACCTAATCAAGATAACAAAGACCAGTAAACAATGGACGGTATTATCCTGGCCTATATATGATTGGCCTCAAAGATCAGTTGGTATTAACTCTGCCTTCTGTGGATCGTGGGTTCGATTCCCACCCGACGATTTGTGACGAGTATTGAAGTTTTTTCTGTGTCAGGGTGTTGATATGTATTTATATAAAAGTCGCATACTAAAAACTATGCTTAGTTTTAGACTTGATGACGATGTGCGAAATGTCCACCAATATTTAAAAAAAGGCCTGTGAAGCGATCTCTTATATTATGGATACCGCTGTAATATTATATTTTCTTGTAATTGTACTATATAATATAATTTTTTTAGCTTGATATAAACATATCAAAATTAGCAACCCCATCGGCTGAGTATTATGCAAATAAAACGAAATGATCATTCTCTCTATTTATAGTCTTATATCGTCCATATCTTAGTTTTGCACTGTGTGCACAAATGTTAGCTGAGAATCCGTTTAAGGGTACGCGAATACCTCACCGCGGGTACAACCTAGATTTAACAGGTTTAAACATTCACGGAACTTTCACGTTTCCCATAATTTTGTCGTTTCCTAGGATTACGACGGCAATCTCATATCGCTAACTCCCAAAAACTCCCCAATAATATTAAAGAAGCGCGAGGAAGCTGTAATCCGAGACAAACTCACACACCCGCTCGGGTAAAGGATTCCAGTCAGTATGTCAGAAGCTCTACCGGAGTGTCTCGGCTCTGATAAGAATACGTAAAAGCATAAAAATAAAAGTTCACATCGAACGAACAGGGAAAACGTCTCGGAATAATATTTGGGATTCCAGTTTTATTTGAGTGCAGACCCTCTGCGAATGGAGACAGAGATTTCCCGAGATGGCCCTATCAAAAATTTATGGAGTAGCTACATAAAAGGACAACACTTAAGAACAGTTTCAATAAGTGTTCGGCTCAAAACGGCCGTGTCTAACGATATCGCCGGCGCAGAAGGGAGGCGTAGGGGTCGGAGGGGCTTGCACAGGGTCATTTTTTATTCCGTACGACCAGTGTTACTGAAGTAATGTGAAAGGTACCAAAAACAGGTTCAAATTTAATTTAGCATTAGCTTTTGCCAGTGCGGCTTTGCCTGCGTGGACCTGGATTTTTCTGCTATCAGTGGTCAAAAGAGATCAGTTATATGAATTTTTAAATGAATATTTAATTATTTTCTTTTTACAAAATATTTACTAATTAATAAGTAAATTTTTGAATTTTCCTGATTTGGAAACTACTTACTTACTAAGAAGTACAGTTCGAAGTAAGAAGAATTATAGTTACTTTTAAAAACTATACCTATGTACTGAAGTTATCGGTAATTTAATTAAAATATGATTTTCTGTAGTATTTTTTTAGCGTCACTCTTTCAACACTGTGCGCATTGCTCAAAGTGGAGTATCTCCAGAAACCTGTAACTAATAAAAAAACAAAAACCAAACATGTATACCCTCCTTCAAACTGGTTTAGTCCCAACTCGGCTTCTTATCTCCGCAACCCCGAGTGCCGAGCGGAGTTGGCAGATGACTATAAAACTAAAAGTTTTATGTGTTCCTCTATAATTCCTACTTTATCTTCATATTAAAATACAATTTTCATAACTACACTTTTAACTAAAACCACTAAGACATCGATGTGGTTTGCAGGAGCGCGGCACAACTCGTATAAATGCAAATGAGCCGATTGTACTCGTGCGTTGATTAATTTAAAACATTTACCACTTCCCTGCTGTTTAACAATCCCTTAGTTCCGACGCGGAGGTACAATAACTATAAAACCGTGAACGAACTTCACCTTCGCAATACAAACAACCTTAATATTTGATGTTCGCATAAAAATATTTTCGTTTGACTTCTTTGTCACATCGTTCATGCGATTCGTGATAAATATTATATCGTTCGTAACAAAGAAAATTCCATTTTGAGGCAAACGTTCAAATAGTTCGACGTTTGAATTTCCCTTGTGTAAATGTTATTACGGGCTAGGCGTTCGTTTGTGTGCAGGTGAAACACGGCGCAATAACGGGCAAGCCCTCGACAAACTGGGATTGGCAGCTGGAGTAATTGTTGCGTTCATTGCTGAGTGTCGTTGCGGGCCCGCGGAGTCGACGCACACGTCTCGGAATCCAAGTCAAACTGTCCTCGATTATCTATACACCTATACATATCAATAAAATTGAAGTGTCTGTTTGTAATATTAAAAAAACAGCTTTTACTCAGTGCATATGGATGTATACACGGTATA
This sequence comes from Chesias legatella, assembly GCA_947359385.1. NCBI lineage: Eukaryota > Metazoa > Arthropoda > Insecta > Lepidoptera > Geometridae > Chesias > Chesias legatella. The sequence continues at coordinate 2,027,691 of OX375768.1, read as the reverse complement.
TATACAAAAACAACATTTGTACAATTTTTGTGCCTGTCTGTCTGTTTGTTCCGGCTCATCTCTGAAATGGCTGGACCGATTTTGACGGGACTTTCACTGGCAGATAGCTGATGTAACAAGAAGTAACTTAGGCTACTTTTTTGAGGGGTAAAATACGGGTGCGTGATAAAACCGAATTCCACGCGGACGAAGTCGCGGGCAACCTAGTCGTTAGATATGTCCCGTAAAGCGCGAAGTGTTTCTTTAGCCGACGACAAATTACTTGTTGGTTTGGTGTCTGCTAAATCGTGGTTCGAATACAAAGTGTTAAGGAACACATAGCGTTTAGGGATGAAAATACATTGTTAAGGCATTAAATTAAACATTTCTCGATTACAAACGATTTGTTGTAGACGACGTTGGAATGGACTGGTTAATTGTAAGAAACATATTTTGTCTGTTCCATAAAACTGTACGATAAGATCACGTACTACCAGCATGTAAATAAGTGATTCTGATTCTGAACAATGTGTGAGTGGTACTAGGCACTCCGGCATTTCAATCAGTTAGGTATAGCCTACTAACCCTTGTACGATGAGAAAATAAAGTTCTTATGTCCCGGCAATGAAAACGGAAGATCTTTAGATTTTAAAATTTAAATTATAATTATATACATCAGCTCGTTCTATCACCTACATGACAAAAAACATAAAAAAATATACGTTTATTTCAGGTAAATCAATACATGCCAATTAAAATGTCAAAAGTATTACCATTAAATTAATCTAAAATTACAAAAAAATTACGACAAAAAAATATATTTCATTGAGTTCAGATGCGAATGTTTCGTAGAAGTAATGAAACTTAATCTTATACAGGAAAGTGATTGGTAATTTTCGGTAATTCGGATTGAGTTCACGTTTATCAATGTCACGCCAAAGTGTCACCTGTCTGGTATTTTGTAATTTTTCCCAAAAGTTTTTTAAGTAAAATTGATAGACATTTTCCGGTCGCAGCTTGAACGGAGGGTAAATAAATAGAATTTACTCCATACTTACTTGATGTAATAGTGATTTATCTTTGTCAAATTTCATAATATAATATCTATTCTGATAGTGATAGTTGGAAGTTTCTTTAATGTGTCTTTAAATATTTCTGTTGTGTCACATTTTTTTAAGGATACAGCTACGAAACGATCCGATGGCCAACCTATGTCAAATGGTAATCACCGCTCATAGACAACAGCAATACGACTCAAGTCCTCTCCACCAAAGTACGAGATGACTCAAGTCGCATTGCGTTGCGTCCGTCACCCCGAGACGGGGATGTTACGTCCCATGCGCCTGCAATTTCACCGGCAACCACTCCATTCCACCGGAAAACAGCAACACGAGTGCATCACTGCTTGGCGGCAGATTACCAAGTGTGGTGGCAGTAATTCTCCGAGCGAACTTAGCACAAGTTCTACTGCTACTTTGTGTTGCTCCTTTCGCACCACCCGGGGGACACGTGTAGAGATTCAGAGAGTTATCACTTACGCAAAATAACAGCTTTTTACAAAGTGCATATGGATGTATACACGGTACGTATAGCAAAACAACATTTTTTACAATTTTTGTCTGCCTGTCTGTCTGTTTGTTCCGGCTAATCTCAGGAACGGCTGGACCGATTTTGACGGGACTACTTTTGCTTTATTTTTTCAGGCTACTTTTCCGAGGGGTAAAATAAGGGTGCGTGGTAAAACCGAATTCCGCGCGAAGTCGCGGGCAACAGCTAGTTTATACATATATATTTGGCTTTATTTTTGAACTAAAATCTTTTCAATCTTCATACTTCCATATTCAAACAAAAATTCAATAAAAACGGAAATCCTTATAAAAAAGCCAAAATGTTGTAAAGTCTATCGTAACGTAAGTGCGACTTAAACATCTCGAGTACATTGCGCCATGAACATTTCCGCACATGTCTCAAAACCGAAACGCATCAAACTTCACTTATTTTCGTGGAAATATATAAAATATTATAATAGTACCGAATGTTATAGCCATCGCGCGGTATCTATTACGCAAACCCTGGCTGCAGACAGGCGCGGCCAGGTGGGGTTTACAGCCGTATTTGTCATCCGACTACCTCCGCCGAAATGTTTCCAATTTATCACAAACACAGAGATATTTATCCATTCCTGTATGTTTAAATGATGAATCAGTCGCAAAGTTTCCTCATTACGGAACACAATTGTTATTGGATAATGTATGGTGATATTTCGTATGTGGTGTTCACCGTTTGAATTTATGGTAACTATAGAAATAAAGAAAAGAAAGAAAGAGTATTAATTTTGCCATAAACAACACAAAATAAATAGGTATATATATACTTAAACACATTAAAAACTAAACAGAATTGATAAGCTTTTATTTATTGGTATTTATAATATTACCGGATACAAAGATGAAAAGTATATCCCTCAAAAATAAGGCTGCACATAGAAAAACCTGACATACTATTTTTTATCTATACAAATAAATAAAACTGAAGTATCTATTTTTAATGTTTAAGTAACAGGTTTTTAAGCGTATGAAATATTGTAAGTATTTTTTTTTTAATAAGTTTATATAAATAATGCTTATATACTTAGGGCGTCTATGCCACCTGTGACACTAGGAATCATAGCGAAGGCTTATATGAATGCAAGCTTATACTCGAACACAGTTTGTAAACCATGACTAGTAAAATGACAGAATGATCGGTGACACTAGGCATTACAAAGGCATCACCTGGATACAGTAAGAAGGGTCGTTTTGTTCGGGAAAGTTTTTATACTGTGGCGTTGGGCCATAACCGACACCTGCGCCCTCATCTACATAATGTGGACAAGTCGTTCAACTCGCTGGACAGTTTGGGGATGCCGTCTTCGTCTCCCCGCCCTTCAGCATGCCATTTCCCAGCTCTCTTGAAGTGTACGTATCTTTAGATGCAATAATAATAATCATTTATTTCAGACAAATCATCAAAATGTCCATAGATTAAAACAAATTAAATTAAGTTAAACTAAATTAAAATGACTAAAAATGTTATGTTTAATAAAATATACCTATATAATATAAAGTCATCAAAACTTTTTTTTTCTTCTTTAAGAGCAGTAAAACTCTCGCCAAGTCGCCCGGGCAAGTACTGCCACCATGCCCATTTCTGCCGCCAAGCAGTAACGCGAATGCGTTACTGTGTTCCGGTCTGAAAGGTGTGGTTGCCGGTGAAATTACAGGCACATAAGACATGCCACCTACACGTCTCAGAGTTACGGACGCATACGATGCGACTTGGGTCTTGTCGGACCTAGTACAGTAACACCAGGGTCACCGTCGGCTCGTTCCGAAACTGCATAAAAAAAAAGCATAAAAAAAAGTATTTACAAAAAGTATGTATTCTATGAGTCATCTGGTTCCCATTGTACAAGCTATATTTAATTTAGTTTGGGGCTAGATAGCGCTGTGAGACATGTCCAAAAATATTTAAATAAAAAGTTACGGTTCGAGCAAATCGACCGCCTGGTGTTAAGAAGTAACCTCTGCTCATTACAAAGCAATACGACTTGGGTCCTCCCCTACTTAGGTAAAAGAAGACTAAGTCGCATCGTATGCGCCCGTAACACTGAGACGCGACGGTTTAATGTCTCATGTGCCAGACCGGAACAAGTAACGCGAATGCATTACTGCTTGGCGGCAGAAATGGGTGTGCTTGCAACATGTTTCTAAACGTGACATGAGATGAGAATCCTAATAAAAAATATATATATTCTGTGGTAACAATTGTAATAGTAATTTCAATGTGCCTTCAGTGCTTACCCCTCGTTAAACTGGAAAAAACATCGGAGGCAAAATGGCGTAGTGGTTTCAATTAGGGTGGCCGCTGTAGGTAGTTCTAATTACTGCGTCCGTGCCGTGCCGTGCTGAGTCTGTTGTGATTTTAGCGCAATTGTTAAGAATACTAAGTTGGAATAAATAAAGTAAGGATACCTACCTTTGGTTCGCGTTATAATCCCTCTGTCTAATCAGCCATTTAAATGTTTGGAACACAGAGACAGAACACAGTTTGGTGTTCGCATGGACAGGCTATGTTTTTATCATCTATACAAATAAATAAAATTGGAGTGTCTGTTTGTAATATTAAAATAACCGCTTTTTACTAAGTGCATATGGATGTATACACGTTACATATACCAAAACAACATTTTTAAAAACTTTTGTCTGTCTGTTTTTTCCAGCTTATCTCTAAAATGGCTGGACCGATTTTAACGGGACTTTCACTGGCAGATAGCTAATGTAACAAGGAGTAACTTAGGCTACTTTTCCGAGGGGTAAAATAGGGGTGCGTGATAAAACCGAATTCAAAGCGGACGAAGTCGCGGGCAACAGCTAGTATACAATATTTATAGTCCAACAATGAGTAACCAAATTGGGTTTGTTACTTTGTTTACGCGTCTAAATATAATTTAATATTCCTATCTACGAATCGAATGGTATGGTAATAAACAAAATAATATTTATTGTGAAATTAATATAAGCAATAAGAGTTTTTTGTTTATATAGTTTTGCGTTAGTAATAATTTGTTGATGTTGTTTTGTAACTTGAGTTAAAAAAAGGGAAACTTAAACATATAAATTCTCAATTCTTTTTTTATGTTTGATCAGGCATAACTCCGTTATAAATAGAAGGATTTACAAATTTATTGTTTTGTCCGAGTGTTAAATTAAACAATTTATTAAACCACCTCGAGTCAGTGTTGCTATGTCCTAACAGTTTATATTTGTATCTTATAAATATATTAAGATCCTTGTAACAACATAATGCAGTAAATACTTTGAATTTGAATTTGAGTTTATTCCAACAGTCGGTTTTCAAATAATAAAAAATAATAATATGTGAGCAACATATTATTATTTTTTATTATTTGAAGTACCTATAAGAATAACAATGAATCATCCTTGTTCATTTGAGTTTTAAATCAAAAAGCATAATATATAAAATACCTTTATTATCCCTCATTTAAATATAATCTACTAAGGGCGTATTCATAAACGTATATTAGCCGTGTGTTAACTAATTGATGTTGTCTCTTTCGAATGAACAAAAAATTCCCTGTCATGGATAGAGACGAAAGAAAAATTACTTATCTATTGCTAACATATGTTTATGAATTTAGCCCAAACACTTCTGTATTAAAGTACCTGCTAGGTATTTTTATTACTAATTATAACTTCTGTGCAAAGTGCTAAAAGGCAAAGTGTATTTCTTAGGACTAGTAAACATACTTTGATATAACTTTTTAGTCTGCAGTTACGTACCTACGTGCTTCCATTATGTATCACGAGATTAGTATAATCTTTAATTAATCTACTTAAAACTATCAATTATTTCTAATTAGATCACAATAATTTGCATTTTGGCACTATTAATATATCCAACAATAATATTTTTAACGCTCATTCCAGCCTAGTCGCATTGCATAGTATGTCCTCCGTGCCTGATGCTGCAATGCCTCACATAAAAATGCATGCGTTATTCTTTTTGCAGTATCGTTTTTACTGCCGTGTAGTGACAAGGAAAGTCAGTCGACTTGCTCACTGAACTGTCTTGAACATGAGGCCCGTGAAAGCCAGTTGATGTAACTATCAACTGAACAGACTGGTTTTGAAAGAAAATAAGACTTTTTTGTGTGAGCTACGGAATGAGCACCGACTTGCGTCTTTCCCTACTTAGGTATGATCAAATCCAAGACCATGTCACGCCATCAACTGTGAATGTGAACAGACAAAGCCTGAAATTTCTTAGGTATGGACAAATCCAAGACGCTTAGTAGCGCCTGAAGCTATGGAAAGTCTCACAGCCTGAAATTTAAGCAGGCCCCTTCCAAATTGTAATACTAATAATGCAATTCAGTTACTGCATGTTAGAATATCCCCGGCTTTTTTTTTGGCACAAGTTCGAAGCTATATCAGTGGACTTGCTGTCTGTCACTGTCTTTAAATAACTTTGTACATAAGGTCTCAATGGCCCCTGCCAATAACTGAACTATCAAATGAAGTATCTCACGAACTAGTTTGGAGTCGGGAACGGATTAAACTAATCCAGTTTTTTTATGTGATGTTGGTGGTAGAACGAGCTGACGGCCCACCTGATGTTAAGTGGTAGCCGCCGCCCATGGACAACAGCAATACGACTCAAGGCCTCTCCACTAAAGTACGAGATGACTCAAGTCGCATTGCGTTGCGTCCATCACCCCGAGACGGGGATGTTACGTCTCATGCGCCTACAATTTCACCGGCACCCACTCCCTTCCACCGGAACACAGCGACACGAGTGCATCGCTGCTTGGCGGCAGATTACCAGGTGTGGTGGCAGTACTTCTCCGGTATGACTTCATCATCGGCAAAGCTCTATGTCGTTGTCAGCGGCGGCACACGGCGCCTCCGGGGCTGCGAGAAACAACTTTCCAGATGCGCACACGCACAGCTGGTAAACTTTGGTTTTCAGGTTCTTTTGCGTTCTGTCCGGCTCGGCGTAGACGGCTTCCTTTAAGTGGCTGATTATTAGGTTTGATGCGTCGATCCTTATCTGAAATTATATGCATTTGAATGAGAGGAATGGACTGAGCACGCATAGATAGTAAAGGAATTGTGGCAATCCTGAATGGCAGATGAGAGGAGTCATTATATAAATTAAGTCCAAAAAAATAGTTTAAATCATGCACAATAACTTTTTTAAAGTGAAAAAAAATGGGATGCCGTAATGCAGCGGTAGACTATTATTTGAACAATATTTATTCAAAAAAAAGTATTCTTAATTTCACGTTTAGGCAGTAGTAAGAATACACACCACTCCTACCCTCCAAAAGATAAACAATAAAAAGGGGGCAAGGAACTTTAAAAAAAAATTCTAACCACTGTTTGACTAGAATAAGTAAGAAAATACATACATACATAAAATCACGCCTGTTTCCCGGAGGGGTAGGCAGATATCACGGTATTCTACCTGCTACGATCCTGACATACCTCCTTAGCTTCATACTATGTATGTACTTCCTTAGAAAATACGATTAAAACTTATAAACAACGAGTGGTCAATGTCGAATCGACCAGACCAGTAAGTAAGGTTTAGGCAAATTTGCTGGTTTTAGAAACCTTTTCTTTAAGAAAATTCGGAGGTCAGACATTTCCTCATAGTCAACCGTCGTTAAATTATTCGAACACTTACAGCTCCAACAGCAGAGTCAAGTTTGATGTTCCCGTGAGCTGTGACGTCTATATTTCCTGCTCTGCTTTCCAAAAATATTGATTTGGGCGCCCGCAACTCCAAACGCCTTGTAAGGGACTCCAATCTGTGTAACAAAAATATTTTAAAGCAATACAGTTGTCACAAATTAATTATGGGTTCCATAACAACTCATACTTAATTGGGTGTATACGCCTAGTACCCTGAAACTATTTTGCAACAGTAAAATTGGTTGTACTGGCAACAATACATACATTTGTATGATATTATGAAGACTATTCAGAATGTTTACTCGATAAATTGTTATTGTGTTACTATATTCTCTTTTCCATCTCTCTTCTTGTTTTTTTTATCGTATACTTGGTTTGCCGGATTATGACGTCACCAATAAGGTCCTAACGGAAGACCAGCGCTGGTTGCCAACCAGCATAATGCTGAGGTAGGGCCTTTTTGGAACACAGCTATTCATTTTTATTGTTTTTATAACTTTATTCTACTTACTGAAGGTCTGACGCGGGCGGGGCGCGCACCATCGGCGCCTGCACAGTGCTCCTGACTGCGACACCCCCCGGTCCGTCCACTGCGAAGGTCTCAGCGAACACTCGGACCTCGTCCCGGGATGCGCGGAACACACCACCGCCTCGAGCATCACGCACGTCGAAGGTTCTACCGCTGAATTGTATGTTATCCCGCTCTGTAACAATGTTATCGAATATTACTGGCCTCACAGCCCAGTTTGTAGTACCCTGCCTTCTGCGCTGTAGGGCGTGGGTTCGATTCCAACCCAGAACAAACATTTGTGTGACAACATAGGTGTTTATTCTGTGTATGGGTGTTAATATGTATTATATGTATGTATTAAAAAAAGGAAATAAGTACGTATTATATCAGTTGTCTGGTTCCCATGATACAAGCTATGCTTAGCTTACTTTGGGGCTAGATGGCGCTGTATGATGTCCACCATATTTGTTATATTAATTTATTTCTTATTAAATATATTTTATTTGCATGTCAATTCTGACGCGCGACTGAAGTTTGCTCTTTAAGTGCGATGACATCCTAACTTAATATTATAAATGCTAAAGTGAGTTTGTTTGTTTATTAGTTACGCTTTCTGACACACGCTTTCTGGTTTTTATGACAAAAAAAAAGTTTTTTATTTAATGGTTTCTGTATTGATGATAACCAAAATTGCTTGAAAAATCAAAATTAACGTAAGCGAAGCCGTGATAACTTTTCTCAAACATCGATAATTTTTCCAATTATCACTTACTCATTACAAAGTTGGATTGTTCCAAGCGGTCCGGCTCTGAGACGAGAACTGAAAAGTTCCGGTGCGAATGCAGGGTGAGGGGCTGTCCGGCTTGCGAGGTGATCGTAGACGCTACCAGGCTGTCCAGAACCCACGACTGCCCGCCCAGGTGGATGCCGCCCTTCACTATTCTAATAGGCCCGATTCCACCCTGAAATATAATAATTACACATATTTAAGATACTTTTACGTCTGACTAGGAGAATTGACCTGCAATAGGAAATTAATAAATTTGAACAGAAAACGATTAATTCAGGTAGAGGTATAAAGTTATATGTAAGTACGTATGTATAACTTGACAGGCCTCAGCTTAGTTGGTAGTAATTTTGCCTTTTACGCTGTAGTTCGTGGGTTAGATTCCCACCCAGGACAAAAATTTGTGTGGCGATGCATGTTCTGTGTCTGGGTGCTAATATGTATTATATGTATTTACAAAAAAGGTATATATGTATTCTATCAGTTATCTGGTTCCCGTGATACAAGCTATGCTTAATTTGGGGCTAGATGGTGCTGTATGAATTGTCCACCAATATTGTATCATAATCCAAATGCTGCGGGAAAACATCCTAGGTACCCGGAGTACCAAACATGCACCGGCAAATGATAGCCACCAAAGATAGACGAAGTAAAGTACACAAGCATAGCTGTAATAGAAATCATGAACCGACAAACATAATGAAGTATAAACATCTCACCATAGTAAGCTGTAGAGCGCTTATTATCCACAACGTCAGCGCTATATTCAGAAACACTAACAGCATTAAAAACGCTATGATGGCGTAGAGGGCATTTCTCCGCCAGCCTCTTTGAAAAATAGTCGGCAAACATGTTTTGTTAGCGGCCGCGGGCGGCGGGTCTCCCGTGGGGGTGCAAACCCACCCTCGAACCACACCGACGCTGCTACCCTCCAAGCTCATCTCAGCGAGCACTACCTTAGATCACCTGAAACGGATTAACAGCATTACGAGCAATCTCAATTAGAATCTAATAGCTCACTTGTAACTCCAGATTATCGCATCGATCGGAAATCAAAACGCTAGAATGTTAATTTGATATTTGCATGCCAAAATATACGCCAGCCGAATGTACAGTAGATACGAGTATTGTAAACGTTTTATCGTGCTATAGCGGCATAAACTACAGAGCGGAACTTATGTAAAACCGATAGCTCAGGTTCAGGGAGGTGCAGTGGACTGCCCACAAGCCTAAAATAAACACCTGGCTCGTTTTGTTACGTCCGCTACTAACAAAACATCGAACCACTTGCGATCCATCAAGTGTTTCTTTGTTTTGTTGTAACGACCACTTTGTAACGGCGTTATATGACCATACTATATTATTATAATATACAATGAGAACAAATTAAAGATAATAGTAATTTCAAAAGTTAGATCCGTTTAAAAAAATATTGATATTATAAATAAATATTGGTGGACATGTCACACAGCGCCATCTAGCCCCAACTAAGCATTTCTTGTACTATGGGAACCAGATGACTGATAGAATATATACTTTTTTTGCAAATACATACATATTAACACCCAGACACAGAACAAACATCAATGTTTATCCTGGGTAGGAATTGAACCCCCGACCTAACAGATCAGAAAGCAGAGGCTACTAACTGAGCTGTAAGGTCAGTCAATTGCTCTCGACTACCCTTTACTGAATGAACAAATTAAACACTAAGTCATTTCTAATATTTTGGTGATTTTGATCTTTGGAATAATGCATGTTTTCCATTTCAAAATCACAGATACCTAACGAGATGAAATAAATAACAGAGAAAGGAAAAAAGACAAAAAAAATTACTATCTGGCGATGTAAGTAACCAAAGGATTTTGAATAAGCATTTCGTTGAATTTATTAATTCGCTATGTTGGTGGCCTACGCTCTATAAAGGATACATCCTCAAACTTCAAAGTCTGTAGGACCTATTTTATCAGCCAGACAATCAGTTAGGGTCGTGTTATATACTTCTATAATATATTTTGAGTTAAATACTTATCAGATAGACTGTTACTACGTGTATAGGAGGATCATTAATATATTCTGAACAATCTACCCTTGAACACTGCATATCTTTCAATTAGCCAATTTGTCGAATAAAAAACAGAAACAAGCCCCTAGACAAAGTGCAGTGGAGTGCACTAATGAACACGGAGCATGCTTCGCCAACTAATTAATAACATGGTAGCTTTTGAAGGCCGTCTTCAAATAAACAAAGTGATCCTATTTAAAACAACAAAAAATATACATCTATGTTTTATTATCATGTTCTATATTTTGACTGATAATTTTGTGAAATCTATCTATAAAAAAGTGAATGAGCAGGTTGAAATTGTTATTTATATCTAGTTATGTTATACCCCTCGTCCCTCTCTGCATTAGATTAAGCATAGAATAGTTTTACCATACAATGATGCATTTCTCAGTAATGTTTTAATCGCAGACTCAGCCGTCTCTATGTCGCCGGCTGTGTCCTGTCTCTGTAAGTGATGTCATTATTAAAACGCGTCTAAATCGGCGTGGATATAATCATGTAGTTTTTATTTCAATTCCAATTTTAGTTTTTAAGAACCCTTAACAACGTTCCCCAAATCATCAGTATCTATTATACTGTGTTATATGATATTGTGTACATATAAAAATTGATATAATATAATAAGGGCTAGAATTTTTTTAGACTCTCAGACATTTTATGAAAGACAATGGAAGAAGGTCGGCTCGATGAACGTTAATCTATTCGTTGCGGCTTTTATCACCTTGGTGGCGAACAAAGTGAGGCGTTTAGAAGAAGCGTTTAGTTTTATAGAAATTCATAATGGATAGTTTCGAAAATAATAATAATAAATATTGGTGGACATTTCACATAGCGTCATCTAGCCCCAAAGTTGCTACGCATAGATTGAACAATCAGACAAATGTACAATTATACTATTTTTTTTTGTAAATACATTCATATTCGCCCAGGCACAGAAAAAACATCTATATTTGTCACACAAATATTTGTCCCGGGTAGGAATCGAACCCACGATCTACAGCGCAGAAGGCAGGGTCCACTACCCAACTGAGTTGTGAGGCCAGTCAAAGTAATAACTATTTATATTCTGATGACCTTTCAAATATATGTTATTAATCATTTTTCGATATTCAACATAGTTTTTAAGTCACTATTCAAATGGTTTCAAATAAATTCTAGCTACTTTGAAATTTGGGGTGCAGTGTATAGAACAAAAAACACTCGTGCTTGTAAGTGTGGGTACCCACCTACGTCTACAAAACACTTTGTGGTAGCTTTCCGTTCAGCACAATAGACCTCTTTAAGACAGGATGCCTATGACCTAGGTACGATATCTACATATAGGTTAACTAGGTCACATACTTATTTTAACTATTTAGAGTGCTGTTATCAAAATGTGGCATTAAAACTATAATATATAAGTGCTTGGTTATGTGAAGTTTGATCATCAGAACGATCGTTAATAACTTTTATATATATTTATTTATTACGTTATAACCGTTACAAACGTGTTTAACGATAATGTGTCGTTAGGTGTAGCTACGAAAAGTCACACTGAAGTTTTGTTTACACTGTTTAAATTCTTGCCACATATAACACACGTGTGTGAGTTAATTGGATTATAATAATAGTGAATTACACAGTCTACGCTCACAGTAGATAACATACAACTACCACTGGAAACTTTTTGACGAAAACTTTTAAACTTTTTGCTGTTTTAGCTTTTATTTGACGATGCGGACGGCTGCACCGGCCGTGTTTGTAACTGAGACTAGGTAAATTCATAGGTGGAAGCAACACTCGAAATATCTAGCACGAATCGAGGTGAGGCGGCGTGCTCCAGAATATAATATCAGGCAGAGTGGCTGCAACGCCACGCCACGCCACGCCGCGCCGCGCGATGAACTCTTTGTGTACCCACGCCCTCATAATAAACGATATAGTGCGAAAATAGAACCGGAACGAGTGAAGCCGTTCTCCACATAAAATACCGCCGCTTGCAGCTTATGTCTCTCGCTCGCCACGTTTCTATTTTATAACCAGTAGGTACCTTATCGCGATCGATCTGACGCCTGATGGTTAAAAATAAACGGCGCGCCGACGACTGGAAATTAGGCAAGTATTCCGTTTACGTGGAAATGGACGAGTGTCGATGGAAGTTTCACTAAAGGCACTTTGTATCGCGAAACGCGCAACGGAGCGGCCGAAGCGACGGCTGCCGGAGTCCTGGAAGCACTGCGGGCTGCGCTCGCGACGGAGCCCGCCGAACTCGCCGGGAACGGTGCATTTTTAATCGCGCGGCTGTCTCGCGCGGGACATAACTCCGAGCTTCAGCTGTGTCTCTATTACAAATTCTAGTTAACGTTAACGTGTCATTAGTTGACGCGTTCATATAAAGTTGTTAATATTTGAAGTGAACGCGACCCCGCAGATATGACGCCCCAATTATAACACTGCCATCCACCGCAATACACTTTGTTCTGCTACAATTTGTACATTTTTATTTTCGTCAGTTTTTTGTAGCGTCATAATATTTTTAGATTCGTGTTTGAGCGTCGCTCGATCTGTAACTTTTTATGAGATGGGATTGTCATTGTTTTTATGGTTACCATGAAAATTGAAACGTTTTGTCGTTTTCGTGCTGTTTCGTAAAACGGGATATAGCGACACACAAGATGTTCTCTGCATAAAAGTTAACGTGTCCATAACTACGAGTGTGAGGAACAAATAATACGCAAAATGGCGCGTTGGTTTCGGCCCTTGGAACGGCATGAAATCATATTGGATGTCACCGAATGTTTTCATGGAAGTTTTATTGGGCTCGTGAATGTGAGTCCTCGGGGCTACTACGCCCGCAATTTTTAGATAAGTAAAAGAGAAAGGCCGTTCTTGATGCGGACTGCGACCTACGTATAAAGTGTGGGGTTGTATTAGCCGTTATTTTTGACTTTGAGATTTAGGACTTCAAAGATTTGTTTAAGAAACTAACCAGTCAAGATCAATAAAATATATTACATACGAATTTTCTAGGTAGTTTCAGAGAACAGTCCATACAGATAGTCTTGAAAGGCTACCGAAGTATACCTTTAGGTGCTCGGCAGTAGATTTCCATGTTGAGGAATTTTTTAAGTTATAATGTTACGGAACGAGCAGATGGCCCACTTGGTGTTTTGTGGTACCCTTTGGTCTTCCCCTACCTAGTAACGGCAAGAACCCAGTCGCACCGTATGCGCCCGTACCTCTGAGGAGTGAAGGTGGAAAGTCTTATTTGCCTGTTATTTCACAAGCCAGCACACCTTTATTTATGTCTTAAAAAATATATATATATACAGGGTGTGGCGTAATGAGTGGATAATAGGGTACCTGCGGGTAGGGGCCATTGTGGCGGTTCAGAAAAATATTTGTTATGCTCAGTAAAAGTGCCTCGGTTTTCGAGATATTCGACATTTTCGAAATTTAAGAAATATTTCACCCTTCGTCACTATTTTTGGCGCCCAGACTGCAAATGAATTTTTTTTTTCTATCTGTTTTTTGGATAGTATTCTTGGATAGATGTGCTATCGAATGGAAACTATTATTTTTATAACACAAGCACAGTTATGTTTTTAAAATAAGATTTCACTAAAATTTTACTTGCTTTCGAATTTCGAAAATGTCGAATATCTCGAAAACCGAGGCACTTTTACTGAGCATAACAAATATTTTTCTGAACCGCCACAATGGCCCCTACCCGCAGGTACCCTATTATCCACTCATTACGCCACACCCTGTATATATATGTATCTTAAGAAATATTAGGTGATGCTTAATACTAGTTCTTATATCTACTAACGGATTTATAGTATAAACAGTACAGAGTTACATTATTAATTTCAAACCGGAAAGTGTAACGCGAATGCAGGATCACTGCTTGGCGGCAGTAATAGGTATGGCGGCAGTACTCCCCCGGACGAACTTGGCATAAGTTCAACTGCTAGTAAAGCTAGCCATTGACATCACGCTATGGTTCCTCAGGATGTTTCCTTCACAAGAAGCTCAAGCTAATCGTAGGATCCGAACCCGCGACCTACACATCGTAAGTTGACGTCACAACCACCCTGCTTTCATCGCTTCATAATTCATTCAGTACTCGAAGCGTTGTGTCAATGAATAAAACACCATTAGCAGTGAGTATCAAACCTGCTACTATCGAGACAGAGCCCGGATCCTGCTTAGGAAACAATCTCCGTGATCCCGCCGTGTCGCTGCATAATGTGCCGCCTCAGACCCGCTCTTGTAAAATACTTAAAATAAAAAACTTCGAGGTCCGTGCTTTTAGTCTATTTTGTCACTGAAACAACACTTTTGTTTGTTATTTCGATTTTTCAGGCATTAGAACGTGCCTATTTCGTGTGCAGAAGCACTGACACTATACCTATTTCTGGCGATACGAATTACTGTGTTCTGGTTAGAAAGGTATGGTTTCTGGTGAAATTAGTTACACATAATTAGTTTAACATAGTTAATTAGTAATAAGAGACATTTCACCCTCACGTTTCAGTTACAGGTGCAATAAGGTGCAGTTTAGGTCTTCCAATACTTAAGTGGAGGATCCAAGCGATTCCGGTTTTGTTGTGTTTTAGAGTTATTGGCTGGACCACATATTCGCTCCGTAGTCATGAACAAAAATCAATATCTATAATAATTATAATATATTCATTTATTTCCTTCACAGTTCAGGTTTCATTGCTGTTAATACTCTAGGTACATAATATAATGCAGTACATGAGTTAACGAAAAGTACGTTGTGATGCCTGAAGTAAGTTTAAAAACAAACCTGTTTTTTTTAAATTGTAAACCTGGTTTACAGGTCATCAATCAAATAATGGTACCAATCTTGCGATGTATGTGCTACGCATATTTTCGACAAATATAAATAAGTTATCACCGGAGCTCAATGCAGATTTGACAACACAAAAACGTTGTCTAATACGATTCACGGTTTAGTTCTCCTTATCTGATACGATGATAGTTGAAACCCACTTCTACAGTAGCCATTTGTATAAGTAACGATTATATTTTATTGTTACCAAAACTCATACACGGTTGAATACAAATGAAAACACACACATTTTGATTTCAATCCTAACTTTTTAATGCCTTTTATTTTTACCAAAAGCCGCACGAACTGTTTTGGTTGTACAACTCACAAACTACTCGGCGAACAATCTGAAGCCGACTATTATTTCAATAAGACAGCGCCGCGAATCCTTACAATGACAACTCACTCAAATGTAAACGCGAACTATTTCCATAAGAAAGGCATTGCAAAAGTTTTTCAATTTTCAAGTGACGCAGGTATGATGGGGAACTTTTGGTTTTGGCCGCCGCCGCATCGCTTGTCGCGCGACCTATCATTGTTTTACATGCATTTCGGTCTTTGAATGTGGGTATAGTCTAACCCTCAAACAGTACCACAGGACATGAAGGAAAATGGAAATTAACAGAATAAACTGTATTGGGGAAATTGCCAATTATTGTTGTTGATGTTGATGATTAGGATGGCAGAGTGCAAGATTTGAACTGGCTCTTGGATCATTACTGACTGGCCTCAAAGCTCAGGCGGTAGTAAACCTGCTTTCTGCGGTGTAGGTCGTGGGTTCGATTTCCACCTAGGAAAAACATTTGTGTGACATAGATGTTTGTTGTGTCTGGGTATTAATATGTATTATATGTATGTATTTACAAAATAAAAGTATTTAAGTATTTTAATAGTTGTCTGGTTCCCATGACATGCTTAGCTTACTTTGGGGCTAGATGGCGCTGTGTGAAATGTCAACCAATATTTATTTATTTGATTACATAAGGCAGCTGATTAAACATCTATATTGCGTGGATGTTTAAAAGATATGCAAGCTGGTTGGCGCGGCGGGCGGCGGCGGAACGCTATAGGTCGTGTAAATCCGCGTGAAATATTGATACAGTTTCGTGTAAACGTGTAACAAATGCGGTAATTTGAGCCACCTGCCGCCCGCGCCACGCGCCACTCGCGCCACTCGCGCAACTCGTGCAACTCGCACCATCCCCCGCGCTATGCACACTTTCAAACTTACCTTATATGAATTAATGTTGTTGCTGTTTTTAAATGCATCGATCATTAAGCTTTTAAAGTTTTGGAGGAATAAATTTCACATTGTTGTACTTTGCTTAGAGTCATGCATAGTTAGATAGATAGATAAACTCTTTATTGTGCATAACACCTTAACTGAAAAACTACATTTTTAAACTAAATTAATCTAATATAAAAAAAACTGGAATGAACAATGGGCGGTCTTATCGCTTAGAGCGATTTCTTCCAGACAAGCTTTAATTGGAGTGAATTTTCTGATAATAATGGACAGTGGTGTCAAAGTTTAGAAATGAAATCAAATGCATACATACATAGATTCATGCCCTTTCCTTAGAAAAGGTAGGTACTACAATAAGACAATTCTTGCATTGTGGGTTACACTATAGTGGTATTGATAAGTAGTGAGCTCCGCCGCCATTTTTTCCCACCGCGGATAGCTCAGATTAAACTTTCTTCGAGAAACTCATTCTATCATAATTCGGTAGTCAAGATAAATAGAATTGTTAGACTGTTTTTACGATAGAAACTAAATAGTCTGTGCCAATACCAATGAAATTACCAGCAGGTCTGGTAGATGGTGCTCTTTACATACTCTACCCTACCTACGTGATATTAGTTTATTAGACTACTCGTTCTTCAATATATTTTATTATAACTTTCGTTACGTCAGCAAAGACTACTAATTATAAAGCGGCGCCACAAATTATTTTATCTTCGCCATTAAATTATGATCAAAGAACTTCTGATAGATAAACTTTTGATACTTAAGAATCATTAAACAAATTTGAAAAATACATTGGGTCGTTTTGAATATTTTCCAAATTATTATACTCCAGCAACTTCACAACATATTTTAGTAAGTGTAGAACTATAACGAAATCGTCCGGGGAAGCACTGCCACCATACCCGTATCTGCCGCTAAGCAGTGACGCATTCGCATTACCGTGTTCCGGTTTGAAAGGTGTTTGTTGCAGGTGAAATTACAGGCACATGATACATTCCACCTACACGTCTCAGGATTACGGGCGTATACGATGCGACTTGAGTCTTGTCTTACCTAAGTAGGGGATTCATTTGTATTACTTGTATGGGTAGAGGTTACCACTTAACACCAGGTGGACCATCTGCTCGTTCCGTAAAATAATCACATTAAAATATTAAAAGTACTTTCCATACAAAGTTACCCCCGCTTGGAACAGCTAGCTTGTAATAAATATTAATAAGCTGAAGTTTGTTGGTCGATCAAATCGAAAGAAGTCTCTCAATGGGCGAGCTACAAAGTTTTGACCCGCCGATTACTAGTTACTAAATACAAATTTTCTAACTACATTTATAATAATACTAATAAGATATTTGTTCACCAAAAAAGCTTACAAAGTTAAACATATATCGAAATCGGCGACATCGAAGTGTAAGGAGTAGGCTGTGGCATAATAGTAAGATGAACCCCTGATTTCTAAACTGGGTCTACCTGTGACTTAGAAATACAGTGGACCCACGACATAAGCACTTAAGCAATATCTTTGTAGCAGAAAAAAATTTAACATAATTTATAATATCTAAAGGTAGGTAATAACTAGTGGTTTATACATGCATATTACATTAATGCTTAAAAAACTTGTTTTAATGCGACTATTTGCATTTCCAATAATACTAAGTTATCTTATATCATATCTTGTCTTTATTGGAAGACACTTGTTTACTTTTCTTCTGATACTCTCTCCTCCACTATATTGCACTCACACCGTATTTACCAGAACATTTAAACCGTTGTTTCTCGATCCGAGTGTTGATTTAGGACCGGTGTTATTACGTAGCGTTCGTTACCTGACTCGGTGGCAAGTCTTTATTCTTCCTTCTATATTTACAGAGCCTTAACGGTTACTTTGAGTTTTTGCAAACTATTGCAAAGAATTTAAATCTTAGATTTCGCATTCAAGTAGTATTTATGTTTAGGGAATTTTATTTTGCTTGTTTTTAGGCACAATAATAAATAATAAATATTCGTGGACGTTTCACACATCACTATCTAGCCCCAAACTAGGCATAGCTTGTACTATGGGAACCAGATGACTGATAGAGTACATAGGTATATACTTTTTTGTAAATACATACATATAAATACATATTAATCTGCATTTAAACCGTCATAACAATAATTGGAGTGGTTTATCTCTTAGATATCTCTATGTCCCATAAAGAGGGGGCGCGCCTTTCCTTTAGCAATAAAGAGACCATTAATCGAAGCTTATCCGCCGGATTCATTAGATGATTGGCCGAGTGGACGCTTTCGAGGCGAGCCGGTCATTTCACGTTCGATTCGATATTATAACCCTTTTAGCGAAATCTGTATTTAGACTATTTATTTAGATTATTTATCTGTATTTGGGAGATTACTAAATTTATTTAAGAGCTATAACTTAAACAATATTTTTAGAGAACCTACGAGAGTAACTTTGTCGTCGTCTACCTGTCTAGACAATATATTCTGTAATTGTAATTCCATCAGTAAATCAATAATTATGAACTTAAGCTCAGACCACTATGGCCAGAGTGCTATGTTTGCTTCAAAATTTGTTACGAATCCTAGAGAATTTACATACAGGCCTATCACTGAGAGCCGCATCAAACGGTTCCAGGGTAACATTGAGCTACGAATGACACAATTTCCGTGCATTGAAGACCCGAACGAACTTTTCACCGCCTTGTCAAATATGATAAATAATGAGCATAAAGAGGTATTTAAAATGAAAACATGTAAATTCAGATCGGGAGTTAGTTTCGATGACTGGGCCACATCTGGTATATATAAAAGTAGAAATAAATTATATGAACTGTATGCTGCAAAGCAGTACATGCTGCATGACGATTCTTTCATTTTGATGGTAAAAAATTACTCTAAAATTTTCAAAAATGTCTGTCATGTTGCCAAATCTTTATATTTAAACAATAAAATTAAAAGTTCAAAAAATAAAATTAAAGCGACCTGGAAAATTATAAACAATGAAACAGGTAAATTTAAGACACGGGACAATAAGATTAATTTAATTATTGATGGTAAAACTCTTACAAATGAAACTGATGTTGCTGAGGCATTTAATAGTTATTTCTCTAGCATACCTAAGATAGTTACTCAGTCATTGAAGTCTTCTGTTTGTGGAGCTGGATCTTTATTAGAATCCTGTGTAACAAAAAGTGATGTTATATTCAATTTTAGGTATATAAACACAGCCATAATTTCAAAAACATTTAAATCACTTAATATCAAAAATATAATATATTATTATATTATTTATATATTTTATTTGGAATTAAAGTTGCAAAAATTAATCTCTCAAAGATTGTTATTTAAAATATACTGTCAGATTGTTTAGCAACTTTCGGTTGAAGCCTTTTTTATTTTTGTATCTATATCCGGTAGAATAGCTGTAACCTGCTTAGTTCATTATTTTTTTTTTCTCTGCTGCTCGCTCTTCAAGTAATGCGTAATACCTTCCTAGTGGAGTTTATAAAATGAATAAAATAATAATTTAGTGAAGAAACTATGTTCGTTTGTGTTGCCGCCTAGAACCCCATAATCCTATAGACCTCTGGGGAATATCCACGAAAGTTCTATGTTCAGTAGTTACTGATATTGCTCCATGTCTAGCTTACATATTTAATAAATGTATTGACGATGGAGTCTTTCCTGAGCTGATGAAGCACAGTAAATTGATTCCTTTATTTAAATCTGGGAATCACAAAGACCCAGCTAATTATAGACCGATATCGGTATTACCAACTTTGAGTAAAATATTTGAAAAAATAATCTTAGAGCAATTATTAACACATTTTAATAGAAATACCTTATTTCATAGTAATCAGTTTGGATTTACCAAAGGTCGGTCCACGATTGATGCTGGTGTAATGCTTTTAAAGCACATCTTTGAAGCTTGGGAGAAATCACAAGATGCAATCGGTGTATTCTGTGATCTTTCCAAAGCTTTTGATTGTGTAGATCACTCTATCTTGATTTGCAAGCTCAAACATTACGGTATCCAAAATAAAGCGATTGACCTTGTACAGTCATATCTATCAAACAGAATCCAAAAAGTTGCCATTGGCGGTGAAAGGTCTACAGGTTCCGCTATTGACATGGGTGTGCCGCAAGGTTCAATACTGGGCCCGTTTTTGTTTCTAGTTTATGTCAACGACCTCCCTTTTTTTGTGAATACTTTGTGTGATATAGTCCTTTTTGCTGATGACACTTCTCTTTTATTTAAAGTTGACAGATATAAAGATAATTACGATAGTGTAAATGCGTCACTATCTAAAGTTTTAGATTGGTTCATATCGAACAATCTTTTACTCAATTCTAACAAAACTAAGTGCATTAAATTCACTTTGCCAAATGTGAAGCAAATGTCGGCTAATATACAAATAAATGGAGAAGTGCTTAATCTTGTTGGTTCCACTGTGTTTTTGGGTTTAACTATAGATGCAAAGCTACAGTGGGGTGATCAAATCGCAGCACTTGCCTCCAGACTTAGTTCAGCCGCATTCGCGGTACGTAGAATAAGACAGCTAACGGATGAAGTTACTGCTAGGTTAGTTTATTTTAGTTACTTTCATAGTGTTATGACATACGGTATCCTGCTTTGGGGGAAAGCAGCAGATATCCATGCCATATTTGTTTTACAAAAGAGAGCTATACGTTCAATTTATAAAATGAAATCAAGGGACTCTCTGAAAGAAAAATTCAAAGAAATAAATGTCCTTACAGTGTCATCACAGTATATATATGAAAATTTATTATATGTTCATAAAAACATATCTAGTTTTGAGAAAAAAAGTGATGTTCATACCAAGAACACTAGAAACAAAAATAAATTAAACATTCCAAGATTCCGATTGCAAAAAGTCAACGGATCTTTTATGGGAAATTGTGTACACTTTTATAATAAACTTCCTGAACAAGCAACGAAGCTTCCGACCCAAAAATTCAAGTCATACATAAAGAAGGGTCTGGTAAGTAAAGCTTATTACACTGTAAATGATTATATAAATGATAAATCCCCATGGTCTGATGTCGCTCTGCTCAACGACACACAAAACATCCTGTAATAGTATATTATGTAGTCATAAATGTAACATAGACCTAAGTACTCAATTGTTACAAGGATCGTGCTCGCGAAAAGAAAGGAATCCCTCCATTAGGGGTTTCTTGTCTGTTCTTCCCCATGGAGGGTCGGATAGGGTTTGAACAGGCGTCAAACTTATCGATAAGTACGCGTGACCTTATGTTTTGAATATTGACGTTTCCAAGCCATTTCTTTATGAATTCTATGGAAATAAAGTTTTTGACTTTGACTTTGACTTAGACATTGTTGATTATATAGAGATATGTTATGGTCGAAAGCATTCTTTGCATTGTCGATGTGCGTTTTATATAAAAATACTTACATAGACATTTATTTCTTAGAAATACTTAAACCAACTTCAATAATTAGCATTTGTGTAAGGAAAGGAACTAGTTTTCGACATACAGCTAACGCTAGTTAGGAAATCAGGGCTTTAACAAACTGTACAATGTGGTTTATTCAAATAAAGTTTTATTATTATTATACATGCTTTTATATAAAAAATATTATTATAATACGTTTCTATAATTAATATTATAATAACAATTTATTACATAAACGAAAACAGACAAGAACACAAAACGCATATACACAATGAATTTAAAAAAAGACGTGTGGCACTCGGAGACTACCGCGGTAAAGCTATTGCGCGTGATATTTCAAAAAGTCATTAAAAGTTCTGGTATTTATCGATAGATGGAACTAAAAAGTATCACCGCTGTGCCGGTTGGAGTGGGGGGTGTTAGGTTTTTTTCGTTACGGAATTTCTGGATTCGGTCTCCACGCTCAAGGCCCGCGATAGAAGCTATGCAATAGCTTAAAAACAACCAAGAGAACAGTTAATCAAAATCAGGGGTTGTGTGGCTTCAACATATACGAATATTGCTTTAACCTAATCATCGTCAATGTATATAGTTGCTGATGCAGTAGATTGCATAAAAAAGAAAAAAACTGTGAACTTATTAAAATGCCCGTTGGAGGATGTGACGGCAAAATTTGATATTATCATATTTCCATGCATTACCAATATTTTTTAAGAAAGCTTAATTCACTTTGAGAAATGAGGACTCTAATATTGGACTACTTCTGCCTTCTGAAATGATTTACTAGCAACTGTTTACAAGTTACCTTGCTAAGTAGGCAGAAATCATTTCAAAGTACAGAGTTCGGTCCCCGACCGGGGCAGATGTTCGCGTGAGGGCAATGATTTGTGTAGATATGTGTACAACTAGTGTGTATTACACTATATACACTATATATGCGCTCAAGTATGTGAACGTAAATGCTAAGTTATAAATGTTATTCTTACACTAATAAGCGATAATAAGTGGTGTTCCCCACAATTATTGGATCAAATTACCGCCGACAAAATGGCTTTTGCGATAGGGGAGGGACGCGTTTAGATCTAAGATATGGGGTGATGCGTGTGCAGCCAACATTTTATGGCTTGCAAAGCTTTTATCCTTCTAAACGATAAGATATGTATAACTTGGTAGAGTTATGTATATCTTAACTTACAGTCTAGAAGAGAATGCTTCGTGTATGGTTAATATAATTATTTATTACAACTGTTATTAAAGAAAACTAATTAAATCAGGACGAATTGTTTAAAATTTTCATATATATTTTTAACTAGCTGTGCCCCGCGGTGAATAAGTAATCCCACGGGGACACTGCAATTTTCCGGGATCAAAGTGGCCTATGTGTTAATCCAGGATATAATCTATCTTGGTACCAAATTCATCCAAATCCATTCAGCCGTTTGATCGTGAAAGAGTAACAAACATCCATACAAACTTTCACGTTTATAATATTAGTAGGATAGTCACAGTAGACAGCTCCAGTTCCTTTTGGTAAATTAGCAATAATGATGTTACAAACACTCGTCCAATATTGATTATCTTGATTGGTCAAATCCTCGAGTTTAATTCATATGTTTTGCGATACGTCAAATCGATTATTCATCAAAACTTATTTGGCCCAATACAAGTAGTATCCTATGATTATTTTGATACTGAAATATGGATTTTAAAGCGTTTACCTCAAATATATTCCCGACATTTAAATGACAATGTTTTAATTAATCCGTAATCAAAATATCATAAGCTGTTGTTGTCCATACTGCATGGAGTAAACGTTTTAAATACCCACTAGAATTAAAAATGAGAAATTATTATAAATATTTTGTAAAACAAAAAACAAAAAACTTAACAAATTTCTTAAAAAAGAAACTTCTATTCTATTAAGGAATACTCCAAAGATTGAAAAAAATTGATAAAAGATTCCGCGGTATAGTTTCCTCACGATGTTTTAATTCCTGTTTTGAGAACGTGGTATTGCGCACATAAATCTTTCAATTGAAAAACTCATAGGTACTCATAGGTTAACCGGTGACCTCCGGATTGAAACTCGGGGTCAGTACCACTAGACCACCACGCTCTCTGTATAAATATAATAAAAGTATATTGATACCATCGGATGACGATAAGCACTTGAGTTAGGATTAAGAAGCTTTCAGTATCTTCTCAGCAAGCTCAGGAATATCAGTGTGTGTGTAAGTAACACTGTACAATTTATCGCCTGCATATCCTTTCAGCGGGTAGATAATGACCGCAGTAAAACGTTTAAGCACGAAATAACTGCTGGGAACCGTTATTACAATATTATGAATGGGTTCCGCGGAGTCGGCTGCGGCTTTCTCACTGCCCGCGCCCCCACCCGCGCTCGCGTCGTATCGCGAGCGGTAATCTAGCAAATTACAGTCGAATTTGTTTTATTGAAATGCGGTACAACCGGTAAGAATTAAAATACTTAAAGCAAATTACTTTTGCTCTGATTGGCGGCAGAAATGTGTATCGTGGTAGTACTTTCCCGGAAAACTTGGCATAACTTCTACTGTTATAGTGTTCAGTGCATGAAAGGAGCCTCTTTGAGGCGCACTTTAATAGTAGTAGCTTTAGTAGTAGTAGTAGTAGCGTTCAGTGCAATCTAGAATAACAAGTTACAATAAATTAATCACGAGAATGACTCTCAAAACTCTTGTGTACGCTCGAACACATAATCACTTCCAGTGGAAAATAAAATAGACAGTATAAAATTGTTTTTCTAACAGGAAAATTACTTGGGGACCGGATGAGCAAACAAAAAGCGATTTAACACCAATTTGGGACGTAAAATTATGTGTGGCTGAGACTGGGCGGGTCGCAACGGCGCGCGTGCGAGGTGCGGGAACATCGGGTACTTGGTTAATTTGTTTGTATTGCTAAGCGATTGACAATGAGTATGCTGGGATAAAACAATGATGTTTATATTGAAGTAACTGGCCAGATACATATTATATGAGCAACATACTATTCCAATTACGAATCCTATACATTTATAAGTTTAATAAAAAAAAGTAATACATGACATTTTTTTTAAGTCCAAAATTCTGCGTAGATTTGTTTTGAAAAACGTGTAAACTTTTTTGCTGCTCACTTCAGCTGAACCAACAACTGTATACTGTAACAATGTCAAATTTAATTTCTTCACGCGAAAATATTCTACGACTGTTTCCCACAACTTATAATCTTGCTCTATCGCTCTGTATCGTGTAGTATACGTCGCTCTCTTTTGATCCACTTCCGTGGCATCAGAATGACTTCACTTTCTATTTCTATCTCTCTCTACCTCATATATTTCTTCTCTCTCATGTAACGAAGTGGTCTAAACGTGACGCGTCCTTAAATTTTTTTTAAATTCTCGTTCACTTATGGGATAACGAATCGCTGCCTAAGAAGTTTCACTTAAAAAATTAAGTGGTACAGCTGTTGTAAAATATAAATTGATATATAATCAATATTTAATTTGATTTTGTTTTGATATTTGTATTTAAACGGTGTAATAAAAATTGCTTGGTAAGTAGGTGTATGGTATCACGGGTTTTCTTTTTGTGGTGAATCTCTTAGGTAAGACATAAGTGAAGACACAAGAATAATCCTTCATATGTCAGCGAACGGATGTATAACGCTGCTAATTACTTGCGCTCGGGGTGAATATGCTTCCGGGAAACATGTAAAACGAGGGCAGGCATTTTTAGCAGCATTGTAACTCAGAGCAATTGTATTGGAGTTTAGTACGCTTCCATATCTGTATCTGCCACATTGTACCAATCCGTATATGTACATTGACAGTGAGTTCCAGTTTGAGGACAAGTTCTAAATTCGTCCGGGAAACAACTTACCTCCTTTTGAGTGATCGCATAGCTCTACCTTCTGTGCTGTAGGTCGTGTGCTCAATTCCCACCCAGGAAAAAACATTTATGTGACGAACACAGATGTTTGTTCTGTTTTTAACAGACTTCAATAAAAAGAGGAGGTCCTCGAGTGGGTTGTATTTTTTATGTTTGTTACCTCATAACTCCGTATTATATAATATTTTTTGATGTGAAAGGGTATACTTTCCGATTGGGTCCACAGAATCTCATCGAAATCAGTTCAGTAGTTTGGCTTATAATTCAAAATAGCTGAAAAAATATGCAATCCAAATAAGAGATAACAAGGAATTATTCTTGTTCATTGGCGATGAAGTCGTTTTTCCGCTTTGCTGCGGTTAAATAATTATTTTTATGTGTAAATATCAATCTTTTTACAAAACAAGAAATATATATGAGTATTAATTCAATTATCTGGTTACCATAATAAAAGTTTAAAACATTTGGTTTAAAAAAAAAAATTTTTTAAAACCAAATGGCTGAACCAATCCTTGTTAGAGGCTCATTAAAAAAAAGGTTTTATTACAAAAGGTTTAGGTTGCATGGATAGTGGAATGAGCGGAAGGAAATCGCTGTTAATTGCGCGCCCGGAGCAAAGACTGTCACTTTCTTAGCGAACACGCTTAGACTTTGTCTGTAAACAATATTATTTTTTGTAGTAAATACCTCTTAGACTGTTATGATTGTGAGTGCAACAGAACTGTAAACGTTTGGTGCCCGTGTGTGAGTGTCGGTGTAATTGTGACGACTTCTAGACTGCTGAAAATTGGTAATAAACCCTAGATCACGAATCAGTTTTTTTTCACTAAGAGGGTAACGCTATATTATCTACTCTGGGACTCCTTTTTTGGTAAACGAGAACAGACTTACTAATTTGGCGCCACCTAGTGTTTTGTAGTATCACTATAGCAGCTGACTGTTAAAAAGCCATACCCTCTAGCGCCATCTATGAGCTAGTAGCAGAATACATACTACTTGCACTCACTATCTGCAGACAGTGGAACCTCAGTTGACTGAGCACTCCACGGCGCCACATTCTTAGAGATCACCGTAAAAATTACTGCCATCTTTCGATGAATACATACTAAACAATGATTGCCACATAATTGCAAGCACCACCTGTTGAAAGTTCTTTTCAAATATTGAATTATCGACAGCACTGATTCCGAGAACCATTCCTGACCCAAGCAACATGTCAAACAAATGTAAAGCTTGTGGAAAATTCATCTCACAAACAGATGTCGTTAGTTGTGGCAAATGCAAATGTGCTTACCATAAGGGGTGCGTATCACTATCCGAGTCAACTGCTGCGGTCAAAGCCTGGGTGTGCCGCGAGTGCACTGTGAAGACGCGGAATGGCGGCAACACCCCCGTGAGGCAAACTGTCGGCGCCCCTGCCGCTGTGAACGATACGCTGAAGACATCCGTGCAGGTACAGAGTGGAAATCTCGCCGCCACCACCACCGCACGCGCAGAGGAAGAGCCCTCCTTGAACATCCATGAAGTGCACCGGGAGCTCGCTGAATGGATTACGGAGATGCGTGAGTTCAGGCGCGAAATGACAGAGTTCCGGTCCTCTATGCTAGGTCTCTCTTCCAGGATGGATCTTATAGAGCAACGGCTAGAAACGGTCGAACAGGAGCGCGAGGCACCGACCACCGAGCTCGCGGACCTGCGACGCAAGATTGTGCTGCTGCAGCAAGACATAGAAGAGCGGGATCAGGACACCCTATTGTCAGATTTGGAAATTGGACATCTTCCGGAAGAAAAGGGGGAAAATGTAGTACACACCGTTACTGTCCTTGCCACCAAATTGGGAGTAGCTCTAGAGGAGCGGGATATCGTGTTTGCCGAGCGCGCCGGGAGCGCGCAGGTGACTGGCGCCCGCGCCGGTGTCCAGACACCGCGCCCGCGTCGAATCGTCGTGCGCCTCGCGCGCCGTCACCTGCGGGATCAGTTGCTGCAAGCTGCGCGTGTTCGCCGCACCCTCACGCTTCCAGACGGAGGCCGGGACCCCAGCGCCGTCGCCGGTGCTACTGCGCCGCCGCGTGCTCGTATTTACTTAAATGAGCGACTAACCCGCACTAATCGACAGCTCTTCCACCGGGTCCGCGAGGAGTGCCGCAAGCATCAATGGCGTTTCTCGTGGACCGCGAGGGGGCGGGTCTTCGCGCGGCAAGCAGAAGGCAAGGACCGGTTCTTGTTCCGATCGATGGAGGAAGTGTCACGGGTTTTTGGAGCTGAATCAGTTTGATTTGCGTCTTATCATGAGCACTAATTTAAAAGAAGTTAAATTTTTAATATTATATTTTACTTTTTCATACATTACGTTATACGATAAAATAGTTGTAACTTACATGCCCTACGCAAATTATCTATCTTATATAAGTTATTCAATAGGCCATAGTTTGAGAAAGTGCCCTTATATTACCTTATTTCAAATGAATGTAGTTCCCAGTTCATATTCTGTGTTCTTTAAATGCACACTTATGGGTCAGGTAACTGGTTATTTATTTTATTTGTATTTTTGTGATTATTATTATTTGTTATATTTTAATACATTAGTATTTCCTTACACAATATTAACGCAACAAAATGGAACATATATTTTGTATACGAAACCTCGTTGTAAAACAGCACATTTGACAACCCTTGTTATTCTCCTCATTATGTATGTAAGTTCACTGTATTTTAAAGTATTCTCGTTGGCTAAAACTTATGTGATAAATAATGGTTATGGATAAAAATTTAAAAATTGGTTTGTATAATCCGGGATCACTTGGTACAAACCATGACAATTTGGTGGCTGCATTTGGTCGGTATTCTATGGATCTGGTGGCAATAAACGAGACATGGCTCACTTCTGGCAATGATAATAGAGCACCTACAATACCTAATTATCGACTTCGCCATTTACCCAGACCATCTGTTATTGCTAGACGAGGTGGTGGAGTTGGTTTTTATGTCAGGAAAGGAGTAGCCGTACGTACTTTGGCTCATCCAGTCGATCCGCTGCATGCTTCTGTAGAGCAAATGTGGGTAGCATTCTCGGTAAAGGGAAAAAAACTAGTCGTAGGGACTGCCTATCGGCCGCCCCGCTTAAATACTGACTTGTTTTTTGATGCATTGACTGACTCCATTAATGCGTTTCCTAGATCTGACCATTTAATTTTACTCGGGGATTTTAACATTAATGATAACAGGAAATTGTATAAATTTCAAACATTCTTAGAATGCCTGGGACTTTCGCAATTGGTTACCATGCCTACTCATTTCACGGATACCACGGAGTCACTCATTGATGTCGTATGCTCTAACTTACCTGTGAAGAGTATAACTGATGACTCTGTTGGCCGATCGCATGGGCATCACTTAATAGTGTGTGAATTCAAGATTAAGCGCGATAAGTTACCTCCTAGATTTTGTACATTTAGACCTCTGAACGATATTGTTTTTGACATATTTAATAATGATTTGAACGCAATGCAATGGACGACAATTGCTTCACTAAACCATGTGAATAATATGGTAGAGCAGTTTACCCGTAGTGTACTCTTTCTGTTTGACCTTCACGCGCCTCTCAAAACTATAGCCCTCAGGGACCACGGTTATCCGTGGATTACTTTTACTGTGAAGGAGATGATGAAGCTTAGGGACGAAGCACTCCGCAAATTTCGTAGTACTAAACTAGAGTCAAAAAAATCTTATTATAAAGAACTTAAATCCGAGGTTAATCGTGCTTTACATTTTGAGAAATTTGCCTACTTTAACCAATATATTAATAATAAAATCAAAGAGCCAAAGACGTTATGGAAAAATTTAAAAACATCAATTTTGCCCCCAAAATCTAGTGAACTGCCGCCCCATTTTAGTGACCCTAATTTAATTAATACCCATTTTCTTAATGTACCCGGTGCTCCCCGTACTGATATATCGATGCTTACCTTTTTTGAATATCATAGGTACGCAGAAGCTGTATTTAACCTAAATACAGTAAGCTGTGAACAGTTAACGAAAATTATATCTAGACTTAAATCTAACGCGGAAGGTACGGATAAAATAAACCTTAAGATGTTACTTTTAACTCTACCGGTAACTCTTGAATTAATTACATCCATCATAAATACGTCTATTACCACGTCAACCTTCCCTGACTGCTGGAAAATTGCTTCTATCTTGCCGCTGCCTAAAATTTCAGAACCAGTCGTTACCAAAGACCTTCGTCCTATAAGCATACTTCCTTGCATTTCAAAAATACTCGAAAAGATAGTATGTAATCAGCTCACCGAGTATCTTGAAATAAGTGAGTTATTGCCTGAGGTTCAGTCAGGTTTCAGAAAGGGCCGCAGCACCAACACTGCCCTTTTAGATATTACTGATAACATTCTCAGTGCTCAGGATGATGGACTGATAACCGTGCTGGTTCTCCTTGATTTCTCTCGAGCCTTTGATTCGTTAAACATCACCCTGTTACTGTCTAAACTGAGCTATTATGGCCTCAGCGCTGACGCCGTCAAATGGTTTAATAGTTATCTGAGTGGACGTCGTCAGTTTGTTAAACTACCTAAGACAGATGGAACTCACAGTGTGTCTGATGAGGTATCCGTCGAGCGTGGCGTACCCCAAGGGTCAATTTTGGGCCCCTTACTTTTTATAATTTACTCTGCGGATATTTGTCACCACATAGAGCACTGTAGGTATCACATATACGCTGATGACGTCCAATTATACATCTCTTTTAGGCCAGAAGATTCAAATGCAGCTATTTATAAGCTCAATAAGGACCTGGCTAAGATTGCTAACTGGGCAGACCGGAATAGTCTGGTGCTGAATCCGTTGAAAACTAAATATTTGGCCATTGGTACCAAACACAAACTTATTAACTTCAATCCACCTTTGGACATTTTATTGCTGGGAGAGCCTATAGAGCGAGTATATGAGGCACGTAATTTGGGCCTTTTGTTTGACTCTAACTTAAGATTCGAGAAACATATTATTGAGTGTGTTAGATCATGTTTTTATAAACTCAAAGTACTATATAATATTAGAACTTACTTAAGTGAGGAACTACGAGTTCAGCTGGTTGAAACCCTAATACTCTCTAGACTCAATTATGCGGACACGGTTACGGGGCCTCGACTGCTGGGCCGTACGCAGCGACTCATTCAGAGGGTACAAAATGCGTGTGCTCGCTTTTGTTTTAAAATTCCCCCCCGTACTCACGTCACACCATTTTTAAATCGGAACTCTATTCTAAGAATGAAAGCTAGACAAAAGCTCCACCTCGCTTGCTTACTCTTCGGCATTATCAAGTACCGTTCACCTAGGTATCTCTATAATAAACTCGATTGGATATCTAGGACGAGATCTTTGCGAAAGTGCTCAAAACAGCTGTCGACACACCATCATCACTCGGCAGCGTTTAGAGGCAGTTTCCGATATGCTGCAGCAAAGTGCTGGAACAACATCCCACCACCGTTGCGGGATCTTAGGTGTTTTAAAAATTTCAAAATCAAACTAAAAAATGTTATACTGGAACACCAGAAAAACACCGAAGATCTCCGTAATGAAATATCATTTCTTTAGAATTCATAGTAAGCAGGCTCTACCCGAACCTCTTGCCCCTTTTCTACATGAGTTTCCGACCCGCACCTTAGGCTCTACCGTATATTAGTGTTTTTCATTGTCAACTGTTGCTTTATTTGTTGTTTTTTTTATTTTTTATTTTTTTTATTTTTATTTATATTTTATATAGCTTTTGTTGTTGTTGCATCTTTGTAGTTGTTTGTTTATAATGTTGTGTTTCGCTTTGTAAGTGACGCTCGCCGCATGGTTCCGACGGAAGACCAGCGTTGTGGTAGCCTACGGCTACTACAACATATGCTGAGTCGGACGCCATTTTGTAGCTAATAGTTTAATCAATATATTAATGTTATGTTATAAATTTAAGTTTTTGTGCTACAGTTTTGTATTATTGTATATTAATTAGCTGCAAATAAAGATTTTTCTTTCTTTCTTTCTTTCTTTTCTTTCAAAGGCGTTTCCTAGAACCTTCTAAAAGGAGTTTCGAGTTCTTCATATAAGGTCATTGACACGTTTGAAAAATAAGACAAAATATTATTTTGTAGTGGCTAATAAAATATTAGACGTCTAGAGGTAGTACAAATTCTGTCAAGTTCCTGTTTCTGCCACTAAGCATTCGCATTGATGTGTTTTGGTTTGAATGGTTTGGTTTCCGGTGAAATTACATTCTTGTGGATCATTTCTGCTTCAATCAAGGAAGACTTAAATCATATTGTTTTTATGGACATACAATTAATTTATTTGGAACGAAACATAATGATAGATGAAACAATAAGAAACGATGACTACTGCAAAATTTAGATTACAGACGGAGGTAATCACTTCAAATGAGGTGTAACCTATACCCAAAACAAGCAGCACGACTTGGATCCTCCCCTACTGAGAAGCCCCAAGTCGCATTTTATGCGCCCGTAACTCTGAGACGAGAAGGTGATGTTTCATGTATTTGCAATTTCATCCTCAACCATACATTTCTAACTGAAACACAGGAAAGCCTTTAAGAGCCTTTAAGCCTTAAAGTTTTATAAGTTTTCAATAACAAGTTTATTTATTTGGAACCGGAACTATATACATTTTAAATAGTGAGAAATACGAAGATGCTTGCAGGAGTAAATTACTGTGTCGCAAGCATCAACGCTTCACCTCCGAATAAAGCTATAATAATTCCACAGGATAAAATATCACGCATCATTATTTGTTATAAGTTTACTAAAAGCATGAAAACTTAACGGGTTCGCGAGTAATTAGCACCGGGTTCCTTCTCGCTCTATTAGCAGCGGGCGGAAGGAAAGCGTTAGTAATTACTCCCGCCTGGAGCGAAGACGCATGCTACAACCGTCTGAAAGGGGTAGTCCCGTAAGCCGCTACGCGTAAGTCACTGAGAGACGCGAAACGATATATATCTTTAACATTTTCACAATGTCTTTAGTAAGTTATCAGATTCTATATAATTTTCTGTTAAAATCGTCCTGTCCTGTTCGTCCTGTGTAAGTTTTGATGGATATATTTTAAGATTATAAATATATAATTTACTATGCGTATATTTGTAATATATTTTGAAAATGATAATTTGAAAATTGAGACGTGACTTGAGATAGATTTTTAATTTCATAGTGTCTTTTAATAAATGATTAATATTTAATATATAAATTATACCTACGTGTGTTATTAATTTAAATCAGATGAAAAGGACTAAATACAGGTTAAAAAGCGACAAAGCAGGTTATTAAAGACAATACCTAATACAATAAATACTTATAAAAAATGGCATAATAGACAATATGATTTTTCTAAAATGACTCCCATATTTTGTGTGTATCAGAATGGCGGGTGTATGTCAACAAACGCTCATGCAACATACATGAGAGCAATGTGTTCGTGTTCATTGTTCCATGGAATCAAGTGCCAAAAAGTACCCTGATTTGCTTAAACGGATTAAATGTCGGAGAAAAAAAAAATGCTGATTTCAAGTATGTATATAACTTAATAATGGAAACAGTGTAGCATTGTGTCAAGTCGCCTTTTAAATGTTGAATTATTCAAAACATTAATTAATCTAATAAAGTAGTAACATTTTAATAATTAAATTCTAAGGTAATGTAAAGTTATGTACAGGTAATAGGTACACATGAAGGTGATGCACTCGTGTTGCTGTGTTCCGGTGGAAGGGAGTGGGTGCCGGTGAAATTGCAGGCGCGCGAGACGTAACATCCCCGTCTCGGGGTGATAGACGCAACGCAATGCGACTTGAGTCATCTCGTATTTGGTGGGGAGGACTTGAGTCGTATTGTTGTTGTCTATGGGCGGCGGTTACCACTTAACATCAGGTAGGCTGTCAGCTCGATCTAAACCCTACATTACATAAAAAATAAAAAAGTATGCAAAGAAATGATAGAAGCAGATAGAAGTTCAAGTTTTAAAAAAGCATTCCATGTTCATATTCAAATTGTCATCGCTCTGCAAACTCCGCGTAATCCTTCCAATTCTAAACCGAGTGAGAGGCTGGGCGGGCGGCGCTTGGTGTAATCAAGGCGGCTTGCACTGGATTTCATTCCATGTAATTTAAATTTATTTAGGAACACTCATTTATATAGATTTTTAGGACTCATGACCGCTGGATAGTTTTTTCGAAAAATCAGTATAATCTGAACTATTTTTACAAATCTGTAACAGTAGCGTAACTATGTAGGTATATGTTTGTTAGACGACAACAAATAACATAAAAAAAGAATACTTAGTATAATAATATTGTAGGACATTGCACACAGCGTCATCTAGCCCCAAAGTAAGCTAAGCGTAGCTTGTATCATGGGAACCAGACAACTGATATAATACTTATATACTTTTTTCGTAAATACATATAATACCTATAAACACCCAGACACAACAAACATCTATGTACGTCACACAATTGTTTGTCCTCGGTGGGAATCGGACTCACGACCTACAGCGCAGAAGACACGCTGCCGACTAAGCTATGAGGCCAGTCATGATGAGACCAGTATGATTTGCGTTTGTACTGTGTACATAAAACTTTAAAACTTGTTTTTGAAGACTAGACAGAGATAGAGAAAAGCGGTTATTTTATTATTACAAACAGACACTCCAATTTTATTTATTTGTATAGATATACTTCAACCCGCCACGCCGACGTCGCGCCGCGCCGCCGCCACGCCCACTGCAAGTTGACAGCTTAGATTTTCTGAATATCCATGTTGTGTGTGTGCATTTCGTGTATAAAAAACTCATTACAGGCGGAAAGCGGCGCGCGGGCGAATGACGTCTTTGAAATTCGCTGCGGTATAATTCCAGATTATTCCCGCTTCTATACAAATGAAATCTCACATAAACCACTGCAATTTCGGTACGAGGGAATAAGCCTCAAAAGTTATTTTAGTGCGCACACATTCGCACATACTGAGAATTCATTTACGTTTTTTAAAATGACGATCGAATGATGCCCCTAAGTCAGTAAAGTTAGCTGAAAATTCAAGAGGCTTTTCGTTGCCGTGCGAGAGATTTGTGTTTTTTTATTAATCGATTTAAATTCAGTTAAATGAGTAAAATTATGATGGCCTAAATGGTTGAGACGAAACGCATATTTGCAATATTAAATATTATTGACCTCTAATAATATTTATTTCTATATATAATATAACTTTTGACAGTAAGGCTTGAAAAACATAAAATATATTAGGTACCTGAAAATATATAAACTGATAAGGATGCCAGATTCAGAATAGAAGGAAACCTGTATTCGTTACTGCCATTTAAATCTAAGTTTTTTTACTAATAAAAGTAATTCTATATTATTTTTCCAATACATATTGTAACACAAATCGAGTTCAAAAAGTACAAAAAAAAAAACGATAGTTATTAATTGCGTATCAAATCCTTCTCTATAATCACAATCAGTAGTTGATGTAAGACAAAAACTATTTCCGTAGAATTCACAAAGAATTGGCATGAAAACGTCAATATGTAATATTCAAATCATAGGTTACTTATAGCTAAGTTTTATGCTTGATCCTATCATCTGGAAGAGACCCTGATTACCTTATTATAAGGTATCTTATTATTAACTATAAATACGATAACTGCATCTGCAGAGTTATAACACTACGGAAATTATATTTGAAAGCGTAGATAGGTTCCAGGCACATAATTTGTTGGTCAATAGCGGGGCTTAAGTGAAGCGAGATCCGAATAACCATTACATATTTATTTAGTATGTCCCCGGGGACTGCGCTTGCGGTTCTTGCCATTAGCTCGATTGAGCGCTGCTCGCCCGACCTCTCCAACACCCGAGCTACGGTTAGAGGTCTGTATAGCTACCCTGGCGACACATACGTACTCAGTTTGTGTCAAGTAAGATCGGAGAAAATATTTGTTTATTTTGTTAAGAATGACGTAAAGAGAAAGAAAGATAACTTAGAGCGTGGTGGCCTAGTGTGGGACAGAACCCGAGTTTCAATCCGTTAGTCGCCGGTTCAAGTCCAGACACGTTTATGAGCGCAACAGAAAGTTCTCATACTCGAGAACCAAATCTCGAAGACATTTGCACCAAAGGAGCCTCTTTAAAGCGCACTTTAATCATTTCCACACACTGGTTCGAAAGAGCTACACTACTATCTAGTATTAATGAGACATAAAAAGAAAAGTTAGTTAAGTTTTTGATAACACATAATTTCACGTACGTAGGTATTCATAACATGCTATTGACGTAAAACTTATAAAAAGGACTTCTAAATTTAAAGAATGAAACCTTACGGAAGAATGTATGGATAGGAGCGGGCTCGTCCACATATTAAGAACTATAAAGTACCAAATTGTCTGGCAAGTTTTCTTTGCTCTTTGAAGCGGGCCATCTAAATCTCATAAGAATACTTCTGGAGGTAATATCCACATCTCATTACACGTTACTTTGAAGAATTATGACTTGGCAAAGTCCTTTATTGGAAATACCTTCGCGGGCCTGAAATATGTCCATGTCGTGAAAAGCTAAAATTTCTAATTAGAAATTCTTTAGTAAGAGTTTATCAAGTTTTTAGTTACTGCAACGTACCTAATGAAAGCCAGCGTTGTCAGTTTGTCGAGCAACCCGCGTCTGTCTTAATTAAATATCTGCTTTTTCACGCAAACTCAAACGTTAATAATGCAGAATCGCTTGTAAGATATTTCTTCCATGGAAATAGTTTTCCATGGTTATGCACAAAGTGCTTGCCTTTTTTGCATAAGAAGTGCATTTCTGTATTTAGTCTTGTCGGAAATACATAAAATTCGAATGAATTTTAGCATGTTAGCATACACATAGGGAAGAACATATGTCGTATTACTTTTTGTTACGGGCGCACCAGATCTGTTCGTTTCGTAACTAATTTACATAAAAATAGATCAGCGTCCTCATTGACATTCATAAATGAAGTCGGACTGTGCAAGCGTTAAACTTTGCTTAAACAGGCACATGAGACATTCCACTTACACGTCTCAGTACGGGCGCTTACGATGCGACTCGGGTCACGTCGTACCTAGTAGGGGAGGACCCAAGTAGCATCGGTTATGGGCAGAGGTTACCACTTATCACTAGGTGGGCCTTCGGCAAGTTTCGTGATTGCACCACAAAAAAAATAAAGCGCGCTCTCTTAATAGTAAAACAAAATGTCAACTTCATTTTCTACTGACTACGAGTACAGTTATGATTTAACTAAAGTCCTACCCAAATATGCCGCGTCGTGGTTCTAAATAACAAAAGCAGCATCGCTAAGTCCACAAATAGTAACGTATTGGACTTATTACATGTACCTCTAGTATAGAGCTTGTTTGAACAGCGGGACAGTGTTTGGCTTACCTGCACATTTTCATGACTTATGGATTGGGCGAGGTTTGCTTTGCATTCCAATTTCTTGTTCGTGTTTTTTGCTGAATGAATCACAAATTTCGGTATGGACTCAGTTAAATCAGCAAGCTAATGTGAAATATATGTAAAGATATAAACCGTATGACATTTTAGTTGAATCGTCTCGCACCTTTGACCCGCCAGCATCAGTAAGGACTGAGTTGTCTTGTTTGTCCAGATAATTTACTACCGCTATATTTCTACGGCCGAGCAGTAGCTACTGCATTATTTCTGTTTTCCGAATTCAATTATATGGGCGACCATAATTTATTAAAAACCGGTTTGGTTACATTTCTTACAATTGTAACATTGATTTTTGTCCTTTACAGCTATTTATAAAATTATTGACACATCTGTCAAATTATTCTTTTAAACACCAACCAAAACCAAAATAAACTTTTTTCAAATATTTGGTGGATATACCGTGGAACACGTTTGTATTTAGGTAAAAGGTATTTGCATGTCTTCGAGTATGAAGCTCTAAAATGTGTGTTTGGAATGGCCATCACTGCATAAGGAGAGAGCGTCGCGCGTCGCACACAATTATATTATCCTGCCCGTTGCATAGCTTGGCACGGGTTCAATAATACATGATTGCCAGATGCAAATTATAAATTTCCACATAACAATTCATATTTTGCCGAGTATTCGATTTCTATTAAGCTCATGTTATTTTAATACAACTGTCTCCATCTCCTTTATCTCTTTCTTATTAATCTGTTTATTATTGTCTATCTATGTATAAGAAGCAGCAGCAGTAGAACTTACGCCAAATTCGTCCGGGGAAGTACTGCCACCATACCAATTTCTGCCGCCAAGCTGTTATGCATGCGCGTTACTGTGTTCCAGTTTCAAATGTGTGGTTGCCGGTGAAATTGCAGGCACATGAGACATTCCACCTCCATGTCTCAGTTATGGACTTGGGTCTTGTCGTACCTAAGTAGGGGAAGACCCAAGTCGCATTGCTTGTTATGGGCAGAGGTTACCACTTAACACCAGGTGGCTGCTCGTTCCGTAACTGTATCACATAAAAAAATGAAGTAATTAAGGTCTTAAATTATTGGTTATAAGTCATACCTTCCTAAATTTTCTCTAGGTTTCTTTAAAGCATTTTCATACCATAATGAAGATGTGGATACGCTTTTGAGGCTGGTATTATATGTGATTATTTCACATATGCTAGTAAACCTACTTCAGATTTATTCCAGTACTTGGCCGAAAGACATGGCCGCTAACTAAAAGGCATCTTGTGACGTAAATACTTAAAAACAAATTCCCTATAACTGGGCGTAAATACGGTTCTGGCAATCGCACAATGTTGTCTAGCATTCGTTAAATATGGTCGGCAGTTCAACTGTTATTTGTATGTGAACTGCTGTATATGTAACACCTAAGAAAGTGTCCTAAGTTTCGAATATTTATGGTAATTATAATAAGAAATATTTTCTTTAAAGTTAATGTCTTACAAATAAAATTTAATAAATATTGGTGCTCATGCACACAGGACCATGATACCATCCAGAAACCCGTGTTACAGGTTTGCACGGACCTATTTCAGGCACTAGTCTCACGAAGCAAGTTAGTTTTACTTATAAATAAGTATATTTTTGAACTCACTTAAGCATGTTATCAAGAGTTACCTGTTAACAAGAGAAATAGTTTTTTTATTTTTTTTACTAGACATCCAGATTCACGGCCCGTCTTTTGGTAGACAGTGGGACTAAATTCAACTTAAGAAACCTGTTTCGTTTGGGAAATAATGATTAGCTGCCTAGTGGTGAAACCATGAAGGAAATACGTACAAATTTTCACTAATTATTATGAAAATGAAGTGGTCTCTAGTTAGTCTATTGAAGTAAATGATAGCTGTACCTGTCCCATACATAATACGTCAGGC
Organism: Chesias legatella; assembly: GCA_947359385.1. NCBI lineage: Eukaryota > Metazoa > Arthropoda > Insecta > Lepidoptera > Geometridae > Chesias > Chesias legatella. The sequence continues at coordinate 1,988,251 of OX375768.1, read as the reverse complement.
ACATGGTGACTCGCCACCCTCTAAACGCCCCTCCATGAGTGCACCAAGGTTAACGACACAATGAAACAATTGAAAATAATAATAAATATAAATATCGGTGGACATTGGCATGGCCCCAAAGTAAGCTAAGCATAGCTTGCGTCATGGGAACCAGACAACTGACATAATACTTATATAATTTTTGTTTGTAAATACATACATATTATACACCCAGACACAGAACAAACATTTATATTCGTCACATAAATGTTTGTCCCGGGTGGGAATCGAACCCGCGATCTACGGCGCAGAAGACAGGGTTACTACCAGCTGAGCTGTAAGGCCAATCAAATTGTATTACCCTTCTCTTTCTTTATAAAAGTGAATAATCATAAAGTTTTCTTTTCAAGAAGAACAGAAATCAATATGGCAAAACGTACAAAACTATTATGCCATTAAATACGGTTGTATCTAAAACAAAGAGATCTTGAGGAAACTGCGGAAATAATTTAGTTCTTTGTGTTGGAAATATCGAGACGTTGCGTTGCCTGCAGCGACCCGATGATATTAATCGACGGAAAGCTGATTATGCCCCTGTTCCAGCATCCTTTGAGCTCAACGTTCATTTCTATTCTGCAATACGTATTTGAAATAATATAAAATGTACATTTATCTTTATTTTTTATGTAGTCGAGGGCAAATTAGCGTATTTTTGCTTATGTACCGCTCCATCTGGTTATGTGTTTAAATTCAGTAACAGCTTCCTCTTAGAGTGAGATTTTGTGATAAATTGGGGGTCACGATTTTTGTAAGTATTCATTTGTATTGTGGTTTTGCAATAAAGAGTTATTTTATTGTATTGCACGTATTTAGAAACGCGTACACATTCGCTCTTTACAGAAAATATTGTTTCAAGACGACGCAAAATGCCCGTTCTATTTCATTAAAATTTAAATTTCGCTATAACGTACAACAATTTATGGATGGGTATTTTATAAATAATTATATAACAATTGTGCATTACTCCATTACAGTAGTTTGAGTAGAAAATTAAGGAAGTTACTGTAAACGTGAAAAAGTTCTCTCTGTGTCCGTATTAAATAAAATCAATTGCATATTAATATTCAGTGTGGTAAGGCCGTTTATCACTAGCTACCGTAAAATTTGAAACGATATATTTGACGGTAATTATTGCCACATATTCAACCTTCTGAAAACGTTAATTCCAACGGCTCATTAGGTTCTCGGTCAGTAATAACTATTATATTATGAACTGCAAAGTAAGCAATGCGGGTTTGCCCTAATTACTTAGATAACAGTGCTATCATTATTACTGTGCGTGGTGTAAGGGTGAGAATACATGTTTTGTACACTTTATACATATATTGCATTTTGAAAAACAAAACAAGTACAATACAATTACAATTAGAATACAATAATTAGTGTCGTTGCAAAAATAATATACAAAATATTGATGGAAATTTAATACAGCGCTAGTCCCTCAATTTAGCATAACTTGTACTGTGGGAAAGGTGACTGAAGTTTTTTTTTGTAAAGTTAGACATATAAATACACATGAATAATCACAATCCCTTGTCAAAAATAAGTTTGTTACTTAGTAGATTGGTACGGAAGTATGTTGTGAAACATTATCTATTAGGCAATTTAATATTATTAAGTTTAGGTCTCAGTCACAATTTGCAAAACATAAATCTTGTTTTGTACTGTTTAAAATATGCCAATAAACTATTATTATTATTATTAAAATATAATATTAAAGGTAAATTACCTATAGCTCTGTAAGCTTTGCAACAATTAAAAAAATTTAGCTCATAGGATTTCCGAGTAGTGCATTCGTGTGTCGCAATGTAGGTACATGGAGCGGCCGGCAGGGTCCACATAACATCCGGCTTAAGGATCAGGACTCGGACATTGTGGGGCCACGAACTAGAAGGGTGAAAAGACAAGTAATTTCTGTACAATGTGGCTAAAAAATGTACGCCTGTAGCCCTGTAAACCTCTTTAGCAACCTTATAGATATACTATAGAAGAATGTGATGAGAGATAAAGTTGAGGAGGTATGTCAAGATCGCAGCAGGTTGAAAACCATGATCTCTGCATACCCCTCCGGGAAACAGGCGTGATTTTATGTACGAATTTATGATATTGATATGATTATTTATGATATGCTAGCTCTTTTGGTTGCATTGTATGCCTGATATTATTGGCAATGTTGCAGGAACACTAATGCTGATCACACATGCCCTGAAAAGATTGTCCGAAAGAAGATTTTATTTTATTATAGCCCATTATATATGGATTCATTTCTATAGGGGCTTACCCATAACATATATATAATGGCGCTATAAGTGGTTAATAAAAAAATTGCCAGATAATTGTAAATTACTGTACTAATATTATTAAGGCGAAAGTATGTATGTGTCTTCTTCACGCGCAAACACCTGAACGGATTTGTATAAAATTTGGTACCAGGATAGTATCCGTGATAACTTAAAAAAATACAAACGCTGTTACTGTGGCCCCACCTTGGTATCGGTGAAGCTTGCGGCGCTGTTGTACGAGCCCCCGATTTGCAAGATCCTCTCTATCGGGACTGAACACGCCACCCATCTCATACGTTTAACGATTCTGTTTCGTTCCGACCCACTTCAAATGGACAAAGAAATCAAACGGCCTTTTTGCAACACTCAGTGACGTGTCTGAAAAAGAATGATATACAAAATGCAAACGGTTAATTTAACTTTTGGTCGCAGATGGCTTGACAGCTTTTACACGGGCTTTTGGTGAGAGCAGACGGTTCTCAACCGGTAGGTTAATCAGTTTAAAAAGGATAGTCGTCGATAGAGGTTGCTGTGGAGGAAATCATCGTGAGGAACCATAGTGTGGTGATCAGCCAGCTAGCTACCATTCCGAACTAGCATCTAATGGTGTGTTCTGGTAACCTTACTTGTCCCAATTCAGTCAATTCCACGTTCTCAAAACAATGAAGGAAAACATCGTGAGGAAACCGAGATGTCCTAGAATTAAAAATTCGAAGACATGTGTCAAGTGCACGAAAGGAGCCTCCTTGAGGCGCACTTAAAATCCTTTCACCACACTGGTTCGAGAGAACCAGTGCACTCGAATAGACTAGAATATAATTGACTTTGACATTGTTTAAGAAACACGACTTTAAGATAAGTAACTAGGTGCATATTTTGAAACTATTCACGCTAGCGTTCTCCTCCTCTTGTGGACATAGGCATCAAAGCTTGTCCGGGGAAGTACTGCTACCATGCCCATTGCGGACGCTAAGTAGTAATGCATTCGCGATACTGTATTCCGGTTTGAAAGGTTAAATTATTATAGGCAGGCACGTGAGACATTCCACTTTCACGTATTAGAGTTACGGGCGTATGCGATGCGTCTTCGTTCTTGTCGTACCTATGTAGGGGAGGACCCAATTCGTAATTCTTGTTATGGGCAGAGGTTAACACAACACTAGGTGGGCCGTCTGCTCGTTCCGTAACTAAATCACATTAAAAAAGCAAAGGAGGTATTCCAGGTACATTAGTCAATATAAAATGCTTTCGAATTTCAATATAAGCTAAATTTACAAAGATGATTCAAGCATTTTATGATGTGAAACCTTTATGATTTTAAAATAAAGTTATATTCAAACAATAAATATGTAAAACATTGAATCGCAATGGGAGTTTTGTACCCGTTAAACAATTGAAGGCGAGGGAAGCAAGTGGCATCTAAACGATTTGTCGGCGTATTAATAAAACGATTAAACGACGCTCTCCGGTAATCTGGGAGCGTCGCGGCGCGCGGCAGATGGCCACAATTCCCAAACTTTGATGACGAACACCCATCTCTCACAAACCAAGTGCTACTTGTTATTTACCGAAGGGTGCATGCTTGTTTTATTAAAATCTGCCTGCTACTGCTACGAGTGTTTTATTGCCGAGTTATAGTATGAGATTTTTTTATGGACATACATATAAAATACAAATACAAATCAAAATAATTTATTTGGAACGAATCACAATGATACATAAAACAATAAGGTACGATGTCTACTGCCTAAGTTAGATTTAACTGACAGAATTTTGTTATAAGTTATTGAAGCAAGCGTATTAATAAAAAATGTTACAAAAATCATTTAAAGTGACACTGCTTTTTTAAGAACACTTAATTGTAAACACAGTACTCTTATTTTCTTACCGCTCTTGATAAAGAAATATTTTGAACCATGCTAAATATACAGTTATCACATGGAATAAATAAATATTGGTAGACATTTCACACAACTCTCATCTAGCCCAAATTAAGCTTAGCTTGTACTATGGGAACATGATGACTTATACTTTAATATATATACATATATATTGTAACTATATTATGATTTGTACTATATTGATACTTTTATACTTTTTTGAAATACATAAACATATTTCATACATATATTTTTATACATTTACCCAGACACAGAACAAATATTCGCACACAAATGAGTTAGTAGTAGAGTTACTACCAACTGAGCTGTGGCCAGTGATAATAACACTTGGCTTATAAAAGTTTGATTACAACTAATAAGTGATGTAGAATGATGAAGAATATCTTGCTCTCATATCGAAAAATAACTTATTCAGGGACCTACCTGAAAATATTATATTCCTCTTAAACGTTTAAAACCATCCGAAGATCTTTATTTTGCGACTACTTTTATCAAAAGGATAAGTTGAAAGATTAGGTAAGGATTTCAAATAATTTTAATACAATTAGTCCGAGGGAATTATATAATATATTATAAATACAAAAACTTACCTTTTTGTATTTATAACATCTATTTACCTTGATCAGAAATATATGTGCTAAATTTATTGAGACCAATATAAATTGCCAAGCGTAGATGAATTTGTAAGGTATGTATTCCTATAACTCGCTCTCTTGTATCAGTGTTATGAAAGTATTCCGAGGCCACCTGTGAAAGACATAAATGAAAAATAAAGATTTTTATTTACCTTACGAGCTAATAAATAAACTAATAAATATAAACTAATAAAATAAACTAATAAAGTACACCATAAATTGAACTGTGCAATATCGGCCTACATACAATTTAGCGTAACTTAAATTATAGAACATCTGTGTATCTGTTTTTGAACGTTGAAAAACTGATAAAACATAGTCATGGGAACACAAGATCAAAAAAAATATCGGTAGTGTAATTATCGATATTTGGCTCTGCTTTTGTGTAATTTCATCCCTCAAATAAATACTCAAAATATTAACTGAAATCATTCAAATAACTGTTACTCATCGTTGTTATTATGGGCATAGAAAGCTAATTATGACTCCATAACGAAGTCGAAGTAGATAACGTCTTGCTTGCCTAAAAAACTCTGTGTTGTACTTTTTTCTCATCAGCTGATTATTCAGTTTTATTGTTTTAACGTTTTTAATAAGTTTCAATGGGTGATATTTACGAAGAAATATTTCAAAGGAAAAGTGTTGTGACATCACAAACTAATTCGTAACTCGTTGATATATTTATTCTTCACAGTCTCGACACAAACCTAGTTTTCTACATACAAATACGCTTACAAAAAGCACTGCCTAAAATCCGTCCAAACTTTATGAACGCCGTTTAATTCGTCCGGAAGGTGGCTAATGATAGACATCTACCGTTCGATGTCAATCCGAGTCGTTTGATGACTCGTCAAAATTACTTCCTGTGTTATTAAGTGCAGGAAATTGTGACTCCTTCATAGGCATCACAGGGCACACCTACTGAATACATTTGCAAATTAGGGGCCTCACAAGCGTTTCGCTTAACGGGCACTTGCATTTGTACGCACTTCAGATTATGCGAGTAATAATATAAAGGATAAAAGGCACTGAATGAAAATGTTTTAAAGACATTGTCAAGCCATTTCTTTATGAAGTCTATGGAAATAAAGTTTTTGACTTTAACGAGCTTCTGAACGCATTTTTATACGCATGGTACCTAGCTAAAGTACACTGTTTCACTCTCAAACTAATTATTTAAAATAATCACGTCGATCTGTTGTTCTACTGCTTCATAAAAAACCGTAAAATATGTAAATCGCTCGGACTTGATGGTAATCTTGTTTCTATAAGATTTGTCCTGGCTGTCGAGTTGTTGAGGAATGAATTACTGCAAGAAAGTGTTTGCTGAGTTATTCGTGAGAAAACAAAGCCAGTGACGAGCTCATCTTTACATGTACGGCTACCTTTCCACGATAGTGTACTCCACACGGTGAAAAGTGGCTCACTGAAGTTCTGCCTATCCTTTCGGGGATAAGGCGTGAATCTAAGTATTTAGTACGTACACTATGCCTTTAACCTAATTAGGATCAAAGGTAGTCAATAGGATTTCTAATAAGTATCACATCAGAAATCATCATCCTTCAGGTTATTACAAAATGTTGTTTTAATGTTTTCCACCGCCTTATCAGCACCGACCCTGACCGATTATTTCAGTCCAAAACGTAAAAGTGTCCCTTCAGTGTGTAGTGGGATAAATCCCACCATAAGCCACAGCAAAATTGAGAAACAGTGTCTTTGCTATGTCTAGACATTGTATTTTTAAAATTTTTATGATACCATGGTATTGTTTACCACTTGGTAGTCTGAGTCACGAGAGTAGTAAGTTCACTTTTTTGTAGAATAGTAGCACCATATAAAAAGCAACCTTTTATCTTTTGCAGTAAACTAATATGAAAAATAAATCATGGACATTTTTTCAAGCAGGTATACTTTATCACCGCTCTTTGACTTTTCTCCATAATTGTAGTGTTTTAACTCGTTGCACAAAACAATGTAACGCATGAGAACCAAATGATCCAATCAAGTGACACTTGACATAAATATTGTATGATTCGATCGAATCTCGAAAAGTTCGAAATATCGAACTATCCACAAAAAGTTACATATGCGCTTCTAAGAACATTTTATTCAATCTGTCATAAGCTATGCTTAGTTTTAGATGGCGTGTGGATGGTTAGATGGTGCAGGGTGAAATATTCACAAAATTTTATCATTTATTTATCTGTATTAGTAATAAGTATTATTAATGGAAACCTAAATTCTGAGGCCGAACGAAGAAAAAGCGGTGAAACATTCCACATTGACTTAGTCGACTATTTTGTTTACTCTGTGCTAAAACGTAAATGGTGCTTGAGGCAATATCTCGCCAACAGCAGCTGTGAAGTAATGGCGGCACACTTTGCGCGATGCGATTACGACCACCTAAACATTCATTACAAGTAATGTTGGTCATTTATCTACCCTAATCACTGCATGCCCGAATGCCATCTATTTATGCATCTAATCTTCGAAACGGTGACTGCTCAGTTGTTAGTGACGTCATATGATATGTTGTAGGTCGTGGGCCTGAATCCTACAACATCCTGCTACATCGTAGCAGGTAGGTATGTAGACCATAGCTCGAGCTTCCGATGTAGGAAAATATGAAAATGAAACAGAATATCAAAATGTAATTTCAAGAAGTAAATCCTTACACATTTTGTGATTGAATTGTTTCATACCTTAAAACTGCTAGAATTAATATGTAAACTCAATTACCACACTATACATCTACATCTCTGGGATTCGGTCAAAGAACTATTAACTAGATTCGGTTAATTATATCCAAAAACAAAGGCACATTTCTAAGCCTTCTCACTACGTTGGAGGTTTACTGTTTGCTTCAAAGATGCCGGTGACGTACTACAGTTAAATGAATACAATATTATCGTCAAAAGACTCGGTAAGAAACGAGGATATTTTTGGACTCAAATTTAGTTCAAATTGTAGAATTTTTTTTGTTTAATATAATTGTATTTCGATAAAAGTAACACTTCCTACCTTTTTAATTAATATACCAAACACTCTCAGGTTACTGTACAACTGTGTGATACAGAAAATGACAGTAAATAAATATCAAACATCCAAACAGAAGGTCCGAGAAGCCATGTTTAACTTTGGAATACGATTAACGAAATTAACGAATACAAAGATTTACGATACGTTTAAACGATACTTACGATTAAAACATAACTAAATTTCTTTCACTACTGAAATACTGAACCTTGATTGCTTGAGGGCCAAAATCATAATTATTTTTGGTGAAAAGAGATTTTCTTCTAAGTTTTGCTGCAACCCTACCCTAGGTTCACTCCGCTAAGTGTTTCACGGTTTAATCAACGCGAACTATCGGCAAGACAAATAGTTAGCTCATCTGCATCTATACGAGTCGGCCGTAACAAACAAGGCATCGGTATTTTACTTAACCTCGCAGGGTAATGTATTGGATCCACAATTCCATTCACTGTTTGTGATAATGAATTGAGTGCTAAGAGTTTTAAATATAAATAAATGAGTTGAGGCACTTGTATTGCGAATGTTACAAAAAATTTACTATATAATGGTACTTTTTTAATGTCATATTAATGACGGAACGAGCTGAGAACCCACCTGATGTTAAGTGGTAACCACCGCCCATAGACAACAGCAATACGACTCAAGCCCTCTCCACCAAAGTACGAGTGGCAGTACAGTGGTACGAGTATAATATGTATACAATAAGACATCAAAAAACTTATTTTCTTTATATTTCATTATGTCGGCACCCTTAAAGCCTACTAAGCACCTATAAATCTTCGTATTGGATGTCATTATGTTGAAAAATATGTTAAATACAGTCAAAGTTGGTACGTAATTCAAGCGTACAGGAACGGCGCGGTTAATGGCGCATAAATTTTACTTCGGGAATACTTTAAGAAAAATAGATTAAGTACATGAGCGTAGTACCTTGCAATATTTGCATGGGTTGTATGTGAATTTATAGTTTGAATTGTATGTAGTTTTATAAAAATATAGTACTTTTCGGATAAAACTTCAAAGTAATACGTATTGGTATATAGAAGCGTAGATAAATGGATCGAAGGTAGAAGATATTTCTCAGCAGTCATTTCTTTGTAATAGAATTGCAGTATTACCGAAGAGACACTCCTAGTTCTAAACGAAACATTCCGATATGCGGAGCGCCATCGACGTAAGAGGATCACGGGCGCACTAATGCCTCACTACACTTAGTCCACAGAACATTTTGTATTAGTAACAAAAGCTTACGAAGATAACTCTGTATAAACCAATCTTCAGTATAGAAAACGTTCAGTAAGCTAAATTTTATATATAAAATAAACTGATAGACAATATAGAAAATTGAATTTGAGTGTTGCCGTTTTGCGGTCGAAGTTAGTGGGTGATCTCTATTGGTGGCTTTCATGGATTTACATAATACCCCGGCGCGTAGAGCGATCAAAACTCTACGACGGTATTGAAGTGTGCAATCGTGTCACGAAAGTCGACGTTTGGAAAGTGGTCACGTAAAATTTTACGTTTGAGCCGGCATCAGTGCACCGACAGCGCTGCGAACCTAATCCAATCAGAGCCGATGGCGCTGGACTTGGGTGTCAATTTCACACTCGCGTCGAGGACCGCGTTTTTGTTGAATGCAGCTTTATAATCGAGCTCTGAGAACTTCAAACGAGTGATATTGAGCAAAAAAATAACGGTTAGAAATGAAAGTCGAGTTACCCGACTATCGCTTATATAAAGTAACTGACAATGTCTATGTCTATAAGGAATTCAAATCAGTTGATAATTAGCTATTTAAATAATAGGTTACCGGAAAAATTAAAAATAAATATTGTTACTACGAATCTCACTATCTAGTTATGCGACCTCAAATCTTGAGTGATTAATAATAATCCTTCATGCTATGTTCAAAGATTGATTTTGATCTTTATATCCGAGTAATTACAATACTCAATACCTACCAATTTGTAATCGAAAACAACTTACTAAGTTCAACAGTTTTATGTGAATTTTGCTTCTTCGTTTTATAATAACGAAAAAATATATCAAGCCTACACAGGAGTAACAACAAAAGTAAGAAAGAATAGGCTTTCCATGAAAACTGATGCTTTTTAATGATTCAAAACCTATTAATTACCCTAGCTTTAGATATGAGTGAGGTAGCAGCACGTAGTGTCTGTAAATAAAGCAAGGTAAGGCTCTTAATACTTATTATTTACGGGCTCTAATAACTAGCTGCGCCGGTTACCTGAGGATCTTGCCTGGACTCGCCTGGAATATTTAAAGCTTGTTTGGTAATATCATTAATCTTTGCTGTGTCCAGGGCAATTGAACTCAGAAGCCTGATTGCAACTTTTTTCGACCATAGCACAGTTGGTAGTAACAGAGTCACCTTATGCGAAGTCGGTCGTGGGTTTGATTCCAACTCAGGATATTTGTGCGACGAACATAGATTTTTGTTGTATCTAGGTGTTAATATGTATGTTCAGTATGTCACACTTGGAACGGGCGTACTCTGAAGACATTAATTGAAAAAGTGTGGATGAGCGTATATGCTTCAATGGTCAAGTCACATTTGCATAAATGTCTGGGTAACTTTGACTTGTAAAGTGGTACGTACATATCTAAAAGAAATAAAGATATTTCACCATAAACTGTATAATTTGAAGTTAAAGTTGCTAGGAAAAGTAATGTATGATATTCTTACAAACTGTTTTCGGTAATAAATTTAGATTAAAATTTTCAGCGTATATATTGATTTTGTGAATCGGGCTACAATAACTATTTAACAACAGCAGATGAAGTTGGACAGTAGATTATAATGATAAAATATTAGCTTGACTCGGTTTATTTGTTGTGGGTGTAGCATTTATAACCCTAACTTGAGGAATGCAATTAGCGATGCTCATATCTCTCCTCATTAGGACAAATAGAATAGCGGAAACTTCATATTAAATTTTGGTGAACCTCAAAACTTATTTGAAAGGATTATTGTTGGCATTTTAAAAGTTGTCTCAAAAGTCACATAAAATCAGGTCTGCCTCTAAGTTATTCAAGGATAAAAATAGTTTTTTTTAATATCTCAGTCTCTATGCCTCTAATGAAGTTGACTTTCACTACAAAATACACAAAAATAACTATTTTTGTTTGAAACATTTTTTCATGAGCTTAACCATTTTTGAAATGTTGAGAAAACTATTCACTCAGAACTGGTTCATCTGTAATAACATAGTTATATACACGTATAGCTGAAATGCGACATAAACTCCAATCGTCGAATTGTGATCCGTATTTCGGCATTTATTGCATAGCACGTCTGCAATTTGCATACGTTTGAATACTAAGTGCCGGCGTCATGGATCGGGACCGTTCTAATTGAATATTTCGATTTATCCTTATTAGTGTTTTGTATTTGGTCCCTGGAACATGAATTTTATCCTTCTTAGTTTGGTTCAAATTTCGGTGCTAAATTTTCAAACCTATTTACTGATACTAATATTATATTCAAATGAAAATATCCATTACTAAAGGACAGTGAATATATTCGTAAAGTGGTCGGTGGTGTTCTATGAAAAAAACATAATAATATTAATACGTAGGTATTCTATTCAGCTCTTTTTACTCGCATTTTGTAACTCATGGCATTAACATTTGTTTAAATAAATAATCTCTACTCAGCTGCAAATAATCAGTTTGAATGCTGTAGATAATACATTCTGAATTACATTTTCATATTCATTGCATATCAATGTTAAAAATATTGATTCATTTTGACTTTAAAAATAATCTTGATTACGTTACTTTAAAACATAAAATTACCTATATCACCCTAATCTACTTACTGCTGAGTCAAGTTTAATTGTATTTTATAAGTAAAGCACAATTTTGGCAAAGCTGTTGGCAAGACTGGAGTTTTTTTTTCGTACTGTACATGAGACAGAAAGGGCAGACAATAAATTGTTGCCTGCCAAGATCCATTGCCAGAACTGTAATTTATACCTCCACTGTCGCGTGTATGCAATAATCGTATTTGTGCTATGAGACAGGATCAGGCTTCTGAGTCGCCTGAGCTAGAAGACTCAATCTCACATATACGTAGCAGGGTAATAAGTTATTTATAAGTAGTCGACTTCAAGCCCGTCTCGTAGCTCCTCTACGTACGTGCTACGAAACATACTGCGAAATGTGGTTATGGCTTATTTAAGACAAAGACGAGTATAATGAACTTGAAAGCAAGTTTACAAGCTTACAAAATTATAGCTTGAATGAATATTTTTGTATTACTTTTACTCAAAATACTGGTGTCTGAACAGCTTCTAAGAAAGAGTAAGAAGGACAAAACTTGTGTAAGTTGCGAAAATGTAACCATGATTTTTTTTCATGTTTCTAATAATATTGTTTGACCTAAAACACGATTTAGATATTTATTTAAGCTAATTTTAAATTGTCTTTTCTTATAATCACATGATTAAATGTTTTAACTTGGTCACAAAAGGTAAAAAAAAACTTTTTTTTTCATACTCCGCATAGTTATATTCTCAGAAAAACAAGAAACTGCAGTTTTATATTTACTCTCATTATGTTTAATCCTAATATTATTTGAATGATGCCAGTAGCAAGCAATCGTGCAAGCGCAACCTTGGAAGTTTGCCACTTGTTCAAGCCACTTCAGTTCACTATTCTTTGTTCACACAAAACCTAATTCTTGTTGTCGAATTATCAGTGAGTTTTGTGCCAATTAAACATTTTTACCATTTGAAACTATTGAGTAATCGTGTCAACACACTACATTTACTTACTCGTATCTAGTCAATTCGAGCAAAGCCGCGCTGGCAGAAGCTTTTGTAATATATTACATAATGTGCCAGATTTGAATTTGGCTTTCTATAAAGCATGTTATGACGAAAAGGGGAGGTTAAATTGAAAATGGTGTCATTACTTGGTATGCATTGGGCGCGACGACCGACGCGACGTGAAGAAACGCCGCTCTCTCTAATCGAATGCCGGATCACGTTTTTCCAATTGTTTTCTGTCGACTTGTATCAAAAGATATCATTACTTACATATGATTGAAAAATATGCTACTGGTCAATGTTTTTGACCTGTCTTTTTTACATAGTATCAGCAGTTTTTGAATTTCATTTCTGCCGTCTTGTGCAGGATGAAAAATTTATTAATTATACTATTGTTTTATGAAACATCATTAACGGACTAGCTAAAACTAAGAAAACCAACAGGCAATAATAAAAACATTTACAAAAAATAATAAAAAAAATTAAAAATGTGAGCCGTCACGGGACGCCTGGCAGCTGTGAAACATCGACATTATTTTGTAAAAGTAATATGCAACGCATGCCGTGGCGACGCGTCGCCACGCCAGAAATCGGTTTTACGTGCGGCTATAGATGTTTCACATCAAAAATTGTCTTAATAAAAGCCATAACACTCGTAATAGTAAAGCCGTTTCTTAAAAAAAAAAAAACATCCTTAAAAAAATATCAGCAACTCTAAATAAACTAGCAAAACAATGCATAAATGCGGATAATTTAGACCAAATCTAATTTGAGATGACCACTTTACGTCCGCCGGGTATAATTCAAGCGGCGGGAATGTTTTATTCGCGGAATGGCCTGAATTATCTATACCATTTGTGTTATGAGCACGCGACTCAATTTCACGAACGCGATCTCAAAATAGCGCCTTTAGTATTCATGGGGCCTTAGGAGATGGCGCATGACATTTGCAATTTTTGTTTCATTAAGAATTCAGATGTTGGGGATTGTGGGAATGAATCGCGGCGCGACCCTGTGCCTGGAATGGCATGTCACTCATCAATCACGCACGGAGCGCCTTCACATTCCGCAATACTTTATACGGCCGCACACGAGTGCTTTATATCTTTTCAACAAAAGGTTAACTAGAATAAAAAGTATAAGATAAGTGGAAATAAATAGAAACTCTTAGGCTTAAAACCAAAACTTTTTTTTGGTGGACTATTCACATAGCTTATACTGTGAGAACGAGATGACTGATAGAATACTTTTATACTTTTTTGTAAATACATTCATATATTATAATATAATAATAATAATATTGGTGGACAATTCACACAGCGCCATCCAGCCCCACACTAAGCATAGCAAGCTATCAGCCAACCTGGTGAATACCGTCGCCTATAGACGCCTGCAACACTCGAGGAATTGCCAGCGCGTGCTTATCTATACATACATACATACATACTACATACAAATAAAAACGCCATGGCAAGTAGAACTCGTGTACTGCAGGGTTGCTACCCAGCTATGGCAGAGTACATTACACTGTTCTTACATTTCACAAAATACACCCTGCATTTCGTGAAAATAGTCGTTGAACAACCATAATCATACAAATGATTAATACACCATAATAAAACGGAACAAATTTAATGTTAGCCATCTATTAGCCGGCTCCGAAGGGTCATTATTTATGAATTTTTAAATACAGTTTCCATATCCTATCCATCAAGTCTGGTGTCAATAATGTGTATCACCAGTGTGAAAGTTTGCGTATCGATCATTTAAAGTCGATTATAATGTTGTTTGAAGTGTAGGCTTACTCAATTTGTAGTAGTTTGGAACGCTTCTTGTATGTAGTTATGGAGGATGCTGTTCGTTTTTTAAAAAAAATTACACCTTTATACGGTCCCATTTGGTATAAATTGCGGATTCATAATTTTTAATTAGTGTAGTCTTCGCATCTTGCCATTTCCATGTGTTTTTTTACTCGTTAGTTAAAATACATTTTCTTATTTGTTAATAGTGATATGTTCTGTGAACAATGAATGACAGAAAGACGAATGGATAAATGTAAAAATAAGTGATATATGCAAACTTCACCAAAAATAGTGAGGTGCAACAGGAAATATTATATCTGTCGAATATAATAAAAAAATATATATATACTTACAAAAATGATATTTAGATATTTATATTTCTGTCCAAACGTTACGAATATATAAGAGGCTTGCGTGGAAGTTTATTCAATTTGTAGTATTTTCATAAACATTCGTCTCGCCACCGAGCCATTTTGATATCTCTCGCTCCAAGTGGAGTTTAATCCTGAGTTTAGCTTTGTCAAACTTTGCAGGTGCTTGTTTTAGTTATAATGGCTCTCTTTGGCGGCCGGGGAATTATTGCTAATGCTAGCATTTGAAAACCTTGTTACTGTTGTTTCGATTGCATTGTTATTGCAGTTCAGAGTCCGTCAGTTCTGATATTCCGACCTTACACTGAAGGGATGCAGGCCTGATTTCGACTAAGAGAAAGTGAATTCGAATTTTAATCTAAAATTGATTGTTCCAGGATGAGTCCTGATATGATGTTACTAGTCTTCGAAATTTTCGTTCTAGGACATGTCGGTTTCCCACCCTTCACCGCTTTGAGAAGGTGGTAAAAAAAACTCGTTTCAATATTATTCCAGGTATGTAACTTATAAAGTGTTGAAGTAAACGGAAAGTGATCTCTTGGGTTGGTATGAGTGTTTTACTTACCAAGATATTTTACAGTACTATTATAAATACAGTACAATACTGTATGTAATGGCGATACGAAGTTCGCCGGGACAGCTATTTAGAAATAAATAGACGCATGAACCTTACATTTGTTTTAGTTAGTGCCAATTGAACGGCTATTGTGTATCTCAAGTAGTTCTATAAAGTATGTATATCGGCCTCACGACACATGCCGGCGCCAGAACCGCTGACGTTCCCATTCGGTGCCCCAACTCTGGAAAAATATGTTTTCTCCGGCTGAGTTACGAGTCAGCTTTATATTTGAAATATTATCCATATTATTGATCTGGTTCTGTGGAAATGTATTGAGATTTTGCCACGTTCCTATACGAAATCGTTAAGTACTGTCTATATTGAATAAACTATAAGTTATGATAATGTATTCAAGCATGATAAAAGCATAAATATGATTATTAAGAAAATAAGAATATATTGTGCAAAAGATTTGTGAAAGAATAAATTATTGTTATTGTTATTATATCTAAAGGTGGTATTTAGATCTTGACAGTCACGTCCCAACTATACTGGCGACTGTGATCACTTCGCACTGTTCTTTACGGATTTTTATGTGGAACTTTAGCCTGTGTCGCGCGACCGAACGTAATTGCCGGCTGGTAGTCGCTAAATGCACCCAAGTCTTACATTCAGTACGCTATATGAGCGCTGCATGTTGAGTCTGTAAGGTGAATCAAGAATCATAATAATAAATCGGCCAAGTGCGACTGGATTCGAGCAGCGAGGATTCCGCGCTGAAAAAATATATTCACATATTGAAAAAAATGTGTTCACTGCTTCATATGACTCGAAATCATTAGCTCAATTCACACAGTCACACTTGGCCGCTTTTTATGATTTGATAAATACTTTTACACCATAATCTTATCAAATTTGAGTTCTAGGATGTGGCTTTTCTCACGATGTTTATTTTTTCACCGTTTTTGAACGTGGTATTTGGCACTTTGCACTTTTGTATTGACTGTTCCAAGGTTCTTTATGAATTTTATGGAAATAAAGATTTTGCCAAAATTTTTGAAGATGAAAAACTCAGTTGTGCCCTTTCGGATTTGAACATGCGACTACCTCTGTGCCACCAGAGTGGTAGGCAGACCCCACGGCTCATCAAGCCGATTTACATTATATCTTTACCTCTCATTCACAAACTCTCGTCGATGCAGAAGTCTTGCTTATTAGGGAGACATTAATAATATTTCTTACATCGCAGTACATATTTTTATTCATAATTCTTACTAATTCATAAAAGCAGTCAAAAATTCATATCTCATCATTCACACGTAAAGCATAATCGATCGACAAACAATTTCTTGGGAACATAGGAAAGCAACTTATCTCGAGCACAATGTAGCGTTGATAGATTTTATGCAATTTTCAGTATCTATCAGAGCCAGCCCGGAAGGATCGCGCCCATTGGGATTAGCTTCGATATTTTCGCATTGCTTATACTGTAAACATCTTGGTCGGGAATGATGCGCCAAAATCTGCCTACTGGATTACTTAAATATTGTGTGAGCTTATCTGCTCAGCGGGTTTCGTTTATCCTAGTTGGAAATATACTTAGCACACACGTACGTGCATAGATAAATTTTCAAAAATTTGATAAAGTGTCTCACTGAAGTTCTGCTTAGCGGGGGTTAAGCCGAGCTTCACTGAGACTTCAAGTATGATGCTTGTAAGCAAAATCCTAAATAAAAATCCTTACATAGGGATATCTCTAATTTGTAAGCAGTTTGTTTAATTGATGGGCTTTCCGCTGTATTCTGTAAACATTTTACTTGATTACATCACAGTTTCACCTTTTAAATATCAGACATACAAACATATGAAGTCGGACGACGTATGCTTATAAGTGCCGTCTTTTTAGTTCAGAACCCTAAAAGTAACGGATCCTATGTTTTGAGAATTAGTTTTATGTTTTAATATTGGTTCAGCGTCTGTGTACCCTGGAGAGTCGGAGAGGGTTGAACATGCGTCAAATTAGAAATATATACGCGTGACCTTGTATGGTTAAATAAGTAAATAAATATAATAAATATATTGGTGGACACAGCGCCATCTAGCCTCAAAATAAGCTAGCTAAATAGCTTGTACCATGGAAACAAGACAACTGATATAATACTTACATACTTTTTTGTAAATACATACATATCAACACCCAGACACAAAACAAACATCTATGTTCGTCACACAAATATCTGTCCTGGGTGGGAATCGAACCCACGACCTACAGCGCAGAAGGCAGGGTACAACCGACTGAGCAATGAGGCGCTAAAAAAATAATAATTTAAAATTATTTTAAGAAGTGAATTTACTAGTTGACCTTCCAAGCCATTGCATGCTTTGACACACAATTTGGAATTTTTTCTAGCGTTTTATTCTTTTATTAGCGTTGAAATACTGCGACGAGTGAATACAAAACTGCGGCGGATGAAACTCATTCGCGGGCGTGAAATGAAACTGGTTATTAGCTTTTCATACATTTTAATAACAGTGCAGCATTCCTTAAGCAATTGAAATTTCTTTAAAAAAAAATTGAAAATATTTATATTAATTAGTGAACACAAATGTGACTTGTCAACAAGTACTTTTATATTTTCAATTTTTATATTTTCGATTTTCAAGCTTACAGCTGCTGCATAAATTCAGACTGTATTACAAAATTTTATATAATTATATTTTATGTAAAGTATGCTTGTGTATGTTTTAAATAAGATGTTTAATAATTACGTTTAATTTAGTACATGTTTGCATAAAATCGATTACATAAATTTTTCGTCTCGGACTTAAAAAGACTTAAAGAATTACAAATTACTCAAACCACTTTTCAGTTAGATGGGATTGATTAATATGACACCTGTTTTATAAGGTATATTCAATTTGAGCATTTTAATTTTACTCTAATGATACAGACTATATATATGAGATTCGAAAAGAAACGAACTAATAATTTAAAGAAAATAATTAGAAATAAAATAAAAAGTAATAAGAATAAATTAGAAAAACTGAAGGATTAAACATAATTCGCGAGTAGGACAAGACGACTCAATGTATTGAAGTGACGATATTTCGTGAACGTGAGTGGAATACATTTTTGTTCATAGAAACCATTTTCAATTTCACGGCTCAATCTTTGTGTGCTCGGGGTGAATATGTAAAAGGGCATTCGTTGGTGTCAACAAAGTGTAATGGTTTCGTGCTGGTGCTCGCTCGCTTGATCTATGAGTTAGAATCGAGCCGATTTCAAATTGAAAATAATACCGCGCCTAGACGAGATTGTGCCATGTTGAATAACACAGCCATGACTATTGTGTACTCCGTTTTGATTGGTTTTGTATTTTACTTTGCGGGTAACAGATAAGTTGTTTCATTTTAATAAGTTAAGAACTTAATTTAGTAGATAGATTTAGAGAAAATAATTGACTAATAATTATGAAATAATATATGTAATAATATTATTGGTGGATATTTGACATAGCGCCAACTAGCCCCAAAGTAAACTAATAGCTTGTATCATGGGAACACGACAACTGATATAATACTAATATACTTTTTTTTTGTAAATACATAGTACATATCAACACACATACACAGAACAAACATCATGTTCATCACACAAATTATTCCACGTCCTGGGTGATAATATAATATTATTAATAATATAATATTATTAATAATATAATATTATTATAAATATATTATTATTATTAATAATAATTATCAATGACGGAATTTAACCTCGTCAGCGGTAAATTATAATTGAACACTTTTTTCAAAATCTCTATTGAGAATGAATGAATTCTAGCTTTTATGGTTAAGCTCGTGATTCAAGCCTTCAACTGAATTCAATTTTCCACTTGAGCGCTGTTCAGACCCTGAACTGCCATCGATCAATGTCGTGTAGATCTGCGACGTTTTAATAGGACAACAATAATGCTTGTATAGCAAAACTCTCATAATATGTAGGTAACTAGTACTTACTACGCGACATTTTCATTTGCGAAACATCTATACATTTATACAAATAAATAAAATTGGAGTGTCTGTTTGTAATATTAAAATAACCGCTTTTTACTAAGTGCATATGGATATATACACGGTACATATACCAAAACAAAACTTTTTTCAATTTTTGCCTGTCTGTCAGTTTGTTCCGGCTAATCTCTGAAATGGCACGACCGATTTTGAAGGGACTTTCACTGGCAGATAGCTGATGTAACAAGGAGTAACTTAGGCTACTTTTCCGAGGGGTAAAATAGGGGTGCGTGATAAAACCGAATTCAAACGCAGACGAAGTCGCGGGTAACAGCTAATTTCAAGATATAATCATTATTTAAAAACATAATTTAGCTTCTAACTGAAATGTAGTAGCAGCAGAGGGTTAAGTAGCACTTCAACTCCTGGGTTTCTTCACGAATCATTTTTGATAAGAAATTTTGAAATAAGTATACATTATATACGTACATTAGACCGACTTCTGAAAATTTAATATATTATTATTTTTAAAATTATAAAGTATTACCTGTTTGTTCTAAAATAAGAGGTCTGGTAACTCCATGAAAAAAAATATCAGTGATTCTTCGCAGCTAGCTGTAGCCTGTAGTGCGTCGTGACGACCCGTGACGTATCATCGCCATTAGCCGAGATTAAAGGCTGTCACACACGGTGCGGTGTGCGTAATATAATATTTTATTTGCCAGCAACTGCGCATGAATACTTATGGTATCTGTAGGAAAATATATTAAAACCGATTGTATAACTAACTAGATGGCGCTGCTAATTTTAGGCAAGACTGAATCGCGCTTAAGAAAACTCACGGCCGTGACACACCTATTGCATGGACAAATGACTATTTAGATCGGTACACTATTGGAAAGACTACAATACACACGTTCATACGTACATATTATTTATTTTCTCATCGGAGCTATACTCCAGCCTTCTGGATTTATTAGCGGTTTCTCTAGGCTCAGATTTTGTGCCGTAGCAATAAGTCATTATTGCTAAAAGTATCGTTAAACGAACTTAACTTATGTCGTGTGAAATCTTGTAAAATTTTGTATCTGACAGAATCAGAAGTCGATACATCTGTACATAAACGTAAAAAAAAAACCGGTCTGAATCACTCAGTAAAATTAATCTGCGCTCTGGTAGTCTGTTGACTCTATGAAGAGCGATACTGACAGATATGCGCTCCGATAGATATACTCGTATTATCTGCGCCGTATGTGACTCACTTTACTCGACAATGGAGGGCGAAATCGTCGCTATAGAGATACTAACTAATATACTATTCTGAGCGAGCAAATGTTTGTTCATTCACTAATTAAAACACTTGTAGCGAGCGAAATATATTCTAATATTTTTAGCGGGCTTTGTTGCTCGCGTCCGTAGATGATAACCCTTTGAATCCCTACACGTGTCCCCCGGGTGGTACGAAAGGAACAACCCAAAGTAGCAGTAGAACTTGTGCTAAGTTCGCCCGGAGAAGTACTGCCACCACACCTGGTAATCTGCCAGCAAGCAGTGATGCACTCGTATTGCTGTGTTCCGGTGGAATGGAGTGGGTACCGCCTAAATTGCAGGCGCATGAGACGTAACATCTCCATCTCAGGGTGATGGACGCGACGCAATGCGACTTGAGTTATCTCGTACTTTGGTGGAGAGGACTTGAGTCGTATTGCTGTTGTTTATGGGCGGTGGTTACCACTTAAAATCAGGTGGGCCGTCAGCTCTTTCTGTCACTAATGTGACATAAAAAAATACACTTCTATGAGCTAACGCCGTATATGCGATTAGTTCAAAATATTCTATTGACAGAGTATTTCAAACGTATCTAAAACAATATCTCCATTGTATAACAAAACTATAATCGAAGCGACATGCTTTTATTATACCCACCTTGGTCGATACTGACCTTGACAGATAAATGATGTGGCGCAATGACTATTATATTATATATTCAACTTAAGTATTGTTTGTGTCTTTCAATTGAAAAATTGTTCCAGAATGGAATAAGAATTTGTTCACAGTAAAAGCAGCGAGTGCGACTTTTGACAAATTATTTAAGTACGTGTGGAAGGGGACGCCCGCTATTATACGCATGATGGATGGCCAAGCGTAGTGCCACGTGGAACGAACATGTAACATTGGAACCGAGGGTCACGGGTACAAATCGCACGAAGCACTGCAGGACACTTCTGCTAGGTTCAATCACGTCGCACATCTTATGTATATCACTGAAGTAAAAACGTGAAGGAAAAATTGTGACGATACTGATATGTCCTCAAATACTCGTCCTATTTTATTATTTTATATTATACTAGCTGACCCCACAAACGTTGTTTTGCATTAAAAATTATTTCTAGTATCGCAATTAAAAAATAGGGGTTGGTGGTAGATGAGTGAAAAATTACCTAAATAACCTTATATATAAACTTTAATACTTAACTAAACTTTAGTAATAATTCACCTAAAGTTGAATTTAAAATGTTATCACAGTCATAAATGCAACATAGATCTAAGTAGGTACTTAGATTGTTACAAGGATCAAAAGGAAGCCCTTCATTAGGGGTTTCTTGACTGTTCTTCCACCATGGAGGGTCGGATAGGGTTTGAACAGGCGTCAAACTTAGCGATAAGTACGCGTGACCTTATGTTTTGAATATTATTAACGTTTCCAAGCCATTTCGTTATGAATTCTAAGGAAATAAAGTTTTTGACTTTAACTTTGATAACCATTAAAAATCACAAAGCCTAATCTGTAACAATATAATCCTACGGGGAAATTTATCAAAGAGGTACCTCCCAATTTTTCCTACTTTTCGTAAAGCGAACGATTTACCTAATGACGTACACAGTGCCTATTTCATTTAACATGGGGGTATCCATCATCTTCCACCGGACCCCCGCGTGACAGCCGCGTGAAGTTATATGGATATTAGTCGGAATTAACAGCCGCTTGTGATACTTTTGACGCGGAATAATGTCTGACATCACTCAATGTTGACAGGCAGATAGCATTTAATATCGGTGTTGCGTACCTGTCGGTAAATATGGTTATCGATGTTACAATTAATAAACATTTGATTTGATTTTGAAGTAAAATTGTTACTTTATAGGAGAAAAAATGTTCACCACTCAAAACTAAAAAATATCAATATATATTATAAAACAGTTGTACCTCAATTTGATTTTTCGAGTCGTGCGTTTTTTTATTTGTTTACGCGTTCACACTTTGGAAAACTACAGGTAGGGTTGTCAGTAGAACGGGAAAACTTGCCCTTCCCAGGGGAAATCAACACAACAATTACATCTCGAAAGCTACTTCCAATAACACTCGGCGAACCTTTAAAAACCAACTCGCTACGTGCTTTTCATTGCTCACACAAACGCTTCACTATTACATGTAAAACGACAGCTACTTATCTCGGCACGATATATATTATTACCTATTTACGAGGCCACTCAGTTCTGTAATTCAGTTTATGATAATACTATGAATATTCAGGGCTTTGGTCGTCCCCAAGGGCGGAACCCTTTCGAGCATAAGAGAGGAAATGCGGATGGTGAGTTTCAAAACAATATGATATTATCGCAGCATTTAAGCGGTCCTAATAAGATTTACCTCAATATTAATTCGCATCGCGGCCTCCATTATTTGGAGGTATTATCTAAATACACGAGGAGTATCATCGGCTTTGTTTACAAGATAAGTGTTGTAGAAATGAGCAAACGGTTGCGGCGCGCCGTCTTGCGACTATTTATTATGTATATCAAAAAGTCTTTTCAAAGGCACCTGTATTCGGTTTCATGATAACAAAAGAACAACCCCAATATTATAGAACAATCATGTCCTCCAACCTTCTCCCCTATAAAAGAACGGAATGATTAATTATTTTTTCGACCTCTTCAAAACACCGTCTTATGCCTAAATACTTCCGTTATTTTCCGACTCGACGGCGCGGCGGTAAGATTGTGATTTTCGACTATAAATTAATAATAAATTAAGGATTAGGAGGCAAAATATTTTTCGGGGAAGGGTTTGTATTCTATTGTAAAGTTGCGAATGCTTAATTGCTTTTTGAGCAGTCAAGTTAATACTGCTTCATAAATTGGAAACAGTCACAGATCAGATCATTAAATAAGTAAATAAATAAATATTGGTTGATATTTTCACATAGCGCCACTAGCCCCAAAGTAAGCTAAGCATAGCTTGTGTCATGGGAACTAGACGACTGATATATTACATTTTTATTTTTGTAAAGACATACATATAATACATATTAACACCCAGACACAGAACAAACATCTATATTTGTCACACGAATATCTGTCCTGGGTGGGAATCGAACCCACGACCTACAGCGCAGAAGGCAGGGTTACTACCAACTGAGGTGTGAGGCCAGTCTAAATTTAAACATTAAGAATGAAACGGGCGGTCATCGACATCGTTAGATAGGTACTCGTATTTTGTGTGTGGTGTGTTCTTAGTGCGACGTGGAGGAATGAACTAACACGTGAATTCAATCTGGGGGCTCACGCGGCACGGTCCGAGAACCGCCGCCCGCCCAGCGCTTTGAACAGCGCCACTAAAAGCGAATCGCCGTAAACAAGAATTAATGCCAAACCTGCATCGACTACTGCACTCTCCTTTATGGAGACATGATAAAAGCTTCCGTTTTGAGAGCCAACACCCGCTTTACCGCCTCCTAAAAATATTTACAGGGCAATAGAATAGTCAAATCAAAGGTATATATATATCAAAAAAAAATTAAATAGCAGTAGAACTTGCGCTAAGTTCGCCCGGAGAAGTACTGCCACCACACCTGGTAATCTGCCGCCAAGCAGTGACGCACTCGTGTTGCTGTGTTCCGGTGGAAGGGAGTGGGTGCCGGTGAAATTGCAGGCGCATGAGACTTAATATCCCCGTCTCGGGGTGATGGACGTAACGCAGTGCGACTTGAGTCATCTCGTACTTTGGTGGAGAGGACTTGAGTAGTATTGCTGTTGTCCATGGGCGGCGATTACCACTTAACATCAGGTGGGCAGTCAGTCAATTCCGTGACTTTAAATACAAAAAAAAATGCCAGACAGGGATACTTGGTGGCAGAAATGCTGTCGTACTGTGCGAAGCTCTGCACATACAAAGAAAAAATCAACTCCAACTCCCTATCGATGCTCGTAAACAGATATTAGTGCACTGCCCGCAACAGTCACTTTTTATAGTTTGCGATAACACAATATAGCTACGAATAGCGTAGCTTTTGTAACTTTCACCTGTATGGAAAATTGTGTTGATTCTAAATTTATTGTTTGCTTGCTAAGCTCTAGTATCAACGATTGTACGATTTATAGCATTTGCCAATCCCTTTACAAAAATGTTCGATTCCATAAATAAGTACTTTCTCGTGCTTTGTATTGAGCTTTACTTATCTTGTATTTACTTTATTCGGTAAATATTGAAAACTCCGCTTAACTAATGCACATTACGACGTTAAACTATAAATTAATATTAAAGATACTTGATAAATATTATTACAATTAGGTATAGATGAAGCATTCTCAAATATTTTAGTTGAAGTTTTTTCCAATTTTTTATTTAAGATATGTGAAAGCAAATTTATATCTTATTTTTCATAAAATATTTCGATATTTTTAATTTACATCATAATGGTATATCTAGTTTATGCGCAAATATGCTCATCCCTATAATATCAAGCGTAGATTCTAAATGGTTAATTAATTTTGCGATAATATTGACTGCACCGTCTGCTCGTATGATGGTGGTGAATTGTCTTCGGCGAGAGTTTCAAGTTCGAATCGGCCGGGCAAATATTTGGAAAATAAGCATAAACATTTTCCTCGAGACATGATGTTGTGTCTGGATTCATGTGACACAGGGAATCCTGTTTGGGGGAAGCCAAGCCCTTGTTGTATCTGTTAAAGTTTCTTGCTATAATTGCACATTCATAATATATAGAGTATACATAGAGTGTGAGTGAGAATACATAGAGTGAAGTATAAATAAATAATAAATAAATAAATATTGGTGAACATTTCGCACAGCGCCGTCTAGCCCCAAAGTGAGCTAAGCATAGCTTGTATCATGGGAACCAGACAACTGATATAATACTTATATAATTTCTTTTGTAAATACATTAATATAAACATCCAGATAGAACAACATCAATGTTACAAATGTCACACAAATGTTTGTCTTGGGTGGGAATCGAACCCACGACACGCGCAGAAGGCAGGGTTACTACTAAATGAGCTACGAGGCCAGTCAAGTATGATTTATGGGACGCAAATTGGAACACAACGATAGTTCAGGTGAGATATATGTATACCAGGTAATGTAGCCGCGTCCAGTATTTGGGCGTGCAAATAGGCCCCAGTCATGTTTCACTGTTGATGTATAGTCTGGGTGTTCGTTTTTCTAACAAGACGGCGCTCGGGGCTTGCCCTCCGGTTTCGGAATGTTAAATACTTCCCTTGTTATCTACCTGCGTGTTTTTGTTTAGATATAAATGTATTTGTAACACGGTGCATATCTATTACTGATTCAATCTTGCACCTTAAATGCCACGAGTATTAGAAGTAATAGAAAATATTACATGATTCCTAATTTAGCAAGAACATATTTAATTAGGATCATTAATAGTACACATCACTATAAAGTTTCCAATAGATAACCACAAAATTAAATATCGAATAAAACTTTGGGCACAAAATACACCTGTTAGTTAATAGGACTAGTTGAGCGATCTATAGATCGTTGGAATGGGTATTTAGTTAGCTCAGTTGATTTCATTGTATATTGTAAATATTATGTACTTCTAAATTGTTGTTATATGAAGTTTACAAAATATAATAATATAATTTAATAATTAATATTAGTAGGTATTATGATTGTCAACTATAAAGGTCTCAGTCAGAATACCAGCCCCCTTGAAACCAAGCTGCTGCATTAAATTCTGATATTGGGACTTATTTGCTACACAAGGCTGCATATAATTTATGTGAATTTTTTAAAATGTTTTAAGTTAGTCCTAGATTTTTTTATTTTATATGTGTCTGTACACTTCTTTTATATTACATAGGGATTTTTTTTTTTAGTTTTTTTTATTTATTTAAGGTTCAGTGGGAACTACTACCCCTTTAAGAGGTAGTAGTCGAGATTTCTATAAGTAAAGAATTATTTTGTCGTAGATTTTCGGAAGCTGTTAATTTTTAGTCAAAAAGCTCCGACAAAAAGCTATGCTCGGTTCAACGCAAACTGAAATACAAGTGGGCAAGCGTATGCCGGCTGCGAATGGCGTCAAAGGCTTTATTCAAACACACCGACGCGTGACGTCATCACAGTTATGCCACACTTTTAAACGGCTGTACCGTGTTATTTATCTAATGAGCGTTGGTACATAGCGTTTAACATAAACAAAGTCTGTATGTATTTAAAGATTTAATTTTTATTTATATGAATTTGTATGAAGGTCATGTAAATACCTGAGCATATTTTGCACAGTAAATTACATCGTATGCGTTAAATAATTACTAAATACGAAATTATATACATTATATACATCTATATAATGTGTATAATTTATATATATACATTATACACACACAAACAATTATATACATCTATTTAAAACGTGTTGTCATAGTACATGAAATAGCTCACTGAGCTATCTTTGGCCTGATCGTAAAGTTAGTTAGTTTATTTATTTAAATTTTTATTGCACTGACAAATAAACAGACGTAAAGTGAACAAATAAAAACAAGATAAAATATCCTAATCTTAGCAAAAGTTGAAAATACTTTGCTTTTAGTAAAATGAAAACCTAAGAAATTGGTCATTTTAAAATCTACAATAGTGTAAGATTGTATTATTTATAATAAAAAATACGATCTTGCAAATTAATAATCTAATGAAATGTTAAAAAGAAATCATATCAATCAATTTGCACAGTATTAAATGATAAGTGAGTGATTGATATCATTTAATATTTTTATGTGATTTAATCGAATAATCGAGCTGATGGCGCACTTGATGTTAAGTGTTAGTCAGTATACAACAGCAATACGACTCAAGTCCTCCCCACCGAAACAAATCTTAATGTTTTGACATAAGTTAAATTATATAATTACAAACCACAAGTATAACAACACAAAATGAAGCCAGTCGTTTTGTTCCTCGTTATTCCATCGAAGCCAATTTATAGCCCAAAGTTGAAGCACCGCGAATCGCATCCGTTCTGAGTGAAAGCTTAAAGTTTCAGTGAGGCAGTTACGCTCCCCTTCGACGATCAACGTAAATTATTCCCCCAGAAGAAATCTCCCAGGGCTGAATGACGGATAAGGGACGGCCCATTTTATTGCCAACACCGGCCTGCGTTTGTAGCCGCTTTAAAAATCGACCCCGAATGTTAATTGAGGGATAATTTTATTCAATACCCAACCACTGATTAAATTTTGCCAAACGTCTATTCTGTCAATTATTTTCAAACCAGTTTTTATCCCGTCCTGATTATTTAATATCTGGTATTTAATCGTTTAATTATTCTCCGTTCTTCATATTTTATGGTAGTAATTATCCGCGGCTGAAAGGCGTTATAACTGATAATTTAATCCCAGTTAGTGCAGCTGTTACTGACATCATTTCAGTGTTTTAATACTAATTTTGCTGTGAAATAAAACTTAACTATTTAATCAAAATGCATAATGAAAGCTTGATTAAACGTATATCTGATGGATAGTCATCGTCCCGAAGCGAATGTTTTATTTTGTGCTGTGGTGCACGAAAATATGCAAATTATGAGTGAGTAAGGAAGGCAAGTGGATCGTAGCAGTTTGTTAGCGCATTCGTAGCACCTTCGTAGCACGCCGCCTCGCGACTCGCGAGTCAGCGCTCGCCGGCTGCTACTTCCTGTACGCGCCTCGCCGACTCGCCGACGCGACGTTGGCACCCCTTTTGTCACAAAAACTCACACCTCTGGTGACAAATCATTTGAGCAAATAAATAAGTAGAAGCAAAAGGTGGGACCTCGCGTAACGAAGATGTAATCTTTGAGAGATTACATAATCCGCTTACTAAGGGGATTTCAAAACTCGTTTCCCTGACATAATCGACACGAATTTTTCACGTATATTTCTTTCAGTCGCAAATCCAATTTAATTAAGGCGAGGAACTCGCGGTTAAAATCCTATTTAAGCCGTTTTTATTACCGCCCGTCGGGCAAAGACGGTTCGCCACCGCGCTCAAAGAATTTGAGCGCTCACGAGGATTTCACTGGCTTTTGTTTTAGCAGTACTCAGTTGAAATCGTAAACGATACCAATGCAAATTATGTTTGTTTATACACCTTCATTATTGTTTTTGAAAACTATTATGTTTTATTATGTTAGTTTGTTAATCTAATCTCATTTCTTACTAGTAAACACACGCTATGTATATTTTCATATCCATATTTTCTATGCCAGATATTTTCATCTCTTCTAAGACTGGTATTTAGTCAGTTCACCTGAAAAGATGTGGCCTTGAAGTTTTGATGTTCATGTTTTAATTGTTAGTATTACTATTTAATCCCAAATTCTCATCATCCTCTCGTATGAGACGGCAATCGTCCGGTATAGTTCATTTAAATATTAACCCGGCTACATACACCAAAGCTATATTTTGATTTTTTCCATGGGTGTGTCAACTTACACTTAAATTATTTACTAATGACTTTATTTCTTAACAAAGACAGATCTAAAACAACATTACGCGAGGCATTTTTATCGTGTCACTGGCCCTCAGTAACAAATACAATGAAGTACCATGTTTGGTTTGAATTATATTGAGCACAAAGTAATGCAATTTCAATGTAACAAACGTCCGCTCACCTCACCGACCCGCGGGACCGGCTCTCTCGGATCTTTACCCTCGATTCGAAAAGATCTGGCTAATCCAGCTCTCCCGGGAGACTTGCTCCTCTAATATGTTATCCTTTCTCCAGCCCTTTGTTTCTTACTCATAAGGTTTTGTATTGATTAGAGTTTGTTTATTCATGCTTTTGTAAATATTGCTTTACCTGAGAATTCATGTTAATTAAATTTTATTTGATTAAATTATGAAAATCAACGTGGTTTAATATAGAATACTCACCACATATAAAAAAAAAAATGTGAGCCGTCACGGGACGCCTGGCAGATGTTAAACATCGACATTATTTTGTAAAAGTAATATGCAACGCATGCCGTGGCGACGCGTCGCCACGCCAGAAATCGGTTTTACGTGCGGCTATAGATGTTTCACATCAAAAATATGAAAATAAAAATAGTGTAGTTCTCCTTAAATCTTAAATGTCATATATGTCCTGTCCTGTATGTTCATTTCTACTTTTTAGTTAACAGTGGTTTGGAAATGTCTTTATATAAGACATTTCCAAATGTGGAAATGTGGTTTTCTCGAAACGTTACCTGGTATATAAAGATAAAATGAAATAAAAACATACATACATATTCACGTGTTTGTCCCCGAAGGAGTAAGCAGTACCGCAGTTGGCCACTTTTCACAGTTACACTATCGTGGGAACGTAGACGTAACAAAGGTGGAGCTTGTCGCCGCCATTGCATTCTCACGAATAACTCACCTTACAATATCTTTCAGTAATTCATTCAAACTAGTAAAAAAACTATAACTTTCAATCTGATTATGGAATTTCAAAAATTGAAATAAGCTATTGACCAATAATAATTAATCAATTTGAGTTCACTTCATTAAAATGAATCGTGAACATAATGATCGTTATTAGATGGCTAAATAAAAATGGCATTGTAACTGAAAACTATTTTAAGTCTTAGAGGATTCTGAAAGTTATTTTACGATGTATTATCTAAATAAAGTTATGAGATTTCAGAAAAAATCATTTAATTTACTTGATAAAACTCAAGTTTGATTAAGAGAATGTTGAAGTAAGAAACAAGCTATATATATTGCTGGATATACTTTCGCAATTCTTGCAGCAAAAACGCAGTCCCGAGTACAACGGACCATTGAGAGTAGATAAAAATATAAATTGTAAATACCCAACAGTTTCAAAGAAATACGGTTCAATTATCTGTGCATACTAAAGTGTTAGTAAACGGAGCAATCGTAAGATTTTGAACGAGGGCCAACGGCGCGCGGTAATGATCCGAGAGCGCATGCATAATTTACCCACAAACAGCTTGTTTTGTAATGTTATTAGTTGGTAATCTCGCCGGAAAAGCAAACAACATTAATTTAGCGCCGGTTAAATATTGAAATAATTAACTATCACTGCTACAGCGATCTTTATTCGAGTATTTAAATGAGGTTGGATATTGTGGTTTGGAGAAATTGAGCGTTGCAAGTCTTTCGTTATATTCTGCTACGGTAGAATTAATCCACGATGACTGTATAAAGAGTAAGTTATGTTATTTTTATTATTAATTTTATTTTTAATACAAAAAATACAATACAATACAATACAAAAAAGTATATAATTATTATATCAGTTGTCTGGTTCCCATGACACAAGCTATGCTTAGCTTACTTTGGGGCTAGATGGCGCTGTGTGAAATGTCCACCATTATTTATTTATTTATTGAATTGGGAACGTAAGTATTAGACGTGAAGTTAGTATGTCTCAAGTGTTTGTTATTTCGCCGACGACCACACCTTTCAAACCGGAACACAGTAATGCTTAATTTGCTGTTTAGCGGCAGAATGTATGTTGCTACTTGGATAAGTACTACTGCCTGTTGGTTTGTGTGTACTTCTCCATCTAAGTACCGTATCCACGACAGATAATTCTAGTACAGGGGCAAAAGCCTGAAAGCGTCAGCTATCGCACACAGTCCGACGAAACACTGGAATATTTCAAACAACTTTGCATATTACGTTAATAGAACGCTGGTCTAATCCCGTAGAAGCGATGAGCGAGAAATAACTCCGCAGCCTGACTTTGCAATGATAATTTAATCACGATGTAAGTGAACGGACGACTTCTATTATAGCTTGGAATGCGGTAATAAAAGCTTGATTGTTTAACGTAAGTACTGTATTTTATCGCCTTTTCAGAGGATTGTCGAAATTTTATGTAGAAGGTAAAATATTTTTAATTTCAAATTAATTTGTATTTCTTCGGTGTTTGTATAGGTTTATATAGGATTTTGTAAATACTGGGAATCCTACCGCTAGGGTGATATATTTATAAACTTTGCGCGGGAATACTGTATTTTTTCGTTTGCTAATGCTAATAATGCTTATTGATTGTATAATTCAAGTGTCATGACCTTACATGCATTTGAATGTAAGTGTCTTCTCTCTTCATTTCTTCAACAATTCAGAATCCTTTTATCACTGACTTAATTCACACATTGTTCATAAACAAAGCTGCTCTAGGTACATTGCGTTGACATTAACGTTAGGATGTAGGACACACATTCAACGGTACAGTTAGTACTGTGTGTTTGAGGATGGATCCATAAAGGGAATGATTAACCCTAGTCAACCAGTAATCACGTGTGCTTAAGCAAATACAGTACGCGGCCGATAACACTGCCGGGTTGATTTTCTATTTCTGTTAAGCGAGTTTGTTTGATCAGGTAGCTATCTCGGCGTCCGCATTGTGTCTTTGATTTTGATCATTTTAATTCAGTTTAAATGTCCAAAGACATTTGCTTTTGAAAGGATACAAATTAATGGCAAAAATTGGACACCATCTTATTTTCGAAAATGAGTGTGAAATACATTATTTCTTTAAGCGTTCCGTGTTTGTCTCTAGACAATTATCCATCAAATCTCTTAATATGTACGTGGATTTCGATGTTTTGGCCATTATTATTCATGAAGTTTAATATGTAAAAAAAAACATTTATTTTAGTCCACAGAAGAAGAGTATTAACAATTATTTATATTGGTATTACCTACAGGTCCGTCCGAAACCGGATTAATAAATTTGAACATCTTAATATAACCAACCAATTACTTTGAAATACATTTACACTTTCCAGTTAAAAGTATACTATCAAGCATTTTAAAATGCGTTCCAATAGCTTCGCCGGAAAACTGGTGCGTCATCAACTATACTAACACCACTGAATTTGTAGCCAAGCGCACGCAATCATCTAGTTATACAAAAGAAAAAAAAACACTCGTCGTCTAAATCACTCATCGGTTTGCTGGAAGAAGCTCTTCTTTGTACATGTCTTCTATAAGATAATTTATATATGTTTGTATGTAGAATAAAGAATAAAAAATTATCTGCTATACAAGAGGAGGCGGACTGTAGTTTCGAGTGTCAACAGCGTACCGAGCGGCATGGAGGGCGCGGCGCAGAGACGGGGATAGCATTCGGCGGCACGCATCGCAACTGTCACAAGTTTGCACGAGGTGTGCACACACGCCCGCGCCGCTCTGCCTAAACATTTCCACAGAAATTTCCCAAGAAGGTATCATTCGAATGGTTCGGCTGGACCGATTTTGACGAGACTTTCACTGGCACATATCTGATGTAACAAGGAGTAACTTAGGCTACTTTTCCGAGGGGTAAAATAGGGTGCGTTATAAAACCGAATTCCACGCGGACGAAGTCGCGGGTAAAAGCTAGTTCTCTATAAAATACGATAACTACCTTCGCACATCTGAGTAAAATACACCTTATAAGATTAAAGTAATTTGTTGTGAGAGGGTGTGCATTAGCTTGAAGACAATTGAATTAAAACAATATCTGGCCTGTAGGAGTTGGCATCGTACCAATTAACTATCTCGGAGCTATTGAGTAAGTACAATGCAATTTACGCTTCGAGTTGAATGTGACTTTGTTCGTATTAATAATCCATAATGGGCAACCTCTAATTCCGACACAGACTGCATTTTTGAATCAAAACGGATTTTGAAAAACTATTTAAATCATAGCATCAAAGTCTAAAAGATGAATAACGCCTGAACCTCTGCACATAAACACTTGTGACAATTATCTGTGTCGCTGGTGTGAGAAACACTAAAATTCAAGCTCCTCTGTATTCCTCGTTTTCCAGCGTTACTACCGCCAAATACTATAGTTTGATAAATCGTATGATATGATCAGTTATTTTCGAATTCGCATGTTTTTTTTTTATTGTATTCACTTAAAACATTTTTAATAATTATTTGGTTTTTCGACCACAATGGTAGGTTGGTTTGACTGGCCTCACAGCTCAGTTGGTAGTAACCCTGCCTTCTGCGCTGTAGGTCGTGGATTCGATTCCCACCCAGGACAAACATTTGTGTGACGAATATAAATGTTTGTTCTGTGTTTTGGTGTTCATATGTATGTATGTATTCACAAAAAAAGTATATAAGTAGTATTTCTGTTGTCTGGTTTCCATGATACAATCTATGCTCAGCTTACTTTGGGGCTAGATGGCGCTGTGTGCCCATGTCCAACAATATTTGTTTTTTTTTTTTGACAGGCCTCATAGCTCAGTTGGTTAGTAACCCTACCTTCTGCGCTGTAGGTCGTGGGTTCGATCCCCACTCAGGACAAACATTTATGTGACATTTGTAACGTTGATGTTTGTTCTGTGTCTGGGTGTTAATATGTATTATATGTATGTATTTACAAAAGAAAAGTATATAAGTATTATATGAGTTGTCTGGTTCCCATGATACAAGCTATGCTTAGCTTACTTTGGGGCTAGATGGCGCTGTGTGAAATGTCCACCATTATTATTATTTTTTTTATTTTTTTTTATTTTTTTTATTTATCAGCGTGTTTTTTTTTTCGATAATTCGATAACTGCATCGAGGTATCTATCCCAACATCTTATTACAGAGATCGAGATGTCGGTCGGCCCTCAGCCCACAGACACCCGACCTGCTGAACTCTACCGAAATATTATCGAGGTCAGTGGTCACTACTGAATTGAGACTCGGCTGTTAATTGCAGTATTGAGTTGGATAATTTCCTCCCGACACTGGATTTGATTTACTTTTGAATCATGCATTAAAAGACCATAGATTAATCCTGTTTGATTTATAAAAGTTATGAAAAGAATTGGCCATCTTGTTACAAACAGGTTCCATATTTTAATTTAATGGTAGTAAGGCTGCTTTCTGCGCTGTAGGTCGTAGGCACGATGCCCACCCAGGAAAAATATTTGTGTGATTAATATAGATGTTTGTTCTGTGTCTGGGTGTTAATATGTATTATATGTGTGTATTTACAAATAAGTAGATATATAAACATTATATATTATGTCTGGTTACCATGATACAAGCTATGTTTAGCTTACTTTGGGGCTAGATGGAGCTGTGTGAAATGTCCACCAGTGTTAAAAACAAATTTGTCTGGCCATTTTATACGATATAGTTATTCAGTTTTCTAATGAATATTCCCGAGCTAATATTTATTTGTATAAGACTTGCGAAGACGTGAGCATGAAACAACACGGAATGACAATGACGGTATTTCGACGAGCAGGAGCGGAAGTGAACGGAAGGAGTGAGGGATTTTCGAGTTAATTAATATTAATAATAATATTGTGGGTTCGATTTCTATCCAGGACATTCACGTTCGTTCTGTTTCTGGGTGTTATTATGTATTGGAAATATGTCAAATTATCAAGTTATTAACTTTTTATGAAGTATAAATATATTTTAAGCAATACGCTTAGCAAAAAGCTGATCAAATCATAGAATCTGTTCAGCGCATATTAAATAGAGCAACGATTTCCTACAGTTATAGGTTATGAAGCAATATGTTACACTATAAAGCGTAAACAGTATAGCGTATGATCTGGGTTTTATAAATGTACCATTAACTGTGACGCAGGCTCGTCCCAGGACGCGACATGTCACTCGCCGCGCCGTTCACAGGTGATGAATCGTACAGGCGTTACTTTTTCATAACGAGACAAGGTGTCGCGGGGAACATTCAAATAAACATTGTTAGCGGAAGTCGACGGGAAACCGTATTACATCCGGTTTACACTATAATTGTTTTGAAAATGTTTACATGAATAACTACTAAGTACATCTAGTTTTAGTTATAAATGAAAATATTTGTGTTTTGTTTTATTATGTGTTTGTATATTTAATTTTATTATAATACGCATCTATTATTCAAATTAAAATGATTAATACAAAAATCTAAAATAAAACTCAAAATCTTATGAAACATTATTATTTACATACATAGACTTGAAAAAACGTTTTTTTTTTAACTAACTTTAATTGACTGAACTAGTAGTAAACTTAATCTAATATACATTTTAAGTGTTAGTGACCCTCTTTTTTTCAGTATACCATAATTACTACCATAATTATTCTGATAGTTATTGTAAATGTAACTACATATACCATTCGCATATTAATCGCCCGATACAAACGAGTTCAACCAAGTAGGTTTGGATATTTTTTTACTGATATGTATACCTTGTGAGAGAAAAATCCTAATTCAACGGCTCTATATTAAATAAATTTTGTTCCTTTTCCATAATGATCTTGCGAGGTCTAAAATATTACTGTATTTGTCACGTTTCATCGAATTTTGCCAGAACTGAAGAGCGGGCTAAACGTTTTTCATTCTGTTTTTGCACAAAACCTGTTTCGGTGGAATGTTTTCGTCCGATTTGGGGCATGGAGATTTTTCAACGCGGTTCCGTACGTAGCGTGTCGTACAATTGCACCGATGACAATAAATATCGGACGCGGCGAGCCGTGAAATCGAATAGGCTCCGTCTGTGAGCGCTTTACAATCAGCAGCGGCTGTCGTGCGCTTGTACCCGCCCGCCGCCCGCCGCCCGCCCAAACTCCGCTATAACTTACTCACGTTCCCATGCATAAAAACCTATTACCTCAAGGAAATATTATTTCCGTGTCACTTTTACTTTATCTTACACAGTTTTGGATTATGTTTGTAGAGTTAAGTGCAATGTTAGAACGCTTCATTTAATGCCAAATGCCCAGGCGAAGTATCTCGGATAGTGAGAGTGAAAAATGGAAATGGTTAATTATTAACCACTTTTTACTCACTTTACTTTTCACTTTTAAATCTTCAAATAAATTATAAATTGCAGGTTTTATTCTGTGGTCAATTGAGTGAAATAAATAAAATAAAATTGTTGACAAACTGATAAAGTTCGATGTCAGAAAGCTTTTTTTTTATGTGATACAGTTATGGACCCAAGTCTTATCGTAGGCACCCTTAACTCTCAAACGTGAAGGTTGAATGTCTCGTGTGCCTGTAATTTCAGCGGCAACCACATCTTTCAGAAAATAACACAGTAACGCGAATGCATAATGCTTGGTGGTAGAAATGGCCATGGTGGCATTACTTCTCCGAACGAAATGGGCGTAAATTCTACAGCTCTTAAAAAACTCACATATCTATCGGCCATGATTTCCGTTTCGTAGAAAATATTAAAGTCCCGTGCGAGAATTGACCCTACTCTTGCGTTCAAGTTATTTTGGGTATAAGATATCTTTGTACTATAGATTTTTATTTGGATCTGTAGCACTTAGCATACTTTATTAGCTGATATTATTACTACCAAAGTGAATGTATTAACGAGGTAAGGTCCTTAGGCTAATTCTATTAAGTTTAATTCACAAATGATACAAATGACTAAACAGCGGATGAAGCCGCGGGCACAGTTGTAAAGGGCTGTAGTTGTAAAATAAATCTATGCTGATTTATGTCGCTTGGCGATGCTACTCTACTTTGCTTCAATGCATTTGGCAAATCCGTTGTTTTACGTTCCGATGCCGGAAATGAAAAGTCCCACTCTAAGTAGAACCGAGTTGAGTTTGAGAATATAATGATTAGTTTTGGATCTATTTGTATGGAATCAATTTTACTTTATTTATAGTAAATATTTGTATTAGACAATGGTACTACGCGACGTTTGAACTGAGAACTGGGTCTCAAATAAGGCTACTGGATTTCATCGTTTAATAGGTGCTTGACGTCAAATTTTTAAGCACTTTACTAAGATTGGAAGAAGCGTTAATTAAGCGTTTATATATATATTTTTATTGTATGTATGTTTGAAAGTGCAAATTTCTGAGGGTCCTATATGTATTACCTATGTGTTTTCTCATTTAAATACATAAAAAAAACTGGAGAACTGTACTTCTTTTCTAACCGTAATCTGTCATTATATTATATCATTTATATCTATGAATCTATACTGTAACCCTGATCTGAAACGAGCATTACTGCAAACCACGCTCCGTACAACAACGGATTTGAAATTCGCTAAGAATGTAGAAACAAGATGAATAATAAACGACATTACTTTAATATTCAGCCGATCAACGTCTGATTCTCGATCTCGAAATGTGTTTTAAACATTGGCACGTAGAGTATCTGAGTAATTTGCGGTTTTGACGTGCCTTCCCCTGACGCACGTTCGATCGCTGTACAAGTAATTCCGGAAAGGAAATTGAAATCTTAATGCAATGCCCCACGGACTGTTTCCGCCGTCTGAATAAAATGAAAACAAACACAAGAATGGAAACGCCGAGATTAGTTCGCACACGTGAGTAATGAATAAAGTTCGGGTTGTTGTAATTTCAACAACGACAGTTTCTAATCTGGACATTTGTGTACGGTGGAATATACAAGCGCCGTCCGCCGATATGTTGCTCAGACGATTGTTTACACTGCTGTTACAGTGCGCGCTCATTCAATTTGCTAGATGATTCGTTTTGTGATAGATTCTTAGGGTGCTACCCCTGAGCGTGGTGGTCTAGTGGTACTGACCCCCCTGTTTCAAAACGGAGGTCGTCGGTCCAAATCCCGACGCGCACCTATGAATTTTTCGATTGAACATAATGTCTCTCCAGCCAGCGTGGTGCAAGGGTTAAATTGTGCCTGAAAGAGGCTCTTTTCATGCTTCTCACATGACTTCGAGTTTTTGGTTTTAGGATACGACGTCTACCTCACGATATCTCGTTTTTATCGTGGAACGTGGTATGGACAACATAATTTATTCAAGAGAAAAACTCTTCGGTGCTTGTCCCGATTTGAACCAACTAGATACAGATTGAAATCTCTGGGTGTACCACTAGACCACCACGCTCTCTTCCCCTATGTATGATTCATCAAATATGATAATAATTTATTTATTTCAGGCTAGGTACTTAGTATTAATTACATCCGTGCTTATGCTCGCTGCTACCGGCGCGAATGTATAAATGTGGGTAGCGTGAAGTCGCGAAGTGAGTAATCGGGTGTGTAGTAATGAGACGCGTCGAGCTCAGGAGTTTAATTTTCCTGTTCCGTGCGGGACCCGCGCCGGCCCGCGCTCATTACGGCTCGACAATACAGCACAGTAAGGAAGACATGAAGCAGTAGTATTGCTTCTAGTTGCTTCTACATAAAAAAAAAAAAAAAAAATTACTTGTAAACAATATTGTGTCTGTCGTAAGAATAAATTATTACTATTTCTTTCTTCTCAAATTAGTTGATATTTCTTTCAGGATTTTTTCTTTACCTTACGTAATCGTACGCGCACTCACGCGCAACCACACCACGTAGTATAGAAATATCCAGCAGTAAACTTCCTTTTCTTCTGAAGTATTTTGGTGGGCCTCTTGATGAAGTGGCTTGGTCTGTATGTAATATCAGTAACTTTTATTACCTAAATCATACTTTTCAATGCACTGGTGTGAGATATCTTGGGGAAATCACTTTATCTAACAACGGGTTCGAGGTTGGTTATTTTTCTGTATCAGGGTGTTAGCATATTTTATAATTATGTTTGTATTTACAAAAAAATAAAGTAAGTAATCCATCAAGTTTTTGATTCCTATAGAAAAATCTATGCTTGTATGCTTTGAGGCTGATTGGCGTTGTCCACAAATAAAAAAATGCTACTTATAAAATACCGTCTAGTAATTTATTAATCATCAAGTCATTTTACTGGTAGGCACGAATATATTGTTTGCGACGCGCCTCATCATTTGCAATGCTGCCTCACTGCCACCCGGGACGGGGCGTCATATCGAATACGAAACAATAGCTCCTGCCTATTGTACGGATAAATGAGCACTACCGGCTTAATCATTTACCTACAGCCAGGTTTAGTTGGAACTAATTGTTAGCTCATTACGCTGTCTTCGTTACTTCCATAAAGTAGTATGATTACAAAGTCTATCCGATTGATTGAAGCAACATTTTTCGGCTGCTCACGTATTTTTATAACCTTATTTGCTAAACAATGCATTTTTTCTTGTAGATCTTATTACTTGATACAAACATTAGGCTAAAAGGAACTCGAAAATAAACGTAAGCTGGTTTATTTATTGAAAATCAATGATCAATTATAATCTCACCACTAGTCTCGTCTATGTTAACACGATAGTGTGACCCACTATGAAACGAAGTCCGTTGTGGCTCTAAATACCTTTTCAGTGGAAATTTAAGTTAAGGTAACACACATAATAGATTAAAAATTTCTTTTTATGAGATTTATTTTTATTAACTTATTTATTTTGTTTTGGAAAACCAACAGCTTATATACTATGTCCTTACAAAATGAAATAGAAATAGCTAGCCAAATAAAGGTCTTCACTAATAGGTTGATGTTGTCTGCACATTAAATATAATTTATACAACGGATATAATCCCTATTACCAGTAACAAGGCAAAGGTTGCTGCTACGAAGGTATGCACTAAATTACGAATTTCTATTTCCTAGATCGACCGCGAACCAATTATTATATGGTGTCACGGCGCGGCGTAGTCTACCAATAATAATGGAATCCGTAATGTACAGTCGTGCACAATAATAGTTAGTTTCTGGGCAGGACATTAGTCTCATGAATGAATCATCGCGTTGGTACTGGGCGGGCGGCGCGGTCGTGTTCAGTGATGCAAACTTAGCAAAGTAGCTACATCCAGCAGTTTATGTCTGTTTATGTCTGCTTGGGATCTGGAAGCGATGATGTGGGCTTCGTACGAAACAAGTTTGTTTCGTTTAGTTTCGAAGTGAGATCATATATGATGACTTTAACCATAACTAAATATTATTTTAAGCATAAAAAAAACCACTGCAATTTTTGAGTCCTTATTTTGTAAGTTAAATGTTTCAGTTATGTTTCATAATAAAGGTGAAACAATTAACGATATAATGAACATAATAGTATCTTCAAACCTCGAAACGTTACGGCTAGATAGATGTTTAGCTTTCACTTTACTTTGTTTGGCGCTGAGTACACAAGCCTATATGTACGCAAACCCTGTTTCGTATAGGAACTATTTATAAAATTCTCCTGGATGTCGGATTATTAAGGAACGTTTTCTGAAAGAGTAAATAAAAATGCTGTAGAGTGCTCTGATTGGACAATAATTATTATATATCCCGGCTGAAATTTTAACAGCCGATGAACTTGACAGTGGCGCCGATTTTGTTGATTTCAGACCAAACTAGGTCTAATTACACAAGTTGGATCCATTTCTCTCTCTTTGCCTGTCTCAGGGATTATTTTCGTAAAAGATTTTAGTTAATTTAATACCAACAGCCAAACGCTTTTTGTTGTTATCAAAGTGTAATGCAATTCTACAACGGAAAGTTTGTATCGCTTATATGACTGTAGACGTGTGTAGAAGAAAATTAAATAAACAAATAAATATTGGTGGACATTTCACACGGCGCCATCTAGCCCCAAAGTAAGCGAAGCTTGTAACATGGGAACTAGACAACTGATATAATATCTACTTGTTTGTAAATAAATACATATAATACATATCAACACATCAAATTGATCTTTTCGCCTTAATAAAATGTTTATTTCAAGCCAAACCTGGCAACTCTCTAGTGGCAGCTGGCAGCTCGGGTCATATTCGATTAGCACAAATAATTCCGAAAGGGAAATTGAAAAGCAAAAGCGATGCCCCCAGGATTTGCTCTTTCTGTTATTTGCGGATAGATACCGCGGCGAGCGGAGTACATAACTAGATCCGGCTTTATCTAAAATAATAACATTGAAATAGTTATTATCTCTTTCACTCTGTTTGATTTTATGCGTTATATGACAAAGAGATATTTTCTGAAAGGGATTTGACAATTAGTTGGTGGAAACTCTGTTTTGTTAAATGACTGAGATAGGTAACTCAAATGTGATTGTCCTTCGAAAGGTT
This sequence comes from Chesias legatella, assembly GCA_947359385.1. Lineage (NCBI taxonomy): Eukaryota > Metazoa > Arthropoda > Insecta > Lepidoptera > Geometridae > Chesias > Chesias legatella. The sequence continues at coordinate 1,946,654 of OX375768.1, read as the reverse complement.
TTCCTTTGATAAGTGGTTCGGTTCATGTGATACAGAAATACTTTGCATAGGTAAATTGACGCATACGGTGAGGTTTGCACCCATATTTTTTCAAGATTTTGACAAAATATATTTTTTATTATAATATAAGAAACATATGTTAACTTTTTTTTTCTCTAATTGACACCAATTGCCAATGACTGCCTTTTCCGTCACTATAAATAGAATAAAATATAAATAAATGCGTTATCTTTTATGAAAACTTTTTTTTTATTTCTAAACTAATTATAAGTATTTTTGTTTTTATATGGTTACTTTTATATTAGCGTTGCATACTTTTCATATTTTCTTTTATATAAAAATCTTGTTTACTCTGTTTTTCACACAACCTCAAGATACAAAATGAGGGTTCGAATTGGCATAAGGACAATTATAATTTGACAGTACATCATTTTTAAGTAATTACGCTGTGAACCCTAGTTTTATAAATAAATAAATAAATAAAACAAATATATTCATAAGGTTTAGGTACATGTATAATACTTATCACTTTTGATTTATCTGTTAGTTTTAAGTAATCATTGTCATTCAAGAACGCCTTCACGTATGAGAGCCTCTATTTTTTTCATTCTTCGTGACCGTATTTAAAATTCGGTAAAAAAAATAATGACAAATCAATACCTACTTAATCAATCGCTAAGTAATGTGCTAGCCATTATCACCTGAGACACATTCCCTAGTTCAGGCATAGTGTAATTATTACATAATTACTTATTATTATTATATTATTATTATTATTATTATTTATTATATTTATTATTATTACTTATTATATACTAACTCATTATGTTAATCTTAGCACGAAGTAAATGAATAAAGATTTATTATTATTATTATTATTATTATGTTGTGTGTATTATATAATGTTGTGTTTTTACGTAGCACCGTTAGATTTCCCATTTTAATTGACGGAATAAAAAAATATTATTTATTCTAGTTCAGTGAACTCTCACATTTTTCCAAAACAAATATAAACAATAACAAACAACCCACTATCCACCGATATCCCAAACCTATCCACTAATTAAACCAAAACAAAGTTGGCGCATCGAAATATAGCGAGGCTAATTAGAGGTTGTTCGGCACATTATTGGGATTGTCTTCGAATTCAGTTGTAAACAGTAAGTAGTAGTCGGTCCGTCCGTAATCCGGCCTTAATTACTAGTTGGTTGTAGCCGAGCTGTGGGCTTCTGACACACGGCCTGACGGGATTGCCAACGTCTCTACACATTTAAGTTGTAGTAGAACCTAGACGTTTCACCTTAATGTACGTGAAACACCTGATAAAAGTGTTTAAAATCTCAAATTATTTGAAATTTTTTGAATATGTATTTCAAACAAAAAATGTGAGCCGTCACGGGACGCCTGGCAGATGTGAAACATCGAAATTATTTTGTAAAAGTAATATTCAACGCATGCCGTGGCGACGCGTCGCCACGCCAGAAATCGGTTTTACGTGCGGCTATAGATGTTTCACATCAAAAATTAAAATCCAAAGTTTGAACAAAAAAATGTTGGTTAGGATGTACAGAATGATTATTACCATAGTAGCTTTTGGCCGTGGCAAAAGTTTAAACCTCCCCTCACCTCTTTTAATGTTTTATCAAGAAAAAGTTGCCTATATACTTTTCCAGAGTCACATTCTATCTCTATATCAAAATTCATCATAATCGAATCAGCGTTTAGGTTTGAAAACGTTACAAATATTATAATTACTTTCGCTTATGTAATATTATAAAGTTAGGAATTACTACTATATATTACTGATGTTTCCTGTTACAGCAAAAAGGTTTTATTAAGGTTATATATAACCTTACTTACAGTTCAGCAAACAGTAAAAAAAAAGAATATATTATTTTTTATTTGGCTGAATAAATAATGATCTTTTTTTTAAATGTTGGCTGAACTTATTGTTCAGTACCTTTTGTGTCAGTTTATAATGCGGTGGGACGTGTCGCGCATACGGTCAGCTCGCTACGGTGTTCACGCTGACGGTGTGTAGCGCGAATGTGCTGCCACCTACCCAGCTTTACCATTTAATGTGTTTCATTGTTATTTATTTATTTAGTACCAACAGCTATAAATATATGATTTACCAATATAAACTAATTAAAAGTATTTACAGCCAGTTAAATCTCTAGTTCAAACATAAGCATAAAGCTAAAAATAAAAATAAATTCCTACTATTATATATTTGTTTTTTTTTTGCTTCATAAGTTGTCACTAAAAAATTTTTATTCAAATGCATTTTTATGGTTTAATAATTCAACATTAGGGCTTTACTTAAAAACATTAGTAAGCAATTTATAGGCTAAACATTATTGTTGATTAATTATATTCAAAACATTGATTAATTATAATAAAAACTCACTCATCTATCACGACTGATCAGTTAATCAATTACTCAGTTTTTTTATAAGTGAGGCCTTTTCTAAATTTGCTCTATCTCCTAATTTTGTTTATAGCTCTTGTTTATGTGAAGTTACTTTGGTCAATCACATATTCAGAGCAAATTAAATACAACTAATTTCTTAATGTTATTTTTCCCATAGAGTCTAAGCGATTGAATTCAAAAGTAATGATCAAGCCATCGGTTATACAGCCATTTTAAGATTGAAATTTCTAAATACACCTTTAGACAGGATGCAATAAGTAGCAGTTCCCATAAATATATTTTTAATTAATGAAGTAGCAACCTGAGAGCATATTAGGTAGCCATCCCGCGCCCGCTAATCCGGCTGTAATTGGTGGTCAGAAGACTATTGGACTTGAAACGGCTAAGCCAATGCAATTACCCGAGATAAGGGATTTTCTCCGCAAACGAGTGTTCATGATTCACGGTACATTACAAAAACTTGAAAGGTTTCTTCATTAAAAATTACCCACGACGTAAATAACTTTTACAAAAAGTAATTTAGGACAACATTCGAAGCGAACACGAACAAATGATTGATACCTAACACCGAGGTATTCCGAAGATCATATTGAAAGACAAAGTTGGAATAGCATTTTCCGACACAATATAATCCGAAGTAAAGTCATCTCCGACATGAAAGAAACACATCGAAATTCTTTGGGGAAAATATTACTTTGCAATCGGTAAATTCTTGAAACAACTCGCGGGGCACGGTAACGTTCATTTCGACAAAAGACGAGCAATATGCCGGCACAAAGGAAAGCACCCGATATATTCAATGCAGTGACACAAGAAATGGCGACACAAAGCGGTAACAAAGCTCATATTGAATGTTACATCGTGGCAAGCGAGAGCAGAGAGCGTGTTCACGTGGATAGGTTTTTTTTATGTAATTGCATGTCACTGATTGAGCTGACGGCCCACCTGATGTTAAGTGGTAACCACCGTCCATGGCAACATGGACAACAGCAATACCACTCAAATCCTCTGCATAGTATGAGATAACTCAAGTTGCACTGCGTTGCGTCCATCACCCCGAGACGGGGATGTTACGTCTCATGCACCTGCAATTTCGCCGAAACAGGAGGTTGGATAAAACAATCTGCGGAGGGATCCCAAAGTGGTAAAAAAACATCTTCACTGTAGACTCAAAACTTTTACGTGAGGCGTGACTACGTATTTACCGTATAGCATTTTATAATAGTATTTTGTGCGGCAGTTCCCGCGCGATCAATTAACGATCAGCCAGTTGACACATTTCGATTCATTAACATGCTAATGAAATAACAGGTGACATGAATAATTGGAGAGGATTACTGGACATTTTTTTACAAGCTTTTATTTAACTTACCGTATTGCTGTATAGTCTTTAATATATTTAATATACTGTACAGTCGAATTTTGTAATCAATATATATTTTTATTATATACTGATTATATACGGGGGGGCCACGTTGCTCGCGTCCGTATGTGATTACCCTTTGAATCCATACACGTGTCTCCCGGGTGGTGCAAAAGGAACAACCCAAAGTAGTCGTAGAACTTGTGCTACGTTCGCCTGGAGAAGTACTGCCACCACACCTGGTAATCTGCCGCCAAGCAGTGATGCATTCGTGTTGTTGTGTTCTGGTGGAAGGGAGTGGGTGCCGGCGAAATTGCAGGTGCATGAGACTTAACATCCCCGTTTCAAGGTGATGGACGCAACGCAGTGCGACTTGAGTCATCTCGTACTATGGAGAGGACTTGAGTGGTATTGCTGTTGTCTATGGGCGGCGGTTACCACTTAACATCAAGTAGGCCGTCAGCTCGTTTCGCCACTAAAATGTCATAAAAAAATATTTATATTTAGTTAGGTTGTACATAGGTAACGGCAGTAAACTGTATGTAAAGAATTCTTCGGGGGTGGTAATGTCATCATACTCTATGTTGGAAGCATAATAACGTTTTTTAACCAAGAAATCGGCTCGGTGAAGTTACAGGGACATGATACGTTACATCTTTAAGACTTTAGATTTTGGACGCAATGCGACTTGGATTTTTCCATACCTTAGTAAGGCTGGTCTTATAGTAAAGACTGCTTAGCAGAATTGGGCTTACTCTTGTTTGGTTATTTGGAAAAAGACATAATAGTTCTCTTAACACAAAGACTAACGGTGATTACTTCATTATACAATACAACTGTATAGCGAAAGTGCATTTGAAGAAAGCCTTCTTAATATTTACACAATAATATATGTACTAAACCATAATAAAAACGATTGAAACACAGAGAAACCAAAATTTTTACTGAAAGATTCATACATCGCATCTGTTTTTTTTTTTGGAAATCAACTACTATTGATTACTTTCTGTAGTGTAAAATATAAGCTGTTTTCTAATTTTGGTGAACAGTGGATAAACCATTTCTGCTAATTGTGTCAGTAGTGATATTAGAATTCGATATATTTTTACCAATCCTCAATCAAAATAAGTTTTAAAAAGTTTTATAAACGTAATTTATGTGATTTACGCATGCGCGTATTTCACGCGCCACCCCTCGAAAGCCTTACGACCGCCTCCGTTCCGAGCCTCCGTTGCAAATTGAACCGTCACATCTAACAAATAAGAGCCGTTACCTCGCACCTCATCACGTCATGATAATTTTAAGATTCTCGTCATCTTCAGTACCAAAGCCGTCATTATGTTCGCGGAGGAAGAATTACAGTTTCGCGACAAAGACTCCCAAATTTTCAGGCCGTTGTCAACAGACTCTGATATATAGTCGCAACGTAAAATGAACCTATTGGGCAATAAGTTAAGGTAAATGTTAGAGCGACTAGCGTTTGCTTCATAGAATTTCAGCATAGGACAGACAGCGGCGTTCAGTCGGCAGCGAGCCGTGAAGGTGAGTGCATCAGCCCTCGCGTCGGGTTCGCGTAGCGGTCGCAACTTACTTCGTTGTTATAATCTGAAGTGATTTAATTCATACTGTGTGATATTGCAAACCAAAAAATGGAATATATTATCCGTTTAAGTTAAAGAAAATGTGTCCGCTTTCATAGCGATAGAAAACGAAACATAATTTACACTTTAAACAACAAAATGTCGACATTGGTGTAAAAAAATAACTATGCATTAAAATAAAGTTATACCAATTACATGAAGTCAATAAAGTTCTGTTCTGTTTGTAGAATAATTTGAAACTTATTCGATACTATAAAATAAAAATAAAATATATTATAACGGCTAAGGAGTGCGCGTAGCGTCGTAAACCAGTCGTTAACGGCGAATAAATTTAGCTGTAACTGTTTCTTGTTAAATATAAGAGTGGATGTAAATTATTGTAGGTGGCACGTCCCGAAGGCAGCTACCTAGTAGCCATTATTGCCAACTCTATTGTTTTTGGCAAAAATAAACCATTTTGTCCTCTTTCGTTAAACGCTTAGGAAGGTATACCCTGAAGGTATGTATTAACATAAATCAGCATAACTCATAATTTTTTAAGAGTTATTTTAAAAAGAATGAAGAATAATAACATTTTAAATAAATTCATCAATGACAATGTCTCGATAAAATCACATAATTTTATGGAAAAAAACATCCGATTACATAGTACTGTTTCCGTCTAACCGATTTATATATCACCTAGCCAGGAAGAATATAAATATGTTTTTGCATATAAAACTTACGACTAAAATTTTTAAGCATAAATATTGGTCTGTAGTTGGAAACACAAGGTCTGGATCTTGGCGGGCCGGCATATTTGCCGCTTTGCCGGCATTCCCCAGCTAATTAAAGCCCATTTGTACACTGTCTCGCGGAATATAATTTATTAAACGAGAAAACGTTTCGGTGTTCGCTAAATATTCGACTATGGAAAATTTGCCATTGGATTTACCGATTACTTAAGCCAAGTTAATTATACAAGTTTATTTTTATATTTTTTTGAATTAGTTAAATTACTTATAATAATACTATTATAATTCTCTTTCTATTTTCTAAAATTCAATGATTTATGTTTGCATTTTGCATCCGTTTCCACGTTGGCTGTATATCTTATTTAATTTTTGCCGTTTTTTTAATAAAAAAATAACTATAACGAAGGTTGTATTAAATAAAATATCCAGTTTCTCTGATAGATTTTTGTGATGTATTTTATCCTTGAAATTTCCAATTTTTTTCAATTACTATGACGTTATTTTGTTATGTTGCTAATGATATTTTTGTAAAACATATTTTTCTGAGCTATAGCCTAAATATTTTAAAACAAATATTTCATGGCGTATTCATTTCGGAACCACAGAGTTGCCACACTAAAAGAAGAAAGGCAGGAAATACTTTAAAAAAAAATTGTCTTAAAGTAGGCCGATTACGTAACCTTCCCGGTATTGACAAACAGGCCTCCACCTCCTTGTCAATTCCAAATAAGCCCGCCTCGATCTGAGGCCCCGCCTACAAGAAGGTAAATAAGCCCACGTTATGTAAACATTATTTCATAAATGTAGATAGGCATTTTACATTACATAATGTAAAACATGTCTTATGCGTAAACTCCGCAGAACACATTCCTAAGTAACTAGGCTTAAACATAACTACCTTGATTCATCAAACTCTTTTATACTAAGTCATAAAGATTAAGAAAAAAAAATCACGGTTTATGTTACCTAATCATTATATTGCTTCATTTTTAAAATAATTTGCTTTCAGCTTTATTTTATGGAATATTCCCCGCCCAGGTGTAAAGTCAAACACATTTTTGACAGCATTTAATTTCCATTGCATGCGTGCAAATAACTCAGAATTGTACATAACAGAATATAATAACACACAAACAAGCAGTGAGCAATCGAACAACTCAGAAACAATGTCTCCGAATCACACTCTAAAATAAAGCACATTCCGAGATAAACGGACACATCGAGCCGGAAAACAACGGAACAAATACTGAAACTGAGGGTTTATTACTGAAATACAGTTCTTGAGTAACAGGACAATGTTAACAAACAAAATCAACAGAGCGGGTGAAACTTTCGCAGCTAAGAAGTCGAAACTGTGTATACAATGTCGAGGCACTGAACGCTAACAAGCCGGCCATCCGAAGTTAAAGGCAGTGCCGAGTTCAGAACAGCGGTCGCGACTAGTACAGTACTAGTACAGTCACTTGGAGTGCTCCTTGCAATCGCTCATTTGCATTCGCGAGTGAAACAAAGGGCATGCGGCGCTAGCGATGGAGACGCACTCGCTCGGACGGCGGCCGCCATCAGCGCCGAGAAATCACATTGTCTACACCGACCACAAAGGCAGAAAGTGAGTAGTCGTTTTAATGTTAATGTTACCATTCTCAAGATAAAACTGAGAACACATTTTAAAATAATATTAAGAAAATTGAATTTTATTGACTTATTTGATTATTATTGACGTTTCCAAGCCATTCTATGAAGTTTTGACTTTGACTTAGACTTAAAGCTACATGTAATATGCTGAAGTAAATGTAAGCAGATATATCTCGATTGAATGTCGAACGCTGCCTGTTCGAGATTTATAAATAAAAAGTAATTATAATTATTTATCTAGGCCAAATGATAAATAGCTAAATGTTTTACGAGAGAAAACCTTATCTTATATATTTAGAGGCAATATTTTTAAAATGCTGTAAACATTTTTCAGCCCTTTATACACCTTAAATCACAGTTATTTATAACAACGGAAGAATAATTTGGAATTTTGAAAAAAATAAAGTTTTGTGCTGCAATTTTTGGCTATATAAACCGAAATCATATTGAATAATTGTGATTGCGGTGAAATAATATCTGGCGGAGGGAGTTCGAAACGTTTAAACCAAACAAATGGCTCCTATTATTTCTCTCAATTTAGTCTAACAAGCAAGTTGGAGTCAAAGGTTCGACGGAGCGCGAGACTCAATGGCCGTGAATTTTGTAATCTTCATTAATTACACCAAAGTTTACTTTTGCTTCCTACTTCAGTTCATTTCATTACAGTTCTTCAGCGTGCACTTTGTATTTATGACTGTATTGTATACCACGTTATATTTTACTCTACGGCTTATTTTATTTTAAATTCAATTAAGTGATAGACTGAGCTGATGGCGCACCTGGTGTTAATAAAATGTGCTCATAACTTACTAACTTAAAACATAAGCCAACAGCGAAACGACTCAGACTTTCTCTGTTTTTGGTCCTACTACCACTTGATAGTAGGACCAAAAACTGAGAGAAAAAAATCAAAAGTTATTTTATTAATAAATTAAATATAGTAACCAAATGTTAAATAGGTAAAGGAATATTTTAAAATAACGTTACCATACTACCATGTTGTGTTAGGAGAGTTATAATTAATATTGTAATGTACCATAAATACGTAAAAACATTAATGATTGCAGACTATAATATGTTGACGTAATTTTCATACTTTAAAACATTACTAACCCAAAAAATCAAACATGTACATAAGTACATCTTGAAATAAATATAAGACTTCTGAACCGATATCTGTAACAGGAATATAACTATTCATAGTTGCAAACAGTTTATCTGCGCAGTAATATAAGAAAATAAACTACCAAAGTCCAAAACCAAATTGGTTATATTATCATTGGTAAGTATACAAAATAATATTGTGCGCTGAAATGGTTGGACAGCTCGTTAAAATTTATTTTCAACGTACCCTTTTAATGCTCTTTCAACGAATTTCCTCTGATTCAAGTTTTCGCAGCTTAAGAAGTAATCTTTCTGCACTAAAATAATAGGAAATTGTCTTCACTCTGATATTCAAAAGTAAGAAACTTACGGAACATAATGGGCACGATTCAAATCGGCCGCAAGTTCCGCCGCTACTATTATTCTTCACAGCTCTAGCAGAAACATATCTACGGAAATTAACTCGCTAAACTAGTCTTTGACTAGATTTTCGATCAGTTGTGGCTTTAGCCGTGTTTTTGAATAATTTATATTCGTCCTTTGGCCTCGGTATGTTAGTAAATTCCTATAATTTACAACACTTACGCGAAATATCGTGATATTGATGACAATAAAATCCATCGAGAGGACTCAGAGCTCAATTGGTAGTAAGCCTGCCTTCTGTGCTATTAGGTCGTGGGTTCGATTCCCACCCAGGACAAATACTTATATATTGAACATTGATGTTTGTTTTGTATCTGGGTGTTGATATGTAGGTGGTATATGTATGTATTTACCAAAAAAAAAGATTATAAGTATTATATCAGTTGTCTGGTTCCCATGATACAAGCTATGCTTAGCTTACTTTGGGGCTAGATGGCGCTGTGTGAAATGTCACCCAATATTTATTTATTTATTTTATTTTATTTGTATAGTGCCATCCAGGAAGAGCGGCTCAACCTTTTTCCTAATCGCTTAGACCATAAGCATGCAACATTTCGATAGTTTTTTAGTTCTGTCGATATAATTTAAGTCACACACATAAGTCAATATTATGTGTATGATAAAACTATAACACTAGCTAAATATAGCACACTTGTACTGTAAGCGATAAGGAAGGAGAGTTCGAGTGGCAATATCTACGAGCATATACACCGTCAAAAATCGAAAATGATATCAATTATACCAAATATCTACCACGAAATAAGTAAATTACACAAATGTAGTTGTTGTAATACAAGGGTACATTTCACTCATGATATACTTGTAAAACTTGTGGATATTTGGGTGATGAAACTTGAAATTAGTTACATTAGTTTGATCAACACACATAACCGCCAAAAAAGACAAACAAAATTGTTAATATTTAAATATATATAAGTAATTGAACTACTAATTAACAAACTCTTACTAGAATAATACCATTACAGTGAAACAAATCTCATATCGTTGTCTACCATTTGCCAAAGACAATGCAATAATTTTCCCCACTGTCCCTATGTGTTGGACAACAGGAATAAACCAACAGACAAGCTGATTATCTGAGTTATATCATAGTCCTGTCCGCCTTCGGATAAAATATACTTCTCCGGCCATTTATATCACAAGAATGAATCGTGCAATGCGCCCAAGAAGCTGAGCGAAATCTTCATATAAATTAAAAAGTATAAAGTCTGTAACCACTGCTGTGAGTAAAACCGAGAAAACTTACCGAGAGAAAAAGCGACGGTGAAATCTGAAAACATTTAAATTCATACTGAATCTTATATTATTGTGTTGTTAGTCCATTGGTGTGACGCTTCTCGAGATTTTTATTTAAGCGCTTGCTTGAGCTTCCTATTCGAATTAACTCATCTGCATAACGAGAATTTGTCGTTATATTAATACCTGTTTCTGTCGTACTACTAAAAACAGATTTATTTAATATTATTTATATATTTGGAATTAGCCTGTCCTACTACTAAAAACAGATTTATTTAATATTATTTATATATTTGGAATTAGCTTGCTAGACAGATGTGTCCTCTCCAAATTTCTTAACTATGTTATGTTACGGGTTAGCGCTTCCATGAATTAAATTTAGGCCTGAATTTATCAAAGATTGGATGAAATCTGAAAAATCTGAAAAAAGGCCCTAAGTATTTTATTTTTTAGGTGTCAGTACTCAATGGAGGGATCTCTGTTACGCCTACAGCGTCAGTCAATCTGCCTGTAGTACTGTTTCACCAATTTTATTATATTTTGTTTTTATCAACTGCTTACTGCGCTAACAGTATGTGCACCAATGCGTATCAATATCAGTAAAGACAATAAAACATCAAATGTTTATACAGTTTTTATTGTTCAGTATATCTGTCCGTATTACAATCGTATGGGAAGATTTCTCCCGGAGCTCCCAGAGAGAGTTGCTCAAAAATAGTTTTATTTTAGAATCGAATAAGAATTTATGATCGCCGGTCAGTTAAACGTCGTATTACTTTATCTATAGACAAAAATATTTTAAAGATACGCAAAGAGGTGAATAGGGGGTTGGGGTGGGGGTAGAGGGAGTAATGGGTAGGCAGGCGGCAGTAAGCTTGGATGTTTGCAGCGGTACAGTAGAGTTACTTGTGCACAGTTTCCGTTAGTCACATTTTCGCAACAAGGTATTCACATTTCGAGGACTGGAAAGTTGGCGTTATCGCGTTTAAAATAGAACGACAAACACATCTAACTTTGTGATGCAAAATGGACACGACTAGGGCCATATCGTCTGTCTTCAAGCTTACTTTAATAGAAAAACGTCATTTGTCTTTTTTATTTATTTTGACTGGTAAATGAGACGTATTCTCAATTTAGCTTTTGCTTGTTACACACCTATCCAAGAAGGAAAATGTAATGTTTTCAGGTTTCATGTATGTATGTGAGTTTATTTATTTCACCATAACTTTTAAATGTCTAAACAGATTTTGATGTATGGCTTCATTAAATATAGGTAATTTCGTCAATTATTACTACATACAGGCAGTCGTGTTTTTATCTTCTTGATTTCAGAAACTTTTTTTGGAATGGTTTCAAATCAAAACTATGAGCTGAAATGTAAAAATTTGGTTTATCTATGAGATAACATTATATCAGTTACATTAAAACAGATAGCATATACATTAATCGAGTTTTTCTGAAACCTTGTATGACATATTGTTAAAGGTCCTGTTTCAACGATTCCTTAAACAAACGCATTCCGATAGATACAGATTATTGGAGTCAGATTGAGATTTCATCGTAACATATTCAAAGGGGGTTGCGTCACGTCCCGGGCCCAGCTCAACACTCACTTTGTACGAACATTATAAGTAGGTACCAGCGAGTGAGTACAAATTGATTTATTGAAGTTGAGCGTGTTCTCAAGTTGCACTTGAGTATATCCTTCGTACACAGATAAAGTGGAAATAAAAAAGTAACTTCACTAACAGAAATCCCCTTGTCGCGAGATTTACGAGGCGACGCACCTCCGACGCAAATAACGTATGTACATGCAAATTTTATGTTTCGACACATAAACAATTCTATTTAAGCGCCATACGCTTTTCAGCTTTTGTGCGCGTAGTTCCAATATCGTTTATATAAATATAAAATTCTCGTGTCACAGTTTTTTAACCAAACTCCTCGAAACGGCTTGACTGATTTTTATGTTTTTGTTTGTGTATATTGGGTAGGTTTGAGAATAGGATATAAACTATTTTCATACCCCTAAGTTTTTATGATTCAGCATTAAAAAATACACAAAACTTTAAATTTTTACTCTTCTACCAACCCCTATTTTATTATTGTTAAATTAGTACTTTAATTATTTTCAACTCTCGTTGGTCGATTACTAATAAAATGTTATTTTTATTTTCGTTTTTAAAAACACTTTTACCTTAAAGTGGCATTGCAACGCATGCCGGGTACAGCTAGTATATATAAAATCAGGTTAACGATCAGAAAGTTGAAACAACATTAGTGATCAATTTACAACAAATAGTATTGATGGCAAGTTTTTGTTTAAACCAACAATTTGCTTTATGAAATCTGAATGTAGGTAGCGGGCGAGTAAATGTGATCATTTTCGTGATAATTATGTGAAGTCACGCGAACGCGTTGGCTTAGTTCAAAGATAATGAAGAAGTTTCTTCGACGGTTAATGATGATAGTCACAAGATTCCATTTTTTTTTGGTGTACATTTCATACATCGCCATCTAGCCCCAAAGTAGTCTAAGTATAGTTTTTTTTATGTAATTGAAGTCACAGAATGAGCTGACGGCCCACCTGATGTTAAGTGGTAACCGCCGCCCATAGACAACAGCAATACGACTCAAGTCCTCTTCATAGTACGAGATGACTCGAATTTGAGATGAGTCGTATTGCGTTGCATCCATCACCCCGAGACGGGGATGTTACGTCTCATGCGCCTGCAATTTCGCCGGCACCCACTCCCTTCCACTGGAACACAGCAACACGAGTGCATCACTGCTTGCCAGCAGATTACCAGGTGTGGCAGCTGTACTTGTCCGGGCGAACTTAGCAAAAGTTGGTGCAAAAGGAGCAACCCAAAGTAGCAGTAGGCTACTTTGGGTTGCTCCTTTTGCACCAACCGTCACGTGTATGGATTCAAAGGGTAATCACATACGGACGCGAGCAACGTGTGCCCACCGTCTCGGGGCGATGGACGCAACGCAATGCGACTTGAGTCATCTCGTGCTTTGGTTGATAGAAATTGAGTCGTATTGCTGTTGTATGTGGGCGTCGTTACCATTTTACATCAGGTGGGCCGTCAGCTCGTTCCGTCACATAAGTCACTGTCACTGTTATAAAAAAAAATGTTTTGTGTCTGTATCCATTGCATTCTTGGAGGCAAAGCTTAACAAGTGTGTCAGAATGAATTTTATTAACTATTTATTGAATTTTGGACTGAAATAAATAAGTATTATAAATTAACGGTTAAATAAACTTAATTAGAGATTAGATTATATTATAGTCTTCAACCACACTGATTAATAAAATAATACACTTTTAAGTTCAGACATATTAAATTATTGCGATACTATTATATGTAGAAATTTAAGGTTAATTTAAGGTTAATTTAAAGTTGGATCTCTCATTGAATCAACGTCCCGCGAAAGCAAGCACAATGCGCTTTTAGCCCGGCATTTCTGTTTGTCAATTAAAATATTCTGAAATAAGAATATCACAAAATTATTTCGGTAGCCACAGAAACGTAATCATTAAAAAAACACGTAAAATCTCTCTTATCGAGTGTTGGCAGAAAAAGCTAAGCGTAGCTTGTATGGGAACCAGACAACTGATAAAATAGATACGTTTTTTCGTAAATACATATTAACACCCAGACACAGAACAAACGTATATGTTCGTCACAGAAATGTTTGTCCTGGGTGGGAATCGAACCCACGACCAACAGTGCAGAAGGAAGGTTTACAACCAACTGAGCTATAAGTATTATCTTTAAATATACAATCTAGATTAAGCAATTCAAATATACATCACTGAATTCAAGCGAACGTCATAAAGAACATGAAATGGCTCGAAAGCGACTCACGAGGAGCCATTGACGTACTTACAGAACTTCAGTTAGTTCTGGGTAAAGTTGCACTTCGCTCAGCTACAACTTGCGCAGTTATGGTCACTACGCTTCAAGCTTTCATTGATAATGTTGTTTTGTAATGGGTATGTGATGTCGTAGATATTATCAGAATTCATAATTTATAACATTTAATTTAACAAGAGTAAAAAATAGTCGAAGGGGTAAATATTAAAATACCACATTTATCATTCTAGGGTGATTTGATTTATGTCCTTCTAGAGTGATTCTTTACTGTCTTTATTGTCAAAAATGTTGAGAAAATCATAATTCGAGTCATCGACCATTATTAAACCGAGTTTATAAAGTCAATAAAAGTTGTTAGCCAGACACGTGTGAAATTTGTTACATGCACTTTTCCTAAATGCATATGCGTGGCAACTTACTAAAATATGCATTTTTTTTAATTGAAAAAGTGACGTAATCATAAATCTGGAATGCTATAATTCCGACAATATCTTAGCTTACAGTTACATCGGTATCATTGGATACTTCCTAACCTTTTGAAGGAACAAGCGATTTCGCTGTACCTACTAAAAATATCTGTGTCGTGTTATTCATTTCATTGACTAAATTGATTTCACATGTATTTTTTCTGACATGCTTTATAATTCAATTTAATTTGTTTAATTTCAATATTGATTTAGTTTTGTAATGGTTGTGCTATTTTTATCCTTTTGATTTAAATTGTTGTGTTTATTTAATGTTCTTTGTTGGGCGAATAAATGATTATTCTTCTTATTATTATTATTATTATATTAAGGGCTATAAAATGAATCGCGTAAATTTTTAAACGATTCTACACAAGACCACAATTCATCATGGGTTCATTCATGGGCACATTCATCATTATACAGGGTTAGAACTAAAGGTAAAATAATACTACTATGCGATGTTATTTGACTTCTTTCAGGGGTGCGCGGCAACGCTTTGCACATAATAATAAGTATGAAAATGTTTGTCGTCTGTATCACTTCACACTTATAAGATCGAAAGTTTGTTTATTTGTGTGGGGTCGTGAATGATAAGCCTAATTTTTCACACTTGAACCACTGTTTAATAGTATGTATTATTTATTGTTGTACTCTGTGATAGTATATTCGACAATACTATAGTATAAATATATATATATATATAGTATATGCATATATATAGTAGTAATACAATATAATACCTGTATACCTTTAACATCATGGGGATAACGCAGTGGGCTATGTAATTAATAGTTTTCCTTAGTTTATGTATGTAATCATTCTAGTGTATATATTGTCTAGTAATATATATTATGTAGCTGTTTGTACAAACGGAGACCTCTTAATTTAAAAGTATTTATTTAAAACCCAAGCTAAGCTTGTTGTAGTTAGTGTTATGGGAGTCAGAGCGCTAAATTATACAGTCACACGTGTTTATTAACTTTATTTTTCTTATGGAGAGCTTTACATCAAAACTAATGCAAAGACTTGACTGAAATTGAAATAGGTAAATTTTCATCCTGGTACATGAGAGAAGCCACGGACTTACGCCATTGCTCTCATTGAAAAAAAAACCAAATGTCGTTATGCGTCGTATAGTGTATTAGGACTCAGTCTGTGTTTGCCTTAACGCGATGTAAATAATTCAACCAATGGAAGCTGGTCTCGGGGGCTCCGAATGGAATACCAACATCTGATCCGTGATTGTGCACGATAAATCTATTTCTCTCAACGCGTCGGCCGATGTTATTCCTGTAAATATTTATGCTGTTCGTGTAAATATGTATGTTTTTCGCAGTGAATTATGCTGTTCGTGTAAATATTTCGTTTTCAACTTATTTTATTGAGTAAGTACTACTTTGACAGATTTGTTCAGTTTATTGTAATGTTTAGTATTGATTTATCAATAGCAGAAAACAAGTTTTTCTATGTTCAAGTAGAATTTCTTTACAAATAATTTGACTTAGCAGCAGTAGAACTTATGCCAAGTTTATCCAGGGAAGTACTCCCACCATAACCATTTCTATCTCCAAGCAGTAATGCCTTAGCATGGCTGTGTTCCAGTGTGAAAGGTGTAGTTGCCGGTGAAATTACAGGCACATGAGACATTCCACCTTCACGTTTCAGAGTTACGGGCGCATACAATGCGACTTGGGTCTGGTCTTACGGGAGGACCCAAGTCGTATTGCTTGTTATGGGTAGAGGTTACTACTTTACACCAGGCCATCTGCTGTAATTTTATCACATACATTCATTGCCTCTGTTTTGTTGTCTTACTAGGACAATAACTACGGTCTACGGGAAAATATCCAAAACTTAGGTCCTCAACCTCCTTGGAAGAATAATGCAACCTCGAACTTAAACTGACAGCACAGTTTAGATGAATAGCAAAGGCTAGAAGCCTTATCGGCAATCCAAAAAATAGATCTTGCTGGTTATTGTTGTCACAAAATTTACTCCAGCTGGGGATCGAACCCGTGACCCTTCGCTTTGCAAGTAGAGTACTAGTAGTACTAATTTAGTCATAGAGCCATCAACCTCATTCGATTTCTCCACAAATAAATCTAACGTCAGTTTTCAACATAAAATGTCGAGTTCTCGTCACTTTTCCGGTCTTTGTTATCGTAAAGGGCCCCGCGGGACATATCAGTGCTTAGTTTACCCTACCACTTGTCCCACTTACACAATGAGTTGTAGAGCTGTCAAACAATACAATGCACACACAGTGAAAAGAGATGCCCTTATGTCTCATAACAGTTTTCATCAGAAGTTGCATCTTATAAGTTTTAGTTTCATATAACACTCTCTCTTCCTAAAGATAATATTGGTAGGCAATTCACACAGGGAAATCTAGCCCCAAACTAAGCATAGCTTGTACTATTGGAACCAGACAACTGATAGAATACATATATACTTTTTTGTATATATATACATATAATACATATTAAAACCAAGTAATAATGCAAAATATACATATCTAATATTTACTATATCATCATATCATGTCATGGAGGATGTGACTCCATTCATGCTTGCTGTATACACTCATTGCCCTCCTATTGTCTGGCCTCACAGCTCTAACACAGTCTCTGCGCTGTAAGTCCTGGGTTCGATTCCCACCCAGGGCAAACATTTGTGTAACTAACGTAGTCTTTTGTCTGTGTGTCTGGATGTTAGAATTAGAATAGTAAGAAAGAGATAAAAAAAAATTACAAATGTAATTGATTCATGGGAACCAGACAACTTATTGTTTGGTTCCCATGGTCCCCCATACAAGCTGTTTAGTTTACTTTGAGGTTAGATGGCGCTGTGCAAAACGCACATCTATATTTATTTATTTAGGGTTCTTACTATTACGTACTACGAAAAGTGGGTTCATTTCACTGCCAGACGAGATTCTGGTAGATTGGAATTCCGATAGGTAGATACCAAAACCAGAGTGTACGTTATCTGTTAGAACGATTTAAAGTTGAAGCATTCGCTCTTTTGAGCACGTCTGAAATCATAATTCTGTCTGTCTTCTAAGGTTCAAATTTCAATTCCAATTTGAAATTAAGTTTTATTATATAAATCCAAAATGGACTTTGCTTAAGAAAGTTTATGAACGTGGGAAAATTACAAAGGCTTACGTTTAATTATCCCCGTAGGAACAACGACAGTCAATTCATACCGGTAGGCAAGACGTTGAAACATAAATATGATTCGTTTTGTTGGCGCACAAATTCAAAACAAAATACTTCGAACGCAAAACAAATTCACCGATTCGCATCTGTTTTCTTCTTCATGCTCTTCTCTTGCTACACTCTTGACGGGGGGTTTTTTATGTAATGTAGGGTATAGAACGAGCTGCCGGCCCACCTGATGTTAAGTGGTAACCGCCGCCCAAAAACAACAGCAATACGAATCAAGTCCTCTCCACCAAAGTACGAAATGAGTCAATCTCGTATTGCGTTGCGTCTATCACCCCGAGACGAGAATGTTACGTCTCATGGGCCTGTAATTTCACCGGCACCCACTCCCTTCCACCGGAACACAGCAACACGAGTGCATCACTGCTTGGCGGCAAATTACCAGGTGTGGTGGCAGTACTTTCCAGGCGAATTTAGCACTAGTTCTAATGCTACTTTGGGTTGCTCCTATCGCACCACCCGGGGGACACGTGTAGGGATTCAATGGGTTATCACTTACTTACGCGAGCAACGTGGGCCCCCAGGTTTGTTCACGAGACATTTAATTTCGCTGGTACACATTGTAACGATCGAATGAATTTGAAGAAGCAATTGAAAGATGGAGACAGGAGACAAGCCCCAGGGGTGATTTGTTTTACGGTCGGCGTGTGCCAACAAACTTCGTCTAGTGCTTTATGATCCTAATTTATAAGTGAGCGAGTCGGGAGTATTTACGACTCTTTCTGGCGTTCCCGCGAGTGCGTTCAGCTCTCGAGTTCCTTACCAAGCATACATATTGGGACATAACGGATTTCATTGGTAGCATAATATTTTCAAACAATTCTGCACTTGTGGAAATTATAATGTTCGACGCGCGATCATTACAGTATTACCAGCTGTAATGATTGGATTAAATTCCTTTTATTTTGTTTGTTGAATTACTTTCACAATGATATTAACAATTTAATTATTTTTTATTGATGAAATAATTATGTATATTTATATGTAATTCATACCAATAGTTTCATAATCATTATTATTATTAAATTCAAGGTAGAATGTGCTTGCTCACTTAGAGTTCGAACTTTGTTTTTATTATTTTAAATATTTATAAATACATATATACTATAAGTTAACTAATTTATAATATTATAATTAGAGTATTGTTTAATAAGAAAACATCACTACGAATTATAGAACAGTTTTAGGAAAAAGCTTACTAGCGAAGCACTGAGCACCACATTCGCACCATCAAACTAACCAGGATCCGTAACCCCTTTAGCTTCAACACTCTCCAGATGTTCCATAAACAAAGAAACTAACACAGTTCTGTAATCTCTTGAAGCCACAACATAATTATATGGGGGCATAAATTAGTTTTCAATTTAGCTTTGACGTTTCGCTGAGCCGCCGGTGCCGGCATGTCTCTCAGGGCGGCATTAACTCGTATAGCGTCCTGCACGCAGCTGCACTGTGATATTTCACCTATGACGTTTTAATACGAGCACGTAACGGATTTGATATACTGTTGCGTTTTTCGTGAATACATATAGTTTACGAATACTAGACAGTGTTTCTGTCTTTGTCCAGCGCAGTGACGATTATATAACCAATTGAATGCATTTTGTTTAAGAGCAGTAGATCTCACGCCACGTTCGCCCGGGGAAGTACTGCCACATGCCCATTTCTGCCGCCAAGCAGTAACGCATTCGCGTGACTGTGTTGCCGTTTGAAAGATATGGTTGACAATGAAATTACACGCACATGAGACATACCACCTACACGTCTCAGAGTTACGGGCGCATACGATGCGTTTTGGGTCTTGTCGTACCTAGTAGGGGAGGATCCAAGTCGCATTGGTTGTTATGGGCCGAGGTTACCACTTAACACCAGGTGGGCCGTCGGCTTGTTCCGTAACAATATTACATAAAAAAAAACAATCCAATAGCCAAAATAATGTTATAATAAAATAGTTATGTACGTAACTCGTGGTGGTATACTAAAATACTGCATTTATGATGCAATTACAATGCAAAGATGTTCGGGAGAAATGGTACTGCGAATTGAGAGCAACGCAATATGAGTAAATATTAATTGGCAGCGTGGCGCGTGGCGGCACCAGATACACGAATAAATATTTATAGAAATTTGTTTACAGAAAATATTTTCGGTCTGCTCTGTAGCTAGACGACCACGTAGCGTAGTTAATAGCAACTTTTCTTGGAAAACGTGTTAAAGTATATTGTGGCGTCTTAAAATTACATCCATGCCACTTGCGATATAAAAAATTGTAACACCAACATAATAGGAGTTATTTCATTTGAAAAAAAATCTGCAGATGTCCCACCTGATATTAAATGGTAACTCTGTCCATACCAAGCAATACGATGGATCATTCCCTGCATAGGTACGACAAGACATAAGTCGCATCGTATTCGCTCATAACTCTGAGATGTGAATGTGGAATGTCTTTTCTGCCTGTAACACCGGAAACCGCAACTTTCAATCTGGGATATAGTTACGTGAATGCTTTACTGGTTGGCAGCAGAAATGGGTATGATGGCATTACTTTCCTGGACGAAACTGGCATAACTACTGCTGCTTATAATAGCGAATGAAGCATGATTGTTTTGGCGCAAACGGATGGATTTTACGATTCACGTTTTAGAATCAGGCGTTAATCAAAGGCTTTATTGTAGGCTTTAAGTTGATAATAATACTCTTAATATTATTTAAAATTTATAATAAATTTATTTAAATTTTTAAAATTGTTGGCACTTTTAACGAAACCTAGCTCAAAGTTGATAGATATACCAAAAATGTTCATCCCTCGATTATTGCTAAGTCTTTTAAATAAATTCCGAACAGCGAAGAGCGGTAATACTGCCGAGTGCAGAATGCAACACGCAAAAGCCATTGAGGAGTCAGCGAATGTATGTCCTCGAGCGCCGCCACCATCGCGCGAACAAACCCGAATGACATTTGGTATCACTTGTACGTATTACAATACGGTTACTAGTACACTGAAATTCACTTTAATTATTCGTAGTTCATACTATGTTACGATAAAGTTGGATTTCGTTGTTGCAAATTGGATCTAATTTTACAATTAACATGTCCAAGCATTGTTGCAAGTGAAATATGTACATAGACCATATACATACATAATGTACTCGCAACAAGAGTTTCGCGTTCTATAACAGGTTTTTATCACCCATTACTTCAATGCATTTGCTCTGTGACCATTGGTCGTTTGGTCATTTGTATAGAGTGCCACCAAAGCGTTCAAAAAATTGTTTAAATATAAGACTAATTTGAATTGGAATATTTCACAATATCTCTCAGTTAGTCGGTTATGGTATAACATTTGTTTTACCCTATTGTTTATTTAGTAGTGGTTTAATGGAAGTTGACACTAATCACCCGAATTATTCATTTTTGACGTTTATATTCCTTCTTATACCTTTGTTGTACTTTTTGTTCATTCCCAGAATAGAACCTGTCCTATTACCAAAAATTGGATGACATATGGGAAGGAAAGGCGCACTTTAATAACTTTTTTTATCTGATACAGTTACGGAACGAGCCGATGGCCCACCTGGTGTTAAGTGGTAACCTCTACCCATAACAACTGACTTGACTTGGGTCCACCCTTACTATGTACGACAACACCCAAGTCTCATCGTATGCGCCCGTAGCTTTGAGACGTGTAGGTGGAATGTCTCATGTGTCTTTAATTTAAAAAACAATAAACTTAAAACTAAAATAATTAAGTAAAATAACAGTAGTAGTAGTCTCAGACGTACGGAGAGTATACAAATGTAAAAATATAAATATTTTATTTATAAACGGAATGTCCTTTTCCATGAAAATTTCAACACAAGCTGATCGTTTTTCAACAGTGTGAAGTATTTCAATTGGTGGTCCACTGCAGTAATGCAGTAGTAGCTACAAACAGTTTCAAACACATTACGTACTCGTACAGCGCAGGTTCGGTTCGGGTGCATTGGTTCAAATATCCGTCGTTCGGCGATGGCTCACCGACACGAAGGAGGAAGGAGATTTCAATGCACTTGATTTATGGCCCACATAATGGAGCTCTACCCTGCATTTTGCCGCATGCAACTAACCGTTCGACTCCCTACCCTAAACATCCTTTGTGTGTATGGAAATGCAGTCGTTGGGGATATTACAAAATGTTTAACAGAATCGTAAATAAATATCAATAGGTAAAACGTAATTGGAGCATGTGTGGTTTATTTGCACATAAAATTATATCATCCCTAAAAGCAAAGTTCGTGGAAATGCAAAATATTAGTAACGGCGCGTTCCCTCTCCGCCAGCCTTAGCGATACGTCATTGGCAAATTGAAAACTTAATTTATTGCTCTCCCATCGCCTCGGCTTATGCAGCTTACTTTAGGCGACAACCGAGGTACTGGGGATTTTCTTATTTAAAACGACTATATTTACATGAAGTAGGTTTTCCTCGTCTAAAGTGTTACTAGAATTTAAACGTGAAAATGGTTCCCGATAAAGGCGTAATGCCGTACGCTGCGGCCAAAAACAATTTGCGTTTAATGACTTCGTATTTCAAAATGAGTGTCGAGTCTCAATCATGACGATTCGTATCGCAAAACACCGAACAGGACGATAAATATTTTAGGCGGGAAAAGAAAAACCGTTCCAATTAGAATCGCAGAAAGTATAAAAGTGCACGAGCACTTTTGAGCTGAATAATTATCTCGCAAACGAACGCTTTTACTGACGTTTGATGATTTTTATGTGGAATCTGTAAATCCGTATTTGCTCGTATCTGGTATCATCCGCGCACTGTGTTCAGTATTCGCGGCGCAAAGTGCTACGTTATTCAACTTAATAGCCATTAGTTTGGTTCGTTAGCGGAATATTGCTAACGAATGTGTGGCGGGCTCGCGGACCGCGGCGTCGCGCGGCGTTGCGCGGCGCGGTGTGACGTGTCGCGCCCTGTGGCTCGCCTTGTACCAGCGCGCCGCAGAGCCCTGCATGCCAACGCGTGTCGAAACGCTCAATTAGCACATTTTAGCGCACACAGCTGAAACACCCGACCAATTCATATAAAATAACTAGATTTCGCACAGAATAACACTACATTTGTCATGCGATGCAAACAATGTTACACCAAGCCATAATAGTGGCCGGAAGATTCATGAGCCCGACCACTAGAAAATTATGATAACGCTCCACGACGATTTCGGTTGGTTTACTATTCTGTTGCTCGGAGTTAATGATAGCGCTCTTTAATTTATGGAATTGCATCACGACGTTGTGTTATTATCTAGTTATTGTTGTTTATATTAAAAATATGGATACGCAATAACTTTATTGTCTTACCCACACGTATAAGTTGTTTTATCATAACATAAAAACGAATCAATTCAAATTAATATAGCTATCCATTGCAATTATATATACTACGAATACACCGCTTTGTAAGCTACTCTGTAACAAAGTCGTAGCGGTCGAAGACGAAAAGGTTTGTCTCATTAAAGAAAATCTGGGAACAGAGGAAGCTCAGAAGTCAAGCTGCCGTGATGGAGATGATTAATATGGCTCATTTGCGGTGCGCGCCGCCCCGGCTACGGGCTACGGGAGGCTACGAGCCACGGGCTACGGAGTACGGCGCTACGTGCCTGCCTCTACGTACATCGTTTACGCTTCCGTTGAGAGAATTTATTAGATTCCACCCCATTTCTATCTTTTATCTCTATTACGTATTTAATGCAACAATATAAAGCACCCGGCATATCGCAACGTGAACTAATCGTTACTGTAATATATCGTTTATCATCATTAACTCGATTGTCTGGCATCATATATGATAATATACCGTAACATTTTAGTAGTGAATTATTCAGGCAAGACTTGGTTTAGAACGTACGACTATTTTTTTTTCATCGTTAATTATAATGATAAAGTAAGTAAGTCAATTAGCGCCTAGTTTGATAACATCATATTGCTTTTATTGCATTTTTTTTTAAATTATATATATTATTATTTTATTACCACATTCTTATTTCCTTATTAATAAGCTCATCTGATATATATTACACCAACAACCCCCTTCTTTTACTATTACATATCTGGTCCATCCAAATTGTTGCCTGGTTGCCTAGAAGAAACCTCTATTAGCGATAAGACACCCCATTGTACATTAGCTTAAATATTAATCTTTACGAAATTTCCATATATGGTGGTCAATAAAGTATTAACTATCTATCTGTCTGTCTAAGTCAGCATTTAATAAAATATTTATAGAATCCGTGCACGTCGGGTCCAGTTTATGTGCAGTTAAATGTTTTAAACGATTTGCAAAACGAGAAGTAAAAATGGTGATTCTCGCAATTTTCGTTTCAATAATCGATTATACCAAGGAAGGAGTACGGAGGCGGTGGAATGTAGGAGGTGTTATTCGTGTAATTGGTTTCTAATGCCACGTAAACCCTCCAAACGTGTTGGGAGAGTGGACCCGGAGATAAAGAGCGGGAACACTCACACGGGCTTTTACATTTTTTATTTTTAAATCACGGTTAGGGAGGGCTTTCTGGTGGTCGTTTCAATAAGTGCTTTGGTTTGGGCAACCAAAGATTGATTGAAAATGTTAAGTGTGCACTTTCAGTCCTGCACCTACTTAAGGTTATGCTAGGTTTGTTTATAGTGTTAGGTTTGGTGCATATTTCTTATATCTAGGGAAATAGGGAGATTCTTAAACGGTCTGTAGGACTTTATCTTTCTCGAAAGAGTTATTAAAAAGAACCCAATGAAAAACATTTTAAATTATCTTTTGCTAATATAGTTTTCTAAGTAATATTCGTCTTGATGTAGTAACTTAATGTTGATGTTTTTATATCTCAGTCTAATTTGTTGGTAACTTTTTCTCCCGATATGACGGCATTTTTTTTTTTTTTTACTTTTCTGTAAGTTTATAAGATATAATTTACTGGGACAAAGCTTAGCCATGTTATTCATGGAATAATAATGGCGGTGAAGAGCCCACTTGCCTGTTACACCTAATTTCCCAGAGAGTGTAATCCATATAGTGAAAAGTGGCCTATCTACCTACCTTTTCTGAGGAAAAACAGTGAATCTCTTACATGAAAATCTTTAGGCAGATAACTACAAACAAGTGACAATCTATCTTAAGGTACTCATCCTTAAAGCACATCACAAAAGCGAATGTTTTCGTAGACACCTTCACAAAGACATACTAAATTGTGGATGTGGTTTTAGTATGCTGTTGAAAAATTTTGTCCGTTTAAAAACAAGTTGTAATAATATGTTATTAAATAGGAAATATCTTAACCTTCTACTTATCAAATAGCAACTAACATTATAGAACTAAGTAAAGTTTATTTTCAATTTTATATACATAATAAATAAATTAAAAGCACTTAAAGCTATGATGAGAAAATTAAGTGGTATCTTTTCTTGTCTGTTTTACGTCATAGAGCGTTGAATAGGGTTTGAAAAAGCACCACAATTGGCATAACTACGCAATTGTTATTTTAATTTGCTTGACGTTTCCAAATAATTCCATTACGAATTCAATGTAAATAAGTTTTTTTTCTATTGTCCATTGATATTACATAGTCTCTCATTACATAGTCCATTGATATTACAAGGTCTTTTCTGAATTTCTAGCCAGACCAAAATCTTAACTGGAGCTTTCTTTGAATGTATTTTGTTGTTCCCGGTGTTGCCGAAGAATTTAAATAAAATACAATAGATTTTTTTATAAATAAATGTCCAATGGTAAATCCTAAACAAACCAAATTGCATTTTGCTATATTTATAATGCAGACGAGATATGAACTAAAACGATTGTATTCGCGTATCCATGCTTTTTTACGATTCGAAGTTTTTATAGGCGGGGCTTGGGCAAACTGAGGCGACCGCTGTTGGAATTTTTCGGTGTGCAAAGCCTGTCGCGCCCGAATCCACGGAAATTTATGACCCTGGGTGGACGTTGGCCAGTTTAACGGATACTGGTGCACTTTTGTATATGTCCGCGTCGTCGTCTTGAGATATCTCCCCGACTGATGCTAGTTTGTTCGATCGCATGAATTCGACATGATACTTATTTGGGAACATATGTTATGCGGTTGGTAGTGATTCGAATCGTGGGATGTATATATGATTAATTGTTTTTTTCCAAATTTCAATTGAATATCATGTACTGTAGCAAAAATAATGACAGGGATCGCAGGTAGCACGGCGCATACAAGGCAAGTATCCATAAGCTGAGAAAACCTTTATAATTACCACACAAATATTTGCAACGACCAGGAATCTAACGGCGTCCCTTTTTTTTGAAGGCTACTACTACTAACTTATTCAAGGAGCCCTTATAATCATAAATACTCATTTACATAACATCTCGTATTAATTCTGCCAGTACTTTAATACTAGTGCTTCCGTGTCTGAATATGGTTTTTTGATTTGATAATGTATATACGAGTAGATAGATCAGCTTGACTGTAAGAGAACACTGATTCAGAGAGAGACAGAGAGAGAAAGAGCAAATACAATACAAAGTAAAACAATAATCATAAAAAAATAAAAAACATAATATATTTTGAATTGAAACACAGTACCGTGCAATGCCTGTGTAAAATTAATACAAGTTTGAGCTTAGTAACTAGCCATGCAAATAATAAAAATGCCAAACCCCATGCTATAGTATATTCAAGATGCTTACATACAATGGAAGGGGTTTGGGATTCCTAGACTGTAACAGCAAATAACTATGCCCATATTTTCTAAATCTGTAATAGACCACCACACCACAGGATACTTATAAATATTATATTTAATATTTTCCACGGTATATTTGGTATGCATGAAATCACTCATAAAAAGACATGGTAAGTTGGTATAACGACAACAATAAAACATTTACGATTGGCAAATTGAGTTCGCGTATTTCACGAAACAGGAATATGCTTTTAATTTCGAAACTGTAAAATTCTGTTTTAACAAAACAAGTGAATATGAAACTGCATTTTATACGTCACCGAAGTTTAAAAGGGGCTTTTTAATGCCGTAGCACGAGCTATTCAGGTAGCCACGGCGATGCCTGTCCACAATGCAAATTGAAATTAAAAATACCCAAATAAACTCTTCGCATGCATGTAAACATTGCATCGGGCGGAATGATGCAAATGTCAATGAAGTAGTGGAACGTATGCACATATTGGCCCAAGAATGGAATTATCAGCCACGCGGCACATGTATTTTTGATTGATGCCGTGGGTTCAAAGTATTACCTACGTTGTAAGTGAAAGCTTGTAATGGTGTAATACTTGTAAAATTTTAGTAATATCCTCTATCGAAACATAGATGACTCACACCTTTATCCACAGAAGGGTTAGGCAGAGCTTCAGCGAGATACTTTTCCCCTTGTGGATTACGTTATCGTTGGAACGTAGGGGGTTGTTGTTTCACGAATAACTCAGCAAAAATTTTCTTCCACTAATTCATTAATAAATCACCCGAAGGCCAAGACAAATCTTAAGCCAACTAAATTGCCGAAACAGAAAAGGCTAACACGATATAAAATATCATCGCATTAGCATCCACCGCGCAGAGCAAAATAAAATAATGATTTATGCAAGTGAAATGTGTTTGTAACACCGCGACTTCTGTAGGTACTTGGAAACTCGTTGCGACAAATTTAACTCGGTAACAGACTTAAAAAGTTATTTAAAGCTTCAGTATGTAATTCACATTAGGGTCGTTTCACACAGGAGAGAATATAAATAGTTTAAACATACATTTTAAAAACGAGAAGGAAATAGTGATTTACAGTTACTTGGCTCAGCGGCACTGGTGGCGAGAGGCCTGTAGAGTCCCGCAGTGGGCTATGATAGGCTGATGATGATGATGTAAATCCGTATCTTGAAGACTTGAGAATGTCTCATGTGCCTGTAATTTCACCGACAACAACACCTTTCAAACCGGAACGCAGTCACGCGTATGCGTTACTGCTTGGCGGCAGAAATGGGCATGTGGCAGTACTTCCCCGGACGAACTAGGCGTGAGATCTTCTGCTCTTAAAAAATGAAAAAACATTGAAATTAATCGATTTTATCATGTGTTGATTATTCACTAACCGTTTGTGTAAAAATTTAAACGCTTATTAATGACTTTACCTATAATTAGACCAAAACGATTTAAGAATAGGAGTCTTTACCTTGGACTATGAAGTTTTGTATCGAAATAACTGGTAGTCTTAATCTCGCAAAAACCTTTTGTTTGTTACTGTTCTTATAACCTTCAGTCAGAAACGTAACCCAGCCCACAGACGATGAGGCTCGGCAGGAAAGGCCGGGGCTGTTTGTCCAATCCGTCCACTAGTATTTATTCATATTATCCACTAACAGAACGCTATATGTTTATAAATGACCATATAATCGTATTCTAGGGTCCTTCAAACGACGGGTTAGTGCCCATCTTAAAGGCCGGCAGCGCATTCGCAATGCCTCTGGTGTTGCAGATGTCCATGGATGACGGTGTCCACTTTCCATCAGGCAGCCCCTAAGCTTGTCTGCTAGTATTTAATATACAAACAAAATGCATTCTTATATAAACTAAGTAAACTGACCGTCTGATAGGTGCCTATATAAGTTGTGGCCGGACGGAACCGGCCTCTAGATCCGTCCAGCCCGGTTGCAACGTGTTTAGCCCGAGTAGGAAACAAAACAAAAAGGTATTCGAAGTCGGTAAGCCTCAACCTTCGAACTATAGTTATTTCGGCGTATGCGGAACTATGTACGTAATGGGTAGAAAGTATTTATAGGTAAAATTGTAATAAAATTTATGTCTCAGGTATTGTTTTACGTTTTAGGCAAGCCACGGTGAAAATTGTCCTGTGTAGACGATCTGTTAAACTGGTTTAATACCACTGGAATACCACACTCACATAATCTCGAAAAACGAACCAGAAACAGACTATACAATACTAGTTGTGTTCGCGGCTTCACCCGTGTTGAATTCAGTTTATGACTAAAAGAGTATTAGCCATTTTTATTAATTTGTAAACTAACCTTAATAAAAGTAGCCTTCGTTGCTCCTACATCGGGTATCTGCCAGTCAAATTTCCGTCAAAACCAGTTCAGCCGTTTCGAAGATTAGCCGGAACATACAGACAGACAACATTATTTTTAAAATTGTGTATATAAATTGCTTGTATTTGTATAGATGATGCAATTAATTGATACAAATTGTATCTTTTTTTTATATGATACAGTTACGGAACGAGCCGACGGTCCACCTGGTGTTAAGTGGTAAGCTCTGCTTACAACAACCGATGCGACTTGGGTCATCCCTTACCAGTTACGTTAAGACCCAAATCGTATGCGCCCGTAACTCTGAGACGTGTAGGTGAAATGTCTCATGTGCCTGTAATTTCTGCATCTACACGTATTTTCAAAAACAAACAGAATACTGTCTCTCACTCGTAGTCACCGAAACCCAACAGATATAGCCAACAAAGTATTTGTTTCAGGATACCTTACGCGGACAAGATCACCCCGGAGCCAATCCTGCAGAACAATGCGCGTGACACAAAGGCAGACTCTATCAGGAACAGTTACAACAGCCAATTCAAAGTGGGCCTCTACGGATGGCGGAAGAAATGCCTCTACGTTCTCGTTATAACATTGATGTTTATGATGATCATTAACCTGGCGCTGACACTTTGGGTATTGAAAGTATTGGATTTCAATTCAGTAAGTTTTTTCCTATTTTTATTGTCTGATCGATCTTAAGTTATCAAAATACCTAGAAATCTTGTCATTTATGGTATGATGTAGACGAATTGTGGTGCTATTAGAGAAAGATTACAGAAAGCATGTTAAAAATGAAATCTCATTGCTACATATCTTATTTGGACTGGTCTCACAGCTCAGTTGGTGGTAACCCTGCCTTCTGCGCTGTAGATCGTGGGTTCGATTCCCACCCAGGACAAACATTTGTGTGATAAACATAGGTGTTTGTTCTGTGTCTGGGTATTGATATGTATTATATGTATTTAGTTACAAAAATAAGTATATAAGTATTATATCAGTTGATGTCCCATGATACAAGCTACTTACTTAGCTTGTTTTGTGGCTAGATGGCGCTGTGTGAAATTTATTATTTATTTTGGATGTTCGTATTGCATATTTGTGTATGTTCATGCCACTTAGGATGGGGAAAGCCGGCTCAGTATTATATATAAATAATGCGTTTCTTTTAGGAAGGCATGGGCCAGTTACGGATAGTTCCCGGAGGGCTGCAGCTACTGGGTCAAGCTCTGGTCCTAGACTCGCTGTTCGCCTCCAGCATCAAGTCGCGCAGAGGGCAGCCCATATCCATAGAATCAAGCCGGAACTTTTCCGTTTCGACCCGCGACGGGCACGGAACTCTACAGAGTAGATTATTTTTGAGTGAGTATAAAGTTATTTGGAAGACAATTATTACATTTGTGTACGCATTATTTATTTATGATCTTTATATTAGTTTATGTATATTTATATTATGTATTTATATATATAACAAGTTATATAAATTTTATATAGTGTGTGTAAATATTTTTTTACATAAATGCACTACCACATCCACTCTATATTACACAAAGTTTAGCTGGAAGAAAATGCTAATAGCATTAAGTTCCTATATGTACTCGTTTTAAACTTATCTCAGAAGATGCAGACGTCATAAATACGTAGGAGCTTAGTGGCTCATTTTCAACGCAGGTGTGGTTGCTAGCCGTCCAGGCACATGTCCTACCCCGACCTTCCTCACGACGTTTCCCTTCACTGGAAGCTCGAGCTCATTGTATGATTCGAACCCACGACATACAGAACGTAAGCCATCGTCAATACTAAGCCTCCAGTGCCTTATACTGTAATTTTTCCTCTATTGGTTAATTAGCCTTTAAATGACCGTTGTTTTGTAATTCTAAAATAAATCTAAAATTTCTTAGGCTTCTAGGGCTTCTAGGGCATTAAGCAAAATTTGCAATTTTTTACATTTTATAAAATATCATTGAGAGGAAACGTTCCGGAGACAAATTCATTAATTTGTGGGAAACAGTAATTAATAACCTTCTTGGCTTTAAAATATTTGGGGGGAAATTTGTATTACTAACTTTATCTTTTTTTTAAATGTAGTATCATAGACTTAGGAATAACCAGCCAATGTCTATTTAAGTTATTTATTATTTAAGTCTTTATTTATTAAAGTTTTTGTTTATTGTATCAACTCACTGTATTATATTAGAGATTCCCTGATTAGTGCAAAATAACGTACTGCTCCTATAATTACTTCTAGTGTTCTTCTCAAGGAATACAGAGTGAGAGAAAGGGCTTATAATTTTTGAATCTAAGACATGTTGGTTACCTCAACATGTTTTCCTTCACCGTTTTTGAGACAAATGAGAGAAAAATCATGGTAGAAAACAAAAACATACAGTCACGCGTCTGCTCCATATTTTCGTTATTTCCAGCGATTCCGATTGAAAATCGTTAGTAATACCAGTAGATAATTACGCCCACCAAACTTATCGCTAATACTTCTAAACTAACCTCTTTTATAACATTTTTTTTATGTGAACGGTTACGGAACGAGCCGATGGCCCA
The DNA here is from genome assembly GCA_947359385.1 of Chesias legatella. Classification (NCBI taxonomy): domain Eukaryota; kingdom Metazoa; phylum Arthropoda; class Insecta; order Lepidoptera; family Geometridae; genus Chesias; species Chesias legatella. Next base: position 1,914,886 of record OX375768.1, on the reverse strand, counting down.
CCTGGTGTTACGAGTAAGTGGTAACCTCTGCCCATAACAACCGATGCGACTTGGGTCCTCTCCTACTAATAACGACAAGACCCAAGTCGCATCGTATGCGCCCGTAACTGTGAGACGTGTAGGTGAAATGTCTCACGTGCCTGTAATTTCACCAGCAACCACACCCTTCACAGTAACTGGAATGCGTTACTGCTTGGTGGCAGAAATTGGCATGGTGGCAGTACTTTACATTGACCATAACATGCGTAACCTTACAGCTAACTGGCAAGTATTTAAATTAAATATTTCACAGGTCACGATCGCCTAGAAGTGAACGCACCTCGACTAGAAGTGCGAGATTCCAAAGGAGTGTTGTTGCTGGGCGCGAGCGAGGGCGCAGTGACTGTGGGCGCAGAGTCGCTGCACATAGCCAGCCCTGCAGGCGTCACTTTGCAGACCTCTGCGCAGACACCGCTGGTGAAGGCGCCACCTTCTAAGCAGTTGATGTGAGATATTATCTATACAAATAAATAAAATTGGAGTGTCTGTTTATAATATTAAAATGAACGCTTTTTACTAAGCGCATACGGATGTATACACGGCACATATAACAAAACACATTTTTAAAATTTTTGTCTGCCTGTCTGTCTATCTGTCTGTCTGTCTATCTCTCTGTCTATCTGTCTGTTCCGGCTAATCTCTGAAATGGCTGGACCGATTTTGACGGGACTTTCACTGGCAGATAGGTGATGTAACAAGACAGACAGACAAAAATTGTAAAAATGTTGTTTTGGTATATGTACCGTGTATACACCCATATGCACATAGTAAAAAGCGGTTATTTTAATATTACAAACAGACACTCCAATTTTATTTATTTGTATAGATGTATAGACATAAACATCCTGGAGATATTTTGATGGTTACGTGAGTTGTATCTCTCGCAGGCTGGAGTCTCCCACTCGGTCGTTGCAAATATACGCCGGACAGAACATTGCACTTGACTCACGCGCTGGGGACATCAGCGCGAGCTGCCTCACTACATTCCGACTCAAGTCCGTCGCTGGAGCGGTGAGTTGACATGTGACACTTTACTTGGTGCAATTAAGTGACCATATCAGCTAGTGCACGGCCTGATGATAATGGAATCCTTTGACCATAACAACGGCATTTCAAATTTGATGTTCTGTACTAAAATATTAGACAATCAGGGCTTATTGTTGTGCCTGACACTTGATGGAAAAATTCAACCGCAATATACAAATGCGCTAATGCTTCGTGGCAAAAGTGACTGACAGTACTTCCTAGGATTCTATTATATTCGAGTCACTGGTTCTCTCGAACCGGTGTGGTGAAAGGATTTTGAGTGCGCCTCAAAAAGGCTCCTTTCTTGCACTTGACACATGTCTTCGAATTTTTTGTTCTAGGACATATCGGTTTCCTCAAGATGTTTTCGTTCACCGTTTTGAGAATGTCGTATTGCGCACATAAATGTTTCAAGCAGAAACCTCATAAGTGCACGTCGGGATTTGAACCGGCGAATTCCGAATTGAAACTCGGGATCAATACAACTAGACCGCCACGCTTTCACTTCCTAGGAAGGACACTGCATATACAGTTGGATTTTATGGTTTTGTACTGAAGGACCAAAGCGTACAAAATTTGTAAATGAAAGTGTAATTTTGACATTATACCATTTACGAGTGTATGAGGAGTCAACGTGCAACATCAAAACTTGTCTTCTGCCGCGATTTTAAAACTCCTACACTGTCATTGCAGTATTTTTTTATATGATTTTGTTATGTAACAAGTCGACAGCCCACCTGGTGTTAAATGGTAACCTCTGCCCATAACAATCAAGGGTGGACAAACCAAGGGTGGAATGTCTCATGTGCCTATAATTCCACCGGCAATCACACCTTTCAAACCGGAACACATTAACGCATCTGCGTCACTGCTTGGCGGCAGAAATGGGCATAGTTTTTGTTACAATATTATGCATTTCAGATACGACTTGACGCCCCAAGTATATACATGCCAAAGCTGAAGTCCGCTTTGCCGCTGCCGCCGGCGTCGACTCACTCGCACGACCCGCATCATCAGAACATATACCAGCTGTGCGCGTGCGCTAACGGGAAGCTGTTCCTAGCGCCGCCCCACGGCGTCTGCGCCGCGCGGGAGGAAAGCCTCATTTGCCGATGATACATCATATCAATGGAGTGAAGTAGTTTTACATAGCCAAGTTCATGCGGGTATTAAGATCGATATTAAGCTTCGTTTTAGGCGTACAATATTCCAGAACTCTAGTGGTGAGCGAAACTAATTTTGTTTGAGAAACTGATCTGCACGCCATATCCGAAATTCTTATTCAATGATGTGTGCTTTATTAATCGTAGCTTTTCATGACGTTTTGTGACCAGAATTATAAAATTGCGTAAATCGAAATAACTTCGTTGAGCGAATACGGCATGAAGTGAATAATCTAATATACAGTTCTGACGTCTTGTACTCTATTGTACTCTTATACTCTTGTCTCCCTGAAAAATGTCATCTATTATATCTTTTATCATACAGAAGACTGGAAAGAGACAACAAAAATAATAATTTGGCCCTTTACATCTTTAGAGGATTCTCCCTCTGAAATGCATTTGCGAATTGTGACTTGACTGTGACTGAGCTCTGAGTTGACTGGCCTCACAGCTCAGTTGGTAGTAACGCTGCCTTCAGCGCTGTAGGACGTGGGTTCGATACCCACCCAGGACAACGAACGTGGACGTTTAATCTGTGTTTGAGTGTTAATATGTATTATATGTATGTATTTACAAAAAAATGTATACAAGATTATATCAGTTGTCTGGTTCCCATGATACAAGCTATGCTTAGCTTGCTTTGGGGTTAGATGGCGCTGTGTGAAATTTCAACCAATATTATTATTGTTATTATTATGAGTGTTTTAGGACGTGAAATGAAAGTTTGTAGTGCACTTTTTTTTCGATTATTCATTTATAAAAAACATCGAGTTGTTTACCTACATTACAGCTCACTATTAATTTGTGTACGTGACATATTTTGCACGTCGAATTGTAAAAATATTCATTAAATTTAACCTTATTTATTTTTATTTGCGATATGCAAGCATTTGACCGCAATCTCACCTGATGTTAAGTGACGATGTGGTCTACGATGAAACATGCTTGCCTAGATAGATCCTACAATATATATATATATATATATATATTTAAAGATGTAAGAAGTAACGTCTATTATTGCCACCTCGGAGTGTAGCAAAATAGTTTCGATATTGATTGTGTATTAGTCAAAACTGTAATGAGCTTTAAAACAAATAAATGGTTTAAGTTTTTTTATATTTTATTATTTCCATATATATTTGAGTTTTTTTTATTACCTTACGTAATAATTAACACCTTAATAAAGTATTCTTATATATAAATAAATACGTACCTGTTTGCATTAAAATATTATTTTAGTGGCTTTCGTAGTTAAATGGGACAAATGTCAATTAGTAAAAAATATATTTATTTTTTGCATATTTGTATGATATCGTGTAATAATAGAACTAAGATATGTATATTTCAATGATTCCTTTAAAGGATCTGCATACAGGGTGACGATAAAGAACGAATCAGATCCATCGATAAGGTAAAATTGAGTTTTTATTACGTATTGTACGAAAGTCACATAACTGTAACTGGACTTCATAAACTAAAGAAATACTTCAACCATGGGTGACACCCAAGTATTGTAGCAAATATTATGTACATAAAGTTTAGCTACAAAGGGTATAATATATTCTGCGTAATCGAAAATTTCGCGATAGGGATCAGTATTTCTACGAAATAATATTATTGTGCATTGTTATGTATACCTATAATTAATAATAATGTATTCGATGTTAATAGTAATTATCTAAGGTTAATAAATGTACATTATCTTCTTGTTACGTATATTATCTATCGTTTGTTCACTATCTGTTTCTTTGTTAATATTGTTGTAAATATGTCTTGACATGATTAGTATTAAAATACTAAAGATGTATTAGTATGACGCTGTTTTATTTTTAATTAAGGGAATACATACTTGTTTATTTTGTGTTTTATTACTGTAAGCAACTTAACTGAATATATTGTTTCACCTCGATAAAAGGCAAACCATATAACTCAGTGATCTCCTGCAGCGTGACCTGCCTGTCAACCCGCGCATCATCAGCATTCCGTTTTTTAGTTTACTGCGTGACAACAGAGCAAAAATACAATTTCAACGTTTTTTAATTTAGCATGTTTATCTCCGTTGACACTAATTTCTAGTGCATACAAATTTAGTTGCTGCGAAGTACGTACTCTCGGTATTTATAGTAAATTTAAGCGTAAGCCGTACTGGCCCCTCGTTTTCCGTGAGCGTACATACATTATAGCCACTACGCATACCGCATCGGCTTTGTATGCAGTTCTATTAACTAGTCCGTTTGTGCTTTGTGCATTGTATGTGTGTGTTCTATAATTGCTTCGTTGGCCAAAGAACAACTAATGTACTCTTTATGAGAGCAAATAAGCCAATTTTTTTTCTCATAGCCTACTTAGTTGCTGAAACTATATTACATACATAATGCTTGTTGTGAGATTTACTCTGCTACTCTGGGTTGCTCCTTTCGCACTACCCGGGGGACACGAGTATTCACCCACGAGAAATGTGGTACCCCCAAAAGTTAGTTTTGAATTCAGTCAAAACAGATAAAACATATTGCTATGAGTTCATTTAAGTTTTAATTAACCCTTTTTTTTACATACATAAATTATGTCTTTGCCTGCGATGTCTAAGAACAACATTGGAGTTGCTGGGAGGTAATACACCAATTAAAAATATCAAATCAACTTATGTCCGATGATGGTTCTTTGGCATGGGGTGTATATGAATCACAAGATATTACAGTAAGCTAATATTTTTTTGTATGAAGATAGGCAATCAAAAAGGATTCCCAAAACATTTCATAATTGTTATATGTTATTCTACCTGCGCCTCGCGGTGTTACCCGCGGTGAATAATTAATCCCACGGGAACACTGCTTTTTTCCGGGATCAAGTAGCCTATGTGTTAATCCAGGATATAAGCTATCTTGATACCAAATTTCATCCAAATCCATTCAGCCGTTTGAGTGTGAAAGAGTAACAAACATCCATACAAACTTTCACGTTTATAATATTAGTAGGATAGACAGCCGCTATTTGCCTCATCTTGCGCTGCCCACCAGAAATGCAGGTAAGTTCAAATTATCCGAGAACTCCTTAATAGAATCCTATTAGGGAACATATAATTGAGTTCTATTATAAACCAGCTAAGAATATCTTTTAAACTTCCATCGCTTAATTTGACTGAAGTTTCGCCGCAGAATAAAATGTACTTTCATTCGGCGCGGCGTTCTGCATCTGCGGATTGAGATGGTCATATTTCAGTCACAGCATTTTAAATGAGTTTTGAGATTCATCTCAAATAATTATGTGGAGCGTCCTTATTTGAAAGTGTTTGTATCTGCACATGTTTAGTCCTTATTTATCAACCTATGCATGCATCATAATGCTGTTGCCCATGGGCGGCGGTTACCACTTAACATCAGGTGGGCCGTCAGCTCGTTCCATTACCTACATGACATAAAAACACAGCCATATGTTGTCGAGTCTTATTTTTTTAATACTTTACAATCAAGTATCACTGTTTCGGAAAATGTCCAGGTCAAAAGCATCCTTAACCGACGAATATGTATGAATGTGATGTGAGTAGATCAACCAAATAAGGCATGTCAGGATCGTAGAAGTAATCTTATTCATCTCTGTCTGTCCCTCCAGAAAATAAGCGAGAATTTATGTATGTATGTATTACATAAAACGAATAGTTTATGAATGGACTTTAGTGATTTGTTAAAATGAAAACTACTATTTGCTATGCGCAACAACTCTTTGTTCTGTATATAGTTGTCACAATTTACAATATTTATCATTCTTAGAGTTATCATTCGGAGTTAAAAATAAAAAACCGACTTAATTGCCAATGAATGAGATTGATTAATTGTTATTCGTACTTCGTTGACATATTTCTTCTGTTATTTTGGTTTAAAACCAAGCCACTGAACCTTAATGAGATCTGAGGTAGCAAACACAAAAAAAAATAACACCGAATTGAGAATCTCCTCCTTTTTCTGAAGTCAGTTAAAGATTAAGCATTCTTAAAAATTGTCTGGTTACTACAGTGCTAGATTTAGATAGCTTAATTTGGGGCTTGATGGCGCTGAGAAATGCACTAATTATTCATCTCCATATTTATCGAGAAAAATTTATAATATTTTTATTATTCATGGTACATTAAAATAGAAGCCCTCTAATAAATATGAAGTTCACAAATTTCACAGCAGTCGATACGCCCGCGCCGCTCCTACACAATGAATGTCTGCGTTGAGTCACTGCTAAACTTTAATTAAAGATTCATGATAAATTGTCGCCGAAGCTGCATCCAGTTTCTCTCTCACATGAAAGCTTCAGAACGGTTAAACAACTTGAACTGGTTATAACTTGCGCCTTTTGTTTGGCCTGATTACACGGCCAATTTGTAGAACTTACTTATAATGGTGGGTTCCAAAAACATGACCAGGATCACGGATGGTGCTTTTTTAGCCTGGCAACACTAATTTGTTCACTCTTTCGTTTAGAGTCTTAGTCTTAGTAGGTGACGATTCCCTTAATGGAATGCTTTTTAGCTTTTTGTATTGACCTCTAAGATTTTACACTTTTTCATAATTACAACAGACAGCAGATTTTTTATCACTTTTTTGACTGGCCTTACAACTCAGTTGGTAGTAAATCTGCCTTCTGAGCTGTACGGCCGTGGGTTCGATTCCCACCCAGGACAAACATTTATATGACGAGCGTTGATGTTTGTTCTGATTCTGGTCGTTAATATGTATGATATGTATATATTAACAATAAAGTATATGTATTCTATCAGTTGTCTGGTTCCCATAGTACAAGCTGCTTAGTTTGGGGCTAGAAGCGATGTGTGAAATGCCCATCTATATATATTTATCGTATTTATTTATTTATTATAATTACTATTCATTCAATATATTACCATTGCCTATTGATCTCTCTCCATCAGTTAGCACTAGTACGCACCACGAGCTATTTCTTATTTCGTTTCCAGCGTTGGATTGCATACAGAAAATGATACGAGCCCCTCAGCTCACTTCTAATTGAATTATCCAGCTCTTTGTTGCGGCATAACCGTGCGGGAACTCTTAAAGCCATTTCAAAGACACCTCCTCAGCCAGCCCGAGTGAGAGGAAATAAAGTTATGATTTATCTCGTGAAATATGTTGCCGGCAATGGCTCGCTGCGACGCGCTACGCCTGTCGTTGACAATATGAATCTGTTTGAAAATAACACAGTCTCTTGCGAATGATTCAATGGTTCATGGTAATTTTGTATATTCAATATTGGCGCACCACTGTTTGTACTCTTAAGTTTTCTCATAGATGGTAAGAGGTATGTAAAGTATATGAAAAATTGAATCTTTCTTCCAGTCAGCTCAACTGAATTGAGAGAAAGTGTATATTTTCTTGTTCCAACTAAACACCTTAACTACGGCATTTCTAAAAAGAGGATTCAAGTTCTGTTATAAGTAATTGGTAGGGTGAAGTCTGGCGTGTGTTATCAGCACACGTGACACCCAGCTAGTCTTAGCCAATTTGACGGAGGTCGAAGCGTGGTCGGACTCGATTACAGCCAGCTCAGACAGGATTTGATTAGGACACTCGAAGCGGCTGGGGATTACTACTGCCAAGGATGCTGAAACGGTCTAAAATATTTTCCATAACAATCCTTAGTGTGACTGTACTAAGTAGACATCTCGAGAGCAGTAGAACTCTCGCCATGTTCGTCCAGGGAAGTACTGCCACCATGCCCATTTTTGCCGCCAAGCAGTAACGCATTCGCTTTACTGGGTTCCTGTTTGAAAGGTGTGGTTGCCGGTGAAATTACAGGCACACGATACATTCCACCAACACGTCTCAGAGTTACGGGCATAGGATGCGACTTGTGTCTTGTCGTACCTTAGGGAGGACCCAAGTCGCATCAGTTGTTATAACCAGAGGTTACCAGAACACCAGGTGGGCCGTCGGCTCGTTCCTTAACTGTTTCAAGTAAAAAAAAACACTTCTTAGAGAGTTTAAGAGACACAATAATTGTATGTGATGACTGGTGGTCCACACGGCCCATCCGATGCTAACCGGCACCTTCTGCCCATAACAGCAGTGACATCTTCTCCTCTTAGATATGGGAAGACCCACGTCAGACAATGGTGCTCTCAGCACTCTGAGACTTGTAAATATAATGCTTCATGTGCCTGTAATTTTATCAGCACATAATTCAAACTGGAACTCAGTATTCGAGTGCATTATTGCTTGTGGGAAAAAATGTAGGTCTACGGTCTTCTCTTATTTAGATATAGTTTAGTTTGAGACCCAAGAACAAAACATTATGTCCAATACATAAATTTGCTGAGGCCTAGGGAGTCGGGACTTCGGCTTTGTAGTGAGCTTAAAGTTAGCGGCGGAGTCATCTAAACACTGTCAGAAAAAAGCAGAATACATCTGGTCCGAATTCGTAATTACGGGATCATTAGAACCAAATAAGAAAACATACTTTTTAGTTGCATCACGCATAGTTAAGCACTACTTTCCAAGAACTTGGAACATTCCAAAGCTACTCAGTGGTAATGAGAATCATTTTAATTGAAAGTTAGAGTTCTTAACATCTAACCAGTATTGTGAAAAATAATTTAAAATTATCCACACACAGAAGTCAAAAAAAAGGAAGAGAAAAAAACGAAAGCGTGGTGGTCTATTGGTACTGACCCGTTTCAATCCGAAGGTCACCGGTTAAAATCCCGATTTGCACCTAGAGTTTTTCGATTGAATATGTGTGCAACACCACGTTCTCAAAACTGTGAAGGAAAACATCGTGAAGAAACCGACATGTACTAGAACTAAAAATTCGAAGACATGTGTCAAGTGCACGAAAGGAGCCTCTTTGAGGCGCACTTAAAATCCTTTCACCACACCGGTTCGACAGAACCAGTGACTCGAATAGAAGAAGCCAAATGTTAAATGTGATCGCATTTTAGCCATAAACTACGTGTCGTGTAAAAACCCTTCGAATTTAAAAATTCTATATATCCAGTATTCGTACAAATTGGTGCAAAAAGTAGCCACAGATGTTGATTTGAACTGATGACGTTTCAGTCTGATACAGCTTGACGGAGGTCAGCCGAAGGAGGGCCGGCGCCGCGCCAAATTGAATCATAAAGGAACACGTGACCTGACCCCAGCCATAAGGTCACTGCTAATAGAAGAGAATCTCCCTGGTATAATTTACATACTGCTTTTTGGTCCATGCAAGTCATGGTAAATATTTCATTTGTACTCTAGTTAAATAATAAAAAAATTTGTGTTTGTAATATAAATTATAATAGGAAACATCTAAAAACAAGACTAAAGTTCATAGATTCACAGATTCGAATAAGTAGATTTGTAAAATAATAATTCAAAAATCAAAGTCAAAGTAAAAAAAAATGTGAGCCGTCACGGGACGCCTGGCAGATGTGAAACATCGACATTATTTTGTAAGAAACTAAGTACCCCATCACTAATAATGTTTATGATTTGTCGTAACCTTGAACGGACCCATCAGCGCTCATGCCGTGGCGACGCGTCGCCAAGCCAGAAATCTGTTTTACGTGCGGCTATAGATGTTTCACATCAAAACTTTATTTCCATAGGAATCATAAAGTATTGGCTTAGAATAGACCAAACATCACCACAATTTTACTGAAAATAAGATTTATCCTAATGCCTAGACCGCAATCTGTCAATGTCTCGTACATTGTCAAAAGAGTTACTCCTTGCGTATAATATTTCATAACACGAATTTCCCCGCAACATATAAGACCCTATACAAAAAATTGCCGAGCTGGGAGATAAATTTACTTCTTATTTCATAGCTTACACGACTTTATGCCAAACGGAATTTGAATATTAGTTACTTCCGAGGAGCACCGAAGCAGCGCTGGAGAAATTCGCTCATTTTCATATTCTATTGCTCTGTCCTTTCCATTGAACCCAATACAGCTCCATTTTATCTAATGCAGGGCGCGTGATGCTCACTCGAAGTATTGCCTATTGTTTTGATAGATACCCTTACATTTGGATGATCTGAATTTCTGAAGAATGGGTACGTTTGATATCTTGTTTTAGTAAGGTTTCGTGATAGTTCCTCGCACTTTTTGCATAATATAGTTTATAAATAATAACATCTTGAGCAGTAGAACTCACGCCAAGTTCTTCTGGAGAAGTACTGCCACCATGCCCATTTACATACATATTATATGTACATATATATAGCACACGCAAATAAAAATAATTAATGCAAAAAAAATCTATTCCATGGAAATCTATGTATCTATCATGTTTGTAACTTTTGTAACTTTTGAACGCAGCCAAGTTATCCAAACAAAGTAGACATCACATGTCATCGGAGGGACCGGTCTCTGGCTTACCGCCTTTAAACGTCAGATTAAGTGAGGTTGGCAAATTAATTATGAATGACACTTCAGAATATTAATTGGAGATTATTATGGTGTTCACGTCCCGGCCTACAATGTTTTATTTTAAATATATTTTTTGTAGAGTTATTTAATTCTGTAGATGTTAGTTTTTGTGTACATTTTTGTCATTTTAGTTGCAACTAGCGTAAGTACTAATGTAGCGGTAATGGATCCCTTAAAAGACGTATGGGACACGAAGGGTCTGTGTTTCTGAAAAACCAATTAGTCCTATTCTAAAAATATACTATTCCATAAACGAATATTTGAATGACAAAGAAATAATTCAATAGGTTTTTCTTTAATATGCTCTAAATAGAAGAAAATAAATGTAAAATTAAAACCCACCCACCCCATTGTCGCGTGATTTACCTTTTTTTTTTATAAAAAACATATTATATTTTTCTTAGAATTACTTACGTCTAGATCAAGTTACCTTCATACTGTATTCTGTATCAGGTAAAGATAGGCAAGCACTGGGTGGGTGTAATTACACAGTGCATGTCATTGTATCGGATCGCCGCCGTAGCGGGGAAGCTGAGTTGACTCAGCTCGGAACTATCTCCCGTGCAGACGGATTACTCTCAATGAATCTTCATATTTTGCATAGTACGGACCCAAACCACTTATACACGTATTGCTCTCAAATTAATTCGTTATAATGGCTTCTCAACTTACATTTTGTTATTTATGTATTTATAATATTTTTAGGACTGAAAACTTACCTATCACTGTTTGCTTGTAATGCAAATCGTTCCAGTATTTCCTTTACCATAGACTTGAATTTATACATATCTGTTCTACTATCTAAAGACCTAAGAACACTATATATAACAATAAGAAAAAATTGACACGAAATTGAATGTGCAAATTATATAGTTTAAAAAAAAAGTCTCTTCCCTGCCATCACAGCTAAAACTTACCTACCTATGTTATTTGAACAGTTTATATTATTTCAGCTAAGGAGCCAGAGCCTATATTGTCGATAGGTGTAGGTAGCTAGAGCAAGCAATGCATCATCAGTCAGTAGGTGCATAAATACATGAGGCATCAAGGCTCGGGGCCGATGCTTGCTTGGAATCCGATCGACCGTCATTGTCCGTCGGCCGCCCATCGCAACGTTACTACATTAGCCTACGCTTGCATTCCTATCCGCCTGAATTCTGACCAGTCTCGAGGTATTGCGTGCTATTTAATGAAACTGAGCGCCTAAAATCTATATATAATAAAAATCTATGTTTGTATGTTTGTTCCGTATGCGTTCCAAAACCATAGATCAGATTGTGATGAAACTTTGATATAGTGTTCTGGGGACGCCCAAAAACTATAAATAAAAAAAAGAAGTTTTTAATGAAACTTTTTACACTTATAAAAAGCCACTTCAGATAACAGAATATTATTATTTATTTACTATACTCTTTATTTCTTTACACTTAATGTGGCATTGCAACGCAGGCCGGATGCAGCTAGTCATATTATAAATAGAAATTATTTCTCTATCGATTCTTTGAGACCAGCTTCGCAGATCAGTATGTAGAAACTGCCTTCCATGCTGTGGGTTGTTTGTTCGATTCCCATCCAAGACAACCACTTTTTTGACGAACTTAAATATTTTTTCTGTGTCTGGATGTCAATATGTACGTTATTTATTACATGAAATACGTGGTTTACAGGTTATACAATACATATATATAATTGTAAATACGGTATTATCCGGTTCCGAATCGCATGTTTACTGGATAAAAAGTAGCCCTTATGTTACAGGTTATCTTACTTCATTTTCGCAGGAGAGTCTGATCCGTATTAGTAAAGTCACATGTCTTCGAATATTTTGTTCAAGTGTATCAGTTTCCTCACGATGTTTTCCGTCACCGTTTTCGAGAACATGGTGAGCCAAACAATGCTCAACCCAAATAACCCAAGATATGCCAGTGTGCGCACACCCTTAACTTTATGACACTTCATTTAAGTGACACATATATTAGCTACGTGCTAACTTAAAGAATTCATTATTAAAATACCTGCGAGAGAACAGCTGTCTCAGCTAATGTGCGCCAAGATTTAGCACTCGATACGTGCTTCGGAGAGATAAGAGAACGGACAAAAATATTTCCTTATTTTAGAGCTTATACTTAATTAAAATCATATTTATTTCTTCCATGAATCCAATTAATGACGAATAAAAAAAACTTGAGATTAAGTTTATTTTAATTTCACTATAAATTATAATATTGAGCAAATATAGAACAAATTCCGTCACGATATGTGGTTCTATTATAAAATCAGCACAATACTATTAATTTATAATAATTAAAAAAAAATGGTGGACATTTCACGCAGCGCCATCTAGCCCTAAAGTAAGCTAAGCATAGCTTGTATCATGGGAACCAGACAACTGATATAATACTTCAATACTTTTTTTTGTAAATGAATACATATAATACATACTGACACCCAGACACAGAACAAACATCTATATTAGTCATACAAATGTTTGTCCTGGTTGGTAATCGAACCCACGACCTACAGCTCAGAAGGCAGAGTTACTAACCAACTGAGATGTGACGCCTGTCATTACTACTAATCTACTAATTATAACTTATTTTTATTAAAAAAAAATATGTATACCATAAGTCATAACTTCAGACTCCTTGGAGGGCACTTAATGTTCGTAAAAATAATTACATTAGTATAATGTTGATAAACACCAATTATTATTCAAGATTCAAACAGAGAATCTCTCACTAAAACTTTATTCATGTTAAATTCGAATAAACCAAATGGGATTCACGTTACCGTTTTATTCCATTATTCCGTCTACAGTGCGTACTTTGTATTTCAACAAACGCTTTGGGTTTATGAATGTCATATAATATAAGTAAATTAGTTTATTTCCTCGAGGCGACCATTTAGCTCACGCTCTTGTCACAAATTGTTGGCGAGGGTAAATGCAGACTATTAAGGAAATACAGTAATTCGAGCAGCCCTTACCCGACATTAGAGCACAATCTTACACCGGTGAAATTACACGACGCCTTCATATGCCGTGTTCCGAGCCAATAACTGTACATGCCTCCAAATTTTGTACAATAGTAGCAAACTTGTCGCTTTATAGTTTCTGTAAGTTTCACAAAAGAATAAATTTACACGTACATATCTGCGAATGCAAAAGTGTTCGGACCTTTTCTGGTACTATATGAGGGGAATGACGGTATACCGTTATGTTTTTATGTGTTTAAGATACAGAAGCTGATGGCCCACCTGGCGTGTAATATTAATAATAATTTTATTTCAGATAATAATCAATTTAATTTAACAAAAAGGTTCTGCCCAAAATTGATGATTTTGGTTTCCCCAATTCTGGTAGAACAAGAACTAAGTTGTATCGATGCGCCCATAAATCTTGGACGTGAAGGTGAAATGACTCATTTGCATGTAATTTCACCAGCAACAACACGTTGCAAACTGGAACTCAGTGCATAGATGCATTATTACTAGGCGGCAAAAATGGGTGTGGTGGTAATACTTCCCTGGACTAACTAACCTTAAGATCTACTGTTACTAATGTTTACAGAAATGGAGACTTAGTGTTTTGGATAATAATCAAAGTCAAAGTCAAAAGTCAAAGTCAAATTTGCTGTAATTCAACGTACCGCTACTAGCATTGGCATTAGTATTACATACTAGAGTTAAGTAGGAGAGACCAAGTCATATTAATTTTGATACTAGGCACTGCATTAGGTATTGGGTATACAGGGCTTCTGCCTCAAATCAGGTGGGCCATTTGACCGTAACTTAGTCACATAATGCGATCTGTGTTTAGTTCACAAGCCACGGTGCGATGACCTCGTCTCTAAGAAACCGACGAATATATTTACAATTCTGTGTGAGAGTTCAGCGGCACAGGACAAATACTAAAACTCTTGCCTGCGTCTAGCTGTACTGAATATAAAACAGTAGTGTACATCAGTGCAAACATACGTGTGTTAGGTTGGTGTTTATATTTTTAACAATACATTTTTATATATATTGACTACTTACCTGTATTCTATGAGCCAGGACTGGCCTCACAGCTCAGTTGGTAGTAAAGCTATCTACTGCGCTGTAGGTCTGATGACTAATAATAATAATAATATTGGTGGACATTTCACACAGCGCCATCTAGCCCCAAAGTAAGCTAAACATGGCTTACCATGAAAACCAGACAACTGATATGATAATTATATACTTATTTTTTGTAAATACATACATTTAATACGTATCAACATCCACACAGAACCAACATCTATGTTCGTCACATAAATGTTTTTCTTGTGTGGGAATCGAACTCACGACCTACAGAAGGCAGAGTTACTATCAACTGAGCTGTGAGGCCAGTCAAATTAGGAAATATACTTCGATCATATTCGACTAGTTTTCGAGCTTATTTTACAATTTTTATTAGTAGACGCACTAATTGTATGTGTAGTTTTCGCCCGGGAAAGCAAGTATTTCAAAATTCTTCTTAATTTTATGTCAAAGACAGAAGATTTTGAAATAAAAATGGCAGATTAATATTAAATTGTATGATTATTTCATAGGCTACAGGTTTGTACAGGATCTGTTAAAACCAGCCCTCTATTTCAGTTCAACATTTCCACTCACTTAGTCCGACGCGCATATCACACAAATTGTGTACTCTTTTGGAATCGTGGCCTAAATAAACTGTTTAACATACGTTGAAATTAATTCATTTCAGTCCTATAATTATTTAACAAGTTTTATAAAATATGTTGCATGAATATACGGTGTCATTATTGACAATAGCTAATATATTGACAATAGCTAATTGTAGTTACCTGTTGATTGTAGTTTGAGATAAATTAAATCAAATAATAGTACAATTTAATGAATATACATAATTTTTAATAAAAATAGGCGAGATTGTATATATAAATATATACAATCAAGCCTATTTATATATATTTATTAAGATTTTGCCCAACAAGACACCAACCAATTAAAACTTTTTTTTGTTCAACAGGCTATTGGCCATTTGACTGCTGTCTCACTCACTGTGATGATCAGGTATTAATATCCTAAAAAGTTAAGGATAATAGTTAGTTTTATTATTTTATGTTAAATTAGAAAAACTCAAGTACTATGTCACAGTAACTTCTCTCCACAAATAAATAGGTTTTATTTACTTCATTCGCATAACTATTTCATGTTGACAAAATTTATTTATCTGTTCGCGCCACACTGTCTCATGTTGGTCCGCGAACACTTGTTACTGTAAGTATGATATATTGGAGTCTTCAGACTTACTTTGACTGAGCAACGTCTCATAAGCTTTTTGAAACAGCAATTTGCGAAATGGTATAAAACAATTAAAGATAATGCTTTACGGTGCGAATAAAATGTAATAGATAATTACTGTTTCATTAACCCCCGACTAATAAGAGGGGGTTATTAGTTTGTATCTGTGAGTCTGTTGGATCGTAGATCCTGAACGAATGAATCAATTTTGATTAAGAGTGTACTTAGCTATGTTTCAAGAAAATGTGCTCAGCCGTTTGAAGATCCTCCTCTTTCTAGTTGATATAAAAAGCTTCCACAGGTCTACAGGTCTGATGGATTCAGAATTAAAACTCCTGTCCCTTGTCAATTATATTACAAAAATATGATTGACTGGCCTCATAGCTCACTTGGTAGTAACCCTGCCTATTGTGTAGGTCGTGTGTTCGATTCCCACCCAGAACAAACATTTGTGTGAAGAACATAGGTGTTTGTTTATATTTATTATATGTATGTATTTTAAAAAAAAATAGGTACATGTATTATATCAGTTGTCTGGTTCCCATGATACAAGCTATGATTAGCTTACTTTGGGGCTAGATGGCGCTGTGTGAAATGTGCACCAATATTATTATTATTATTATGATAACCTTGCCCTGATGCGTAGCCATCACCAGTATCCTGCAGGATGCTCAACCTCCTAGAAAAATGGTGTACTGCATCTACCCTGTGTTTCGGCTCATACGATGCGTTTTGACGAGCATTTCTTTTATGCCGCGGTTCTTTGAATTTAAAATTTATGTTATAGTTGACTGGCCTCACAGCTCAGGCGTTAGTAACTGCGCCTTCTGTAGGTTGTGGAATCGATTCCCACTATACATGGTATACATGGTTTTCTAAAGGAATAAATATTTGGTGCATGTCAGGATTAGAACCAGTGACTACCAGATTGAAATTCGGACCTCCACGCTCTCAATCTCCCGCGGTGGTGAAATACTGATGGGTTTTCAGCTCGTAAGCGACCGGTATGAGCAATTCCCAACATAAAAGATAATTTAAAATTTATGTTTTTCTATTTTTATTTCCTTTCTTCTGCTTTTATTATTAATTTGACTGTTTGTACCAAATCTGAGTATATTTTTCTGTTATTATTATAAGAAGTTTGCTCATTACTCAGCATCTGGACGCTTTGGTGAAGACCGCCTATACGACTCTAAGAGATGTGTGATATACATAAATAAAAAGCTTAGGAACGGTTGCGAAACATATATATAAACGTAAGTTATGTACAAACAGTAGGAATGTACAGCGTTTAATTAAATTCGCACTTCAGTACGTCAAAGTAAATCCATTAAATGAGGCTTGAACCATTAAATTCTCGTCTATCTGTGTCCGCCTACGAATATTGGATATTTATCAAATTTGTTATTAGATAAGGTTTAGTAGTTTCCGATGGTAAAGTTACTGTCAGTTTGTTGAATGAAGTATTTAATATTTTACTTTTTCCTCCTTTGGTATCAGTATTTAATAGAGCTGTAGTTTGATAATTTACCAAAGACAAGATTGCGATCATGAAACCGGAAATTGGATAGATATATAAAAGTTAATTCTGCAAAAAATGCATAATACTGATCAAGGAAGCAACGTTTTAATGTATTCCGATTTGAATGCGGTGGCTATTTTATTTATTTTATTTTATTTTATTTGGTACACAAAATCCTCAACCCTTAAATTAACACAATAAAATCTTAATTATCTTACAACCAGTAAAGGATTTACACTTTATAAAATATGAATATACAAGAAATTTATAATAAATAAATTAATAAATATTGATGTATATTTAGACACAGCGCCATCTAACCCCAAAGTAAGATCAGTATAGTTTTTATCATGGAAGCGACTGATATATACTTATATATTTTTTATTGTAAATACATACATATAAACACAAACACTCAGCCACAGAAAAAACAACTATGTTCATCACACAAATATTTGTCCTGGGTGGGAATCAAACCCACGACCTTCAGCGCAGAAATCACAGTTACTAGAACTCAGCTGTGAGGCCAGTCAAATACACAATACACATACATAATAATTATAGGCACATGAGAATACCTTCACATCTCAGAGTTACGAGCGCAACACGATGCAACTTGGGTCTTCCCATACCTATGTGGGGAGGACCCAAGTAACATTGCAACAAGTGCATAAGTAACAGCTTTCTGCCTGTTATATAATTAATTCAAATAAAAAATATCTTCAAAAACTGGTGACATTACGGAAATAAAATAAAAGCCCGTCTCAAAATTCTCACCTTCCAACTAACAGACTTGCAGTCGTCAATAAAACAACGGATGTGAATAACAGAGTCCGTGATGTGAGTGATTCCCTGATTACATATACCGAGACGAATAAAATACTGAGCAGTTTTTTGTTTCCTGACAGATGAAGGTTTAAGCAAACTTATTATATATATGTATGTTACTTATAATTGATCTATGAAAATTACACGATATATGTAGTTTATTTAAAATAAAAAAAAAACGTTTTATTTTTTCATACGGTAGACATCTTAGTTTTAGAGTGGTATAAATAGACTAAGTTTGTCTGTCTCTTTCAAAGGTGAAAAAAAAAATTGTTTGTAGGACAAACGTTGTTTCCATCGATATTTAATACATCATTTAATAACCTCAACTAGGCGTTTGTCATCCACATTTTTCAAAGGACTTACTACATATTTATATATTAATAATGTTATAGTGTGTGGACACAGATTTATTATGTATATGTTCCTTATATTTTTATTTTATTTAAATTTGTAATTTTGTAACTGTGTATTTAAATGTGTACTAAGCTATGAATCAATTAATAATAATAATAATAATAATACATTTATTGTTTCTCACAAAAAATGAAACATACATGAAAAATTTTAAGAAAATACAAAATTCTGGGTCTGAAACAAATTATTTTATTATTAATACGTAAAGCAATGTTTTGTGTTAAAACAGAGCAAATAAAATTAGAAAAATAACATTTAGCATGCAATAAAAATATATGATTGGATAATATGGCCCATATTGCATTTATTGATAATCACATACATCTCCTAAGAAGACTGGTTAACTAGGGCTTAGTGTTCTACTAGTCGAACGCTGCGTGAATAAGGATCGAGTGAGTGAGTGTAATCATACCATATTGTAGTAATGTATAGGTATCCCCCTGTCAGTCGCCGTCGGTCGCAGTTGAGAACTTCCCGACTTTCCCTCTTCACGGAATCGACGCAATGAATTATGCATGAGAATTAAGTTTGACGGCAGATAAGCGGCCGAAAGATTTATTTTCCGATATGATGTGTAGAAAACAATCCAACTTGTTCCCCACTTTCTGAATTATGGCTGTTGTTTTATTGTGAGCACGTCAAAGGTTCGGAAAAGTTTTGAGGACACTGAAGACGATATCTTTGATTTTTTCTTACTTTAGAAGCGTAAAAAAGCACCATATTTTGTAGTTAAACAGGCAATTTTAACTGCTATATTAATATCGTTTATTTATTACGATCAAACGTCATACAAGCACAAATCTGTATTGTGTGGGCCGCGCAGCCTTTTATCAGAGTTACGCACGCTCTTACAGGACCTTCCCGGAAATTTAACTTCGTTAAGAATGAAATATGTCCCGTCGTTATTCCACGGCTTGTTGCGCGAATACTTACATTCCGAGCTCCACCTCTAGTTTTCTCATCAGAGCAACGGAAATAATTTCAACCCAGACTAAATTATGACAAAACTCCGACGGACAGTGCCGCATCCGTAATGAGAACGAAGTCGTGATATGTCCTCAATTTATTATCACACGCTCGTTCGGACCGGGGGGGTATCGGCTGTTTTTGCCACAACTTGCATTTTGATTTACTTAGTAGCAGATAGCCGTGTTTAATCATCCTACGGCAATAAGGACCTTTATTAAAATACTTACAATGTAGGAGTGATAAACTGAGCCGGTACAAAGTGAAATAGGAGGTGAGGCGGGGGTGGTACAAGGAAGTATTTAATTAAATCTAGCGGCGCGGCTCTTTAGGGGCTGTACATCACCGCCGCTAATCACAGGTAGGCCGTCGACACGTTTGCTATTTGAATACCAGACTGCTATTTACCAAGTGCCAGAAAAGTCATCAGCTCGTTTACGTTTTTTATTACGCCCTATTTTTTAGGCAAGACTTGTTAATTGAACGTTATTCTTAGATATTATTTATGAGGTAAATATATTATGCTTATAAATTATTGTTTTTGCCATTTAGGCAAAGATAAAATAAAATAAACCTTTTGATAAAACCTTTATACATATATCTTATGTTAAAGATAGAAAAACTTAATCAATCTGACACGCAAATGATAAAATGTCAATTTCATCTGACACTGATCATGATAAAATATTAGTTACCTATTTTTAATATTCAGTTTTTGTTATTATTTTTTAGAAGTAGCTATGAACGGTAATATCGCACATACTTTGGATCATGGAGAGCGAGTATCAAGTACTTATGCAGAAATATATCTGGACGACGACTACTGTGACTATAAAAAACCGATTCCAGAAGATTCAAACGACAACGTAAAGAAAAAAGTACCAAATCCAAATAATGATGGCATGATACATGATGAATGGATTTCACCCAGTGATCAGTTAATAGGAATTGTCGAACTTATTCCTCCGTTTACTTCTAAGATAACCAGAGGTAAGACTCATGAAGGAATTCTAGCTATTGGCAACGAAGTTTTACAAACTGAGTATGAAAAATTTACGAGACAATTAACAAAATTATTGCAAGAAAATGATGCTGCGTGGTGTCACATTTTGGAACATGAGAAAAATACCGTTAAAAATAAAGTGAAAGAAATCTATGGTAAATTTTTTATGGATAAAAGTAAAATAATGAAACAAGAAATAGATGAATATTATGAAACTACACTTCAGGATCTGGAAAGTAACATAAAATCCCAAATTAACGATATTTTACTAAGCACTCATGCAAGCATTGTAAGCGATTTGAATACAAAAATACAACAAAAACTAGAAAAGGAAAGGATCACACTTGAACAAATACTTAAATCAAAATATGAAACTGAGATTGCGAAAATAAAATATTATTATAAGCTTCTGCTACACAATGAAAAATACAGGTATAATAAGCTTGTAAATCAAGCTATAATTAAGAAAAATGATGCATTGAAAGCTTTTTATAGACAAATTGAAGCTGAAAACATAACAAGTACAATGTATGTCATGAGTTTGGAAAGGAAAAAATGCAAAATTAAGCAATTTCTGTTGGAAAATTACCAAACGCTTGAGCTATCAGAAAAATATAATAAAATAAAAGACCGCCAGGATTTAATAGATGATTTCAAAGAGCGAGACGTACATATTTCGGAAATAAACAAGACATGGGAAGAAAAAATCAAAAAAGTATTACAAATATTTCTCAAATTCATTAGTTTCAGCTTGAAATTATTGCCTGAGCAAAGTGCATTCTTGCTAGATTTGGAAAAAATGCTAGTTTTACAACTAAATGAAATACAAAAAACACCACAAATGGCTCCTTCTATTATTTTTGACGATGAGAAATTTAAAAATATCTTTAAATTCGATCACACTGAAAAAGAAGATACCGAATGCACAAAGGAACCATTCGTCATTGTCGGAGATTTGTCAGACCCTATCCCACCACAGTACGGAAGTAGGGAAACGTTAGCCTCAGATGTTGACTTGCCAGTTATAAGACTGCAGAGACAATATGTTTACGCTAAATGCCATGGCTATGAAGATATAAAGACTCTTCTTGAAGCGCAACGTTGTAAATGTTCGGATATACCATCAAAGGAGCAATCCCAGGCATCAGGTTCAAATAGTTTCAAGGGTTTTGAAGAAGTCCACTTGCCCTCTGAAAGGGAATCATCCAATGAACTTCTAACTTTGAACGATATTCAACGTCTTCATGAATGCCCTGTACGAAACTGCAAAGATTGGGCGAAGCGCTTATCCTTTCCTTGCCTGGACTCCTACATAGATTTCACTGAAGATAACTATAAAAGAGTGAAATCTGTTCTGGTTAAGCCACCCAAAAGAGACCCGACACCGGAATCGATGGATCCCAAGCGCATTACTTTTAGTGAACTTCCATTTTCGGCAACTAAAGAACCATATCACTCAGTTGAGACTCAATATTCGAGTCAGGAAGATTTGTATGTGCCTGAAATGGAATGTCCGTGTATGGATGACGTGATTCTGGTCAAGCATAAGGAATCCAGCCCCAAGGTTAAAGAGTCTGAGAGCAAGGCTCTGAATGAAATACTGGCTAAGCGCAAAGTTTCATTGCGGCGGCTACTGCAACAAAATCCAAATTTACTAAAGATGTTTACTGATGAAAATTTCGATTTTGTTATTTGATTTTACTAATCAACTAAATATGATAAAATATTTTGCGTATAACTTTTAAAAGCTACTCTCATAAAATAATCAGCGAGTATGTTTTTCACTATACAATTTATAATAGAATATCTATAAAGTCACAGGGTGTCTATCCTATGTCTGGACAACCAACACTTTTCCATGACTCTTTAATTTGTAAGTTTTTCATTCAATAATTTACCTCATAAAATTTCTCCCAGAAATACATTTAACAAAACGTCAGGCAGCCCTGAATAGATTATTATTGATCTTTTTTGAGCTCCAGATGGAATGACAGTAGTTCATTAAAGGTAATGAACTAATGGTCATTTATTTTTTGTAGTATATATTATATAAGTAAATGCTGTTTTTTTATATAAAGGTCTTTAAATATGTACAATCAAAAGGCAAAGCTCGTACTGTGAATACGAGAAAATTTATGAATACTTAATGACTGTGTTATAATAACTTATTTGTGGTAAATACATACATAATACACATGAATACTCAGACACAGAACAAACAACAATGTACACCAAAGAAATGTTTTGTTCTGGGTGGATATCCAACCCACGACCTACGACGCAAAAGGCAGAGTTACTGCCAACTTAGCTGCAAGGCCAGTCACAGTTGAAGTAATGCGAGCTAGGAATTTAGAGATTTTCATAGTTTTCGACACTAAAGCTAAAAGCTTTGAGAACTTGGTAGGCAAACAACAGGTTTTCACAAATGTCTATAATGGAAATATTTTACTGAAAATATTTTTCTTATTCAACTTTAACACACGTAAAACTATTAATATCTTCAGTCAGTCTCTGCCTTTGGGTTACTAAAGATATTTAAAAACACCTACAAATTTTTCGCTTATGGAAGAAAATTTTAGGCGCTCAAACTAACGATAAATTTGACAATTATATATCATGAGAGCATGGTGGCCCGGTGGTACTAATCCCGAGTTTAAATCCGGAGATTATTGGTTCAAATCCCTACGTGCACCAATGAGTTTTTTCGCTTACAATATTTATGTGCGCTGTTAAATTCGAAGACATGTGTCATTTGTCAAGTGCATGAAAGCAGCCTCTTTGAGGCGCACTTAAACCCTTTCACCAGTGACTCGAAAAGTAGTAGTAAGTTTTCTCAAACAACCCAAAATGCGATCAAGCACGTAAAGCGGAATAAAGTACGCGTTCCCAACAAGTCACTCCTAGCGAGTCACATTAATCTACACACAATCATATATAAACTTATTGAGGTATACAGGGTGCTACCTTACTCGTAATGATATAAACAACACCGTTAGCCAGGAGTAACGACGGCTCGGCGTATATTGGGCGTTAAGGTGAATTTACACGACGCTAAGAACTTAACTTATTAAGTCGTCACCAGTCGTCGAGACTACGTAATTGAGAGACGGGACTTAGAGCATTCCTTCGTTAGTACACTTTCATCGCGTTACAACGAAAATGAGGACTTTCATTGCTGCCAGAATGACAGGTAATTACAAATGCTTCTAGCATAATGAGAGACTGTTAAACTAGCATGGTGGCTGAGTGGTACACACCTCAACTTTCAATATAGGTTTCATATACGTAGCAGGAGTTAATAGATAGATAGATAAACTTTGATTGTACACCAAAGAAAGAAAATTTTTGCAAAGAATTAATACATTATACAGTTAGGTAGACGTACAATTGAAGGCATTATCACTAAAAGTTAATACTATGTTCCCGAAACGTGCAAGGATATTATCCCTCTGAATCGATAGCACTCCTGAGAAGTTCAAGAATAGTATCCGGGGGGCAAATATCAAGAATGAGGCAAACGGTAAAACTTCAAATAAATATCTGAAAATAAATAAATAAATATTGGTGGACATTGCACACAACGCCATCTAGCCTCAAAGTAAGCTAAGCATAACTTGTGTCATGGGAACCAGACAACTGATATAATACTTAAATACTTTTTGTTGTAAATACATTCATATAATACATATTGACACCCAGACACAGAACAAACTACTATATTCATCATACAAACGTTTGTCTTGGGTGGGAATCGAACCCACGACCCACAGCATAGAAGGCAGGGTTACTACCAACTGAGCTGTGAGGCTGGTCAAACAGGTTGAAACTGGTTTATAATACTAGACTTTCCCTCTTAACTTCATGTTAAACCATTCTACCGTTACTAATTGATTGATTTGATAATTTTTATCAGAAAACAAATGAACATTTACAAAAGACGCCTCCGTTGGAGCTGAGATGTTGTCACATAATTTCAACAACACGAAAGATGATAATAAGTCATTGTTCAACAAAATGTTTAACTTTTTGTTTAGCATTAAACTAAGCTAAATAAAATAAGGAGACGAGTGACCCAAGCGGTGGTTTAAGACATCCGTGAATATATGAATTATATGCGTTTTAATGATCGAATCAGTTTCTCTTAATTGTTATTATTTGTATTTTTTTGCTATTGGCCTTATCTATTTTACAGATTTTTATTTTTATTTTTAATTACATTTTTGATATGTTGTTATTTTTGACATCATCCACGAAGTAAAATGTGCCTGAAATTTATGCCCGTTTTATATTTTATTTTTATTTTCATATAATCAACAGCACAGCAGGAAAATTGAGAATACAGTTGAGAACTTATAACTAAAATAAAAAAATAATGCCAATTACAGATTCTCACTATGTATGTATATATTTGAAGAGCTTAAGTCGGTACAAGCTAAACAAACAAAAATTATGGCAAAGTTAAAGTAATTAAAATGAAAATGAAATGGTTAAAAAAGGTGGTATGTATTATTAATGAAACGGCTCTGAAATGTTAATAGGTGAAACAAATTACTTAACTTTTAATATTGGTAAGTTAGCCTGTTCAAACCATATGCAACCCTCCCTGGAGAAGTTTGCTTTTGAATTTGTGACCCCTCTTTCCCTACTGCAGTGACTATACCCACTACCTACCCCTATAGACTCAGATATTTGTCGCCTGTACGTATAGTATAAATCGCAGCTTTGACTACAAACATCATTACTACATACATATATGTATTGTACTATGTGGTGGATTTAAAAAATTGATCGTTTTTTAAAGTAATCAATTAGTTCTTTTCTATTCGAGTCAATGTAATTCAGTAATTCGAGTGTGGTGAAAGGATTTTAAGTGCGCCTCAAAGAGGCTCCTTTCGTGCACTTGACACATGTCTTCAAATTTTTAGTTCTAGGACATGTCGGTTTCCTCACGATGTTTTCCTTCACTGTTTTTGAGAATTTGGTATTGCGCACATAAATCTTTCAAGTCAAAAGCTCATAGGTTCACGACGGGATTTGAACCGGCGATCTCTGGATTGAAACTCGGGGTCAGTACCAATAGACCACCACACTCTCGTCATCAGTCTCATCAATCAGTAAATAATACATATTATAAATGATTGTTCTATTATTACTATTACTGTTTGTAGGGATGGAGGACCAAACTAATTAATCTATTTGGCTGAATTAAATATAATCGATAATGATTTAGACAAAAGGTATGCTAAGTTTTATCATGAGGCAAAGCCACGGGTAGTGGTAGCTATTTATTTTAGTCTGTACTGTGTGAATTAAATTAGAACTAATTACTCTAAGTGAAGTTTAATAGGTGACCTATTAAACTGATAGCAAGTTAATCGATCCTCAACAAAATGTATTCGATCTCTCAGTACTACATTGTGGTAATACAGCTCATTTCCTATGATAATTTCCTGTAACAGTTGTATAGTAATGAATATTGATCAAACACGATAGTTACCCGGCTCTGGCGGGAAGGCGTGGCTCCATCGGAACTTACTGTTAACTTAATTTTCAAGCTTAGTGCCCAGGTTTCAAGCATCAAACCGGAAGTCCCCGGTTCAAACCCAGGCGACCAATGTGATGTGATAGGATGTTTTCATTTACCGTTTTGAGAACAAGACTTAAAACGGATATGGAAACATCGTTACTTAATTAATAATCTTGATAATTACTCGATTTTTATTTATTGAATACATACGTGCATATATATGACATATTTATGACATTTCTTTGAAGGGGTAGACATATCCTAAACGGATCACTTCTCGTGGATAACATTATATTAAAATTCGGGTCGCATTTTTAAACCTTGGTCGGCTACCGACCCAGCAATGCTTGAATAATATTTTCATATGTAGCGCACCATCATATCAATATTTTGCTGCAGAGTGTGGTTAGAAAATGTATAACTGCAATAGTATGGCCCATTATCATCGTAGGCAACCCCAGGTTTTACGGGGTTAGACTTAGATAAGTGCTATATTATATGGTATTCAATTATATTATATTATATCATTACATATTATATTATATCATATCATATTACATTATATTATGGTATCGATGCTGCCAGCCACACATTTGCTGAACCCGTGACATTCAGCGTAGCAAGCAGAGTTACTACAACTGTGAGGCCAGTCAAAGTGAACCAGTGAAACTGAAATAAGTTGAGAGAATCACTGCCATAGTTATCTACCAATAAAGTAACGTAGTCTTGGAAACAAGTCATTATAGAGCTACAAATGTTTTAAGCGGTAAAATTCACATTTCGCAGCATATTCCATCAGTTTTTAATTTTTTATGTGATAATGTTACCGAACATGCAGATGGCCCACCTGGTGTTAAGTGGTCTGTACATAACAAAGCAATACGACTTGGATCCTCTCCTGCTAAGGTACAAGAAGATCCAAGTCAATTGTATGCTCCCGTAACACTGAGACGTGAATGTGGAATGTGTCAGCACCCGTCATTTCATTGGCAACCATATCTTTCAGACAGCACAGTAACGCGAATGCATCACTGCTCAGCGGCAGAAATGAGTATGGTGGCATCACTTCCCGGACAAACTCGGCATAAGTTCTACTGCTTCTACGCTTACTGCTTCGCGGAATTTGACTGGCCTCACTGCTTAGTTAGTGGTAATTCTGCCGTCTGCGCTGTAGGTCGTGGGTTCGATTCCCACCCAGGATAAATATTTGTGTGGCGAATATAGATGTTTGTTCTGTGTCTGAGTGTTAATATTTATTATATGTATGTATTTACAAAAAAGAAAGTATATAATGTATTCTATCAGTTGTCTGATTCCCATAGTACAAGTTATGCTTAGTTTGGGACTAGATAGCGCTATGTGTTACAAGAGCAGTAGAACTCTCGCCAAGTTCGTCCGGGGAAGTACTGCCACCATGCCCTTTTCTGCCGCCAAGCAGTAACGCATTCGCGTTACTGTGTTCCGGTTTGAAAGGTGTGGTTGCCGGTGAAGTTACAGGCACTTGAGACATTCGACCTTCACGTCTCACAGTTACGGGCGCATACGATGCGACTTTGGTCTTGTCATACCTAGTATGGGAGGACCCAAGTCGCATCGGCTGTTATGGGCCGAGGTTACCACTTAACACTAGGTGGGCCGTCGGTTCGTTCCGTAAATGTATTACATTAAAAAAAAAAAAAAATGTGAATTGCCCTCCAATAGTATTGTTATTATATTATTAATTTTCGTTTTTTGTTGCTTTCATTGTTTTATACGAATAAGCGAAGTCAGATCTAAACATTTCGAATTCTATGTAAACAGCGAGCGTTACTAAAGCCTGAGCACGTGTTTCTTTCGTATCAGTGTGCTGCACTCCATGGCACGGCACTCACGCGAATCGTGAAGTCGGTGAGCTCAATCGATGAAGCGCCGTGGCAGTTATCAGAATTAATGTAAACATAAGGTCCAAATATGCTTATGCATAGAAACTACTGCTCCGGCTACGGGACTTCACGCATGGCACAGAGTTCATTAAAATCTATGTGGCTTTGTTGATGTTAGAATTAAGATTTTACATCAAAATGGAATTCGGAGAGTTTGATTCCAATACGTACGTTTCGAAAAAACCACGTAACTTGAGGAAAGTGAAGCCGTCGCCACACGAAATAGCTGAAGCTTTGCACGTTAATAAAACATATTGGGACCGTGTATTTCAAGAAATAGATATAACTCCTACTGATATTGTAAGTGCTTTCTATATTCTATATTCGTATAATTATTAAATTATTACCTTCTGCGCTGTAGGTCGTGGGTTCGATTCCCACCCAGGACAAACATTTGTGTGACGAATATATATGTTTGTTCTGTGACTGGGTGTTAATATGTAGTACGTGTATGTATTTACAAAAAAAGTGTATTATATGTTTTATATCAGTTGTCTGGTTCCCATATTTCTATCTTCTATCTATCTCTTTCTCTCTTTCTCTTTCTATCTGGTTCACAAGCTATTCTTATTTTGGGGCTAGATGGCGCTGTGTGAATTGTCCAATATTATTATTATTCGTCATGTGTTTTTATATTTAGTAAAGTAAAAATGAACTAATTTGAACTGTGAAGTGAAGCTCCGTTGGAGACCGGTGACATTGTGAATTTGGATCCTTAACTTTTGAGTTTGAAATCATCGAAGAAACAATGTAATTTAAAGCAAACGACCATCGGGTAGGTACTACCCTCAATTTGAAAATCCGCCGTTAAACTGCAGACTACTTGTTCCGGATGTCACTTGTGGGGCAGTTTTAAATTTAAAACCATTGCATCAGCTACCTAATGATAACATCATGATAAATGTTAAACGCAAACCGGCAATCCGTAATTTTCATTAACAGTTACCTACAATTGTTTTTATTAGTGCTTTGATAAATTGAGATATGTAGACAACACCAACGTACAAATTTGTTCTTACTCGTATCTATACATCTATACATTACATATAAATAAAATTTGATTGTCTGTTTGTAATATTAAAATAACCGCTTTTTACAAAGTGCATATGGATGTATACACGGTACATATACCAGAACAACATTTTATTCAGTTTTTGTTAGAAACAATAAATTATTCTATATCACGATGATCTTCATTGAAGACTATTTCATTTCATAGCTTCAAGAAAGCAAAAACTTATCAGAAGTTCTGCCCAGTGATTTGTATGAAAAAGTTTGCGAAACTTTGGACATCCCGAAACTAAGCCATTCGAGTCAACAGACTAAAAAAATTAAAGGTAAGTTTCCCTTCACCTTCATATAAACTGTCTTTTGAAATCAGAACCTACAATGTTTCTGCGCTGTAGGTTGTGGGTTCAGCTCCCACCCAGGACAACATTTGTGTGACGAAGATAGAGATTTGTTGTCTGGATGTTAATTTGTATAAAAACGGAAAAACTAAATTAAAAAATGGTATATTTTTTTTTACAAAAATGACACCGCATGTTGATCTGTTTTATCTATGCAATTTTCCCATACCTAAGTAAGGGAGACCAAGAAGTGTTTAGTATTATTGGCTGAAGTTACCGCTGAACATCAGGTAAATCATCTTGCTCGTTCCGTAAGTTATTAACATTAAAACAATGATCTATTGACAATAATATTTACCAAAATTACAGCAATACTTTGTGCCATATAATACTTACATTTTCATTCAAAAAATCTGTTAATTCTTCGCGAGCATTTTATACTAAAACCCTCAAAATAAATACTTGTCAGATCAATCGTTTATTTGTAGAGTTTTTCAAGAGACAAATTAATCTTACACAATCTTACAAAATAATCTTATAGCTAATGTATATGCGGGCTTAATTGTTCACAGACGGTGTACAACGTCGCTCATTGAAGGAACCGATGCTGTCGTTTAGAACCTCGCTGTACATCGACCGGGAGCTGGACTCCGACACGGATGTAGAAATATGCCCGAGGTAAATACAGCATACCTTTTTCATGACGGAAAAAACAGACCCTTATAGGCTCCTTTTCACTATGAGACTGGGATATAGATGATGCCCATTTCTGTCACCAAGCGGTAATGTCTTCACGTTACTGTGCTCCGGTTTAAAAAGTGTGGTTGCCGGTGAAATTACAGGCACATGAGACATTCCACCTACACGCCTCTTACGGGCGCATACGATGCGACTTGGTTCTTGTTGTACCTAGTAGAGGATTCAAGTCGCATCGGTTTGTTATGGGCAGAGGTTACCACTTAACACCAGGTGGGCCGTCGGCTCGTTCTGTAATTGTATCAAATAAAAAAATAACACAAGTCCCCTGACTGTGGCGCTAGTTTCTACGCAATGTCAAACATTCAGTTGGTATTTTCGTTAGTACCTCTAACTGCCGTAGGACTTCTTACGCTAAATGGCTTCAAGTAATATGTTTTTCAGTGACGATGATGATGGACGGAGTAACATCCACAAGGAGTTTCTGAGCAAGCCGGTGCGTGAGCAGGTCACATGGGCCACCCACTATCTCAAACCGGAGAGGGAAGACGAGAAAAGCCTTGTGAAGAAAGCTGATGATTTGACAGATCGGGTAAGTATTTACTTCATTTTGTAAATTTATTTTTGGTTTGGGATTTTTTCCTTTTCTAAGTGGTATATCAGCAACTATATAATGGATTCTCTGCTATTTTTACGTTTGTCATAAAATTCTGGGTTGCTATAAACCGTGTCATGGATTCCGTTAGAAATGTGGCTATAGTTGAAAGGAACAAACATTTCTGGATTTGTCAAGGTATTTTATTACGGAGGAACTTCTAAATATGTTTTTTTTTTTAAGTTTTTACAAATACGAATTGTATTATAATTCTCGAACAAGCGATAATTTATAACAATGGTAGTAATGTAGTAGTGAATAACATATAATCAAATAAAATGTGAATTCACTGATTTTGAATTAAAATCTAAACGTCACTGACGCACATTTTCGGATTTCATTGGCCAGTATACGATAAATGTGCATTCAAAATAAAATATATTAAATTATGAGACAAACTCTGTGTGAAGAATTATTTAAGACATTTGGTACATATTTTTTTACAGATTGCAAAAGAGTTCTGCGAATACATGAGAGAGCTGGGCGGTGATCAACAATCACAGTTATTCACACCAAAAGCCATCAAAGAGCTATTCCAAGTAAGTTTCTAGATTTTAAGAAACATATACTATGTTTCACATGTCTGTAATTTCACCGGCAACCTCACTGGAACACAGGGAAATGAAAGCGAGTGCGCAAATGCTTGACGAAAGACATAGGTATGGTGGCAGTATTTCCCTGACATCATGGCATAAGCTCTACTGCTACTAGTCTAGTGACAATCACGTATTTATGGCAATTTAATGCATTAGTGCAGGTGTACACGGAGCATCACGAAAGGTGAAGGTAACCCGCATTTTCAGGAACCGAAAATTAGTAATATGTTAAATCGACGGTAGATTTAACATAATACTAATTGGCAACTGGATTTCCCATGTAGATAATAACAAAGATTATGTCTCAGGACCTCTTGTTTTGTCGAGACTAGACCAATGTGTTAGAAAGTATTTTTAATGAAATTCCATTTCGATGGACAACTATTTCAATTTAATTAATTTTTCCCATTAATTTTACTTTTCAGATAGAATTTGACACACACGTCGCACGCAGTCTGAGGGTAGTTACGAAAGAACTGCCTTCTATTGAAGAAAACGTGGCTAAAGTTACTGGAAATTCAATGGTAAGAACTTATTGTCTATTGTCTTAATTCAATTATTGTATCCCAGATATATTTAAATAAAATCAATATAATTACATTATTGAATGTTATACATACCAATGACAAGGATGTGAATAGTATGAAATAAGTGATTACATATATATATTATATATATATATAATAAATAATTAAATAATAATAATATAATGGGAGCCTATACTATAAA
This sequence comes from Chesias legatella, assembly GCA_947359385.1. NCBI lineage: Eukaryota > Metazoa > Arthropoda > Insecta > Lepidoptera > Geometridae > Chesias > Chesias legatella. Next base: position 1,882,737 of record OX375768.1, on the reverse strand, counting down.
TGGAACAACTGGTTAATTTGTACCCGAATGATGAGTGACGGGAATGATGAATGGAACAATTTCCAAACACCATAAATAAATTAAAAAGAACTAGGGAAGAAATTGGGATTAGAATGTAAAATGAAATCTGTTTTCTACCTGTTCATGCAGCTAATAACAAATTACTTATATAACTTGAAAATAATATTTAATATTTATTGAAGTATATTTATTTGACTTTATTTATTGAATCAGAAATCCCGATACTCAGCCCTGGAGCGTGAAATCACCAAAGACATACAGGCAGAAGGAAGATCAGACCACACTCAGGCTTTCGGCCGCAGTCTTCCTCTGCACGAGCAAAGACGAGCTCCACGGAACTGCACCAAGAAACTTTGGAGATCCTCCCAACACGTGCCAAAAGATCTGGTGACGCTGAAGACCGTCTGGGAAGGGATCACGAACCTTAGGTACAAACGACATACGACTGGCCTCATAGCTCGGGAGTAACCCTGCCTTCTGAGCTGTAGGTCGTGGCTTCGATTCCCACCCAGGACAAATAATTGTGTGACGGGCATTGACGTTTGTTCTGTGTCTGAATGTTAATATGTATTATATGTATGCATTTATAAAAACAGTTAAATAAATAAATATTGGTGGATATTTCACACAGCGCCATCTAGCCCCAAAGTAAGCTAACCATAGCTTGTTATTTTTTTTTTTTTTTTTTTTTTTATTATTGGGGTAAACAAACAGTCACACAGTAATACTAAAATAACATAAATACTTAAATAAATTATTCACTGTGGAACCCACACCGTTTACCACAGATTACAGAGTACAGTTATGGGAACCAGACAACTGATACTACTGATACTTATATACTTTTCTTTTGTAAATACATACATATAATACATATACACCCAGACACAAAGACACTCCGGTTTGAAAGGTGTGGTTGCCGGTGAAATTACAGGCACACGAGACATTCCGCCTTCACGTCTCAGAGTTGCGGACGCATACGATGCGACTTGGGTCTTGTCGTACCTAGTAAGGGAGGACCTAAGTTGCATCAGTTGTTATGGGCCGAGGTTACCACTTAACACCAGGTGGGCCGTCGGCTCGTTCCGTAACTGTATAACATAAAAAAAAAACACAGAACAAACATCAATGTTACAAATGTCACATAAATGTTTGTCCTGGGCGGGGATCGAACCCACGACCTACAGCGCAGAAGGCAGGGTTACTACCAACTGAGCTATGAGGCCTATAAATACAAATAGTATTTTCAGGAGTGTGAAGGAGTACTGTCGATGGATGATCGAGCACCCGGAACATAGGAAGCCTCCATACCTGAGCAGTCTAGGCATGTTCGACCCGGCTGTACTCAACTCCAGACTGTCATTCGAAGCTGGAAAGGTTTCCTCCAAGACCGTCATTGAACCAACTGCCATAGATCACATACGGCGAAGATTGTCCCAACTTGCTGACTCGTCTTAGATACTATTTAAAGAGTTTAGTTTTGTATAAATAAAATAAATATTAGTGGATATTTCACACAGCGCCATCTGGCCTCAATGTAAGATAAGTAAATAGCTTGTGTCATGGGAACCAGACAACTGATATTATACTCACTTTTTCTTCCTAAATACATACGTATAATACATATCAACATCCAGACAGAACAAACATCTATGTTCGTCACACAAATGTTTGTCCTGGGCGGGAATCGAACCCACGACCTACAGCGCAGAAGGCAGGTTTACTGGCCGCACAGCTCAGTTGATAGTAAGAACGTGGTCTGCGACCTACAGCTCAGAAGAGCTGTAAGTCGTAGGTTCGGTTCCCACCCTGAACAATTTCTTTGTGACGAACTATACCTAATAGTTCGTTTGTTCAGTGTCTGCGTATATTTATACGAATGTACCCATTTACCAAAAATATTGTTTTTGCTTAGTTTGGGGCTAGATGGCGCTGCGTAAAATGTCCACAATATTTATTTATATGTTTATAATTTCTATTAACTATATTTATTGATATTTAATTTACGTTTGTAACGGTTTTAATTTTTATAAATATAATACAGAGTTCTCACGCTATCTTGTGTCACTACCAGGGAATATGTCTGGCTAAAAAAATGCATAACGCCACCTTTTGTCACGTGTACATAATATGTTATCAATAAGGATTTGAATAAAAAATCAAAACAATTTTTTTCAATAATTTAATTTCTAAATCTTTACAAAATAACTATTTTACCTATAAAGTGGCTTCCACGCGAGTGAATCCGTGTGGGTACAAGTAATTTAAAGTATTTTTTATTTATAAATCCCAGGGAAACAATGAAATTGTATGCGGAAATAAATACTTTACCTACACAAAATACTACTGAGAGTAAATCTACTTGTAAAATCATCTCGTACAAATTTACTTGTACAATCATCTAGGTCTGATGAAAAGCGATAATCGTTTATTAGTGAAGCCAGCGAGTGACTTGTGAATGGATTAAACAAGATGTTTTAAACAATTTACATTACACAAAGGTAATGCCTACCAACATACGAATATGCTCCTATTTTAAAGTCATTCGGGCTTGCGTGCGGTAAGATGTTTGGCAAACATTCGATATTTCAACGTTTGGATTAGAAACCTGTTTTGCCAATGCCAACTCTGAGATAGCAAGATAAGGTAAGGTAGGTAGTAAGTTACTACATCTACCTATACGTCTGATTCGCGTTGAAACGATAAAAGCAATAAAGTCGCGAGACCTGTATATAATAAAGCCACGCCGGTAAAATTAATAAGATGCATAGAAGAGTTTAACCACAATTTATCGTGTTATTATCAGTCACGCGATATGAAAAACAAAAGTGATAGTGAAACGAAATTGGACTTTGAAACGGTATTGCACAACGAGTTAGGTGCGTTCGGGAAGTTTCAAGCGTACAACATCGCCCTACTCGCGTTTCCCGCCATTTTCTGCGCATTTATGGCCGGAGACTACATATTTACTGCGGCGAGTATTCCACATAGATGTCACGTTCCCGAATGCGACGCGGACCCGCTACAATTCGCGCCAGAGTGGATTCTGAACGCGGTACCAGTCACGAATACAGGATTTGACAGCTGTCATCGGTACGTCAACAGAACTGACGTGACAGTGACAGTAAACGAAACTTGCCCGGCTGTCTTATTTGACACAAGCAAAACGGTACCATGCGAGGAATTTGTGTACGAAAGAACGAACACAGTGGTCTACGATTTTAAACTGGAATGCCAAGAATGGCTGAGGACTTTACCGGGAACACTGAACAGCTTTGGGGGAATGGTCGCGCTCGCATTAGCCGGATTCATATCGGACCGTTTCGGTAGACGCGCGTCCGTTGTGATTTTTTCCTTCAATATAGCTTTAGTGGGTTTAGTGCGAGCATTCTCTGTAAATTACGCAATGTACGTAGCGTTGCAATTTTTGCACACCGCGATCGGTGGTGGCGCATTCAGCGCCGCTTATATACTGGCGGCAGAAATAGTCGGTCCTGAATATCGTGTGCGCACTAGCGCTGCGATGTCTACTACGTTTGCCCTTGGCCAAGTTTTGCTCGGGGCTATGGCGTACGCTGTCACCGAATGGCGGAATTTAACTATGGTGCTATACATACCCGTATTTTTAATTCTATCGTACTACTGGTTACTATCAGAGAGCCCACGTTGGCTGATAACTAAAAATAAACGTCATGATGCAAGAGTTGCCCTCGATAACGCCGCTCGTATGAACGGAAAACACATATCCGAGGAATCTATGACATTTTTGCTTACAGTTATTGCCGAAAAGCCTAAAGCGAGTGAAGATACTGGCGAAGCAAATCTGTTTATGCGCGTCATACGCTCCCCGGTAATGCTGCGCCGTTGCTGCACCACACCGTTTTTGTGGATCACCACTGTATTCATTTACTATGGATTATCTATAAATTCCGTTAATCTGACTGGGAATATGCACATTAATTATATGGCGACGGCCGCCATTGAAATTCCCGGGTTTTGGACGGCCGTCATAATTTTGGATAAAATCGGTCGTAGAGTTACATTGTTTTCAGGATTTTTGTTGTGCGCTCTCTGTTGTACGGCATTTGCGTTTACTCCGAAGAATATGTACGGTTTGTCATTATTTTTGTATTTGTCTGGTAAATTTTGTATAGGTGGAGTAATGACCTCCTTATACTTGTATACTGCTGAACTGTATCCTACGAGATATAGACATTCGTTTTTAGCTTTGTCTTCCATGTTAGGTCGGATAGGATCGGTAATTTCCCCCCTGACTCCCCCTCTGATGGAGTACTGGTCCGGTATACCTTCAATTATGTTTGCGACGATGGCTTTCATTTCCTCTGTTTTGGTGCTCACTCAACCAGAAACAAGAGGATTGAAAGTGCCAGATACCATAGAGGATGCTGAGCGTCTCGGTCAACGACACATTGATATCAATAGTAAGTAGTCAGACAACTTCAGGATCATTATTTGTACCATTTAAACACGTTAAGGTCAAGATAAAATTAGAATAAATATTGAGAGAACCGTGCGCATACAACTGGATGAAATGTGTTTGTGTGTGTCTGTTTGTTTTTGGTTTATGTACTTGCCTAATAGTTTACTATAATGAATGATTTGTCACATGTATTAATACTAATTAATTATCAATTACTAGCTTGAAATATAATTAGCACGTTCTCACACCTACTCTTATAAAATATTCAAAATGATACATTTTGTATATAATATTATTGTTAACGTGTAATTTAGAATAAATAGCGACTTTTATTTATAAAGTGTAATGTGGTTTAAATAAAAATTATTGTTACAAAAGAGTTTTAATTAAATAACTTAAAAATAGAGTCCTGAATGTTATACGCCTCACAGTTCAAATGTTTGTTTCATGTCATTCCGGTTTTTTATGATATTCCGGTTTCCTCATGTTGTTTTCCTTCACCCTTTTGAAGATATGGTATTAGGCAGACTAATTGTTCAAATGAAAAAATTACTTCAGTGCACGTCACGATTCGAACCAGCGATCTCTGGACTCAATTAAAGAGTCTGTACATTGGTACAGACTCTTTAATTTAGCTTATCGAAATAACCATTTTGCATTCAACAAACAGAAATTAATGAACTGTAAATAAATGTGTAGGTAACTGAGCTACACATAGAACATCTGCGCAAACTGTCACCAAACTTATTATTTAATAGATTACGTGTAAAACATAAAAGCGCCATCTATGTGATTTGGTAGTAACCTTGTTACTAATACCGCTTGCAACGTATTTCTAGGAGAACCTTAACCTTTTTTCAGGACATTTTCAGGCAAACAAATAGTTCACTGCTTACTGCATTTGCTTTCAATATGTTTCTTTCACCATTTGCTAGATGGCGTTAAAATATCATTTACAATTAAATGATTTATTTAATAACGAAAACATCTCACAATTTTTTTTACTTATTAGCTAAGGTCAAGTCAAGAAGTGGAAAAACTGACCTCGTTCGATACGTACATTCGACCTGTTTAGATATCGACCTTTTTTAATTGTGATTCTGCCACTAATAAGAAAAATCAAATAAAAGTGTCTAATGAAAACTTATCGCAGAAAATACACATGTTTTTATTTATTATTTATGATTCATTACGTCATTAAAAGCTTATGAAGATAACTCGCAACTAAACCCAAAAGTTTCGTAGCAACTGATCAGCATGCCTTGTGGTAAGAAGCCATTAATCAAAAGTTGGGACAAGCCTAAAAATATTCGGGTTATTACGCCTTCTCGATATGAACAAAACGAGGCATCTGTCAAAGCTCACTGGAGAAAAGTGACTCGTGATTTGGAACTGTCCTATAAAGATGACCAGGTAATACCTGTCTTCAAAGATTTTATATTTAAGAACTATTAGCTGTTGCCTGTGACTTCGTCCGCGTGGAATTCTGTTTTATCACGCACCCCTTTTTTACCCCTCTAAAAAGTAGCCTAAGTTACCTACTCTTTGTTACATCAGCTATCTGCCAGTGAAAGTGAAAGTCCTGTCAAAATCAGTCCAGCTAGAGATTAGCCCGAACAAATAGACAGACAGACAGACAGACAAACTTGACGTATCTGTCTTAGTCAGCAGTAGCTCTGCCAGCAAACCGCGAAGGTCCGGATATCGAACCCGGGACAAACTTGCTAAGTGTAGTGTTTGTGCTCGGAACTTCTAACGCGACAAAACATTCAAGTAAAATCATTGACGCGTTCAATTCACACCGACCAAATTTAACAGGTTTTTTTATTTATTTTTAATTGATTAAAGTTATGGAACGAACAGATGGTCTACCTGGTGTTAAGTGGTAACCTATGCCCATAAAAAGTAATACGACTTGGGTCCTCCCCTACTTAGGACAAGACCCAAGTACATTATATGCGTCTGTAACACGTGAAGGTGGAATGGCTCATGTACCTGTAATTTCACCGGCAATCACACCTTTCAAACTGGAACACAGTGATGCATTACTGCCAGGCGGTAGAAATGGGAATGGTGGCAGTACTTCTCCGGACGAACTTGACGCAAGTTCTACAAATGAGACTACTATTAAAATGAGATGATATAGTAGGTAATTAGAATATATATTTTCAGTTTTGGGAATCGCAATGCGAGACAGTCAGGGAGCTGGTTGGGCCAGTCATATTCAAAAGGATCGCGAAAGTGTTCGCCCTGCCCCTGGAGGCTGCACAGTACGAGCCACTGAATGACTTCACTTCTTTAGTGCCTTCAGAGATATTTTACCAGGCCAAATCTGCAGCTGAGGTTACAAAAGTCCTAGTTAAAAAGACAATTAGATCAAGATAAAGTACCGCCAGCCTTTGTCTTTAATAAAGATAATAATTCACACAGAACAACGTGTATGTTCATTATACAAAAAAAATTCCCTGGGTGGAAATCGAACCCACGACCTACAGCGCAGAAGGTAGGATTACTACCAACTGAGCTATGAGGCCAGTCAAGCAAGTACTGCTTGCTATGCGCAGAAGTACCTCTTAAATGGTGGGCTGTCTGCTCTTTTGTAACTTTATCACGTAAAGAAGCACAAATATGATATTAATAGACACCATAATATAGTTGTACATATATTATGCAGCTCCATGCCCGCGAGGCTGATTCAATCAGTGACTTCTCACAATTCGAAGAGGAAGAGATCCTTGAAGAGCAATCGGAGCAATGGAGCGCATCATCTGTGGAGCAGAGCCTGGAACGAATGAAATCTATGCGCAAATCAATGAGCCGAATGAAATCTAACATGAGCGCGAAGTCAATCTCGAGACCGTTCTCCAAATCGTTTTCTAAACTCATATCGAAGACTGTGATGAAATCACAGAGTAGGATGAAAAGCTTTCGGTCTGAGAACTCTGAAACGGTTGAGGAGTTTGCGAGCACTGACGATGATATTGAAGTGCATCCTAGCATCAAGCCTAAGAAGTAATTATTTTTTCTTAAGTTATAAACTTGACGATGTTATGATCAGTTGTTCAAAGTTTTGTTAAGTGGTATTCCTGTTTTTTAACAAGAGAAGTGCGAATTCGATCTTCTACTAAAGTAAGACCCAATTTGCAACGCTTTGCACTCGCCACTACTTGAAGAAGGAAGAAGAGACTTGAAGAAGGAACGAGCCGATAGTCGACAAAGGAATTAAAAAATATAAAACCACTTCACTTCTTTATATGCATAATTATGTTCTAAAAATAATCTATGTTCGTAGACGTCTGACGAAACGACTGACCGGGAATCCCCATTTCGATATGCTGTACTGCAATGAGTCAGAAGCAGATATGATAAAGTGGAAATCTAATTACAAACAGAAGACTTTGGAAGTTTCTGCATCAGACGAGTTCAGCAAGAAGGCTGAGATCATGACAAAGCAGGTAAAATATTTATACGTAATTGCAGAGTTAAATTGAATATTAACATAATAATAATATTAGTAGATAATTCAAACAGCGCCGACTAGTTCCAAACTTAGCATAGCTTGTGCTATGGGAACCGGATGACTGATAGAATACTTTTTTTGTAAATACATCTATATTAACACCCAGACACGAGCAAAAATCTATAAATATGATGATATTCATGACACAAATGTTTGTCCTAGTGGGAATTGAACCCACGTCCTCATGCGCGGAAGGCAGATTTACTCCCAACGGAGCTTTGGGGCCTGCAAGAAATGAAAAAAAATACAAAGCGATATTTCTTCAACTTGAAACTGGCTAATAATCTGTGTAGTACCAAAATCGCTGAAGCCTAGAACTATTAAAGCTTTGCTACTTTCACTTTATATTTAGATATCTTGTGCCATCAGTTGGAGGTGATATGTTGTCCATTATGATTTATATGTGTTTCAATACAGCTATAAGGACAGTCATTGTATGAAAATATATAATAATGTAATAGACTACATGCTTCCTCTAATAAAAAAATATTTTTAGATATCGAAGGAGTTTTACGAATGGTGGGTCGGACTTGGAAATGTTGAGTTTAAAAGCGAAATCAAGAGACCTGAAGATATTGAAGATCTCTTCCAGGTAAAACACAATTACATCTTATTATGATTAAGATCCATTCACTTTTATTTAGATACTGCTGGATAAAGTTGAAGGCCTTATTAAGGGGCATTTATTTGAGAGCCTCAATCTATCGACACATTTTGGACTACAGTCTAGTTCTACCAGTTTATTAGAAATTAAAAAAGCTTGTCTCGCCATCTCTGCTGCTCTCTCCTGCGACGTTATATGTACTAGATATGTATACTTTATATACTTATATGATGAATCTTCTTCAGCACGTTATCCCTATTACCAGTAATATGCATTATTCGAATATTTTCAGGTGTGGTTTGATGAACACGCGTCTCGCGGCTTGGTCCTGCATCCGAAGATTCTCCCGTGTGTTCTTGAAAGTATTGCCAACTATGTTGGCGCACCTAAGGCAAGATATATATACTATTTGAATACAATTTTAGCACCCAGTGCTCTTTTTTATATCTCTTTTCTATCGTTTCCTTATATTTTCTGACCTAACTATAGCATATTAGTAATAGCATACCAAATTGGTATTGTATCGTAAGTACTGTTTCATTCAACTCCTTATACTCAGTACTCCTCATAGCTCAGTTGGTAGTATCCCTGCCTTCAGCGCTGTAGGTCGTGGGTTCGATTTCCACCCACGACAAACATTTGTGTGACGAACAAAGGTGTTTGTTCTGTGTCTGGGTTTAAAAAAAAACTAGGTATATATGTATTATATCAGTTGTCTGGTTCCTATGATACAAGCTATACCTACTTAGCTTAGTTTGGGGATAGATGGCGCTGTGTGAAATGTCCACCAATCCTACTAATATTATAAACTTGAAAGTTTGTATAGATGTTTGTAACTCTTTCACGCTCAAACGGCTGAATGGATTTGGATGAAATTTGGTATCAAGATAGCTTATATCCTGGCTTAACACATAGGCTACTTTGATCCTGGAAAAATGCAGTTTTCCCGTGGGTTGACTTACTCACTGCGGGGCGCAGCTAATATTAGCCCTGAATTTACAGAAGCTTTTATTGTTTTGCCTTCCAGGCGTCTTGTCCGGATGTCCTAAAACGGCAGATAGCGTTCGACATAGACGCGGAGACGAGTCCAGCTCACGTGATGGCGTTTGGCTCGTGTCTCCCGCATCACATGAAGCACATCCCTCCTCAGAACAGCACCGAGCAGCAGTGGCACTGCGTCAGGATACCTGATGACCTGCGCACCATGGCGTGCGTGTGGGGGGAGGTGCAGCATCTCACGTGAGTCACCACTACTTACTGGCCAGTTGGTAGTAACTCTACCTTCTGTAGGTCGTGGGTTCGATTCCCGCTCAGGACTAATATTCGTGTGACGAATTTAGATGTTTGCTCTGTCTCTGAGTATTAATATGTATTAAATATATGTATTTACAAAAAAAAATAAGTATTCTATCAGTTGCAACGCGAATGCGTCACTGTTTGGTGGCAGAAATGCGTATGGCGTATAAGTAATATGCTACTAATATTCCTTCTAGTGTAGTGCACGATAAGATCAATTTGCTTTTCAGGTCAACGAAAGCGTTCACAGAGTGGCTTCGCCAGCGTCCACACCTGCCGACGCCGGCGTGCCTGCGAGCGCTCACCACGGGAGACGCGAAACAGTTATTTGTGGTTCCGTCAGACTATGTGGTCAGGGACAAGAGCGCCTCTTCATCTGCTCAGGATCTGGCCCTGCCTGTGTCGCAGTTCTCACTCGAGCTCAAGGAAGTTCTCAGCCAACTTATGAATCAGTAGTTGAAGGCAATATAATGATGCGAATTCGTGATAGATTTTTTTCTACTAACAAAGCTCACCCTTTCGTAATACTTATGAAGCTTAAGTGAGTAATAAACATTTTGACTGGCTTTATAGCTCAGTTGGTAGTAACACTGCCTTCTGCGCTGTAGGTCGTGGGTTCGATCCCCACTCAGGACAAACATTTGTGTTACGAACGTAGATGTTTTTTCTGTATCTGGGTGTTAATATGTATTATAATATGTATTTACAAAAAAGTATACAAGTATTATATCAGTTGTCTGGTTCCCATGATACAAGCTATGATTAGCTTACTTTGGGGCTAGATGGCGCTGTCTGAAATGTCCACCAATATTATTATTATAAACAAAATAATTAGGAAGAATTAAATGAAAATAATGTGCAATAAATGTACGATTGGTTTGTAAGACATGGAGACTTTATAAGTCGTCACACATACGTAGCTGGGTACACGTACGATATAAAAATGAATCAATCAAATGAAACTCGACACTTTGATATTTATCTTTGGTTAATAAACATTCTCGGTATTAACGATATAATAATAATAATATTGGTGGACAATCAACACAGTGCCATCTAGCCCCAAAGTAAGCTAAGCATAGCTTGTATCATGGAAACCAGACAACTGATATAAGTCTTATATATTTTTTGTAAATACATACATATAATACATATTAACACCCAGACACAAAACAAACATCTGAAATCGTCATACAAATGTATGTCCTGGGTGGGAATTGAACCCACGAACTACAGCGCAGAAGGCAAAGTTATCAACTGAGCTGTGAGGCCTGTATTGATATTAAAGTTTGCATTTTTTTCAATTTTTGTCTGTCTGTCTGTCTGTTTATTCCGGCTAATCTCCGAAACGGCTGGACCGATTTTGACGGGACTTTCACTGGCAGATAGCTGATATAACAAGGAGTAACTTAGGCTACTTTTCCGAGGGGTAAAATAAGAGTGCGTGATAAAACCGAATTCCACGCGGATGAAGTTGCGGGCAACAGCTAGTTTATAAATTCTCGAAATAATCTTACTCAGGCCATCAAATTATCTTCAATCTTGCAAACGATCTACTCGCAGGAATTGAATTCACAATAAAAAAAAAAATAGTCTTTGAATAACTGTTTTGTTAACAATTAGAGAACTAAGTAACTTAATGACTGCCAAATTACGTTTAGGTTACTTGCAAAACTTTTTGCAATGCTTCATTTCATTTGAATGTACCGTTTTACTTCATAAGTATTGGCCTTAAGAACTTTTTAACTTTAAATTTGTTATAGCGTTCCGTACAATTATTTTATTTGAAGTTTTTGGAGATATACAACTACCTATAACTATACGGGTTTAAACTTTTAAATAAAATTAAAATTATGTCTGTTTGCTCTGTAAAGCGATCGGCGGTGACTTGAGCAGGTCAAAATAACTAGGCATCCTTTTATTGTTAAAAGTGCATGAAATGAGCCTAGTTGAGGGTGGCACTTCGATCATTTTACCACACAGTTAGACAGAGCCAGTCAACGATTAGTAGTAGTTACAAAAAGCACGAAGCATAAATCTTAACTAGGTAGCATTCGATACTCTGTAAAGTAATTAAATTTCGAAGTTGTATCCAAATACAAGTCAAAGTCGAAAACTTTATTTCCATAGAATTCATAAAGAAATGGCTTGGAAACGTCATTAATATTCATAACAAAATGTCACGCGTACTTATCGCTAAGTTTGACGCCAGTTCAAACCCTATCCCTATTTATACAATTAAATAAAATTGGAATGTCTGTTTGTAATATTAAAATAAATGCTTTTTACTAAGTGCATATGGATGTATACATGGCACTTATATCAAAACAACATATTTTTAAATTTTTGTCTATCCGTTTCTTCCGGCTAATCTCTGAAATGGCTGGACCGATTTTGACGGGAAAAGTCCTACTAGTGAAAGCACTGGCAGATAGCTGATGTAACAATAAGTAACTTAGGCTACTTTTTCGAGGGGTAAAATAGGGCGCGTGATAAAACCGAATTCCACGCGGACGAAGTCGCGGGCAACAGCTAGTCCTGACGTCAATAATATGTCAAATATTTTTTGAAATACACTACGATTTCCACGTGAGAGATTATATGAAAACACCGCTGAATACTCGTATGACGAATTATCTTTATGATAACATTATAATTATCACATTAAAATAGTCGATTAGCTGGTTTTCCGGGATCAACAGCATTAAACGAACATTCGTATAAGATAATGTATTTCCCTTATGAGATTGCAGTTTCATTTTTTGAACGTTCTATTGTTTGAACAGAGATCCTTGGGGTAGAGACCCTTTACCCTTGAAGGTCTCTAAACTAGTACAAGTGTTATCGACTGGCCTCATAGCTCACTTGGTAGCAACGCTGCCTTCTTCGCTGGAGGTCGTGGGTTCGATTCCCACCCAGGACAAACATTTGTGTGCCGAACATAGGTGTTTGTTCTGTGTCTGGGTGTTATTATGTATTAAATATATGTATAAAAAAAAGGATATTTATATCAGTTGTCTAGTTCCCATGATACAAGCTATGCTTAGCTTACTTTGGGGCTAGATGGCGCTGTGTGAAATGTTAACCAATATTATTATCATTATTATGTACGCGATAGTACTTTTAAAATGTCAAAGTTGATTCAATCATTGTTTTTATTAGAAACATTACAAGTATATGACGTCACTTTAGACATATAGAGATAATGAACTCTTTATCAAAAAATAAATAAATAATTATATATCAAGTGGATACAAACCAAAGTCAAAGTAAAAACTGTAATTCCATAGAATTCATAAAGAAAAGGCTTGGAAATAATATTCAAAACGCGTAATAATCCCTAAGTTTGACGCCTTTTCAAATCCTATCCGACTCTCCTTGGGGGAACAGCAAGAGACTCCGAAAAACGAACTTATTATTTTTCCCGTAACTACCTAGTATTTAGATCTATATTACATTTATGACTACATAAAATACTGAAATAAGCTTTTAAATGCATCACATTTTAAGCTTAAACTGTTGCTCCATAATATCAAGGTAATCAGTTTCATTAATATATACGTAGGTATATAATGTTGATAAAATATTATTTTTAAAAACATTTAACAATTACGTACTTATAGTTATCTAACACTAATAGTATGTTAATACTAAAATACCCTTATCGAGTATCTTGATTTAGAAATAGATACATGAATAATTTTGAGGTGAATAAAATCTAGTCACAAAATTGAAGTAAAAAATGACTTCGCTTCACATATTTGTACAGTTTTTAAAAGTAGCTAGATTATACGTTAAGTTTAGACGTTTCAGAGATAGAAACAGATATTTATTTTAACAATCTTCTACATCTACATTTTAAACGTCTGTGTTTTTGGATTTAGTACTGTATATACCTTTAAAATACCTTTTTATGAGCTTAAAAACAGTCGCAATTTAGTAATTTGTATTTATTAGTAGTAGTATTATAACAAGCGAACGAAGTTCGACCATAATCTTATTGAAAAGTTAAGGAAAACTTTCACGAACAAGGAAGAACGTAACTATTTTGTCACCTATATACATATAGATATATAATATAATTATGTAAGACGTAGCGCTTTCTCAGTATTTATTACCTATGAAACTACATAAGTGAAAATATTTTTCATACTAATCAGAATACCAATTCTCGCAGACAATCTAGAAATATGATTAATCAAAAATGCTCGTGATAATTACACCATCATAATGTATGATAGGCAGATAGATATGAGACCGATAAATTGATAACGACGTAATTTTTTATTATTTTTGCAATCCAAATCGCACACTCTGCTTGAACGCTCATTGTGGGTATAAATGTTTATTAATGGATAGATAGTGTCACAAACTCCAACCGAAAGTAAATATAATTCAAAATGAGTGATCCATTGGAAGCTAGGAAGCAAGTTTTGGACGAAATTGTAAATAGAAACAATTCAGGCGATAAAACATACAATTCCGCAACGTCTCTACAGCAGTACGGGGATGAAAGCGTATCCTCTCCTGACGTACAAAAAGATCCAGGGGTATGTCGATTTCATATTATTTTCATCAATTAAAAGTCTTAATGATGCGACAAATTTCAAATGTGAATTACTTTCTTTGTAGTGACATCAATACTTTCTGATAAATAATACCTATTTACAAGTTAAGGCAACAAATCAATATATAGGTAACTATTTCACTAGATAACAAAGAAATAATAGTGTATCAAAGAATGCTTTCGCGTAAATTTTCACCGATTCAGCTTCTTCTTTTATGTCATCAGTGGTCTGCATTTATATATTGTTTCTATTTGTTTCATGTGTCTTAAAAGTTATTTGGTACATATTTGGACAAATGAAAATGGCGGAGATGTATATATAACTCTCCTGCTCGCTTATAATAATAATAATAATAGTAATAATAATCCAATTCTGGCCCCACGTTTTGGAGATATAGAGTGCCAAAATTCATCGGGTAAACTCGATTAAATTTTAACAGTGGATATACAAGTAACTATATTATTATTGTTCTTTATTCTTAACTAATTTTCTATTTCTCTTTGTTCTTTTATTCTTGAAAACTTTCGATAATAGTACCTTAGGATTACAGTAGTAAATAAATTATAAGCCCTTAGTTTTATAATGATTTAAAATATTAAGTGAATTTCATTAATAAAAATAAATGTGCTCTAGAAATTTTGGATGGATATGTTTTGATGGAGTTCGAATCACTAGAACACTTGATTTTATCCATGAATGGAAAGTTGGCCCGTAGCATTTTTCGCATATATGTAAGAAGGCTAATATTCTTCTTTTTTGTTCATAAGAACAAAGCAACATATAACCTAAATATCGTACAAATAAGATACATTACATACTTTTAGTCATTTATCAACTTATTTACAGTGAATTTTAACATACTCATAAAATTGGAATAAAAAAGTTTGGTCGAAATCTTGAGGCTAAAGTCGGATTCGAAGGGGTAAGGAAGTAGCAGACGATCCCACCTCTGCGTTATTATTTGTCCAATCAAGAGCAGTAGTCACGCCAAGTTCGTCCAGGGAAGTACTACCACCATGCCCATTTCTGCCACCAAGCAGTAACGCATTCGCGTTACTGTGTTTCGGTTTGAAAGGTGTGGTTGCCGGTGAAATTACAGGCACATGAGACATTTCACCTACACCACTTAACACTAGGTGGGCCGTCGGCGTCGGCTCGTTCCGTAATTATATCACTTAAAAAAAGTCTCAGAGTAACGGCCGCATGCGATACGACTTGGGACTTGTCCTACCTAGTAGGGGAGGGCCCAAGTCACGCGGTTGTTATTGAGATTACCACTTAACACCAGGTGGGCCGTCGGTTCGTTCAGTAACTGTATCACATAAAAAAAATATACCGACTAACTGTATAGTTACATATTTTCTTCTAGGTACTCAATGCATCTTTCAATGACTTATCTTCGGGTCCGGACGAAAACTCCGCTCGAAAGCGTGCAATGTCTCAGCCGGGTCCGGTGTCGGGCAGCACGCTGACCGCGACCGCTGCGCGGGCGACCAGGCGGCGACCCTACAGAAACGTTATGTACGCACCAGATCTGGAATCCAGCGTGAGTATCCTACTAATATTATAAACGTGAAAGTTTGTATGTATGGATGTTTGTTACTCTTTCGCGCTCAAACGGCGAATGGATTTGGATGAAATTTGTCAAAGTCAAATTTCCATAGAATTCATAAAGAAATGGCTTGGAAACGTCAATAATATACAAAACATAAGGTCACGCGTACTTATCGTTTTATATACTTAAGTTTGTCGCCTGTTTAAACTCTATCCGACCCTCCATGGGGAGAAGAGACAAGACACCCTTGGTCAGTAGGTATTCCGAATTCAAATCCAAAACGAGACTAGAAAAGAAAATCTAATGAAAACACATGATTTAATGCTTCCTGTCTTTGCAACGGATAGTAAAAGTACAAGTAAAAAGCCTGAAAACGCGACATGACCAAGCCTCCACTTAGCTCAAGTGGTGGGTGTGGGGTGAGCACTGTGAGCTGTGTTTCGTACGCGGCGGCACTCAACAATACATTGAGTTGTTAAGTTGAGAACATCCTGGTACTGTGACTATACTTATTTATGTGTGTATTATGCATTATTTTTTGCATTAGTTTTAGCAGTATTTTTGCCGGTAATATTGCAGGCGCACGACGTAACATCCCCGTCTCGGGGTGATAGGCGCAACGCAATGCGTCTTGAGTCATCTCATACTTTAGTGGAGAGGATTTGAGTCGTTTATTTAATGTAGGTGACAGAATGAGCTAACGGCCCACCCGATGTTAAGCGGTATTCGCAGACCATGGACAACAGCAATATGACTCAAGTCCTCTCCACTTAAATGACTCAAGTCGCATTGCGTTGCGTTGCGTCCATCACCCCGAGACGGGGATATTACGTCTCATGCGCCTGCAATTTCGCCGGCACCCACTCTATTCCACCGGAACACAGCAACGCGAGTGCTGCTTGGCGCCAGATTACCAGGTGTGGTGGCAGTACTTCTTCGGGCGAACTTAGCACAAGTTCGATTGCTATTTTGGGTTGCTCCTTTCGCACCACCCGGGGGACACGTGTAGGGATTCAAAGGGCTATCACCTACGGACGCGAGCAACGAGCGACCCCCAAATCTTAATGCCTAACTCTGGAAACTAGCAGTCAAATGTTGATGATGCAATTAGATAATCCGCATTGTTCATCTACTTATTGTTTCTGCATATTGTAATCTCATTATTTTTATTACATTCGCATATTATCAAAATTTAATTTATTTGATAAATTAATGATTGACGAAATTTAAAGCTAAACCAATCATCGAAAATGTTTTTTATAAAATTATATAATATAATTTACTTATGGATTGAAACATCTGTTCGTATATTAAAGTAATCGTCAGAAATATTGAATCTGGACGCTGTAGAGTTTCAGCAATAAGGAGTTATATATTTTATCGATTTCTCTGACATTGAAGTCCATGGGACATTGGATGAATTTTGAAAGAGGTCACATAATACATTGTATGACAATAATTTTATTGCAAAATACTTAGAGGTATATAAATTTATAAAAATTAATTAAATAAAAAAAATTGCGCCGTTCTGCCCCAAAGTAAGCTAAGCATAGTTTGTATCATGGCAACCAGACAACTGATATAATACTTAAAACTTATTGTTTTTTCGTAAATACATACATATATTACATATTAACACCCAGACATAGAACAAACATCTATATTCGTCACATAAATGTTTGTTCTGGGTGGGAATCGATCGCACGACCTACAGCGCAGACGGCAGGGTTATTGATTACCAACTGAGCTGTGAGGCTAGTCAAAAAACATTAATTATGTAAGCAATTATCCAAACTCTTTTGTGAAGTCAGAATGACACATGAAAAATTCAAAACATGATAGTAGGGAAAGTCAAACATGATAAAGGTATCATTCTTCATGTTTCGTGTATCGATTTCATGTTTTTTCCATGCCCTTACAAAAGTTATTCATGGTTGGCTAAATGAATAACACTTTACTAATAAATAATAATAATAATAAATAAATGCAACTTGAATCCTCCTTTACTTAGGCACGGAAAGACTCTAATGCATAAACTCATGAGACACGAGGATAAATGTCTGGGTGGCTGTAATTTCAACAAACAAACCTACCACCGACCGAAATATAGTAATAAAGGACTTACTGCTTGGGAGTAGAAATTGATATGGTGGCAGAGTGATTTATCATTTATTATTAATCAATTATCATTTTTTAATTAAGTTAAATAAGTATATATATAAGGTAAAGACCTAACAGATCTATGAGATATCTTCGGTGCTTTAATTGCATTAAATTAAAGTACGTGATGTCACTTTATAAATTGTTTAGATAAATTGGAGTGCTAAATAAACTGACTTCTATTTAATAGCATTATTCTTCTCTAAGAATCTACATTGTCCTCTGAATTACTAAGTCTAACTACTAAGCATGGTAGTTATTTTTTAGCATCTAAATGTGTAACTTATATTCAAGCAGTAAACTATTAAATATAACCTAACCTATATTTATTGAGGAACATAATTATGTTGAAACGTAAAATGTTGGTTTGTTGCAAAATCCGTGGCTGGGTTAGAAAATTTGGTGGTATTGTATAAATCAGTGGGCCAAGTAAAAATAATTGTTGATCTTTACATGACGCTTTCTTTAAAATATTTAGTTGTAAAAAAAAAGAATTAGTTTATTAAACGCTAACTCATTTTCCCGTTGCTTTGTTGTAAACAGAGAAGTTTGATCACGTGGCCAAAAAAATTCTGTGGCTGGACTTATAATTTCCCATTATGATTTATAATGACGTAATTATTGATTTGTATCCTGATATGATCTTTTTCACTTCACTTATGAGTTGTATATGTGTGAGTTAAATATTAAAATATATTATGTAGATTATTATCCATATTTACATTACACAGATACTGAAGGGGAAACCCACAGCGATTATTTCATTTGTTATTTATTGAATGCATTATCATTCCTATAAATAAAATATATCACTAGAGGTAAATTTATTGGGCTTGATAAGCGGTTCTTAAAGAGATTGATGTACTTACTTTAAAATTAAAACAGTTTTGTCTAGTACATTTGATATAGTTTTAATAATATAATTATTCCACCATTTATCTAGCATATAATTACTTATTATATTATAGGTAGAATAGAGTCTGATTCAGTACCTATTCGTATTGCTGTTGTCCATGGGCGGCGGTTACCAATTAACATCAGGTGGGCCGTCAGCTCGTTCTATCACCTACGCGACATTAAAAAAATGTAAACACATTTTTTCGTTACAAGTAAAACCAATTTGAAACAGGCGCATCCGTAACATACTCTCGGATAATGTTTATTTATTGAATCCATTTAAACATATTCATACTGGTAAAAAATAATCAGTCCTTTCGGAGATAAAATTATGAAAGGTTTGTTGCAAAGGGCGTATAGAGGTCCACAGTCGAGCGGGTCATGTTTGTGAGGCGGGTCACTCTCGCGCAGCCAACTGTAAACCTTTTGAGGCCATCGAGGCGCGACCCACCGGGCCCACCTGAGGGGCGCCCGGCCACCCCTCACACCCACCCCCCACACCCCCCACACACAGAATGAATAGCACTCGCGCTCCAGTACTACACGGACGTAAAGTCCAACCCGACGCCTCGCATAATGAAAACCCACTTTATTATTTTTTTCACTCCCCGCTCGTCCCGAACGACATAAATACGTTCGCAGTGTTCATTAACTCCCACAATAAACACACCTATCAGCGCTGAGAGATAATTAACCCGCTTTCAATGTAGACTCGATGAGTGGGCTATCATTTTCATAAGCTGAAGGAAAGCTTTGTGTGAGAATGCGGTTTTGAGAAAAGTACGTGTATAAATATTGAGATAACAATTGAGTGTGCATCTGACTACTACTGCTACTGATGCACACTCATTAAAATTAAAATATCAAGTAGTTATCCACTTTTATATTTGCTCTTTCTCGTGCTGATTTTGTTAGTTTAATTTGCTTTATTCTTGTATTATTATAAAATGTTTATTGCTTAAGACACTAATAATTATATTAATAAAGAAGAGCGAAACCACCTAATACAAGTATTTCATACTTAAAAGGTGGTTCCAAAATTGTTGGTCTTTTTTTTTTAATATTAAGTTAAATAAAATAAACATTTTGTATTTTTAAATAAATAAATATTGATTAACATTTTCACACATATGAAATGTCACGAATTTAAAGACGCGCCAAACCGAATCTCGCCGTAGAAAAAGTACCGATTTGAGGAATTGGTTGCTCGCGTCTGCAGGTGATTTTGAGATCCTTTGAATCCTTAAACGTGTCCCCCGGGTGGTGCGAAAGGAGCAACCAAAAGTAGCAGTAGAACTTGTGCTAAGTTCGCCCGGAGAAGTACTGTCACCACACCTAGTAATCTGCCACCAAGCAGTGATGCACTCGTGTTACTGTGTTCCGGTGGAAGGGAGTTGGTACCGGTGAAATTGCGGGCACATGAGACGTTACATCCCCGTCTCGAGGTGATGTAGGCAACGCAATGCAACTTAAGTCATCTCGTACATTTGTGGTAAGGACTTGGGTACTATTGCTGTCGTCTATGGGCGGCGGCTACCACTTATCATCAGGTGAGTCGTCAGCTCGTTCCGTCACATAAATTACATGTAAAAGGAATGGAAAAACCTTCGATACCCGTAGGAATTTTTTTCAACCTTTATTGTCAATCGGTTGGAAGCGTATCGGGGCAGACGAATACACAAAACCAGCGTAATGGGATTATAGTGAAATACAGGGTGGTGTCGATCGAGAGAAACAAGCGACTAATGAAGTTATTAATCCGATTTTATACGGCTTTCGGTACACGTTTTCCTCTTTTTTAGTCGGCTCTACTATGGAGATGTAGAGGTATGAATTTTGCAGCCAATATGGCTTATGCGCTATCATTTTACGATATATTTGACACATTTTTAACGATTTTGTATAGTTTCGCTGCTATCTTAAATTCGATTTTATATTTTAATTTTAGCTGAGTTCCGATTGTACGATATACACGTTATAATAATAATAATGATAATATTGGTGTAAATGTCATACAGCGCCATCTAGCCCCAAAGTGAGCTAACCATAACTTGTAACATGGGCTGATAATCTAGAAGTCTTCAATAGGAGAGTGAATAGGTTCCTTCTAGGCAAGCATGCTTCATCGTAGACCACATCGTCACTTAACATCAGGTGAGATTGCGGTCAAAATGCTTGCCTACCGCAAATAAAAAAAAAGGAATCGGACAACTGGTATATACTAAAATACTTTTTTGTTGTAAATACATACATATTATACATATTAACACCCAGACACAGAACAAACATTCGTCACATAAATTCTTGTCCTGAGTGGGAATCGAACCCACGACCTGCAGCGCTGAACACAGACTTACTACCAACTGAGCTATGAGGCCAGTCGTGCGTAAGCATGAATACAAATTCAACTGAATGTTTCTCTTAAAGCTATCTCAGTAAATATATCAGATCAAAAAACATTTTATACTGTTTTTTACCAATTTTCTTTCCGAAAAACATTTAACGTTTTGTTTTAATAATTTTTCTTTCCGTAGGCTCCACAGGATCCTAATAACGAGCGGCAGGCAAATAAATTTGTGTTCAGGACTGATGATAGCGGAATAGCCACACCATCCATCGGTATGTTTCTCCATAATACATAAGTAATAATACTGCTACTACTAGCACCTTACTGGCCTTCTCAATTTTCTTGAGAGCATTAAAGTGGGCTAAAGTGAACTTCTGGTATTAGGACTTCCGGTTTCCTTACGATTTTTTCTTCTAAAACTTACCACACATGTAATAATAGCGTGAATCACTACTATATATATATTTTATGTGATACAGTTACGGAACGAGCTGACGGCCGACCTGGTGTTAAGTGCTAACCTCTGCCCATTATTCATAACTAGCTGTTGCCCGCGACTTCGTAGGAGTGGAATTCGATTTTATCGCGCACCCCTGCTTACCACTTGGAAAAGTTAAGCCTACTCCTTATATATTATCAGCTATTTGCCACTGAAAGTCCCATCAAAATCGGTCGAACTGTTTCGGAGATTAGATGGAAGAAAGTCACAGATAGACTGACAAAAAAATAAATTGTGTTTTATTATGAGGTTACGTTTCATTCAGATACATAAATGTAATTGATTTGTATAGATGTACGTTAAAAGTAAAAAAATACAAAGAATATTTACATTATAACATGAAACAATATTAATAATAGGACGCGATAGTGCGAAATCATCATAATATGAACTCAGTGTTCTTATTCTTAATTTCAGGAGAACGAAACAGTCCTCAGCCATATAACAATCAGAACGGCATATACAAAAATGGTGATACGAAATCTCTAAGTAAGTATAAATTCCATATTTTTATTAAAATACTAGCTGTTGCCCGCGACTTTGTCTGCGTGGAATTGGGTTTTATCACGCACCATCACGCACGTTACAGTTTTTTTTTTAATTGTTTTGTTATATGTACCGTGTATACATCCATATGCACTTAATAAAAATCGGTTATTTTAATATTACAAACAGACGCTCCAATTTTATTTGTTTGTATAGATTTGCCTTATTTTCAGAACAACTCAGGAAATCAGACGCTTTAAATAAGTGTACAAAAAACCTGAAATACAAATAGATATCTAAAGCAGAATATTTTATTATTTCCTACTAATCGCACTAATTTTCTCAGTAAGGTCATTATTTTGGTATTTTTATTCTTACATGGCGTATTGTGGTTAACACAATAGTCAGCCGAGAGTCGTTCAACTAACGGCTTTACGACGTTCAATGAATGCTCCTGATTGACTGTATTTAAATTTGCCAGTCCGCCCAATTACTGAGTGTTTCCGAACAATTGTCTTTTAAAACAGTAACATCAAGTAGTTATGATCGGCAGACTAGCCAGTCTGACAGCGTATCCAAAGCACTAAAAGACAATATTATTACCTAATTAAAATATATATAACTCGTATTCAATGGTTCGAGATTTCTAGTCTAAAAAATGTGCTAGTGATACGGCTTAGACCGAGCCAAAATGTGGCTTGAGTAATTAAATATCTCAGGTATGTTTTTTATATAATATTTGATAATTATTAGGTAACTATCGCTTATTCATTCCCGCAAATGAATTTCGCGGTAATGGGACGCCTCGCAAGAGATCCGTTGTGACGATGGACGCACAGTCTTTGCGCTCGATCGAAACGCATGCGCCGCCCCCAACGAGTCCTGAAGAAAATTCTAAACAAACCAGGTAATGGATAACGCTCGATTATATTTATCGCTTCGTGTGTACAGTCAAAAGTAATCGGTTCTCAAATATGTGTGATGAAATGCGATGTTTTGTTTGAGTTCTGCTTTGGCATACTACAATTAAATAGGTAGGATATAGGTACATACAGTACCGAAAACGGAGACTTATCTAAAATATTACCTCAGGATAATAATCAACAATTTAAAATCAGAAACTTTCACCATTTTTACCATTTTTTTACGATTTCGAAACGAGAATTTGTTAGTAATATTAAGGATATAACGATAAAACGTCTGGCTCACTTATTGCTAACTATGTCTATATAATAAAACTTTATATCCGAGAGTAGATTAATTTAACTTAGTTTATATTCGAAAAATTTGAAAATAATTGTTTGGTATTGCAAAATATTTAATATTTGTTGTTTTTTTCAGTGAATATCTCACCCTAGTAATGAGCTCAATATACGCTGTGTTACTGGTCACTCTGGGGATACTTATTTATTTGGGAGACCCTTTCCTCGATGGCTACTCGATATCATTGGTAAATACGAAAACATATTATTTAAGCAAATAAATCTATTAGTATCTCGCATTTTGAGGCACATCTTAGATCGATTGATAGGATTATGTGGTATTCGGAAATAATCTGATAAATAAGTAATTTTTTTTTTCTTAAGAGGGAATGCAACAAGGATCATATCACTGTAAAATCGGTCGAAGATACATTAAAGATACAAGCTTGTCAAACTTGTCAAGCAAACTTTTTTCCTGAATATTCATTCTTTAACAAACTGTCAATACGGAACGTATAGTAACGAAATAAAAGCGTTAAAACCGGGTAAACACTAATATTTTTTGTATGTGAATAAATTACGGAACAAGCAGATGGCCCACCTTATGTAAAGAGATAACCTGAGGCTCGCTGGGGTCCTCCCTACTTAAGTACGTGAAGACCCAAGTTGCTCTAACTCTGAGACAAGTGGGTATAATATCTCATGTGCCTGTAATTTCATTGTCCATCATCCTTAAGCCGGAATACCGGTACATAGATAGATAGAAAACTCTTATTTAAACAAAATGTTATAAGACATATCATTTGAAGCATAATGGGCGGTCTTATTGCTTAAAGTAATCTATCTATACCTGATATAGTGGCAATACTTTCCCTAACGAATTTGGCACAAATACTGCCTTCAATTATTTGGATCTCAAATGAATTTTGGTAGTTATTTCACACAGCGCCATCTACTCGTACCCCCAAACTGAGTAGGTATAGCTTGTACTATGGCAACCAGAGAACTGGTAAAATATTTGTATATTCTTTTGTAAATTTTAATTAATTTTATTTAATTAATACCCAACTACAGAACAAATATCTGTGTTCGTCACATAAATGTTTGTCCCTGGTGATAATCGAACCCGCGATCTACAGCGCAGAAAGTAAAGCTACTGCCTTGTGAACTGTGAGGTCGACACAACACGACTGATTTCTGCGAAATGAGGTAGTCGACCTTAATCTGTGATATTTTTATTTTTTATTTTTTTATGTCATTCTGGTGGCGGAACGAGCTGACGGCTCACC
Organism: Chesias legatella; assembly: GCA_947359385.1. Lineage (NCBI taxonomy): Eukaryota > Metazoa > Arthropoda > Insecta > Lepidoptera > Geometridae > Chesias > Chesias legatella. Next base: position 1,857,852 of record OX375768.1, on the reverse strand, counting down.
TGATGTTAAGTGGTAACCGCCGCCCATGGACAACAGCAATACGACTCAAGTCTCTCCACCAAAGTGTGAGATGATCTAAGTCGCATTGCGGTGAGTCCATCATTCATCGAAACGGGAATGTTACGTCTCACGCGCAACAATTTTATACATTTTATAAATTTTCAGGTTTATTCAATTATTATTTGTAGCATGGGGTTTGTGTATCTCATATTCTTAATGGTGGACATAAACCGATACAAATCACTTGCGTTGAAGAACCAACGGATCAAAGGACTGCACGACGATAACTTAACTGAATTCTTCAGGAAACAAGAAGTAAGTATTATTACCTAATTGCACTTTTATAGTTTACCGACATATTATTAAAATAAATAATAATAAATAAATGTAGGTGGACATTTCACACATCATCATCTAGCCCCAAACTAAGCATAGATTTTTTAGGATTCTATTAATCGCAATCACTTGTTGAAAGGAAGAATATGGTACGGGCGGCGGTAGCCCTGACGACCGCCCTGAAGCGTTCAGACCGACAAACATACCTCAGCCTGTGCTCATCCCGCTGAAGCATCTGTACTGCTTTAGCACCGGAAGGCATTCTGGAAGTTTCTATCTCAAGCTGGGCGCTGCAGGTAAGAATTCAATTAGATTTTTACTTTCATTACTTTAAAATACAACACAGAAGACAAAATTCCCGTTCTTGATCACACAACAATCATGGAGAAAGTTCTGAGCAGGATATGAACTCCTGCCTTTTCGTTTCATAAAAAAATTTACCACTACGTTATTTAAGTTTTATGGTGACCATTGATTTATGGGTTCGACGCTGGAAACTTGCATAAAAATATACTGTGCTTAACCCTATCAAAAGCTTTCGAAATATCGAGAGAAACTGCAAATTATTCTGCGTACTCAATGACTTATGTTTTTTCATGATGACCCTCTGACGACATGATTTTTAAATCATGTGATTAAATATATTAAATACATTATGATTTTTAGGTTTCGCTATTGGACATTTGGTTCATTCAGTGCTCCTGATCGCTGTACAACTAGGCTCGTTGTTGGACGTAGATTATAGCAACGAAGACTGCTTGAACGAGCTGCAAATTGTTCTGGACGTCATGTTCCCCTGTTATTGTTTCCTGCAGCTTTACTTTATCTTTAAGTACTCAAATGTGATCATTTTGCGCGCGCAGGTAACTATTTATGTTGGTTTTGTCATATTTTTTATCTGTTATTTTATGTGGTGTTATCAAAGCATTTAGGTATCACAGTGAATTTCAAAGTGTCATGATGATGTTTCATAGAATTTTATGGTCAGTGTTAGAAAAGCAAAACTATTATAGATAAGGCATTTTTTTAAAAAACAATACGTCATATTCTCTATCAACTAGTAGCATTCATTGCACCTTCAATATGGAAACCGATGTCGGCTCCGTGGCTAGCGAGGGGTCTTGGTTTCAAAACTAGAGTTACCGAGTCTGGGTCAAACTTTGTATTGTGGGCATAGTTTGTTCTTATGTCTTATATATTTGTGTTGTGTATCTGTATATCTCCATGCCACCTCTGATGCAGGGAATCCTGCCGGTGGAACAAGATGATGTAGGTGTTAGGACGAGATGACGTAGGTGCTCGCGGGTAGCTGGCGTCAGATGCGTACTTCTAGCGGTAACTGCGAACCGAACTTTTTTTTTTTTTTTTTATGAATGGACATTAAGCTGTTGGCCGCAGATGGCCTTGACAGCGTTTACACGGGCTTTTGGTGAGAGCAGACGGCTCTCAACCGGTAAAAACTTAAAATTATACACAACGTCACCAAGGGCACCACTTAGGTTCGGACCTCGGCTTGGGGCGTTGCGAGTCGGGAGGAAATGGAGAAAATGCGCCCCGCGCGGGCATTTACGGAGATACTTCGACCCCGCCGGCGGGGTCGGTGCGAAGGTTGAGTGTTTTCTCTGTGGGGGGCTGACGATAGGAATAACTCCGGATAGGCGGCCGTTATCTCGTCAGGGGGGTCACCAAGTACGTGTCTTGGTCTACGGAGAGAGCGCCTAGCAGGGGGGACAACCGAGTAGTCGGGTATGGTGCGAACCAGATGGTTCGGGTGGGACTCGACCGAATCATAATATCGCTGTGAGGCGAGTTTCATGAAGCGGGCAATAGACTCGAGACGCGCGTCTCGGTGGAGGGAGCGATTGCGTACGTACCAGGGAACGCCCGTGGCTTTCCGTAGGAAACGATTTTGAATAAGCTGTAGGGGGCGGGTTTGAGCATGAGCGAAAGCCACGGAGGCGTATGTCATGATGGGGCGTATGCAAGCTTTGTAAAGTCTCACCTTGTTGCCAAGGGACATTTTACTCTTCTTGCATACGAGGTTATTGAGGCGACCCAGTATAAAGGCCGCCCTGTTACGAACAGTTCTAATGTGTTCGTTGAAGTTAAGACGTTTGTCAAGGACGACGCCTAAGTAGCGGGCAGACTTCGCCCATGGAATGGGTTCGTCATAGAGAGTGAGGGGCTTGAGCGTTGGGCGTCGCCGGGAAAAGTACACCGCGGTACTTTTCGTCGGGTTCACCTCAATGCGCCACTTCGTAAACCATGCACCGAGTGCATTGAGTGCGGCTTGCAGCTTTATACGCACCCTATCGGCATTCCGATCAGATGCGTACAGCGCTGTGTCGTCCGCAAACAGGGCGAGCTCTGTTTGGAACGAGTGGGGGACATCGCTGGTGTACAGCGTGAATAAGAGGGGGGCTAGTACGGAGCCCTGAGGGACTCCGGCTCGGATGGGCTTGGGTTCGGACAGCTTCCCTTCCACTCGATAGCGGAAGCTACGATTGGTCAGGAAGTCTCGTATGATGAGCACGAGTCTGTCTGGCACACCAAGTTGAGAAAGCTTGTAGACCAAGCCGTTGTGCCAGACCTTGTCGAACGCCTTTGCCACGTCTAGGAAGACGGCTCCGGTATCTTTAGGCCAAATGCCTTGAGAGTTTGAAAGGACGTGTTCCGTGAAGCGGAGGACCTGCTGGGGGCACGAGTGTCTGGCTCGGAAGCCAAACTGTTCGTCCGGGAGGAGTTTAAGTTCATTGACAATGGGCCAGAGACGATTAAGGAGGAGACGCTCGTAGAGCTTCCCCATGGTCTTAAGGAGACTGATGGGACGGTAACTAGAAGGCTCCGTGGCCTTCTTGCCTGGTTTGGGGATGCCAATGACATTGGCTTCCTTCCAGGCGTCGGGGAAAGTGCAATTGGCCATTGCCGCATTGAAGATGCTTACGAGGAGATAAATGAGAGCAACAGAAAAGTGCTTGAGCACTCTGTTGCTTATGCCATCGGAACCGGGGGATTTCCTCGGATGGAGATCCTTGATGACGTGCTCCACTTCGGAAGCTCTAATAATGGGCAGAGGGGGAGAAGAGGGGACTCGCGAGCTTAGTATGTCAACTTCACTGTTCACCGTATTAAGGTGAATAGGGTCGACATAATTAAGACTGGGGGCGCATTGGGCTTCGAGGCTGGCAGCCAACGTGTCGGCTTTTTCCTCGTCGTCGAATGCGGGGGTTTGATGGTTGGGGCGGTTAAGAGGGGGCATAGTCGACAGTTGGTCTGACTTCATAGACCTTGCCAAGTTCCAATATGCTTGGTGGCTCGGCTCGATCTCAGAAAGCAGGTCATCCCATCGACTGTTGCGGAGGGCGAACCGAACTGACTTATCAGTTATTTTTTATAGAAAATGCTTACGTTTGAAATTTTTTAACTTGACACTGGAAGGAGTTGCTAGCCATCCGAACATTTGATATACCACACGCTTATTCTCTATTATTGTATAACTTAATCTATAAGTAACTATGTTTTGGAAGAGCGAGGCTTCTTAGCACAGGTATTTTATACTTAAAAAGAGGTCTCAAACAAAATATTGAATTGATTAAGTTGATGAAATAAACATTTATTATTATTATTATTATTATTAGTTCTCTCACATTTTCCTTCATCCGAATCGATTCACTGCAAAAAAAAGGGTAAAATAAATTACTTTTCAGGGTCTGGCCCGCTTTGCATTTATGCATATGATCGGAAGCAGTCTCTGTTTCTGGGTGTCGGCCATAGTCCGCGAAACGACGCTGGCTCTGACGATATATGCCAATTCTGTGTACGGGAATGGTGAATATGGCAGCAACGCTACGAGGAAGTCTGACGACCAACTATCGGGTGAGAGATATGTATTTTTCATCACACCCCGACGATAGGCCATCTTAAATAAGAAGTTGGTTTAAGACATTTTTCATATTATTTAGTATTTTTCAGACTAAATATTAAACTGTAAATGAAAAAATATTGGTGGACATTTCGCACAGCACTATCTAGCCCCAAATAAGCATAGCCTGATAATTGATAGAATACATATTATTTACTATTTTGTAAATACATTCATATTAACACCCAAACACAGAACAGACATCTATGTTCCTCACAAAAATGTTTCTCCTAGGAATCGAATCCACAATCTAAAGCGCAGAAGGCCGACTAACTACCAACTGAGCTGTGAGGCTAGTTAGAAATAGAAGCTCAATAATAAAAAATAGATAGATAGATAAGGATTTTAATATGTATTATATGTATGTATTTCCAAACAATTGTATATAAGTATTGTATCAGTTGTCTGGTTCCCATGACGCAAGCTATGCTTAGCTTACTTTGGGGCTAGATGGCGCTGTGTGAAATGTCCACCATTATTTTATAAACTTTTTGTATAAGAATATTTATTCCAGCACAATCAATATGTACTTGAAAAAATAAATAAATATTTGCTCTGCCTCGATAAAAATTTATGTATTACCCGTAGCTCACGCTCTTTAAAGAGACTTTAAAAATATTTTGATGACGACTGTTCAATATGTAATCGATTAAATTTCAGGCAAACATGTGAATCGGTTTATCGACATCAGCGGCCTTTACAACGAGAACTGCACCGGCTCGAAGGCGATCAACTCTATCGCCGAGAACTTCTCTCCGTATCTGTTTCCTTTCAGCGTGGAATTCAACATTCTCATTGGTAAGACGTACGGGCATATAAATATTAGATTAAAAAAACTACTTTTGTTGATGTAACTTCATTGGTCATTTATCACGCCCGTGATGGAGCATAAGTTTTTTTTCACGTTGTACAGTTACGGAACGATTATATATTAAAGCTATCAAATCTATTACAGTTCCACATGTTAAAATCATGTGCTAAACACAAAGAGGCCGTTTAGTTATTAAGTACTAACATTCGTATTTAAATTGATTTTGTTTTATATTACTGATATCAATGGATTTTATTGTCTGAATAAACAAATTGGATTGATAAAATATGATTGATAAACAGGCCAGGAGGCAGGTTAACTGATTTCCGATATTATTCTTTGTATGAGTATTGAATATATTTGACTTAATTTATGCAATTATGTCATTTTCTCCTTGGGACCGTTTACAACACATAATATGTACAAGCAACCTTAAATCACTTTTCAAATAATTTGTTTAATATGCTCTGATAAATGTAACAAAAGTTTTATTTTTTTAAGTTGCTGTTTATTATATCATTTGGAGTAACATCGGTAACTGTGAGAGCATGGACAGTGGATCAGACACAGTATCTGCTTACGATGACACCTTCGTTTGCAAGTAAGTTTGAAGTGATTACAAAACTAAGTTTCATTACTTGGTTTTGATCCTTGAAGATATCGACTGTAGCAGTTAACATTGTCGGATGTACATTTTTGCGACTTTCATTTTATTGCATAAAAAGCCTTAGAATAAAACTAAAAATGCCCCCGTAAATGATTAAATCTCTAAAATCGACCATCTCTGTTTTTCTTAGTGGAAAAAGTAGTATGTGTTAATCACTTTATTCATATTTGAAACTTTGAACGAGCTAAGCCTAAGCTTTTTGTCATCCAGGAAGCGATATGAGCTAATTTACTGATATCTTATTTATTTTAACTTTAGCATTAGCATCGTGCGTCTGACCTCTTTTTGGCACAGTTTTATTACTTATCCAGACATCATCGTTTCTCAATTATATTATAATCCACTGTTTTGTTCCCCTAATAAATATTTTGATTTGATTTATTTCTCTCTAATATTATTTAACCGAATAATTGAAGTTTTGTATATCATAAAATTATTGTTGCAACAGTTCTAGAGATTTGAAAAGTTTTAATAAATGCCTTACTCATTCGTTCTGTCTTATAGCGTAATATAACTTTTACTTACAACTGAGATCGGCATAATGCTGAGGCATCGACATATTTGACCGCTATAAATACCGAAATAGGTAGTTAGGTACTTATAATTACTTGCTTGATGTAATATTATTACACCAGTACTACCTATGTATATTTTTGTTCATTGTTTTCTTTCCTTTTCTGGCGTATCAAATAAATGATTTTCTTTCTTTCTTTCTTCTTCTTTCTACTTAAGTGTGTAAGAAGAAATGTATGAAAAATGTTGTAATTTACCAACGTCCAGGATTCCAACGGCGAGTGAAGATAACGACTTCACGAGCAACATTGTAATCCACGCGGACTGCCACGCGTCCAACCGCGGCCTCTTCGCCGGCATCATGCTTCTGGTTGCCGTCATCGGAATGCTGATTATCGGCTTCGTCTTTAGCAGCGTCGGCGGGTAATCAATTAACTACCTATCATGTTATATCATTCAACTATATAATTTATTTTAAATGTCACGCGATTTTTTCTAGTAATAAAGTTACGGAACGAGCAAATGTTATGAACAAACCCCCTCATGTTAGGTGGTAACTTCTTCTCATAACAAGCCATATGACTTGAGTCCCCCCACCCAGGTAAAACAAGCCCCAAGTCGCATCGTAACTATGAGACGTGAAGGTGGTATCTCTCATGTGCCTGTAATTATACCGGCAACCACACCTTCCAAAACGGAACACAGTAACGCGAATGCATTACTGCTTGGCGGCATAAATTTCTGCCATGAAATAATTTATTATAATTATTATTACTATAGGGTTAGATAGCGCTATGTAAAATGTCCACCAATATTTATTTAAAACTCATATAAAATAGTAATATACAACAAAGTAACAGTTATAGTATCATTCTTATGTCAGAAGTTTGCAACATTTGGATAGATTTTTAGTCTCACTATTTGAACGCACCATATTTTCAGTGATTTCCTCGAGATCGGCTACATGCTGAACGACAGCCTGAAACTCAGTCTACACTCGCTGATGCTGATCGCCGCCGTGATCACGTTCAACCAGCTCCGCAAGCTCGACATCAACGAGCATCCCGTCTCGCTCCTCGACGACGTGCTCCTGTTCATCTGCCTGCCGGCGTTCTTCCTCGAGACGGTGCTCTCCATGGTCGCTACCGTCAACATTCTCAACATTATCAAGAGCATCGACGTCGTTGTTATGGTAAATGCTTTCTCTTATGTTCAGTTCAGCTTCATCAGCTAGTTTTACATATCACTGCTCTGTTTGTTCTTCTGCCGGTGTGTTTCTGCAAGATGGTTCTCCCCATTGACGCTATTGTCAACATTATTAAGAGCATTGATATCGTTATCGTAAATGCTTTTTCTTTTGATCATTTCGGCTTCATCGCCGAGCTTCTCGTCTTAGTCCTCGATGATATAATACAAAGAGGATAAAAATAAATTGGGGATTATAAAAATATTGCATTTTAATTGCAACACTATGATTTTAACTCAACAGCATGAAGGTATGTTTTAATTGATCCTGTTTCTGTGGCACTATATAATAATTGATCGAATATGAACAAAATTGCACAACACTACCATTGGATTCAGTCATGATAGTAGATTCCAACAATGAATCTACATAAGTTGTCCTCAATATCAATAGTTATAATGATCGCTCTGATGGTCAGGTGGTGCAAGTGGTGATTCAGACGCCGCTGATAATGGACGGTCTCCGGCGCTGCTCCAACAGCAAAAAGCTGCGGCGCACGAAGCCGGGCCGCGAGTTACTCATGTTCCTGCTGATCGCCAACGTGAGCATGTGGCTCTTCAACACGTTCTCATACAAGTCGCCCGAGAGCATCGACGAGCGCTACGAGTTCTACGGCAAGGTGCTATGGACTGTGCTCAGCCACATCAGTCTGCCGCTCATCATGTTCTACCGGTTCCACTCCAGCGTCTGCTTCGCCGATATCTGGAACTCCGCCTACAAGCCCGGTTCGGAACACTGATCTCCCACTGTTTTTAGGGTTAGGCGCGGTTTACACCGAAACAGTAGGCTTTGAGCCGTGACTTATTGCTTTAAAAGGAAACTCTGTCAGAGGGCAGACGAAGATAGTTGGATGTCGTTCTCCGCTGCTCTGCAAATGCAAATGCACAACTTCAAGTTCAGGGCTAGGCTAAATCACTTTAACTAATAGCTGGTGTAAGCATGGCAGGCGAGCAACACCTGTAAACAGATGCCCGATTCCAAACAAAACGTTCCAAAATCACTTCGCTTCAGTAATGAGCCTACATACTACGCTTCAATCAAGTTTGAACCTAATAACCTTTGACTAGCCTCACAGCTAATCTGGTAGTAACACTGCCTTCTGCGCTGTAGGTCGTGGGTTCGATTCCCATCCAGGATAAACATTTGTGTGATGAATTTAAATGTTTGTTCTGTGTCTGGGTAACAAAAAAAATCATAAAAAGTATATATATCAGTTGCCTGATTTTGGATTTGTTTTTCGGTATGATTAGTTCGCAGTATTATCAGTAGTCGCATGAACGTATAAAACGCGCCGTTAAGGAATCATTCCTTTCATTTCCTCCAACAACACGATATTGCTTATAACGTTATATGAAGGCTGAAGTTGAATCCCATTCTGATCGTATAGTAGAAATAATGCATTGCAAGTAGTTGGAAAACGTAAACGAAAAATATTGCATAAAAATGATCTATCTATCTATCTATTCGAGTCACTGGTTCTCTCGAATCAGTGTGGTGAAAGGATTTTAAGTGCGCCTCAAAGAGGCTCCTTTCGTGCACTATAAAAATGATGAAAACTTAAGAGCATTTATTTAGCTACTGTTATGTTATATTGGACAAAAGGCGTTTTATTATTAATTAGCTTATATTAAATTTGTAAGCTAATCAGTTTTTGAACATTATCTGGGCCTGATAGTTTTGAATTCGGTCAAACACTAGTCTGGACATTTAAAATGTAATCATTCGGCCTCATCGAAATTCAACCGATCAAACATGTTTTCTTTTGTTTTAATATTTTAAAACAATATAGTACTTAACATCAATATAAAGTTTTAGAAAGTATTAGAAATGCAGTGTAACTTTAGAATATCATAGTCAATAATTAATATCTATATCATATAACATATCTGTTGTTATTATTACTTTATGTCACAAGTCAATTAAAATTATGGTAATATTGGTATATATGGTAATATATAACAATAGCACTTAAGTTTTACATGGTACTGTCTCACTAGAATTAGATTGAAATGAGACGTTTTTGCTGAAACTATAGAACGTTAAGCAAGGCGACTTATAGCTTTAGTAAAACCGCCAGTGTGAATTTGATTTTATTACAATGGCACTTAAAGTAGAAATATGTAGAATAGTTTTTTTATTTTCATCCCATTCACATCAGTTTTTTATTTATCTGTATTTTGAATAATAAACTATAATAGAAGTTGATAGTAACATGCGTTACTATCAACTTCTATTATATAGTTTATTGAATTCGTTATTTGATAAGTTTTATAGCTCATCTGAGTATTTAGTTAAGAATTTAAATCATTTATCGTATTAGTAAAGTTTATACATAATCTATTATATTATTAAGTGCTGCCAATATTTTTAATCAGATATGGGTATTGATTGAAGTTTGAAGTAACGAAATAAATAGTACATTCTTATTTTTTTTTTTCCATTCTCAATCGAATGAATACTTTAATTGGTCCTAATACGTTTACACACACACACAATACTAAGATTTTCTGTGTCGCATTTAACATGGGCAAACAAAATTTATGCCCTGCATACAAAATTTCCACTGAGGGAATTGAACCCAGGACTTTTCACTTTACAGTACTGACATATTAGCCACGGAGTCCGTCAAAGTAAGTTAGGTCGTTAAGCGATGCAGATAAAATAACTCTTACAGTGACATCAATCTGCAGCATTTATTTCACCTTACACCTTTGCCACATACAAAAAAGTCCGAGCAGCCTGATTGCGTATCTTGCTAAATGCACTCGGCGGCCTCCGCCGGGATGCCGCCGCGTGCGTTCGGATGCCGACGCCGCAACGCTACTGGACACGAAAACGCGCAAGGACAACCACGGCTGCGTGAAGATTCCGACTGACACCACAGGGCAGAAGTGGTTGGCCGTGACAGTAGTGCATACCCTTTCCGAAGTGCAAAAACAAGCTCTATGAAGTCATTCAGACGTTTAAAATAATTTGATATCAATTAATTAATTCATTAATTAAAATTTATTTTTTTGATTCTATAAAAGGACAATTATACGTTATTGAACAGTTAAGTGAGTCACATAATATATTGTTTACGATAAAGGTTGTGGGGACTAGTGAGTCCCCACACTAGGATTCCCTGTGTAGTGGGTGACTAGTCCCTTCCAGGAGTAAACAGTGTACAGGTCTAAGACAATATATAGACCAAACATTTAAGGGGGTAAATACTACCTTAATAATAGGAAAGTGGGCAAGTTAATCACTATTATTTCCCTTCCTTAACCTTTATTATATGACTAGCTGTTGCCCGCGACTTCATCCGCGTGGACTTCGATTTTATCACGAACCCTTATTTTACCCCTCGGAAAAGTAGCCTTAGTTACTCCTTGTTACATCAGCTATCTACCTGTGATAGTCCCGTCAAAATCGGTCCAGCCATTTCAGAGATTAGCCGGAACAAACCGACAGACAAAAAAAATTGTAAAGAATGTTGTTTTGGTTTATGTACCGTGTATACATCCATATGCACTTAGTAAAAAGCGGTTATTTTAATATTACAGACACTTCAATTTTATATATTTGTATAGATTAACATCAACTTGTGAGATGCATAAACAAATACAAATCACGTATCAATACGTCGTCTTAGCTGACCGAGTCGCAGCCTAATTAGATCCCGGCGTAATTCAACTATCGGCTATTAAGTTCTCCGTCCACCGAGGCACTTAGCGGCGGAACATGCTCGCTTACATATAAACTAGTTGTCCACTAGATACATGTTTCCGTTACCATACTACCTTGTTACCATAACATTATATTGAGTTACCTGAAATTTTACCAACGTTTGGACCGCTATACCTAAAGTGCTTGCATTTCCTCTCCATAAAACTTCATGTGGATATATTTAAAATTTAGCAAATAGTCAAAGTCAAATCAAAAACTTTATTTCCATAGAATTCATAAAGAAATGGATTGGAAACGTCAATAATGTTCAAAACATAAGGTCACGCGTACTTATAGCTAAGTTTGACGCTTGTTCAAACCCTATCCGACCCTCCGTGGGGAACAGACAAGAAACCTCTAAAGAAGGGCTTCCTTTTTTTAAGCACGATCCTTGTAACAATCTGAGTAATTAGATCTATGTTACATTTATGACTACATAATATATTGAAATAAGATATTATGTGTAATACATAAATGTACCTAAATTAACATGAAACACGTACAATATACATTGAAGGCCGAGATGCGGCCGCTTTAGTGAAATCTCCCGTTTGCCGTAGTTACAGTTGTCCAATTACAATTCGTTCACATTCAGGCAGCGAACCGAAATGGTAGTATTAATATGATACAAAAAAATCATTCTATTCAACCCTGTACAGATTTACAGAATGTCGTGAAAGAATTATGGATTCTATTTGTAGTTGTTTAGAGATCATTTTTGAACGTTCCTCTGTGTGAGTTGTTATGGTTCCGCGATTCAAAGGTGCGGGAAAATATTACCCGAGAGTAAACCAGTAGGGCAGCGAGCAGCGACGCACGGATATGCGCTCGGGTGCGCAGTACCACTGTTGTCTAATTGTTTCCGATCTCCTCTGTATAACCACTGCGTTGTATTGACAAAATTTGAACACGTGACTGACCTATAAAAGCATTCGATGCTCCATTGATCTTTCGGCTTTAGAACGAAATTTGAATTGATTTCAGGATCAATTTTACTCAGTCATGTCGGTGGATTACAATTTGGTTTTATTTTTGCAGATATTACACGACGATGATTAAATATGAATAAGTTTAGAGTTCAGTAGGTATTTTAGTAATTATTACGGCAATACCTATTTGATTTACTACTGGTGAAAACCTATTCCTTCTTCTTACTTCCTTCCATATTCTTCAGGCTTCTATTAGTTTTACCGTGGCTGTGGATTTTCCAATCCAAAAAAGGAGGAAATAATGTTGTTTAATTGTAAACAAAATATTTTCCCAACACACTAAAATAATGTATTACTATATACCTGTAATTATAAATTAAATAAACGTTAATCAAATATAATATACCTACTATATAAGTATAATATACCTACTGAGCTAATGGAGACTTTAAACATGATGAAAATATTTTAAATAAACCTCAGGTAGCCATACTCCATTAGCATGTCACTATAAAATTAATTTCCCTTTGTTTTTCACTACACTTTTAAACCGTGTAAAAGGCTTTATTGCTGGCACTAATTGGTCGATGGTTTCGTCACAGAGCAGAGACAAACAGGAAGCAAACTTTATAAGGTTGTTAAGCAAGAGGACCCCGTGCAGAGTTACGTACTATAGTTTAATTTAATTGATTATAAGTATTATTACCTTACTATAATTATGCCCTCTGGGGTACAAACATCTTGTTTCGTAACCATATTCGTGCATATTTCACCTCAAATTAAGACAAAAATAAAAAGCTTTATCTACATAGAATAGATAGTTTTCTCCTATAGATATCTGAGAAAACTAGTTTCCTGCAGTGAATATTTCAACTTAGGTTTTAAGACTTGATACTACTATTACTACGGTGTGTAAATTAATTATGACGCTTAATTAGGCCCCTGAGAGCGATGACGTAGTTATACGATAGGTATTCAGCGTCCTCACGTAGTACTAAGTATTTCAGGACTATAAATAAAGCTAGTATTTTGCATAAAAGGAGCGACAGAATCGCTTTTTGTGCGATCACTTGTCCTTTCTTATTTCACTTTCGTGGTGAAGGCAAAAGTACTAATTCTTTGGATTAGTTTGATATTCGTAAATTACCCAAGTATTTATGTATGATAAATGATGTGGTAATTAATATTTTAACTTTGAAAGCTTGTTGACTATGATATTATTGATCTATTTTTTTCTTTTCTTTAGACCAAACATATGATGAAACATTTCCTGCTGACTATCCAATTTAATTATTTGATGACCACAAGAACTTCCTTAAAACTGAAAATGTAAGTTAAGTTCGACAGTTTCAAAGTCCGTTTAAATGGATCATAGTTATTTTTTTAACGGGGATACTCTATGATATCTAGGATAGGACATTCTGAGACAAAAATCATGACCACAGAAAGTCATCTCCCTGTAATTTAACCGACACACACACTTCTACTTGACATAGCAATGATGCAAATACTGCACAGGGCACTGCTTAGCGGCAGAGATGGTATGAGTATGTATGGTATGAGTATATTGCTTTGGAAAAGTACTGCCATGGGGCAGTAATTTTCCGGAACAATACTGAACCTGCGGAACCTGAACAGAAATTTGCACTCAGTTATTACTACTAATCCAAACATTACATCGATGAGCTTTGCACATAGTTATTTTGTAAGACATGCGTTTTTTAGCTTTCATTTAAGAATAATATTAACAGTAATTTTATCGCTTATTGGCTCAAACATATTGCATCATGAAACTTTCAGTCTGTTTTTTATATATTTCCTGTGGCTTCGCTACGGTCCTTGTAATAAACTGTACTGTAACACCAATTGCTTTTAATTTTAGGCTTACGGTATGAGATCAAACTTTAATGTAATTATGTAATCGGTGGACGCTTTCAGGGCAATAATGAGCAAGCTATTTAAAATACAATATTCGACTTCGAAGAAATGCATTAATTACAAGCGAGGAGCCTCTTTGAGGCTCATTTTTATTATTTCACCACACACGATAGAGAGCCAGTCACACGACTGACCATACCCCACCAATGCAAGACGTCGTAATATTGTTGATAGCCTCACTGCCTCACCAAATACTTAGTTATACTGGGTGTGTCAAAATATTGGTAAATTTATGGATTTAGACTCTTATTTAGATATTAGCTTTATTGGCAGGAAAAATCATAAAATTACTTAATATAAAATCTTATATCTATCTTATCTATCTTAATATAAAATCATCATATTTTAGAATCATATTTTTAGCTAGTTATAATTCTTAGTGGCCAATCAAAATTTCTGACACTTAGGGAAGTTTTAAGTTCGGGATCCAGTTTGCATGCGTCCTGAAGAACAGCTCAGCATCAAAGTCAAAGTCTAATTCACAACTTTATTTCCATAGAATTCATAAAGAATTTGGAAACGTCAATAATATTCTAAACATAAAGTCACGCGTAGGTACTTATCGCTAATTTTGACGCCTGTTCAAACCCTATCCGACCCTCCATGGGGAGAACAGGCAAGAAATCCGTAATGGAGGGCTTCCTTTTTTATCATCTCAGAAAGAAAATTTCTGTGATGTCAATTATTAATAATATTATAGAAACAGTAGTGCACACTGGTCATATTTTATTGGAGCACAATAGAACATTTGTAGGCCGCGGTCACGCTCGATGGGCGGCGTTCGCGCACCGGAAGGGTGCGACCCGACGCGACATCGCACCGGAAGTCCCGGCGGCCCGTGACCTGCGCCCGCGCACACACTCATTGTTGCCGCAATCAGGCACACGCGATACAACATGATTTATCTTAATAAAATCATGGCAAAAAAAGTGAAATCTAAATATTACTTGTTTGAAAACGTGTTCCAACCCTACTGAACTACACCTACCTTGCAACTATATTATCAATAAAAAAAACAAAGATGTAAATATATTCATATATTATTATTTATCGACAAATAAAATATTCAAAGTGCTAATAATGCTACAATAATAATATTTACATGTTGCTGTGTCTTTGCGTTGATAAAAAATCCCATAATAGCGTTTTATAAAATCTCAAATCAGTCTCAAATGTGATAATTTCTTGCCACCCATAATTTTCAAAAGAATTACGCTGCTTCATCTGCACAAATAAATAAAATTGGAGTGTCTGTTTGTAATATTAAAATAACCGCTTTTTACTAAGTGCATATGGATGTACACACGGTACATATACCAAAACAACATTTATTAAAATTTTCTGTCTGTTTGTTCCGGCTAATTTCTGAAATGGTTGGACCTATTTTGACGGAACTTTCACGGGCAGATAGCTGATGTAACAAGGAGTAACTTAGGCTACTTTTCCGATGGGTAAAATAGGGGTGCGTGATAAAACCAAATTCCACGCGGACGAAGTCGCGGGCAACAGTTAGTGATAAGTAAATTAGCATAAACCTTTTCCGTTCCACTCGCAATTGTGTTGTGCCAACATGTATTAAGGCCACTTTGCGTCACATTGAGGGCCACTAAAAGTGTCAGACTTATTGGACAGTGTACCTACTTCACACAACAGCTACTGAAGAGGCAATCTCGGACTTGGAAGCATCACCTCAAGGTAAGTGTCCCTTTATTTCAGCCCGAAAATGTGTGTTCTATCATGATTGAAATAGTGTTTCGGTGATAGTAATAGATTAGATTTTTCACTATATTGTTCTCGCTAAAAGCTTTCATACCCGAACGCCGTCGCTCCCGTTTGACATATTTTTATTCAATTGGTTTCAGGAAATGAACCAGAATTTGCTATATTTTATGGTATTTACTTTTAACAATGTCGTTACTGAAATAACCTCTTCAAACAATCAATCAATACTTACATTTAATCTCTACTCTATACTTTAATGAGTGTGTGCAGAAATGATAAAAAAATTATGTACGTCTAGATATCCCAAAAGTCAAAAACAATTAAAAATAGTGAGAAAATAGTTTACGCTGAATTATGAATCAAAGCATAAACTAGAAATATATAAATGAAAACAAACTAGGTAAAATTATCATATATTCATATGTACCAAAAGTCAAATGTTATATTTTTTACCCGAAGGTAGGCATTAGATTTCATACCAGAAGTACCTACCTACCACTTTAGCTAACAAAAAATGCAAATTCCATTCATATTTACTTTTCATTACTTGAATATACTCCAAATAATAGCATAAAATTATAGATTTATTTGAAACGCTATCAAAATATTGTTTATTATTTTCCACATAAACGATTATGACGTCATATTAAACCTTTTGAAACCTATCATACCCCAATTAACACCTAAGGAGACGATAAACACATAATTGTGATCATCGTGCTGTGAATAAATTATCGGTAGACACGGCGGAAGTAATGTTTTAAAGGCATAGCCGGGATACAAGACATCATCCCTTTCCTTTAAGGGAAATCCCACCAACCCCCTGACTGTGCAAATACTTATATACATGTATGTAGTAGTGACCGACGAAGCCGTGTTCAAGGCTGACTTATTCTGTGTGTAAAACTGAGTTACTTTTGCGAACAAGTATTTCGTAAAATTGTGTTTTAGCTGTTATATTATGTATGCAAACACTAAATAATTAACGAGGTATTTTTGTGTAACTTACGATAAATTTTCATTAGTACAACATTTGTCATGTGATGTACTAGAAGAGAATGTTTGCTGAGTTATTCACGGTAAAACAGTGATGGCTATACGCTCACCACTTCTCAGGTCTACGCTACCTTGATAGTGTTACTCACAAGGCTAAAAATGTCCTATGAAGCTCTCTCTAGCCTTTAGCCGGGTAAACAAGCGAAAAGAAATGGATCTATATCAGCCATTGTCTGGTAGAACAAAAAAAACTTAATATTTGTTATTGCTATTAATGTGTATTAAAAATACCTAATTACTGATGATAATTTAATAATTAATTTATAAATAATATAAAAGTTAATGTATAGGTGTTATTAAAGAGTTGAAATATTTACTAGTGATGTATAAATAATCCATTTTGTAATAGTTGTTCAATTAACTAAATCTGATATAGTCTAGTCTAGTCTGATCAAAGACGCGGGCTTGCTCGTCTGGAAAATTGGCCGCGCTCAATGAATATTATTAAGGCCCGGTACTTTACGTTGTTAGGAAACATTGTAAAAAATATGTATGTGCTGAGAACTACCTACTACTATTGTTCCAGAACATTTTAAATTTATATTAATCAGCTGATTGAAGAATGTTCTCTGTAAATCGCATATTTTTCAAAATAAAACTTTTGACATTTGCAAAGAGAAAAAAAAAGCATTATTTTTATCATATACATTTTTGTTATTATTGTTAAGACGAGTTGAAAGAAATAACTATGATATGGTTATTAGACTGTACAAATATATAACTGCTATTTTATTAATATAAACAATACAGTTTGACTTACAAAATTGTGCACTAAATTTGAACTTAATACGAAAAAAATTAAATATCACAAAAACCATAGATTATCATTTTATCCCAACAAAAAATTCGTTCAAAATAGCAATTCTAATCAAATCGCCTTTACACAACTAGTAGCAACGTAAAAATATTCATCTATTCGTCAAAATTGTTGCACAGTGGAAGCCCACCCTAACGGTGTTCCCAGTGTCGTTCGCGTCACGGTTGGACGGCCATATTTAAAGATATGTGACGATCCAGTGGCTGCCCATTGAACCGGCAGAGGATGTGAGTTATTAAGTACACACTCAGGTAGTCCGTCGACTGAGAGAATACACCGCGCGCGTGCCCGCCACGGGGTTGTCACAACACTACATTATTTACAAAGGTTAATTAGTTAAGAGTTTCTATTGCTTTTCCGGGGGTTTTTTGGGGCAATTTGTAAGTTTATAAGTAAAACTACGTCTATTTATGCCAGGCTGATTTGATCCGCGATGTTTTCATTGAAAATATTAAATTATTATCCATGTATAGATAACACATATGTTCAGCATATAGGACACGAATGCATTAAAGAGCAATGAACTAAAAAAAAAACAATTGACAATATGTACCCGTGCCTCCAGTACCGAAAAAGGGGTTAGCTCAGCATATACCGAGTAATTTTACTCAGCGCTGGTTTTCAGCCAAAATCCTTTCAGACATTGACGACACGGACGGCAGTTGTTGTTGTATCTATCACTATCTTTAGCTTAGTATAAAATTTTTGTAAATTATTTGACTGATGGATATATACTTAATATAAATACATAGGAAATTTCTGTGCGTCCAATTCTTAATTCATAACAAATTAAATAATCATACACCGAAATTTCCCCATTTGGCCCCTCCCGCGAGTAATCTCACGATATAAATGATGATCATAAGTAAGTAAGTGAAATTACAGGCACATGAGACATTCCACCTACACGTCTCACAGTTACGGGCGCATACTATACGACTTGGGTCTTGTCGTACCTGGTAGGAGAAGACCCAAGTCGCATCAGTTATTATGGGCCGAGGTTGCCACTTAACACCAGGTGGGCTATCGGCTCTATCCGTAACTGTATCAAATAAAAAAAGAGTAATAACACAGATTCGCCTTAGAATAATATTTCCACAACTGCGGAAAAGAACTATACAAAAAATGTAATTACACACACGTGTCAATCCTTCAGATTCATTCAGTCGTGGCGGCCTATGATGATATTCATGGCAAACGTTTAGGATTACAGCATCCGAGCGATTCCAACTGTTTGAATATACCTGACGCCGGGCCGGGCGCGGGAACCGCCGCCTGGTACCATAACTCTGGATTAATGCATACGTACCTATGCAAGCGTTATAATTGGATGATTTGAAGTGCATCGGATATCATTCCATAGAATCGTTATGGGAGACTTGGCAACAAACATAAAAATGCTACATGTATTTTTGGGGCATGATCTGGATTGTTATATTGGAAAAGAGTTCTTAAGTTTGTAATTTATTGCATCTATTATTAAATAAAAACTGAATTATCTTACTTAGTGAGGCTTGACTTGAGGATGGCTTAACTGAGTTGTTTTCTTCAATGTTTGTAGTTTTCTTAATACGCTTTTTATGGAAAGAACCAATGGTAGTGCTTTTTTACCTATAAGATTTATCTATGTATTTCGCAAACGAACAAAACTATCATTTCAATTCATTGAAATTTGGACACGACAACAAAATAACGACAATAAAAAAATTAATTAACTAAATTATTAATAATTGGTTTAAAATGTGCCGATGCTCATGAAATTACAGCACATGAGACATACCACCTTTACGTCTTAAAGTTAAGGACGCAATTCAATGCGATTTGTTCTTCCTATACTAAGTAAGGGAGAAGCTAAGAAGTATTGCTTTTGTTATGAGTAAAAATTATCATTATTACATAGGTCATCTTGTTCAGACCATAACTTATCAACATAAGGAAGGACATAGTAGATAACAAATAGACTCCGTTTAGACCTGCCTACGAGTGAAACCACGGGTAGAAGGTAGTTCTACAATAAAACTACGCTAGGTCAAAACTGAGACAAACTATAACCATCATCTCATCTCCTAGCTGTGCATTTAAATAGAATTAAAATACACATCGGCAAAACTGATGCATCCCGTCAGTCTTTGCGTAATATTCTCATAAAATGTGACGCGCAAGCGAGTGCACATTACCAGTCCCGGTAGCGACTAATCACTTTATTTTCCCGGTGCACGTTACTGGAAAATAGACTTTGTCGTGGAAATTAATTACCTTCGGCGACAGGCACAAAGCTAACATGGTGGATGCGCCCGGAACTAGGCCCCATTGGCCCAGCGAGTCAATATCCGGTCAGTGCGCCTGTCAGCCTTCGTCTCAATTTAAATAAAACTGCATTAACTACTTTCCAAGTTGGCCACTTCCGTTTTGGTCCGAGCTTCTGCGGGCAACGTGGCAATATTTAAGGTAACAATATCAAAGCTCGACCGATGCCCAACTGCGCAATTTATTTGAAGAATTTTACTAACGCAAGAAAAACCAAAGCTCTTTACCATATAAGCGATGTCTTTATATAAGATATTCTTTAAAAACAAAAGCTTATTTATTAATTTATTATTGCAATATATAAGTTTACGAACAAGCAACAAATGAATGAAATTACAGGCACATGAGACATTACACCTACACGTCTCAGAGTTCGGCCGCATACGATGCGACATGGGTCTTGTCGTACCTAGTAGGGGAGAACCAAAGTCGCATCGGTTGTTATGGGCCGAGGATACCACTTAAAACCAGGTGGGCCGTCGGCTCGATCCGTAACTGTATAAAATAAAAAAGGACACGTTACAATTACTTGTAAACTATGGCATATCCTGATTGGGAATTAAATCCGCAACCCCTGAGCCGCGATAGGTTACCTGTCTGGCACACAAGCCGTATATACAAATTTATTTAAATAAAACAGACAGCATATTGGCTCACTGGTACGAACACTGACTTTCAGTCCGAAGGTTGCAGATTAAAATCCAGGTGTACTTTTAAACAAATGAGTTTTAGTTTTAGAGTTTTGAAAAAATGTACCTATGCCTACTTACCTTTATGTATATAGTTTATAAACAGGTAGTCTGGAAGAAATCGTACCATATAAGATCGCCCATGGAGACAGCAAAATTAACCAACCACCATTTTGTATTTACTATCTATTGTTTTCAATTAAGACGTATTATTATTATTATTATTATTACTAATACTATGTTTAGAAAACGGCTAGAAAACTTCATGAGGAACACGGCATGACCTAGTATGTTCTACTATCGTTTAACTGTTTCGAATAACTGTGGTGAAAGGATTAAAGTGCGCCTCTAAGAGGCTCCTTTCATGCACTGTAAATTATTTAAACTCAGAACTCATTTCAAAAGCATGTGACATCAATCAATCCTAATAGGGCCTATCAAAAAACACCATTTATTCTCGTATATTAGAGCAGGCCTGCACCTCTGAATAGCAAACATAATAAATCTGATACAAAACTACGATTATTGCGACAATTTTGTGAACTCAGAACTGAATTTAATAAAATAACATTTCATAGTGATCAACTAACGATGTTTCATTAAAAGTTTGTTATTGGACATAATACTTGATTGACTTGAAAACATGTTGGAAGAAACTTCACTGCTCAGTTCATACCGGCCAAGGAGCTTGAGACTTTAAGTGCCTTCTTATTAAGGTTTTTGCAAGTAGATTAATTTGTATTCCATTTAAACTAAAAATTAAGATTGTGATCATTACTCCTATTAAAATAATGCTTGGTTTTTGAAATGCCTGCATTAACATTAAGCACCTTTATAAAATCCTATGTGTCATAAAATATAGTAGCAATAAAATGTATGCAAAGCTCGTCTCGGGAATTACTGCTATCATACCCATTTCTGCTGCCAAGCAGAAATATATTCGCGTTACTGTGTTTCGGTTTGAAAGTTGTGTTTGCCATCCAAAAGGAGTGCAGAGTTACTGGAGTATATGATGCGACTTGGTTTTTGTTGTATCTTAATAGGGGAGGACCCAAGTTGTATTGTTGTTAAGGGCAGAAGTTACCGCTTAACACCATGAGAGCCATCTGCTCGACCGTAATTTTATCAATAAAAACGACATATACAAGAATACATATGTGATATATATATATTTTTTTCTGTATTTATTTTTATGTGTTTTTTGTATGTGTTATATATCTTTTATATGTATGTTAATATATTATGTAATATACCTATATTTTTTTCGTGAAATCTATCATTTTACCTGTAATTTATCGCTCCTATCGTGACATAAGCATGTGGCTAGAGCATACGTTGCGCCGGTGCCGTGTAATGAAGATTTGAAGATAATCGAAAGAGTGCCGCTCGCCGCTCGCCGCTCGACGCTCACCAGACGATTTATTTGCGCCCGACCGACCGGGTAATAACGCCTCTAAGGCTTCATGCACACAGCGGCCAGTATAGCTAACTTTAAATATGGTAAACCGGATGTCTTTTATTCACTTTAGTGTTCTCAAATGGATAGAATATATGTTTTTCTATTTAAATATATTTTCCATAAGAATAAGATCATCATTCATATTAACAGACTCAGAAATCATTTTAAAGATCATTTTTGGTACTATCTATGATATTTATATTGGCAATGATAGTTTTGATAGTTTTTTTATTTACCATAGATGTTATATATATCATCTGATGTTAAGTGTCGATTTGGTATACGATGATACATGCTAAAACTACACCGATTAAAACGATTAAACAAGAAGATAATTAATCGATAATATTATCTTATCCCTGTTGGATGTAAATTTGTATAAAATATTGATGAAGAAAAAATTACAATGAACAACCTCAATGGTAACCTCATTACACTTTGTCTGTAGAAGTATACAACTTATTTCATGAAAAAAGTTTTGTATCGAAATATGGATTTTCTATCACAAATGGATGTTTTTAAACATAAATAAAACTGTTGCTACTCGATTAAAAATAAATTAGTTTCAATTTTAGAAGATCCAAGAAGAATAAAGCAACATGAGTACATATTGCCAAATGGTAATGAAATGAAAGGATAATTTATTCAAGCAAAAATAGTAGATATCATTTCATTCGATTCCATAAAGATTTGGCTATACAAACAGTTATCATGGTCATCAAAGAGATCTAGAAGAATTAATCAGATTGGAGCTTGTTCACAGTTGCGACCAGTATGCCTGATTGCTTATGGAGGCTTCGCGTGTATTCAGCGCGGACAGCAGCCCTCTGATCCCCTGATACCTAGCCAGTAAAAGTCAACATTACTTACTTTGTTACAGAGAGCGTGGTGGTACTGACTCCCAGTTTCAATCCGGAGGTCACTGGTTCAAATCCCGATTTGCACCTATAAGTTTTTCGCCTGAAAGATTCATGTGCGTAATACCACGTTCTCAAAACGGTGAAGGAAAACATCGTGAGGAAACCGACATGTCCTAAAACTAAAATATTCGAAGACATGTGTCAAGTGCACGTAAGGAGCCTCTTTGAGGCGTACTTAAAATCCTTTCACCACATTCGAGAACGCCAGTGACTCGAATAGAAAAGAAAACTTTGTAAACCTTGTAAAAAAATGAACCATGTAGATTTGGAAAATTGATTATGAATTAAAAACGTGCGTAATTTAAGTTAAATACTTTTTTTTTGGTAAGAGAATTTCTGTCTATCAGGTACTTTTTATGTGGTCAGGTTACGGAACGAGCAGATGGCGCACCCGGTGTTAAGTGGTAACCTCTGCCCATAACATAACATGTTTGTAGCTTGCAAATCGAAGAGAAAAAAAAAGTGTCACTCTTGACACTTGACATTTAACACTTGACACTTGACACTTGCCGATTCCAAGGGAGCACGCGACAAGCGCCGGCAAGTCATGCTGTTTGCTTGTTGATATAGTTCAAAGCGCACTATAAGTGTTTCCTCAGCTTTT
Organism: Chesias legatella; assembly: GCA_947359385.1. Lineage (NCBI taxonomy): Eukaryota > Metazoa > Arthropoda > Insecta > Lepidoptera > Geometridae > Chesias > Chesias legatella. Next base: position 1,834,208 of record OX375768.1, on the reverse strand, counting down.
CCGTTGATATCAAACTTCTTAAGGAATCCTTTTTTAAAGTGATTTCTAAAACTTATTTAAAATTTGAATTAGTTACCAATCCTATTGGTAAAGATTAAACTCAAAAGGCTTTCGACATATCTACACATATTTTTATGTGGTAAACTCTACCCATATGACTTCCTTCCCTCCCCTACTTATGCACGACAAGACGCAAGTCGCATCTTATGCACCCGTAACTCTGAGACGTGAAGATGGGACGGTTCAGGTGTCTGCCTATAGTTTCACAGACAACCACACCTTTCAACCGGAACACAGTAAAGCGCACGCATTATTACTTGGCAGCAGAAATGGGTATGGTAGCAATATCTCCCTGGATGAACTCTCAAACAGGTATAGAGAACTTGTTTTACCTGCTGATTAAACGAACCACATCGCTCGTAATTTCGCGTCTTTTTCTACTTAAATAATATCTTGTCGCTATCTACTCCATAGACAACATTCTATAAAAAACACATCAAGCCAATAATCAATACGTTCCTTCCATCATGTAGCAGCATAGAAAAACTAACACTAAAATTCACAAACAACAATTTTTTTTCACTTTTACATCTCAGACTCCCGTCAATGTAGCGATAAAATTTAGTACCTGTTTTTAAGTCTAATCGCAAGGAGCTATTAAACGTGATTTTCCTCAACGTTTGTTAGTTTTTTCGTGATACTCGAACGAACAGAAAATGACTAGTTCTATAATAGTATAGATACATTAGTAGGGATAGCCGCTAACTGCTGGCTTGTTTAATTTAATAAAGCTACTATAAAATTTGCCTAATAACCTGGATATATCTACCGAACCCGTCAATAAACATGACAAAATGGGCCCATAATAAATATGGAGTAGGGTTTCCAATCAAGTCAACTTCGCGCCCCCCTGTCCTCAGGAAGCGACACAGACCTCATGATGTATAGACAAGAACCAAATTGAATCTTGAATAGCCGATATGGAGAGAACGGGCTAGTTTTGCGTCACAGGCAATGAAAAGAAACTTTATGAATATTTTTTCGTTGGTTTGGTCAGTAAACAGTTACTTAAGGGTGGCAAATACCAATGTTTTAAATTTTTTTGTATGACTACTTTACGTATGATTAATATCATTTATTACAATTTGCTTTTAACAAAAAAATATGCGCGTCAGTTCCGACGCGTGACTGGAATTTACTCAATAAATGCAGATTTCATCGAATTAACTAATGAGCGAGTTTTAACAAAAAATATTGTTTTTAATAACGTAACGCTTCTTGCATTTTACTACCGGGGCTTTAAATGAGATCGATTCTTAAGGAGTTAACGAGAATAATAAAAAATAATGTTATCTGCGTAGGTCTCGTAGACTCCGTAGACCCGGTGCGGCGCGGCGACGCGGGGCCGCCCTGCGCCTCGCGCCCACATTATAGAAAACTAGGTAACGCCTTCAAGACAAATTTTTAAATTGCCTTCTAGCGGCACAGGTTGCCGTTAAGAGGGTTTTGTATACAACGTTAGCTGTAATTTTATGGAGCATGTTTAATTTTTCCGAATTACTGTTACTACTTCTATTCTCTCAAACTAGTGTGGAGAAAATATACATCTAAGAGAGGCTTTTTTCATGCACTGATACGTATTCTAATGTTGTCTTCTGGAACATGTTTTTTCCTTCATTTCCCTCGGGCGAAATTTATTGGTGCACGGGGTAAAACCGATCTAGATTACCTACAGTTTTCTTATCGCGATGGGAAGTGCTTCCCACGACGCGTAGTTCTCAACTCAACACACAAATAAACATTTGTTTTTAAAATCCTGCTTTTTTAAGGGTAGTCTTTTAAAAACTGTAGGTTTAAATGTTAAAACTATCTAATATACAGTATACACAAACTAAAGTTACGTTCTAAATGAGCCTGGTGGGCAGCATCTAGTCGAAGTATAGACAAAACTTTACGGGGCGGCAGGTCGCAGTTCTAATGGGAAACAATACAGCGGTCCTAGATAAGGTGCATCAAGATACGTAACAGACCGCTCGGGGACTTTGCGACAACCACTCTGCATAGCTTGTGTACACCCTCTCGTTTTGTTACTAATGTTTAGTACTTGTCACTTAGTTTTATAACTTATAGATAAACAAAGTAAAATATAAATAAATATTGGTGGATTCACATGCATTTAACGCAGTGCTATATAGCCTCGAGCTAAGTTTAGGTTACACTAGCCAGACAACTGTTAGAATAGTTATCTGCTCAACTTCCATGGACATTAGACAAGAGAAAGTTGAGTGGAGACTTGACAGCTACTAATAATACTAATAAATAAGAACTAAAATCGTGTAAACGAGAAAATTTAAAATAAAACTTACTCCTTTCTTGTCTCAGAATGACGGATGTATACAATACGACAAGAATTTATTTCATTTTAATAAAAAGATATAAATTAATACGATGCAGTCTTAACCGACAGGTAAAAAGAGTTGTTGTTGGCAAAGGGTACCGCTTCGCATCAGGTGGGCCATCTGTCGTTTATTCATCTTATAAGAAAATACTAGACAAAACAAATGTTAAGTTCCGAACATTTATAACGCGTAGACTTCGTAGAACAGCTACGGCGCGTAGATGAACCGTTCATGGTGCTACGGTGTGACATTTTCCAGGGAGCTACTTAAAAAAGCAAATTAATTGTAGTTAAATATTCGCATAAGTCTATTAATAGACAAGAACCAAATAATTTTAGGAAAGACTGGCTGTTATGCATTGATACATGGTTCGGTTCCCGCACGCAAGGTATATTTGCAAATTGGTATTTTGAATCTTATATTATCCTGCCGTTATTCGTAATGTTCTATGGCTAGCATGAGTAAAGTACATTATTTTTTATTAAAATGTTATTTAAATACTCTTTAATAACCCTGCAATAGGATTGTATAATTTTTAGGGGATTGAGATATTATTCGAAGACATGTGTCGAGTGCACGAAAGGAGCGTCTTTGAGGCGCACTTACAATTCTTTCACCACACTGGTTCGAAAGAACCGGTGACTCGAAGAAGAAGAAGAAGAAGAAGAAGGGGATTTAGATACATATATTTTTTGACTGGCCTCATAATTCAATTGGTAGTAACTCTGCCGTCTGCGCTGTAGGTCGTGGATTAGATTCCGATCCAAGACAAACATTTGTGTGTCGAACATATATGTTTGTTCTGTGTATGGGTGTTAATATAATAAACTTTATTTATTTAATAATAATAATAATAAACATGTTTGTTTATATATGTATGTATTTACAATAAAGTATATTTGTAGTATATCACTTGTCTGGTTTCCATGATACAAGCTATGCTTTGCTTACTTTGGGGCTAGATGGCGCTGTGTGAAATGTCCACCAATATTTATTAATATTATTATTAATAAATAATTTGTTTTCCGATCAGGGGTCAAACCAGGGCCTGTCACCAGAAAATTTGGATTATTTCCAAATTTACTACTGCGCCATCGTATTTGCTGCATTTTATTCGTTTCCAGGACGTACAAACATATATTTGAAAGTGAGAAAGGGGATTTTGGAAAATAATTAATATGATTTAGACCTGAAAATGTTACCGACAAACTTTTGTCATAAACATGCCAGTTGAGACTTAGTTGCACATATATGTACTTTAATCCGTATTTCCATAAATCCAGCTACAGAATCATTCCATATTTCTGTAATACACGAAATGAACGTATCCCAAGATCCCGTTTACAATTTGGACCGTGTCGGAGTCCTATTCTGAAAGTAACCAAAATAAGTAAAATATTTTTAATACGTTGATTATTAATTTTTTGAAGCACGCTTTCATGTTCATTGGAAACTAAGTGGCTTGATTGAAGACAGAAAAAGGTCATCAGAATACAAAACTGGTATATTATCTTATTTGTGATGTACGTCTGACTTTTGCTTATAATTGATCTTTTTTGAAAACATAAGACTAAAATAATATATATGTGTACTATCAGTTGGTATCCTGTAGCATTTTACATCTCAAAGCTTTTTATGCATGCAAAAACGAAGCTTCGTTTCATAATTAGCTTATGTTTTTAAAAAACTTAAGACTAATACATAGCTTCTGCTTAATTTAATTAGTTTGCTTTTTTCTTACTTCTCTTATCTATCTTTTACTTGATTCATTTTAAATTTCTTAGTTTAAGTCCTTTTTAATTTTCTATGAGTATTATGGTTAACGATATGTGATATGAACACTTCTAATTGTCATATATATCAAAACAGTCTTTTTGTTATTTTGTTTTGGTTTAATTGTGTAATGTATCTGATGTTTGTGTACTCAATAAATAAATAAGCTCTGTGAGGTATAAATTGTAGAAAGACCGAGTGCTAGTATACTTTATTACTACATTAGTCTTCTATTCTTATTAAAATACAATAATAAACAATACCGATCAAGTTCGCGTAGAACATTTTGCAGTTTCATGTGACAGAATAAACGCCCTCAGTCCACGGGGAGCGCGACGGGCCGAATGGAAAGCGCATACTAATTCGTGGTCGTCGAGAAGCATTCAAATACCCGACCCCCGGCTTACGGGATATGTGAGACGCCCCAAGATTTAGTTTACAACTTAGATTACGCTGCCGCCAGCGCCGCCCGGTCAAGAATTAAACAAGTAATGTAATGGGACACACGTAACGTGCCCATTAAAACGATCTAATTGAAATTCAATTTTACTACCTTTGTAATAGGATTTGGGAATCCAATTAGTTTGAATAACGAACAGATTTGTAGAGAAACATGTCTGAATATATATCTTGCCTTTGTGAACCTCGCTACCTTCCGGTTGGAATTAGTCAGTAACAAAATTAGTTGAATCAGAGACTAATAGATATCTTGATCAAGTTTTAGACATGAGAAGAGACCGTGGGCGAGATTTATGCTCGCTTTTCCTGATATCTTTCGGTCACAACTGAGAGCTTTGAGACCCACCGTCGCATCTTCGCCACTCTACCGTCCTACAACGCCGCCATCCCTACAAGCCGCTACCCCACTACGTTAGCTGCGTGCTGCGGCATTATTTTATTTTTTATTTTTATTTTATTTATTTATTTATGTACACAAAACAAAATAAAACTTTAGATTACAACTAATTTAGTGCTAGATAGCATTCCAAAACTATGTGTACACAGCATAGTTAGCTTATATCTATAGCAAGTTCTTTTTTTAATATACAAATAAAAGTATTATATAATTATATTTTAAATGATTATTTTCAAACGTCAAGATTTTTCACACGTAGTTCCGTAATACAATAATCGGACTAATAACGAAAAAATCTATCTCATACCACCATGGCCGACGCTGAAATGGAACTTGCGAATCCTGCACACGTAGTATAGTTGCTTGAAACTCATATTTGGGCATTGATAGGTTTCAGTTTCAAAGGTCAAATGTTTAAATGTTGTACAAATGGAATGTGAAATATCATATTTACCTTCCCGTACAAAACAACCTTAACCTCTCGTATAAATTACAATTTAATTGAGTCGTACTCGTGGCTCACCATAAATTATTTCCTGGAATTGTTGTTTCAGTTGATATTATCTTAATACAAAATAATCAGTTTCGAGGTTATTATAAAAAATATAATAGTGCCTTATTCATCTACTTACTGTACATATAGTTATGTTCAAAGATTATTAACTTATTGATATATTGGAACGCCTCCAATTTTTTTTTAAACTGAACGGATAATTCTATTAATGTTTTTTATGCGACAAAATTAAGGGACCAGCAGATGGCCCGCCAGTCACCCACCAGGTAACCTCTGCCTATAACAAAGTACAGTTTGGGTTCTCCTCTACTTACCTCTAGGTACGATAAGACTAATGTCTCATAGTATACGCCGTAACTCTGAGAGATGGTGAAATGTCTCATGTGCCTGTAACTTCACCGGCACCCACACCTTTCAAAGCGGAACACAGTAACGTGGATGCATTATTGCTTGGCGGCAGAAATGGGTAAGGTGGCAGCTCTTCTCTAGATGAACTTGGCATAACTTCTACCTCTACCAAAAAAATTTGATTCACATATGAATTAAAATCATGACTAACAAATATAAAGTAATCGTATTTTAAAGATTACTTTTACATCGTCATTATTATAATTATAGTAATCTACAATCGATCAGTGTGTTAGAAACAAAAGTTTAAGCAAATTCAAAATTTTAACTTAAGTTCGCGGAGCTTGTCGGGTGCTGTAATAACGGCTAAACGTATTCATCTCATGCATCATAAGTCGCATGTTTTATGTGAAAATCTTTCAGCTTCGTTGCATAAAGTAGAAATTGGTTTACCTGTTGAACGGATCGCGCCAACGTCCCAAGACCGGAAGCGCTCTTTACCTTTTTGTATGCATTTACTTTCAGATTAAAAGGCCCAATCGCCACCCCATAGTTCGGGGGGATTCGAGAGAATCCGGCCAGCTTCGCTCGCAACCTGGGTACGCTATTGGCTAGGGTTGTACGGGGTGAGAGCGGACGCGCCCGAGGGAAGTTTTCGCTTTGGAAAATCAGTTGTGACCGCGGGGTTGAGCGAAGAGGCCGCGAGATACCGCTCCCCATTCCCGCCGCGAGCCCACGCCAGGAGGGTAAGTATTATTCAATTAAAAAGCAATTTCTTCAGGGATGTCGAGATAACATCCCGTAAACACCATCAATCTACTAGTCTGAAAAATAATTTATTCAAGCAATTTATTTTAACAATTTATACAAAGTAAATTTAAAAAAATAATTATATAAATTATATGCGTAATTGAATAAATCAGGTCAGGTGTTTTGGCAAATAATGATATACAAAGTTTACCTTATATTTTCTGCTTGATACTTCCTACTTATTGACACGTGATTGATTCGTAGAAATCTCAAGGAAAAACATTTTAACGGATGTGAGTTTACCTGAGTTTACACGGATTGAACTCAAAGTAAATTGAGTATGAGCGTGTTTACTGACATGAAACCGGCTAAAATCTTCAAACGGAAATAATCTTTAAAATTAATCTTCAAAAGAAATACTTATATGCAAAATTTTCCCGTGGCTTTTTATCAGTTCAAAGGATTTATTTCTTTCTTTACTCAGTAAAGAATGAGTTTTCCGATTTTCAGTATCGAAGCCAGATACGAAATGTATCTGCTTTTTAATTTTCTAGTGCTGGTGAAAATTTTACCGCAGTAGCGTATTGGCACCGGCACTAGTAGTAAGTAAGAGGAAACTATTTTTCAAATTTTGAAAACAATGCCAGATTCGAAAGCTCTGTGCATTACGGCTTTAATTTAGGCATTTTTATTTTTTGAAGTCGGTCCAATTTAGACTGCTATGGCCTAGCAGATTGAAAAACAGAATGAGTTCGATGCGAGATGCGAAACGTCTGTGCACTATTGCATTACGTTAGGTTTTTAAATCATTTAAAGTAGTGCCGATTTGCCGGGGTGCCTATTATAATTGTTTTTTTTTTTATGTCATTAAAGTGACGAAATGACATATGCCCATGGATAACAGCAATACCACTTGAGTCCTCTCCATAGTACGAGATGACTCAAGTCCCACTGCATTACATCCATCCCCTCGAGACGGGGATGTTACGTCTCATGCGCTTGCAATTTCACCGGCACCCACTCCCTTCCAACGCAACACAGCATCACGAGTGTATCACTGCTTGGCGCCAGATTACCAGGTGTGGTGGCAGTACTTCTCCGAGCGAACTTAGCACAAGTTCTACTGCTACTAAAAGTATGCCGTGATATACCTTAATGATATACCGTGAATGGAGAAGATATGAATATGTTCCGTATTTAGTTATCTTAGACAACGAAAAATCCTAATATTGTATCAGAATATTAGATTTATTGAGGTAGGATAAGTTAGTAGAATAATAATAAATAATACTAAGATTCTTAATTGGAGAATTGAGTATCGAATAGAATTGTACATTGAATATAATTGTATTGTTATTATGATAAAAGGGTGCGGTATTGTGATCGGCTTAATTATGAAAACGGATGTTTCCGATAGCTAAAATCGGCAGATTTCGGTAACGTTTGCCTTCCGGCTCATAATGCCTTTCAGTCTCAATCCTCATAATGCCTTTTAGTTTATAGGTCTATATCATAGCTCAATACGTATGAAATTGATAGTTTGTAAATATTTTGAAGCTTTGATGGGATAGATTTTTCTGCATATATATATATTATTAGTTCTCCCAAACTGGGCTTTACACAATTCAATAATAAAAATAGAACTTAAATAAAATTACATAGTGTACGACCTTTTGGAGGGAAACACTTTATTAAGTTTAGTTTTTAGTTATTAAACCTAAGACTTATTAGGCTAATGTAGCACACGTTATGTTATTCACATTAGTTTCCCAACTGCACTTTTATTTTTTTATTTCATTGAAGTGACGGAACGAGCTGACGGCCCACCTGATGTTAAGTGGTAACTGCCGCCCATGGACAACAGCAATACGACTCAAGTCCTCTCTATAGTACGAGATGGCTCAAGTCACATTGTGTTGCGTCCATAACCCCGAATTAAATTAAATTAAATTAATAAGGATACCTGAAGGCAGTTCTATATGACAGAATCGTTCACTCATTCGATTCTTCCTGTACTCGAAGAAAACAAGGTGAGGAACCCGACATGGCTTGAAAAAAAAAATCGAAGACATGTGTCCAGTGCACGAAAGGAGCCTCTTAGATGCGCACTTAAAATCCGAGAGAACCAGTGAAATGAAATGAAATGAAATGAAATTTATTTTATTTAGTAGTAAGCTTAGTCTAGGGTTATACAATAAATTATTATACTTAACTAGAATAGATAGGTACCTAAGTATTATTAAAAGAAATATAAAGTAATAAATAAGTAAACATGACACATAAACTTAGGTACCTATTTAAAGGGTGGGTCGATTTGTCAAATATGCGTGAGTGCAGACTTTATAACTACTTAATAATTCTTTCACCTGTAAATGAGCCCTAGACCTCACACTACAGTGACTCGAATAGATACACACACTAAGATAATAAGATACACTAAGTAACTAAATAGTATAATACCACTTTAGAATTTTCCACTGTATACATGTAACAATCAAAATAACACAGTCATGCTTACCTACTTACTAACAATACACTCCTGCATAAATGAATAGTACAGTGTTCAAAACTGAACACAGTGTGCAAGCTGTTTGAGCTCAATATCGGCTTACATAGTTCGTTAGTAGGAAAACTGTAACAAAGGGAAATTCCAGCTTTTCGCTCATCGGCCCAGTCATCTAGTAATGAAACAGTAGGCCGCGCTATAAGGCTGCGTCCACACTAGTCTAGTTTTATATTCACTCGCTGAACACTAGTGCTTTGGTGCACTTTACTGGCCATAAAAATGCACAGGATACTGCTGGATGATATTTGTTTATACTGTGCGTACCCTTATTTTATGGCACTCTTTATGAGGCTATACTTGCAGATACGGCAAAAATTCTTAGAGTACCATTTCTTATCTTAAAAGTTATTTTCTGAAATTTTCACTTAGTGTTCGAAAATTTTTGTTGCTGTACGATATGGTTCACCAAAATTTGTTCAAAATCCATGGGGTGTTAGCATGAATTGTTATGTCTTACTGAAATAATAGTTTAAAACTTCAAAAAAGATACCTTTGAAAATAAACGTAATTGTTTCAAAATTTTGAGTGCTCCCAGGTCTCCGGACAGTCAAACGGTTAAAGTTAAGTTTGGGCTTGGTTTTGAAATGAAGTCCTTCAAATGGTAGATTAATCTTCATTTGAAATGCCGGCAGCATATCAGCATTGTGTCTGGTGTTGCAGATTTCCATCGGCGATGGTAATCAGTTTCCAACAAGCCCCATAAGCTCAGTTTAAACAATAAGTTAAACACGTTACGGGCTCGATTAAAGTTTTATTTTTGTTTTGTGAATGGTTTGATCGTGTGCACCCGTTACGCCTCAGTATTCTTCATAGTTTCATACTTCAATTATTTTAATGGCCCTGTTAAACCTGCTAATATCGAGCTGCTCTAGTGACGGATGTGACCTAAATAAAACACAAATCATCTACTAAAAACCACGGTACAGTCCAGCCGAATTCATGTTATCTATTTTCTTCCCATGGAGGGTCGGATAGGGTTTAACAGGTGTCAAACTTAGAGATAAGTACGCGTGACTTTATGTTTTGAAATTATTGACGTTTCCAAGCCATTTTATGAATTTTATGGAAATAAAGTTTTTGACTTTGAAAAAATATTTATTTTTGAGTATTTAGTAGATACGTCATTTCATGAAATTTAGTAACAGACATGTAATTTAAAATTATATTTTGCTCAATGATCAAAAATTGGAATATATTGATTATTAAATGAATAAAAACTAACCAGGGGATTTCACTAAGTTCGATTCTTACATACACAGTTATTAACTCATTCCATTATTCCATCTTCAATACACTATAAAACAAATTACTCTTATATTTATATTATATCTGACTATAATATTTATAGTCAGATAAATTTTCATAAATCTTCCGCGCGAGAGAAATATTATTATACTCAATACTTTTGGTTTTCCTGCAGCGCATTTATCAACGATAATATTCAGATTCCAGTTTTGCAAACCATTCGTATCATATGAAAAGAGTAAAGCCTGTTTAATAAAACGGTAACAAAGTATGTTCACTTTAGCTTAACAGCGGTTAGTTTTTTTTTGTGATATAGTTACGGAACGAGCCGACGGCCCACCTGGTGGTAAGTAGTAACCTCGGCCCAAAACAAACGATGCGACTTGGGTCCTCCCCTACTAGGTACGACAAGACCCAAGTAGCATCGTATGCGCCCGTAATTATGAGACGTGTAGGTGGAATATCTCATGTGCCTGTAATTTCACCGGCAACCACACCTTTCAAACCGGAACACAGTAACGCGAACGCGTTACTGCTTGGCGGCAGTACTTCCCCGGACGAACTTGGCGAGTTTTACTGCTTCTTTAGTTGTTGATTTGCTCCAATATTTCCCACTTGTGTTTCGATCGGTTTCGCATAGAATTTCTGTTTACTTTATAATGAGATTTGAGACCTTCTCCGTCTGTTTTGAAACCAATCAAACTTTTTCCTGGCATGTCGGAATTTATGGCACATTTATGTGTTCTCTGTTAGCGGAACAAAATTGAAATTCCTTCAACTGCACAATATTTTATATTAGTTTTTATATACGTTGGACATTTCACACAGCGCTCTCTAGACCCATACTAAACATAGCTTTGGGAACTAAATAACTGATAAAATACTCATGTGCATTTTTGTGAATACATACTTATAATACATATTTTTACTGGCCTCACAGCTCATTTAGTAATAATCCTGCCTACTGCGCTGTAGGTCGTGGGTTCGATTTCCACCCAGGTCAAACATTTGTGTGACGTGCATAGGTGTTTGTTCTGTGTCTGGGTGTTAATATGTATATATGTATGTATTTAAAAAAAGTATATAAGTATTATATCAGTTGTCTGGTTCCCACGATACAAGCTATTTACTTAGCTTACTTTGAGGCGAGATGGCGTTGTGTGAAATGTCCTCCAATATTTATTCAATATTATATTATTATTTATTTATATTAACACCGGCACAAACAATCATCTCTACACTATTAAAAATCAATTGTGTAGGCTGAATTCATTAATACTATACCTATATATAAGGAAATTACATAATTTAAGATATTTTCATACATATAGTATTTATTATATGAACAATATGATTATCATTATTTTTTGTTTATATTAATTAACGTTACTATTTTCTTCCGTCTTTTATTAAGATTAGCTTCATATTTATTAACATAAAGTATATTTCATGAGATATTATTTGTCTGAAGATATTATTATTAATTTCAGTTCCAATTATTTCGGCAATTTCATTTAAATATGTGAAAATTTATACATAAATCATACCATAAATAATAGCAAAATATGGGTTCATGTGAGATCACGAAATCTGTATACTTAGTATAAATCGAGCATGTATACACGTAGATCGTATCATATAACGCACTACAAGTATTCTATACAATCGAATAGGTGAAGCCTTCTCCGTTGGAAAAGCCTTTTCACACCTGCATTAAAGACGCCCATTGAAATACGAAATAGAGGCAGTCGGCATTGACATGCAGAATGCAACAATAAAGCCGCCGAACAATCATTATCTACGGTCTAGATTGATCGAATACTGCCGCCTCTCGCACGCGCATTGTGCCCTGTCGACGGCGGCTGTACATCTCATGAATAGGCCGTAACATCTAGCCTGCGTCTCAGTGTCATGTACGCCGTTCTCACTACTCGTACTGACTCTGATTCGATAACTTCCGTTCGTTTCGACCGGACGAGCTGACACGCCGTACGCCGATGTCGAACTTCGCATATGAAATGGGAATTTCGGAGGAAGTACCGGTGGTAAACCTTTTATGAAGGTTTTAAGGTAAATTAACCTAAATCTTGAAAATTATTTATAAAGAATTAGTATTTCTTTATGCCTTAATATTAATTTTATAACTTAAAATATGCAATTTTATACAATTATTTGACTATAAAGCTAACCAATTACTAATAAATTATTAATAGAAAAGAAATTTCTTGTAAATAAAACAATTTCTTAAAGCACGCTTTGTGGACCAACGACTCTTTTCATGAAAATAATAAAACTAAATACTATCTACACAAAACTATTCATTTACAAAATAAGTACATTTTGCACTGTACAGTAACGAAATAAAAGTTATAGGTATAATTCAAATTAAGGTAACATTAGTTGACTTCTCTTGTTGCAGATTATACTATACTTCATATGAACATTGTTACTCTGAACTAAAATGCAAATATTTAGTCGCGTGCCTCCGCCAACCCTGCTACAGAACCGCCTGTCTCACTCATACAGTATGAAATAATCGTGGCTTGGAATCTAGATTCTAAGCGGTTACTTTCACACGGACGTATGATGATGAAAGCCATAAAGATTATTAACGCAATATCGGTTTCACAGGCAAAACAATATAAAACGCATGTTACATATACTTATGAGATTGTTCAGCTATTTTGAATACGAAAATACTAGATCATATCACAGAATAAAGCATTCAAGTATCGCAAATTCATAATGCATATAATGAATAAATAATGGTTTTAGTCAGTGGGTGCTTATATGTTTTTTATTTACATGTTTTAATAATAATAATTTCAATATTGAAATCAATATCATGATTTATGATGTATGATGTTTCGGTACCAAATGTCAAATATCAGATAGATAATTTGCTAGCGTTTGCCAGTGGATTCACTCGCGTGTTATCGCGATAAAAAAAGTCTAATAATACCCTATGTAGCCTTCGGACTACACAAAACAAATTTTCATCAAAGTCGGAAGTAATGAAACAAATGTTTGTGAAACAACTTATAGGGTAAAATTTATTTGCAGAATATTCTCGCAAAGGAGATTAGTAGTCTAAAGTTTATTCGGGTCGCGAGATAATTAAAATAGCTGGTATGATTATGAAATGAACAGTTACAAATATCAAACGAGAGTAGTTTAATTTCGGTACCATAAAACTGAGGCGATTTAATTACAAAGTGGAAATCGTGGAGTCAGTTAACATTTGTAAGTCCGCAGACGAAGTAACGGCTGCGGGCGGGATTACCTGGCGGCTTAACTTCCTAAGTTCGTCGGTTACTTTTATGATCGCTTAATAAGACCTGAGGAAATTCATAGGGTTCGCAATTTTTTCCTGTGTTAACTGGAAGTAACAGTTTCAGATATGGTTCAGTGCAAGGCAGTATATTTATTTCACCATAATATGATTGCATTATCGCATCAAACGCTTACACATATCTGATGAAAAGCAAAGCCAAAGCGACGCTTCTTGATAGCATAATCAAATATATAAAATTCTCGTGTCACAGTGTTTGTAAGAAAACTCCTCCGTAACTGCTTGACCGATTTTTTTCTGTGTATATTCGGTAGGTCTGAGAATAGGACGTAAATTTTTATCTTACCCCTAAGTGATAAGGGTCCTGCCCTTTTTTTTTTTCATTTTTTATGATTCCGCATTAAAAACCACATACAATCCAAAATTTTCACCATTCTACCACCAACCCCTGTTTTTTAATTCGATATTAGTACCTTAATAATTTTCAATTACGGTGGTCGATTACTGATAAATGTTTTTTTTTTCGTTTTTAATGACACTTACCGCATACCGGGTACAGCTAGTATATTATTTATTTAAAATTCTTAAATGGAGATGAAGGAGTTTCAAACTTCACGTCTAATTTCCAGCAGATAGATGGCGTTGCCTAAACTTTTATATATTTCGCAAAGCCATCAAACCAATCATAGAGAAACTACTTAACCCAGCTAGTGCTAATAATGTGGAACAATGTCAAATAATGCAAGTACGTGACTAGCTTAGATCATGTCAGGCCCCTGAACTATTCTCAAAATAAGGCAAAAATATATATGCCAACTTATATTGCCGTACCACTGCATATAGCATATTTTACTGCTCATCAAAAGCTACAATACCTCGTAGGTAGGGAGGTTTTTCAAAATGTTCCCGTTGTAACTGGAACTATCCGGTTCTATCCGGTACTGTCCGGTACGGCCGCCGTGCATAAGCCCCCGGCCGTGTTCGCCCACATACGTTGAAACTTAATCCACCCAATAAGCGTAACCGTGCGTGCTATTATTTGAATTACTTTAACAAAAATACTGTTATAGTATGTTTTTATCTTTGCAATGATCTTTTATGTAATTGTATTACCTACTTGATGTGATATTTCGCTACACTCTATAATGAACTGAACGAAGTTGTAGCTAATTAGTTTTATAATATTTACTAGTATTTCGTGACTAGTAGGTTGTGGGTTCGGTTACCACCCAGGACAAACATTTGTGTGACGAATATAGATGTTTGTTCTGTGTCTGAGTGTTATGTAATAATATGTATTATATGTATGTATTTACAAAAAAAAGACGTGTGGCACTCGGAGACTGCCGCGGTAAAGCTATTGCGCGTGGTATTTCAAAAAGTCATTAAAAGTTCTGGTATTTATCGATAGATGGAACTAAAAAGTATCACCGCTATGCCGGTCGGAGTGGGCGGTGTTAGGTTTTTTCGTTACGGAATTTCTGGATTCGGTCTCCACGCTCAAGGCCCGCGATAGAAGCTATGCACTAGCTTAAAAAGTATAGATTTATTCTATCAGTTGTCTGGTTCCCACGGTACAAGCTATGCTTAGTTTGGGGCTAGATGGCACAATGTGAATTGTCGACCAATATTATTATTATTATTATACATATGATCACGCCTTAAAAAGGGAGACAGAAGACACGGATTGCCACACGCTCTCTCACCGTTTTCGCTTCACTCAGTTTTAATTATTAATATATGTCACTACATTTTAGTGGTAGGTTGGTTATATTTGGGACAAAACTTTCGTTACCTCGACTATTACATTTTGCTATACATATCATCCAAAACAGTCAAAAAGACCTAAACATCCGCCCAAAACTTGTTTAAATCCAAACAGCCTTATAAATTCGGTTCTGTACACAGGTTGCTGGCTTGGGTCGCCAAATCCAATATTATGCATTCAATCGTCTCCGGAATTATATTCGTCGTCTGGTCTGGCTGCGGTGATTACTGCAGAGACTAACGAGCTGTCCATCGTCCTACTTTTGCAAAGCCACATTTCTCCTTGGCTACGTAAATCAAAATACTTAGTTAGCAAATAAACGAGCTTGCTTAAGGTTGTCCTTAATTCGAAATCTCTAGATTGAAATTTTGTTTTGATCAATGCCTAGGTATTATACTTTGTTTTTTTTTCAGCTTTACAATATTATTGAATATACATATATGTCAGAAATTTATGGCAAGATTATGAATTTACAGAAACATGCATTAAGTTTATTTAATGAGAGAGAAAAATAATGAAAAATGACTCTTTCACGATTTTTCCCGACAGATTTATCTGTATTAGTAAAATGTATATGTAGCCAGTTAGAGGTATTATGAAACATAGGCATTTATATAAACATGAGCTGCAAAAGAGTACGAGTTTTGACTGACCTCACACGCTCAGTTGTTAAACTTTGTCTTCTAAGCTGTAGGTCGTAGGTTTGATTCCCACATAAACGAAACATTTGTGTGACAACATAGATGATTGTTCTCTATCAGGGTGTTAATATGTAACAGATAACATGTAGAGTACATATTATATGTATTCTAAAAGTTATCTGGACCACATAGTAAAAGCATGCTAAATGACGCTGTGTAAAATTGCCCACCATATAAATAAATATAAATATTGGTGGACATTTCACACATCGCCATCTAGCCCCATACTAACCATAGCTTGTACTTTGGGAAACAGATGACTGATGGAATACATATATACTTTTTTAGTGTAAATACATACATATAAATACATATTAACACCCAGACACAGAACAAACATAATGCTAGTCACACAAAAGTTTGTCCTGGGTGGGAATCGAACCCGCAGTAGGCAGAAGAACCTACAGCTCAGAAGGCAGCGTTATTAACCAACTGAGCTGCGAGGCCAATATATATATTAATAAATGTGTTATTCATTTATTTGAAATTCAAACTAGCTAAAGATATTCTGAATTCTCAGTAAACGGCAAACCACTAGTAGCAACAATAAACTATAAAATAATTTTGCCGTCACACAATATTGATAGCTCGTTTCCTTTTATAACGAGATAGGACCTAAATATTACATCCAGTAGTGGGCTAGACTACCTTTCATATCAGGTGCAGTTTCATTCGCCTCCTGGAAGGGGCTTTATTGTCTGCGAAACCAAATAACCTCTGTATCTGAGTTTTATACGGAGAGCTTATTGAACTATCATACCTAGATTGCTTAGAGTATCTTTCGAGCTTATCGAGGGATATTCGCATGATCTTGTGGATTATGTCGCAGTTTTCTAATGTAGATGACATTATTAGTCTACTGGTTTGAATAAAGCTGATAATACATACTTTTTTTTAATCTGAATTTGTTATTCTTCGGAGTTTACAGCGGAAGTCTTACAGACATTTTGTAAAGAAACTGGGATAATCTTAGAACTAGGTTACCTAGGTGTTTCACGTGAATAAATATCGTATTTAGTATTTTAGGCTTTCCCAAAGGACTTTCCAAAAAATAAAAGGTTTCAAATATACTATTACTATTAAATACAATTTTTTGTATATAAGTTTCTATTTTATGGTATTATGAATATGCAAAAATGGTATGAAATACAACCGTGGCTTTCAAATATTCTGGGATCCAATTGTTGAAATATAATCTACTAGAAGTACGTGTTTTTTTTCTAAATTCTTTATAATGTTGGTATGGATTACGACATATACCGGTATTACTCGGGCATGCCGGCGTGCAGAAGCTAGTTAATGATAAACTTATGTTACATAGTGTCTTCACTAGAGGTTGAACGATGGCACAGTACTCGCACATTGTATCAGCGAGTGGACCGCGCACGCGGAAGATGCGCGCAATGAGCCGCGCTGCCCAACTGCCGGAAGTAACGTCAAGCTTTTATTGTTTCCGGTAACATGTCCGTACGTGCACTCGCTTTGTGAGGAACGAATTAACTGTGAAATATTTACACGACTGCCCAAAAAGGTAGTGTAATGTTTTCAGGGTTCTCGTATGTGAGTTTCTTTATTCCATCATAACTTCTAAATGCCGTAACAGATTTGGATGTATGGGTATCGTTAGAATCTATAAGTAAATTTTTAATTAGTATTTTTATAAACTGCTACTATTATCATACTGACTGATGATGATGATGATATAAATGGAACAGAAATTGACTTGTAAAACAAAATTACCAATTAAATACTATTCATTATTGACTATTCAATCCTTCATCCCGAGTGAATGAGCTATAATTTTTTCTGGAAAAAAAAAATATATCTACTTTCTTTTTTTTTTGCATTCTTTATTTTTTTTAAAGTGTGTACTCGTTTCTCTTTTATTCAAATTCATAATACAATGACAGATTAATTGAATATAATACATTATAAAAAAAAATGCAAAATATCTATTTAAGCTATTAAATAAAATGTTTTGTTAACAACTTCATTGAATGAAACTATTCCTTGGATTATTGCCATGTCTGGCCGTCAAAGGGGCGGATATAGATACTATTATTATGTTATTTAATTATTCTTCCAATAAATTCTATTTTACTATTGACAAACCTGTCATTTTTCTGACTTCTTTTTATCTTCTGTTTTAATCGTTTGTAACATTTTTTCAATATTTCATTCCAATTCGCGGTTAACGGTGTTATAACTAACCTTCAACCTTTGTAAACATCAAACAGTCTAGTTTTGCGTGTAACAAAGAAAGAAACCTTAAAGAATTTATAAATATTTACGCGGTAAAAATAATTCTTTAGCCCATTGTGCCGGTAGAATTCACCAAACAACGTATTTATTGAGCCGAAAACTAAATTACTTTGCGTTCCAGGCGCCCGTCGCATGTATCAGTGACGTGGCGTCGGCGTCGGTGGAACCAAACTGTTTGATTGATTACTCGATTAGGTAGAACCTATTTTACCTAGTTATTCGTTAAATTTAACACAGATTAGCTTAGTGTTTTATATGTTACTTTGACAATACGTGATCTTTTGAATCTTCTCAATGACCCAACCGCATCCAAGAGGTCTGACATTATTAAGTTCCATTACATGCTAGTTTGAATGCATTGCTATGTTAATTTTATAAGCGAATTTTAGTTAAACATGATCGTGGTGAAAGGAAACCCCACCTGGGGTTTCTTGTCGCGTCTCCATGGACCGACCAAATAGGGTGAGCAGGCGCCAAACTCGTAAATAAGCCGTTCTATGAAGTAGGTAATAGGGGCGTTTCCGGAAAAACAAAACTGTTATTGTGGACTAGTAGGGGTACTGTAACTTATTATCAATATAAATTATATATATATATACAATAAATAGGTGTAAACGAAATAGATAAGTACCATTTTCTCCGTTACCATTTTCAGAACTTTATTTAAAGTTTTGTCTAGTAGCCAACGACGAGCAAATTTGTCATAAAAATTGGAAATATATAGAAAGCTTTCTTTTAAAAAAAACCTATATTATTTAATATAACCTATATAAGTTTATTACTATTTAAGTTAATATAATATTCTTTTCTGTTTGTGAATATTTTCTAGAAATTTTCAATAAATATTATGGCTGAATTTCAACCACTAGGGCGTAGGTACAGTATGTATAAATAATAGATGAGGATTTTGGATATTGCGGCTTTAAATGAAAAAAAATATTCGCTCTATCTATCAAAATAGGTAGATAAAGACAGTTTAAGTCATGTGTCTAAAATTACGCTATGTGGTTCAAACTATTGTAAAGATCTCAAGCCATCACCGTTTGTACTACACTGATAATGTGGCAATACTCAGTGATTCCTTTGCATAGGCAATGTGTATTGATACGTTCGGTTATTATTGGCACAGCGAGCGGCGGCTAACTTACTGAACAAACTAATCTGGAAATTACACGCGCACTCACCCCTCTGTGCTCACCGGCCTACAGCTAACAAAACATTCACGGTATATCTACCTGTATTCTAGTAGTTCCATAGTACGTTTTCTTACTGAGGTGTAGCACGTTATTTATGGAATGAAGTGCACTTTGTGGAGGTTTTATAAGTCAAAGTCAAAGTCAAAGTCAAAAACTTTATTTCCATAGAATTCATAAAGAAATGGCTTGGAAACGGTATATGAGGTATAGTTACGGAACGAGCCGATGGCCCACCTGGTGTTAAGTGGTAACCTCGGCTCAACAACCGATGTGAATTGGGTCCTCCCCTACTAAGTACGACAAGACCCAAGTCGCATTGTATGCACCCGTCACTCTGAGACGTGTTTGATTGTGTATGTGATTTTAGCGGTAAACACACCTTTCAATCCGGAACATAGTAACGCGAATGTGTTACTGCTTGGCGGCAGAAATGGGCTTGGTGGTAGTACTTCCCCGGACGAACATGGCGTGAGTTCTACTGCTCTTACTATTATGATACTATTAGGATATGTACGTAAAAATTTAATTTTAAGTTCTATTTCTGTTTTTTGTTTACCATGATTTTTTTATTTTAACTGAATTTACCGATTTATTAGCTAATAAATATTTTGTCATTCTTTTTAATAATAAAAAGACTACTACTAGATTTCGAACCAATCGCTTAATAGTGTTTAAAAGTAAAGTATTGATTACTTCTTTTTATTTAACAGAGAATAGTATAAATTAATATAGAAGGTATCTTAATCATAATTTATAGATCTCAATGTGTTTCGGTAATCATAGTTGATGCAACGCTACAAATATTATTTAAGTAAGAAAAGTATTAAACTCTACCACAAAGTAGGATATCTTCTGTAAGGTTGAGACATTAATTTGAAGCAAGCAATAAAGTCGAGATGTCTTCTTGTCGACTCTGTGGTCGGCCGCGGCGGCGGGCGCGGGCGGCCACCCTGCGACGTTTAAACACCCTATAAACCTTATAAAAACGGGCTTCACTCTACAGACACGCGGAAATAGACCTTATCACGACCGATTAAGTATCATTACCTACGGCGACAAAATGTGCAGTTTCGTAAACGAGGAAATAATTTACTCTGATATGATTTCACCTTTCGCTAGACGAGCATTCTCTAAATTACGACTTATCCCGTTCGTTTAAGATTTGTAATCGGTCGCCCGCACCCCGGCAAACGGAATTTTTGGCAATTGATTTAGCCTAGAAGATTAACGCCGTGGCTTTTAGCCCATCTCCTCTGATGTTAGCGAGACTCAATTAAATTTGGCGACGTTATAACAATCTCATCTTATTTATGAGGAATACGGTGGTGACAGGCTTGCGTTGGAGGTTAAGATTACCCTTCTTATTCAAAAACATTCCAAAACACAAACGCTTTATTTTTTAATTGAATAATGTTGTGGAAAGAGCAGATGGCCCACCTGATGTAAGTGGTAAGTGGTATCCTATGCCCATTACAATCAATACGAAATGATTTCATAGATAATAAATTCTTTATCAAAGATAAAGATACACTACTTACAATTAATAACAGAATCATATGTAAAAAAACATTTACAAATTAAAAATAAATGCAGTGCATCCGCTCTTGTGTTTCAGTCAGTCATCCATTATATAAAATATATATGTTTTTAAGGCATTGTTATCTATCAGTCCTCAGAGTCGTATTGAAAATAGAGTTATAGGACATTTAAATAGGACTTATTTCCATAATAGACATTTTATAAAAAAAAAAATACGACGATTATCATCAAGAGGAACCAAAGATTAGATATGGTTAAAATCTGATATAGATATAATTACTGTTCAAAATATACTAAAACTCTATTTTAATGCGATCAAATCTAGCATAATTTTTATTTTACTTTTTTCTTATTCCTTTATCGTTTACTGGACGCATCACAATTTTACCGCGGGTCTTAAAAATACACGAAATATGTTACCATGTCAATACGGCCCCATTTTTTTAGTTCGGAACCCTACAATGTACCCAACTGAAGCATTAATAGATTTTTAGCCAAAAGGGTACGGGAAGCTTAAAAAACAAAGTACCATTAGCTAAGGCGTGTTTAACCTGAAGTAAAGTGAGTGTTGGTTTAGACGTAAGCCCACTACCAGTCCTGAAACGCTACAAAATCATGCAATTTAGTGTAAGATTTCCTATGTTTCTCAAATATTCATCACCTATATATGTTCGTATATAAATGGCTTTTATAACAGATTACAATGAAATAATTATATATTTTTAATAATAATAGTAAATAGTTACATTTTTTTTCTGAATACGAAAACCTTTATTTTATGTATTATCTTACATAGCTCAGATTGGTTTATTGAATTTAAATCTTTTGTTTTTACCTTCTATCTTGCCATTGTTTAGACATCCTAATTTAGCTCATGTGATGGCTATGGAGAAGTTTTTTCATCATAAATGTGTTTTAGCTTAGAAAAATTAAGTCGATGTTATGTACGTCAGGATCCCAATATATTTCTTAAATTACTTTAATTTAGTGAAATATTTCTGGTGTTTTCCAAATTTTCATTTAATGATCAATTTTATAACAAAATCGGTACAATATCTACATTATAATACCAAATTTTAATACAACGGCATACATAGTCGGCATCTGTCTACGTTTCTGAAGTTTTTTCTTAAATATCAGCATTGAGAACAATCTAAAATCAATTTCCGTTTAAAATTAATTTCAATAGAAACAAAACCAGCCATGATAACTGAAAATTGCAACGCAGAGGCGACGCTTTCAGTGGACAATCGTAATAATTTACGGACAGAAGCGCCACGACCATTTCTAATCGTCTGCGAATGTCCGAAGCCCGTGAACCAATACTGGTTTTCTATAAAAATTGGACGCAACATCCAGGCACGAGCAGGCAACAGACGATACGAATTTCTCCCGCCGCCGCGTAATAGCCCATCGCTGAGCTTATTATCCGACGCCATCTATTGAGAACGGCTTTACAGGGAAATCCCAAATAGGTTGTAATAGACGCTAAGTTATAATATTTGCTTGGAGCTTATATTCTTTGTGTCCGACATTATTGGTACACTTTTATGTAATTAGCGTTCTTGTACAGAATAGAATAGAATAGATCTTTATTGTACACCATAAGTACAAAACATGCAAAAATACTGCTGTAGACATATAAGTGGCAAAAAAGGGCGGCCTTATTGCTAAAAGTGATCTCTTCCAGACAATATTTGGATGGACAGGATATATGCGGACAACTACGAACTGTGGCGTACATCAAAATATAATTATAGGTGCATATATGTACATATCAAAGTTTATAAAATATATAGATATACACACTGTACTTCATACCTGATATCAATATAGGTACAATACATAAACATACATAATATAATATTATGACATATATAGCGATGATATATAATGTTGGTAGACCATGTTTTTGAATAGGTATTGGAAGGGATTCGGATTGTCTTATAGAGGCAGGAATATATGGATGCATTTTATTCTATTGCGCTAGCTGTGGACTGGCACTGTAACGGCGTTACATTTCCGTTAATAATATAATATATACGCGAATGCGTCCCTGCGTGTTCCTTATTGCTGCGAAGGCTTTCACTCGTCACTTACCTTGCAAGACTTTGTTGCGAAACTCTAATAACAACCTTATTTTATCAGGGTATTTCTTAATTAAAGAGTCTACTTTGTTACTTTCACAAAAGTTAACGGCCGTGTAATAATAATTAAAATTCTATCCCAATCAGATCACGTTTTGCGAAACTGGGATTATTTTATTTCTTCTAAAACTTCTAACTTTTAGAAACCGTATCAAAATTCTGAAGAAAATTAGATATTCATTTCTTAAATTATTTTTCCTCAGCCATATCCGTTAATAGATCGATTTTACTAGTTTTCTGTAGCAAGATTTAATTAACAAGGTACACTTGAAACAAGGACTTGAAAGAATGGTAACACGACCTGGATCATAGTGAGGACTGGTCTAGTTCGTCCGTATGATCAGACTTCTAATATACTTATTTTAGTGAAGTTTATTTTTATGTGATTCAGTTTCGACGGCCCACCTGGTGTTAAGTGGTAACTTCTACCCATAACAGCGATGCGACTTGGGTCCTCTCCTACTAGATAAGACAAGACCCAAGTCGCATCGTACGCAATCGCAACACAATAACGCAAATGCGTTACTGCTTGGCGGCAGAAACGGGCATGGTGGCAGTACTTCCCTGAACCGGGCGTGAGTTTTACTGCTTTTAAAATGTAGGTACTGATATAAGAAAGGTATATAGTACAAAAAATGTCTGAGATTGCTTTCTTACACCAAGACACTTCACAAAAACAGATAATATCTGAGAATCGAATCCGTGTGGAATCACTATAACCATTGCATGTGCAATATAAAACGTTATTGTAGCTTCTGCATTCGTTCTGCCAAATGAAAGAGGTGACTGCGCCTTTGTTACAGAATAAAGAGGCAGCTCTTCGCTCGCACAAGTCGTGTTTATCTGTGGCAATCGTCTGAGAGTCTCTTCTACTCGTTAGAGCGACCACACGGACCGGACAATTACAGGCGTTGATCGCAATGCTCTGGCAAATGTGAACTTATAAGCTCTCAGCCGTAAGCGAGAACCTCTCATTATTGTGTCCGCGATGGAAGGTGCTTTGAATACAGACTTGCGAGTTGTTTGGTGGAACTTTTATTACGGCGTTCCTTCCTGCTGGTCCATCGTTACTTGTGTTGTGTTGATTTTTCTATATATATTAAAAAATATATTTAATCTGTTACGCATACTATACAAATAAATAAAATTGGAGTGTATGTTTGTAATATTATTATAACCGTTTTTTACTTAGTGCATATGGACACGGTACATATACCAAAACAACATTTTTACAATTTTTGTGTTTGTCTGTCTGTCTGTCTGTCTGTCTATACAGTTAGTGCATAATATATTTGTACACATTTATTAAATAACTATATTATTTTATTATTAGATTACCTTTGTACCTGTTTACATGCAGGGCATTCAAGAAACAGCTGACTGTTAGCGTTAATTAAGTTACGCAGAATTTACACAAAAAAAATAAACATCTAAATTCATCAAAACATAAAAGTAAAACGGATTGTTAGTAAATACCTGAGCAAATAAATTAATAGAAACATAAAATTCACTCAACAGACTGTTTGTTTTAGTAGAATTTCGGCATAAAAGCAATTGGAGTGATGCGAAAGAGTGTCATCTAAATAAATAAACAAATATTGGTGAATATTTCACACGCCAGATTTAGGAACTAGATCATCAAAATTGTATCCTTTTTGTAAATAAATGCTTATTAATACATATTATCACCCAGACAGAATAAACTAGGTGGGAATCGAAACCACAACCCACAAGGCAGAAGGCAGAGTTACTACCTAAGCTGTAAGGCTAGGCAAAAACTACATCAAAACCATATCAGTTCCAATCACATCTCAGTCAGTAATACACTTAAAAGACACTCAAATCTAGTTTCTAATACCTGATGCTTGACAGTAAAAATTACGAACGGGCCTCGTTCTGTAGTCTATTTATAAAGAAACAATACAGTGTTTAATTCTCCACCATAATTCCAATAAAATGAGAGTAGATGAAGCTAAGTAGGTAAGTCAGGAATCTCTGCCTACCCATCCGGGAAACAGGCGTGATTTTATGTATGTATGTATGTAATTCCAATAAAACAGGGAAGGGGGGGGTTAGGGCACACCTGACCCCCTCTAGTATCGCATTCTCGTGTCTACTTTCCTGTGATACTTAAAATATGGCGCGTCATTTTCCCCACTCCGGTTTCTTGTTTGTTCGACGGGATTTGTTCCGATTCTGAAGATGATTTATGTTATCCGATCGATTCACTGAGCCCTAGTTTAACAGATTTCAGCAAATACTGAAACTTTAATGTCTAGTATAAATAAATATTGGTAGACATTTCACAGAGCGCCATCTAGCCCCAAAGTAAGCTAAGCATAGCTTGTATCATGGGAACCAGATAACTGATATAATAGTTATATTTTTATTGTAAATATATACCTATAATACATATTAACACCCAGGCACGGATCAAACGTCTATATTCCTCACATAAATGTTTGTCCTTGCGACGATTGCTTGTTTAAGCTCAAATCTCTAAACTAAGCGTTGAATGACTAAGCGTATGAGAATTTTCTAGTTAGGTATTTTGATCTCATGACGAAGAAAAAAACAGCAATTATTTTTTCATTTGAATCTCGAAATAAAGTAGATTGCACATTCCTTATCCCCAAAACGATTATTACTGATTATAGCGTGTCTTTTTACTACTAACGGGGTTGCGTTTCCCTTCCGTTCCGTCTCAAGGTCACCTAAACAAAAACCGCTCGTCATAAAATTATTATTATCCTCCTGTTGAATGTTCCTCTCTCTATATTATATTGTTCCTATGTATAACTTGTACTGAAACAAATGTTTTTGATATAAGCCTATACATTATCTAAGCGTGATATTCTCTCTCGTTTAAATCTGAGAATACCAGCCACTATGCTAAGCACAGTGTGGAAAAGTTTCCTTCGGTTTCAAGCAAGTATTTATATTTGTTCACACAACTCTACTGTTTACCTATTTAAATGTGTGTCAGAGATTTCTCCCCAAAAGGGGTGATAAAAGCCCGCAGTATAAACACAGTGTAAAAGTAATCTCAACAGTTTTCCCTTTTTCGTCGTCGCGAAAATTTCAATTGACCAAACTGAATATTTAGGAAATCTTCAGCACAAAATATTTTAGACTATGAATCTACTCAAAATAAATCTTTCGAACAAATTCTTCTCCTGGTTTTATTATGCGGACACTATATTTACTTAATGGATATAAATTAAAATCAAAAAACGTTTTTAAAAACAAGCATTTATATAATGGATTTAGAGTGATGTCACTTTATTTTTCGAGTTATTCTCAGCATGCCCTTTCATTTGATACCCATATTGTAAAAGTGCATTGAAAATAACTAGTCCACCATCTTGCGCATTCCGCCATGTTGGATTTAGAGTGACGTCACACAGCTGGTTGCAACCATGCATTGTCATCCAAATCAAACGTGTATACAAAATTTCAGCTCAATTGGTTGAAGATATCTGCTTCAAAATTGAGTTGCAATATTCCCCCCGAACAAACATAGTTACATACATTGCAAGTTAAATAAAAGCT
Organism: Chesias legatella; assembly: GCA_947359385.1. Taxonomy (NCBI): domain Eukaryota; kingdom Metazoa; phylum Arthropoda; class Insecta; order Lepidoptera; family Geometridae; genus Chesias; species Chesias legatella. The sequence goes on along the minus strand of OX375768.1, from coordinate 1,807,300 downwards.
ATAAAAATATTTATTTTAGACTTTTACTTAAAATTATTGTTTCAGTAGTATCTGACATAAATTCATTTCATCCATCAAATACTTAACGCCTCTTGTAACTTAATTTCTCAAAGATTCATTAAATAAACATCATCTTGTGGATAAATTGCCCTGTGATTCGTTTTGACTTGATAAATCACTAAATTGGAACGGTTAAAAACCCGGCAAACATCCAATTTGAGTATAATTTGCAGAATCATAAATTTGGTTTAAACGTTCGACCAACTTGGGGTGGCGGATTTAAGTCTTCTGCTATATCGTGGAAGCGATATTTTTAATGATATAGTACAAAATAATTTCTAAAGTCGTATTTCAACCAACAACACATTATATTCTCAATATAGCCGAAAACCCGCCTCTACAAATAGTTGAACACTAAATAATTTAAGTATTTGGCTTTTTTTACATTCTGTCACCTCATTGTGGATACATAATATAAGACATATAATGTAAGACACTTTAAGTAAGCAAGGTAACTCAGTCCTCTCCTGCAGCGTGAGAGCTGTGCAAGCACGCTTCAGCGCGGGGAGACATGACGTCATCTATCCGTGGACCCCTCTGCCAACCGCCCCTCGCGCCGCAGGAGGGGACTCATATAAATAGTTTACCTATAGAGTCAGTCTATACTTAAGACTTAAAACCTGGATTTTCTAGCCTCTGCAGTGACAACAATCGATCCCTTATCGCTGCATGACGACAAATAACTTCAATTATACATGACGACAACAAATTACTACTTATTTATGCAATTGATCAATTATATTTTGTAATGTGTGTGTTTTTATTACTAATACTGTATTAATTTTAATTTTAATGACATTTTGTTCTCTGTTTTATCGTTTAGTATGAACCAAACTTAGTAAGTTTTCCTCTTCCTGAATTTTATATTTTGTATTTTTATATTTTTTATATGTATGTGATTTCTGAAACAATTGGAAAATATTGTTAATGAAATAAATAAAAAAAAATCGGTACTAAAATAGTTATAATTTTAATTTAAAATTCAGAAACTTATCCGTTTTGTTAGTACTTAATACAATTATAATTTAAATCTATGTTAGTAATAACTTAATAAGATTTTGAATTCAATAATTAATACTCATTATATCATTACATCAAAAAATGTCACAATAAATTTCCTTGTATTGAATTTCCATGTATAATTACAGTTATAGTTCGACATGTAAATTTATTGATAAATAAATATTACTAAGTTAATAATAGTGCGATTTTTATCTCCTTGAAGACAGACAAAATGTATTTTTCGTTGGTAAACAAGAACGCGAGCATAGCGCGGCTATGTAAATACTATCAGGCGAGAAAATTGTATTCGTTATTAGATAAGTAACTTGTTTCAGCGGGGGTGGAGTATTAAGAGTTTTCTGTTATATTCCACGAATTTATATTTTGTTGAAACTTAACCAGATGAATCGTCTTATAGATCTAATAGGGTTATATACATACATAGACTTATACTTTTTTCCCCGAAGAGGTAGTTAGATCCACCATGGGCCATTTTTCTCCAAATGGGTCCATTGTGGGAATGTCCGACATTTGTATCGACGTAACAACTGGTCAGCTTATCGACGCCATTTTTGTTCCAGCGTAATAAATGTAAACTTAAAGTAACATAACTTTGCTAACACTTTGTACTTTCTTCCTGTAAATAGTACCTTAATAATCCAACATCTAGGCTATCCAATAGCAACAAAACCAATACAGGTATATAAGAGAGTTTTATATTACATTAATTTTAAGTTAGAATCAGGATTCGCGAGCAAGATTTTGTTTTCAAGTCCAAATCAATCCCTTCAGATTACATTGTGTGTTTTTACTAGAAAATTGTGTAAAAAATCTCTACCATATACATTTACAATATTATGAATATTATCGACATTTTAGGCGGTACTACAATATTTCCTGGCAATACTGACTGGCCTCACAGCTCAGTTGGTAGTAACCCTGCTTTCATTGTAGGACGTGGTTTGATTCCCAAGACAAACATTTGTATGACGAATATGTTTGTTCTGTGTCTGGCTGTCAATATGTATTATATGTATGTATTTACAAAAAGTATATAAGAATTATATCAGTTGTCTGGTTCCCATGATACAAGCTATGCTTAGCTTACTTTGGGGCTAAATGGCGCTGTGTGAAATGTCCACCAACTACCATTAATTCCCGATTTTACACAAAAAGAGTGTAAAGGCGGTAAAACATTCCGCATCCATGTAATAAGCATGTCGCGACATCGCTGCATGCAACAGTAAATCTGCATTTACAATCGACATTTAAATATGAATGTGTCGCAGCTTGCGCCACGCGCGAGTCGTCTAATAACGTGATTTTTCCACGCGCTTGCATCTCAGGGAAGCGGCGCGTAAGGAATGTAGCTTCTAGTTTTGCAATTAGCTTCGACGAACGCGCGGCAGATTTGACGCTCTCTTTGCTCGACTTCGGAAGCTGTCTCTATTCTAAGAATAAATTGTCATTTTAAGTCGATTTTAATATACCTGTAACTAGAATTAGAGTTGGTAGTAATCCACGTATCTGACGAAACTCAACTTTGGTAGGAATCGATTCCCGGTACAGAGATCCGGTGGCCACTTTCTTTTTTTATCATAAGACCATACACTCCAAGATTTTAAAGATTTCACACACTACACATTTTACACATTACACATTCCAATTACACATTTCAATATGAAAAAAATCTCCGTTCCAGAATTCGAAATCTTAATCCAGCTAATTATCCTAGCATGCTGGGCGCGCTATCACCATGCCATCGCCGCCGTCTGTCAAACTATCGCAGTAGTGATTTTATTTTCTTTGTCGTTCTATAATGCATTGCCATATATTGGTCGAATGGCGATTTACATCGATCCAATTATCAATGACCCAAGGGAAGAATTAAAAAAATGTGCTGAGTGGGCCACTAGGCTAACTAGGCTCATGTTAGTTTAGTTTCCAAACACTGGATCTATTTGACAATGATGTAATATCGGATGTCAATTACCTACCTACCGCCTACCGCCTCTTCCTATGCTAGGATCGCAGTCGTATAAATATTTGATAATGATAAAGTATCAGTTACAGTTGGCACTAATCCTCAATAAGCAGAGAAAAAGATACCGTAGCGGAAAAAACATCACATCTCTTGTAACGCATAGCAGGACGCCATGTCGACCTTAATCCATCAGCCTCACAAAACAATACTGAGGAAAGTTCTCAGTAGAACATAGTTTTCGTGTAAACTTAAAGATAACAACCTTGTGACGGGCATTTGTTTGGTAGTAATTTGAGTCACCGGCAAAGCGTTTTCTCACAAATTGACGTCTCCCCCTCAAACGACAAAAGTTTTGATTCATATCCCTTTACGAAACGGGAGATATTTTTTGCGTTCGTACTTCTTTAACGTTACATTAGTTAGATTTTTTTTTTGTAATTTTTTTTTAATTTGTGGTAGTTTCATTATTAAATCTGTTGTTTATTATAATTATGCTTACCTCCAACTGACAAACACAGTAATGAACTGACTAGTAGTAGGAATTTGACACGAGCCTCGTAGGTAGGTAGACACTAAACTGGAAGTAACACGCTAACTTTACCTGCCATATGGGAATGGATCCCGCGACACTCCGTCTCACTTAATTCAAACCACTGCGCCACCAAGGCCGTCAAATTACAATTGCGATAAATATTCCATGCCATAAAAGCCTCACTTCATTTACAGTGAGGCGACAATCGCAAAATAAGCGCTGCCTACCAGACATCCAATAAAGCGATTCCGGCCAAAGGAAGCAAGAAGATAACCTACTTACTGATTCGTCGTATTCTATTTGCCTGTAATAATCGCGATGACAATCTCATATTACATAAAAGATTTGCCCCCTTTCGATCGAAATGCGATTTGCTTCCCTTCTGAATTATTGCCGAGTCGTTTCGAATTTTTTCGCCATTGAAAGTGGAGCTAGTATACGACATTTTTGAATGTGAATAACCAATGAATAAGGTATTTCGGCGCCTCGGAGTATGCATTAGTGTCTGGGAGATGCGAGAGATTGAATACTTGTATTTTACTGGCTTGAGTATTGCATACTATTGATAAATTATATTTGAAATGCTATGATTCATTTTAGACTTCACGATGGCACAGCATAGTTGCACCTGAAAAATACTTTAGATGCTTTTGCGTTTCAATCTTTGTTATTTTTACAACTTGTGTGGAGTCCAAGCGTTATAGCAATTGGAATTTTAAATGGTATGTTTAGAACAAAAGTTTTGGATTAAAACATAGTAACATCTGTATATATATAATCTAATCTATCTATAATAAACTATATATAATCTGTACGGACTTGATTTATAGCTAGTTTCCATGATACAAGTTTTTTACTCAGCTTACTTTGGCGCTGTGTGAAATGTCCACCAATATTTATTTATTTATTAGATCTCAAGTAAATCTGACTCGACCTTGTTTGTGAAATACGACACTCCATTAAATGCTTTACGGGCCGGTAACTAATCCATTGTTATCGCTTTTAATCCTAAGATAAGAATGTATTTAATTAATTAGAATTATCTAATAGGTATTCTTTAACAATAAATGTTAAATGTAGTAATGTGTTTGTTAAGTAGGTACCTAAAACACCCCGAGTAATAACCCACAGATATGTCCATGTATTAAATATACAATCTTACTCAATCTTAACAGATTCTGGGGACGTCCCTCAAACAACCCTTCGCAAAATCGTGCTAATGTGAGTACATATCCAATATGTACATACTCGTAACACTATTCAAACACAAGTGGGCCGATGGGTTGCAGCCTATTATGCCGTTGTCGCGCGGAACCGTATTTCGGGCTGACAATTCGTGCGATAACGTTGAAGTGTGCGAATTCGGTAGGCGCTTTACAGAATTAGCCGAGAATAAGTTTGTTCATTACGCGAGTGAACAAAGAGGCGGGCTGGCGACAGTGGAGGAAACGTGCGCCGACGCTTCGACAATAGAACCTTATCGCGCCGGAACGCGTCGCGTCGGCGCGGTCGGACGCGCCCGCCTTGCGTCGCGTTACCCGCCGTTATACGTATGAGACGTATAACGGCGAAATGGATGAATGGGAAAACTTTTAGCCTCCGTTATGGGAGAACGCACATTTGGTCATCTGTTGCCGTAAGAAAATGCTTAAACGTGCGTTAATCTTGTCAGACACATGATAGGGTAGGCTCGCTTTGTAAGTAATTGTTTCTTGCCCTTTGGCGTATCTCGTAATTAAGTTGATACGTGGGAACTTTGAGTAGCTGACTAGATTTTTTGTTGCTGTCTATTTAGTACTCTTTTTCGTAATATTATTTCATTATCTTACATGCACTTAATACATTCGCTAAGCATTCTCCTACAGGTTTCGGGATAAGATATTAAATCTGTATTGAAATTGTGTAATATGCTTGTGGCTAACTCTGAACAATGTATAGACATATAGTATCCTGTTATAATTTTCTATTTACAGGCTTACCTCAAGAAAAATAATCGTAATGTGAAAATATATAGTTTCACCAGGAAGACAAACAGAAGAATCCACTCATGATTCGGGTTTCGTGATAATGAAACCGTTACCAAACCTGGTTCGTTGTCGACGAAACCTGCAAAATGAGCGGTTCATTTCGACAACTTCTGGAGATGCTGCGAAAGTTTTTATACGACTTTTTTTTCCAGTATATGCTTTTTTGTTATTAACGGGATATTATTAGGGGTGGCAATATGTTAAAATCTGGAAAAGTGCAGTTTTTCGTACATTTACATTTCATTCGAACTTTGATTGCGATCTTTGTAGCTCGTTTTATGAATATTGATAATCCATTGAATCTATGCTTAGATATAGCTAAATCCTGCATAACTTAATTAATATCTTTTATATTTATAACATTATGTAAATGAATGTGTTAAAACTTAACTGAGCTGTAGAATTCAAAGTAATTCTGTATTTTTGTACAGAACATTTGAAATTTTATGTTATTTATGTATGTGAAATAAGTTTTATTTATTGCAGCCGTAATTTGTACGCGTAATAGGCTATAATTTCTGTCCTGTCTGTTTTCTTGGTTTGGCAAATCTCAATATTTTTTTGTTTAATATTTTCCTTAATCAACATTCTGTGCAAACCTTTGTTCAGTAACATCAAACTTTATTTATGTTTAAATAAATTTAACTTGAATTTAATTTGTCCCTCGCCCCGATGTGCCTTTTTTATTATTTGGACAATCTTCTATTGAAGATCCACTCATGATTCGGGTTTCGGGACAATGAAACCGTTACCATATCAGGTTCGTTGTCGACGAAACTTGCAAAATGAGCGGTTTCTCGACGAACTGGACCACCAACCCAACGAGAAGACAGAAGAAACAAATTTAGTTGTCTATGGTTTTTAAATATATTTCTGTATATTTCTAATAATGTGTACCTCATTAGGGTTGGAAAGGGTTTGAGCAGGAGCTAAACTTAGCAGTTAGAAGGTGATTTTTAATTGAAGTTTGCGAACATTTTTATTTAAAGTTCAGAGTTTAATAAATATAAAAATCATGTATTGTATGTTGTCTATTTATTGTGAATTATTTGGTTTCTTTACATAAATAAAACCATGGAAACGAATTTATTAACATTTATTTGTGTTCCCACAATGCTGCATTACATCTCCCTTTATTAAATGATGTAAAAGTAATGATAAAATTTTAAACGGTGACCGCTCAGTCAGCTATGTCGTCAATATAATGTTCTAATAAAATCCTAATAAAGGCTATACCTATAACTTTCCTACTGCCGTAGAAGGAATTAAATAAAAGGAAGTAAATATTATTATTTTTATTCTAGGAAGTGGCATTTTTATGCACAGATAGCCTAAGAAGGGTCATGGAAACATCATGTGAATATTTTTGCTCAAAACTTCGTTCCCTTAGACTAATTAAAAAATCATAGGTTTTTTTCTTTACGGATCCGTAGCTAAGTGATAGTCTGCCTGTAAAGCAAGGATCATGGATCAACGCAAGGCAGGCATTCAGGCAAGAATTTATTAACGAAAACTAGTATTGAATGTTTGAAAGACTGTAATTTACCTTACTGAGCAATAGTTTTACAAAGGCTGTCCAACCCAACAACTTCTTTTTCTTGACCTCCTTTCCGAAATAGTTCTTACCTAATTACATTGTTTGATCGAACTAAACGTATTGTTGAAAAACTTTTGAGGGGCGACCATTAAGGAAGACATGTTCAATAAACATTATTGTCTACATACAGCACTAACCTAGGCTGAATCCAAGCTCTCTAATATCCCTTCAACTCCTGTACGACTATTAGGTATTAGGTAGTCCTTAGCGAATCGTAAATGTGAGATACAGCTTCCATTTATATTTATAATAATAATAATAACAATAATATTACATACAATATAATATAATTTACATTTACAAACCCTGTCCGTACCGTTAGTCGCCATAGTCGCTTATATAGCTAGGCGTGGCATGCTTAGTTTGATTCTACATGAAATCTCCACCAAAATATTTATTTAATGCATATAGTATGTACACTAGATGTTTCCCGCGACTTCTTCCGCGTGGAATTCGGTTATATCACGTGCCGCACTTTACGCCTCAAAAAACGCCTTAAAAAGTAACCACAGTTACTCCTTAGCTTAATATCAGCTGTGTGCCAGTGAAAGTCTTATTAAAATCTGTCTCATGTTTCGGAGAGTAGCAGAAACAAACAATACAAAATCAGTCAAAAACTAACTACTACTAAAATCGCTGTTTTTCACAGAATCGATGAATCGGTATATTTTTTGAACACTGTTTCAAAATTACTGCCGTAGTCAATGTTGTCCAATATCATCAAAATCCACACATAGGAAAATGTCATTCATAAAGAAATCCACATTTCTTGTCCCCAATTAAATGTAGCACCGGATGTCACGAAACGATTATAACGCTGCATTGGTATGGTCCCATTTCATACGTGCTGATTTCACCTACGACCCCATGTGACCTACCCACTGATGGGATCCACGCGCAGTCATCATTCGAAACAACAGAAGGTGGATGGAATTGTGAAAAAAATAATTCCAGATATTCAGAGAGCGAGAAACGAACGGCTGTATTGTCGAGTGATGCAGGCACCAAATGGACAGCGGGCATTCAATTTCGATACTTTCACAACACAATAGGGGGCCACAATAAGGCGCGTTCGTCCACGTGTTAAATTAAAAAGCACTTGCATATGCAGACAAAATCAAGGTTCATATTTTTAATAGGTTTACCTTTGTGTGTTGATTAACGTAGCATATAATACTCGTAGCATCGGTGAGCATTCCGTTTTGTCGCTCGTATATTTGTATCTATTAAGAGATTGTTTAATAGAGATGGAGTTAACTAAAGTATACGCGCATACATACATAAATGTATATACATAGTTCATAATATGATGAATTAGGGTGATGCTCAACTTTTATTCTCGTTTAGTGTAAAAATTTGTTGTGGAAACACTAATTATTATTATCTTTAATATTTTTAGTAAGTTTATGAAGTCTACTTAAATTTTTGGTACGTACAAATAGTCAACATACCTTTTAGTATAAGTATTGGTTTTATACTTGTTTATTTAATTATTTATTTCATAGAATCCTGAGACTTAAAAACTTTATGTGATACTTAATGAATAGTTCTTACATCTAATAACGGATTTACATTATTATGTAATTGAAACGTACAGAAAGCAGATGTTATTCATTTTATATTATTACTACTCTGTATATAGAATCTCACGGTTTTATGATTATGATACAAGTCTTCACACGTATCAAGTTATAGAGTCGAAAATGTTTTATATGTATAGAAGAAGTATAGTAAGAAACAGAGTATTTTAACTTTAGATAATAATAATACTTACATTTTTATATAATAATAACAATAAATTATTTATTCATAAATTCGCCACAGGATCATTAAATTAAAATATTATAGTTAAATAATTATAATAACATGGTAAAGCCCATAAAATAAAAATACTACAAATAAATCTGATTTATGCAAAAATTGATAAATAAAATCATATAACTCATCGCATAAACGTTTGTGCCGGTCGGGGAAACGAGCCGGATACCCTCGCTTTTCAGGTCGAGTTGATTTAGCTACAGAGCTGCCAATATCCAAGTTCGTGATTGAATAACATACCTACACGTATCATCATCCAATCACGCGGCCATATCTTCGATTAGATGACAAATCGAGTCAATGCGCAATCGATTATCCAGACAACAGCCTATGCTCGGTTCATGTAATCATACCTCCACATCAGCGCCGATGACGATGAATGACGATCATTAGCTTCTGTCCAACAGTGCCTATTGACTATCATTTGCGTGCATAGGACGGGATGGTAAAGCGTATGGTAGCGGTATATTATTACAGGGAATAGTGCGAGGCGCTAGCCACATACGTAGGGTTGCCAAGTCGTAAACCCGAAAAGCCGGACAGACTGGCTAGTTTAGCCGGACATTTTGGTAAAAATGTCGGACACCTAATTTTTAAGTCACACACTACACTTTATTTTTTTAATTAAAACTTGATTTTTCATCATTATATTTTTTATTTATATATATTTATTTATTCCAGTGAAACAATGAAATTGTATGCGGAAATTAATAAAACCATAATCATTTTACTTTTTCATATTCTAAAATTCTAATGAAACAGCAATAAAATTGAATGAATAAGTCTTCTTTATACCAACATAGAAGAAATGTAAAGAAACTGGCCAAATTTAAAAAGCCTAACAAAAGCCATACACCAACTAATTTGGCCGGACACGCAATCAAAAAGCCTGACTGTGTCCGGCTTTATCCGGACGCCTGGCAACGCTACATATACGCGAACGTACGCTACGTATTTTGGGACATTTCTCAGCAAGCTGACACAAATTTTATATTAGCAAAGTGTAGTAATCAAATTTGTACCGAAATCGTCCGGGGAATTACCGTTACCATACTTATTTATTTTGTCAAGCTTCTGGCATAAGTTTGACATTCGAGCTGTGCTATTAGCCAAGCGTAAGTCCTGTCGCTGTGGCTGGTCACAGACTAAATATCACTATAGCCTGAATATATTGTTGGAAAAATATATTTTGCAAGCTACAGGTTCTTTAATCCCTCTCGCGCGGTAGAGTAGTGGGATCAGTTGAAAGGAAATGATCGCATCGATTCAACATTATCTAATCGTTTTTGCTTGGTATTTAAATTAAAATAAAATGTGGTACCAAAGAACTCGTGCAATTCTAGTGAAAAATTTATTTAAATAATTAATAAATTAATTAAATTAAATTAAATTAATTAAATTAATTTAATAATATTTCATGGTTGATATAATGAGCAGAATATGGTCTTTGAATCCGAGACTAAAAGTCAGAATGTATCATGTGCCTGTAATTTCTCCTTAACCGAAAGATAACACTACTACTACTATTCGTCACTGGTTCTTTCAAACCAGTGTGGTGAAAGGGTTTTAAGAGGCTCTCTTGCATTTGACACATGTCTTCGAATTATTAGCTCTACGACGTGTCGGTTTCCTCATGGTGTTTTTCTTCACCACTTTGAGAAAGTGGTTTTGCGCACATAAATCTTTGAAGTGAAAAACTCATTCGTGCAGGATTTGAACCAGCGTACTCCGAAATGAAACTCGAAGTCAGAACCACTGAGTCACCACCCACTCCCACTGACACTACATTACAACAGCATTACTGCTTGGCGACAGAAAAGGGTGTGGTGCTACGCCACTGCTACGGCTCCAGTCAATCTCCCGTAGCTACCTCGTAGCGATCATTTTGCGACTACACGAACGCTACGACTGCTACGCGTCATTGGCCTCTCGACGTTTTTCATTTTATTCCTGAAATAAAAATTGCATTTGCAAATTAGGCAATTTATCACCTCTCCATAGAGATGCAGTACGTGTGTCATACATCATCCAATTCGTATGGAGGCTGCCGGGATAGGCTGAATGCATGTCGCAACGTGCCGTCCAATTTCGCGAGCTAAATTGTTCATAACGGAAGTTCATATCCGGACGACGGGTCGCCAGCGCTTCGGGCGAGATTAGGCGGTAATCACCATTTCCGGGGACACAGGACGCAATGCAGCCTCCTCTAGGAATCGACGCCGCAGGAAGGAAGAATTCTACGACAATCACACGGCTTCCGGCTGATCGAACAGTTTATATTGAAGTAATTTGATGAGAGTGTGGAGGAAAAGGCAGATACAATTTGTGAAATTTTCCTAGATGTAGTCCAAAAGTGAGGTAAAATACACATACAGTTTTAATACCGTTTATTTTGCAGGATATAATTAAACTTAGGAAAGTAATTCATCAGTTTTTTGGTCGCAAATTAATAAATTCTCTTTGGTAGAAAAATCTGTAATTTTTGTAATGTAATTTGAAATTATTAATTTACAAACGAACATAAAGAAAGACAAACAGAGAAACAGACTAGAAAGTGAAAATAAAAATGAGTTTATGGTTAAATCTATTTTCTAAGGAAAGGAAGAATTTTATTTCATATTGTATCATCCATTTTCATTAACAATTGTATGATAAATGGTGAGATGGAAATACATACAAAAAAAAATTGGGAAGTATTTTTAATTAAAAATAATTTAAAATCACAATCTGGCAAAATTAATGGCTTGCGTATATAAAATACACTAAACACAATTTATAATAAACATGTTTATATAACTACCACTTCGCTTAATTTTCATTAAACTTAGAAAATGATTCTGATTAAAATGATTTAAACACTTCATTGTAAAATGATGAATTAAATTTAATTTTTGATTAGGCTAATTGAGGTTTCTAAGCCATTTCTTTTGGATGCGATACACATGTAATTTTGTTTATTATATTTTTTTATAATATCATATTTTTATCTTATTAAAATTTCCACGCTGTTACTTGAAAAGTAGCTTAAGTTCAACTGTGAATATGTACCCAGTTATATATTCAAAGTTGAAGTAAGATTACTTAGTGTACATATCATAACCACCTTTCGTTGACATCCGTTTTCTAGGCTCAAAGTTTTGCTGGAATAAAACTCTTTTTTTAGGGTTAGGTAAGCTCGCATTTGTCTTTTATATAATTATATAAGATCATTTATATGTATATTTTTTGTGTACATCAAGAATAAAGAAAGCATCGACATCTTAAATACATAACCGTACTGTATATAAATTTATTACTATGAAAGAAAAAAGTAAAGGTATATCATTTCTCCGCATTTTTCGTCGTAAGTTTGAAGCGCTTCGCTAATTCAATTTTCCGGGATACAAAACGTTCCCCGCTTGACACTCACTTGACCGTCATATTTTATTTTTGTTTCAAACTTCGAGATTGAAACAAGCGACATTATATTGGCTGTAACAGGTGACTTTATTTCATAAGATTTTAAGTTTCTATATTAGCGCCATTTTGAAAATTCCTTGTTTGTGTCGTGTTATGATATATAGAGTTGACACCCGGTTTAGGCCACCGTAATATTAAGCAGTTGTAAAGTGACATGGTCAGAATAACGCATTTTAAGTAACAAAACGGTGTCAAAATTATATATTAAGATACTGTTGAAATTCATGTTCATATCAAATAATTTTTTATACAATACAAAACCTTGACCTAAGTTCAAAATTCAAAAGTTTGTCTATGTTTAAAATAAATAAAAGTTCCATTTGAAGGGCCTAAGCTTTCCATATTTTATTTAGAAGTTTTTTAAGATAATAATAAATAAAATTTGAACTTTTCAACGCACGTTATTGTTTTATTTGTGATTTTAATTAGATTAAAGGGCTCTAAAGGATACTATGGAGCTTTGTTTTCAGATTTTGGATTTTGTTTGTTATTGTTTTGCTGTAAATGTTGCCTCTGTCACTGTTTAACACACATTATATGAAGTATGTCCGCTTGAAAGTACATAATACATATATGAACAAATTATAATGCATTTTTAATAAAAATCAACCAAATTTAAGAGATATAAATATCTCAATAGATCAATTGCAAATTTGACCCGCGGATCACAGAAAATGACAACAAGCAGCAACGTACAGAAAACCGAGGCCGATATAAATTCAGACTCCTACATCCGCGTACCAAAATGGAGACAAATTGAATGTATACCGTAACCAAGTCAAGAAAACTGATTATGTGGAAGAATTGAGTGGATGGAGTGGAAGGTTGTGCGTCTACGCCGCGCCGTAGGAACAACCTCCTCTCTTTGATTGAATAAGCGAGCGCGGTGCTCCGTAATGAATCATATTGAACTTGTATCGAGTCACTTACCTATTGCGCCCATGCAACAACGTAGCTGGATGCTTTAGCCTCTCATGGAACTCTATAAATGAAACAAAATTATATCCGTTCTCGTTTACATAAATTCAATTTAATACTTAAGACATCAAAGGCGTTTTTGAACTAAAAATCAACTTGATTTTATGAAAATTCACGCGGCATCTCGCCCCTTCAGTTTAAGGAGTGCTGCGGAATACCGCTATCACTTCCAAAGGGGTCCTAATTAATTAATCACATGATTTTCATTGCGTTGTGGCATTTAATAAGCATTTATTTTAATCTAGTTGCTTAGTTAATTTTGATTGAGTAGGGAAAAGCTTTTATATTTTTATTTTATTTTATTTATGACTTACAGCTAGTACAAAGTAACATTAAAAACAGGTAAGTTCACCAGCTAAATGAAAGTTCCCACTTATGAATACAGAATTTATTTACAGAAAAAATAACAATAGTATATTTAACGTTGAACGTTAATCATGCATACATAGAATCACGAATACATGTAACTGCCCCAAGAAATACGAATTGTCTCCTTCCCTACTCACGTATGGGAAGACCTTTTTCAAAGTTACAGTAGAACTTGTGCTAAGTTCGCCCGGAGAAGTACTGCCACCACACCTGGTAATCCGCCGCCAAGCAGTGATGCACTCGTGTTGCTTTATTCCGGTGGAAGGGAGTGAGTGCAGGTGAAATTGCAGGTGCATGAGACGTAACATCCCTGTCTCATGCTGATGGACGCAACGCAGTACGACTTAGGTCATCTCGTACTTCGGTGGAGAGGACTTGAGTCGTATTGTTGTTGTCTATGGGCGGCGGTTACCACTTAACATCAGGTGGTCCGTCAGCTCGTTCCGCTACAAAAGTCTCATAAACAAAAACCTAGGTATTGCAGCCGTAACTTTAAGAAGTGAATATCTCACATGCATGCAATTTATTATTAAACCAGCAGCCATATCTTTTCAATTGGAACGCAGCAATAACATTTTTCTTCCCCTGACTGACTTCGCACAAGTTCTACCGCCTGTACTCTAGTTATTTTTATATCTTGAATATTGCTCACAAATAATAATCATATGGAATAAAATCATATGTGATTGTTATTTTTAATTTCTAAGAACTTTTTCCCTATGAGAATATTCTAACGCGTTTTCACATAACTTTTAGTTGACTAGCGACATCAGTACTGCGCCGGACTGCAAAGCTTTGAAAGCACTCTTTTAAACGAATACTCCAAAAAACACCTTTGCAAGTTCCCGTGTTGATACCGCATTCCAAAAGCTGTCAGAAACACGCAAATATAGCATGTATACCTGTTAGGTTTTTACAACTTTTACAAAGTAATAGATGTGTTACGAGGTTTTGTTCTAGCCAAAGAGTTTATCGGGGGAAGTAGATACTATCAAACTAATAGAGCGTGGTAGGCTAGTGGTACTGAACCCCCAAGTTTCAATCCGGAGGTCGCTTGTTCAAATTCCGACGTGCTTCTATAAGTTTTTCGATTGAAAGATTTATGTGCGCTATACCACGTTCTCGAAGGAAAACATTGTGAGGAAACCGACATGTCCTAGAGATAAAAATTCGAAGACAATTTCAAGTGCACGAAAGGAGCCTATTTGAGGCGCACTTAAACTTAAAATCCTTCCATCACTAGAACCAGTGACTCGAAACCTACATATTATAAAATAATGTTACCCAACCACGTCTCTCTGTCTGAACGCGACAAACTCAAAAACTACTGAACGGATTTCATATCATCAAATGTTTTGCACATTGATTATGAAGACCGAGCTTCAATCCGGAGGTCACTCGTTCAAATCCTAAACTGGCAAAAATTTCAACATATATTTATGAATATTTACTTCAAAAATTATGTACGCATTACCACTTTCCCAAAACGGTGATAGGAACATCTTGAAGAAACCGATATGATTTTGAACTAAAAAAAGAGACATGTGTCAAGTGCATGAATTGAGCCTTTTTGAGGCGCACTTTATTCCTATCATCACACTGATTTGAGAGAACCGATTACACGGAGTAGTAGGTAGTATCGATATGTTTGCACAAGACATAAAAGTCTCAATAGCAAAAAGATACATAAATCACGATTTATGCAAGTACCTACGTATAAAATCGTGTAGAATACATTTATCGGACAATTAACATGTTGGGACAATAGCCACAGTAGCCGAACTGCCCAAATTCAGTCAAAATAACGATTCGATAACGTAAACAAGTTAGATAAAATAAAATCAGTGATAGAAAAATAAATTGTCGTCTACGGTTGTAAATAAGTGAAATAAGTCATTTAAGGTATGGTTTTGGAGTATATTTTACATATAACCCTTAAAAATATCAAAAAACAAATACAATTTAGCACCCCAATAGCTAAAATTGTTTACTTATAAAATAAATTGAGAGTGGTTACAAATGTCACATAAATGTTTGTCCTGGGTGGGAAATCGAACCCACGACCTACAGCGCAGAGTGGTTTATCCAAAGTATTTTTAAACTCTCCTTTTGTTTAATAATTTAATTACAATATATATTGTAACATAAGGCCTATTAACGCTGATGACGTGTATATCGGCACTTGTCAACCATTTATTTGTTATAATATATATGTACATTATGACACAACAAATATTAAGAAAGAACGAAAGTTGTATCATATTGGTATTATTATTGTTAGTACATAGTGGATTCCAAATAAATGCCTAATTACGAAAATAAAAATGGCAAAAAAATACAATATTAAATCTTAGTTTGGTCTGTAAAATATGTCCCAATTTACTATATTTATAATTTCATCTTAAATTGCTATCAGTGAAAGCCCTCAGTTGCCGAAACGCTTTATTAACAGCAAATATCCAATGGATGGGTAAAAGATACAGTGAGAGGTTTGAGATATGTATGCTTAGATGGTTTGGGCTCGTAGAGCCGGGTGTGAATTAGAAATTTGGAAGGGGAGATCTGTAGATCTAGTTCAAGTATATCATTTATTTACATTAAAACAACACGGATTATACAAACTGATTACAAAATACATGGGAATCAATTAAGCTAACTGAATATAAATAATAACTTATATCTCACACAGCACCGTCTAGTCCGTTAATAATCGTTGCATGTACTGTGGGATAAGTAATATTAATACATATATACATACATATAATATACATTAACACCCAGACACAGAATGAATCGTGTCATATGGAGATTCGAAATCGGGTCTTTCCCAGTAAAAAGTTTCTTTGGTAAATAATAATAATAATAATAATAATTTGTTTATTTCAGGCTACTTAGTATTAAATACATTGGCCCATATAAATATATACCTTAGTGACTAACATACATATAATAACTTAATTTGGTCCCTGACTGACCCTAAATTAGGATAACCATAATAATAACACGTAGTGCATAGTATGTATTCGTTTCTAAATTCATATCTCATGACACTGTTTATATATTATGCTCCGAATGCAAATTGAGTCAAATCACGAACTGTAGTGCTAACGAGTGCTGAACACAGAGTGCCAATTATACCAACGGTAAGTAATTGACAATATCATATTTATAAACAAATACTGAATTGTCAATAATGTTTTGAATGTTGAATTAAAAGCAGAAATTATCAAAAAACAAAGCAAGATTTGAGTTAAAATACCATAATATATACGTTACGGGTGAAGTTACATAAATGATGCAAAAATGACAGTAAGAATACTTTATTATTTAAAACCAAATCGGATGATGAAATTCATGGAAAGGCAAATCTATTTATATAAATAGATTCACCTTTATCCCTCGAAAAGGTAGGTAAACCAGGTAGTAGAACTTGTGGCAAGTTCTTACGTATAAGGTTAACTTTCCAATTCAACGATATTAACAACTAATTTTATGTACTGGAACTAACTAAATGCTCTGACGTTTCTCTGAATAAAGCTGAACGTCTGTCGATGGCCCAAATGGTGCCTAGATTTTTTCCTGAATGCTAACATATCGCCGCAGGGGTTTGGTACTATATCACGGCTTGTTTAGAGTGCAGTGACGTCGGCATCAGGTGCGATACACTCACGCAAATATCTTATGAAAATACCGGGACCTCGCCGCGAGGGATGTCCCATTTATCGATATTTGTCTACAAGTAAATGTCGTCATGAAAAAACAAAGCAATAATTTCAGTTGAAATGCATAAATTTAAATAAAAAGCAATTGCAGAAAAATAAAATATTAGCCGAAATATTTTTTTATATTCTCTACCGAGTTCAACCTTGGAACTAGGAATGTTATTTGTCAATATTCGTGTGAGTTGAATTAAGTTAATCGTGAACGTAAAGTTAAGAGAAAATTTTTCTGAATTTCACATTCATTTTCAATTAATAATAATAAAAAAACATTAATTATAAGTAATAAGTTTTAATGTTTATCCACATTGTAACATATGGATCCTTTCGTCAGTTTCAATAATGATAAAAATCTAAATTAAAAAAGACAGCTAATGACTAAAATGGTATTTTAGCACAATGTATCGATGTGAATTGTAACATACGGGGCTGGAATTGCGCCGTGGAAGAATCTCAAGTTCGCTGTCAACATTGTATTTCAAGTAATAGTCAACAGCGTAAATTGTATTCATGCAAAAATTAATTATCCTCTTCTTAATTATAATTTCTCACGAGGTATGTAAAGGTAGTAAATGAGTCGTGGTTAGAGTCGCGAAGCGTAGAGAGGCAAAAGGACGCGCGCAGGCGCATACGGCGAATGGTAATCACTTTACTGTAATCTCAAGAAAAATATGTTCAGTTCTCTAAATTCGTTACTTTCTTAACTTTATTTTTCAATTTAAGTCTATTAACTATTATTTGTAAATTAATATCTCATTATACTGCTAAATCATTACTTTGCTGTAATCTCAAGGTTAAGAGTGAGAAAATTATAAGTTCCCTGAATTCCTTACTTAGATTAGAATTAGAATACCTTAAAACTGGTTTTTAAGGTACTAAAATTGTAATTAAAACCCATATTTTATCGATAAAACAGCAGTGTCGATAGAAACGTCCTGTGACTAGTGTCGCGCGGCGAACGGAGTCGCGCGGCCGCATCCAGCCGAACGGTAAACACTTTGCTGTAATCTCGAGATGAGAAAACTTTCAGTTCTCTTAATTCAGAAACTTATTCAACAACCTAACAACCTTAGAGAGGACCGCGCGCGCGCGCGGCGGACACAACACAAACAAACTCTAACACTTTGTAGACGATTAAATACTCTAGTAGTTTGTACTAGAATCAATTTTGTGCATAAAATAGTGTTTCAAACTGGTTGCATCCACACATTAAGCTCTACAAAATCAAAAAAATATGTAGGAAATGAAATGCAAAATGCTGAAATTAATTTATTTTATTTTAGACTCGTAGGGAAACTAACAGCTAGTACGAAACAACGAGCATTCAGCGCTTAATAATAAATAAATAAACACCAAATTTCTTTAGTTTTCCAATAAACCATTTTACATAGACATACAAGGAGCCCGCTCTTCTCTTTGCCCAACACTTACAATAATGTTATCAGATTCTGTGACATCAAAAACCATACTCTCTTCGCTTGCAAACGTAAGGTTAAAAATTGGCTATGCACTCTCTCATATTGTGATACCGAAAACCTTATATAAAGGTGATTGCTATCCCTTTACTAATTACGGCTAACAATTAATATTCAACAGCAAAAACTAACAGTCCCCGCGCGCACGCACGCACACGCACACACACACACACACACACACACACACACATACATACACACACACATACATACACACACACATACATACACACACACATACACACACACACACGCACACGCGCACACACACACAGACACACACACACGACACACACACACACACAATTTTGCCTAAACATCCCACTGAAGAACTAAATTAGTTTACCACCCGATATATATTTGTTAATTTTTATGGTTAATCTTATTGGATACTTTGCCTCAAGATGAACGTTATTGATATCAATATACTACACTAGTGATTGTATAAATTCGCACCCGGAATCACAAAACACAAGCTTATAACAAGCTTAGCTTGTGATTCACAGTTGAATCTATGTGAATAGGAACTAGACATAATACCTAATTAGTTAATTATCTTTTGTTAACATTTACTATTATTGGCAAATAAATATATTATTATTATTATTATTATACCCGTTCTAACTATTTCTGTAATTAAGTGCCTCAGGTATTTTTGAAATCACAATTAAAATACAAAACAGAAATTAATTAATCTGTTGCTAATACACTTGGCGTCACAAAAATCGCACCTTTTAAAAAAGCAACTTTAGAATACTTTTACTCAAATTTTGTCAATAGTAAGGGTATGATTGTAGGATATCATTGGAAAGGTAATTGAATTGCTTATTAGAAATTAAAAACATGTGTATGTGTTTTAAATCTTTTAATAAAAAAAAACATAAATAATGACTAAGTTACAAAAAATAAAATTTAAAACATTTAAAAAATTACAAATAAGTCCTTAAAATCTAGTGCTTCCGCCCCTTGCTTTGATCACAGCTTCCATCCGACCCTTCATGGACCTCACGAGGGTCTCCACTCTCTCTTGGGGTATGTTCTCCCATTCTTCCGTCACGGCATCCTGGAGCTCTTGGAGAGTGGTGGGAGCAGGATCTCGTGCTCGTACGTGCCTCTTTACATCGTCCCAGAGATGCTCAATCGGGTTCAGGTCTGGGCTTCGTGCTGGCCACTGCATAACAGGGATCTCAACCTCTTCCAAGTAGTCCCGCACAGTAAACGCAGTGTGGCAACGGGCGTTATCGTGCATTAACATGAACCCATCGCCAACAAAACCGGCATACGGGACCACATGGTCTTGTAAGATCTCCGTTATGTACCGCCCAGCATTCAGCGACCCTTGCCCACGACCATCGCCAGTCCGAGAGACGCACACAAGCTCCGTTTTCCCTTCGACGGATATACCACCCCAGAACATACAGGAACCACCTCCGTATGCGACGGATTCTTCTATACAAGCCTGGGCAAAACGCTCTCCTCTTCTTCGGTATACTCTTCTGCGTCTGTCGTTGCAGAAAAGACATACTCGTGTCTCATCGGTGAAGAGAACGGCCCTCCACTGGTCAAGCGTCCAGTTGACATGCTCCTGAGCAAATTGCAACCGCTCTCTTCGATGCTGCACGGTCAGTTTTGAGCCCTTAGCAGGTCTGTGAGCTCTCAATTCCTTTTCTTTCAATCTTCTTCTAATCGTAGAGACACTAACAGACGTTCTGCGAACTGATTGGAGCTCTTGTTGCACCTCAACAGCATTGCTGAAGCGGTGGCGCAACGACGTCGACACAATGAAGCGGTCGTCTCTTTCTGATGTGCAGCGTTTTCTTCCGGATCCACGTCTTCGGGTATAGCCACCAGTCTCACGGAATCGTTGGTATACTCGTCGAACTGAGAATCGGCTGAGGTTCAACTGTCGAGCAACGTCAACCTGTCGCAGTCCTGATTGCAATAGCGCAATGATTTTAGCTGCTTCATCACAGGTTGTATCCATCTTCAGGTATTGTTCTTTTGCGTATGTTGTTCCGGTGTGTTCACTCTAAAGTCTGAGTAGCGACTGACCCATTTTTTAGCTGGAAATGACCTTTTATACCCTTTTAAGGTAGCTCAACTAGCGCTCGCTAAAGTGGCAATTTTTTCCAACATTTTGTTGATTGGTCCCTGGTTAGAAATGGTAATTGGTTTTTAATGATACAGGTTATTAATGTAAAGGTATTGAAGTGCACTTTACAATGATATATTTTTTTCACATGTGGTATTTATGTGCTAGATTCTAAGAGCGATTTACTGAAAAAAACATAAAGGTGCGATTTTTGTGACGCCGAGTGTATATATGTTCATTAAATTTTTTCTTCAGTTTTCATGTCACATGACGTTACAGATAAACGTCCGTCTTCTGTGGTATGTGTGACGTCACAAACACAGGATTATATGGATCACAGCATCGCTATTGAGCGCTGTGTCTACGCGTTACATACTTATACATATAATGCGTTGGTACATATTATAGTGTGGTGGGTAATCTTGAAACTAGCTTATCTCTGTCTGTCTAGTTGCTCCGTAGATCCCTTGTTTCTGTTATGTGGTGTATCTTGTGGCGTATACAGACACGGTTGATTTTTTAAATATCTTTTTTCATTTTTCATTTTGCGTCGTTTCGTCATTTACGAAGTTACCGCTGCCAGCTGACGAGAGGAATTTTCTAAAAATTATTTATTTTGATGATTAAGTATTTTGTAATTTTTTTTGAGTCGTATCGAAGACGTGTCTTCATGATACATGACTGTATCATATGTGTCATATCAAATACTTAAATTGTAAATAATGTGTTAAAGAAATTTTAAAAGTAATCGGTATTATAAAAAAAAATCATTTTTCGGACAAGTCGACAAATGTTGGCATACATGAGATGTTACGTGATCGGTAAGTTGTGGTTTAGATATATGGTACAGCTGCAACAATGTAGATTATCAGTTTCATAACGCGCTATTTAATCGTCCCGCTCGGTAATTGCAAGAATCTGTGCCGTCGAATTTGTAACAAAATTAAATCAAAATACATCTCTATATAAACGTTTTTATCGGATAATCATTTTTTTTATTGTTATTCGGATTATGCCATTAGCGAGGAGGTTAAATTATTTATTTCAGTTTTCGTGATATGATTCTCAACTGATAAATATATTTTATTTATATTCTAACTGATAGATACTACTACTCGTACTTGGACAATGAATACTGCTGAACATTTTCTGGAAAAAGTTACACTTATTTGTTGGGCGTTGAAAAGACTAGTACACTACTATGTATTATTGTGCTACTGTGTATTTTTGTAGTACCTATATATTTGTATTTATGTTAACAAATATTTACAAGATACAAAAAATATGAGACACAATTTAGCTATCTGAAGACTCTTTTAAAAGAGCAGGTACATTTTATGCCAAAAAATTGTAGATTTGAAGAAAAACAGCATTGCCTCACTAGATAGCGTAGATTTATGAGTTTCATCATACAATTTTCAACTACGAATACTTCTGCTTTCCACTGCATTAATGCCACTGCGTACTATTGTACATTCCACAATCACATAGTTTATCGAACACGTCATGAGCACAGTTTGATGAATCAGTCATCTACTGTATCTGTAACTATTTGTGGCAAAATGTGCAAATGATTCAAACTTACGTTAGATCTATCGCGCTACTGTGACTATCGAATCATAACATTGCGTTGTTTCGTTCAAAGATGAGCCCAGCCATCCGGCCGCTGTGCGAGCCGCCAGTCGTCACCACAGTCACCGACATGGACACTGTACACGAAGAAAATGATAACGATAGGTAAGTGAAGCCGAATGATACAATACTACTATTACTAATCATGTCATAGCTTGAATCAGTTTGATGAAAGATAAAAGTGTGCCTCAAAGAGGTTGCTTTCGTGCTCTAGAACGTTTGATGCTGTTCCATGTCGGTTCCTCACGATGTTTCCTTCCCCGTTTTGAAAACGTTCTAGAGTTCTAACGTTCTTTACGTGTAAACTACACGTAAAAAATCGTCTCTGTAGCTCAAAATATTTGTACCAGCCAGGGATAGAACACGGTACTTCTGATTTTCTTCTTCTTCTTCTTCTTAGTTGATGGCTACAGAGGCTATGTGATGCCACCAGTCTGCCAAAGACTCTGATTTTCTTCGTGACAAAAAAAATTGCGCCAAAAACAGCTATGAATTTCTGAAACAAAATTAGCAGTGGATCTGTCAAAAATTGACACAAAATGTCATCCGCAGAAAGCTACGGAATTCTAGTCATTCAACCCGCGTAACAAGTCACCCAAGTGGGTTACTTACTAGTCGCGCTGAATGCGTTGAATGCTTATTGTAAAACAGGGGAAATGAGACGTCGCCGGACAGCCGCGCCCGCAAACAAAAGCACAAACCGTATAGTAATTAAAGTTTATTTTGCACTGGCAAGACTTAAACTGTAACTTTTATAATAAATAGAATAAGTTACAGTTCACTTCTTGCCAGTGCAAAGAAATGGATGAATAAATCTACTTCCATTGCCCATTAAGAATTTTTAGATGACATCTACGGGACTATTTAGCGTAGATTTCGTTTAAAAATTCGGTTTCCAGGTGATGGTTGTTTTTATATCTGATCTGTACACTTTTTCTGTCGAATTTAAACTAAGACTCTGATGAGCAAGAAACTTGGAACTTTAAACGAAGGTCAGAACTGTTGCACAAATGTAGTATGCATAATTTTTCATGTATTTAATTAGTAATTTTCGTCTCTGCTTAGTAGTTATGTCATCTAGCATATTTCAAACGATCCCAGTCGACTGCGAAACTTTTAGTTTGGCAAACGTGAAATGTTAATACGTATCCGAACGTGCATATCTCTATGGCCTCACATTTAATAAGCACGCAGAGACAACATTCAGTTCATTCAAATCGTTAACAAAAGGCTATTTCACAGCTACTTACCTGTTTTCATGAAAATTAACAAATTTTAACTCTGATATGAATGCGTTATGTGCGTACCTATTCTAAACGGGAAATGAGACGTCGCGTCTAGAACGTCGGACAGTCGCGCACACAAACAAAGACCGCAAATTATTTAATTAAAGTTTCTTTTAAATTGAATTTGCATCCTCCGCTTGGTTATCTCTTATCTTTGCTTGTAGGTTTATGTGGATATCTTCAGTGAGTTTTTATGATGAGCTATAGGTATATAAGGACATCGCTTAACATAAGCTAGAGTTTCTGAACGTACGAAAAAATGTTTTACGATTTGTCTCAGCTCTCATGACTTGTAGAATTATATGTCTAATCTTAGCCACGCAACGGAATTTGATATGGTTTACACTAATAGAAAGAGCGATAAACGAGGAAGGTTGTCTATAATATGTAAATGTTTAGTTGCAACCGAGCGCAGGGTGGGTCACTAGTTAAAAATAAAAACAAACTAGTTACTTCATGGCCCAGCAATATAAATGATGCACAAAATAATTGTCACCTCTATATTCTCATGATATTGGGAATATATTATACAACTTTATACTCAATAATATTGTCTGAGAACATGACACAAGTTTTGCCTGAAAATATAGCATGTAGTAATAAAGGCTTAATGCATTTTCCTTGACCCTGTGTTCACTAATTTTGTTGATAAGATGCCCATATGAATTTCCGTATCATATTTGGACGCCCGCAAATCGTCTGAGATAATCAACGAAAGTATGTTGTGCAAATATCATAAACACATCCTCTGTCAAAAGACCTTGTAATAAAACTTCCATAAATATTCATTTAAGTCTTAATTCATTTTACTGTTTGTTGAGCGTTACAAAAAGTAATTTAAGGATGAAAAATCGTATCTAACATAAAATTAACGATATTATATCAGATATATTACAGTTAGTGAGATTAATCGCTTTAATATGATAATATGACATTTTAAAGAACTATTTATGTATTATAACGTCTGTGGTCCTATATATCGTCCTTATTGTTTTCGCCCCGAGGCATGGATCTAGCCATTGAGTGTAAACCTCCCAGAGACAACAATATTTTAACCTAATAAATATTAGGATTGGCCACACAGCTCAGTTGTTAGTAACCCTGCCTTCAATGCTGTAGGTCGTTGGTTCGATTCCCACCCAGGACAAACATTTGTATGACGAATATAGGTGTTTTTTCTGCCTGGGTGTCAATATGTATTATGTATGTATTTACAAAAAAAGTATATGAGTATTATATCAGTTGTCTGGTTCCCATGATACAAGCTATGCTTAGCTTACTCTGGGGCTAGATGGCGCTGTGTGAAATGACAATATTTTGTTTATATTGTTTCGACTCCCACCCAGGACAAAAATTTGTGTTATAAACTCAAATTTTGGTCCAGAGTGGGAATCGAACCCACGACCTGCATAGCAAAAGGCAGAGTTACTACCAACTGAGCTATGAGGCCAGTCAAACTTAGATCAGCTGCGGACATAACGACTAACTTTATAAGGTCCAGAAACGGAATTCTCAACGGCTTGAGACGATATTCAAAGCAGGTTCTTGTAGGATACAACAATACTCGGGAAGACATTTCCGGTGAGCGGATGTGCATTTTGGAGATTTTCCGACTGAGTCCTCGCAGTCGAAATAGTTCAATACAGCTGCAGTTCAGCTCAGATATTTACTCAAATATCGATGTAACAGGATGTTACAAACTTTCTTAAAGCTAATACTTGTGCAACTAAAATATATCTGTTATTATATTTCAGCTGCATTTACGAAGTCCGATTTGCATTCGTACCTTGAAAATATGAAACTCTATCGAGAACAAAAAGACGATTAATTAAGTCCTTCTAAATAAGTTCTTCGAATCACAGGTTCTGTCGAAACCAGTGAGCTAAAAGGATTTTAAGTGCGCCTCAAAGAGGCTCCTTTCGTGCAATTTATTTTAATTAATTAAGTTGAACGCCGTAATAGATAATTGCATCATGCTAAGTCACCCAAAATCTAATGTCATGTAATTGTATGTACAAAATGATATCCTATATATCACCTATGATCTGATATGTTTATTTCTCATGTTACATAGAGATATTTATACAATCACTTTCTCTGAACACATAAAAAGCTTATCCAAGAATTCCCTTCTCCGATGAAATAAACACGGGCATTGAGTACTTTCACACACACGCAGTCATTCAAATACAAGAACAAACTTTATGAGCGACTAACAAATTCATGTTTCCTCGCCCGCGGTCAAATCTGGAACTCTTCAGTCATTGTAGCTACGCAATCCAATTCCTATAGTCATCAGAAAATACCTTATTTTTTATTTGATTCAGTTACGGAACGGGCCGATGGCCCACCTGGTGTTAAGTGGTAACCTCGGCCCATAACAATCGATGCGACTTGGGTCCTCCCCTACTAGGTACGACAAGACCCAAATCGCATCGTATGCGCCCGTAACTCTGAGACATGTAGGTGGAATGTCTCATGTGCCTGTAATTTCACCTGCAACCATACCTTTCAAACCGGAACACAGTAACGCATTTGCGTTACAGCTTGGCGGCAGGAATATGGTGGCAGTACTTCCCCGGACGAACTTGGCGTGAGTTCTACTGCTCTTGATTGGACAAATGTGAATAACGTAGAGGTGAATTCGTCTGCTAGTTCCTCTGCCCCTTCGAAACCAAATATTTTTAATTTTCACTTGGCGAGATTTCTACTACTCTTAAAACATTCATCTGGTATCCACAACTTAGTTTGAACAAACGTATTTATTTTCTTAAGGTTTGCTTATATATATGTAAACACACTGTGCATCGCGACTATGAAATGCATACACTGGGGGATTTGGGCGACGCAAAGAGCTTGGAAAATATTTATGACGTTTGATAGACCGCTTTGTGCTGCAGTATTCACCCACCTCTGTGATAAACTGCTGCGGACGCATATTTATACTTCCCACTTTACTCTTTCTTCCTTCATAATCCGATCTATACAGTACAATTGTTGTTTACATTGATACTATTGTTAACAACAATATAAGATTAATGAGACATAAAAAATATATGTGTTCAATATAATATTAATAATAATATTGGTGGACATTTCACACAGCGCCATCTAGCCCCAAAGTAAGCTAAGCATAGCTTGTAACCTGGTAACCAGACAACTGATATAATACTAACATACTTTTTTGGAAATACATACATGTTATACATATTAACTCCCAGACACAGAACAAACATCTATGTTCGTCACACAAATGTTTGTCCTGGGTGGGAACCGAACCCACGACTTATAGCGCAGAAGGCAGGGTTACTACCAACTGAGCTATAGGCCAGTATATATATTTATACTAAGACACATTCCTATTAGGCTAAATTATTGAAAATATTGAGTATAATAATTTTATTATTAGTATTTTATTAGAATATTGTATCTGAATACAGCAAAAATATTTTCCGTCCGTCTGCGTAGTTTGCAAAATCGGACAACAGCCGTCAGAAAGCGCATATGAATATATTGGGGGCATCAGCAGTTTTATTGGAATTTAGATATATGTACGCCACAGCCCGTTAATCCTCAAAACTCTTTTGTATAATTTTGTTATTCTAGAAGGCAGGCAAAAAATTCCACGCATTTAAAAAAAAATTGTAGCATCATTAAAAAAGTATATATGCTCCTATACTTAATTTAAGTTCAATCTAGAGAGTGAGAGCGTGGTGGTCTAGTGGTACTGATGTCGAGTTTCAATCCGGAGGTCGCCGGTTCAAATCCCGACCAGCGACTCGAAAAGAATAGAATAGAGTTAAATCCAAAAAACAGTTTATTTTAGAAATATGCTTCTCAAAGTCATGTTATTGTTTGTTTCAGCGACGAGTCGTCATATTCGGATGTGGGCCGGCTTCGGGAACGAACCCGCGCTATGCTGGGCCCTCCCGCTGAGCCGCTGATGGGCGCGCACTCACAGCCCAACAGTAGGCGGATGTCGTCCGACATCGAAGCCAAACTGGCTGCCAATCTCAACACCAGGTCTCGACAAAATACCTTGTGAAAGAAAGAAAAAAATACTTTATTGTGTTACTCCAAACCATAACTGCCTGCGCTTTATTCAAAGTAAAAAACTTAATTTCCATAGAATTCATAAACAATTTGCAATTAAGAATTTATTTTTTCTTAATTTACAAATGTTTGTAGTTATAAGTTTAACGTATAAAATAACGTTTTTGTTTACATCACCCTTACAGGGTACATGTGATGTACTCATTTAGGTATATTTAGTAATAAGTACTACATGTGGAATGAATAAATAAATAAATGAATAAATACGATAAATATTAGTATATCCTCTGGTTTGTTGAATTTTAAATTTTATGTTGACGTTAATCCATATTTTTTAGACGGCCATCAGCAATAATAGCTGCGTTTCGGCGGCCATCCCAGGCGCTGGCGCTCTGCGCGGCCACGCAGCGTCGCTTCCTCTCCGAGCTGTCGCCGCACTCGCGCGCTTCCGTCGCATCCACCGCGCACGACACGCCGCCCTCTGCCGCGGAAATCATGGGGCAGTATGTGTTTTACCTCTACTTAATAATAAATATTGGTTGACATTACACACAGCGCCATCTAGCCCCCAAAGTAAGCTAAGCGTAGCTTGCATCATGGGAACCAGACAAGTGATAGAATACTTATATACTTTTTTTGTAAATTTATACATATTAAACACCCATACACAGATCAAACATCTATGTTCGTCACACGAATGTTAGTCCTGGGTGGGAATCGAACCCACGACCTACAATGCAGAAGGCAGACTTATTACCAACTGAGCTATGAGGCGAGTCGGTACATGAGCTATACCGATATAGGCCAACCCGCAACACATGCGGCTGACAATGACGTCTTCACCGCAAACGCGGCCGACACCGCAGCCTAAATCTCGAATACGAGCCCAAAATGAGAGAAATTAATGAAAACTATTTCTTACAAGCGTTTACTTAATAGTTTAAGAATAAAAGGGAAATCATCGCAGACCACATCGTGAGATTGCGGTCAAATGTTTGCCTAGCGCAAATAAAAAAAAAACATAAAATAAATTCTAGTGTTTAAATAGTCTTTTTCAAAATGATCTCACTTTTATGGGAATAAGAGGGTAAAGTAAAAGAGGATAAAAGTGAGATTTCATTCTGAAAGAGACTATTACCGGTTGAGAGCCGTCTGCTCTCACCAAAAGCCCGTGTAAACGCTGTCAAGGCCATCTGCGGCCAACAGCATAATGTCCAGTGATAAAAAAAAAAAGAGACTATTCAAAACTAGAATTAATTTTATGTTTTATCTTTATCTTTCTAAGACAACCTAGATATTGTAAAATTTTGCTGAATACAGACAGAATTACGTGCATTTTAAAGCAATCACAAATCAAGCAGTATTATTTTGTAAAAAAAAGTCTATGGTATAAAAATAAATATATGAATAGTACAATGAAATTAAATGATTCCAGTGAAGCTCTGAGCAAGGCGTTGTCGGCTCTATACGCAAAGCTGTTGGTTGTCCTCGGTCTGGCTTTCCCTGTGACTGAAGTGATTGCGAACGGAGTGCCTGACGCCTATTATCAGGTGAATATTCCCACACAGATTCATGCGATGCCCACTTCTATTAGGAATCCGAAAGGGAGTCCTTGGATTAGTGCTTATTACTCTTTCAAAACTACGAATCCTTTGATGATGAAAATATCACTAGCTCCTGTTACTCGAAAATTACTATTTATTTCTATCAAAACAGTTATATTTTAATGTGACTTGGGTTTACCTGGGCATTGCTCTTGTTACGGGCAGAGGTTACCGCTTAACATCAGGTGGGCCATCTTGCTCGTTCAATAATTTATTCGCATAAGAATGGAAGAAATCGTATCATACGATAATACCGCCTTTGGATACACAGCTATTTTCGCAAACTATCTATGTATTGGCCTGTGTCTTTCCAATAAAGAATTATTATTATTATTATTTTTGTTATTATTATTATAAAAAGGTCACGGTTCCCCGGGCAGAAGTTAGTAATGCTCTAAAGCAAAATATGTGTTTGTAGTTTGTTCTTGCTCATGCAGCAAGGGCGTTATAGGAGACGATTAGTTATATTTACATCTGTGAGTGCTTACGTGCTTCAGAAGGCATGTTAAATTGTCTAAAACCTACGTCAAGTTCCCGTTTCTTATTGATTAAAACAAACAACAATATAATTTTACTTAAAATAATTTAAAACAAGCGTATTTTGTGTTACTTTTCTCGGTAAGTGAGATCAATGTTTATTTTGTGTTACAGGGATTTTATTTATATCTGTACCTGGTATCGGTGCTATTCGTGATATTTCAATACGTTAACATAATTAGACAAAAGGCCGTCAACATAATTATCCACAACTATGGTGAGTAGTTCATAGACCAATAGAAAGACGTAGCCAAAACATACTTAAGCAACCTCCGGCATTAGCGTAACAAAACGAAACATTAAAATCGCATCTTGTTTGCATAATTACAGCAATGAAAGAATAATATCTCCTTTAGTTTGCATTCCACTAACGTTCTCTGCAATAAATGTACCGGAGAAGTTTCCCGTATGTGTTCCTAATGAGCAGTGACGTTTTTAAATTGTATACAAGATTTTAATTTATTTTAAAATTAATTTATATTAATTAAAAAAACTTTGAATGTTTGTCTATGGTGAAATTAAATTAAACCGTTTGATAATTGAAACTTACATTACAGAAGACAACGAAAAAGATGAGAAAGAAAAAGATAAGAACGGGAAAGCGACGCCAGCTGTGAAATTAAAACAGAAGCATTGCATATCTCGCTACGGGAGTTTTTATTTAAGACTCGGTGCAATCGGTAAACTTTACCTCGATATGCCAACTTTATGAATCCCCGTTTATCGTCTGCGTGTAATCGCTAACGTGCTCTTACAGTCCAGGAGACCGGAGCAACCTTCGCAAATGAGCACTTACTCTCGACTGGCGAGAATATGTTGCCTTTGGGTGATAACTTAAGTAGCATACCATTTTTATTTGTTTTTATTTATTTATTAAAGCAATACATCTATCATTACAGGTAAACCTAATAAAACGGAGTAGTTAATAATAATTCATAAACACATAATAAATATAAAAGTGTTCTATAATGTTCCATATCCATACTAATATTTATTATAAATACAAAAGAAATACTGTCTGTTTGTCTGTCGATATTATTCGGTCAGTCGGTTTCCTTTTCACGCCGAATTCACTGAACCAATCTTGATAAATTTTGGTATATAGATATATTGGACCTTGGAGAAGAACTACTAGGATACTTTATCTCGTAAAAATAAAACTTATAGGGGATGAAAATTTGTTACAGCAATCATTTCACAATAAAAATCATTATAATTATACTTTTGGTGAGACATTTATGTCTTGAAAATATATCAACTCAATTTTAACTCCTAGCTTAATGTCGTGATTTTACTTTTTTAAGTATCACGATGATGGATGGAAGACATAAATATTAGTGTAGTCCCAGCATTACGAATTGAATACTCGTTAGGCACTTTTTTACCAGAGATACATTAATTGTATGTATCACTTCCAGCGTTCGGCATCGGCTCTATGGTGTACAGCGGATTGGAATTCGGCGAATACTTTGAAATGACAGATCGATGCCGGTCCGTGCTGTCGGTGATAACGCCCGGACTCCGCATGGCTCTAACACTAGCGCAGATGCAATTTATTTTCCTCACAAACAAGGATATCGAGTCCGGAAGCTATAAAATGATCCAGAGATTCGGATTTATGCATATGGTGGCCACGAATTTGTGCGAGTGGCTGTACGTTCTGGTCGAGGAGACGAAGCACGAGATACATCATCTGGAGCACGCTATAGCTGCTGGGAACGGAACCCGGAACGTTACCGAGGCGGTCCCGTGCCGGCGGGCCAATATAATGGGCGCGCTATTGCAGAATGCTTCGCCGTTCTTGTTTCCTTGTACCATCGAGTATTCTCTCATTTGCGCTGTCATATTGTATGAGATGTGGAAAGAGGTACTTGTATACGTGTTTTATATACATCTACATATATTTTATACATTATATATACATATAGGTAACCCATAGATTGTCAAAATAAACAAGTTTTGAGTGAAAAATTTTTAAATTGAGTAATTCCATTGTGTTTGCATCTAGTATCGTATTGTGTTTTGCAGGTGAAATGTACACCCAAGGATTTCGAGAAAAAGTACAGCATCGCTACTACTAAGAACAAATCGCGCAACAACTCTGTCACACCGGAGAAAATTTTACAGCAGTTTGGTTAATATTATAAATATATATGTACATAATATATAAAATGGTAAACTACATACCCGGTAACTAAATAGAAGAGCATTGAACTGTTGAATTACGTAATTAAAAAAAAATTAAGCCGGTGTTTTGAAACATAAAATTGACCGTATTACCAGCTCTATTCGCACTCTGGTCTGGGAATCACCGCCAACCAGTAAACAATCGCACTGGTGTTTTTCATTTGAAGACGGTGGATACCGGTGAAATTACATGGTATACGACTCGTTATATAATTAAATGTCAGTGTGGCTGGCGCAATCAATCTTAGCATACTAGCCTCGCAGCAGTTGGTGGTAGTAACCATGCCTTCTGCGCTGTAGGTTTTGGGTTTGATTCCTACCCAGAGCATAATTATGAGAAAAAAATAATGAAATATATCAAAGATTTCTTATTCGATATATAATCTGACTATAAAATGACATACAATCGACCCTTAATCATCAGTACTTTAATCATGTGTTGAATCAGACCCTTAATCATGTGATGAATCAGACCCTTAATCATTTGTTAAATCAGACCCTTAATCGTGTGTTGAATCAGACCCTTAATCATGTGTTGAATTAGACCGTAATCGTGTGTTGAATCAGACCCTTAATCATGTGATGAATCAGACCCTTAATCATGTGATGAATCAGACCCTTAATCATGTGTTGAATCAGACCCTTAATCATGTGTTGACAGCCGGTATGCTCGGCGTGGCGTCTCCGCACGGCAGCAAGCAGGCGCTGCACCACTTCTCGGTGGACTGCTCGCACGCGCACCGCGGACTCTTCGCCGGGATCCTGCTCATCGTTATAACGATCATATCGCTGATCATGTTCTTCGTGCTGGCGAACAATCCGGACACAGTTATTGTAAATATCATGATAGACTTTTTTTTGGTGTAGGCACTGACCGCAATCTCATCCGATGTTAAGTGACGATGTGGTTTACGATGTAGCATGGTTCGAAAGACTCAAAAGAGTCTCTTTTGGTTCACTACTTTGGTTTCAGTTTTAAAGAAATATAGAACCAGGACCACCGCTCTCACATTGCCATTTTTTTTGGTTCTGTTTCAGGATGCTATATTTGAAGTGAATATATGCGAGCTGGTGCTGTACTCTTTGACCCTGGTGTCGTGTGCGGCCGCCCATAAGCAGATGCGGGCGCTGCCCTATAAGAGGAACTCCAGAGGTAGGCGCATATTCTCTTTTATTATATTGCCTTGAGCTGTCTGTTGTTGGTACGTGTAGGGATTAGTTTTGTGTCACATTTAAATTTCTATTGTACTTCTATTAGTGAAAACCTTTAATTGTCTAGCTATTTCTGTTTAAGTTTGTAAGGACATAGTATATAAGCTGTTGGTTTTCTGAAATAAAATAAAAATACCATAAAAACTAAAAATCTACAGTTTACAACATTAAATCAAATAAAAGAGTAGAGTAAGAGTAAAGTAAAGAAAGCGTAGTAAAAGATTAAGAGTAGAGTGAAAGAGTATTGTATTGTATTGTAAATGAACTCTCTTTATTTGTGTTGAAGCTGTCCTCGGTCTGGACACGTCGCTACTGATGCTGGCGCAGTCAGGCATGTTTGTGTACTGCATGTTCAGCCTGATCGGCTGTCACCACACCGTCAGCAGCGCTCAGGGCTCCGGACTCACCGGCTTCTTCTCCGAGTTCCTCTCTCTCAATCAGGTACAACGCTTATTATCGCCAAAAAGTTTAATAACATTGTCGTCATATATTATTTTTATCTCGTAATATATTATTTCGTGAAGAAGCTAAAAAAGATATATATGTATCTCTCTCTATCTCTCTCGCTCCCTGACCATTTACCCTCTCTAACTTCTCTCACCCATCGCTCTCTTTCTCCCCCCTTACTATCTCTCTTTCGCCCTCTCTCTCACATACACACACTCTTTCATTCTATCTCGTTCATTTTTTTTTGTTGTGAACGAATTGGTCAATTATTGTTCTGTGTATGGTCCATATTACTTTAACTTCGGATCCTGTAAGGTCCGTAAGCTCATTTGAATCTTAGCTATAGGACCTTTCATAAATTTTGATGAGTCGAACAAATAAAATCGTACTTAAACTAAGGGTATCTCAAATAAGTAAAGGTTAATATAAGTTAATAAGTACTAATTATGAATATAATTTTCAGACAATATTACAATCTTTATTCATAATCGATGCGTGGTGGCGTCGCAGCACCACGTCGGAGCAGCGCCGGGAGAAGCCGGGGCGGCAGCTAGTCACGTTCCTGCTGGTCGCCAACATGGCTATGTGGGCCATCAACACACTCGAAAAGGTACAGTATTGACGCGACTGATGACTAAATATGATTCCTTTTTTGACTGGCCTCACAGCTTAGTTACTGTAGGTCGTGGGTTCGATTCCCACCCAGGACAAACATTTGTGTGACGAACGAGTTTGTTCTGTCTCTGGGCGTTAATATGTATTATAATGTAAGTATTTACAAAAAAGTATATAAGTATTATATCAGTTGTCTGGTACCCATGATACAAGCTATGCTTAGCTTACTTTGGGGCTAGATGGCGCTGTGTGACAATGTCCACCAATATTTGTTTATTACTAGTTGACCCGGCAAACGTTGTTCTCCATAGAAATTATCAAATAAATCGAACGTAAGTAAATTGAAAGTGAAATATTAAATTTGAAACTGTAAGTATGCTTTTGAATGTTTCAGGCTCGATAAACAACAAATGCAGAATGAAATGTCAAAGTGACGCGACACTTTACTTCAATGAACGACAGTTAAATTACTATTTGGATATTATTCATACACAAATACTAAAATCGCTGTAAAAACTGAGGGGTGAGGGTAGGAGGGTGAAAATACTTTACGACCTATTCTCATCCCTACTAAATATACAAAAAAACGTAATAATCGGTCAAACCGTTTCGGAGAAAACAAACACCTTGACACGAGATTTTTATATATTTAGATTTATTTATGTACAAGTACATATGTATGTTCAGCAGAGTAACACCATTTCGCGTAACCGATTGACCTGAAATATCGCATACGCGTGATTTTAACTCGTGATTCCGGATAAACTCCGAGTGTCGAAATTCCTAAAATTTCGATAGCGTTCCGAATATTTGAATGTGTCTGATGGACGATTTAGGCGTATAAAACTCAATGTTTGTACGATGTTTGTTCCTTATGCGTTCCGAAACCATTGATGATTGAACCATTGATTGATGATGATTGAACCATTGATTGATGATGATTGATTGTGACGAAATTTTGATGTTTTGAGAAAGTCCGCGACGGTTCCAGGCCCAAAATATCTATATGTAAATGGGATATTCTTTCGTTTTTAATGAAACTTTTTGCACCTTTTTTATAAAAAAATTACTTCTTTAAACAGAACATTATTATTTCTTATTTATTTATTTCTATTTATTTCTTTAAACTTAACGTGGCATTACAACGCATGCTGGGTACAGCTAGTGTTTAATAGAATTAACGAAAACAATCATTGGTTGGATACAAGTTTTATCAAAAAAAAAAATTTTTTTGTCTTGGCAACTGCAGACTACTGCTGCAACTACTACACTTCATTTTCAGAACCGGGCGGAGTTCAGGCCGGCCCACCTCGCGTTCTACGGCCCCTGGGCCTGGACCATCATCACCCACGTCTCCATGCCGCTGGCCATCTTCTACAGGTTCCACTCCACCATCTGCCTCTTCGAGATATGGAAGAACTGCTTCAAAAACAAACCTATATATCTGAACGTATAGAGTTGTCGCAAATAAAATGTGTGAGAATTACGATAAATAAAAATATTTTTAATACATTTGTACACATTTTTTTCGTAATTAACATATATGAAAAGCATTAGAATTTAATTTTAGACTGGCATATCATACTTAATTTCTGCAAGTATGACGTTTCAGATGACATCACTTCCTAGCCACTTTTGCCTCACAGCTCAGTAGTAACCCTGTCTTCTGCGCTGTAAGTTGTGGGTTCGATTCCCACCCAGGACAAACATTTTTGTGACGAACATTGATGTTTGTTCTGTGTTTGGGTGTTAATATCTATCATAAGATTCAAGATGAAAATCAAAGATAAAAAATCGGCCCTTAGTAAATTATTCCCAATTGAAGTAATGAAAAGCTATTATAAAAAAGTGAAGGGAACTCATTGATATAAACTATAAATAAAAATGGGTGCAAAATTAAACCTAACTAGGCTAACTCTAGCCTTTGTGCTGCTCAATACAATCTTTTTTTTGGATTGAACGATACACATACAAGGCCAAGCTGAGGTAATCATTCCATTGCACCGCATGCTTACTATGTAGCAGCTTAGCTTATTTTGCATATATTTTAAGTTAATTCTTTTCCAACACCCAGTGTCATCAGGAAATTTTGAGAATGTAGGTATGATACATATTTTCTTGGAACATACATTAGATTCTAGCCGTGACGAGGTAATTCACGGCAACTCATTAAGCAATGCGCGTTAACTGCACGCATTCTGTCAACTATGAAGCTACTGCCATGTTGCCTTTGCATTAGCTCTAATTGTAATAATTATCCTGTGCTGTGTTAATTACTTTTGTGAAGGCTGATAAGGAGTTGTAAATATGACTTCTTCAAGACATTTGACATAATGAGTTTATCGTTTGAATTATTCGTGAGCGCAATTCCCAAAACTATGTGCTCGCAAAAAAGGAATCCCTCCCTTTGGGGGTTTCTTGTTTCTTCTTCCATGGAAGGTCGGATAGGGTTTGAATATGCGTCAAACGAAGCGATAAGCATGTTGTTACGGGCAGAGGTTACTATTTAACACCAGGTGGGCCGTCGGCTCGTTCCGTGACTGTATGACATAAAAAAGGACGTTATTTATTTTTTGTTATGTTGTTTCGACACAATTAAAAACTATTCTATAAAATGTGTCATAAAGATAAACAACAAATTGTCTAATGTCTAATATTTAGGGCTAATTTCTACAAATATGTTCAAATTCTGTGTACAAAAGTGGGCTGAACTCAATGCTACGCTCGAGAGCGCTACACATTTAACCTTCGCTTTCTGGGAGATGTCTAGTACAAACAATGAAAACACTACGTACTAAGTCGTGAGTGGTTATGTTACGGAAACAAACAAACAAAATGGCGCCAGACTTAGCTCTAAGTACCAGTGTTCATGTCATTTGACTAATTTACGTTTCCAATGTAATTTACCATTAAGAATTTAAAAGTATTTTCTATTTTTTCCCATTTTTGACCTAACCATAATACAAATAGTTATAAGTAAATAAATCTTTATTCATTGACTTCGTGCTAAGATTAATAGTGAGTTAGTTTCTAATAAAAGTTAATAATTACACTGCCTAAACTAGGAAATCCTATGTCTCAGCCTATTAAAACACACCTTGCGCTCAAAATCAAAGTCAAAGTCATAAACTTTATTTCCATAGAATTCATAAAGAAATGGCTTGGAAACGTCAATAATATTCATAACAAAAGATCACGCGTACTTATCGCTAAGTTTGACACCTGTTCTAACCCTATCCGACCCTCCATAGGGAGAACAGACAAGAAACCCCTAAAGGAGGGGCTTCCTTTTTTTCGCTCTTCCTCAATGTTGCTGGATTGTGGTAATACTCGAGATGTCCTTACGACTTCAGCTGTTTATAACCGGGTTTACTGATCATGTGAAGGCTTAAAAGGCTTTAATTCATGTGACACTTGTGATACTCATCGGGCATTTGACGCCGACTCGAGATAAAATCTTATCTAAAACTCAGCGTGCTCTAGATTTGCAGATGATTTTTGATTAAGGTTCAAGTGAGTACATGAGACTTTAGATGAACTTGAAAAAAATAGTTCAAAGAATTATTTCTAACTGACTTTTCATATTTCAATCATCATACACATTTATCTTAAACCTAACAAATTTAAAAGTAATTAAATATTTCATAAATTATTTAACTACATAGTCTGTGCTTTAAACCCTAGCATTCATCGTAACAGGATACATCACGGGCCATATTTTTACTTAGATACTTCTTTAAACCGAATTGCTTATGAGATTTGGTTTACTTAGATTTTGGTATCACAAAGGAACAAAATATAAAATCTCATAATCCAACAAAAAGAAGATAAACACAACGGCCAACGCCATTAAAATCCAGAAATTCATTAAACCATGATGAAGGACGTCATATTCAAATTCAATTTACCGGCTAGCCTTAATCTACCTGCAAAGAAAAAAACCCGCTCTAAAAGAACGTGATAAGTCGGAGTTTATAATTAGTAAATAAATACATATATAAAACTGAAAGCTTCGTTCGTCTGTTTGTTGACTGATGTAAAAAAAATGATTTTACTAGCAGCGTCCCGCAGTGTTATCCGCGGTGAATAAGTACCCCACGGGAACACTTCACTTTTCCGGGATCAAAGTATCCTATGTGTTAATCCAGGATATAAGGTATCTTGGTGCCAAATTTCATCCAAATACATTCAGCCGTTTGAGCGTGAAAGAGTAACAATAAATAGAGTAATAATAAACCCAAGTGTAAAGTCAAGCGGAAGCGAAGTCGGGCGAAAGGCTAGTGCACGGGCATGCGCTGTTTATATGAGCTTCGTTAGCATCTGAAAGTGACACCTACAGCTAATTAACGCGGAGGGATTTTCCGATGCGTTTTACATTATTTGCTTGATTTTAAACTTATATAATATTTATCTCTTAAGTATTGTTGAAGACATATTTCTAGTTATTAGTGCTGCATCTGTCATGGGCTCTAACTTTGTATGACTTATAACTTACTTAGCTACTGTATTGAAGGATAAAGTTGCGCCTCAGAAGATCCTTTCGTGAACTTGATAAATATTTTCAAATTAAGAGTTCGAATGATGATTTTCTTCACTGTGAGAACGTACATTGCACGCAAACATTTGGAAGTAAAAAAACAATTAATCACCTGTCAGGATTCGAAGCAGCGACCGCCGGGTTGGAACTCGAGGTCAATACCACTGGGCCACCATGAATTTTCTTACTTATCTGATAATGAAACCTTTACTCATAAACATAATTGAGGAGTCACGAGCTGTGAGACAAATGGCTACGCTTCTGAGTCATCTTAAGCACACATTACGTATCGTTTCCATGACATGATTCACTTTTGCTAACTCCTGTAACTCTATCTGACCACAGCTCAGTTGGAGTTAACTGCCTTCTGCGCTGTAGGTCGTGGGTTCGATTCCCACCAAAGACAAACACTTGTGTGACGATCAGTGTTTTTTCTGTGTCCTCCAAATAAATATTGGACATTTCACACAGCGCTATCAAGTCCCAAAGTAAGCTAATAGCTTGTATCATGGAAATCAGACAACTGATATACCTAATACTTAAATACTTTTTTTTATGATAGGCCGTTTAGTGACGGATTTAAAAGGAATTAAAAAGAGTTCTGTGAACATATCTCAAAAGCAACATTTTGGGCGTAACGGCCTTTTAGTTAAAGAACGGCAGCATAGTACAAGCTATGCTTAGCTTAGTTTGGAGCTAGATGGCGCTGTGTGAAATATTTATTTAACTAAGCAGTTAGCCTAGACGGTAACTAACACTTCAGTGTCCGCATCGTGCTCCTCCATTTAGTCACACATTAAACATTAATGACAGTATACTATCTGACACTAAACGCTATACTTGTGTCATTGAAACGTCCGTTACTAATTTCGATACAACAAAGTTAGCTAAAACTTAAAAATACACATTCTAATCATCTCGAACGGAGTAAAATTAACTGAAAGTAGACTAAGATGTTTCCAAATAACTGATTCTTTTAGCAAACAGCTCTTGTTAACATTTCATAAGGCGCAATTTTAAGTGAGTAGCTTTATCGTAAACGAAGCGTGTTTTAATGGCGAAAAACAAAGATAAAATAGTGCAAAACGGGAGAGATAGACGCCGGGAGAAGTCAGAGCCGCTCCTGTCTGTGCCTGAAGATGAAAGGTGAGTCGAACGTAAGCGCTTCATTATACCCACTATTAGTCGCGGTGTTAACAAAACATTAACGGGAATAATCGATGCCCGCGTACTAATAATGTCGACGCGAAAATTTAAGATTTAGAATAGAACTAGCTGTTGCCCGCGACTTCTTCCGCGTGGAAATCGGTTTTATCACGCACCCCTATTTTACCCCTCGGAAAAGTAGCCTAAGTTACTAATTGTTACATCAGCTATCTGCCAGTAAAAGTCCCGTCAAAATCGGTCCAGCCATTTCAGAGATTAGCCGGAACTAACAGACAGACAGACAAAAATTGAAAAAATGTTGTTTTGGTATAATTATGTACCGTGTATACATCCATATGCACTTAGTAAAAAGTGGTTATTTTAATATTACAAACAGACACTCCAATTTTATATATTTGTATAGATGAAATTAAGTGTCTGGGGACACTGAAATCCTGATTTAGATGTCACAAGTCTTTTATTGTTTGAAGGGATTGCTGGTTTACTCGCAATGTTTTTTTTATTAATATTAAATCATTTATTTCAGGTGACAATGGACTCATACACACATACTTATTCTAGATAGAAAAAAACTAAACAATATTTAAATTAGATTACAAAAAACACAGGTCAATTATATTAAAATAGAATTCATAAAAATACACAAAAAAAAAAACAATCAATTAATAAGATGCAATTTACAACAGTGATTTATAAATTGACAATCCAGTGGATTAGCTATTGCGGAAAGGATGCTAGTGGAACCAGCCCTCACCCGCCGCACCAAAAAGCGCCTCTCTTACGCATGGTTGCATAAGTTTTGAAAACTCGACATGAAAATTAAAACATGCGTGGGATCTGAACCGGCGAATTGAAAATCGGGGACCACATAGCCACAACGCTCTTCCTGAAATTACGAAAAATTTTAATAGTTTTATTTTTGCTTTTTACATAGAAAGTGTGTATGTAATGATGACTGATGTATTACAGAGAGCACCCTCAACATTACCTGCCTCGGTTGAGTGTGGTGATGCCGACCAGCAGTCACTCGAGCATAGATCACATCGCACCCACCACGCCACAACCCAGCCCACTGTCTCATGGAGAGTAAGGACTAAACTACTAACTACTAAACCTTATTTTATGTGATACAGTTACGAAACGAGCCGACGGCCCACCTGGTGTTAAGTGGTAACCTCTGCCCATAATAACCGATGCGACTTCGGTCTTCCCCTGCTAGGTACGATAAGACCAAAGTCGCATCGTATGCGCCCGTAACTCTGAGACGTGTAGGTGGAATGTCTCCAGTGCCTGTAATTTCACCGGCAACCACACCTTTCGAACCGGAATACAGTAATGCGATGCATTGCTGCTTGGCGGCAGAAATTGGCATGGTGGAAGTACTTCTCCGGAGGAACTAAACATAACCTAACAAAGCATAAGAAAAGATATTGGACGGACCTAAAGCGGATCTTAACTTTTTTTAAACTAGAAAAGCTATCGTTTTATGGATAACGAAAATATGAATTCAGATTTTCATTACCCTTTACCGTTTATCATGAAACTTAAATTATCTGAACGAACCGGAGGTAATTCAGGAATCTTTGAAATATGAGAATCTCACGGAAGTTCTAATCGACTTAAAGCTCAAAACAGTATATTAATATTATTTAAACTGTAACAGTTATGGACAATTTACAGCCCAATGCATTTACTTACTTAGCCAGCAGGTAGTTAATATTATCATTAGAAAAAAAACATTTAATTAATAGAAAAATTAAAGATTATTGGGTCCGTACCTCCAATATCGTGATAAATCTTTAGTTTTCACAAACGAGATTATCATTTTCATAGAACA
The DNA here is from genome assembly GCA_947359385.1 of Chesias legatella. Lineage (NCBI taxonomy): Eukaryota > Metazoa > Arthropoda > Insecta > Lepidoptera > Geometridae > Chesias > Chesias legatella. The sequence continues at coordinate 1,765,074 of OX375768.1, read as the reverse complement.
TTATTCGATCGCAATACGAAAATAAGCCCAGTTGACAATATTATTGCTTAGTATTAGAATAGAAATCGTTTAATTAAGCATTTTGATGTTCGCATACAAATAAAGCTAAACAGCGTGTGAACTAATCTGCTTACACACAATATTTTAACGCAATAGAAATTAGTTTATGCATTTCAATTTATCAAGCAAATTAATCTCAATAAATCATTTTGTTTCAGTGAATCAATGACCGTGGTGCTGTCAGCATTTTACGCGAAATTATTAATCGTTTTGGGGATCGCATTACCCATTACGAGCACGATACAAAATGAGCTTTACACTAATATTATCACAGATGTAAGTATGTACGACTGTCAAATCGTAATACTCCTAGTCACAGCCTTAAACTGGGGTTTCCTGTGTCACAGATATACAGTGAGACACAGCAGGTGCACCAATATCCAATCCTCGTGAATGAACTTCATGACAAAAGTTTTTATGTGATGGAACGAGCTGACGCCCCACCCACCGATGTTAAGTGGTAACCGCCGCCCATAAACAGCAATGCGACTCACTCCTCTCCACCAAAGTATGCGATGACTCAACTCGCATAGCGTTGCGTCCATCACCCCAAGATGGGGATGTTACGTCTCATGCGCCTGTAATTTTAGCGGCACCCACTCCCTGCCACCGGAACTCAGCAATACGAGTACATAATTGGCAGCAGATTATCAGTGTGGTGGCAGTACTTCTCCGGGAGAACTTGGCACAAGTTCTACTGCTACTTTGGGTTGCTCCTTTCGCGTCACCCGGAGGACACGTGTATAGATTCAAAGGGTTATCATCTACGGACGCGAGCAACGTGGCCCCCCCAAAGTGCACGAATAATCTGCATACAAGTAAGCGTCTCACATGTTTTCCTTTATAGTTTTGAAAAACGAATACTTACATTTTTCAAACTCAAAAATTTACACTTCATCAGTTAGTAGTTTAGTACACGAAAAGAGCCTCTTTGAGACGCACTTTTTCGTTCGATAGAACCAGTGACTCGTATCGTAGTAGTTTGTAATTTGATAATTGAATTGTTATGCACTCTGTTATAACCTCTCAATATAGCATTTTAATAATCATTTAAGTTTTGATTGCAGATGTTTACGATATATTTATACATCATGAGTATGGCTTTTCTAGCGTACACATTTTACCACTTGAGATTAGCAAAACGAGATAAAGATGGTAAGTGGGACAGTTAATATGTTATCTACTAAGATAGAATTATAGATGATAAAAAAAAAATTATGGATTCTGGAAATAATGTTTTTGACATAAAGATGGACCAATTATTATTAATTTAACTATTGTTTACCAAATAGATATTGTGAAGTGAAACATAATTTATATGAAGCTAATGTAATTGTAATCCTTATCGCTAACAGCGATTTCTTCCGGGCAACTTATCGCTTATCATATTTAGAAAGAAGTCCCTGAAGTAAGCCAGTACCTATAAATATTTCCGGAAGTTAATTTTGCAGATAAAGGAAAGAGATTTCTTATGATACTTTCTAGTTATAAAGAATAGTTATCTTTAAGGGAGATCAATTCCATTATATAGAAATGGCTGTGCGTCATTTATTGACCAATTAGAGGTCCAGAGCAGAAGGGCTACTCGGAAAACCATAATGACTCTTTAATTCGCAGAAAACGCAACACGCACAACATACGGAAGTTTCTACTTGCACATGGGCGTAGCTGGTTTCGGAGTAGGCTCGATCATCTACTCCTGCCTCCAGTTCGGGGGGTACTTCGACCTCACCGGAGACTGTCAGCTGGCCATTGTAGCCATCAAGCCGGCTCTCAGGATAGTCTTCATGGTGGCGCAGACAGTTTTTATTTTTTCATACACAGATGTAAGTATTATTTACTGACAGATAGAAAAGGTGACTAAAATCTTTATATACACAACTAAATCCTACACTTTATATCTTTATTTTATATAGTTGTTTTTTTTATATTGTTTTTGAAATGCTAACATTTGTTGAACTAATTGTATAACCGATAAAAAAAGATTGTATAATATAATAGTGCTTTACACTAACCCCGAGTGGCGCAGATTTTTTTATGTTTATCATACATAATTGTATGTTTTATGTAAACCATATGTATTATATAGATGTTTGTCCTGTGTCTGAGTGTATATATAATTTAATATTTGTGGACATTTCACACAGCGCCATCTAGCCCCAAAGTAAGCTAAGCATAGCTTGTGTCGTGGGAACCAGACAACTGATATAATACTTAAATATTTTTTTATAAATAAATACATAATACATATACACCCAGACACAGAACAAACATCTATGTTCGTCACACTAATATTTGCCCTGGGTGGTAATCAAACCCACGACCTACACAGAAGGGAGAGTTACTACCAACTGAGCTGTGAGGCCTGTCTTTTGTCAGCATCTGAATAACAACATGTATGTCAGAATTACGGATGCATTTTTATACACTACTTAACTAAGAGATCACGAACCATATAATCCAAATTATTTACACAAACATATTTGACGTGCTAATAATCGGAACTGATTCGTGTGTATTTTACTTTCAATTCTGACATTTGAGTTATTTCGTAATAAATTAGGATATGATTAGAATAATTACAGAATATACAATACAAAGCTATATTTGCTGTTTTATACCGAATGTTACCAAAACGCAGGAGTTTACTAAGACAGTAAAATAAAATATTTCTACTGACTTTCCTTAAGTAAAAATTCTTACTTAAATATAGAAGTTTTATTTTAAAATGTCTTTGTTGGTTCTTGACAATCTGTAGTGATTAGTGACGCCATCTGCAGCAAATAAATAAGACTTAGTGGCCACGCATTGAGAATAAAAGTTGCAGCTACCATCACAGACGAGATCCTAACTAAATTAGGTATCTTTGATCGTGGTGTAGTGCAATAAAGGCGTTGCAATTTCAGCACGGCTGCCGTAGCGTAACCAAAGTGGTTTCAGCACCCTCTACTCGAGCTTAGTCGCTCTAAAAGCCACATTATTCAGATCTCATAAAAAAACGTCTTATCTTTGAAATATAATTGTTTGTGTTGCTGGAGTCTCAAATGTATTTCAACCTGATCTGAACGTAATAATATGACTTTCATTTGGTTTAATTTTGTCGTTAGTTGAGCCTTGAACTTATCTACCTAGTAACTAGTATACAACTAATGAATGGATAATGTTTTTGTAGTTTTAAGATCAGCAGAACTCACGCTAACTTCGTCCGGGGAAGTACTTCCACCATGCCCATTTCATCCGTCAACCTCATCCGCGTTACTGTGTTCCGGTTTTAAACTTGTGATTGTCGGTGAAATTACAGGCACATTCCACCTACACGTCACAAAGTTACGAGCGGAAACGATGCGACTTGTGACTCGTTGTGCCTAGTAGGGGAGGACCAAAGTCGCATCAGTTGTTATGGGCAGAGGTTACCACTTAACAGCAGGTGGGCCGTCGGCTCGTTCCGTAACTGTATTACATTAAAAAAACTTTACTTCCTTGGTTTTTTATGTGATGTAGGGATAGAGCGAGCTGACGGCCCACCTGATGTTAAGTACTAACCGCCGCCCATGGACAACAACAATACGACTCAAGCCCTCTCCACCAGAGTAAGAGATGACTCAAGTCGCATTGAGCTGCGTCCATGACCCCGAGACGGGGATGTTACGTCTCATACACCTGCAATTTCACCGGCACCCACTCCCTTCCACCGGAACACAGCATCACTGCCTGGTGGCAGATTACTAGGTTAGTTATAAATCTCTTATTTCCAGATATTAGATCCAATGCAAGGCGTCGTCCTAGACAGGTTCGGATTAATGCACCTCATTGCTACCAACATATGCGAATGGCTGAACATCGTAGTCCAAGAGACGAGAGACGATATCCTGAACGTAGCTTACGACCGACCCACGCTATTACGATACGCAAATATCAGCGGCCGCGGCAGAATCGAGATAACGGACCAAGTGGACAACGCGATATTTGAAGAAGTAACGCCGCATGTCAGTATGAATATCAGCAATAGTCTTCTGAACGTGAATCTCAAAAGTCTCAATCTGTCTGTTCAAGAGGACGTTTGGACTTGTAACGTATCAGATATGATCACTCCTCTACTGCGGAGTGTTAATCCATATTTGAGGCCGTGTGGAGTGGAGTACAGTCTGCTGTGTTCAATCATTATTGCTGTCATTTGGAATGATATTTGTACAGTGCCTGGATCGGTAAGTTTTTAAACTTTTTTTGGTTATTTCGCACAGCGCCATCAGCCCTAAAGTAAGATAATTTTAGCATGTATTGTGGGAACCTGACAGCTGATATAATACTTACATACTTTTTTTATAAATGCATACATATAATACATATTAACACCTAGACACAGAACAAACAACTATATTCGTCATACAAATGTTTTTCCTCGGTGGGAATCGAACCCACGACCTACAGTGCACAAGACAGGGTTACTACTGAGCTGTGAGGCCAGTCATGTGTGTAGTAGTATGGCTATAGTTCTCTTACTTTGCAGAGACCAATGAAGAAGCGCCGAAATAAGGAGTCGCCTAAGCAATGTTGCGCCCGCGCAAAGTCCAACAACCATTTCTCGGTGGACTGCGGGAGCGCGCACAAAGGACTGTTCATGGGCATCGCAGTGCTGGCCGGAACTATAGTCAGCCTCATGCTGTTTAATGGACTGTTCCAGAACAAAAAGCACGTGGATCTCGCCTTACTCCAAGTAAGATTCCACCTTATTAACCATTGCATTTACTAAGTTTGATGATTTAATTGGATGTATACACGGCACATATAACAAAACAACATTTTTACAATTTTTGTCTGTCTGTCTGTCTGTTTGTTCCGGCTAATCTCTGAAATGGCTGGACCGATTTTGACGGGACTTTCACTGGCAGATAGCTGATGTAAAAAAGGGTAACAGGCTACTTTTCCGAGGGGTAAAATAGCGGTGCGTGATAAAACCGAATTCCACGCGGACGAATTCACGGGCAACAGCTAGTATTATATATATTCAATCGTTGAAATTATAGAGTCATGGATATAAATTACACGCACCATAGTAAAAAAAAAAATGGTTGTCTGTAAAGTCGGTTTACTGACGATAGTTGAACGTGACAACGTCTTAAGAAAATACTGATGGAATGGTAGCATTTTTGATGCCCGATGCTATTCATTTTAATGATGAAAGCACGAATATTCTACAATATATCACTTAATATATAATTAATATCGAAAGAATCATTACCTTTATCGCTGTAATTATCGTTGCTATAAACAATTGACACCACATTCACTTTTCACTGCACTTGATACTCGATCAAAACATGTAAATGTAAGTATTAGCAGCTGTCCACGCAGACGCATCGCTCACTCAAGTAGGAGAGAGACGGATGTCGAACGCTGCCGAACGCAAAGGCCGATTGTGCTTCTTTGTCGCTCGTTCCGCGCTCTCGCTTGCACTTGCACAAGCCTTACATGGAACGCCTCAGAGCGAGGTAACGCCGCATGAGTCATGTTTTTTCGTGCGTGCAGCCGGCTCTATCGAATTATAAGACGTTGTCACGTCAAAAGGTATTTTGTCTTTTTTTTTAGATAAACATCTGGGAGTCGATCTTGTTCATCATAATGACGATAGGGTCCGCGGCGTGCATCCAGCGCATGCGCACGCTGCCGCTCCGGCGAGCTGTCACCGCGCTCCCGCTGGAACACTCGCTGCTGCTGGTCACTCAGTGCGGGGTCTACCTCTACTACCTCTTCCAGATCATTGGAACCGGCTTCCTCATACAACGCTACCCGGAAGCCCTGCGTGCCACAAGGTAACTTTTAAATAGGTTAGTTAGGTTTTTGACTTTGACTATAAATAAAATCCAAATTATAATCTATTCGAAAAGCCGTCACTAATCTCCCGCTGGAACACCGCTGCTGCTGCTGGTCACATCCTTGGAACTGGCTTCTTGATGGTCAAAGTCAAAGTCAAATTTTAAAACTTTATTTCCATAGAAAACATAAAGAAATGGCTTGAAAACGTCAATAATATATAAACATAAGGTCACGCTTACTTATCGCTAAGTTTGACGCCTGTTCAAATCCTATCCGACCCTCCATGGGGAAGAACAGTCAGAAAACCCGAGGGCTTCCTTTTTTTCGCGAGCACGATCCTTGTAACAAGCTTGTATACGAGTAAAATGCCACTAAATAAAATCAGTATGGTAATTCATTCCTCTACAATCACTTCAAAATCACTTTAACAACAAATCTTACTTATACTAAATACCCTGCAGTATAGATATGGGTTATTATATTCTTTCCATCGACATGAATAATCATAACCCTTATAACTTAGAAGCAGCTTAATCGATAAGCCCATGAGAAGCCACTATACCCTCGCACTCTCAAGGTGTTCTTTCAGGATAATTTCTCCCCTCTTCGCGCTGGTGCAGAGCTCATGCCAGACGCTGCTGGTGTTCGACGCGTGGACCAGGAGATGCGCCGGCAACGGACGCCAGAGACCAGGGCGGCAACTGGTCACATTCCTGCTCGTGGGGAACTTTGCTCTGTGGCTTCTCAACCGTGTGAAGAATGCGAGGGCCGAGTTCCATCCGTGGCAGGTACTTCCCATTTAGTAGGGCTACTTTTTTGGTTCGAGTTCCATCCGTGGCAGGCACTTCCTATTTAGTAGGCTACTTTTTTGGTTAAGCTTGTAAGTTTGGTTGTAGGAGGTAATTTCCGAAAGTAATGATCCGATTCTGAACTGACTAATAGGAAGCTAAAGAGTGCTATAGGTTTTTTCTGATAAAATAAGTCCAGCCTTAAGAACTTAACGCTTCTTGTGTGAAACCGGGCCTCTAGTCTATATTTTTATTAAAGTTTGTCAGATGACTAACCGTTTTTTAGTGAATGCTATTTCACGCACATGTTACTGACATGAATAAAATATTGGTAAAGTACAACATTTGTGTAGGTTGTAGTAGCGCTGTTTGATATTTTTATCTGTTTTGTTTGAGAATTTTAATAGCAGTAGGCGGTACAAAGCACCTATAGGGAATCGAGTCTGCAAACTAATCTAAACATCAACCCACCAACAATCCCGCCTTTATCTCCGAAGGGGTGGGCAGAGCCTAAACATAATACTTTTTTACCTTACAGTATCTGTAGGTATACTATAATTATGTAACATATATACGTAACAAATATACATAACAAGTGGTAAGCTCGTCGCCGCCATTTTTTTTCCTACACGAATAACTCAGCTAACATTGAAAACGTTATCTACGTTTTGTTTTAGTTACTACAAATAAATTATCCAAAATTAGCACTCAAAAATCAATAATTTCTATAATTCTTTATTTGGTGGATATCGAGAGGGATGCGTTGATTTTCCGGTTTGGCTTCGTATTAAGCAGGAGCTAGGCTTAACACTATCATCCATTATATTATCCATCCATATAGAATTTTCCTTTAATTTTCAGATGGAATTTTATGGTGTTTGGGCCTGGACTTTAATCACTCACGTGTCGGTGCCTCTGCTGGTCTGCTACAGATTTCAGGCTACTGTATGTTTCTACGAAATATGGAAGAACTCTTACAAGAGGAATAAAAACAGTGACAGTTCTGATGATATGAATGAGTTCGAATTAAAAAATCATCACTCAGCATAACTTTTTGTTTATTTTTTTAATTGGGTGTCCACTCTCTTGTTTAGGTTTATGGCGTAGTACCTATGATTTTAATTAATTTATTACTCTATACTTTATTTAGTTATTTATGGCACGGTCGACCAGAGGTGATAAATGTCTCAAGAATTACAGGTGCAATACGATGATTTCTTCCATAAGTTTTCTCATATTGTTGTAGGCAGACGATAAAGTAACCTAGTACCTTATAATAACTATGCCATCTAATCATTCCTTAACTTAGATACACAAAAACAAAAAAATCGAGATCTGCACTTGTGATATCAATGAAAGTTGAGGTTTCGTAGTATCCGTCCCATTCACTTATTACGCACTCTTCTGATTACTTTGTTATCGCACAAACTACCACACTCTACTAACTTAAAAAACACATAACCTAACCATAACCACCATATTTATTAGATTAACACGTGCCCTAAGGCTGTAATGTGACTGACCTTAGTACTTTTCACTACAAAAGGCCTGCGTAAAAGCTACATAGCCGGACTGAAATAAAAACACCATAAAAAGTAATAATTAATCTGAAATTGACAATCAAAGATTTGACTTTGGCATACCGTAAGCCATAGATGGCTGTCAGCCAAGCTATAACAAATTTAGTAGAAGTCAAGTAAAAATTCTAAATAAGTCCATTTCAACGATTATTTTCCATTTTAATAGTTTAAAATAAAGTATATCTAAAATAATGGCTTCAGTTATGGATGTAGACGAAGAGGAGGTCGAGATGGCTTCTTCTAGCAGCGGAAAAGGCGACAAAAAGAGATTCGAAGTTAAAAAGGTAATCCATAAGAAATGCATTATCATTCCTGATGCTGAATATGCAAAACATATCTAAATCAATGTGTTTATTCCATTTACAGTGGAACGCAGTCGCATTATGGGCTTGGGGTATGTAAAAAGTGATATCTCATAAAATATTAAAACTCCTAACCTTAAATATTTCAAGAACAATGAAATTATATTACGTTTATGTGTTTTGCAGACATCGTCGTAGACAACTGTGCTATCTGTCGGAATCACATAATGGACCTGTGTATTGAATGTCAGGCTAACCAAGCATCGGCCACTAGCGAAGAGTGTACAGTTGCTTGGGGTGTTTGTAATGTAAGTATGATTGGAAAACTACAATAAAATACAATCAATATCTATTAGTAATAGAAAAATGATTGATTATTATGAACAGGTAATTGTCATTGAATGGTAGTGTAAGGAGGCAATTATATACTGTTAAAATTGAATTGCCTGATAATTCAAAGCATGATATAGGACAGTCTAATAATTGGAAGCCAAAAAACACAGATTTACGCGATAAATGTTACGGAACCAAAATACTCAGGCCACCTAGAACACATCTGACAATTATAAAAATTATTTTTTAAAATTGACTGATTCAAGGTGCCTTAGCTAATCTGGCAGTTATCCTGCCTTTAAAGCGAAGGTTTCATTCCTAGCTGGGGCTAATATTTGTGTGATATGCATCAAGTTTGTTCATAGATCATATGTATCAATGTAGTATTTACATTCTTAACTCATGCAATCCTGTTGCAGGCATATAAGTGTTTGTACCTTATGTTTGCTGTGAAACAATGTAGTCATAACTTACTTCAGCCAATGCGGCTTTGACCATGTGGCCTAAGCTAATAAATGCATCTAAAAGTACTTATTTCGTTGAAAAGTAAGTCCAAGATATAATTAGCAAATATTTCAATACAAATATAAAAAACCTTGTAGTAGTAAATGAAATCACAATATTCCCACTCAGATCCTAAAAACCCATTTAAGAAAACTAACTTGACTCTTGATTTTATTGGTTTTATATTTCAGCATGCATTCCACTTCCATTGCATCTCCCGTTGGCTGAAAACTCGACAAGTTTGCCCTCTTGACAACAGAGAGTGGGAGTTCCAAAAGTAAGTACTGTGCAAGCTGTTATAATGATAAATGTGCAAAGCAATGGGTAAAGAAGGTAAAGAGCACAACAGAATTCCACAGACATATCTCTTTGTCTACTAGAAAATTACTCTCGCTTTTCTGTGACAATATTTCTAGTCTTTAAGGTGGACGACAGCCTAGTGGTACAGACCCCGAGTTTCAATCTAGATGTTGCTGATTCAAGTCTTGATGTGTACAAATGTGTACAAATTTATTCTTGTGGAAAATGTATATGTATGAACCAAAAATTAAACACGTGTCAAGTGCTAGAAAGAAGTCTGTTTAAGGAGCACATTAATAATTTCATCACACATCTTTGTGTGAGATACCTACCTAATACTAAAAGCTAATAACTGATTATTTTTGTGGAGATTTTGCACACCACCATTTAGCCCCAAACTAATCATAGCTTTTACTGTGGGAAATGGACAATTGATGAATACTTATTTTTTTTTGTGTAAATACATATTAACACACAGCCACGGAACAAACAATCATTTTTATTTGTACTGGGTGGGAATCGAACTCACGACCTACAGTGTAGAGTTACTACGAACTGCGCTGTGAGACAGTTATATAGCCTGCGTGATTAGTAAGGGATGCAAAGAGAATTCAAAAGTGAAGTAAACAATTTCAGTTGGGAACATGAGACCCTGGCGGTTTAAGGTCAAATAATAAACAACTATTCGAAAAATCAATCAGCTGATCCACCTGATGTTAAGCGGTAACCTCTGCCCTTAACAAAAGCAATACGGCTTGGGCCCTCCCCTACATAGGTATGGGAAGTTGCATCACATTCTGCTTTTAACTCTGCAATCTGACTGGAATTTCTCACCAGCCAGTATTTTCACCGGCAGCCACCTAGTATGCTGTGAGATTACATCTTAAAACTTCTTAGTTAGTATCATGCAAAAGTATCTTTATTACTAATATTCGTGGAAAGAGGGTAGACTATGCACAGTCAACTATCATCGTTGGTTAAATGAAAATTCTGTTTCAGGTACGGGCACTAGGGACCACACTTGGAGCCTCAAGCCAATTCTATGTCAAAGTTCTTACGACATGTTTGCATTAAGTTCTCTATATCTCAATAAAATTACTCACAGTACTTATTTTTCGTTATTACCTTGAATTTCTCATTGTATACGTACATCATAAAAATAGTAAAATTTTCGACCACTCAACACTAAATGTTATTTTATTGTTCTTCTCAATTTATCTAATAATTAATAGACTTTCAACACTCATTTTGCAGGTATCAGCTTTTTAGGTCTAATAGTCTAATTAATTAACGAAAAGCACTAACAGGGTTATGTTTGAAACTTAACAGGGGGTTCTGCCCTAATAGGGACCTAATAGGCACTAACGTTGAACCTTAATACAGTGGCGGATGCACTTGCTCCCGTGTCATAGTAAAACATACAGAATATGAAACAGGAGAGACCTACATATCGCCTACAATTTCACCGTCAAACATACCTTTCATAGTAATGTGAATGCAGAAAAAGGTACGGTGGCAGTGCTTCCCCGGACGGACTTAGGACAAGTTCCAATGCCTGCAATTGTAGTAATAACCGTTTGCAAAGCGCCACCTACCACCTACCTTTCATGTGAATGATGAGGCACCCGAGCTGACGGCCCACCTAATGGTAAGTGGCTACAGACGGCCTGCAACACTAGATGAATTTGCATATCAGCTTGCTATTCAGTGCCTATCAGCATTGTCAGTGGTGAGTTAAGTTTGTTCTCAGGTCGTGGTTGTTTATATTGTGTCCGTGCCACCTGCTGTGTCGCAGGTGGCATCCTATGCAGCATTATTATTTGCATGGTACCTAAGCGGTTGTTTATTCGTCCTGGGCGTTTAGGTGTTTAAGTGTCTTACCTTTGGTATTCGATTGCAGGGGCTTAGATTCTCCAGTCCCAATTCAGATGGTCTCTGAAATCATCAAACGAAGAAAAAGATTCTCCATTAAGTAATTAAATAAATATTGGTGGATATTTCACACGGCGCCGTCTAGCCTTTAGTAAGCTTGTACTGTGGGAACTAGGTACTGATAGAATACTTAAATATTTTTAGTACATACATATCAACACCCAGACAAAACAAAAATCTGTGTTCGTAACAAAAATGTTTATCGTGGGTGGGAATCGAACCCACGAGGCGTAGCTCAGAAGGAAAAGTTACAACCAACAGCTGTAAGGGCAGGCCAATATTCATACAGCATTTTGTTACAAGGTTTTAAGAGACCATTCAGCAATGCCGGAATGGTAAATAAAATTATCCGTTTATGAATGAAACCTTAGGCAATTTATTTATTTATATTTTCACCAACGGATAATCGTTCTAGACGATATTGCCAACAGTTTTTGTAATTATTTCAAATACAGTATGTATCAACTATTTGACATGAAAATATCACAAATGCAGTATTAGGCAGTACCCACACTGGTTACGGTAATTTCAATAATTTTGCTAACCCTAGCTTTGGCAGACGAGCTTCGTCATTTAATAAATAGCATGCATAAAGCTCAATCTAGCCCCAAAATTTAGGTGTCTAATCTTACTTCGAGGAACCAACTGGATATAATACTAAGGAAAAATCTCCACGCACCGGGATATTTGATAAAGATTCGTAAATAAAGAGACGAATAATAAAGGTTTTTTGAAAATAACGCTTTTTTCAGTTTGGGTGAATTTGACTATGCATTTAACGGAATCTTCATTTTGCTGGACCCCTGACTATGTAATGTTATAAATATTTGTGACTTCCTTTCTTTTTTTTGACCCCTGATTATGTATTTTAATTTTCAAGAGATCTTGAATTTGTTTTTCAACTGTTTTTTATATTTAACTATTTATAAGGAACAAAATGTATAACTTTGACTTGCCTTGTTATTTGGCCAATTAATTAAGTCTGAAATCTGAATCTAAACGGTATATTTTTCAGATGATTTATATTGAGTTGTATGGTCTAATATCTATACTAACAATAAATCCGAGGAGTTTGTTTGAAAGCGCCAATCTCTGTAAATACTAGTCGAATTTGAAAAAATATTTTTGTCAATGATAGCCTAATTCTTGAGGCATGTTATGGGCGAAAACATCAAGCTACGACCCTTAGCTAGCCGAGCAAGAAAGAACGCGTAGAGAAAACGAAGGGGTGGCCGGCCATAGAGAACTGAGCATTACCGAGAAGAGACCAACTATAAATTCATACGTCAACAAAATCGGAGGGTGAAACCGCGGGGCACAGCTAGTATACCAATATACAACTGTAATCAGCTAATTTGTTGGGTAATTTTGACAACTCAAAGGTAGTGAGCTAAGTGGTTCAAATATACAATAACACAATAAATTTATTCCCCCATTAAACTTCACCATTGCTACCACCGATTGCAATTATTGGTGCCTTTTACGGTCAATAAAGAGATACATTATAAGAGTTAAAATTTAATATGAGATCTATGAATTTTACTATTTTCACTCACATTTTAGTAGGTGTGAATATAATTTGTTATTTACTAACTATACTGGATATATGCGCAAAGTGGACCGTTTAAAAACTTCTGCCAAAAAATGGATTAAAAATATTTTCAATAATTAGGTAATAACCCACCAACAAATCGCAAATAATGACAGAATTGGTTCTAGCTAACTTAGCACCAAGCGTGGCAGTGATCGTCGGGGTATTCTGACCCCTTGGGATTAGCAGAGGGGCGGGAGCGGGCCTCGAAACATTTTTGCCCGTAGTGGTCAAAACGTATCATCAAACGAAGCTAGAATACCAAAGCATACACGATTTTCGATTTCCTACACCACAATGCCTCATTCGGTACATGTTTTTAAAACTAATACTTATTCCTTACATTTCGTCTGTAAGTACACAATATAAATTAAAAATGGAGATAGGTAAAATATTACGAAATTACTAAATATAATAATTTGGAACACAATAGCTTTTAGATAAGTGATGTTCGTTTGTGAAAACCTAAATACAGATTCAAAATAAATTAATTAAAAAGTTACTTCATAATACCTAAAAAAAAAATCATTACCAGGTATATAACACGATGGAAGATTTACAATTTAAAAATTATTCTGTAATGGTAATAGTTTGTCTTTTTGAATTACCAAACAGAATAGTAGCCACAGGGACAATGCACGACCAGCATACAAGCTATGACATCTTATTTTACATAATTACAAACAATTGCCCAAGTTAGATTTATCCTATTGCTTGATTCTAACAATAACATCATGATTTACATCTAGATACTCAAAAGAAAATAATTTTTCTACATAAATTATTATTCACTTTTCAACAATCAATACCGTCCCATGACAAAATTATGAATCACTGTAGGAAATAAACATTTAATGTATTTACAAAACCGAGTAACATACTTTGTAAATGCTCTTCAAGCAGTTAAAGTCTCGTTTGAACTCTCAATACAGTATGTCATATCATTACAGACTATGATACTAACGAGGTTTAAAATTTATAAGCGTAATAAGAAAACCGGGATGGTTATCAATTTCACCTTCATAAATAAGTTGTATCGAGTGCATCTAAACAGAAATAAAATATGAAGCCTTAGACTATACAATGCTTATTGTTACAAATAAAATGCACACTGCGTTCCCATGACCAACTTATTTGATGAATGCGAAAAATGTGGTCAAATATTTAAAAGTTTTGATTCGTTTATAAACAAATCAATTTCAACCATTTCATTTAATAAATATTCATGGAATCATCAAATAAAATTATTGATGCAAATCATTATCACACACACACACACACACACACACACAGGGTCAGAATTTCACATAAACATTACCTACAGATATTCCATATAATATTACTAATCAGTGTCAATTAAACTAATAATTGAATTATAACGGTGGAAAATTAATATAAGGTAGTTTCGGCCGTCAGTCTGCCGTCAGGGCTGGAGGTAAATCGATGGTGCGACTTTCGTTGCCGAATATTAATCTTAAGCGTTTCATGGGAGGCAGGGGACGGACGGGGCTGTGCTTGCGGTGGCGCTCTTTGGAGCGGCGCCGCTTCTTGAGGCGGCGCGCCGTCTCGGGGTCGACGCCCTCCAGCCGCAGCACCTCGTACTCGGGCGCCTCGGGCGGCGCGCCGCACTCCAGCACCTCCTCCACCACCGGGCTCCGCTTCACCCGCAACGTCAGTTTCAGCCCCCGCCGAGGCGGAGTACACGGACACTCTTTACTCTTATTGGAACTGTCCACCAACCACGGTGGTCCCGACTCACTTTCTTTTTTAACTTCTTCTACTCTATTAACAATATCAATTTTGTGAGTTTTGTTTGTTTTACTATCTTTAGATTCACTCGGATTCACATTCTCTCTGTAATCAGAAATCTCACTTTTCATGCATGTAACGTCACTGGCGACGGTCTGATCTTGAACGCTGATGCTGCCTTCGCTAGTATCGGCCGCCTCTGTGGAGTGTATACTCTCCTCTTTTATTTTAGTGGGAGATTCTTTAATTTCATCTCTTTGTTCTAGATGAGTTTCGGTAGAAGAAACAACATTATTTTCTAAATTGCTGTCATCCATGCTCCCGAGCGTAGATTCATCCTTTATGCCCACTTTGCTAGCTTCGAGTGCAGTGGGCACGTGGGCTTCGTCTTTGGGTGTGTTCAAACTTTGATCAGACTTAGCCTCGGAAGCGATCTTGGAGCCGGTTCGAACTTTGGAGCAAGTGGCTTGTGTACAAGTGTCGAGCAAGCGTTTGTGACTTCTTAAAACTATACCATTGTGTGAATCTCGACTGCTCCGGGAGCTGGTGGTGCTGCAGCAACGCGAGGGCGGCGCCCGACGCTTCAGGGCTCCACCCGCGGCGACGCCGTTAGATACCCGGCTACTGTCCGTTCTCCGCCGCAACCTCTCACCTCTACTGGACGCCGAGGACTCCCTGCTGCCTGAAGCTTCTTTATCAAGCATAGCGGCTATACAACCCTGAGCTATCAAAAGTTCAGCATCATATTTCGTCAAGCCCTTCTGTTTCATTTCCTTCATGCTCAACGGTGATACTATGTTAGAATTTTGACTACTTGATATTCGAGACTTTTCAGTGTTTTTACTGTGCACTGATTTTTGTGTTTGTTTAGCCTTTGTCCTATTAATCCTATTGTCTGTCTCTCTGAATGTGTATCTCGTGGCTTGTTCACTGTCATGGCTGTTATTGACGGAAAATGCTCCTTTCCCCCGTCTTTCACAAGTTTCACATTCACAATAACAGTTTCCATTTCCAAAAAAATCTTCCCCATAAAAGCATGTAATCTCTTCACCTACATCAATGTCACGTAGCACACGAACAAAAGCTTTTCCGCGGTCTGTGGCTTCAAAAGTACAAGTAGGTCTACAGTCATGGTTGATGTAGGCCGCAGGGCCGAGCCAAAGCTGGGCGCAATTTTTCCGACAGCTGTACATAACAGAAAAGTCGTTTTTTCCAGGGTGGAGCAACTGTTTTTCTTCTTCTTCTGTCATCTCAGCGATGCAGCCCACAAGAAAGTCTATCCTCTCATGCTTCAGAAATTTTTTAGTTGTTGATATTTTTGCTCCTACTTGGCCTTCTAAGGAGTATCTGTAGCAAGGTTCTATGACAAATCCAGCCTTCTTATCAAACACACGCAAGTAACGGTATATCTGCAATGGTTAAGCCAGTATAAGTAAACACCACACCCAAGAACAACAGAATTAATAAGTGAAAAAATAATGTAAACAACTTACATGCTCCCTCAGTTTGGTTTGTTGATGTTTGTTTTTACTATAATGTCTGGGCATCCAGTCACCCTTGGCAAGTTTATTGTAAGCTTTATTATAATCCTGTGTCGCTATGAATTCTTTGATAATATTTTTGAGTTCTTCCTTGTTTGTTTTGAGTGGTCTATAACGAATGTTCATTTTGTGTGTTGTAATGCCAAGGTATGGGTCAACTATGAGTGCCGTCGCCAGATCGTCGTAATCCGACAACTCCCGAGGGGTCATGCCCATTGGTTGCATTTTGTGGAGCACTTGCCTCCCGGGATAAGCAGCTGATCCAACAACCATCCTGAATACCTGAACAAAGAAACCAATGTCAACTGATACTATCTACGACAGCGACTACACATTATTCGTCTCAGACGTTCTAAGGGGAAATGACTGTGGACAGGGCGGATAGGCTAGCATTGAAGCTTTGATACCAATCAAATTTATTTCTAAAATATAAAAGTACAAACATGGCGGACGTATAAGAAATCCTAGAATCGACACGTCAAATCTTTGACGCCAATTTCTATTTTTCTGCGGTGGTTGTGCTCACAACAATAGCCGAAAATAATGCTTTACGTAATTAACTATTTGAAACACTTACTCATGTCATTGAAAATCCGTAAAATTCATGATTATTTTATGATATCAACTTCACAATCATCAAGCACTTCCAAGACGCTATCGGCTAGGTTATTAGCATTTATTAACATAACAATAACATAAATAAAGTTCAGTGTAAGATATACATATTATTGTTGTAGGAACGATGATTCAATAAAACTGATAAAATAAAATTATTTATTCAAAGAAAGCTGAAAAACAACCATGTTTTCGTGCACTCATTTTCATACATAGACATTTATGGAGATTGTTTGGATCAATAACACAGCTGCCCGATGCTTATTGGAATATTTCATCGGATGTAAATGTGTCCAAAGGCAATTATTATCATAATATAATAGTTAGTGAATAAATATAAACATTTTTCATTTATTTTTATAGTAAGTCTACAAACTAAAGGTCAGCTTAAAATTTCTTTACTATCAATTATTGTACGAAACCACCTTTGTAAACAAATTGAAACGCGGGTAATATGAAAATTGTTATCCTCCTCCCACTATCGAGACTCGTTTGGTCAATGGATTCAATAATAAAAAAAATATGTCTAGCAAGATATTTTACTGTGCATGTAGGTATCATAGACTATATTAAAGGTCGTGGTATAATATAACAATAACATAACGTGGTTAAAACGTGAGCTGGACGAAGGGAGGACGATTTTTTTTAATAAAAACATACATTTTATATTTTCGCATCGCGACAGTTAGTGAAAGTAACAAGAAGATTTAGCATTTGAACATGGTCCATTAATCGCTGTTTCTTTAGATAATGAACAAGCTGGTTTATTCCTGTTTTCCACGTTGCGGTGAACCTGATTTCTTATGGCACAGAGATTGCCCATGTACAGAAACTAAACGTCAGAGAGCTTTGCAGAGAGCTATGGTCGGAGTTTCACTAAGCGATAGAATCAGAAACGAGGAAATCCTTAGACGAACCAGGTCGTGTAGATTGTCATGTAGACAATGTAAATAATAAATAAATAAATAAATAAATGCTCTCAGAATAATCGAAGTAAAGTGGCAATAGGCATGTCATGTGGCCTCTTGACTCAGCTAGCTATATAGCTTTTAGACTGACTGGTTCTCAAATGCCAACCACGAGCTGACTTATGCAGCCTAATATTATTATTATTCTCGTATGTATTACTTCGTACTACTGTAAAAAGCAATAAAGGTATGTATATATCGTTATTACATTGATATCTGTTTTGTTATCTACCGCTACATTTATTTCCGTCCCCACTACATCCGGCGAGACCACATTTAGGAGGAATTTAGAAAAATTCGGGTTATAAGTGATCCAAAATTGAGTTTTAATGTGAAAAGTAAATGCTGTATTCCGTTCTGAGAAAATCCCTGAAATATCCATTCAAAATTGATTGACGGGTTCAGCTTATATTCAAACTTCTGTACTTGGTTATGGATTCTTATTTTGTGAGGTACGTAATATTTGAAGGACCTGGTATTCAAAATATCGAGTGTAGTTTCCTTTCCAAGCATGACACCCGAAAAAAAGGAAGCGGAGTTGTGGAGACGGCAAGCTGTCGAAACAACTTCTAGTAATTCGCCTCGAACGCACTGGACTTCTTGTTTTAATCTGTGGGCCACTCGTAAAGTGGCACTATATGTCACTGTCAGTCCTTTATTATTATTTTTTATAGTCTATGGAATGAAATAAGTAGTGATGTCTCACCATCGATAGTTTCACTATTGTTTTTTTATACCTTGATTGAGAATCAGGAAATACCATCAAAATTTTCTTGATACTATGATACTAACGATCATAAATAGCAATAATGTAGCAGTCATGCACCTATGATAGATACGATCGATAATCCTAATACTACCTTCGATAGTAGATAGCGGCTTATCGCATCACTAGGACTATCTTCATGTCCATTCATCAACTGGTACGTTTATTTAATCTGTGATCGTTTCATTCAATTTCGTCATTCGGCGCTTTTCAGTGGCTGGAGATTCGCGCGCGATAATTTCATGAAAAGATTAAAAAATAAATTGAATTGAATTACAGAATAAAATTATTTAGACAAGGGTGAGACATAATTAAGTACTGATCTTATATTCCAAACCTGATAATTCAATCGCAGATAAGTTAAATATTTGGAACTTTTATGTACCGGGTTATCAGGATTCTTGATATGAATAGTTAAATGATTATGATTATTTGTGTGCAAAATAAGTTGCGTCATAATTAACAATTTAACCACACCATACTTTAATTCAAGATATAAATATTGATATAAAAATTACTACATGGATTATAAATGTTTTAGGTTAAACCATCTTCCAGCTGTAATACGGGAAGACTAGAAATTTTCATCATGGCCCATGGCTCAGGATCAGGAAACCTAAAAAATGGTATCATCGACTTTACTGCTGGATCCTTGGGTGGGTAATGAGTTCCATTCTGCTAATATCTTCATGAGACTTTATTAATTTTATTTTATTATTGATGATTGGATAATCATAGTATAGGTCGCAACAGCTTATAATCAACGTGCTTTAATGTGGAACTATGGCTGTTATTGATTGTGTCTTAAGTGGTGAAACTGCGATGAATACAGTACCTATACATTTAAACTTATGCCAAGCTCTTCTGGAGAACTACAGTACAGCCACTATACCCATTTATGTTCTGGTTTAAATGGTGTGGTTTCTGGTGAAATTAGAGGCACTTGAGACATTCCACCTTCTCATCTCAGAATTATGGACTCACTCTATGCAACCGGGGTCTTGTTGTACCTAAATAAGGTAGGACCCAGGATGTACTGATTGTTATGGGCCAAGGTTCCACCAGCGCTCTCACCCACATTCGATACAAGCCTTTAACATAATAATTACACAGATAATTATTGACTTTGTATTCTCTCGGAACACATTGCAGGAATATTCTTGGTAAATCAAATATTTATAAAGCAAGTAACCTTGTATGCTCAGTATAATATATGTTTAGTGCATTAGTCAATATGCTTGATGGTGAATCGTGAAAATGAATAAAGCTGGCATTTATTTCTGGTTACATCCAGTTGTTTTGCAATTTTTGGTGTTTGCGGCTAATGGCTCATGGAGTCAGAAGATATAAGTTTTTAATCATTTTATTATCCCATAGTAAGTTACACCATGTCTCACAAAAAAAAAATGAACTACCTACAAAAACTTGCTTCATGCCAAAAGTAACATGAAAATATATTCCATATATTTATGTTATATGATATGATTACTGTACTGTTTTGTTACTTAACTTCAGGTGGTATAGCCGTTGTGTACGTCGGCCAGCCCTTGGACACAGTAAAAGTGAAAATGCAAACATTTCCACATTTATACAAGGGTATGTATGATTGCCTAAAGAAGACACTGAGAAGCGATGGAGTTATCCGAGGACTGTACGCAGGAACAACACCGGCCATCATGGCAAATGTCGCTGAGAACTCTGTTCTATTTGCTGCCTATGGTTACTGCCAAAAGTTTGTGTGTCGTCTCACTGATACTGAGGTAAGGCATATTCACTAACTTCAAGTTCTGACTGGCCTCATAGCTATTGAGAGTGAGATGAACATATTTCTTTGTTCTGTGTCGCGGTGTTAATATGCATTTTTTTTTGTTTATTTGCAATAGCTAAGCTAAGTGACGATGTGGTCTACTATTTGTCATGCTTGTCTAGAAGTAATATATGTATTAACATATATTTTTTATACCGAGTGATTGAGCTGAAATTTGGAACATATATGTAACTTCAATGACAATGCTACACTGTGGAGATGTTCTCATGATTGAGTCGGGATGTGTGCATAGAAACTCCTCAACTTCTCATTATAAGTCCATTTGGTTTGGGCTTGTGTGTATTTGACTTGAATAGTACTACAGTCCTTGTGATGTTCGGTCTGATAGTAAAAGCTTGATTTGAAAGATGTATTCATCAACTAAAACTGATGTTGAAATATTCCAGAGCGTGGATCAGTTATCGACGATGGGCAACGCTTCAGCCGGCTTCCTCGCTGCGTTCTTCTCATCGTTCACACTGTGCCCCACCGAGCTGATCAAGTGCCAGCTGCAAGCGATGCGGGAAGTAAACCTCCAGGGTGCACAAACTGCTGTACGACCCGGTATTCCTTCTTCAACATTATATCTATAAGTAATAATAGTTTATAATATTTATTACAAAATGGCTGAACTATGACGGTGTTTTGTCAGACTGTTACTACTGATACTTTCTTGCGAAGCGCACTCATTTTTTATTAATAACTAGCTGTTGCCCGCGACTTTGTCCGCGTTGAATTCGGTTTTATCACGCACCACTATTTTACCCCTCAGAAAAGTAGCCTAAGTTGCTCCTTGTTACATCAGCTATCAGCCAGTGAAAGTCCCGTCAAAATCAGTCCATTCGTTTCAGAGATTAGCTGGAACAAACAGACAGACAGACAAAAATGGTAAAAAAATTGATTTGATATATGTACAGTGTATACATCCATATGCACCTAGTAAAAAGCGGTTATTTTAATATTACAAACAGACACTCCAATTTTATTTATTTGTATAGATTCGACTCGTGCGAATCCTGGTCGGGTCGCTAGTTATACCTAATTTAGTAAGGTCATCGAATAAGTTTTCACATATAGTTATTATAATCTAATATGATCACCATAATTGTCTCAAATGGAAACAAATAACAACAATATTGTAATCTTATCAAGGAACTGATTGTTTGAACTCGCTTATCTCAAGTTTAACTTAGTAATTACATATAGGAGTGTCGCTTATCAGCCGTTTGTTCGTAATTAAACGTTTCACAATCCACGTTCCGATAGTGATCGCATTTGCAGATGTGTATTTATATATTTACTAATACTAGTATAGTAATTTTATATAAATTTCAATAACATAATATTCCATCACTAAATTACAGGCACATGAGACATTCCACCTTCACGTCTCACATTTACAGGCGCATACGATGCGACTTGGGTCTTGTCATACCTACTTTGGGAGGACCCAAGTCGCATCGGCTGTTATGGGCCGAGGTTACCACTTAACACCAGGTGGGCCGTCGGCTCGTTCCGTAACTGTATTACATTTAAAAAAAAAACCCTAAAAATATGTGGCCGTAAAATCGATGGTTATTGAGACTTTGTAATTGAAAAGTAAATATGGAGTATAATAAATAAAAACGTTTTGTTTATTTATTAACAGATCACCAACAATAGTTGGTAGAGAGTTGCCCAGCCTACTGCGCTATAGGTCGTGGGTTCGATTCCCACCCAGAACAAACATTTGTGTGACATAGATGATTGTTTCTAGTCTGGGTTTTAATATGTATTATATGTGTATTTACAAAAAGTACATAAGTATTTTAGTATTCTAACAATTATCCGGTTCCCATAGTACAAGCTGTGCTTAATTTGGGCCTAGAAGGCATTGTGTGAAATGTCCACCAAATTTATTTATTTTTTTACACCCAAGACGCGCCAACACATGTTTCTCTGGTTAACATCACAATAATATTGACGTTTCCAAGCCATTTCTTTACTAATTCTATGGAAATCAAGATTTTGACTTTGTCACGATAACTGAAACCGAGCAAAAAGTAAAAAGTCAGAACGCGAAGTGAAAACGTAGTAATAGCGTACTTGATAAGTCTCGGTAAGTCTTAAGTTCTATTCTATTCGAGTCACTCTCGAACCACACGGTGACAGGATTTTAAGTGCGCCTCAAAGAGGCTCCTTTCGTGCACTTGACACATGTCTTCGAATTTTTAGTTCTAGATGTCGTTTTCCTCACAATGTTTTCTGTCCCCGTTTTGAGAACGTGGTATTGCGCACATTAATATTTCAAGCGAAAAACTTATAGATGCACGTCGGGATTTGAACCGGCGACCTATGGATTGAAACTTGGGGTCAGTACCACTAAGCCACCACGCTCTACGAGGTAGTAAGTCTAGGTGATAATATGAATCTTGGTTTGCTTGCTTCAGGTTAAAATAAGTCCACTTCAGCTCACTCAGCAGATCTTCAGACAGTACGGCATCCAGGGACTGTTCCGGGGCCTGGTGCCCACCATCATGAGGGAGATGCCTGGCTACTTCTTCTTCTTTGGAGGATATGAAGGTAGAATGAATTTAATTTAATTTGGGCCAATGTTGCTGGCATTATAGGTGATTACCCTTCGTATTCCTACATGTGTCCCCTGGATGGTGCGAAAAAGCAACTAAAACCAGCAGTCTTGTGCTAAGTTCACCCGGAGAAGTACTGCCACCACACCTGGTAATCTGCCGCCAAGCAGTGATGCACTCGTGTTGCTGTGTTCCGGTGGAAGGGAGTGGGTGCCGGTGAAATTGCAGGCGCATGAGACGTAACATCCCCGTCACGGGGTGATGGACGCAACGCAATGTGACTTGAGTTATCTTGTACTTTCGTGGAGAGGACTTTAGATTCTCTACAGTACTTTTCAGCACAAATGTAACAAACCTGAACACAGGAAGCGTGAATTATTTATTTTTTGATTGACCTCACAGCTCAGTTGGTAGAAATTCTGCCTTCTGTGCTGTGGTCGTGGGTTCGAATCCCACTCAGGACAAATATTTGTGTGACGAACATTGATGTTTGTTCTGTTTCTGGGTTTTAATATGTATTTACAAAAAAAGTATTCTGGGAACCAGATGCAGTCATGTACACGCTATGCTTTGCTTAGTGTGGGGCTAGATGGCGCTGTGTCAAATGTCCACAAATATTTGTTTATTTATTACTTTTAATTATTATTATTATTATTTCACAACTGTCATTCGCCAATTTCAGGTACACGAGAGCTATTAGCGAAACCGGGTCAGTCGAAAGACGACATCGGATTACTGAGGACGATGGCGGCCGGCGCTGTCGGTGGGATCGTGCTGTGGACTGTCATATTCCCCTCTGACGTCATCAAGTCCAGAGTACAGATATCCAACAAAAGTCAGAAGTTTTTGACGGTCGGATACGACATCATCAAAAAAGAAGGTCAGCATTTTCATAAATAGTAGCTGCGCCCCGCGTTGTTACCCGAGATAATAAGTCATCTCACGGGAACACTGCACTTTTCCGGGATTAAAGTAGCCTATGTGTTAAGCCACGATATAAGCTATCTTGATACCAAATTTCATCCAAATCCATTCAGCTGTTTTTGCGTGAAAGATTAACAAACATCCATACATCCTCACAAACTTACATGTTTATAATATTAGTAGGATTTTATGAAGATTCTGTATTATCTATATTGTATTGACGGTGCCGACAGACCTTATCTTGGAACCCGATCGCAGCGCCACCTATTGGGTCCAATTGTGAATCTAAACCATCCGGGGATCCACTCAAACACTCACAAAAACTTCATCATTAGCGGTCCAGCAATTTAGGAGTGACATACATACGTACAGAACAAATAATTTATTTATATTTTAATTAATTAAATTAGTCCATTAATTAATCAATTTTTATATATAAATTTGATTAATAGTTTGCATGAGAACTGTCATATTAGTACCAAGTTATCATATGAGAGAAGCAAAGAACGTGAGATCTAGCAGACCAGGCTCACTCTCGTTTATCGAGAGCAGTAGTCCTGTATACCACAAATGAGTGACCAAATTGTATTATCCCCAGGTGTCCTGGCACTGTACAACGGACTCAAACCCACCCTGGTGAGAACAGTACCGGCCACCGCTGTACTCTTCGTTGTATATGAGTACTCTAAGAAGTTTATGCATCAATCATTTGGTGATTAATGACCTTTATTTAGCCATATTTTGTTATATATTCCAGGAAAAGCTTTAAAAGTGACATCTGTATGGTGCATTTAATTATGAAATATTTTTAATAGGAAATTTATATACATTTAATAGTATAGTGTTTCTACCAAAGTTCTTGAATGTAATAAAATGTAATAGAAACAAAATATATTTAAATATAGTAAATTATTAATTTTAATAAATATACGTTATTTAATAATATTTAAGTGGTTTCTATTTAGTTTTTACTGACATCACAGCTCAGTTGGTCTTTCTGCATCTGCGGTCGTGGGATCAATTAATAATTACTATAAAACCATATTGGGAATTGCTGCGTGTTATTTATCCAGAACTTAAAGTTACTGTTCCCAAGAAAATACTCTGGTTCCAAGTGTTAGGGACTTGGATGCGTACCGAAAAATATTAAACTAATAATAAAGGAATTTTGAGACTTTCGTATATTGTAAAAAAAAAATATATGATTGTCGGAGAGAAGTCGGTCTGTACAGTTCTTTTGATATGACAATTCTTATTGACAGAATATTCTGTGACACACAAATACAGCAGTGAATTCGCTGCAATACTCATTTAACGATAAATAAATCTATTGACAATCCATTTATGACTTTATGGAAAAATATTTTGACTTTGACATTCATAACAAAAAAAACATGTCCGACGATTACCAAATACAGAATGTCTACAAATACAGCAGAAAAACTTACAAGGACATCCGACAACCTCAAGACGATCCAGCACAAGACGAAACTAATGTGGAGGCCGAGAGATCTCCGCGGAGTCACGACATCAGGGAGATGGCGATGCCGGGGTGCAGCTGCGACCTGCACTCCGAGGCTGTCGCCAACATACTGCACAAGAAGTGCCCGGTGATCACCCTAGCGCAGCACCAACTCCAAAAGCTGCTGGAGGGGACGGACAAAATTCTATGCGAAAATTCTACATGCAGAAATGGGTATGGCGCCATTACTTCAGTTTCAGTAGGCAGAAATGGGTATAGCGCCATTACTTCAGTTTCAGTAGGCAGAAATGGGTATGGCGCCATTACTTCAGTTTCAGTAGGCAGAAATGGGTATAGCGCCATTACTTCAATTTCAGTAGGCAGAAATGGGTATGGTGCCATTACTTCAATTTCAGTAGGCAGAAATGGGTATGGTGCCATTACTTCAATTTCAGTAGGCAGAAATGGGTATGGTGCCATTACTTCAGTTTCAGTAGGCAGAAATGGGTATGGTGCCATTACTTCAGTTTCAGTAGGCAGAAATGGGTATGGCGCCATTACTTCAGTTTCAGTAGGCAGAAATGGGTATGGTGCCATTACTTCAGTTTCAGTAGGCAGAAATGGGTATGGTGCCATTACTTCAGTTTCAGTAGGCAGAAATGGGTATGGTGCCATTACTTCAGTTTCAGTAGGCCGAAATGGGTATGGTGCCAGTACTTAAGTTCAGTAGGCAGAAATGGGTATGGTTTCGGTCTTCAATAGCCGTAGAACTTATTCGTGCAGGGAAATACGGCCATGATCCATTGCTGCCGCCAAGCAGTTTTTTTTATGTCAATTAGGTGATAGAACGAGCTGACGGCCCACCTGATGTTAAGTGGTAACCGCCGCCCATAGACAACAGCAATACGACTCAAGTCCTCTCCACCAAAGTACGAGATGACTCAAGTCGCATTGCGTTGCGTGACGACCCCGAGACGGGGATGTTAAGTCTCATGCGCCTGCAATTTCACCCCACTCCCTTTCACCAGAACATAGCAACACGAGTGCATCACTGCGTGGCGGCAGATTACCAGGTGTGATGGCAGCGCTTCTCCGGGCGAACTTAGCACAAGTTCTACTGCAACTTTGGGTTTCTCCTTTCGCACCACCCGGGGGACACGTGTAGGTATTCGATGGGTCATCACCTACGGACGCGAGCAACTTGGACTCCCCATACGTATGTTATTATGACTGTTGCCCGATTTCAATAAATAAAAAAATAAATTGTTTTCAGGTCCATTTACGACTTTCTATGCATATGCAGAGATGTTCTCATGACTCAAAATAAATGCATGTGCGCATTATTCATGATCATAGGGATGGCATTCGCGTTGGGTGTTCTGATCGGGGCTGCATCCTGTGGCACGCATCTCGGAACGTTCAACAGCCCCATACTGACTTGCTTTGACAACTTCTTCATTTCAGAACCAGGGTATAAGTTGCAAGAATACCGGGGTATCGTTTAGTTTAGTTATTTTAAGTATATACACTGTTTTGATTAGCCTACTTAGCTTACAATTATTATATACGTATATTTCTAGGACAATAAACTAGTCATGTTGAAATAAATTAGCTGTTTTGATGACAAATCATTGGTACTGAAATGTGAGGCCCAAGGCCTAAATGCACTAAACTTAAGTCTTTAGCCATGGATACATATAAGCCAAGGTATATTACTCAAACTTACTTATTTAGGGCCCCAGAAATCAATGTCTATTCTGAAACTGATGGCCAGGTGATTAGTTACTAGAAAATTATATCACGGTTTACTATTTGAGGTCAATGTTTGAGACATTTAGATTAGGCATAGCCTTGGCTCTTGGGCGAGTACTGGCTTCAGGTCTGAATATCAATTTTTAGTAACTTCAGTTTGAGCCTAGGAAGAGCTAGCTTTTAAAAAGTTAGCTTTATGTTTATGCCTAGGAAGCTAGCTTTTATGTTTAGGATTATTAGACTTAGGTGGACACAAGGTTTTGATGTTTCAACAAAGTGGTCTATTAATAAAAAAACATTCCACCATGCACAATTATAGTCATAAAAAATGATAATATATCACCAATTCATCACCAACAATTCATTGTTGGCTATTCCATCTCGGTAAGTAGTGTCTTAAGGTCTCAGCACACATATGGGATCGGAAAGGGATCGTAACCGTAACGCCTTTCACCTCGCTGTCAACCAGGCGTCAACCTACCGTATGCACGTAATGAAAGCGTATCAGCAGCGCCTGTACGTCAACTCGGCTACGGCTAGGCGACACCGCGCTTACGCCTCGCCGCCCGCTGGCTGACCCCAGATCAGTTTGAATCCAAACGTTAAGTGTAGCGCACGGTTATGTCTTGGTTTACAATACGCGAGTTGGCTATCATAGCCATAGTACTTGATGAAGAGGAAAAAGAAAATAGCAAGAAAAAAAGAAAAAGATATTGGGTACACAATATGAATAAAGCAAGGAGTACTGAAGGGGAATTTCGGACTATAAAAAAACATTTGATGGATGATGAAGAGAAATTTTATATTTATTTTCATATGCCGAAATGTCTCTTTTATAACATATTGCAGTCTATAGATGAATGTATAAGGAAGAAGAATACAACATTCAGAGAAACAATATCGCCCGAAGAAAAACTAGCTGTAACGTTAAGGTGAGAAATGCATTTGTTTTTGGAATTTTTAATCTGGTCTACAAAAATATTTGTACTATAAAGTGTACAAAAGAAAACTCGGTTCCGGAACTCCGAGATAGATTAATTTTTACCCTCTGTCGATAAAATTATTTGTTTTAGAACGCAACCCTCATTAACGATCAGGTGTGTACGGTGAGTGTACGTGTTATGTCTGATGTGTGTGTGTGTATATTTTGTGTGTATGCGTAAGGTATGTTAGTAACTGCAACTTTTTTTTAGTTTAGGTAAAAAAAAATACTCATAAATCACATATTTTTTTATCATTCTAAAAGATATTATAAAATCAAAAAATTATGGCAATTAAACAAAAATAGCGCTACAACAAAAATACAATCATTGTATAAATTAAAGATTGTTTGAAGTATTAAGATCGTCAGCATTTGACGCGGCATTTTCTTCTAAGTTTGACATATTAAAATCATCAATGTTTGAAGCGCCAGATGTTGATTGTATCTCGTGGCTAATGTTATTTAGAGTGGTACTATAACCTCGAGGCATGTCATCTTCTCTTTGGGGAATGTAAGGGTTGCGATAACTGTAATAGCTTTGTTTCTCTGCGATTTCTTTTAACTCCATTTCCGAAACTGCGTTATATATTTTACTTTTTATAACCGCTTGGTTATATTCAGAAAATTTTCTAACCGTTGCCGCAATGCTCTTGAAAAATGTTTCTATCTCATCTTCTTTTTTGGTTTCGTTGTGATGTAATAAATATTTCATTAAAGTTTGTGACGCTGAATTGCTCTCAACTTTTTTTTTTGAAATTTTGGATGTAACTGAAGATGCAGAAGACTTAGGACGCGGTGAAAGTGCAGATGTTTCCGGTTGTAATTTTTCTGTAGACTGAATTATGTTTTCTGGAGACTGAATTATGTTTATTGAGTTCTGTGAATCATCATTATCCAAGAAATTGCTAATATCTGAATCGTCATCATAATCAACCGAAGAGATCGTATTTCTTTCTTTGTAATGAGGTACTAAAAAACTCATTTCATCTTCAAAGGTCCACTTTTTCGTCGTCGGGGCTGCCTGACCACTCTTAGTTTTACGCTTCTTCATAGCTCGTCGGTGAGACTCTCTAAGATTTAACCAAGTTTTCTTGCATTCAGATTCTGAAATAAAATAAATCATGGTTAGTCACACATGCGCATGTAGTTACATAATGTAGGTATGTGTGAAAGGGAGTACGTACACACACGCATTCACATAAACATATACACGTATTATATAAATATACATTTATTGTTGCAGGTACTTCATAACTGGATCTACATTTACTAATTTATCATCGAGCTTCCGTTTAGGAGAATCAACTATTCGTTTGATAGTAATAGATGTGTGCAATGCAATAATAAACAAATTAATGCCAATTCATATACCTCAACCAACTACAGCCGCATGGCAAGGAATCGAAGAAGGATTTAAAAATAAATGGAACTTTCCGAATTGCATAGGCGCCATTGACGGCAAACATGTAAATATAATTGCACCTCCCAATAGTGGATCGTTGTTTTTTAACTATAAAAAAACATTTTCTATTGTTTTGTTAGCTATAGTTGATCCTGAATACAGATTCATAGCGGTTGATATAGGAGCCTATGGAAAAAACAGCGATGGCGGAATCTATTCGTCATCTACATTTGGAAAGGCACTTGAAAGAAACACATTAAATATTCCATGTGACAAACCATTACCAGGTACTAATCATGCAATGCCACATGTATTTGTGGGAGACGAGGCATTTCCATTGAAGACATATTTATTAAGACCATATCCTCGCTCAAATACACGGAGACTATTAGATCCTGAACGGCAATATAATTACCGCTTATCACGAGCTAGAAGGGTTGTTGAAAACGCTTTTGGAATTTTATATCAAAAATTTGCGATTTACAACAAAAATATTAAATTGCATCCAAAGTTTGTAGATAAAGTGGTATTAACAACTTGCATTTTACACAACATGATGAGGACATATAACATTGAGATGAATTTACAGGAACCGAACAGAACAGAACAGGAAATTACAGTTGAATTCGGCGAAGACCGATTGTTAAGTCAATTACCAAATATTAGTGGTGCCCATATGGCTACTGCTTTTAATGTACGTGAAATGTTCAAAACATATTTTCAAACTTCTACCGGACGAGTACCATGGCAGAATTGTAGCTTTTAGATTTAAATATTAATGTTAATTCTTAATGGATGTTACAGTAAAATTTTACATTATAATAATCACATAAATTATATTACTCAACTGTTTTATTTCCCATACATACCTACCAGGGATGTTACGGAGCTTCTTTGTTCTTTGTTTTATTTTATAATTGAAAATTAATATGAAAAATATTTAATAATAAAACTAATAAAACTAAAAATAATAAAATTTAATGATAAAACGTTAGATCAAAAAATAAACAGGAGTAGGTACTTACCAGATTGCTTTAAAGTAATACTTATTTGTTTCCAAGCCTCGTCCTTTTTTATACTATTACTGTATTTAGCGTCACTTAAGTCATATAAATATGGATATTTTCTCACTTCTTCAATAAGTTTCTCCCTTTGCATCATTATTTTGTGTTCGAATCTAACTTAAAATTTTAAATAAAACATACGCGCAACACGAATGAAATACGCCTTGCGAATGGCAAGATGGCGGCGTCTTTCTCTTTGGGGACGGGACGGAGAGACGTAAGCGCGGGGACGATGAGCCGTAGGCGCGGAGACGATGAGCCGTAAGAGCGGGAATTGCAAGTTCGGAGACTGTTCTGAGGGGAGGCGATCACGTTACGATTCCGATTAGTGTGCGTTGCAGTAGGGAGTTTAATACAAACCATTCTGAACGACTCGAGGCGATACGGTTACGATCCCTTTCCGTTCCCATTAGTGTGCTGAGACCTTTAAATGGTCATAAACACTTGTCTACTAATGGTAAAAAAAAATGCTTTTCTTATTTTACCATTTATTAATAATTAACCTTACCACTGATGAACGTTTTGGTAAATATTCAGAAGCATATTATAAATCATAGGTTGAGCTTATAAGTAAAAAGTTAAATTGCTAGTTAAACTACAGCAGTTCTTCAATACTCAGATAATTTATTAGAGTATCGACATCAAAACATTGAATTTTTATTCAAAATGAAATCAAACAAAATAAATATAAGAGTTATCCAAGCATTGAGGAAACATCCCTTAATTTATGTAATATACTATAAAGTTGTGAAGTTACTGCGGTGACATTTCAAAAGATTTTAAGTCGCAAATCACAAATTACTTTAGACTATTTATTAAATACTAGTGTGGGTGCTACAACTTGCACCAAACTGTTTTTGACATCATAAATACTCAACCAATTTATGTGCCGCCATCATAAATTGCATTTACTATGCCAGCATCAGTTATAGTCTATAACTTATAGATGACAAGAACTTTACAGTAGAGTTTGGTTTGAGGCAGTAAAAAACGTTGAAACTGCACATAGGAGAGGATGTACCATCCCAGAAGACCAGACTCTTGCACTGCATGCAGCAAATTCACATCATTTGAATGTTAGGTGCCGGCTAAACAAATAAAATACTGCAATTACGATTACTTCTCCTCGCACCACTCATTTTCTTTGCGCACTTGGTCCTCCTCAGCTGCTGTGAAATCATTCTTGATGTTGAACGTCTTTCGGATCTCCTCCGGTGTCTTGCCCTTGATCATGTTAGCCACCGTTTTACATGTAACGTCCAACAGGCCTTTGATATCTAGATAGTTGGCAGCTAATATCAATTCAAAAAGAGTTCCCTGGTCCACTTTGAGGAAATCTGCGTCCCACGAAGAAATGTCATCGGTTCGCTTCTCCTTGTTCTCATCATCTTCGGGTAGGGGAGGGTCTTCTTTGTGATAAGTCGCCCACTGTATCACTTTCTTGAGGATAGCGGAATTAACATTTGGGAGAGGCACCACTTCTTCTTCATCGTCTTCCATACCCAAATCTTCCAACATAGTTTTGATTGTCACCGAGCATTTTGCTATTTCGACGTCGACCACAAACACCTCGTTGTCGGATGACTGCAGCTTGATGTTGGGCATCCTGTAAACAGAAGATAACGTCGGTGAAAACACTGGCACGAAAATAATCAAGCGCCATTTTACATTACGAAAATAGTAAACGGTTTGCCCTGATATAACCTTACCTGAATGACTATCTAGGTACACCTCAATAACTAATATTTCTTAATTATTTTTTACTGGTACAGCTATCACAAAATTTTGTGGAAGTAACGAAAGACAATTTGCAAATTCACGTTGCGATTTGCGTGCTCAATTTTTCTTTGTAATTTGTATTGTAGCAGTGTTGCCAACTCGTTGTAGAGTTTTCTAAGCAAAATGAGTGAAAAAGAAATTTGTAAAAAAATGCACCTTCATTTTTTAAACTTTACTGAAACCTACACTAAGATTATCATTAACGTCGCAGGTGGCATGGATGCGCAAATACGCAACACAAACACCTAAGACCCGAGCACAAACTTTATGCTCACCACTCATGCTCGCCAGGGATCGAACTCGAGACCCACTATCATCTAAAGACGAGATATGAAATGACGATAAACAATTTATTTTTTTCTAAATATAATATAAGTAAGAACATCACATGTAGCCTGCAAGGGTGTTGCGAAAAAACGTTTACAACGTTAAACTTATAACTACAAACATATTTGCACATTAAGAAAAATATAATAATAACTAAAATATAGAGTTCTTAAATCTAAACAGGCTCTTGAATAAAATAAGTTAATATAGATATTAAATTTACACATAAATTCCATTTGCAAAACTTTTTGATACTATTTACTACTATACATTTATATTTTATTTATTAATTTGTTATCAAAAGTCTTGAAGAGTTAATTGTTTGTATAAGCTACGTAATTTATTGTACAGTTAAAATAATAAATGAGACAGATTTCAGGCTAAGAGCTAAATCACATCTAGGGGCTGAACATGATAACAAAGTGCTAGATGTAGCTTTTAAGAAGTATAGTTGGCGACACAGATTTATTTTTCTAGAAATTGTCGGTAGGATGTATACTTGAAAGCCTGATCTGAACAGTGTGACTATAACCATTTTTTAATTAAGGTAGTATTTGTAAAATACATAAAGGAAGCAGGAGAACTATGAAAGAAGGACCTTTATTTCATAGAATAGGGAGGCCTTTGCCCTGCTGTGGGACGATGTAGGCTGATAATAATAAAAATAATATTAGTAATAAAAATTAGCAAGCTAGTCACTCTTTATTAAGAGGTAACTAAGGTTGCTTTTATATTCATATTCCAACAGCACTATTGTAAAGCAACAGTTTTTAATTTTCATCGGTATAAAACTGACGTTATAGATGTTGTTATGTCCTGGGTGTTAATATAATATATATTTATGTATAGAAAAAAAATAATGTTTATAAGTATACCATCCATCAGTGTCCGGTTCACAAAGCCACAACTAGACCTTAGTATCCCACTAAGGTACAAGCCAAGCTTAATTTGGAGCAAGATAGCGCTGTGAAATGTCCACCTATTTATTAATACCTGTTACAAAATTACCAACATATGAAATCTGTTTTATGTTTGCCTTTGGATTTGTTTTATTTGATTTATAGGGCTTTTGGGAAATTAGATTTTATAATTATGTTCAGTATGTTATTGCATAGGCATACTGGCCGCAACATTAATTACAGGGATTAATAAAATAATAATTGATATAAGTAACGATTCATCTCAGTTTTATAATTTTATTAATATAATTAGCAGATTAGAAGTTTTGAAATGATGCAAGCAATTCGTGTTCTAATTAACTTTATGTAGTTAACGGTTTTTAATTACTTGTTTTTTTTTATATGGATGAAACAGTTTTTTATGATGGCAACACAACTGCAGATGGCATTTCGTTGTCAAAACAAAATTTTAAACTTTTTAACTAGATAGGTTAGGTTGTTGTGAAATATTTATGTCAAGTCAAACCAAATGAACTTCACACACAACATGCAATCTTTTTCATTTTGTATATTTTAGGATAATGGTTATGTTCGTAAAAACTTGAAACTTCTCTTTTAACCTAAAAGCAGAGAAACTTGTGCAATTACCCTAACATAATTCGGATACTGGCTGAGTTAGTGTGGCTAAGATACAAACAGCCTATCAAGAAGATATATAATTTTCGTTCTTAGGTGCAGTAACCGGTAAAGTTTTACGGAAAGTTGGTTTTGATGATTTTAACGTAAGTACTCTTGTTTCTTATCAGGATTTTACAAGAAACTATATCCGCAGCCATAACTAATAACACAAACTTCAGTTTAACCTGAAATATTGATGTCAATTACGTTTTTGAATTTGGTAACGAAACTTTGTGCTTATGTAACGATTGTAATTCGTTACACTACTAATACTAAGAATACACTCTTAGGCCAGACAAGACGTTCGTTTGCATGACTAATTGTTTAAAGTTTAATTTGAGCGCTAGATTGCAGCGTGATTACTATTTTAAATATGTAAATAATTAGGTTTGCAATGTTCGCGTTTGAGCCGCTTTTGTATCGCGAAAGCTACAAGTCGGCTTTTTTGTGTTAAAGCTGTTGTTGCATTGGATGGTTCTTACCTATATTATTTGTGAAAACATCTTGAGTCTTCTTAGAATGTTGTTCTGTTCCTTGGGAGCAGTCACCTTGTACAGTTTGAGCAGACAATAAATTAAAAAAATACAGATGTAGGTATTAGCTTTGGTGCTTATAAATGGTAAAATAAACAATGTTCTGATTTTAAAAGATCTGATGATTATATGTTCACAGATGCCTCCAAAATCAGATGCCGAAAGGCAAAGAGAATACAGACAAAGACTTAAAGTTAAAAATCCTGATAAGCTTAAAGACATAATGAAGAAAAATTCTGACAGAGCTCGAGATTATTACAGAAAGCATATTCAGAACCTAACCACAGAACAAAAAAAGGAAAAAAGACAAGGTAAAAGAAAGAAACAAAATTCAGAAGCACTCAGTAAAGACACAGTAGGGGAACTAATTCTTGAAAAGGAAAAAGTCAGAGTTATGATACATAAACTGTATAGAAAATACAAGATACTTAAAAAACAATGTCACCAACAGCAACAACAAATAGATGATTTGCAAGCAACATGTGACAATATTACGACAGAACTAGATACACTTAAAACTCAAAAAGCTGGGACATTAACTCAGAACGAAACTGAAGTAACTACTAATGAACATTGCTAAAGAAAACCTTAGCATTCATCTATGGAAATTTAAATAATATAACACCATATTGGAAAAATGATTAAAAATGCTAACAGAATCAGTAAAAGAAATAGTTGATAGCAAAATAATAACAAAATATAAACTCAAACCAAAGTTAACAAATGAATGAGATTATTTCAAGTATGGTTGGTTTACAATAATAATTTCAAATAAATATAGATTGCCCTTCATATGCAGCTAAAATTTACAAGTAAATGCAAATGAGGATTTATCAGACAAACTAATTTATGGACAATAATATGTATCTCACAAATATGGTTTTCCTTCACTGGTTTGAGAACTTGGTAAACACCAAGTTCTCAAACCAGGAAAACATCGTGAGGACTGACCTGTCCTAAATCCTCCCAATATAAAGATGTTTTCTGTCTTGCGTTTGCACACAAGTTTTTTAAATGAAAAGTTAGTTACCTACATATGGATTAGACCACCATCTGGTTTTGATAAACAACCACCATTTTAAAATTGGTATGATCCACTGGGCCACCGCACTTACTACAAAGATGATGTTGAAGGTGTTTTATCAAACCCAATATATGAATGACGAGGGATTAAGACATTCGATGCAACAAAATATAATTTTATAATTAAAATTACTTTGGCAAAATGTGTAATTCAAATAATATAATAATAATGCAAATAAATAAATGTAAGATTTCATGTCTAGATAGATATAAGCATAGTAAGAATTAAACTAATATTTTACCTATAATTTCAATTGTGTTTTCTTCTATTATCTTGAGAACACGCTTTACATAACGACGGCCTTACCCGGCTAATGAGTCTGCTAACTGACTAGCACAGCTACCGGGAGTTCAAAAGGACTAAACGCACGAAGACACTCAAAGTGCTTAAGCAGACATTCTTCACGTCTTATGAGTATTCTATCAGGGGTCTGCCTCAGGGAACTCCTTTGGGGCCACTCCTTTTTATAAACATCTCTTCCTGCTTTAACAACTAAAATATTATTTAATGCTGATTACTTGAAGATCTGAGACAAGCCGAAGTTTGGATGACTCAATCTGTTTACAATTTGACTTAATAATTTCAATAACACTGCGTAGTGACTCATATTTACATTTATCAGTCTTATTTGTGTGTGTCCTTTCACTCGTAAACCGCAAAATGTACCTACTATATAACTACACATTTAATAATGTATCGCTCTCTAGGGTAAACTTTATAAAGAACTGGATGTAACCTTTCTATCAAACTATTATTTGACATTTTTTTATGTGATACAGTTACGGTACGACCTGACGGCCCACCTGGTGTTAAGTGGTAACCTCTGCCCATAACCGCCGATGCGACTTGGGTCCTCCCCTACTAGACCAAAGTAGCATCGTATGCGCTTGTGATTTCACCGGCAACCACACGTATGAAACCAGAACACAGTAACGCACATGCGTTTTTTTGGGATTAACGGTAACTTATTGTTTTAGAAACTATAAGAAGCCAGTTTCATTGGATATCTTGCTGGTTTAACCACTCATACTATGATATTATTCTAATCTACCCATATATCATTCGTAGGTGTATGTCTATAAAAATCGAAAAGTAGATGGCGCTATTTTAGACAAAACGTGCAAAGCTAGCCCGGGACATATTAGTAGGTACCAACTGTCACAGCACCTATTTCTGAGTTTCTTCCGTTAAAACGACCTGATGGAAACAGAAGAAAATAACATTCATTACTAATTTGTCAATTATTTAGAAAACATTGTCAAAACACAGGCTATTTGGAAAATAAAAACTATTTTTTCCTTTCATATATGCGTATATTGTTGCTTTATTTCTAAATATTGTATATATTAAATAAATAGAAATTTATTTTTCCCTTCTAATTCTTCACATCGATAAACATTCTAAGATATATTTAACTACCGAGAGTATAAGTAATGTACTATAAAACCTAAATGTAACTACATATATTGTATAATAAAAATTTGGCAATGTAACTACGCTTCCTACAATGTTTCCAAATGTGATAGAAGTAAGAAATTACAATTGTTGGCAATATTTTTCTAAACATTCAAGTACCTATATACTTAGTATAACTAGTAAGTTTTAAGTTGCACTAATAATAAGCACATATTAATACATTAAAAACAGATGTACTAAAACTATTACCGAAAACTGCAGGCTACAGAATAATTAATCTCGTGGCATAGTTCATCAACTATTCATACGAAATAGTGTTCAGGTTAGACTATGATTATTTTAGTATTGGACCCACTTTGCAACACAATTTAATGTTCAGTTTTCGGGAGTTTATAATTTATATATATTATTATTACAGACAGTTTTTAAATACCGTATTATTATTATACTATTTACCATAAAACAAATCTCATGACCATAATTTATCTATTAGCAGGTATAAAATTTGTAGGGTATTGAGTTCAGTGTAAGCTTAGGCAACGATAAAAAGCTGGTCCCTATAATAACATGCTCAAAATAACATCATTTTGACCAACTATACAGATCTGATCAGTCTACATACTTTCTTCAAACATCAGCAATGTTCAAATGATATTCGATAATAATAATTATACAGTGTATCCTGAACACCTAAAGTATAAGTATACTATCGATAATATATATGATTGATAAGCATTAACATCATACTTTGTAAGTAGGAATAAGTACTTTTTGTATTGACTAATTAAAGTTATACAAAAAAAAAAACTGCTTCATTATACATGTAAATGTTAAATATTTACATCTAACATTGATTTAAGAAAATAAAGTTTATAAAAATACATTTTATACAGCAAAATATGACATAACACAACAATGAAGCCAGTCTACCATCCTACTAATATAATTTATCATAAAATTTGATTACAAATTTGTATTTTAAATAATTATATTATTAAAGAATATATTTAATGTTGTATTTAATAACAAGAAATATAAATATAACATTTTATCATAAATAAATATATCTAAAATCATTTTGCCTCACATAGTTAAAAATAACTGGTTTCCTCAATCTCTTAGGCATATATATTGTAGAATCTCATAGAATCTTAAATAATCTGAGTAATTCTTTATGCATAAACAGCATATAAATAGTTGTAAAAAATTTCGTTACATTTATCAGTAATAACATCTAAAAAATATTTAAGTACACGTACAACTAAACCATGCATTTAATTAAAATCATAGCACCGAAGCATAACAAAATCACAGTAATGAAATCTCTGAAAATAATGATCTTTCAAAAAGAAGAAAATCACAATGCAAAGAAATATTATTCTTTGCACAAAAAAAACTATCATTTATACTTAATGATTACTTATAGTATAATCAAAGTACACATTTAACATATAAATAACATCAGAAATTCAAATCGGTAACCAGTATAGCGGTCGTGTACAATTTTACTGACTTGCATTTTCCAGCCTTTCCTTCACACGGAAATATATTTTCAGGCTAGGACGCAAGATTGTGCACAACATTATGGCCAGTACCAGGACAAATCCCGTGTATCTCAATACATCACCAAATTGCCACCAGTTCGAGAATAATCCGAGTGTAATAGTTATGACTCCCAAAATAAATGTGACGAGGCCGACTGTAGCATGTAAAAGTTTTGTGTAAATGGGAGCCAAGTAGTATTTCAGTTGTAGACTATACAGGGCCCCAAGCCCACCTAGCATTGTGATCAGCATGAAGATGAACGATGAAAGACCAAACTTTGAATGTAAACTGACAAAGTGAGGTTTATCATGGATGAT
This sequence comes from Chesias legatella, assembly GCA_947359385.1. Taxonomy (NCBI): domain Eukaryota; kingdom Metazoa; phylum Arthropoda; class Insecta; order Lepidoptera; family Geometridae; genus Chesias; species Chesias legatella. The sequence continues at coordinate 1,725,693 of OX375768.1, read as the reverse complement.
TTTGTTAGACAAAATGATCAGAAAGCCTGTGATAATGATGATACCACCAAACACTTGGAGCACCCAGTGGCGAGCGCTGCGCAAACGCATCGGCATCCACTCCGTAGCAAAGTCTCCCGGTGAAATGGCGTTGATTGCAGATGTCATAATTATCAGCCACTGGAGAAAAAGGCAACATGTATTTCTAGTTTTACTAGAATGTAATGGGGACATTTACATAAAAGCTATAAATTATTATAAAACAAAACCAGCAAAGGTCAACATTATTTGAACTTAAATATAAATTATTTACATTATAATTACCCATTTATAGTTAACTACTGACACACAGGCAAAAGCCCAGTTTTTTTACTAAAATCCCAGTTGAATAAATGTTATTAATTTTTTTATCACTATAATTGTAATTCCAATTATCGTCTCTAACTAATGTTTTATTTATTAATTTAATTAAATATTGCATAATATATATTCAGTATGTAATTACTTAAATATCTTATTTGAATATATATTATGTAGTTATTGTATGACTGGCCTCACAGCTCAGTTGGTAGTAACCCTGCCTTCTGTGTAGGTTGTGATTTCAATTTCCAACCCGGACAAACATTTGTGTGATGAACATTAAATTATGTTTATTCTGTCTGGGTGTTAAAAGCATGTATTTACAAAAAAATAGTATATTACATATTCTATCAATTGTCTGGTTCCCATAGTACAAGGTTAGCTTAGTTTGGGGGTAGATGCTGCTGTGTGAAACGTCCACCAATATGTATTTGCTTTTAATTTATATAATGTTCCAGCTCCCCTCTGAGATCTTGCACACACTTGTGGTGAAATATGTTGTAAATAATGTTATTTGTACTAATTGTTGTTAGCCCTTAGAGGGATAAATGAAGGTACTTAATGAATGTAAGGATTAATATGATTGAAATTACACCTATCCAGCAATTGACTGGCCTCACAGCTCAGTTGGTAGTAACCCTGCCTTCTGCGCTGTAGGTTCTGGGTTCGATTCTTACCTAGGACTAATATTTGTGACGAATATATATGTTTGTCCCGAGTCTGGGTGTTAATATGTATGTATTTACAAAAACAAAAGTATGTATGTATGTATACTATCAGTCATCTGGTTTCCATAGTACAAGCTATGCTTAGTTTGGATTGTTGGCTAGATAGCGCTGTGTGAATTGTCCACCAATATTATTATAATTAAAATAATAACAAACATTTGTCATCTATTTGAAATGCAATGAAATCATTATGAAATTATTTTACCTCCATAAATATCCACAACTTTTAAAATGTCATTGCAGATCTTTAGTAACAGCACAAGTACCATTTGAAAAAGATTTTATTTAATGTCACTACTTACCCCTAGAGTCATGAGACTGGGATGAAAAGAGAACAGGGTTACACCATCCACGAAGCAGCAGTAAATAATGATCCCAACGAATATGACCGAGCAAATATTGCTGAACAGATTCATGTAGCTAGGCTTGGCACTATTTGAGTTCGGTGCAACAAGTCGCGACGTTTCTGAATTTCTTTCTGTCGTCGACATTTTTTCTGTTTCGAAAGTCAGGATTTCTAGCAAAAACTGCGTTGCACGTACTAGTGGCTAGCTTGGCTAATGCTACTGAAGTACTGAGGGATTCAAACTGCTGCGGTAGGTACCGCCCGGCAGTTTTACGAATAACCAGTAAGGTGAGTCCGATATATTAGTATTCGCTAAGATATCAGTGATATGTCGTGTATTCATGTATCAGTAATCCCACGAAATCTGGTATGCTAATCTTAATATTCACTCTACCATATTAGCGGGCGTTTAATATCGGTCGTATAATATCAGTATTCTACTCATATTCACTATTCATTGGCTGATATATCTGTCGGCGGGCTTCGTGTAAATTATGCCTCACTCTGATTCGCTAATATGTGATACGTGATCAGAACAAGCGAGACAAATAGTTACGTAGGGAAAGTGAGTCTTTTGTGCATTGCTTAAGGACTATTTTGCATTGGACATATTTTGTCATGTAGGCGCGTACAGCGCCTCAATCAGTTGTTAATAGTTCAAGGGGAAATTACTAGATGGCAATATATTAAATTTGGCATCCGTGAGAGTGAATAGTACCTGTCCAGAAACAAAATATTTAGAAAAAAAAAAGTTAAAGTGACGGTTCGCCATTCTTGTTTGTGAATTTGTGGTCGAACTAAAATGAAGTAATTTTGACGTGTCAACGTCTTATAATTCGATAGAGCCGGCTGCACGCACGAAAAAACATGACTCATGCGGCGTTACCTCGCTCTGAGGCGTTCCATGTAAGGCTTGTGCAAGTGCAAGCGAGAGCGCGGAACGAGCGACAAAGAAGCACAATCGGCCTTTGCGTTCGGCAGCGTTCGACATCCGTCTCTCTCCTACTTGAGTGAGCGATGCGTCTGCGTGGACAGCTGCTAATACTTACATTTACATGTTTTGATCGAGTATCAAGTGCATATATACATAAAAATCTATTAAACAAATGAAATTAAAATTTTCTTTTGAAAAATGCTATCATTCCATCAGTATTTTCTTAAGACGTTGACACGTTCAACTATCGTCAGTAAACCGACTTTACAGACAACCATTTTTTTTTTGTTTCTTTGCGATTAATCGTGAAGATATTTTATGTTCGAAATATGTATAATGACGACGATCCCGAAAGGTTTTCGTAGAATAATTTGGTCCGAAAAGTTACATGATCTCGACGCTATAATTGATTGTGATTGTACGTTGTTGAAAATTTATAATAGTATCTTTGTAAAAATAAATGCTAAATATAAGATAATGCTTCACTATCATTACATCTAGACCATTCAACAAACGAAATATACTGAGATGCGTCTGATGGATGAATGGATGGATGGTTACGTCGCCCGAGGCCTCTTGACCCGGCGGGAAGTACTTCTATATTTGTTTTTTTCTGAGAAAGCTTAATATTTATACTGAGATTCTGATATCATTTTAAAGGGCATATCGTGTACTCTGTTACATAAAAGAATTATTCCTATTAACTTTCATATTTTCTTGTAAAACTCGAAACAATAAGGATACACGACATTTTTTTCGAAAATCCCCAACTTTAAGCTTTATTTTCTTCTTTTGTCATCAATCTAAGTAATTTATTTTGAAGTTCATTAGATTTTCGATTCTTTGAACTTTTCGGTAGTATTTTTTAATCAACTGTGGCTACAGTAGTTTCTCAGTAGTACCTAATCGTTTTTGTAGACTACTCGCGCGGTTGTAGAAAACGAATGTGACGTTTAATGCGCGGACAGGTGAAGCGAAGCGAGTGTCGTTTGCGCGGGGTGGACGCTTGAGTGGTTGGGCCGGCGGGATATTTGAAATGCAACTTACTTCAGACAAACATGTTAATTAAAAAATATCATTGACTTACTTACGTAATTTACATTACATTTTACTTACTATGTTTTATGTTTTGCCTATTACATTTTTCTTTATTTATTGTAATAAATTGATTGAATAATTGTTTACACCCACATTTTTTTGTAAACTTTTATTTAACTACCTAATAGTGTTTCATCGTTTTTTTTTATTGATTCCAATAATTCAACAAAATCCGATAGATTAATGAAAGGCATACATAATAGGCATTAATATTAATTTCACAATAAACGTGATAATAATATTAAGAGTAGATGGGTATTCATAGTATTAGGTATAGCCACCAATTACATGAATATCAGTGATATCCAATATTAGTTTACGTATTATAATACTTCTCAATGAATATATTGGTATCAGTGATATTGTAAAATATCGGTATTAACTCATCTTTAATAACCAGTGAAGTGGTCAATGAGAAATGAAATGAGGGCGGTTTTTAATCGATTCGATAAAAGATCGTGTATACAATACAACCAGCCAAGATATGGTTGATCCACATCACACAAAAAAAAGTAGGTAGATGTTGCGTATGTTACTCGTACTCGCCCGCCCGCCCACTCTCAAAACTTGCTGTCAAAAATCTTAGCGCGAAACGGGGTATCAGACTTAAATTCAGATAATATAAGGCCTTATTACACTATTTATTTTCACGAGATATTAGTCTGACGCTGATTTAGTAAGACTTAATAATCGATTTTCAATCTTCAGATAACATTTCTAATCATGCTCATAATCCGTTGTTTATCAATTGCTATTTGTCTCTCGAGTAGCTAAGCTGAGCGATTATTTTCACCTACTACTGCTCTGTCACTGACTCCCTAAAACCAGTGTGTGAAAAGTACGCCTCAAAGAGGCTCCTTTCACTTGACAATGTCGTCTGGTGTCTAAGTCTTCATTACAATGTATTCCTTGACCGTATTGAGAATATGGTTTTGCACATAAAACATTTTCAAAGAAAAATACTCATTTTGGCCCGTCTAGGTTTGAACCAGTGACCTCAGAATTGAAACTCGGGTTCTGTATCATTAAGCCACCACGTTCTCGTTCGATTGTTTACGACTTGATCAATGCCAAATTCCTAATTTCAGGGAGGTAAACCAAACATATTGCAAAAACTAACGTTAGACTACAAGGTAAACTATTTGCGTTTTGCTTGTTAAAATGTATACCTGATTATTCATTCTATCAGGCAAATACGTCGCAGTCTGAAAGTTTGCTGTCAGTTTAGTCGTCCGAGGAGAATGACCTGTGAATTAAGTGATTCCTCGTAGACTTACATCTATCAGTTCAACATTCAAAAATAAGATAAAAAAAAACGAAACATACAAAAAATCTGTAATCATGATTACTATTTTTTTTAACAAGGTTTTTTTTATTATCGCGCATAATCAAGATAAGGTTTCTATACAACATCGTCGTGGACTGAAACTACTGCGTGCTTTCATTAGAGGTTTCTTCTTCAAATTAATCCAATTTTGAACATTGAATATTTTTTTATAAATGCTATTAGTCTGTTTATCTGAGGATAGGAAAATCGTCCATTAGTATTGCTTATCCCCCAGAGTTCTCAGACAGACTCATACCGTATATCATATAATGGTCATTCACACGGCGTACATCGGTAAACGTAGTTTTGTTGCGCCGGAATCAAAAAGTCTAAGCAATTTAATAAGTCTGCTTGCCTTGTAGTCTTCACACTGCCAAGAGAATTAGTGCCAGACAATACCTGAGTGCTGAATATTTTATAGTCTAATGCCACCACATTAGCGAGAGTCTTTCTGTTTTGGTGATTGTCTATTCTGCTGTCACTGTCAGTTTCATTTCATGTTAGGTGTATTCATTTTGACATATTCGTTTTCACTCTTCTAACACATGGTCATTGAAAAGGATGGAAAACGTTAAACAAGTTGTGACTTGTTGATTTCCTCATGGCCCTAGCAGCAGATATTTCGAATGTTTTGTTTCAGTCGGTCTGTTTTGCGTCCGCGAACGAGTGCGTGTTGAGTCGAATGGATAAAAACGTTTTTAGAACAGGTTGGGATAGGTTGCGGTGTTGTGCTTGTTTGAACTAGTCTGGGGAGAACTTAAGTAGAAGTTGTTGTGATTTCCTGGAAACGGTTTGGGAGTTTTTCCCAGTGATTTGGTTTCGTGAATATAATTGCAGGATGAGGTAAGAATATCATCTTAAAATATCACAATAAAATTTCTTCCACTTCTGTAATATACCACACTGTAATATATAATCTTTAATTAATTACCAGTTTACTTGAATGTTAACTTGATCTTGAAACATTTTTATGTGAGTAAAAATGTAGTAAAAGCACAAAAATTAAATCTAAATAAGTACTCAGCCCAGCACCCATCCAAGCCATATATATTACAGAATTTACTTGTGATGATCATTAAAAAATTAAGTAAAGCACATTATTTCAGTTACATTTTGTTAGCAAACAATATCTATGTGTTTTTGAGTATTATTCGTCATTTTATCTCAGCTTAAGCAACACAGGTGTTTTATTTTTTATGAATATTGTTATTTATAGTATAATAATTTCTGACCTCATAGCTCAGCTGGTAGTAACTCTGACTTCATTTTTGCAGAGGAGCTCTTTACTGTACAGGAGCCACTAAATCTGTGGTCTTTGAAAAAATACAATATGAGGAACATAAGTTTTTGTGCCCTATGTGGATATTAATAATTAATAATATATTAAGTATGTATGATAAAATATTATAATAATATTTATATTATTAACTGTGGTCATGTTACAAGCTTTTACTTAGTTTGGGGCTAGATATCACTGAAATCTCAAGTAAAATTTATTTGCTTAAATCTTGCTGTACGGATGAAAAATTTATATGAAAACATGTTGATAACTTTGTTTTCCCTCCACCTATCAAGCTTTTCTAGACATGTTGAACTTTTAGGTATTCTTTAGGACTCAATCCATGCTGAAAATACTTTTCTACAATTTTGAAACTTGTTCAAAAATGTACTTTCAAAATTTTTGTGACCTAAGTGGATTACCACATACCACGTTTATGCTTCCAGCAATTTCTTTCATGACATTTTTTTTTAAACAGTTTTGTTACGAACATCAGAATGCAAATTATCATACAAGTTTATATTTGATGATGTCATCATCACTGCTAAATGTAATCTCCAGGTCCTCAGCAATATGTATCAGTTTTCCCATCGTTAGGTACGGAAGGACCCAAGTTGCATTGTACTGCATTACTACGTGAAGGTCTAAAAACTCTGAATGTATCATGTGCTCATAATTTCACCAGAAACCACACCTATCGGAACAGAACATAGTAATGCATCTGTTACTGCTTGGTGGTGAAATAGGTATGGCGGCAGTACTACCGAACTTCGCACAAGTTCTTCTACCTGAAAAATGAGCATTATACAGTACTTCTATCTTCAGAAAATCCTACGATATTATGAATGAGAATATTATAAGCACTAAATAAAAACTATAACTAATGAGAGGTTCTTTAAAATGGCCAAAAAACTTGCACAGGATAGAACCTTAGTATTTTGAAATTAGAGTGACTCCAAAGCTTTATTCGACGAATTCGGTAATCATAAAACATACAAAGTACCTCACTTTACATACACTACAAAGTACCTATCTGAAAGTTCACAGAGGAGACTATCAAATAAGAGAGTCAATTAAAATTTCAGACTTAGTGAGAGATACAATATTGGTGTAAGATTTAATTTATTTTCTACTAGCTGTTGCCCGCGACTTCGTCCGCGTGGAATTCGGTTTTATCACGCACCCCTATTACCCTCGGAAAAGTAGTCAAGTTACTCCTTGTTACACAGCTATCTGCCAGTGAAAGTCCCGTCAAAATCGGTCCAGCCATTTCAGAGATTAGCCGGAACAAACAGACAGACAGACAGACAGTTAAAATTTAAAAAAAAAAATTGTTTTGGTATATGTACCGTGTATACATCCATATGCACTTAGTAAAAAGCGGTTATTTTAATATTACAAACAGACACTCCAATTTTATTTAGTTGTATAGATAAAGACCTAATAGTGTACAGTTAAGCCCACGTCGTTTCTTAACTTATCCATTTACAATTACTTAATAGATTCGCGAATGGAGCCAATTTGAGACGCACTTTTCACCACACTGGATCTAGAGAGCCAGTGATAGCAGTAGTACGTAACGAACTATGTACCAACAACATGGTTCGTAGCAACCAGCTGATTAAAAGCTTTGTTACGCATTATTGCGTCATTTAATGCAAACAGCTAATTTAGCTTAAGGTTTCTACAATAATAACTGAGCTCATCTTTAGTATTGTACCTAAAATAAAATCAAATGGGTAGGCAAGGTTGGTAATAACGCATTTAACGTGTGCATGAATAAATATTCAATCCCAAATTGTTGTAAAGTTTGCAATATTTGAACCTTTGCAATTTTTAATAGTCTACGGAAAATAATCGCGATGGATTGCTCCACTTGTCATGTCTTCGTTCCTTATATTAGCTAATTATAGCTTGTGTTATGGGAACCAGACAACTGATATACTTTTTTCGTAAATACATAATATGAACACCCAGACCATGAACAAACATCTATGTCCGTCACACAAATCTTTGTCCTGGATGGGAATCGAAACCACGACCTATAACGCAGAAGGCATACTACCAACTGAGCTATGAGGCCTGTCAAATGTATCGGAGCGCGCGGCGGGCGGCGCAGGCGCACCGTATCAGCCCGCGATCGGTACCAGCTCGCCCGACCGGTACATGAGTCACGCCTTCATCTCGGCTAGAACCGCTGCGGGAGCATTCCCAAAAAACACAAAAAAACATATCAATGCTATTCCTGTAGCCGGAGGTAGAGATCGCGGCGCAAAACACCGTTTGATTGAGATAATGTGTTTATATACTGTCCTTTTATGTTGGATTAGCTTTTCCCCGCGACTTCGTCCGTGTGGAATTCGGTTGTATCACGCACCCCTATTTTATCCCTCGGAAAAGTAGCCTAAGTTACTCCTTGTTACATCAGCTATCTGCCAGTGAAAGTCCCGTCAAAATCGGTCCAGCCATTTCAGAGATTAGCCGGAACAAACAGACAGACAAAAATTGTAAAAAATGTTGTATTGGTATATGTACCGTGTATACATCCATATGCGCTTAGTAAAAAGCGGTTATTTTAATATTACAAACAGACTTCAATTTTATTTATTTGTATAGATTTAATAATTGCTTACATCGGCGCTATCATTAGCTATTATTTTACGAATGAATCTATAAATCTACTCAAAAACGTAATAGGATCCCCCAAAATCAACCCACAAGTTGTTTATTCATGTAGTTATTTATGCCACGCGGTGTGTGTTAGATGAATATGATATTCAAGGTCATTCAGCAATGTTCGCAAATTAGGCATTGTTATGTTGACTCAATGTGTCATCGTCTCAAGTGTATTACGAATATCTAACATAATATTATCGTGTTTCAGTTTTTGGGAGCATAATGATTGCCTGCCTTTTTCCAGGACTTAAAATCAGGAAATCCGCAAAATAGACTTAATATGGATATATTTTTAGTTAAAAAATATATTTTTGAATCAATTCTGGTTTATTATTGATTAAAATTAATTACTTGAATTGATTTATATCAACCTAATTAATATAAATCATTAATATTCAAACTATAGTTTATAGTACCGAGAAAGTTAAAGTCGAAGTCAAAAGCTTTATATCCGTAGAATTCATAAAGAAATGGCTTAGAAACGTCAATAGGTAAATTAAAAATATATTTATTTTCGTTATGCACTTAGCCCTTTCAATACAAACCTTTTCCAACCCTCCTTGGGGATAACAGACCAGAAACCCCTAAAAGAAGTAGTTGTTTTTTCCCGACTACACCTCAGTATCGTATTAATCTAAGTACAGGTATATTCATGGTGTGATCAAACCAGATTTTATTATGTATAAATAACCATTTATCAAACATACCTTAGGATTAATTGAGTCATCCAAAACATTTTCAATAAATTCCTAACCAGAACGCAGGTCTTTACTGCACGAAGTAAAAAACACCTAAATTATAAAAGCAATTCAGTGATACAGACGGCTTTTAACCAGTTAGTGGAAATGATTGCATCATCTACAGGGTGATGTATGACCCGATGCAATATGAACATAGGTGCGAGACCGAGTACATAACTTATTTATATTATACTTTAAAATAAATAAATAATAAATAAATCTTGGGGACATTTCACACAGAGCCATCTAGCCCCAAAGTAAGCTAAGCATAGCTTGTATCATGGGAACCAGACAACTGATATAATACTTATATTATATTGTATTTTTTTGTATATACATAATACATATTACTGACTGACTGGCCTCATAGCTCAGTTGGTTAGTAACCCTACTTTCTGCGCTGTAGGTCGTGGGTTCGATCCCCACTCAGGACAAACATTTATGTGACATTTGTAACATTGATGTTTGTTCTGTGTCTGTGTGTTAATATGTAGTATGTATTTACAAAAGAAAAGTATATAAGTATTATATCAGTTGTCTGGTTCCCATGATACAAGCTATGCTTAGCTTACTTTGGGGCTAGATGGCGCTGTGTGAAATGTCCACCATTATTTATTTATATTTATTTATTAACACCCAGATACAGAACAAACATTTATATTCATCGCACAAATGTTTGTCCTGGGTGGGTATCGAACTCACACCTACAGAAGGCATAGTTACTACCAACTGAGCTATGAGGCCAGTCAAAATAGTCCTGTGAATAAGCGCGTTAATGGTGTCGATGGCCTATTGTGGGGACTCCTCGCACGCGGATACAGCGCGTCTGTTCATCTCGTTCACACTGATAAATAAAATATATCGAGTTGGAGGTGATTATTTTATGTATCATCGTAGTATATTTTTGTATCTACGTATTCATCGCGTTATACAAGTTCATATCAAATGAATCACAATGGTCAGATGCGCTTTGGCTTTTTAACCGACTTTAGAAAAATGAAGTTATCATTTCCGTTGTATTTTATTTTATATTTGTTCGCTCAGTCATTTATGAATCGATTCGGAAAATAATTTTTTTTTTAGTATAAAATGCTTCCAGCTTAGGCCCATAGAAATTTCATAAAACCGGTTTTGTAGTTTGGTTTGAACCATAATTACTCGAAACGAGATGACGAGCAATCATTCTAAAATCAATTTACTTAAAAATAAAATAAAAAAATAAACTCTTTCACTGGCCATGAAGTCTGCTTTTTCGTTGATGCCCAAAGTAATTATCTATTTTATTCAATACCTAAATAAGAATCTACATTTGTGCCATTTTCTTATTTCATCAAATCAAGTTTCTTTGTTCTCCCATCAGTTCAATACGTGTAGTGTTCACAGGTGCTATTTACCAACGAAGTAATGTTATTACAAGTGAGGTCTATTCAAGGATCTTTTTATGCCTCACTTTGTACGCGCTTCACTTGATTCATACACACATGTGTATTCGACCTTATTTGCGCAGCATTCTCTAGTAAAAGGACATTGTTTTTATGTGCGCTTTATCGCACACAATAAATTATGCGTTATTTATGATAATGAGCAACAAAAGCGTTCGTTATATGCCTGAGTTAATCGTAATTAATCTCGTATGGTAGGTACTTGTTGGATTTAATCAATAATTATATAGTAGCAGTAGAACTTGTGCCAAGTTCGCCCGGAGAAGTACTGCCACCACACCTGGTAATCTGCCGCCGAGCAGTGATGCACTCGTGTTGCTGTGTTCCGGTGGGAGTGGGTGCCGGTGTAATTGCAGGCGCATGAGACGTAACATCCCCGTCTCGGGGTGATGGACGCAACGCAATGCGACTTAGGTCATCATATACTTTGGAGAGGACTTGAGTCGTATTGTTGTTGTCCATGGGCAGCGATTACAGCTTTACATCAGGTGGGCCGTCAGCTCGTTTCGCCAACCTAATTATAGGTAGGTCACCTACAATTAGGTTAAGATAAACAAGACTAAACTATTAGTAATTTTAAATTGACTGAGTCAAAACTTGCCCTGGGCATTCCAGGATCGAGTCATTTTGGTCAATTCCATGTTCCGAACTCTTAACAAGGTGCCTTATTCCCGAAGTTAATTCTTTTTATCGTATTTCCTTTTATCGTAGTTCTTCTGTGATAAGTTTCTTGAAAGGATATAATATAAATGGTTGGAAAGCGTTATTTGAGGCGCGTGTGAAAATGCAGAGGCGATAATAAGCTCCACTTCATTATTCCCACGAATAGGGTTGCCAGGTCTTATAACCTAAAAGCCGGACAGACCAGCTAGTTTAGACGGACATTTGGGTAAAAAGTCCGACATATTTAATTTTTAAGTCATAGTATAACAAGAAATTTTATTTTTTAAGTAAAACAATGTTTTCTTATCATTTACCATAAAATCTTCTTAAATTCTAATGCAACAACAATATAAATTGAATGAATGAGTCTTTTTTATACAACACATGACAAATATAAAAAAACTGACCAAATTTAAAAAAACCGGACACCACTAATTTTTTCGGACACGCTACCAAAAAGCCTGACTATGTCCGGCTTTATCCGGATGCCTGGCAACGCTACCACTAATAGCCATTCAATCGACCACAAAATTATATATTATACAACAAATAGGCCGCTATTATTCCTTACATTTACAAACACTGTAAACGACCCATTTAGCTGAGCCTGGATTTAAAAACTGACATTACCGCATTCTGATTCATCGCTGGTAGATACACGTATCCACTTTGGTCGTCATTTCGTCAGGGAGAGCGTGGTGGTCTAGTGGTACTGACTCCGACTTTCAATCCGAAGGTCGCCGGTTCAAATCCCGACGTGAACCTATGAGTTTTGCGATTGAAAGATTTATGTGCGCAATACCACGTTCTCAAAACGGTGAAGGAAAATATCGTGAGGAAACCGACTGAACTGTCCTAGAACTTTCCTTTTGTTCTGCTAATCTCCAAAATGTCTGGATCGATTTTGACGGGAATTTCAATTAATTGTTGAAAAATACTAAACCACGTTAACTTTTTTAGTCACAAAGTGAACCAACGCGTGGGAAATCGCGGGCACAGCCAGTCTAAATTAATAATAGTCTCATCTGTTAGTAAACGAATGATAAGAATACAAATGATGGAATGAAATGGTTTGTGATGAGTGCGTTAACCGATATATATAATATCGTGATTATTTTTATCTCGACTTGTTGACAGTCGATAACGTGTCTCAAGATGATTATTTCTAAATAGAAAAATGCAATTACATAGCTGGAACTTTTTAAGGATATTTGGATTTCCTATTCGATATACTTAAACCTAATTAGTATTAGTAAGTAGTATCAAGTAGAAGTCGATCGCGGGAAACGAACGGTCTTTCAGACTCTCTTCAGAATCTCTTGAAATCTTGAAACTATGTATAAATATATTGACTTTTAATGTTTGATTGGCCTCACATCCCAGTTGGTAATAATTTTGCCTTCTGTGCTGTATGCAGATCGTGGGTTCGATTTCCACCCGGGACGAAGATGCTTGTACTGCCTGGGTGTTTAATATGTAAATGTATTTAAAAAGTATATGTATTATATCAGTTGCCAAGTTCTCATAGTAAAGCTATGTTTAGTTTTGAGATACGTAGATGTGGCGATGTGTGGTATATTACGCTAATCTTCCAAGGGTTTATACTCTCAGTAATTTTTACTTATATATTCTTACCATTCTTCTACTAACTGTGTTCCACAATAAACAAAAAAAAATTGGGCTTTTCCTTTATTTTTTATAATGTGATAAAGGTACGGAACCAGCAGATGGCCCACCTGGTATTGAATGGTAACCTCTGCCTATAACAAGCAATACAACATACTCCCCTACTTAGTGTTACGCAAATGCGTTGAATTGCGGCCGATAAGGGCATGGATTTACTTCCCCGGACTAACTTGTCATAAGTTCTACTGCTCCTATTCGTAGAGGCACCAGATTTACCCCTCTTTTGAACCATAGTGGCTATTCAACATGAAGTAGGAACGTCCGCAGGATGTTCGCCCTGGTGTTGGGTGTGGCGGTGTGCGCGTCACATGCGCACGCGCAGCCGGCCGCGTGCAACGAGGACGCGCAGTGCTACGCGGACTTCTACTGCGAGACTGGCATACACTTCTGTCAGAGGTGTGTGCACTGCGAGGACCTCAAGCGGGAGGCGCCCCCTTCAACAACGTCATGCGTCAAGTCCGTGGTGCAGTGCGGACCTTGCTTGCCAGGGTGAGTGACGGTGTATTCTCTCACAGCTCTGTTGGTAGTAACTCTGCCTTCTGCTCTGTAGGTTGTGGGTTCGATATCCACCCAGGATAGATAATTTGTGTGACGAATATTGATGTTTGTTCTGTGTCTGGGTGTTAATTTGTATTATATGTATGTATTTAGAAAAAAAAATGTGCTCTCAGTTGTCTGGTTCAGCTATGCTTAGGTTGGGGCTAGATGGCGCTGTCTGAATTGTCCAACAACATTATCATTATTATAAGCTACTGGTGACCCGCCCTGGCTTTGCACGGGTACCAGAGCCTAACAAAGATATAATAAGGTTATACATATAAATATAACGTATGCCAGTAAAGCTCCCAGTCGGCATGATTTTTTTTTGACATCATCAAGAATCATTGTCATATGTCAGCCAATTAACAAAAAACTTTAATGAATTACTCACTAAATCTTCCTCATGAATCACTTCGTACATTGATGATAACTGTATGAAAATCTTCGAGAAATATTACAATGTTCTAGCTGTACATGGCGTGCGTTGCAATGCCACGTTACGTATAAAGAAATAAAGAGTATAATAAATAAATAAATTAATAATAAATAGATTTTTAGGTCAGGAACCGTCGCCCCAGAACGTCCCCAGAACATTATCAAAGTTTCATCACAATCTGATCAATGGTTTCGGAACGCGTAGAACAAACATTATAAACATTGATTTTTACTTAGATAGTGATTAACGACTAGCAAGTGCACGAATGGAGCCTCATTTAGGCGCATTTTAATCTTCACCACACTGTTTTCTAGAGAGCCAGCGATTCATTGACATTTGTCTATATAACAAGATGGCGGATTCAAAATGGCGGCCGAAAAAAAAGTTGCTAGGAACAGAGTGTAATTCATAATGTGGGGGTTTTTCGGGACGCCAAATTGGAAAATCGCCCCCCGCGCGCTGCGCGCAGCGCGCGCCTCAAAATACTAGTTTGTCTTTATAATTGATTAACATTTCAGGTTGACTCGTGATCACGGCGGGGACGTGAGCAAGTGCGCGGCCCCCGACGAGACGGAGCCCGGGGCTGCGCTGCCGGTCTACATCTGGTCCATCATCGGCTGCGTGGTGCTCGCCATGTTCCTCGTCAGCGCTGTCGTCATCGTGTACGTGCTGAGGAGGACCGACCTCTTCAGGATCTGTGAGTGTTACGAGCTTGGTTCGCAAAACGGTGATGGAAAACATCGGGAGGAAACCGTTTTTTCTTTGTGATACAGGTACGAAACGAGCCGATGGACCACCTGGTTAAGTGGTAACCTCCGCCCATAACAACTAATGCGACTTGTGTCCTCTCCTACTAGGTATGACAAGACCCAAGTCGCATATGCGCCCGTAACTCTGAAACGTGTAGGTGGAATGTCTCATGTGCCTGTAATTTCACCGGCAACCATACCTTTCAAACCGGAACACAGTAACGCGAATCGGTCACTGCTTGTCGGCAGAAATGAGCATGGTGGCAGTACTTCCCCGGATGAACTTGGCGTGAGTTCTACTGCTCTTAAGCAAAGTTCGAAGAGATTTGTCACGTATGTTAGTTAAACGTATGAGTGAGATATTTTCAAAATTATTTTTGGCTTCACGTTTTGTACTTCATATTACTCAACCAAATGTGAGAACCAACCTTACAGTTGTGTTATTGCAGCGACGCGCACTTGGCTGGGGTCGGGGTGCGGGGCGGGCGCGGGGGGCGGCGCGGGGGGTGACGCCCCCGACCCCCCGCCCCCGTACAACCCGTACACACCGTACGCGCCGGTCCGTACAGACTCGCCCGTAGCGCCCGAACACACGCACGCAGCCACACACTCCGAAGACGGTAACCCATTGCACAGTCATAGTAATATTATAAACGAAAGTTTGTATGTATGGATGTTTGTTACTCTTTCACGCTCAAACGGCTGAATGGATTTGGATGAAATTTGGTACCAAGACAGCTTATATCCTGGATTAACACGTAGGCTACTTTGATCCCGGAAAAGTGCAGTGTTCCCGTGGGTTGACTCACCGCGGGGTGGAGCTAGTAATAATATAGTATTGGTGGAAAATTCACACGTCTTGCCCTAAACTAAGCACAGCTGTGGGAACCAGACAACTGATAGAATACTTATATACTTTTTTATTGCAAATAAGAACACCCAGACACCGAACAAACAGGCAATCGCAGACGAGGTGGCTAGACGAACTCGACTTACAATTCGGGGACTGGACATCTGTGACACGGAAGCGTGGAAAGTAGGAAGAGAACTGCCAAAGGAACAGGCTAGCCAAAAAAATGGCGGAATTTTTGATCGCGATATTACCTAATGTTAAATGGCGTTGCTTCTACGATGTAATCCCTCCTAATCTCCACTCTCCGTTCCGCGTCTTTACTAGAATCCCCTTTGTCGCAGGTGGCATGGACGTAAACTTTATGCTCATCACGCAATGTGCCCCGGTGGGGAATCGTACCCGCAAGACCTCACATCGCAGGCGGAGCCAATGAGTTCGTCAATAATCCTCAACCATATGTTTTTGTTTTTCAGAAACAGCCCGTCCGTTTATAAAGCGTTCGGGGGGTCCGCCGGGGGGTGTTCCGGGGGGTGTGTCGGGGGGTGCGGGACGCGAGGCGGAGGCGAGCCAGAGCGCGGTCGGATACAACCCGCCCTCCTACGTGCGGGTCCATCCACTGAGGTCAAATAACTTTTCTTGGACCTTTAGCGCTATCTATGCATAGAGTAAGCTAACCTTGTGTCTTAGTAGCTGTGTCATTGGAACCAGACAAATACACATTATTTTTTTGCAAATAAATAATACCCAGACACAGAACAAACATCTATGTTCGTCACGCAAATGTTTGTCGTGGGTGGGAATCGAACCCACGACCTAGAAGCGCAGAAGGCAGGGTTACTACCAACTAGCTGTGAGGCCAGGCTTAATCTCGCCAGTTAACTAATCTATTAATAAAATATATTTTTTTGTGTTAAAGTTACAGAAGTTACAGGTGGGCCATCTGCTAGCAACATGGTGTTGTAGCTCTGGTAACCTTTGCCCAGCTAAGCAATGGGACTTGGGTCTTTACGACGAGACCCAAATCGCATCGTATGCGTCCGTAACTCGAGACGTGAAAGCGGAATGTCTCATGTGCCTGTAATTTCACCGGCAAACACCTTTCAAATCGGAACACTTAACTGCTTGGCGGTAGAAATCGGTATGGTGTCAGTACTTCCCTGAACGGATTTGGCATGAGTTATACTGCTACTAAAATTTGAGTATGGGTGAGATGAGTAGTATCTGAATAATATATATATATATATATATATATATATATTCCATTCCAGTCCAGTGTCACCGCATGAGGAGGATTCGAACTCCATGACCTGGCCAGCGATACACGATGAGGACACCGCGCCGCACGAGTGGACACCCAACGACCACAAGTGAGAGTTCATACACACAACACAACACAACACTACACTACACTACACTACACAACACTACACTACACAACTTTTTTTAATGCAAATCAACATTGGCAGACATTAGTATAGTACTATTTACTATGGTAACTAGGTACTGATATAATCATAATTATCATATGTACATACATATTTTTTGTAAATGCATACACGTAATACATATTTTCCACGCGACCTATGTTATTCACACAAATGTTTGTCAAAGTCAAAGTCAAAAACTTTATTTCCATAGAATTCATAAAGAAATGGCTTGGAAACGTCAAAGTGGGGGGGAGGCCTGTGTGGAGATCGAACCCATGACCAGCGCAGAAGGTAGAGTTACTACTACTGTGCTGTGAGCGTGCCGTATGCACAAAGCATACGGACTAGCCGTGCCTACGGCTTCGCCCGCGTTGAGTTCTGCTTGTTACTAAAAGAGTGAACGTGGTTTAGTTAGTTTTTAATAAATTGGTGAATTAACTTTATAAAAAGTGGCTTAAGTTAATTAAAACATCAGCTCTGCCGGTCAAAGTAAAAAGTATTTATGTCTGATTATTAATTTAAGTAGTAATTTTCGCGCGTCTTGTTGTGATCAGTTATAATACATATTGGACATAAACATGTTTCAAGCATAAAACTCAATAAAGCTTCTGTAATGTTCCACTGATTATTTATTTTTTATTGCACGCAAGCCTCCGTTAAGGGAACTGTAAGTATTATTATTACCAATAAAGGACATCACACAAGTTACTGAAAAAATTCCAGTAATCACAAGTCAAAAGGAATTCACGGCATGTCTACATCATTAGACATTTATTTAGAAACGTATCCATAAAGGTTCGTTATCCCTATAATATTAGTAGGATATTTTTAGCACTAATGCAAAGCTGTATAATATTAGGCCGTACAATATTTGGTTACCATTAATATATAATTGTTTTATTTTTAACTGTGTAGCGGCAACAGCGCGAGCGAGGAGAGCGCCGGTGCAGCGGGCGAGGGCGCGGGGGCGGGGGCAGGTGCGGGGATGGCAGCTGGGGCGGACGCGGACAGCCCCGCGGGCGGGGGCGACCTGCCGACGCTGCTGGCGGCCGCGCGGAACACGGCGCTGGTGGAGCCGCCCGCCAAGAAAATGAAGTCTGAGGTACTACACGCGACCACCCCATGTCGCAACGGATGCAGAGAGACGTTTGCGAGCGTATTTAACTCTTTTATTTAATAAGGGTCACAGCTCAGTTGGTAGAAACTATTTAAAAAAGTAAAAAAAAATAATTAAATAGTTAACACCACTTGATTACGAATAGCCAGAAAAAGGGCATGATCACTCTTTGCATGCGTCCGTATTTCCTGAAACCTATAATATTGAAGTCTTCAATACAAGAGTGAATAGGTTCCTTCTAGGCAAGCATGCTTCATCGTAGACAACATCGTCACTTAACATCAGGTGAGATTGCGGTCAAGTGCTTGCCTATAGCTTATAAAAAAAACAAATATGTTTTTTTTAACCTGATTATTCGTGAACAGTGATACACAGTCCGTTACGCGCCTCTGCAATTCGAGTAGCAGTACTGCCTTGATTTGATTATTTCTAGCACTAATGAAAAGCCGTATAATATTAGGCCGTACAATAATTTGATAACCATAATTGTATCAACACGTGGTATAAAGCTTATTTAACTGTTTTCATTTATTATTGCAGGCATCTACAGAGCCCCAAAGATATAACGTAAGTATTTTAAATTATTTTATTCTATCTTAGTTGATAATGTCGTCTTATAATAGGCATATGAGCGCGAGAGCCTAGATAGACATTATTACGATACAATAATAATAATAATAATAAATAAGGAATTAGGAATTGTGATAGATATGGGTGGGACATCTCTTCTACCACGTTTTACATTATTCTAGCCTTTTCTTGCAGTTTTAATCGTTATCCATGTCATCCATCATTTATCTAAGTGTAATGACCTTTTATATTAAATGTCTCGGTTTATTACTTTTGATAAAAGAATAAAAAACATCTAAACTTTCACAAATCATATTATTGAGAATAAATTTATGCAGATAGACTGTTATTTAAATAAATTGGTAATATTTAGTTTTGGAATACTGACAGCTAATCTAACTCTAAGAATAGGCCCTAATAAATTAACTATATGACTGAGCAAACAAAAAAATACTGTCCTCTGTTTTAACTTGACTCAGAAGATAAATCTTGTCCAGTTATTAATCTGTTCATTATAAGCTTTTACTAATCCCATGGACTATTGTTGTCTGGATAAACAAATTAAATAATTATTACTATAAACCTTATATAACTGTGTTTTTATATAGGATGATAACAACAACGGTGGTGGCAACCGGGAGGGTGGTGACGCGGGGGTGGGGGTGGGAGTGGGCTCCTCAAGCCGCGCCGACGCGCCCTCCTTCTACTTCAACATCGTGCAAATCAACAACACCAAGCTGTGACAGCTGTCACCAGTCACAACAAGACGAGCCTCGCTCTATCCACAACATAAATCAATTAATTGTCTTCCACCATATTTCAAGTTGGGACGTGTTGCGAACTCGCTCAACGAAACAATGGGATTCAATTTCATCCCTCCCTTGTTCGCCATTGTTCCCAACGGTGCAAATAAATTTCTTATGAACTTGAAATGTGGTTGTAAATATAACAATAAGGCGTGATATTTACATAATAAGTGTATGTTGAAATTGTAATGCGTTTAGAAAATGTAATGCGAGGAATAGGTTGCTCAATGATTTTGAATTTGTAGTGTCCGGAATTGTTCCTATCTAGTAAAGTGATGCCTCGTCAGTTCCTGCCGTGCCTTAATGAATAGTATTTTAGTTGATTTTAATCCAATTAACTTCTATTAATACAGTTCCACCCTTCTACTAATGTTACGGAGTGTTCATAATCAAGTCACATTGTCACATTAATTACTTGGTGTAGCCAGATAATGTACGGCCTATTTTTGTACAGCTTATTTTTTAACTATTAGTTTCACTCCAAGCTGTGCAATTGATAACACTAGCTACTCCAACATGCTAAATATAAGTACGAGGGGAGACTGGCTGTTATTTCTAGAAGATATTCCCAGTTGCCATTTAAAGATATTTTAAATAATAAAAAATGGTGTGTTAATAATAGACTCGTTACAATCGGTGGCATATATTGTGAAGTTATTTTTAAATTATATTTGTAATTTAAAATTAATAAATAATATTTTGTTTTAAATAATTTTAAGCAGTCAGCTTGTCGATCCTTCAAATAATTATGTCACTGATTGTACGAGACTGTGCTGAGATCTGTTACGTTAGTAATACTCCATATATTACGTTATTTATTCAATAATAACATTTTATTATTAATCATATTGATCTCGGCAGTTATTTTAAGTAGTAAATAATGGATGTATAGTTATAATTTTATTTAAATAGTGAATTATTGTGTATATTTTTGCGATATGCATCTTTTGTTTGAACATTTCGACTGAAGGACGTGCCGGTGGTACAGTCAACTACAAAAATATCTGAACGAATACCGTTGTATAAACGTTATTTCGGAGAAAGAAAGAAAAAAATGTATTTATAGTAGGTAAATAATATAACAGAGACTGAATAAAAAAAATGAATAATTTTTGGTAAGTAAATAAGAAGTAACACTGGCCTCACAGCTCGGTTGGTAGTACCCTGTCTTCTGCGCTGTAGGTCATGGGTTCGATTCCCACCCAGGATAAACATATGTGTGACTAGCATTGATGTTTGTTCTGGGTCTGGATATGGATGTATTATATGTAGGTATGTATATAAAAAGTATTGTATCAGTTGTCTGGTTCCCACAGTACAAGCTAAGTCAATTTTGGGGATAGATAGCGCTGTTTGAAATGTTCACCATTATTTATTTATTGACTATATTAATAACTGGGTGTGACTCGATCTCCTGAGTTCGCCACAAAATGGCTTCCAGCATTTGCTAGGTCGTGAGCAACCTAGCTCTTATCTCGAGATAAAGTTATTAAGTTATTTGAGATAAATGTTATATTCAATTAAGATGATTAGTGTAGGTATGTTCTTTCAGATATTTTTAGTGCTGACTGTACGCATTTACCTGCGCGCGACGATTTGTTTGAGTCACTAGATGTTGCATGGTGCCAAGAACTGAATTGTTTTTTAGTTGTCTGACTAAATATTTAGTCCAGTTTTTTTATATTTTTATCGTAATGTTGCTGTTTTAATTCAAGTGTGTAAGTTTAATATTTGGCTTGTATTTAAATAATTTTAATCAAAATATTTTTAACTGACTGGTTTGTCGCAAAATAATTGCAGCTAAAATGATTGATTCAAATCGCTATTGTGTTATTTTGATCACTTGCGGTCTAAATTTATTTAGTTGGTAACACTGTCCATTTGAACGACATATCTACAATTTAAACTATCAATATTTGCATATGCTGTGGCTGCCGGTGGAATTACAGGCACATACGACATTCCACCTTGACGCATCAGAGTTATGGGCGCATACGATGCGGCTTGGGTCTTGTACCTAAGTAGGGGAGGACCAAATTGGTATTGCTTGTTATTGGCAGAGGTTACCGCTTAACATCAGGTGGGCCTTCTGCTCGTGTCGTAACTAAATCACATATAGCGTCCTTACACATTGTAAGGTTCTGTGCTTAGATTCGATTTAGTATATAGCGGTTTGTGTTAAGTTTTATTTGCTCACTTTGATTTTTAAGCCGAAGTTCAAGCCTTGATATATATTGATTTCCGCCTCACTGCTTTAATTGTATTTATTCTTACTGATATCGAGTGCATAATAATAGTTTTTTTTTTCTCTAATAATTTCAAAAAATTTGCAATGGGGTGTAGTGTAAGGGGGGGGAGATTGAATCCGTCAGAGACAATAGCAACACTTTACTACCAATCTGTGCGTGCAATAATAACATTTTACTAACTTTAATTTTTATCGGTAGCTTGATTAAATATGAACAGCGTTTTAGGTTACTGCAATGATTATACTATATACACATTCGCTCAATTTACAAGATATTTTAAATAAGCTGGTATCTGATTGTGTGATGTAATGTTTTAATCATAATACAGTGTTCTGTAGAGTATTAGCAGACTACATTCAGCGATAAGTTAATTAATCTTTTGAATTTCAATCACTCTAACGCATCCTAATATAATCAGAAAGGTCGAAATATTTTTGGGAGTAAAGGTTCAAATTACACAAATGAAGTTTTTAAATCATAAGTTATTTTGGATGTCTCCGTCGCTGACTGTACCAGATAAAATAAAAATCCATTTACATGATGTAATAATATGTTTATTTTTTATAATATTATGTAACAAATTAACAAAAATATATTGTTTTCGTGATATGCATTTGAAACTCAATTTATTAGTGATTTTTATCATATACATATAGATAGTACTTAATTACTTTTATTGTGAATATGGTACCAATTTTTGTTGTTAATTCTGGTGGCCATAATGTGTAGATTAAATTATAAAACAAAACGAGGTTTGTTTGTGTTTATATTATTTACTTAGGCTACAAATTTTTAATCAAGGTTGGTGAGTTTTCCAAGCTACAAAATTATATTGGTGTCCAACACCAGTCAACTAAACGGCATCTATCTCTCTCCGTTTCCCTGGAACTGATAGAGACAGCAATATTTTTAAAGCTCATAGTCGCGTTGGTGTTGCCAACAGTATTGACAGAGGTGTCTGAACTTATTGCTAAACTAAAAAGCGCTCATTTGACTCGCTTTCAATAATGTTGCATATAAATTTGCATTTGTTAACATCTGTGACTTTATTCTTTATTGTACACAGAAAACATAATACAAAGTATAAGTAATACACGTACAAAGGCGAGCTTAAGCCCTAAGAAGAGTTGTCTTCCAGCAAACCTTTGAGTCTAAAGAGAGGCGATTTTATTGAGGTAGGTTCGATTGATTGCAACTGCGAATGTTGTCTTTTTCACAAGTAAAGGACAAAACATTCACAGTTGCAATTATTCGTTCCAGACACTAAGTGTTTACAGTGGCTTATAGCGATATCAACGAGACGTAAATATTTAAATTATTAAAATGGCTGTGTCTGCCAAATCCTTTACTACCGCTTAACCGCAACAACTGTTCTAAATACATAGTGGATACATATTTACGTCTAGTACTGTTAATATTTATATATATTTACAGTACTAGCATATGCGTGGTTTAATACAAGTTAACTTCGACTAACTTCTTATTAGCTCGTGTCCACACTAGACCACAAAAATACGTACCAAAATGTTTGGTTATGAATACATTTTTGAGTCACAGCAGTTTAGTAATCAATTTGAAAGCTAATGTGAGTTAATATCTACAACGAAGTAATTAAATAACCACACTGATATTAAAATAAATCCTAGTCTATGCTGCAGTCAATAATTTAACTGTATTTTAAATGGAGCGGGTCCAATTATAAATATATGAAAAAACTATTTTTTTTTCTTATACTTTCAGAATGTGATGTTGCTCGCACCGTCACGTCTCTAGTTTTGTATAAATTTATAGTAAATTTACGGCGATATTTTCCTCCCGACTCGCAACGCCCCAAGCCGAGGTCCGAACCTAAGTGGTGCCCTTAGTGACGTTGTGTATAATTTTAAGTTTTACCGGTTGAGAGCCGTCTGCTCTCACCAAAAGCCCGTGTAAACGCTGTCAAGGCCATCTGCGGCCAACAGCATAATGTCCAGTCATAAAAAAAAGGCGATACAATTTTTAATGTTATATGTTTGACTAACTGTATTCCCCGCGGTGAATAAGTCAACCCACAGGAACACTGCACTTTTCCGGGATCAAAGTAGCCTATGTAAATCCAGGATATAAGCTATCTTGATACCAAATTTCATCCAAATCCATTCGGCCGTTTGAGCGTGAAAGAGTAACAAACATCCATACATACAAACTTTCACGTTTATAATATTAGTAGGATATACAGGCTGTATTAGTTTCAAATGGTATCCAAAGGTAGAGCCGTATTAAGCACCGTCTTATCTATAATTTTGTGCTTGCCCCTTATACATAAAGAGTTTTAAATTGGATATTATTTTATCTTTTTAGATAAATATCATATAATATATATTTGTTTTGAAAGAAGAAAGTAGCAATTTACATAAAATGGATAGGTACGTGTACTTAAGTGCACTTGTTATTTGGATTGTCTGAGTTTCAAATTGACACTATTTTTTAGGACACCCTGTATGTGTAGGTAGCTACTGTGTGCATTATTACGATATCGTGAAACAAAATAAAATGTTTTTATTAATTTATTCGCGTCTTTCATTTTATTACAATAAAAATTCCCAATGTCCCTTATTGAGCGAAATCATAATAACAATATTAACTTCAACTTGAAATACATAATTCTAAACTTAACATTTATAAAAGTTATTAAATAGAATAGAAGTTTCTTCACGCAAAACAAGCACTATTTTTTACTTTTTACCCATTTTATTTATATGATAATTGTAATATGAATATTAGGTTCGAAATAAAATGATTAATAATAACAATTTAATTAAATTTTGTTATGTATTTTAATGAACACCTACACAATACCTAAAGTAAGTAAAAAAGCGAAAGTGTAATTGTACCGCGAATCTAAACGTGATCGTGCGCGCGTCGGACAAGTCGCGACACGATCGCAGACAACCATTGTTTGTTTACAAGTTTCGTCCTGCCGCAATATCTATTGTTTGATAAACAAATCCTCATCTCTGTCTGCTGCCAGTTGCGACTTGAGGTTCGAGCGACGCGTTACTTAACTAAAGTAATATTTATTATTTATTTATTTTTTACCCGAGTGTATTATCGTGTGTGAAGTGATATTAGAACCTGAAATATCCGAACACTGGAAAGCATGATCTTGTAAGTATTAAGTCATTATTTGACTAATTTCTCACAGACTCATTAAACATGATTTATTAACTTTATCTCAGGTCTAACCCAATTATTAGGTATGTATTAGTGGGATCAAAGTCAATGCTAAGAGGCCCCTATTTGTGTGGGTTTTAACTTATACAGAGATAGAGGGGAGGCTGATGATATTACTTTGAGGAAAATGCGTAAAAAATGGGCTATTTAATGAAATTTTTAAATTGTCTCTTAATTGGGCTAAAATATAATTGATTTATTGTCACTACCCATTCCTAGATTATCCAGAAATCTTGGGTGTCTCCATTTAAGTCATTCCTTACCAATAATTCATTTTGTAATAGGTACTGCGCACTTTTACCACCAGATTGATAGAAACCTATACAAATTAAGAGCTGTAGTCACTGTTTTAAATGTTTACAAATGTTTTCTAATTCGGGAGATTGCTCATGTGCAATTTCTTTAACTGCTAGGTACATGTAAACATTCTTATAAGCATGTCAACCAGCCTTAACAGATTTTGGAAAGAAGTAAACAGTCCATTTGGAAATTACGACAAGTTATACGATCTGAGAGACCAGTTTACTACTTACCTACTAGAACCGTCAGAAAACGTTTTGCATATGTATTTCGGAACACAACTTTATTCGTACAAATCGATATCGAATGTTACTCTCATTGCACAATATTTTGCTCTGCGGAGATCGATTGGAACAAGCTAAGGGATTCGTCAAGACTAAGAAGACAATGGTTAGCTGCCGTGTGGGACAGTCTCAATTTGCAAGGGCACTTATTCGTCTAATTATAGGATAGCTATTTATTTATATATAACTTGATCTGTTTTACCTACCTATATATGATCATATATCTTGTATCTGGTAAGTAAGTATAAAGGATTGTACAGTTTTCTATTGGCAGACGACTTATTTTCCAAATTTGAGACTATTTCTGTACACATTCATAGCCCAACTTAGAATGACAGCGATTTGATCCGATTTTGTGCACAAATAATATTTGTTATACATCATAATCCTTCAATTTAGCCGCAATAAAAATTTAGGTTATTTATCTGGTGTTACGTTTTCGAACGTCGAATCTTTCCCTCTCAACATCTATTTTAGCATGGAGTGACAGTGATCGATGTAGGTATATGCAATCAACTCTTAAGGCCGATTCACATTGATTCAGTGTTTAGACGCAGCGAATGAGGGACTCCAGCTATGACGGCCGTCTAGTTAGTTTACGTTACTAATTAGAAATATTGTTAATTTTCATTAAAGAATATCATATAATATTGGTGGACGATCCACACTGCGCCGTCTAGCCCCAAACTAAGCATAACTTGCACTATAGGTAAATACATACATATTAACACCCAGACACAGAACAAACATTCGTCACACAAATGTTTGTCTTGGGTGGGAATAGAACCCACCCTACATCGCAGAAGACAAACTGAGACCTGTAAAATCGTAATAATGTATGATTATTGTCCTGTGAAAGGTAGTTATCTTCTAATACAAATATACGAATGCATATACGTTTCAGATTCACCTTTCTCGTTGTACAATGCGTGTCCGGCGTGCATAGCCAGCCGGCGACATGCAACGACGACGTACACTGTTCCGTGGGCTACTTCTGTCACACAGCCACACACTGTTGCCAGGAGTGCTTCAGCTGCGAACAGCTCAGCAGACATCCAGCGGCGAAAGATGGCTGCGTCAAGTCTGGGGCTCAGTGCGGGCCGTGTTATCAAGGGTAAGTACATTATAGCATTAAACTGAAATTACATCTTATTATTATTTTTGATGTGAAACATCTATAGCCGCACGTATAATCGATTTCTGGCTTGGCGACGCGTCGCCACGGCATGAGCGCTGATTGGTCCGTTCAAGGTTACGACAAATCATAAACATTATTAGTGATGGGGTAGGTACTTAGTTTCTTATAAAATAATGTCGATGTTTCACATCTGCCAGGCGTCCCGTGACGGCTCACATTTTTTTTAAGTTAATTAGTAACGGAACGAGCTGACGGCCCACGGTTAAGTGGTAACCGCCACCCATAGAGTACAGCAATACCACTCAAGTCCTCTCACCAAAGTACGAGATGACTCAAGTCGCATTGCGTTGCGTCCATCACCTCGAGACGGGGATGTTACGTCTCATGCGGCTGCAATTTCTAATTGAATGGTTCTCAAATTTTCTATTTAAAAAAGTTACACAACGCAATAACATGAAGAATGGCAACGCGCAAACCGTGTGAAGCTAAGAACATAGAAATAGAAATAGCATTGACTTTGACAGCTCTCAAACTAAATGATTGATAGGTTAGTTTGATATAAAAAATATTTGAACTACTATTTACAACTACCTCCAGTAAATACTTCAAACCTTAACCTAATATATCATGGTATATAATCATAGATGTAATATTTGTATTTAGTAAATCGTAATTGTATCTGATAATTCAGGCAGGTAGGTATGTTATGTTGGTAAAATTAAATAAATTTTAGACTAAACAAAAAATATTTTTTTTATTCATTTTTACTACTTGCAATTGCTAGACTAGGCTCCCCTATAATTAGGAAAATTGCACTCATCTGTGTATCATTTACTTGCAGTACAAGTGGGCAACGGAATTTGTACTGGTACCTATATATTTATATTATTATTGAAATCTTATTTGAATCGTGAATTGGTGCAATCAAATATAACTGTTAGAGGTAATGAACCAATTGTAACTAAAAATATTTTAATATTAGCGTTCATTTTCAGGCTTATCGTCAGCGAGGCCGATTGGACCGCAAGGTGCCAGCCTCCAGAAAAGAATAGCACGAAAATACTGTCTTCGTATATTTACATCCTGGTTACGTGCGTTGCAACCGGATTATTATTGAGCCTGTTTATAATACACGTTATATGGAATACGCACATTATTAAAGTAAATATAGGTAAGTTCAATTTTTAAATGACTCAAGTTTTTCTAATACAAATGTCAGACAATTTTGACCGGGCTCACAGCTCAGTTTAACTCTGCCTTCTGCACTGCGGTCGTGGGTTCGATTCCCATCCAGGACAACTATTTGTGTGACGAGTATACATGTTTGTTCTTTATCGGGGTGTTAATATGTATGTATTTACAAAAAGTATTTATCAGTTGTCTGCTTCTCATAGCTATACTTAGCTGTACTTAGTTTGGGGCTAGATGGCGCTGTGTGAATTGTGCACCAATATTATTATTATAATTGACTGTCTTTTTCATTTTCAGCGGTACCCTCTCGCCAGAAAACATCAACTTAGTGCACATCCGGAAAGCAGAGGAAGTCAATGGAAGTACTGATTTAGGCGTGAATGTTATTTTGAAATTTGTGTTTATTTCATCCGACGCGACGATCGACGGTCCCGTAATAAAGTGTTACTTATAGAGCGCTGGGTGCTTCTGCTGTACCTCAACTTTTGGGTAACACGCGTCCAGTATAAGGTAGCGATCGGGGAATTTGGACTATCCTAGCGTTTTATTAAGTTTTAGTATTGTAGTAATTGTTTCGTTCGATTTTAATGATGTATCTGTAGTCAGTGAGGGAGAATTTGGAGAGCAGACGATTTTTTAAATTATTTTAAATATTATTAGAGCATTAAAATATTACACTACTAAAGGTGACCAATATAAAACAGAATCACAGAGAATACAGGAACGTTCTACTTTAAGTTCGTCTAGTCTTCAAAAAAGTATTTGTTCACATCTCAACTCCGCGGTATGTCGGTGAAATCGAGCACTAATAGTTTAGTCAAATAAAGTTATTTATTCACCAAATAATTGTAATGAGATAACCAAAACATTTGTTACCAAACGAGTTTAGACTAGTTTAGTTATTTATAAGTTAAAACGTTTTATGTACAGATTGCAAAATTTTCGACCCATTGTTATAAAGGATGGTTACCTGTAAGCGAAAGGGCTCATTACCTAAGCCCTATGTAATAATAAGTAGCTTAGCTACAAATTTTAAATTCTCTTAAGGTCTATTGATGTAAATAATTTACCTGATTTTAACTACTTGTTTCCGTATTTTTTTTTCTATATTGATGAGTTTTTAATGTGTGTTTACAATTAACGAAATAGTTTTTTTTTTATCGTTGATTTTATTATAAATCTTTCAATGACCATTAAGTTAGCCGCACAATCGAAATATTAAAAAGAATATTCATAGTGATTACAAATTTTTTCATTCGGACGAAGCGGAAATATAAAATGTTATCAATAAACTCGAAAGTATGCGGCTAACATCAACATTGAAGAATATTTTTAACGTCGATTTTAGCATAATAAAACTTTCAATGACCTATTAGGCTAGCCGCACACATCAAATAGCATTGTCTATATATTCATAGTGACTACTCGTACTTTCATTCAGCCTTTTATTTATATTTATATGAAGGACGTGTGCGGGTAGAATGACGTTAAGGTAGATTAGATCAGTGTTGTAACTTTAGTTCAGTACGGTTATTTTCAAATAAAACACTTATGAAATTGGACTAAGTTTATTTAATTCTAAATAAATTATAAATAATACGCGTACTATACTAATTACAGTTAAGTACACAAACAATACCTATCTAGTGAAGAGGGATTATTTCATAATACCGCAGAAGTATCCGAATACGAAGCGAAACTTATTTGTAAATTGGATTTCGTGCTTTATCGTTTAATTCTAGATCAAATTGAAACATAAGAATGAAACATAAAGTTCCAATGTATTGATGATTTCATGAAATTCCGCAGTATAAGTATTTCACAATACTTTTTTATTTAGGCAACAACTAAGTATGATATTTAGCTTCAAATACGCTATAAGGTTGTCTTTTTCTATGTTCTTTGTAGCATTTTACAAATAACTTCACACTTTTCATACATTCATCACCAGAAATATAAACTGATCGCGTTGCAGTAGTGGATAAGTCGACGACAAGTTCAAGTAGAAACAGTTGCGGGTAGTTCAGTGGAGGGGCGCGACGTAGAGCGCGACCGCGTGCAGCGTGGCGGTGTCGCGCGACATGTCGCGGTGCAGCGCGACCCGCACGCGGAACAACGTCTCGTCGCGCGACTCGTCGCTGTAGACGGGCACCTCCGCCGAGCCCTCACCGCACACTGGCACACACCCGCTCTGTCACACACACACACACATACACTGTTCACATGAAGTTTTTTATGTAATATTGTGGATAGAACGAGCTAAGGGCCCACCTAAAGTTATGTGGTAACCGCCGTCAATACACAACAGCAATACGACTCAAGTCCTCTCCACCGAAGTACGAGATGACTCAAGTCGCATTGCGTTCCGTCCATCACCCCGAGACGGGGATGTTACGTCTCATGCGGCTGCAATTTCACTTGGAAGGGGGAACAGTTTGGCACTGTGATCCTTTCAGCAGCGTATAGGGGGTAGAAGGGGGTACCTGAGTGCGGTAGTGCAGCGCGAGCGGCGGCGCGGGGGCGTGCGGCGGGGCGGTGGGGTCGGCGGGGCGCAGCGCCCCCGCGCACACCACGGCACCGCTCAGCCGCAGCCCCGTCACCACCATGCAGTCCGCCGGACGCTCTGCAACACACACCCACACCTCGGTACTGTCCACACGACGGCGCGGCGCACTCACACGCACTCACATTGCTACCATACGGTGTGTGTCTATTTGACGAGAGCGTGGTGACCCAGTGTACTGACCACGAGTTTCAATCCGGAGGGCGCTGATTAAAATCTCGACGCGCACCCATGTGTTATTCCACTTGTTATGTGCGCACTATCACGTTCTTAAAACGGTGAAGGAAAACATCGTGAGGAAACCGACGTGTCCTACAATCGAAAATCCGAATACATGTGCCAAGTGCACGAAAGCCTCTTTGAGGTGCACTTAAAATACTTTCACCACACTGGTTCGAGAGAACCAGTGACTCTCCAGCTAAAAGTAGGTCCTAGTTGACGTTCAGCCATATTTATAGAAAGGGAACTAACCTCAAGGTAATTAAGACCCACCTATTCCGAAAGAGTTTGCTTCATGAGAAAGTGAATAGTAATTCTATTTAATATGAATGGAAGCATACCGGTAGGCGCCCATGTGCCGACGAGCACCAGCTCGGCGGGGGCGGGGGCGGGGGCGGGGGTGGGGGCGGCGGCGGGGGCGAGGCGCGCCCGCGCTTGCGCACGCAGCGCCCAGATCGCGCGACGAGGTTCGAATAAATCACGCAGGTCCAACTCTGAAATAATTATATATGTATAGAATCTTAAGAATCACTGAAGCTAATGAGAGAACTAGTTTAAGTATTTCATCAAACGACACTGTATCCGAAATACACAATTCTATAATATAAGGCTGAGACTTGCGGAGGGCTAGATGGCGTAGTGTCGCGTGTTACCTGCGGGCAGGTCGCGCGTGTCGCGCTGTGCGCGTGCGACGCATGCGCGCGCGCGGTGGCTCAGCTCCCGGATGTACGCGTCGGGGGCGCGCGGGCCCGACCACGTCACCTGCCACTCCTCCGGCACCTGGAGAATATACGTCTCCCTTACATCCGGGGAAATGTAGTAAGTTTCTAAAGGTGATGTTTAAGAAACAGTAGAACTCTAGCAGTTCAACGAGCGAGAAAAAGCAGTGAGTGAGCAAGTAAATGAAATTACATTACTTACTTAGTAGTCAATACAAAGTTTTTTTAATGTTAGATGTTAGTTACTCCTTTACGGCTAAGGTAATAAACAAATTTGGCTGATATCAGGAGCAACAGATAATTGATCATCTAAAATAACAAAATGACTAAGCCCATTATCCTGGCACAAGCTGGCGACGGGTTACGTCGCGTGCGGAAACTAGTTGTGTAACGATTGACGTGACTGCCCCCCCCCCCCCCCACCCCTCCTCTCCCCATAACGTACCTGTGCGAGTGCGTAGTGCGCGTCGTGCCGGGCGCGTGCCAGTGCAGCGTGCAGCGCGCGCGCGTGCTCCACGGCCGCCTGCCACTCTCCCCCGCACACGCACCCCCACCACCCCGCGCCGCCGCCCGCTCCGTCCCCACCGCCCTTCAGCAGGGGACTGCCCGCCATGTTCTTCTTCCACAGCGCGAGAAGGGACTTCAGTGAAGTCGTAATGTCGCCCGTCTCCTCTACGCTCACTGTTGAGTTCAGCTCTGAAACACAATGTTCATATTGGGCCGCAAATATCAAAATAAAAACATCACAAAAGGGTAAATTTTCAGTTTATTCCAGGGATGGTACATACCTCTGAGCGCAGTGAGAACGCGCGCGGCGGATGCGCGCTCCCAGGCGAGGCGGCAGTTGGCGGGCAGCGCCAGCAGTTCCGGGGAGTCCATGTCGCTCAGCGCTGAGAATGCGGACGCGTACGCCTACAGAACACAACACACAGGAATGTAGAGCGCTGTGTGTTAATGTGATAGATACTAACTTCTTCAGCGCCGCTTAATGCGCGTGGGTTATTAAAATAACTTTCCAAAGTCTTCTATTTGACGTACAGATCTTCCAAACACTATGAAGATTTATTGGTTCTTTGAATTCGTGATGTAAACCAAATAAGTCCAAACAGATTGTGCGTGTCAGGTACAGGGACAGTAGCGCACCTGTATGGAGGCGGCGGAGGCGGGCAGGGGCGCAGGCTCAGGGCGCGCGTGCAGTGCGGCGAGTACGCGCGCGTCCTGCGCGTGCGACACGCGTGACAGGTACAGGGGGAGACAGAGCGCGGCGCCCCCCGAGCGGATCGCTTCCGCGCAAGCACTTATCTCGCCCCATTCCCAAGCGTACCAACGTGTCCAACCTGTAAAATAAATGCGTGTAAGAAAAACGCGGAATGAAATACAGTAGCAGGCTTTACGTCTCTTTTATACTAAGACTTCATAACCATCCAAATTTTAGATAAAAAAAACAATCATGAAGACGATCAGGATGTAGACATACAATTAATGTAGACAGTTTTGACACCAAATATAGCTCGGTCGTTGGCCTATATGTGACTGCCAGGGCACGAGTGAACAACTATTAAGCCGCAATTATATTTAGCCCACGCCGCGCGTCCCCACGCTGCCTGACGCAACGGCGGGTT
The DNA here is from genome assembly GCA_947359385.1 of Chesias legatella. NCBI lineage: Eukaryota > Metazoa > Arthropoda > Insecta > Lepidoptera > Geometridae > Chesias > Chesias legatella. The sequence goes on along the minus strand of OX375768.1, from coordinate 1,692,439 downwards.
ATTACATTTGCGTGTTGTGTCGCCGCGCGGCCCCACGAAAATTCGTCTCAGTCAGTACAGTGGTGGCCTTTGGAGTAAACGTCTACAATGTTTTCTTCAGACTCGGATACGGATTTTGAAGAAAATCTAGCATACCTGCTCATGTTAAGCCTAATCAAAAAGGAAAGAACAACTTCAATTAATTCGTCTGACATTTTTAAAGCCGCAATACATTACAATCACGTCCACTGTTCTACGTCGCCACTCGGCTGTCTGCGCGTGCCCACGCGTTATTACACTAGACCCGACTGAGCTGACGCGTCACAACCCCCACCACCGACCCCACGCCGATCGAAATCGCTCGATCTGCGTGGCGTCAGCAGGCTCTGCGACACGCGGGACGGGACTAATGTAATCAATCCAGTACAAAATGTATGTAACCGATAGCTTACCCACGCGTTGCGACACGCGGCGTGGGCTAAATATAATTGCGGCTTTAGTCAGTCGCACGGTGGGTGTGGTGTGGTGTGGTGTGGTGTGGTGTGGTGTGGTGTGGTGTGGTGTGGTGTGGTGTGGTGTGGTGTGGTGTGGTGTGGTGTGGTGTGGTGTGGTGTGGTGTGGTGTGGTGTGGTGTGGGAGTACCTTGGGGTATGTACGCGCGCCGCTCCTGCACCACGGCGTGGAAGAAGGCAAGGTGCGCGTGGAGGCGCACTGTCCTCGGATCCGCCTCGTAGTTACCCCACGCCGACAGCGTGCCCATTACGTTGTTCTTCACTCCTTCCGGCGCCTGGACGGTGTGTCATATAGTGAGATGTGACGAATGACAGATTACAGATTTCAAAATATGGTATACAGCTGTACACGCTCATTCATATTAAGTTACACCGGCTAATTGTGAGTCAGATTCGCGCACCGAGGGTTGATCACCAAAAACTCTAAGAATAAGGACATAAACTGATAACTGACTGTTGGCAACCCTGCCTTCTGCTGTAGGTCGTGAATTCGACTTCCACCCAGGACAAATATTTGTTTGCCGAATATTGTGTTTGTTCTGTATCTGGGTATCAATTATATATGTATGTATTTACAAAATAAGTATGTATATCAGCTGTCTGTTTCCCAAGATACAGCTATGCTTAGCTAACTTTGGGGCTAGATGGCACTGTGTGAAATGTCTACCAATATTTACTATTTATCTATAAATCTTTATTCGGTTCAGGATCATTAGCACGAGTCTAGCTCACAGTTGATCGGTTAATATTATCAGTTGTACTCACCTCGAGGATGACATTGAGGCAGGCATTCGCCACGCGAGGTGGTATCTCCCGATACTCAGACAATATCCACATTCGGAACTCATCATTAAAATGTTCAGTCTGCAAATAAACAAACAGATGTTCTTCATCATCAATTACATTTTTGGTTGGTAGATTTTTCTACATTTTTTGGTTGTTTTTTTTACTATTAATAACAGAATTTCGTGAGGACAGTTTAGATGTAAGTATTATGATCAATTTAATAAACAACATTGCAGAACAATGTCGAGCGTTAACAACCAGTTAAAAGCTGCTTCCAATTTTTGGACAAACATAAATATAGACGTGACCTAAAACTTCAGTATTACTTAAAAAAAAATGAGTAGGTAATAGTGTATACTGACGGAGTCTGCTATCTCAGCGATGAACGCCTGCAGTTCCTTAGTGAACGGTGAGGCGGCGACGTTGAGCACAAGCCAGCCGGCGGCGGCGCGCGTCGCCTCCAGGCCCGCGCGCCACGCGCCCACACCTTCATCCATCTCCACCTGACCAGGACACACCACATCACAAATATTCATTCGACTACACTCACAGCTCAGTTGGTCACTCTGTACTCAGTGCTGGTCGTGGAATGGGGGTTGCACTCCCCCCCACTACAAACATAGATGTTTGTTCTGTGGCCGGGTGTTAACATGTGATATTATATTTGATCTAGTTCCCACAATACAAGAGTTATGCTCAGTTTGAGACTCGATATTTGTACTTTGTAAGTATGTAATTTTTTAAATATATTCTTATATACGCTCTTATTTAATTGTATTTCAAATTTTTTAGTTAACTCCACATTCCCTTATCATTCTTTCAATTCCAGTCCACCCAAAGGTTGCCTGGTAGAGATTCCTTTAAGCAATAAGGCCGTCTATTGTATGTATTGTTATTTCTTTTAAACCTGTTTAATTTTATGTATTTTTGCGGTGTACAATAAAGAGTTTTCTATTCTATTCTCCATAGCGGTGTGTGAAATGTCCACCAATATTTATTTATGAAACGGTTTTCATTATTATACAAGGTTTATCCTCCAACTAGGTGTGTAGTGTGGTCACCTGCAGGAAAGCGTGCTGGTGCGGGCTGGTGTGCGCGCGCAGCAGATGCGCGGCGTGCGCGCCCAGCAGCAACACGGGCCTCGCGCGCGCCGCCCGCGCCATGCCGCCCACCCCGCCCACACCGCCCGCCCCGCCGCTGCCCGACACTACGCCCGCACCTGACATTTGTGAACATACTATTATAAGGGGTTGTTTGCGAGCACGTCACAAAATTCCATAACAAATATGCCAATAAATGTATCATTGCAGTTATTTTTTGTGGCAGACAAAGAATAGCCTAAACCGCCGGTCGTAGTGACTTGAATTGAGTTGACTTGGAAATTCGTATTCTGTGTTTCTTAGTGGGTGTAAGTGGTAAAGAAACTAAAGAAATAAAATTTGAAAATTTGCATTATTAGGAGAAAGACATGAGGATTTAAAGGGAAACTTTAAAAATCTGTATTTCTTTAGGAATATTTGTCTTTTAAATAAGAAAATAAACCAATAGAGGAAAACCGATCAAAAACACATCACTGGACAACTTGGCTTTTGAACAGAATAGGTCCCTTGGACCGTCTTAATTCAAAACAGGTGGTTTTACCCAGAACTAGACCAAAACTCAATACCAAGATCCATTTTCATTCAAAAAGAAGTCTTCATTTAGAAGTTAGTCGAGACCAGTCCTAATTAAAAGAGTGATCCTACCCAGAAGGTGATCGACGAAGGAAACGATAGCTCTGTAGAGACTATCAGGTCGGAGCGCCGCGACGCACACTACGGTTTCAAAAAAGCTGAGTTTCAGGCTGCTCAGCGCATTTATGTCGCCAGATGTCAGGAAACGCTTCCACAGATCCGCGTTTTGAAGCGACATTCGGTTGTACAAGTTTTCGTCAATGGCCTGCAACCAAAAATAACGAGTCACATGCCTGTTGCGTAGTTAGAGACCATGTAATGTATAGTATTTAATTTGTTAAAATAATGAAATAAGAATTTTCAATTTTCTAATAAATAAATACAGCAATGTGGCAACGATTCTTCACACACCTTCATTTTAGCAGTTGTTTTCAAGCACTCGTCTGGTATCCAAGAGTGATTACTTTTGATTTCCTGTATGTTGATTAGTTCATCAGATATATCACTTGTCCCGATTAGAAATTGCCAAAGCTGAAATAAAGCAAACGTATTTAACTATGATAAAAATCTAGATAGTATTACACAGTTTTTAAAGAATTTTCATCAAAAAAATATCATCAAATGGCAATAATATTTTAACTCAAAATATTTAAAATCATGTAAATATAGATGGAAGGAAAATATTTGTGTAGGGACATCTGCTTACTGCTGACATGGTAGAGTAAATAAGCTATGGTCTAATTTAGATGCCTGAGTCTTTGATTTTTGGTTTTAGGACATGCCGTTCCTACAAAATGTACTAATACGCCTTTATGAAAATTGGATATAATGAACACTGGAAATGTCTTGGGACATTATTACTAACATGTATGACAATTTATATTTTGATATTAGCTCTCAGAATAAGAAATGAGAACGATAATACAGCGGACGTAGTTAATTTATCACGTCACTCTAAAGATAAGAAAGAGGGCAGGACCTAGGACGCTACCCTGTGGGACTCTGATAAAAATTTCCTATCTGTGGCAATACATATTATCCAAAGTGAAGAGTTCAGGTGACTTCTGAACATATCTTATGACGATTCCACTATCGCCAATAGTTTGTAATATACAATGTATCCTTAAAGAAAGCATTAATAAGTTCGCTACTAATTATGAATACCCTTACAAAAGGTTTACAACAAGGTAACATTATAGTATGCATAAGAGATTTACTATTATTTCCTACCTTTTCGGGCATCAAAGCGTCATAGACATGTTTCAGTAGATAAAGCACCACGATGTATTTGTCCTTTTTATGTAGAGAAAATAGCACTCGTTCAACGATTCTACGTGTCACGTATTTTACTATTTCTTCGTGGTGAATATTTGATTGATCCTGGAAATAAATGAAGTGAAATTTAATTTCCCCTTATGATTAAACCACGGTCCTATATTTTATAACAGTAACTGGCCACTTTACACACCACTAAGACAAACATATCCAAGCGATTAGCCGAGCTTTACCGTAAGTGAATGTTGTCGCATTTTTGCGCTCGGTTCGTGCTTTTCGTACTGACCGCATTAGTGCTTCGCTCACGCGGTGAGTCACTCACCGCTTTCTGCACCGCACTTGTACACCGACACTCACCGCTTTCTGCACCGCACTTGTACCCCGACACTCACCGCTTTCTGCACCGCAACAGTACCCCGACAATCACCGCTTTCTGCACCGCACTTGTACCCCGACACATCGCTTTCAGCACCGCACTTGTACACCGACACTCACCGCTTTCTGCACCACACTTGTACACCGACACTCACCGCTTTTTGCACCGCACTTGTACCCCGACAGTCACCGCTTTCTGCACCGCAACAGTACCCCGACAATCACCGCTTTCTGCACCGCACTTGTACCCCGACACTCACCGCTTTCTGCACCGCTTCGACGTACGTATCCAGGACGACGTCAACGGGCAGCGTGACGAGCGGCCAGCGCGCGTTCAGTTGTTTCACCGCAAGCGTCAACACAGCAACGCGCTTTGCACTCGGCTTGTACTTCGTGCACGCCTCTCTGTGCACACAGTTACAAAAACACACATAGCCATGACACCTGTACCCACCGTAATGTTGCGTGGGTTCGGAAATAACTGGGACTGTGTTCAATTTCACGATTTCATACAAAACATCTGGCTACAGACTGAATATAATATCAATATCAATATGAAAAATCAGGTATATGACTACCTATATGACCTATATGAAATTAACTGAAAAAAAACCGTTTTTCCAAAAGTAGATTGATAGTTTCAATTAAGTTATCTGGAGCAGGTAGTATTATTGCATCTACTGAATTTTAAATTGTACTCGTTCTGTGTTCTTCGCGGCAGTAAGCGGCAAGTTTCGGTTTGAAAACACAACATATGAATATAACAGGCATATGAGAGAATCCATAATGACGTTTTAAAGTTACGAGCGGAATAAAATGCAAATTAGGGCTTCCTATACCTAAGTAGGGGAGGACTAAAGATGTATCGCTTTTGTGGTCGCTTAGCATAAGGTTGGCTATTTCGCTCATTCATTAACTATTTCACATAAACAAATGTTACCTATTAGCGTGCTCAATGTCTTGTGCGGCGGCGAGCGCTTCCGTGATGGTCGCGTTGGTTTCCCGCGTCTTGTTCAGCGACGCGATGAGATTAGCGTCATGCAGGATGTCGCTATTCGATGACAGATCTCGCAGGAGATTTTCCTGAAGCGATATAATAAAACAAAGTCAAATTCTAATTCTATATTTTCCTCCAGTCTGAGCGATATGTGGGGTACTATACATAATAGCTTGTAGGTTTCACTTTGTATTTACATAATATTTACTAGCGCTCTGCAACCTGTTAAAGGAGGGTTTAATAAGTTTGACTATTTTATGTTCATATCAATTGCAGTTTTTCTTATAGATTTATGTATATTTAAATCTACAAGTATTAAATTAACAAATATTTATTTGTTTTGTTGAAATTGTTATTGTCTAGAGGACCTATTTTCGTTACTCATAATTGTAATGTATTTTTTGCCAAACCTGCAGTTCATGCTGCTGTTTCTGCAATTTAGCTTTTTGTACTTTGAGCTCCTTGGACTTTCCGCTTATTTCCGGATTCTGCTGCTGAAGCGTGTAGTTAATCAATTGATCTGTAATGGAAAATAACTCTGTAATGCAGTGTAAATACTTTTTGTGTAACAGAGTTGGTTGATCGGTTTTGTGTTGTGTCTTGCGGAAATTTTGGGACATCTAATTTAATATTGTTTTTTTAAGAACTGTAACAGGGCAGCAACAATATCCCCCTTGAGGCCGTGCGCCAGCGTGCCCCACACTGCAGCACCAGCGTGCCGCGAGGGGTCACGCCGTGCCCCAGCTCTCGTGGAGTTGATCCACCTCCGTTATCTATCTGTTACCGGTGAGCTCGTCTCGTCTCGGCGCGAAGTGTGCTCGCGAGAGGCTGGCGGCCGCGTGCGGCGGCAGGCGGCGCGCGAGGGTGCCGTCGCGGCACTGCAGCACCAGCGTGCCGCGAGGGGTCACGCCGTGCCCCAGCTCCCGTGGAGTTGATCCACCTCCGTTATCTATCTGTTACCGGTGAGCTCGTCTCGTCTCGGCGCGAAGTGTGCTCGCGAGAGGCTGGCGGCCGCGTGCGGCGGCAGGCGGCGCGCGAGGGTGCCGTCGCGGCACTGCAGCACCAGCGTGCCGCGAGGGGTCACGCCGTGCCCCAGCTCCCGTGGAGTTGATCCACCTCCGTTATCTATCTGTTACCGGTGAGCTCGTCTCGTCTCGGCGCGAAGTGTGCTCGCGAGAGGCTGGCGGCCGCGTGCGGCGGCAGGCGGCGCGCGAGGGTGCCGTCGCGGCACTGCAGCACCAGCGTGCCGCGAGGGGTCACGCCGTGCCCCAGCTCTCGTGGAGTTGATCCACCTCCGTTATCTATCTGTTACCGGTGAGCTCGTCTCGTCTCGGCGCGAAGTGTGCTCGCGAGAGGCTGGCGGCCGCGTGCGGCGGCAGGCGGCGCGCGAGGGTGCCGTCGCGGCACTGCAGCACCAGCGTGCCGCGAGGGGTCACGCCGTGCCCCAGCTCTCGTGGAGTTGATCCACCTCCGTTATCTATCTGTTACCGGTGAGCTCGTCTCGTCTCGGCGCGAAGTGTGCTCGCGAGAGGCTGGCGGCCGCGTGCGGCGGCAGGCGGCGCGCGAGGGTGCCGTCGCGGCACTGCAGCACCAGCGTGCCGCGAGGGGTCACGCCGTGCCCCAGCGTGCCCCAGCTCTCGTGCAGTTCATCCACATCCGTTATTACCAATATGCGCCCCAATCTGGGTAAAGTGATATTCATAAACAAATAAATAATTCACTAATTAATATTATGTTTATATTAACTTTGCTGTTCACTGTTCATTAATCGTCTTACATCCAAAAATTTACTACACATGCTAGCAAAGAAATCTGCTGCGATATCACAAATGTAAGTTTCGGAAGTACCTTCATGAGAGAGAATTTCCGAGCCCTCGTGCCAAACCATCCATCATATAGTGATACGAACCAGTTAGATATTGAATAATAATGATTCAGTGTACTTGCTCGAGTATATCAAGATATTTTAAAACCATTAAGTTCATCCCATTTTTCACTTTCAAACATTTATTATTATCTCAAAAGTAACTCGCTCATGAAATTCAAACAATCTTATTGAAGTCAGAGTGTTTACCTCGCGGCGTACTGCACAGCGGTGTACAATTTGTCGCTGTGTTGCGACACAAAGTCGCACGGCGAGTCGGCCAGCGAGTTGCGCAACCAGAGCAGGCCTTCCCCGTCCGGGTCTATGAGGAGAGGGGTGAAGCCGCACTTAGGGCTTTGTAAAACCTTCAAATTAAAATTTAAGTTTCAGTCTATTAACGTAATATCAAGATTAAGAATAGTGTTTTAAACGAATTTTAATAGAGGGGCTTATATGTTTGTCAATATTTTTTTTATCTTTAGCCATCCACTTTCGAACTGGTACAGCTGATAATCCTACAGGCTGCGCCAGAAAATGAGAGAGAGAATGATTAAAAAGTGTAACGTAATTTTATATCACAGATCGGTATAAACCGATATAGATACAAATTACCTGATCGATCAACACAGCGTTCTTGACAGCCGACTGGTCGGAAGGCAACCCGTCAGCTTCCCATTTTAGTTGCATTTCAGTGCTCGACAAAAAGTTAATCACAGAAAACGTGGCATCGTCGAATCCAATTAGGTTTCCCCACATTTTAATATATTCTCTGTAACAATAAAAAAATAATATACAGTCGTAATTGTTTTTATATACATGCTTGTCACAAGCCTTATGTAATCTTGCATTTTTGTTTTACTTTTTTACATAAATGATAATGTTAATTTACAAATGTTATCAATTGAAATACAACTATGAAAGGTGACTATCAAAGAGGCCTGAAACAAATTAACCTTAAAGACCGAGGGTTGATTTTGGAAAATAGATACATATTAACTTTACCTGGCTTGTGGTTCAGTGAGCTCTGAAAGGTAAACAATGTAAGCCGCCGCGAGCAACGAGCGTTGATTCAACTCTGCTATTTCTTTAACGATGTCCTCCAACTGAAATATAAAGGTTTTATAGTTGATGAAGCTTTCCTTATAAGACGCGCTGAAAGAGGGCCAAGAATAGTTTTATTTCCTAAGAGATTAACTTTGTCGTGTATGACGCTTCCAACACAAAATCTATGGCGACGAATCTTGGCAACACTGAAGTTAGTTAAGTTGAAGTACAGAGCCAAAATACACTGCCATCCACATCTCTTGTAGGATAAGAGAAAACGAAAAAAAACTCCGCCAAATATTCCGCAACATATCATGATTAAGAATAGTGTTTTTAAACGAATTTTAAAAGAGTTATTACTACCTGAGTTTGTCCGAATGTCTTTTATCATTAACCATCCACATACACATTGTAGGTATATAGCCTGTAGGATTACCGGCTGCGCCAGTTTGTGACCACTCATAACCTACAAGTTTTCGTACACTTATTAAATACGTGTGCAAATAATGCGTGAGATCCTAAGAGGCATGTTCAAAGTGACGTCACAACATTTCGTATACTGACGTCTCGTTCCCAGTGCGTGTTCTCATGCGCGAGCTGGTGTAGCAGCGCTTGCGCGGCACGCAGCGTGTCCGTGGCGGCGTGCAGCCGCATCTCGATGGCGGCGGCGTCGCGCGAGTGCTGCCCCAGCTGTTCCTTTAATGCCGCCACTCGCTCCTCCACGCTCGCCAGACCGCTGGACAGCGCGGACACCTGGCCCTCCGCCTCACGCAGGTTCCTAACCAGTTATGTATAATAATCATTTGCTGGCGTAATTTAAGGATGTATGTGTTGTGTTTATAACTTTTTAAGCTATTGCATAGCTTCTATCGCGGGCCTTGAGCGTGGAGACCGAATTCAGAAATTCCGTAACGAAAAAAACCTAACACCCCCCAATACGACCGGCACAGCGGTGATACTTTTTAGTTCCATCTATCGATAAATACCAGAACTTTTAATGACTTTTTTAAAAAAATATCACGCGCAATAGCTTTACCGCGGCAGTCTCCGAGTGCCACACGTCTTTTTTTTTTTATAATTTGGAATGAAGAAGTGACAAACAACAAGCTTCCGTACCGGTTGAGAGCCATCTCTAACCAAAAGCCCGTGTAAACGCTGTCAAGGCCATCTGCGGCCAACAGCAAATTGTACAGTCTTAAAAAAAATAACTTTCGCGATAATGAAATCAAATTCGGTTGAATTGGTGATTAGGAAAAGTGTATACGCAATGCGTCTCTATTTAATAGTTTAGTGATATTACTTTTCAAATATACCCACGAGTTAGTACTGTGGATACATAGTTGACTGGCCTGATAGCTCAGTTGGTTAGTAACCCTACCTTCTACGCTGTAGGTCGTGGGTTCGATCCCCACTCAGGACAAACATTTGTGACATTTGTAACATTGATGTTTGTTCTGTGTCTGGGTGTTATTATATATTATATGTATGTATTTACAAAAGAAAAGTATATAAGTATTATATCAGTTGTCTGGTTCCCATGATACAAGCTATGCTTAGCTTACTTTGGGGCTAGATGGCGCTGTGTGAAATGTCCACCATTATAAAAAAAGAAAAAAGAAAAAAAAGTTTAATAGTAGGTACTGACGTTTGGTGGGAGTATGGATATGCGTAGTCGTGTATGGGGTATTACTGTCGTTGTAGCGTGCAGTGCACTCACTTGTGCAGCGCGGCCTGGTGCACTTGCAGCGGACGCACGCGCTGCAGCGCGCACGCGTAGTCGACGTTGGCGCGCACCCACGCAGCGAGCGGCGCGCACGCAGCGCTCGCTCGCCGAGCGGTGCTCGCTTCGAACGACGAGCCGCGCTTCTCGAGCAGACGTTGGACGCTCTGCAGAGCGGCTGGGGTGATCTGACTCGCGTCTAAACATCTGGATTGATATGGTTTTATTGTGTAATGTTAAATAATTTATTAAAAAATTGTGACTTGTATGAATATTGTGTGAATAATTGATGACATGTAGGTAGGTAGATCAAAATAATGATGTATATGATAGGTAAAATAAACATGTGTTACCCATTATATCAGTCAGTCATACAAACTCATGGCATATCGTAAATATTGAGAGTTCAATGCAACTGCAAATGTATGAGAGGTGGATTAGTAAAAAAGTAAGTACGCCTCAAAAAGGCTCCTTTCGTGGCATAAAGATTGAAATGATTGATGTTCAGAAATTTAGATATTCCTTTAGGACTGTTAAAATCCTTTCATCAAAGTACGGTCGATACAGATGGCGTTTCAAAGTAGAAATACTTCAAAACATCAGAAATGAGTATTACCTACTAATCTATACAAATAGAGTGTCTGTTATATATTAAAATAACCGCTTTTTACTAAGTGCATATGGATGTATACACGGTACATATACCAAATCATTTTTTTTTACAATTTTTCTCTGTCTGTTTGCTCCGGCTAATCTCTGAAACGGCTGGACCGATTTTGACGGGACTTTCACTGGCAGATAGCTGATGTAACAAGGAGTAACTTAGGCTACTTTTCCGAGGGATAAAATAGGGGTGCGTGATAAAACCGAATTCCACGCGGACGAAGCGCGGGAGACAGCTAGTCTAGAATAAGTGATCAGCCTCGAAAATCACCTGATGTCTTCTTTGACGCCGCGTTTGGAGAGGAAACTCTTCATGGAGTGCCAAGATGTGTCAGCGATACCCATCAGGCGCAGCACACCCTCCAGTACGTCGCGAACCACGTCGGGCGGCGCTCTCAGCGAACGCACCTGCGGACATAGATAGATAGATAGATAGATAGATGACACTTTATTGCTCACAAAGTCAAAATAACAACAATCAGATACAAAGTACGAAAAAAGTGAAAAAATGGGCGGTCTTATCGCTATAAAGCGATCTCTTACAGACAACCTTTGGATGGACAAGAAATACTGGACTTTATATGGGGCTTTGTGGTTCATCTAAGATTGGATAAAAATATAATTGGACAAATTATACATGCAAAAATAAATTATAGGCTGCACATGCTTATACTACAAACATTAACAAGCTATGATGCTAAGTTAGGACCTTATTGCAACACAGCTATCAATTTTTATTTCTTATTCCTTGTAATTATTATAAATATTTAATTATGTTACTTTGTATATTCCTGTATGTGTGTTGCAAATAAATATTTTCTATGTCTATTTCTTTATATTTTTTTTATTGGTGGACATTTCATACAGCGCCATTTAGCCCCAAAGTAAGCTAAGCATAGCTTGTATCATGGGCACCAGACAATATATACATACTTCTATACTTTTTTGAAAATACATACATATACATAATACCACCCAGACGCAGAACAAACATCTTTGTTCGTCACACATATGTTTGTTATGGGTGGGAATCGAACCCACGACCTACAACGCAGAAGGGTTACTACCAACTAAGCTGTGAGGCCAGTCAAAGCCTATTCCAAATTTTCAAACATAAAATGGTCTTTATCCGAACAAACCCGCGAGGGTAGTTGTGGAATAATCAAAGCTGATAATAAATTATGGAGACTCATTACACACTGTCTGCGAATACGAGTGTAGCACGAACAGATATGCACGCAGCCTGATTGCTTTCTGTCTGATCCAATTCACTACCAGATGGAATTGTGGCCAAAACACTGGCGGAATTGACAATTATTAATGTAAGATAAAATAATCAAAAGTTACTTCAGTGAGTGACTCAGGTCGCAGGTCACCGACGGCGGCGCGCGCGGCTGCGATCACTGGCTCCACTGACGCCAGTTCAGCTTCGATTTCTTTCTTTCTGCAAACGTACTAAAGATATTTTAAAAGAACCAACAGCTTTGTTTAACAATGGATTAGCTACGGAGAGCCAATTAGAGGTTCTCGCGTATAAATTATTATAATTAGATAATTTATTGACAATTACTTACCGGCCATTTCGCATAACGAGGCCCAAGCTACTGCTAGAGTCATGTGTGCCAGTTTACATAATCAGACTCCTTCAATATTTCTTGCAACTGGTCTACGTTGGCACCACTGTCGCCAGTTCAAAGCTACATCCCTTACTCACTGTATTTCAAATTCTTGTTCCTCTCTTTCTTCTCCCGAACTCCAGGTTTTGGTGGGAATTTCACTCTTTTGATATACGTCGATTCTTATATCCTTATCGATATTGGCATCCACGAACCTCGTAATCGTTTACAGTACAAGCGTGCAAAATTCCGCTATTGTTTAAGTTGTCGATATAATTTAAGTCTATATAATGTACCGACAAGAAGAGTGGGTGGGGTGTTAGTGAATGGCACTATATTTTCTACACTACAAAGTTTGTGTGCGTGTGCGTGTACGTGTACGTGTACGTGTGCGTGTACGTGTGTAGGTACTCACTGCATTTGCAAATTCTCGTTCTCCAGTTCAATGTTGTGTTTGAGCGCGTGCATTTGCTCCTTGTGGTCGGTGTTGGCGCGCACTGTCGCTGAGATCTGGTCGAGCGCGCTGTTCGCGCTCGCCTGCTTCTCCGCGAGCTGTGCCTCCTGCGCGCGCGCCTCTCCCTGCAGCACCGCCACAGAGCTGCGCGCGCGCCGCAGCGCTTCCACGCCGCTCTGTACAACATACACACACACACAGATCACAACACGTGTATGTTACGATGACTGAAACCACTCGAGTGCTACACAATAATTGCTTTATTTAGGTACCCACAATCATACATAATTGTTACATGATACCCTCAGTAAAGTACAGCACAACATTCTCAGCAATCTATGCTTTCAGTTATAATAATAATAATAATAATTAGGCAAAACAAACATAATCCTCCGAATAAAAAACTGTATTTTTGTCATTAACTGGCGGCCCGAACAATATCGCACGAGTAGCGTTAAAATTTTACGACAGAAAGTCATATTTATCGGAATAAATAAATAGTATACAGCACTACGAGATAATGCAGCTTTCTATTAGTGTAAAAAATAACACAGAATCGTTTATGTGGCTTCAGATTCGGAGATTACCAACATCCAAACATACAAATGTTACCTGTTTATAATATTAATGTAGATGTTGCCACATTTATCTGTGTATAGTATCTAACGTTGCAATTTATATATCCATGCATCCTTACGTAACTATTTAAAGCAACTAACTATGGAACCATTGTCTACTTAACCTAAACCGAGCATCAATCTGAAGACAGAATACGTTACCGAGAGCATGGTCTGCCTCTGTGTCAGCGTAGCCTTCTTCCTATTCATGATGTTGTAGTAAGACTTGATAAAGTTGACGTATCTACGAGGCGCCTTCATGGACTCCGCGTCCAAACTGTTGTATATTTTGACGAAGCCTTCCACGGGGATCGAATTTATATCTTCCGCTGCTTCTGTTGCGTTTTCTTTCATCATTCTGTATATAAATAATGATTATACATCCACGCCTCTAAACTAGAAATCTGTGTATGGCATGAACAAACACATACACGGCAAGAACATCCAACTTTGTGGTTTGTGCTTACTTCTGCAGCTTTGCTGGCGGGCTTTACAACTTAGTCATGAAGCCGTCAAGTAAGTTGTCATATTCAGGAATTTTCAATTCAAGTAAAATACAATGATGGACTGTATTTCTAACAATATAGTGATTAGTGCAACACACTCACAGTGCATTTTGGTGTGAAAAAGCTGTTCGATCTTTGGTATAATTTAATTCAAAACTAAAATTATTCGAAACAATTTAAAATGCCAAAGTACTGAAGCTCTATCTGTGTTTCATGTTTCAACGTACTTACTTACCTCTGTATTATAACAATGGATCCCGCAGTTCAAAGATTGAGTAATGAGGAGAGTCCTAAACATTTCGCATCATGTCATCTAGGCGGTTGTAAAATATGTTATACCGAAAAAGTTCTACATCTGTGATCTTGAATACTAAGTCGGCATAGTAGCATAACTAAGTGCATTAGGTGCAAGATGATCGGTTATTACGTCCTATTTAATTGTATTCAGTACAATAAGTTTTTTTTATTATTCACACAGCGTCTTCTAGACCCAAATTGAGACAACTTGTACTATGGCAACCAGATAACTGACAAAATATTTGTACACTTTATGTAAATGCATACGCATAATTCATACCAACCAAACCCAGAACAAAAAACACAAATATTTGCCATGAATATAAATTCTCCTATGAGCTACAACGTAAAAGCATTGAGGCCAGTAAACTTGTTTTTTTTTTTTAAATAGCGTACTTTCAACATAGCACCATCTAGCCCCAAAGTAGGCTAAGCACAGCTTGTATCATGGGAACCAGACAAATACACCTTATTTTTTTGCACCCAGACACAGAAAAAACATCTATGTACGTCACACAAATGTTTGTCCTGGGTGGGAGTCAAACCTACGACCTACAGCAGAAGGCAGGGTTACTACCAACTGAGCTGTGAGGCCAGTTTGTTTCGCTTCTTGTCCTAAAATCGCATTAGGAATGTGACATTTCTATCTAATCAAGGTGCAGGTTACCTACTAACAGTGCATTTTGAGTGCAAGCAAGCCCTGTGTAAGATACCTCTGTATGACCATCGTGGGCATTTCCTTCAACGTGGTATCGGACCAGTGATCGAGCCATATGAAATGGCCGTCGTTGTAAAGCATCGGGTATTTCTCTATCATCTCAGGTAGATTGTTCTGTTGTTTGTCCAGACATATCACTATACCTAGGTTTTGTTTTATATCTGAAACGTTATTCAAATTATGATTTGTTAACATAATGGTCACACTTATGCGATCAAAGATTTCGAACAGTTTCTTCCCTATTTTTTCTTTCTGGGCAAATAAGTAAACAGGTTTTGATATAAATAATAATTTTGACATATTCACATATAAAATCTAATGTTAGTGCTGTCACAGTGAAGCGGCGCATGTGATCTTCAGCGGACTTTATTCAGAGATCAATCAATCAATCAGTCAGCATATATCACTTATACAAAGACGAAAAAAGAGAGAAGATAATAAAGTATTATTTTACTCGTATAATTAATACCAGTGGTAAAGGCCAAAGGCTCGCTATGATCCAGCACAAGTCCTTCACAAAGCGGATATGAAGTTAGAGTCTGGTAAAAGTACTAGCGTGTTATTATACTAATCTAATCTAATAAAGATTGTAGATTACCAAAACAGAAAAGTATAGTAATTAGCCATTAAAAACCAAAGAGGTTTGTGTTAGTGCTACTAAACTTACTTTCAATGAAATGTTGCGCGTGTACAGCAGGCAGCATGCCGGCGGGTACCGAGTGCGGGGTGCGCGCGCGGCGTAGCGCCTCCACGCGCGCGAGCGTCTCGCACGTAACCGCCGTCTCGCTGACGAGCACGAGCGTGCGCGCACCCTCGCCCGCCGACGCGAGCGCCTGCAATCACGTACACATAATGTTTCTTCAAGAAAACATTTCTTAAATTCAACCTTTTTTATGGTTTTTAGTTGGATGCCAGTGAAATAGCAGTCGCATGAGACATAACATCCTCGTCTCGGGGTGATGGACGCAACGCAATGAGACTTGAGTCATCTCGCAGTAGTGGAGAGGACTTGACGACTCAAGTCCTCTATTGCTGTTGTCTATACGTGGCGATTACCACTTAAAAAAAATGGTTGTCTGTAAAGTCGGTTTACTGACGATAGTTGAACGTGTCAACGTCTTAAGAAAATACTGATGGAATGGTAGCATTTTTCAAAAGAAAATTTTAATTTCATTTGTTTAATAGATTTTTATATATATATGCACTTGATACTCGATCAAAACATGTAAATGTAAGTATTAGCAGCTGTCCACGCAGACGCATCGCTCACTCAAGTAGGAGAGAGACGGATGTCGAACGCTGCCGAACGCAAAGGCCGATTGTGCTTCTTTGTCGCTCGTTCCGCGCTCTCGCTTGCACTTGCACAAGCCTTACATGGAACGCCTCAGAGCGAGGTAACGCCGCATGAGTCATGTTTTTTCGTGCGTGCAGCCGGCTCTATCGAATTATAAGACGTTGACACGTCAAAAGCCAGCACGTTCGGTAAATGAAACAGATAATTACTAAATGATGAATTCACGTGAAATTGTCGCAACTTCTAGACGATAGAGCGAAGAGACGGTTAGAGAGACCGGTCTAGTTAGGGGAGTTGGAAATTCAGACGATCGTGTAGATGCGGCATTACGTACAGATTCCTGCTTTGAATGTTGGATTCGTTCGAGTAGAGACTGTGACTGTGTTACACTTACAGTTTTGAATATGTTGTTGAACTGCGTGTGGAAGTGAATGACGTACAATGTGGCCGGTAGTGCGGCCGCCGCAGTGAGCGCGGCCGCGCGCCGCCCCACCCCCGCCCTGCCGACGCACACGCACACCCCGCCGTTACACTGCACCACACAACACGCACAGTTACTCACCGTCGAATAAATACTAAACTGAATATGAATATACTATTTTAGTCAGACAAATACTAAAAAAATTGATTGCCCCCACAGCTCTGTTGGTAGGAACTGTCTCTTCTGCGTAGGTCGTGGGTTCGATTCCCACCCAGGACAAACATTTTTGTGACGAAAATATACATAGAACATGTTTGTTCTGTGTCTGGGTGTGAATATGTATTATATGAATGTATTTACAAATAAAGTATATATGTATTCTAGTCTGGTTCCCGTAGTACAAGCTACGCTTAGTTCGGGGCTACGTGGCGCTGTGTGAATTGTCCACCCAAAAAAAAAATGGTTGTCTGTAAAGTCGGTTTACTGACGATAGTTGAACGTGTCAACGTCTTAAGAAAATACTGATGGAATGGTAGCATTTTTCAAAAGAAAATTTTAATTTCATTTGTTTAATAGATTTTTATGTATATATGCACTTGATACTCGATCAAAACATGTAAATGTAAGTATTAGCAGCTGTCCACGCAGACGCATCGCTCACTCAAGTAGGAGAGAGACGGATGTCGAACGCTGCCGAACGCAAAGGCCGATTGTGCTTCTTTGTCGCTCGTTCCGCGCTCTCGCTTGCACTTGCACAAGCCTTACATGGAACGCCTCAGAGCGAGGTAACGCCGCATGAGTCATGTTTTTTCGTGCGTGCAGCCGGCTCTATCGAATTATAAGACGTTGACACGTCAAAAAGTGAATATACACGAGCTTACACACTCACAGCTCTGCTGCTGGTATTCACCTCACAGCTCACCACACAACATAAACATCCAAGAATCGAAAACAAAGTGCATCCTCATCAACATGTTGTACGACTTAACATGTTATCCCATATTAAACTAACAGCAAAATTGTTACTCACAGCGCGTGCCACAGCCGGACACAGAACAGCTAACTCGGTACACACTTCCGCGCCGGAGTCTCCAAACACGTTGTACTCATATTCAGAAACTGAAACATCAATCAGCCGTTGTAGGCTCACAGTGAGGCGTGGATGTATTGAAAACAGCGTGTATATAAGTAGTCGATGAGTTGAAAGAGATTGAAAGACATTGGATCTAACGGTTCCTTAATTAAACAGAAATTAATTATACTTCTCCCCATACATTGATTTCATTAATGAATAATACTCACATGATCAAACGTAACTGCAAGATTTTTGGTCCTGAATACCTGTCAATGTCAAGTGTAGACTACCCTCACAGCTCAGGTGGTTGGAACCCTGCCTTCTACGCTGTAGTTCGTGGGTTCGATTCCCACCCAGACAAACATTTGTGTGACGAATATAGATGTTTGCATACGTCACAAGTTCGTCACAGATATGCCCCGGGTGGGAATGGAACCCATGACATACAACACGAAGGAAAAGTTCGCACCAAGTTCGTACCAAGTGAGATATGAGGGTAGTTGACGCAGCTGCAATGGTACTCACGACACTGGTTGATGAGTTTGTGCGTGTGTTGCTGCCAAGCCTCACACTCCACGGACTCCGTGTAAACGCCGTCCCCTTTCAATTTGCTGATTAAGTACAACTCGTCGCTTGCAACTCTCAAGTGATTGCGGGAGATAGTTTTGTATCTGGATTTCTCCGCGTCTGTTGCTAACCTGTCCCTGAATATCATGTTCGCTTCCGCTGATAACGCCTGTGAATGATATTTTATGTAATACAATTACAGAACGAGCCGATGGCCCCCACCTTCTGGAAAGTGGTAACTTTTGCTTATAACAAGCAATCCACTTGGGTCCTCCCCTACTTAGACACGACTAGATCAAAGTCGCATCGTTATGCGCCCGTAACTCTGAAACGTGTAGGTGCAAAAAGGCGCAATGGGATGTGGTGACTTGGGTATTTCCATATCTAAGTAAGAGGGGACTTATGTCGTATAATGTTGTCGTGGGGTAAGAACTCACGACACGTTTTTTCCCGAACGCCAGATATAGAGGTATATTCATCTTAATAATTTAAAACCAAATAATATTATGAATAATTACCACGACCAATTCTTCCATAGTTTTCGGCGAATACCATCTCACATTTTCACACCATCGCTTCAAATGCGAAGCGTTCCAATTGTACTGAATACGTGAATGAAATGTCTCTGTGACCTGAAAATACTTATTGTATTATAAATTTTCAAATTTATAAATTTGTTATATTATACTTATGTAACCTAGTTTTTAAGGATGAACTAAAAGTGTCGCTTACTTCTTTGAACATAGTCATTATTGTAGTGGCTAAAGTAGTGATCCTTTTGGAGTCAATGTTTCTGCTGGCGTTTTGCTTCAACCAGCTGTTCACCAGTTCCAATGTTTCATCATCATCTGGTTCTCTGAAAGAAATAACACTATTCAATGAAAGTTTCTTTAATATAGTTCAAAACAGACAGCTATACCGCAAATGCATTTATAATAAATAAAAAAAATATGAGACTAATCTCTTGCTATTCTAGATACCAATAGTCGGGACACAGCGCTATCGGGAACAGAGCACGGGTATACTGTCGTCCTTTAACTAGAAAGCCGTTAACCCGCAAAAGGTCAATTTTGACTTTTTAATACGAAGCGATACAGTTCAAAATTCTCTATCTTTCTGTCTAAGAAACGTTTGTAAATTATAATTAGTTCCGGAGATATAACAACATTTGTAGGCCGTTAAGTGACGGATTTAAAAGGAATTAAAAAGAGTTCTCTGAACATATATCAAAAACAACAATTTGGCCTTAACGGTCTTTTAGTTAAAGGACGGCACTAAAGCGAGCAGCGGTACTTACGTGAAGGTGCAGTGCGCGACCGCAGCGGCGAGGCGCGGCGCTAGTGTGCCGGCGCTGGCGGCGGTCGCGAGCACGCGCACGCGCGACACGCGCCACCACCGCGCGCCCCCCTCACCCCCCGCACTGTCCTCACCCCCCGCACCGTCCCCACCGTCCGCGCCGCGCGACCAGAACCCGCCGTACTCTATCAGCTGGAACCACAACACATCACACTAGACCTCGTTCAAAATACTTATTGGAGATCATCTCTTTCATATTCATGAATTCGGGAATAAAGACAAACTTACCACTTAGCTAAGCGATTGCAGAGGAAAGTTAGTTTTATAATAATGCTATAGTTATAAAAATGATTTTCCACCTGACTGTATGACTCTGTAGAAAATGCATTTGTGTTAAGTCCACCTTTAGTATTATACATTATTTTCTGTGTGCAATAAAGTATTAAACAAAAAAAATAGTGTGTTCATGTTTGACGCTCCATCTCGACATAAGCAGTGAGCCGATTTGGCTGAAATTTTTAATATGTAGGTAGCTGATAGCTTCGAATGACGGATAGGTTACTTGTACATCTACGTAACCTATTCGTCACGTTAACTTGATAGATCTTTGCTTAGAACTAAGAACGTACTTGTAGGAGGAAGGAGTGTACCGCACTGGAGCCCCACGCGTCGACACGCGCGCGGTGCAGCCCGCGAACGAGCAGCGTGACGCGAGCAAAGCCACCCCCGCCCCCACCCCCGCCCCCGCCCCCACCCCCGCCCTCGCCCCCGTCCCCACCCCCGCCCCCGCCCGCGCGAACCAAGTTATGCTGAAATTGTAACATTCGTAGAATTCTGGGGAAGAATCTTGGTAAACGAAGTTGGGTGACGGTCTTGTCTCAAGTGACGTAGGGCACAAGGAAAATGACAGTATATTTTGTACTTTTACAGCCATCCCAAGATCCATCAGCCATCCCAAGATCCATTATATAATAAACGATGAGTATAGCCATCAAATCATGCGGCAAATAAACACTGAATCTAACCATTGAATCACTTTCGGTCCGCTCAGTTTTTCTTTTATGTTAACAGAACAAGCCGACGGCCCACCTTAAGTGGAAGCACTGCTCATAACAATCGATGCAACTTGGGTACTCCCTACTAGGTACGACAAGACCCAAGTCGCATCGTATGCGCACGTAACTCTGAGACGTGTAGGTGGAACTTCTCATGTAATTTCACTGTAATTTCACCGGCAACCACACCTTTCAAACCGGAACACAGTAACGCGAATGCGTTACTGCTTGGCGGCAGAAATAGGCATGGCGGCAGTAATTCACCTGACGAACTTGGCGTGAGTTCTACTGCTCTTAAAACTAAATTCTAACGTATAGATTTTAGCTTAGCACAAGTAGTAGAATTTACAGGTGAATCTTACCCTTTTAAGTTCAGTGATAATATCCGCAGGCTCCAGGATAGGCGTGCACTCGATACAGATCATAGCACTGTCGTATTCCTTTATCAGGTATTCCGCTAAGGTGCTGCAATAAATGTGACTTTGTCTGTATGAATAAATAGTCTCATCTTAATATAAATAATAATGGTGGACATTTCACACAGCGCCATCTAGCCCCAAAGTAAGCTAATCATAGCTTGTATCATGGGAACCAGACAACACATATAATACTTATATACTTTTTTTGTAAATACGTACAAATAATACATATTAACACCCAGACACGGAACAAACATCTATGTTCTCACACAAATGTACGTCCTGGGTGGGAATCGAACCCACGACCTACAGCTCAGAAGGCGGAGTTACTACCAACTGAGCTCTGAGGCCTGCCAAATATAAGATATAAGCACAATATACCATCACTCCTTCCACGCGAGCTGGTTATATCATCTAATCATCATCATTCGTAAAAGCGTGGTGGTCTAGTGGTACTGACCGAGTTTCCAGAGGTCTCCAGAGGTCGCCGGTTCGAGTCCCAACGTGCACCTATGAGTTTTTCGATTTAAATATTTATGTGCACGTTCTCAAAACGGTGAAGGAAAACATCGTGAGAAAACCGACACGTCCAGAACAAAAGTTCAAAGATATGTGTCAAGTGCACGAAAGGAGCCTCTTTGAGGCGCACTTACAATCCTTTCACCACACTGGTTTGAGTGAACTAGTGACTCGAATAGAATAGGTAGATCATCATTCGTGAGTGCAGAAGATGACTAACCTTTTGGCGCTAGCGTCAGCCCCCACGAGCAGTAAATGAGACCAGTCCGAGCACAAGCAAGCCCTAACCGTGGGCTCGTATAGGGCGAGGCGCGCCGACATGAAAAGACCCTCCGTGACCCACGCGCCCGCGCACTCCGCCATCGCCGGAGGGGGCGCACCCAGGATACTTGACACCTACAAATAGTAATGTTTCATAGTCCTATTTCTTCAGTGAGTTACCAACGGGCTACACTTCAACTTCTGCGTTGCATTACACAATTTTATTTTTTTTAATGGGTAAAGTTGGGTTGGTGGAACGATCTGACGGCCCACCTGATGTTAAGTGGTAGCCGCCGCCAATAGACAGCTGCAATACGACTCGAGTCCTCTCCACCGAAGTATGAGACGACTCAAGTCGCATTGCGTTGCGTCCATCACCCCGAGAAGGGGATGTTACGTCTCACGCGCTTGCAATTTCAATTGCTATTAGCATACAAGAAACTAGGCGAGGACACTCTTAGTGTTCACAAATACTTAAAATTCAACACCACAGTGCCGGTCGCTCGGACTTGTTGCGGTTCATTGAAGCTCTGCCTACCCCATCGGGGATAAAGGTGTGAATCTACTGTGTGGTTACCTCGTCGTGCAGGCTGCAGAGGGCGCTGAGCCTCACGACGCCGGTGACGCTGCACTCCACGGCTTCGTACACGATGTCCTCGGGAGTGGACCGGAGCGAGCTCACACACGCCTTCTGAGCTACGTACTCGAACTGAGCTAATATCTGTTTCACCTGGCAAGTTTGTTATTTATTTATTATCACCAACAAAGTACACACCGATTACAATCCTACTAATATTATAAACGTGAAAGTTTGTATGGATGTCATTGGTGGTCATCAAAACCTGGTATGGTAACGAGACGAATCACTTACTAGAGTCAACCTGTTGATTTTCAACACCAAATCGCTCCTGTGCGAGTGGAACCACTGCACGCATTTGCTGACAACTTGAAGTAACAACGGAACAGCTGATTTAGCCGTGTCGTTCTCTATATCAACCGTTTGCGTCCAGCTGTTCAGAAGATCCATATCGCAGTGCGCATCATCACTGAAATATAAACATCATATTATGAGTGTATGTCAGTCTGTATGGCATTTATTCAATGGGCCTTTGTTACTTTATATTTGGATAACATTTGTGTAGCCTGTTTTTTTTCATTATTAAGGTAATTATGAAAAGGACTGGCCTCACAGCTCAGTTGGTAGTTACCCTGCCTACCAAGCTGTGTCGTGGGTTCGATTCCCACCCAGAACTAAAATTTTTATGACGAATATATAGATGTTTGTTCTGTGTCAATATGTATTATATGTATGTATTTACAAAAAAAGCATATATCATAATAAGTAAGCATAAGTATTATATCAGTTGTCTGGTTCCCATGATACAAGCTATGCTTAGCTTACTTTGGGGCTAGATAGCACTGTGTGAAATGTCCACTAATATTTATCCAATATTTTGCGGTTGAACACTTAATTGTCTGGTTATATGGATATTGCTATTGCAAAGAGGCTCAATATCTTATCAGGGCTTTAACAAAACTGTACAACATGGTTGATTTCAAACAAAGATTTATTATAATTACGTAACAACAACCAATATATCATTAGCAGCCCACACTGACTAGTCCCAGTAGACTGGACAAATTTAGAAGTTAAACTAACTAGCCCTAGATCAATTTCGCATTTTCGTCTCCAATCAAACCCACTACAAAACGGACCACTTAGCATTGACATCGGACCGCTAATGCCTTGTTTTATTTCAAAAGAGTTAGACCCAAGATACCATTTTAAAAACCATTATAAATACCAATCAGAGCCGAAAGGTTAGCATCCTACCTGAGCAGCACGACTCCCATACGAGAGACGGTGGCGGGCGAGGCGTGCTCGAGCGTGTGCGTCTCGAAGAGGAAGTTGACGCTGGCTGGGAAGTGAACCCGCCACCCGGACGGCAGCGTCAGCAGCCGGTTGTCGTCTAGCACCGAGTTGAGCGCCTCCACCCACTCCGGGTCTATGTCGCCGTCCATCACTATCCACGACCATACGTCTGACAGACATACAGACATACAGGTAACGTGTATATATAACTCTTAAACTAACTGAGATATCGCGTTGCGCTGGTGAATTTCATGAATGAACGAATAGATAAGTTTATTTGCTAGGTCACTAAAAGTATCTGTATATCAATCAATTTCAATCAACACTCGAAATTGTAATAAATTTAATTTCCAAAATCTGTTACTAATTGACTGAATAAATATAAAACAAAAGTTTTACAAATATTACATAATATGTAACAAATTTGGAAAGAAACACTGTTTCCCCACAAGGTCAACGAAGCCTTAGTGAGTCGGTGTTCTTTGTTCCACCTTGTTGAGTGGTTGTGGTAGTGGTGGTGGTAGTGGTGGTGGTAGTGGCAGTGGTAATGGTAGTGGAGCGGTAGTGGTAGTGGTAGTGCTGAGTGGTAGCGGTAGCGGTAGTGGTAGTGCTAGTGCTAGTAGTAGTGGTAGTGGTAGCGATAATGCTGAGTAGTAGTGGTGGCGGTAGTGGTAGTGGTAGTGGTAGTGGTAGTGGTAGCGGTGGTGGTACCTGGCGGCTGGTTGCAGACGTCGAGTGCGGTGGCGGATATGACGCCGTCGGTCCACACGCGCGTGTCCTGCTCTATGTTGCCGAGCAGCCACTCGCGACTCATCGCCTTCGGACATATTGTGTATTCCACTATGTTCTTTCCAGACGATATTAGAGCCTAATAACAACATAATGATAATCAGTTAACAAAAAATCGGTAAAGTAAAACTATTCTAAATAAATAATGAGGCCAAATGACTAGCAGTTTACTGAAAAAAAGTAACATTGTATTATGTACAGTGTTACTTTGGCGATTAATTGTTTAGCCTATCAAGCCTACCAATCACCAAATTCAATTTGGTGACTATTCTGTTGGACAAACTTTATTATTGTTTACTGTCAATATTGCCAGAAGACAAATATAAAGTCACTCAAGCGTCAATACGATTAAGTAGATTTATTGTGTAGCCTCACAGATTACTCACAGACATTACATGGCTAAAATGTTGTTGAGCCTGATTGCTAAATCACAGCTATGTAGACAACTCTGACTGAAAATACACTAAGCATTTAATAACCATTAAAACACAATGGCGAAACATAACATTACATAATTCCCGTAAACAAAATAAGTTACGCAACGATTAGTAGAATAAAAAAACAAAGAACTTACGTGCTTTAACAGTCGCCTGATAGTAGTTTTCCCGGAGCCCGGCGGTCCAACCACGACAGCGCCCATTCTCTGCTGGACTTGTTCGTACAGCTCCATGCATTTCTTTACCTGGCACCAAACAAAGCGCTCACTCATTTGTCTAGGATTATACACATTTGGCAGACAATGGCGAAGTCAGTATGAGATAAATATTGATAGATAGATGACACTTTATTGCTCACAAAATCAAAATAACAACAATCAGATACAAAGTACAAAAAACAAGTGAAACAATGGGCGGTCTTATCGCTATAAAGCGATCTCTTACAGACAACCTTGGGATGGACAAGAAATACTGGACTTTATATGACTAATATTGATTTTGAATGAGTGGTTCGCGTTGCGTACATCTTTATGAACATCTCCGGTGAGTAGCTTTCTTTCAGCAGTCGGAATGTTGCAAATAACGGTGAACGAATACTATTTACAGCATATTTATCATAGCAGTGCTATTTAGTAGGTGCACTCTCATTTATCTCAAATGATAGAGATATTTTCAGCCTGAGTTAGATAGGTAGCGACGAAAAGGACTCCATACATACCGATGCTATATAATTATGTAAAAGTGAGTCTACCTGTATTTTTGTTACGACTTCACTACCTACACTACTTCACGCTATTGTACTTAACCTATTGTGCATGAAAGGAGCCTCTTTGAGGCGCACTTGATGATGATGATGATGAAATCCTTTCACCCCACTGGTTTGAGAGAACCAGTGACTCGAATAGAATAAAATTTTGTTGATGATGATTAACTGATACTTTTATCTCATAAAAACGACCACAAAGTAACGCTTTTCTTAAAATATATTCCGCGATTCGTATTGAAGAAGGGGAGGAGAAAGAGGAAAAGGGGATGAAGAAGTAGGAGATGCTGGATGTGAGGAAAAGTGGAGGAGAATGAAGATCCCCCTTTTTCAAGGAGGACTAGGAATTGGAGGAGGAAGGGGAGTAGGAACAAGAAGAGAAGGAGCAGTAGGAAGAGGAGGAAAATAAAGAGATATATGACCTATAATGATTCAATAGCTAATGTTATCACACAAGCTCATCTTCTTTAAACAGTGAGCGGTTCTCTCAGTGACTCACATGGGAGTGATGACAGTGAAGACAGATACGCTCACCTGCAACTTATTGTGGGTGAGTTTCAGGCTGTCGTAGGAAGCCTCGATGGCTCTGAGGATGGGGTCCGCAGCACTCTCCTCGACGGGGACGCCGGCGAACACCAGCGACAGGATGTTCTCAAATCTGTAACAGTTTCCTCGTAGTACTTGTTCTACGAAGGGTCGTCATTTATTTTATAAGGGAAATCGACAGTACTGTATCTCCAGAAATACAATTATTTATACAATAAAAAAGAAAACAAAGGAAGCGGATTTGTTTTGTAACACGGACTTATTATATTTGGGTCTCCATCAAATAACGACGCAACAAAAAGCTAACCAGTTTCACGTTTCCATCTAGATCATATTTGGATCCAAAATAACATTGTCACGTGTTTGGACAGTGTTATTTGGTGTTAAACCTTCAGCAACTTGAGAGCGTGTCAGGCTCGTCACCGGGGCTGTACCTGGGCAAGTCGTGGCGCGTCAGTTTGGACATGTTGGTGTCGGCGAGCACGCGGCGCACGGCGGCGCGCTGCTGCGCGAGCGTGGGGGCGGGGGCGGGGGCGGGGGCGCGCGCCCGCAGCGCCGCCAGCGCGCCGCCGCACCGCGACACGGCCGCCTTCAGCGCGCGCAGACCCCAGTCGTAGTGACGCTGCGAGCTCAGCAAATAACTACCACACGATATAACATCTAATTACCAACCCTCGAGCACCACTTCAGGAGCATATTTGGACTAATCCCTCCCATGATGATAATTTTTATCTTGCCACTAGCTCTCCCGAATCAGTATGGAGAAAGAAATAAAGTGCGCCTTCAAGAGGCTCCTTTCGTGCAATTGGCCCAAGTTTTTGAGTTTTCGGTTCTTATACATTTCAGTCGGTTTTCTCACGATATTCCTTCACCGTGTTGAGAAAGAAGTATTGCACATAAAGTTTTCGCAAATAACTTTGAAAGCCGTTGTAAACTCATTAAGGACTGACTTCAGCGACATCCGAAACTAAGGGTCTGTCAATGAGAGACCACGCTCTTCTACAGGTCAGGACAGGTCCCCAGGGACGTGCAAAGGGCGATATGCAAGAGGGGCATCAGTGTGAGTTCCGTCGGAGAACCTGGTGCCCCTTGACAAGCATCGAGGCCGGCCACGGTTTTAGTGGGTCCACGAGTCCGTGAAACCTCACATAACCCTGTCGCACTCTCAATGTTGCAGGGTATCTGTCGAGCAAATCTCACCCTCGAACACAAAAAAAAAGGTCAGTACAGTTCAGTACAGGTCAGGACAGTGAGCAGCGCACCTGGCCATTGTGAATACGTCGCTGAGGTCCGCGGCGAGCGCGTGCGCGTCCGCGTCGGGCACGGCGGCGGCGGCGGCGAGCAGCGCGGCGGCGAGGGGCGCGGCGCGCGGCGGCAGCGCGGCCACCGGGCGCAGCACGCGCTGCAGCGAGGGCGGGAGCGCGCGCCGCCCCCCGTACCCGCGCCCCGCCGGGTTCATAGTGCACGCGACGCCGCACCACGCGGACACGCACACCTCAACACGTACACCACACACACACACATTAATTACACGCACAAAGAAAGAAACAAAGAAACATATTTTGAACTTCGTGGAAGGGGTGAAACAGTGAAGCATTCGCGTTACTGTGTTTCGGTTTGAAAGGTGTGGTTTCCGGTGAAATTACAGGCACATGAGACATTCCACCTGCACGTCTCACAGTTACGGGCGCATACGATGCGACTTGGGTCTTGTCGTACCTAGTAGGGGAGGACCGAAGTCGCATCAGTTGTTATGGGCCGAGGTTACCATTTAACACCAGGTGGGCCGTCAGCTCGTTCCGTAACTGGATTACATAAAAAAAAAAAAAAAAAAAAAAAAAAAGCGGGTGGGTGCCGGTGAAATTGCAGGCGCATGAGACGTAACATCCCCCTCTCGGGGTGATGGACGTAACGCAATGCGACTTGAGTAATCTCGTACTTTGATGGAGAGGACTGGAGTCGTATTGCTGTTGTCTATGGGCGGCGGTTACCGCTTAACATCAGTTGGGCCGTCAGCTAGTTCTTTCATTAACATGATATAAAAATACACCGACTTGTTTCCCGTTCAATAGCGCCGTAGCCTCGCCGGCTGGCTTGCTCCTGAGCGCTGCGAGCAGAGACGACAGCTGATGGGATACCGCGGCGAGGGTGTCGGCACTCAGCCGGTTGAACTCGTCGAAACAACCCCACGCGCCGCACAGCGCCAGCCCCGTCAGCAGCCTGCCCATGCACTCGGCGTCCATTGCCTGACGTGCGTTTGGTCTAGTGTTAGATACAGTGCGAAGAGACAGACTAAGGCTAGGAACTAGGAGACACTAAGTATTGTGATTAATAAAATGAATAATAAACGACTGGCCTCATAGCTCAGTTGATAGTAATCCTTCTGCGCTTTAGGTCATGGATTCGATTTCGATTGGACAAACATTTGTGTGAGTAACATAGATGTTTGTTCTGTGTCTGGGTGTTAATAATGTATTTATTTACAAAAAGTATTTAAGTATTATATCAGTTGTCTGGTTCTCATGATACAAGCTATGCTTAGCTTACTTTGGGGCTAGACGGCGCTGTGTGAAATGTCCACCAATATTTACATATATTTTTTTATATACAGTACAGTACTAAACTTTGTGACATGTGCCGGTCAAGCAATTTATCATCATAGTTCGTATCTAAAGTTAAAGCCGACAAAAGTATTGTATAACTTTTTTCTTATTTTTTAAATGATACAGTTACGGAACGAGCCGAAGGCCCACCTGGTGTTAAGTGGTGACCTCGGCCCATAACAAGCGATACGACTTGGGTCCTCCCCTACAAGGTACGACAAGACCCATGTCACATCGTATGCGCCCATAACCCTGAGACGTGCAGGTGGAACGTCTCATGTGCCTATAATTTCACCGGCAACCACACCTTTCAAACCGGCACACAGTAACGCGAATGCGTTACTGTGTGCCGGCAGAAATGGGCATGGTGGCAGTACTTCCCCGGACGGACTTGGTGAGAGTTCTACAGCTCTTTACTTACCTTACTACTAACTTACCTCGTCGCAGTTAAATATGAGCACCAGCCGACCGACGAGTCCGCCCAGCGCTTTCACAGACTCCGTCTTGCCGGTGCCGGCCGGACCGAACGGGTTCCCGACGAAACCCAGGTGCAGAGACTGATACCAACATATTATATTAGCTGTACGGAACTCTACAACATGTTGACGCTCGTAAGGAAATCGTCATGTGTGTATTTTGATTTGACTGGCCTTATAGCTCAGTTGGTAGTAACGCTGCCTTCTGCGCTGTACGTCGTGGGTTCAATTTCCACCAAGGACAAAGATTTGTGTGACGAATATAGATGTTTGTTCTGTGTCTGGGTGTTAATATGTATTATATGTATAAATTCACAAAAAAAAAGTATTATATTGGTTGTCTGGTTCCCATGATACAAGCTATGCTTAGCTTAGTTTGGAGCTAGATGGCGCCGTGTGAAATGTCCACCAATATTTATTATTATTTATTTATTTATTTACTATTATAACAATAACAAATAAAACTTAATGGAAATGAAGGAATTCGGTGCACGTAGCTTATGGCGGAAAAATGGACAGGGCAAACACCGCTGTACAAACTCTGACATTATCTACTATTCTCTACTACATCGAATTTCAGCATGAGTAAAACCCGAAAAGAAAACAAGTAGACAAAATACCTGAGTGAGTATGAGAAAGCAGTCGTCAGCTAGTTCAGTCCGCACGAACTGTCCCGTGCCCGCGCCCAGGTATTCATACGAGTATGATATCTGAGCGAGGCCCATTTTGGCCACGACTTCTTTTGTACTCATTAGATAGAATCTGAAAATTGAATTACATATGTTACCGTCACTCTGTAAAATCCGGAATTTTATAAAATGCCTAAGACGTTCAGGCGATGTACGAAATATACAATATACAGGGTGTCCGGTAATGAATGGATAACCTTGAAATGGGTCTTAGTAGAATTATTAGGCATTCGAAAAAAAAATACAAATAAAAAAAAACAGCCTAATTTTTTTTTTTTGTTCTAATTTGACTGGACTATAAATAAAATAAATATAGTTACCTGAGCTGTTTCTGCCACAGCCAGTCTCCGATGGAGCTGACATTGTGCGCAATGAGATCTGTCACGACGGCCGCGTAGTGCGCGCACTGTAATATGAGAGCCTGTCTTTTGTTGCGTTCGCCTTCGTCCTCGACGGCGGTCGAAGCGTAGTACGAATTCTCCTTTTCAATGGCATTTCTTAGTTTGTGAAGGTCCCTGGACGCTATGGCGCGCTCCGCTTGTTCAGTGAAACGTACGTTTTGCGCCAGACACAGTATCTGCGTCGGGAGACTGAATGGATCTTGTTCTTGCATCGAGTTCGTGACGATGCATTTCAGCGTCATGTTCTTTAGGGACGAACGCATTTCCGCTTCGAGGTTTTTCAGCCAAACCTGGGTGTTGGACAATGATTTTATTTACTTCAATTGACTGTGTATATAAAAAAGTATTTGAATATTATATCGATTGTCTAGTTCTCATGACACAAGCGATGCTTAGCTTACTTTGGGGATAGATGGCGCTGCGTGAAATGTCCACCAATATTTATACTGGCCTCACAGCTCAGTTGCTAGTAACTCTGCCTTCTGCGCTGTAGATCGTGGGCTCGATTCCCACCCAGGACAAACATAGATGTTTGTTCTGTGTCTGGGTGGTAATATGTATTATATGTATGTATTTATAAAAAAAGTATACATGTATTTTATTAGTTATCTAGTTCCCACAGTACAAGCTATGCTTAGTTTAGGGCTAGATAGCGCTGTATCCACCAATATTATTATTATTTAAAATGGGTTTACCAATTACATTAATTAAATCTCGAATCAAGGTACATATGAAATGTAATTGATACACATGTAGTGTATAGAAGAAAATTGAAGAATATAAAATTAGTCACAGGGTGGAAAAATTATAATATAGCAGAAAATGACAATTGAAATAACACAATAATGAACTGATTACCTTTATCAACAAAATATTTTAACAGAAATAAAATCATATAAAATTAGAAATTAATTGACGAGTGTGCAAACTCAATTTATTAACGTACTAGCTGCGCCCCGCGGGAACACTGCACTCTTCCGACATCAAAGTAGCCTATGCAAAGTAGCCTTGGTACCAAATTTCATCCAAATCCATTCAGCCGTTTAAGCGTGAAAGAGTAACAAACATCCATACATACAAACTTACACGTTTATAATATTAGTAGGATTTACGTAAGCCTTTAAAATACGGATATGCACAAGTTTTCACGTCGCTTATTATACAAACGTGTCAATGTCCTTTGATGTGATCCTCCCCTCGCTTTAAGAACAGACATAAGTGTAGCTACACGGCGACGGACGGGGCGGCCTCGTCAACCACAGCAATGAAAGGGAACTGCTTTTATATGGCGGGTTGGCATTCAAATATGTAGCTGCCATTTCAGAATAGACACTCGACAGGCCTCACAGCTCAGTCGGTAGTAACTCCGCTGTAGGTCATGCGTCCGATTCTCACCCAGGACAAAACATTTGTGTGACGAATATTACATGTTTGTTCTGTCTGGGTGTTAATATGTATTATATGTGTGTATTTACAAAATATATAATATAGATAATATCCTCTAAAGGTGGGATATTATCTATCTAATCTACCTATCTAACTAAGACAGTAGAACAATATCATCACAAATATTCTATGGTATTTGTGATGTAATATATATATTATGATATATTCTGTTATATTTTTATTTTTATTTCATTGTGTATTTTTGTTCTCATCTGTTTCTTTTTGTGTTATAAAGTGTTAGAATATATTGTGTGCTACTTAATAAATAAATAAATGTCTATGTCTATGTCTATGTCTATGTCTATTTGCACTGCCTCACCTCAACTGGACAGTCAATATCGACTGGACGGTCGAGCTGGAACTTTTCCCCGTAGTGGCTGCACATAGCCGTGACGGACATGTCGCCGGGGCCCAGGCGGACCCCTGTCATCCCGGGGAACAGCTTCTTTAGATGGGTCTGCATGATGACCCCTCGCCCCTCGGCGCCGCCCCGCGCCTGCCCCAACAGCTCCAGCAAGTCGTCGTCGCTTAGGAAGTACAGCCGAGGGAATATGGCACGCTTCTCCTGGAACCAGCTTTAGTATAAGCCTCGAAGTGGAGTTTAGAAACGATTGATCCTTAAGACAGGCCTCACAGCTCAGTTGGTATTAACCCTGCCTTGACTGGCCTCACAGCTCAGTTGGTAGTAACCCTGCCTTCTATGCTGGGGGGTGGGTTCGATTCTTACCCAGGACAAACATTTGTGTGACGAATATGGATGTTTGTTCTGTGTGTGGGTGTCAGTATGTATTGTTACATACATACATTAGATAGCAACATAAAAAGAGGCTACAAATAAAGAATACCCCGGGTATCAAGAGTTTTTGTTACGAAAAATGTAATGACACTTTAATATGAACATGATTTATCTATATAAATAAAAACTATGTTTGTATGTTTGTTCTCTATGCATTCCAAAACCATTGATTTGATTGTGATAAAACTTTGATAGTTTACTGGGGAAGCCCGCGACGATCCCTGGCCCAATTTTTTTTTATTTTTATTTCATTTTTGACGAATCTTTTTGCTTTTAGTGAAAAAAATAGGTTTTGTTTTTAATGAAACTTTGCACTATGCTTTGATATTACTTGAATATATTATCACTTCAATAAACAGAATATTATTATTATTTATTTACTATTTAAGGTACTCTTTAATTCTGTATACTTAACGTAACATTCGTTCGTAACGCACGCCGGCTAAAGCTAGTTATAAATATTTTTATCGCGACATCATGAAATGACTCGATACTCGATACTGCCATGTCGCCTGTATTATGCTGACTCGTACACAATGCTCCTGACTCATACGTTCATATGTACGTATATTTATACATCGCTGACACACTAGGCCGACTGGCGACTGGTGATGCGATCTATATAACTTTTACTACGTGTATATGTGACTGGCTTTTTATCTGATAAAGTTACGGAACGAGCAGATGGCTTCCTGGTGTTAAGTGGCAACCTCTGCAATTACAAGCTACAAGGCGCAAGACCCAAGCTGCACCGTATTCGCCCGTAACTCTAAGTGGAATGTCTGCGCTGTCCCCGGTGTGAATGCTATGTTCATGCCTGGGATCAGCTCCAAGCTGAGACAGGTCCCTATTTGACCACGCAGTGTAACAAGAGGGCAATATTTTAGGTTAGAACATTTATTCATCGAATGTTGTATTGTGTAATTGTCTTCTTATCTTTCTTTTTTTGTTTTTGTTAATGTTGTATGTAAACTGTGTGTGTTAAATAAAATTTATTCTATTCTATTCTATTCTATTCTAAGTGTCTGTAATATCACCGGCGATCACATCTTTCAAACCGGAACACAGTAAGTAGCGTTACTGCTTGGCACCAGAAATTATGGCAGTAATTCCCCTGACGAACTAGGCGTAAGTTTACTGTTACTAAATACGGCTATTACACACAGATGCCACAGAAAACCAGCGCTGAGCAGCCACACCGCTGATACAGCAGCTAAGTGGTAGCCTTTTTTGCTGTTACAAGCCACATTTTCTTTTATACCTAATTTTATTTCATTTTAATACAAAATCAAAATTTTTCTTTCTTTCTATTCAAACGTATACTCACGTCGATGTAGTGATTGAGCGCGGACTGGCACGCGAGCAGCTGTTCCGATATGGAGTCGAGCATGGGCTGAAGTCTCACGGAGTGAAGCAGCGCACCGAGTCGCGGGTCAGCCTCCAGGATGCGCGCTGCCTGCCTGAACCCCTGGTCTACCTTGCAGAACTGAGCGCCCAGCTCGCCCTCGTCGCCAGACAGGATCGGCTCTAGATATAACCATCTGAAAGGCATTCCGATTTCTATTCTAATCGAGTCACTTGTTCCCTCGAAGCAGTGTGGTGAAAGGGTTTTAAGTGCGCCTCAATGCTTTGGCCTTTCATCAAACAAATCTTTGTACTTGGTGAAAATCGAGCCCACTACCTATAGCGCAACAGGTAAGTAAAGGGGTTAAACTTTTATTTGTTCAAACTAAGTGATTAATTCATTTTTTTTTTTCAAGTAACGAAGCCTGTAATAATCTTGCGAAGCTAAATTGAGCGGTTTTTATTAGTTCCAAACATATTAACCCAAATTAGTTTCTTGTCCTAATGTATTTTGTGGCTCCCTGTAATGGGTTACAGGTATTTTTTTAATTATCTTATTTCATTAACCATCAGTACTCCAACCGATGAACTCTTGAGATTCTAAATGCCAGCTGAGTACAGTTCCCACGCACAATAGATCAGCCATACTCACTACCTACTAGTGCCTCATGTTTTGTCCTTACTATTTATAGAAGACAGATTATGTATACATACCTACTGATAGATTATTATATACATACTGACTGTGCTATATCAAAGGTGGTATGGCTGAGACTGCTCATTGCAATAAGACCGTCTATGTTATACCGCATATTATAGTGTACACATAACAATTGTTTTCTTATGTATTACTTATGTACTGTGGTTTACAATTAAGGTGTTTTTATCGATTGAGTACCTATTACTATTAAGTTTCCTAGACTTATCCTCAATTAAATTAATTTCATGAAATGTTACGTTTGTATATACGGACAGATCAAAATATTGCATGTTTGAAAACGTGATTCAAAAGGTTCGAATGAAAATATGTAAAATAAAAATACGATGGTGTTTTGATAGTTTAATGATAAGTAATTAAACAGATATTTATTTAAAATTAAACATATCTATTAACAATTGCGTAAGTATTGGTGCCTTAATATATAAATTACACATGTAAGTACAAAATATATTCTATTGTTACAACATTAAAAGTAAAAATGCAAGAATCACTAATTAGGAATCAAAATAGCCTCTTATTTACTAAACAGTAGAAGTCATGTTTAAGTTTATTATTGCATGAAATTGCAGTATATTAATAAGAAAATTATATAAATGCGAATGGACATGAAAATGTCGACGAGGCGAGGCAGTACAAACACAGAACACGTAAACTAATTAATCTATGTTGCATATTATCATTACATATCAAATTTACTCTGAACATTACGTAAAATTATCTTTGGAAAATAGAAGAAAAATAATTAAGTATAGCACAAAACGTATAAGGTTGGTAGGTACAATTTAGTTAGGTTCAATTTTAAAGTAAATATTTAAATTGACGACAAATTTCAGACAGAAGGAGCGTAGGCGAACGCTAGAGATGAATCATATTTGCATTAAAAAAATACGAATCCAATTGTTAAGTTTCCTATTCTTTATTATATACGGAATCTAATTTAAGTATTTAAGTTATTCTGCACGTAATAGTATAATCATATTTTAGTTCATTCATACAATCTGTTACTAAGTAAGATATAAAATGCAAAGTTGTCATTTTGTAAGTAATTGGGACACAGCAAAATATTCAGCTTTTGTTTACAACCCACGCTGATTTAATATTACAATTACAAAACGTTGTAGTCTAACTACTAACACGTTAAAACGAAATGACTAACGCTGTATAAACACAGCGTTATGTTATGGCACATAATTATTCAGAACCTATTGGCGGATGGCAGATTAGGTACTAGGGTATTATATATGTTACTATGTTGTGCAAGATCGATAATTGTCAGATCGCTTCGAAATCTCAGATAGATAATAATTCATTTGAGTATTCAGATCACCTATTTCTTTTTCCAGTGTGTTCAGCTGTTCATTGTTTCCGTTATAAAGTTCTTCCATGTTCGCCAGAACTTTAAGCTGCATTTGAGTGTCGCTAGCTAACTTGGTCGCTCGATTAAGTAGAAGCTGTGCTCGCTCCCTCGAGTTTGAGGTTTGGCTAGCTCTTTCTGCTAGAGTCATGTTTGTTTTCTTGAAATCTTGTCTTAGTTGACGAGCCATCTGTTCAGCTCCTTCGGCACGGTTAACGACATCATTAGCTTCTTGTTTGACTTGATCAGCGTCACTTTCAATTTTCAGTATGTCTTTTTGTAAATCTGAGAGCCGCAAACGTAGTTTTTCTACTTCATCCTTTGTTTCATTTGCTTTTTTCTGCGCTTGTTGCGTTTCAGCTGCAATTGGTAATAAATCTCCCTTAGCAGCTTCTATGTCGCTGTTTGCTTTTTCAATAGCATTTGCAGCAGCATCCTGTGCTGCCTGTGCTTCGTCTAGTGCTTCCAACACTTTGTTAGCCATTTCCAAAGTCAAGTTCGCTGATTTATTAACGGCAGTGGCATTTTGTTTGAGAGCTTTGGCTCTATCCAAGTCGGGTTTTGTTTCTGTGATAATATTTTCAATGTTTGTTAACTGTGATACGGAGGAATTTATACGTTGTGACAATTCCGTAATTTCTTTAGGTTCTATTCTGATAGATAAATTGAGTATCTCATTGGCCAATATTCTAACATCGCTTGGCGTGTTGGTAGTATTAGATAAGAACTCTTTTAATTCTGCAGTAAGATCCTGACTTTCATTAGTTGTCCTTTCTGCTGACTGTTTGAAGTCATGTGCCTTTGTGAATAATTCATTAGCACGCGATCGAACCGAAACTGTATCCTGTTTTACTTGAGAAATTGATCGGAATAAATCCTCAGCTGTAAGTTCATGTTCTTTAATTCTATGTTCAGTTTTATTTGCAAAATCTAGGGACTGTTCAGCTTTGGTAACAGCTCCTTGATCACAAGATATACCACCACATTTTCCACAGCCAGCTCCACCACAAATGTCACAGCTATCGCTTTCCTGGCCACACATTTTATCATTTAATTTTGGAATATGCGCCTCTAATTCTCCTAATTGGGAAGTCAAGTCGTCTAATTTTTTATCGTTTTCATTTTGAGTGTTATTAAAGTGAGCATACTGCAATTCTATAAGACGATCAGTATTTTTTATTTGTCTGTCTGTATTTGCAATTATAGTTTGTACATTGTCAGCATCTTCAGAAGCTTTCAAAGCTCTTTGTTTAGCTTCGCGAGTCAAATTAAGAGCTCCCTCTAGATTAGCTTCTTGTAATTTGGTTGCATTGTTGCCCAAATCAAGTGTTTTTGCTTTCAAGTGTTCAATGCTAGATCGTAATCTATCTAACGTGACATTGCCAAGATTGATTTTCGATGTAACTGCATTTAAGTTTTCATTGCTGTCTTTGACTTTCTTTTCAGCTTCGTCTAGAAGATTTTGCAAATTAGTCACGTTAGATAATAAGTCTTTTACGGTAGTCTGACCTGATTTAGCGCTTTCAAGCAAATTTTCTACTTCAGATATTTTTTTTGTCATATCATCAAAATCTCTAGTGTAAGCTCCAGTTGCTCCAATCACCTTAATTTTACTAGAATTACCAATTGCATATTCAGTTTGTACGCGCAAATCATTTATAATCATGTCCCAGCTATCGAAACATTCACCACACGCGTAACATTGTGGAGCTTCTCCTAGGTAGCCCCTCGCACAAGTATCACATCTATATCCTCCGATTCCAAGCTTACAAACACATGATCCATTTTCACGCATACATTGCCTGGATACTGAGCCATATAAATCGCACTGACACTCATGGCACTCGACATTAGGATCACCCCAATAGTTTTCTTGACATTGGTCACACTGGCGACCGCCGTGCCCAGGTTTACAATCACATTTACCGATATAAGGGTTACACTGAGGAGACACTGATCCAATAGGATCACACTCGCATGGATCACAACCTTTCCCAAGGGCTATTCTCCAATGATTTTCTGTACACTGATCGCAATTAACACCCATTACATTGTTATAACAAGGACACTGTCCGGTTATACCGTCGCAATTTCCAACTGTAAAGTTAGTTCCCAGTTTTGAGCAATTACATCGATAGCAGGATTTTTCAAGGGCGTTTCCATGGTATCCTGCTTCACAAAATTCACAGTGATCTCCGGCAGTGTTGTGGAGGCATTGTAAGCATTTTCCTGTGTAAGGGTCGCAGTTTCCAGGCTTTGTAATATCAATGTTATCATTACATTCACATTTTTCACACGTCCCTTTCACAGGATCACCATAATAGTTGTCAGCGCAAACATCACAGAGTAATCCTGCATAGCCTTCTTTACACTCGCATACAACATCCTTTGTCTCAGGATCCAACTCGCAACGATCCGCGTGACTACTTTTACTAAGATCTCCTTTGATCCCAGGGCAAGGGCATGGTCTACAAGGGATATCAACGCCAAGTCTTGGATCACCGTAATAACCTTCTACACACCTCTCACAGCGGTGACCCTCAGTGTAATCCTGGCACTCTTTGCATGCACCCGTTTTGTCGTCACATTCTATAGCATGGCCATTGCAGTCACATTGTTGACAGTTAGGGAAGTTAAAATATCCTGGTTGACATAGATCGCAAGCGCGCCCGTAGGTATTGGCTCTACATTTACACTGTCCACTTGCTGCGTCACAGAAATTATCGAGGGATCCAATGCTATTGCAGTCACATCGCTTACAACCAAATTTACTAAACCCATACGTTCCCGGTGCGCATCTATCGCATCTCGCTCCCACAATATTTTCCACACATTGACAGTATCCAGTGTAAGGATTGCACTGATAACTTTTAGATCCTGATGGGTCACACTGACAAGATTCAGATCCATTCCTAATATAAAACCCTATGCTTGCGTGATATTTTTTGCATATATCTGGAACGTTTTCTCTATTTAAATCGTAATAATAGGAGTCTCCACAGTTGTAGCGCTGGAATTCTTCTAGTTGCTCACTATTGTTTTTGAAAAATGGGAGATCTTCAAAGTTTGGTATAAGAACAATAGAATCGATCAATATTGAAGCTCTTGAGTTTAAAGAGGTACCGTCTTGTCGTCCGAGATAAATACGAATTTCTGTTTCTTTGTCTTTTTCCAAGCAAATAGCAGGGCTAACTAAAACGCTACGTTGGTTTGATGGTAACCTAGTATAAACGGTGTCATCTTCAGGGCGAACATTGGCACAAGGCGAGTCAGAATCTATAGGCAACGGTCTTTTAACTAATATAGTAGCTTCTTCCCAGTTCTGTGGTGATTGTGGTTCATATCGTATTAATACGTTATAGTTCATGCTGGTTTTTAAATTATTTATGATAAAAACTAGAGTACTACTTTCTGGAACTTTCATAAAACCAGGCCCAGTCCAAGTTTCCTTGCGACCACCAGGATAATTTTCTCTGATAACAACATGACACAACTGACTCTGTATAGCATTATCATCAATTTGAGAATCACACTGACTCGACTCTGCTTCAACCACAATAGAATCGAGAGCACCTACAAAGAAGTTTTGTATGGGTTGATCACAACGGCGCCCAGTAACGTGCGGCCGACACTTGCACTGTCCTGTTATCACATCACAATCGTGGTCCAACGACCCACCAGGGTCACAGTCACACGCTAAACACCCATCGTCACTATCTGAAAGTCCATAAAATTCTGGGAGACACTGATCACAATTTCTACCAGTCACATGACGTTTGCAGAAGCAGTTGCCAGTGGCGGCGTCGCATCCCCTTTCGTTGATAGTTCCCAATCTGTCACAAGTACAAGATTCGCAACCTTCTGGATTACGCGGGTCAAAGTTCCAGTAACCGTCTCTACATCTGTCACATCTAAGACCGTCGACATTAGCTTTACACAGGCATCGACCAGCTGATTTGTTGTTTGCTAAGTCGGTTTCATCATCACAAAGAATCTCTTGATCCGTTGTCCCTTCGGGGTCACAATCACAGGGTCTACAGATATCAGGACTCTGTATGTCTAAACTGGGATCCTTGAAAAATTTGGGTTTACATCGCTCACAGTTCACACCCATTGTATTGTGCTGACAGTTATCACAAACACCACCACTGATTTTTCCAGTTTTATTAAACACAGCAGGATCGAAATGACACGTCGTTGCATGGTTATTGCAAGTGCATCTTTTACAAGCGTTCGAAGTTTTTCCAACTGCAGGTTGCCAAGGCAGATCATTGTAAAAATCTTCACAATACTCGCAGTTCAACCCCCGCGTGTTGTGCGTACATTCGCAGCGTCCGTGCACCATATCCACTTTGGACTCCACTCCGGGCATCGGTAAACACCGAGACGCGTGGCCGTAACACGAACAAGATCCTCTAACTGTCATTTCGTAAATGGCATAATAATACTTTTCCTGGATTTCACCTCGATTATCAAGTTTGTCATCACCCAAAGTATGTAGTTTGGTGAAATTGATTCTCAAATTTGTCATTCGCAATAAATTTTGCACTTCCTCCGAGTAGGGGTTGGTCACGTTTATGTTTGGTGGAAGAACTCTGAATATGACTTCACCCTCGCTGGACGGCGCCACTTTAGAATAGCGCGACTCACAAATCACTTCAGTCAAGGAGCGCGGCGTGTGTTGCGGAACGGGCACGTCGTCGCAATTGTGCGCGAAGTACCGATAAACGCGCCAAGTTTTACCGAAATCGAAGGATCTCTCGACCAGCATGCCCGCCGGCCGAAACGTTTTGAACTGTATTATCAAGTGAGTAAAATGAAATTCCGCTTCCATGTCCAACTGAATCGTGACATTCTCTTTTCCGTTTTCGGACTGCCACCAGGACTTGGTGCGCGTTCCCGGATAATATTTGTAGATAACATTTTGAATTCTGTGATTCAGATTCGGGTTATGTATCGTCGCGTTGGTAGAGTCGCACCAGAAGCACTTTTTCGGTTCCAAGTGTGATACGATGCAGTATCGTTCGCGTCCTTGGGCGCCGCACGTCGAGGAAGCGAAGAGTCTCGACTCGCGTCCGATGAGCAGGTTCCCGGTGGCGGGATAGCAGGAGCTGAGCTCGCACGCGTGCGCCGAGAGCCGCGGGTCGAAGCGCAGGCGGTCGCGCACGGCGCCGCCGCGGGCGA
Organism: Chesias legatella; assembly: GCA_947359385.1. Taxonomy (NCBI): domain Eukaryota; kingdom Metazoa; phylum Arthropoda; class Insecta; order Lepidoptera; family Geometridae; genus Chesias; species Chesias legatella. Next base: position 1,651,014 of record OX375768.1, on the reverse strand, counting down.
CGAGCGCGGACACGATAAACAACACGCGCAGAGCCATAGCGCGGTCCGGGCTGTCCGCGCGCCGCTCACTGCACTGCCGGCCGAGGCACGCCACTCTCGCGCCGCCCCGCCCCGCACCTCGCCCCACCGCACCCCCTCACCCTATTATATACAGGGCAGCACTGAGTTCCTGCTAGTTTTCATAATATTACTTATGGTGAATTAATATGAAATATAAAGCACCTAGTTATTAGTATTATAATATATTTAGTATAAACTTTTATAATATTGCAAAACCTGTATAGTCAGTTGGAAAGAACTGATTGGTTTAAAATTCAGGTGTAGGATTTAACCCAAACATGTAACAAACCAACCAGTGAAGTGAAATAAATACTACTTAATAAAAACTAAAAGCTACTTTTCGAGAGAATGTATTTATTAGATGATTCTCTTTCTCAGAGAATTAGTTGAGTTGCATACATACAATAATAGTCTTAACTAGAAATATTTTTTATTTTACGTGATCCGAGACAGGTCTGTAAATAATGCGATTTTGTTATTGTTAACATTAGAATTGCTAAGATCTCTCTTTGTACCATTAACATTGGTTGTTTGTTAAAACAAACTTGAAAGAGGTCGTCTAACGCGATGTTAGTAGTCATTAAAATTTAATGATCACTGACGAGATCCGTAAATCCGTAAAGTATTCCTGAATAAATCTGCGGTTAGAAACTAATGTCAATAAATTAGGTAGTGACCAAATTGAACAGAAAATAATGAGTTAATTACATGTAAAATTTACACATAAAAAGATAGAAAACAGTGTGCATCGTACATTCGTGCCCACGCAACCATTCCATAGTTTTATATAGAGAGAATTTCAATTTTAGGCAAGCTGTGTTAGCTTCTAGTAGTTTTGACACATTATTTTACAATATGAATAAGCATAATTAAGATTATAGCAGTGTTAAACCAGTTTAGTGAAACTTAATAACATCCCCGTCTCGGGGTGATGAACGCAACGCAATGCGACTTAGGCCATCTTATACTTTGGTGGAGAGGACTTCGTATTGTTGTTGTCTATGGGCGGCGGTTACCACTTAACATCAGGTGGGCCATCAGTTCGTTCCGCCACCAGAATCGCATAAAAAAACGGACCCCATGACATTATCAATAGCAGGTATACAAAGTGGGACATGTGACTGAATGCGGCCCTGCGCGAGGCGACGACCGTTCCCGCCTGTTAGCGTCTCGTTCTCCGAAACGGGCATTACACAAATAACACCGCATTTCGAGATGCGCTTTTTGTTTTGGACATTATTACGGCTTCATAGAGTAGTGTCAGTAAGTAGAGTAGCCGTCATTTCAAAGTTGCCTTTTACAAGCTTTTATTTAAACTTGCAATGTTTTTGTGTTTGTTTTGGGTATAAATTTGCAATTGAATTTTATATAAGTTGACTACAACCGATTGAGCTGAAGTTTGGAACACATGTGTGACTTTAGTAATGCCATAATGTTAACATGGTGGTCTGATGATAGTGTCGGAAGCTGGGCACCGCAACGAACTTGGCTTGAGTTCTACTGCTCTTAATATCTAATATCTTAGATTTGTATTAACAAGTACTATAAGCCCTAGGTGGAGTCTAGGATATGAATGTAAAATCTTGTTTAGAAAAAATATTTTTCAACAAAAACTTCTTATTACTTGGGCTACAGATAGATACCTATATAACACTAATGCTCACGAAATAAAGATAACGACCAATAACTGTATACATCAGAGTGAAACAATGGACGGCCTTTTGGCTAGAAAGCGATCTCTTACAGACAACCTTTAGATGGACAAGGACTATTGGACTTTATGGTGCACTGAGGGATATTTTGGGAGTTTTATAGGTCGTTGTATTAGTTGTAGGAGGATAGCGACAGATGGTTAGTGGCTGTGACCGTTCGGGTACTGATGTGTCCGCCCCGGCCCCCGGCCCGGCCTTCCGCCAGACACATCCGTTGCTGATATGATATCGTTCGCGTTCTCGCTGACCAAATGAACTAAACAACTACGTTATAATTATAATGAAAATAGCGAACCGCCCCGCCCCGCCCCGGCTTCTCACGGGTGCTATTAATTTACAAAATATACAAACCTTCGTCGCACTTTCTATTAGTGAAAACCGTATCAAAATCCGTTGCGTGGTTTTGAAGAAGTAAGCGTAGGAACAGACAGAGGCAGATATCGAGATTGTTTCAAGCTATTCAGAGATATAATACCCAGGTTTAATGAGGCAGCTGCCTCAGTATTCTACAAATAAAGCTAATCCTTTACTACTACTAAACCTTTTTAGGTTTTTCTCAGTTCTTACAAACACAAAAAAGCTTTCGAGCGGTGAATCAAACAGAGGCTGTATCTAAGTGATGACGTCATAATTACACACACCAGTTAAAAAAGCCGGCCTCTTCAATGTAGGCAATACCGATAACTCATAATAATTTGAACAGATTCGATAACCTTTTATCTATGTCAAGTAAGCTAGAAATAGTTAAATTTGAACTCATTATTTTTTCAAGATACGAGTTTTTGGAGTGCCATTTCAGCCGAACTATTACTATTTAAATAAGTATATAAATCAGATAATTATTTGTCTTGGTGTATATATATATTATGCTAGCTGACCCAGCAAACGTTCTGCCATATAAATTACTAGCTGCGCCCCGCGGTGAATAAGTAATCCTAAAGGAACACTGCACTTTTCCGGGATCAAAGTAGCCTATGTGTTAATTCAGGATATAAGCTATCTTGATACCAAATTTCATACAAATCCATTCAGCCGTTTGAGCGTGAAAGAGTAACAAACATCCATACAAACATTCACGTTTATGTGAAAAATACTTTACGACCTACCAAATATACAGAAAAAAAGTCATAAAAATCGATCGAGTCGTTTCGGAGGAGTGCGACAATAAACATCGTGACACGAGATTTTTATATATTAGATAGATAAACCTATATTACTTTTCTAAAGTACTTGTTACAAAAACGCATCCTCTGCGTGATGGACGCAACGCAATGCGACTTGAGTCATCTCGTACTTTGGACTTTGGAGTGGACTTGAGCCGTATTGCTGTTGTCTATGGGCGGCGGTTACTACTTAACATCAGGTGGGCCGTCAGCTCGTTCTGTACCCACATTACATAAAAAAAAGTACAACAAAGAGTACCACATCAGCGTCCCGAGAATGAATTCTTTCGCGATAAGAGTTCATTCTCAAAAGACGAGAGTGCGATGTCAAAGTGCGGCGCCGATAAGCGTGCGATCCAAACCCGCTTATCTCACTAGTGGCTGGTGGGAGCGGAATGGACGAACGCGCTTTTTTTACGACGTTTATATCAGCTAGCATTTGACTGGCCTCATAGCTCAGTTGGTAGTAACCCTGCCTTCTGCGCTGTAGGTCGTGGGTTCGATTCCGGACAAACATTTGTGTGACGAACATATAATAGGTGTTTGTTCTGTGTCTGGATGGTGATATGTATGTATTTACAAAAAAGTATTTAAGTATTATATCAGTTTTGGTTCCCGTGATACAAGCTATTTGCTTAGCTTACTTTGGGACTAGATGTCTAGAGCGAAATGACCAACAATTCTTTTTTTTTAAAAAGCATTTCTTTCTCTCTGTTCGGTACAAATTTAGTAATAGATTTTTAACTAATTTCTTAATGAGCTAGAACGCGAAACTTAAAATATTAAAGGATATACAGCAAACAGCGCCATCCAGCCCCAAACCAAACATACCTTTTACTATGGAACCCAAATAACTGATAGAATATTTATATATTTTTTATGTAAATACACACATTCAATACATATTGACATCCAGACACTCAACACACATCTATGTTCCTCATACAAATGTTTGTCCTGGGTGGGAATCCAACCCGCAACCTACAGCGCAAAAGGCTGAGTTACCATCAATTCAGCTGTCAAGTCCGATATGCGACTGATGCTATACCCAAGTTATTAAAGGGCTAATTTGATTTAAATTGTTGATGGATCTATCTCAATAAATTCTCTGTAAATCAATTTTTCAATCTCAATATTATGTTATCTAAATAACAATACAGCTACTTCTCGTTCTGGAAACGGATTCAATAATTATAAACGACGGAAAAAGTATTCAATTTCTTTTTATTACACATTAACACAGTCTATTAAAGTTACAGATTTGAAAATCATACTAGTCTGCAGGAATATCTTAAGAGATTATACAAACCACATATTAATCATAAAAAAAGTACCTTAACTATTTGGAGACCTTAACAACAAAATCTCGATAGATAACAGACCAACTTTGTAGTAGTCATGATTATTTCTAAAATTTCCATCTTCACAAAACATTGTGCTGACTTAAGTAACACTGCTATGCTAACTTCCTCTTAGTACAGTTTATACTATAATACCAACAGATACATAACAATTTCCTCTGAGTACAGTTCATACTATAATACCAACAGATACATAACAATTTCTTCTGAGTACAGTTCGTACTATAATACCAATAGATGCATAACAATTTTCTCTGGGTACAGTTCGTAGGTACTATAATACCAACAGATACGTAACAATTTCCTCTGAGTACAGTTCATACTATAATACCAACAGATACATAACAATTTCCTCTGAGTACAGTTCATACTATAATACCAACAAAATCGGCAACCCAGCCAGTGCCACTATTATTCATTGTAGTAAAGAAAACAATTTTGACATAATTGTCGTCGCTAGTATAATCGGCCGGAGGTTCGGAACAGTACGTCGATATAACATTGCCCTTGCTGTCAAGTAGCTGTAAATAATTCTGATCACAGATCTTGCCCAAGTCAAACACTCTGAAGTGCAACTTAAGCCTCGTGCCCACTGGCGTCTGCAACTCCCATTCGCAAGAAGATTGCTGTCTGTATGTATTCGGATACAATGGACTAGTTACCCTACCGAGCTCATTAATTAACTTTCCACCGCAACCGGGACCCTTATCGGTGGTCACAAAATTTATGTCAAAATACATTCGATCACCATCATCTTGATGATGATGAAGGAGCGCATATCGTCCTGTAGAAAATACAGGATATTCATTTTCATACTCTTTCTTTATGGAAATAATTTTTTTCGTCGTCAAGTCTTTACCGTCATATATATCAAGATAACAATCTTCGTTCCAATAATCTGGTGTCAAAGTTATAAAATAGACAGATATTGTATTATTTTCCGGAGCTGTAATAAGCGTGTAGCAATCTTCAGTAAATTCACTTTCGCTATCTTCATAATCACTATAGTGAGGGGATCTAATTCTTCCCTGAGTATCAGTGTAATTTTTCCCACAAAATCCAGTAAAAACTATTTCCAACTCAAACCCTTTATAATGATACGAATCGGATTCCGATGAAGTAATCAATGTAATCGCCGCACCGCCACTTATGTAAAGGTCGGAAGGTTTATTTGTTCCACAGATTTCTACACGAGTAGGGAAAGCTTCTTCATAATATAAATCATTAGTAAAGAATAAATCTGCATCAGTAGGATTCATCACATAGTTTTTCCCAAGAGAATTGTTTTTCGCAGCAGTATGACTTATTATTTCCAATTTGTCTTTGTTACATTTATTCACAGTTCCTTGCGTAGTCGCAGCTTGTAAGCTCAATTCAACGAACGAAATATGAACAATAGAATATGTCCGTTCCCCCACATCAAGATAATAGACGCAATGAACCCGCCGTGGTAGAACACCTCTTTCATAACCGGGGGATTTAATGCGTTGTATTTTATTGGTTACCGTGAAACGGGACTTCCCACATAATGATGGTGTAACTGTTAACTGTGCTTCAAAGCCAGAACTTTGAATTTCACCGTCTGTTGACAGTCGGACGCTCATAAAATTTCCAGACGAGTAGAATATAGGAGGTATGGTATGCCCACAAAAAGTGCCAATTGACAAGCTATCTGGGTTAATGCCATCTCTGATTTCCACCAAATCACAATCACATTTACTGCCTAATTCTGTTTGATTTTTAACGTTTGGGCACGATGCTACATGGAATGCAGTGAACTCAATTTTTATGACAGTATCAGGTGGTGATATTATTAACCACTGACAATCTAAATAATTTTCGTATTGAACATTATTCCCTAAAAGAAATGATTTCAATGTTTTCGAGGTTGATGATGTTAAATCTACGTGCCCACCGCAACCAACGGATTCCGCATAAGTAAATATTACTCCTACTTTAAAACCTCTGTAACTACCACTGTAATCAGTTACAAATTGTAACAAAGCATTGCTACCGTGGCTTCGCAGTACTGTGGTCGCATTCATATGTCCACACATGACAGCTAATCTTCTTTCGGTATCTATAAAATTACCATCAAATACGGCTACAAAGTCGCTGTCGCAATCATTGTTTTCTAAATCTATGTATAAAAATTTAAGCACCACTATTTTATTTGAAGGCGCTTGGATTTGCCAAGTACAATTCAAATTATCATCATAATATTCGTCAAAATTTGATGATAATACAGTTGGATCTTTTACTTGTCCACCACATTCATAAACCATAAATGAAAATTTGAATCCTTTTCTTTGGACGAAACGATCTGACTTAAATTCTAATGATACTTTATTGAACCGAGTAATCGTGGCTGGGATATCACTGCCGCAATGTACTGCTTGTAAATAATCATATTCTGAATGCGCCGTTATAGTAAGGTTATCAAATTCACATTCCGGATATACGCCTTCTAATTCAAATTCTAGGAATTTTAATAAAAGGGGCTTCTGGTCTGGCCCAACAATTTCATACGTACAACTCATCATTGGTGAATATTCATAAGGAAATCCCGGACTGTACATTATTTGCTCTTTGTCAGAAGCAATGTATCGCCCACCACAAATAGGAGTCCAAACAGCTTTGAATCCGTCTAAGTTTGTTGTAGCATCTGTACGTAAAACTACTTTCATTTTATTGTAAGTTGAGTTATATGGAATGGGTGTTTGACGCCCACAAAGTCTCGCAATTTCGGTATAATTATCATTCTTCCAATCGTAGACAATGAGTACATCTTTTGTGCAATTCGGTCGATCTTCAATAACAAATCTTTCTACAAAACTTAGTGATATTCTACTTCCTAAATTTGCTATTATATTCCATGTACATTCTTGATTAGGTTTATAGTTCTTAGGATAATTCGGGGAAACAAAAACATTTTGAAGACCGCTAAGAACACCACCACACTGACCTTTTTCTAGTTTTGCCATTAATTTGATATTGGTACTATTGGAAGCTTTTGAATGGTATTGAACTGTCATATATCTAAAACTAGCAGTTAAAGGTTCATCTAGTGTTTTCCCTTTGCAATAATCCCCTATAATCGGCGTGGATTGCGAAAAGCCGTGGCTTAGTTTTATGAATTCGTCATCGCATTCAAACTGGAATGCTCCTTCCATTTTGAATTCTACTCTGTTATTATAAGGTGATATCACAACCCACGCACAATCTACGCTATTGCTATAATTTTGTGGAATTCTTATAATATTCACAGCGTTTTCACTTACTTCTACTATTCCACCGCAAGGCTGTGCATTCCACTCTAAATCGAAATATAAATCTTGTTGTTTAGTTTTAACGGCCTTTACGTTCATTAATGAAGACGGTACTCTTAATGAGACATCAGTTGTCCGGCAATATTGATGATAAAGAGTTATTCCTCGATTGAGAATTGTTGATTGGATCGATAAATTTGGATCGCCAAACCTACAGCGGCTAACTACTGTCGAAAAGTTTAATTTTAGGGTTACTAAAATAGTATTAAACTCACTGTCCATATTGACAATGTCGGCAGTATTTTTGGCGTCATAATGCCATTCACATGAATAGGATCGTTCAAGATTAGGAGAAACTATCTTTCCTTTTAATCCAGTCAACTCACCACCACATAATGCTAATTCATCAGAACTAAACTTCGCTTTAAATTTGTGCCTTGAAGATAAAGGGTTCATCCATAGGAAAAGTGCTAATTTATTACCAGAAGACTCAAATATACGAGTCGTTGAAACATTGTTATTTGGTATTGTTTGTACAAGTGACTGAAATTTGTAGTCATTGTATATACCGATGACGTGTCTATCTATATCTACATCTATAAGCTCTAGGCGTATTCTTCTGCTTTTATTCGGAACTTCTATGAACCACTGACAATATCGAATTGTCGTTTCGAGTGGATAGCTCGGTGTTAATAAGTATCCTTCAGACATTTTCACAGACCCCCCACATATTGGTCTGCTAGAGTTGAAGGTAAAACGAAAACCTTTGCGTTGAAAAGATTGACTCCATTCACTTGGTTCACCGATTTCATATTTAATCGTTATTTCACTAGTTGAAGACTCAATAGGTTGCATTAAATTTTCAACGTCATCATTACAAAACGTCCGTAATACGGTTATAGTTTGATTTGCTTGATTTTTTTCTAGAACAGTTACTTTTGTCGCACATGGGTGCTTGGATTCTGGCAAATCAATATCTATAGGTATAATTTTGAATACAAGACTGGTCGACCCACGTATAGTCCACACGCAAGTACTTTTATATGGTATAAAGTACATATGTGGATAACCAGGTGAAGTTATTTCTCCTCTCTCGGAGTTAAGGGTTCCACCACAAAAGTCAATTGATACATTTGCTTTAAATCCATTTCTTGGTTCAGCCAACTGGGTCACATATTTTACGTAAAGCATATTGCTGGTGGTCTTTGTTGTTGGGGGCTTATCAGAGCAATAACGTCCCAAAATCGGAGATATATTTGACAAACCATCTCTTATTTCAACAACTTCAGTTCCGCAGTCATAAATATAGTCTAAATCAAATCTATCAATAAAATCAATTCGTAGAATTTCCCCAGGTGGACCCGTAAAAACCCAAACACATTCAGAATATGGTACTGGAACCGCCGGGTAGTTTGGTGAGCTTATTATTTCCCACCTGTGGTCAGAATCAAGCTTTGAAGTCGCGCCACATTCTATATTCTTTTCTTCATAAAATATTTTGAAGGATTGGAATACCCTTGATGATGGTTTTCCGTTGATATATGTGATAAATAATGTATTACTCGATGTTGTTATATCATCCCTATTTTCGTGAGAATATCCACAGTATTTTCCACTTGCTAACAAAGGCGCGTCTATTGAATCACCATTATGAAGCGTTACAGCTGCGGCACAATCATCATCTTTATTAGTTATGTTGAAATGAGAAAATTGCAATTTTATCATTCTTCCTGGTCGTACTTTCACCGTCCAATTGCACTTCAATCCATAATAAACAGTGTTGAAATCGTTGCGTGAATCGTTCCATGACGGACCTATCACACCCGACAGTGCATTAATATAACCTCCACATTTTGAACTTACTACACCTCGGAAACCTTTTTTATTTACTGATGAATCAGTTTTAAATTTAATTTTCATATATTTAGGCGATATAATTTTTTGTCGTTTTATTGATTCTGACAAGCATTGATTTTCTTTGATTGGTGTCCACTGAGCAAGATCATGTGAAGAATATATACTTACAAAGTCATAATGGCATCCCTGACTTTCTTCTAAATTAAAGTCTTGCATTACTAAACTTAGGTGTCGACCAGTTAATGGTTGATATATCCATTCACAATTTAAATTATTATCATAATTTTTTGGATAATTTGGAGATTGGAAAGTAACGGATCTGCCAGGTTGGATAATTTCAGTACTATTAGAACCGCAGTTGATTTTATCTACGTCATTCATGTCATTTAAGATTTTGCTGGATTTCGTCCATCGTAAATGAAATTTTGCACCAGAGTTGGATTCATATAACGCCAATATGATATACGCTACATTAGCAGTAGTTTGAAGGATTTTGGTTTTTGATGGCAATACTCCACAAAGCTCGTCTAAAACTGGTGCTGTATCATCATATCCATCATAAATAATTAATTTGTTATCACAAATTTCTGAATATGAATGAATTTCAAGGGAATCAATAGTAATAGTAATACTCCCTTGACTAGTGGGTACTATCCGCCACGAGTATTCGCCAGAATTAATATAAGGATGAGGATACAAAGGAGATGCAATTTCACCACTATCAATGCCAATAAAATTATTTCCATGTAGAAATCCGTATAGCATTAAGAATTTATTTTGACCATTGGAGTTCTCATTACTGTGGAATTTAATGTACAACTTCGTTGCAGCAGTAGTATTAGTAGGAATTTCGTTACCACAATAGACGCCTAATAGCTTGCCGGCTCCGTTATTTTCACGAACTTCCAAATAATCCTCGTTACATTTATCTGAATTTTCTAATGAAAATTGTTCAAAATTGATATAAACTTTGTTCCCTGGTGAAGTGCTTAATATCCATTCGCAATCAATTCCGTTTGGATATGAATGTGGATAGTTAGGTGACGCAATGACCCCTTCTTCTGATGTGAGCACACCGCCACAGGCTGTATCTAAAGGTGAATAATGTGCTGTAAAATGACCTAAAATACTGCTGCTATAAGTGCCAAGGACAAGAGTGATTGCACTTCCGCGACTGACTATCATTGGTGGAGCTTTTCGTCCACAGAACTCACCCATAAGAGGAGCTTGACTGTCATCGCCATCGTATACTCGGATATAGGACGATGAACAACGTGAATTACTGTTAGTTGCTTGGCTATCACTAGGTAAAGAAATGTGAGTAAAAGTTAAGGATATTTGTCGGTTTAGTTTTCCGGCAACAATAGTCCATGTGCAGCTTTTATTAGCACCACCTATGTAATTTTCATTAGATATTACTCCATCAGATTCTGCCTTAATTTCAGCCCCACAACTCGCACTAAACCCGATTTTGAAACCTTTTGCACTTCCAGCACTGTCTGTTGTAAACTGTATCATGATTCTGTTATACTTTGTTATAATTTGAGAAACATTTGAATTAGGACAGATTTTTTCCGTGTAATTTGTCGTCAGCAAAAATGGATTATCAAATATTTTGACTGAATCACCGCAATCTTCTTCCGAATCACTATTAAACCTATTACCATTATAGGAATACAAATCAAAATCAATGAAATCTAATTCTATGCGATGATTTGGCGGTACAGATATGAGCCATGTACAATCCAAATTATGGTCATAGTTTTTAGGATAATTTTTGGAATAAATAAAACCCGACATAGTTACCATTCTTCCGCCACACGAAGCCTTGGGTGAACTAAATGACGATGTAAAATAAACACCTTTTAAATTGGAATGCTTTACAAATCGTACAAGCATATAGTTCGATGTAGATTTCACCCAAGATGGCTCATGTTGGCAAATTTTTGCCAAGAGTGGAGACGTTATATCTTGGCCATTATAGACTTCTATTGCATCAGTCGAGCAATCTTGACTCTTTGATAAATAGAGATCAGATATAAATAAGTTCAAACTACTGCCAATAGCGGTTTCTAACATCCATTCACATTCTACCTCCCCAGCAGACGTAAGATTAGTGTCTACTGTAATAGCACCGTGCGATTTTTTTATATGTCCTCCGCATCCGTAATTTGCCCATTCCAAGCGGAAACCTGTTTTAGATCCAAATGAACCTGTACTAAATTTGATTAGTATAGAATTGCTTTTTGTAGTTATCATCGGAGGCAGTATATTACCGCACAATTTCTCTGAATATGTTAAATCGTATGATTCTTTCCATTGTAGAAAATCTGGACCGCACTGCCTTCTTGGAAAAATTGACTGGCTTGAATAATAATGTACAAAGGATTTATATATATCGAAATGATTGAAAGTCACTTTTATTTTATTTCCTTTGGGAACGGTGATATTCCATAGGCAGTTTAATGAGAGCGGATAATTGTTTGGGTAGTCGGGACTTTCAATAACACCATATCGTCCAGTTATATTGTGGTGGCAAATCGTGTAATAGTTGAGTAAAAATCCTTTCCCGGTACCATAAAAATCTGATCTGAATTTTATGAATGCATAATTTGAAGATGTTTCAATATTGTTTAATCCTGTCGTCATATAGCAGTATTTACCAATGGTAGGAGCATTTGGGTCTCCGCCGTCAAAAACTTGTACGTAGTCGTCTCTGCAGTTACTCGTACGTTCTAAGTCAATATCAGTAAATGAAAGTTTTATTTTAGAGCCAAGACTCGTTACTATTTTATAAAAACATTCAGACTCTTCATTGTATGATTCTGGATAATTCGGAGACGAGATCGCTCCGGTCGAGCTGGTCAGTGTGCCTCCGCATCCAATAAGAGACCCATCCCATTCGATTTGGAAACCGTTACCAGTCAAGTAGAAATCCGAATGAAAATGAATTGTTACGACGTTTGTTAAAGATGCTACAAGTTTTGTTTCAAACTTTCCACAATATTGACCTATCAATGGCGAAAATTGTGAACCTCCATTTCTTATTTCTAGATAGTCTCCACTGTTGCATCTGCCATGAATGGGTCGCTCTAAGTCAAACTTAGAAATATTCAGCCTTATTTGTTGGCCTACTGGAACAGTGATAGTCCAGGAACAGTCCCGATTAGTTTGGTATTTGTTAGGCCACCCAGGAGAATAAATAAAACCATGAGATTTATAGAAAATTCCTCCACAGTGGGTTTTTTCATCCAAAAATGTATATGACACCGAAAACCCAGCGAGACGAAGGCTGCTGTCTGAACTAAAAACAATTTTTAGCCGATTAGTAAAAGTAGTCAACGCAAGAGGCGATTTGAGTCCGCAAAACTTTCCTAAGCTGTTATCCTCATTATTATCATCTACTTCAATGAGTTCCAAATAGTCACTTTCACACGCTGGCATACTCTCAAGCTCAAACCTATTCCAGGTTAATTTTATGTGCATACCTTCTGGCGCTATCAGTATCCATGTACAACTTTGATCATTTCCGTACTTGTCGTTTTCACCGGACGGATGGTTTATGAGTCCAGGATTGGTTCGTAAAATTCCACCACATTCGGTGTCAATGGTCGTATAATTTGCGTAGAATCCAGCACGAGCCACACTAATGTCCGAGTGGAACAAAATGTGCATATAGTTATGCGTGGAGGTATGCACAGGGGGCAAATGCTCCATGCCTCCGCAGTATCGACCCAGAAGTGTCGCGTTGGCGTCCGGTCCATCTCGTATTTCCACATTGTCGTACCTACAGTTATAGTCAGAATTGTCTTCAATATCAAAATCTTGAAATACCAATTGAATTGCTTTTCCAGGTGCTGCACTTATTATATATTCGCATACTTTATTATGCGGATATTCAAATGGATAGCCGGGTGATTTTATGACACCACTGTCACCAATCAAATGAATTTGGCATAAGCCTGTATACGATAATTTGAAACCTTTCGCTGAGAGCGTAAAGTCCGATTTAAATATAATGTAAATAAAATTTGAAGACGATGTGTACTCTTTCGGATATGAACTACCGCAAAATCTACCAACGAGTGGTGATTCTGACGATGGACCGTCGTATACCTTCAGATAGTCAAATTTACATCTAAAAGACGATTCGAGGTTAAACTCTTTAAAATGTAATTTTATTTTTGTGTCAGGACTAGTTTTAATTTTATATTCACATAACATATTCGTCAAATAGCTTCCATTATAGGATGGTGATATAATTTCACCACTGTCAGCGGTAAAATATCCTCCACATCCAGGTATACCTTCAGTGGGAGCATATGCCAGCTGGAATCCTTTACCAGATCCGAACGCATCAGAATGGAAATGGATTAATATATCAGAACCAGATGATTGTATAGGTGCTGGCTGGGTTGAGTTACAATATTTTATGAGAAGCGGGTCATTGCTTCGCCTGCCATCATATATAGCTAAGTAATCGAAACTGCAATTTGGATGCGTTTCAATATCTAGAGCAAAGAAATGAATTTGTATTCTTTTTCCGTAATTAGTCATCAAATGCCAATAACAATCACGGTTCGGTGGATATGTACCCGGCGAGCCCGGTGAGCTAATATGGCCATGTTTCGTGGCATCCACTTCACCGCCACAAACAGGATCAATACTAGTCCAATGTAACGCGAATCCTGCTTTAGCTACTGTAGGATCTGATCTGAACCATAAATAAAGATAATTTTGGCTTGAAATGATATTGCCGCCATTAGGAAAACTATTACCACAGAATCTGCCTATGGGTTGACTAACAGAAGTACGACCATCATGTATCTGTAAAAAGTCATATGAACAATCGGAGTGATTTTCGATATTGAACTTTGTGAACGTTACATTAATAACTTTTCCAGGCATGGTATGTATTACCCAAGCACACCTGGCGTTATGATTGTACGTAGTTGTGTTAGTCAAAGGATAAACAATACTACCTTCTTCCGCATCTAACACACCACCGCATGTTTTAGATAACGCTTGACAAAGGGGACCTGAGTACTGAGCTGTGCACTCACATCTAAATCCTCTTATAGTGGTGTCATCCGGCCTGCAGAACCCGCCGTGCTGGCAGGGATTCGAAGCACATGGGTCGGCGGGAATATCACAATGTGAACCGCCGTATCCTCTCTCACATACACAGGTGTAACCTTTCCGAAGCACGTGACACTGTCCGCGAGCACCGCATGGATTATTCTCACAACTTGTCGTTAAGTTATTACCAGTCGGCACGTAGCAACCGCTAAGACCTAGGCCGTCTCCTTCCATTCCTTCAGGGCAAACGCACTGTGCAGCTACTCCACCGATTTGCAAATGTTCAATACACTGTGCGGAGGGATGACAACCTCCATGATTCATACTACATGATCCTCTCCAAACGCAGTTGATTCCGTCTCCTTGATACCCCGGTGGGCAGGGACCGCAAAGTCGAGATCCAACGGTGTTCTGGCAAGAGACCATAGGACTGCAACCGCCATTCGGTAAAACTGTGCATTCGTCAATATCAGAGCAAGAATATCCATCCCCTTCGTATCCCGGTGGACATTGCCCGCAACGAAATGAGCCTGGAAGGTTGATGCATTCCACTTTCGGATTTATCGAACATCTGTTGCCCGTGTGAGAATCACACTCATTCACGTCGGTTAAGCACTCAACACCGGTTCCATTAGTAGTCCAACCTTGATTACAAATGCACGTAACACCCTCGCCTGTAGTGACGGGCAAACATTTTCCATATCCGCACATTTCAAAGTCACCTCCGGAACAATCCTTGGCCTTTCTTGTACAATGTAATCCGAACCAGCCGGTCCTGCAAAGGCACTCATAGGAACCTGGTCTGTTGATGCATGTCGCACCATTTTGACAGCCAAGATCTGTTCCTGCAAAGTTGCGACATTCATTCACGTCGATATCACAGTCCTTTCCTTCCCAATTCGAAGGACAAAGGCAATGATGGCCACCCACTAGGTTCAAGCAGGTACCTCCATGTTGACAAATATTATTATCGCAGTTGTCGCCTAACATGTTATGCAGTAGAGTCTCAAGGCTGGTTACTTTCCTATTAACATTCTTAACTTTCCTCCAAAGCATGGATACGGTTGAGTTTAAGAGGTCATGTAAATTTTTGGCTTCGATGTTATCCAATCTTTTAAGTATGCCATTTGGCCCGTGTATCAACTTGTCTAATTCTTCATCTTGGCTAATCGGGTTCTGTCCGCCTCGACTTTCATGTTTAGCACTAAGTATGTTAACGTCACCCACAAACACATTGGACCTGGGGCCATTTGGCAACAAATAAATATTTTTGTCAAAGGCCGGTTCCAATATCAAATCACCATCTGAAGTTTTGATCTTCGGTCGATCCTGATATACTTCACCGTCGAGTATCCCAAACAAGAATACTTGAAAGTAAACCAAAGTCAATATTCTGGACATGATCCATGAATATGTTGACCGTTCGGGACGTGGTATGAAACTGTAGGGCTGCTCGCAGTTCCAATCGACAATTCAAAGATACGCCCCTCTCCAGATCATTTTACAGAGCGTGAACATCCAAAGCCATATGGTTTCAGATATGAGTAGCAATTGCCCATGACTTCGTCCGCGTGGAATTCGGTTTTATCACGCCCCTCTATTTGACACCTCGGAAAAGTAGACTAAGGACTACTTATAACACCAGCTATGTGCCAGTCAGTATAAATCCCGTCAAAATCGGTCCAGCCAGTTTGCAGATTAGCCGGAATCCGGATAAGTCTGTCTGTTTGTTCAGACAAAATACTTAAAAAATGTTTTTTGACGTGTCAACGTCTTATAATTCGATAGAGCCGGCTGCACGCACGAAAAAACATGACTCATGCGGCGTTACCTCGCTCTGAGGCGTTCCATGTAAGGCTTGTGCAAGTGCAAGCGAGAGCGCGGAACGAGCGACAAAGAAGCACAATCGGCCTTTGCGTTCGGCAGCGTTCGACATCCGTCTCTCTCCTACTTGAGTGAAAGATGCGTCTGCGTGGACAGCTGCTAATACTTACATTTACATGTTTTGATCGAGTATCAAGTGCATATATACATAAAAATCTATTAAACAAATGAAATTAAAATTTTCTTTTGAAAAATGCTACCATTCCATCAGTATTTTCTTAAGACGTTGACACGTTCAACTATCGTCAGTAAACCGACTTTACAGACAACCATTTTTTGTGTGTAGTACTGTATACACATTCATATGTACTTAGAAAAAAAAATGATATTCTGTCGTTACAAACAGACATTTTTATTTTATATATTTGTAAAGATAAGAACTTTGCGATTCATAACTGTTGTTAAAATGTAATTTAGATAAATTTTCACTTTTATTTTCTTATTTGGAAATAATAACATACAGGGTGTTTGTGACATGGAAGTAAACACAACCGATCATTTATTTAAAATTTAAAATTCTTCGTAAAATTGCCACGCACACAAAACACTTTCAGGGAATAGGTGCACTTATACTCAGGTCGTATAAGAAAGAAGGCACTATTTCGGCTTAATTGCTTTTAGTTTAGTACATAGGTTTATTAATTAATGACTGTTTAGTATAGCCAGATATGTATAATCCAAGAGCAACCTAGCATTACGAAAGCCCAATAAATAAAATGCTCGAAGAATAATTTAAGTAGCCCAATACGATACCAATAAAGAGTAAAACCAAAAGCTACATGTAAAATTGACTGGGCTCGTAGCTTAGTTAATAACTATGCCTTCTGCGCTGCAGGTCGTGGGTTCGATTTACACCCAAGACAAACATTTGTGTGACGAATGTTTGTTCTGTGTCTGCGTGTTAATATGTATTTATATGTATTTACAAATGTGTTCTATCAGTCATCTGGTTCCCATAGTACATGCTATGCTTAGTTTAGGGCTAGACGGCGCTGTGTGAAATGTCCACCAATATTTAAACTTGTGTGAGTTGAAGGAAGTAAGCTTGAGTGCAATGACCCTGTTATCATGGGAGCTGCAATTACACGGTGTATAAGATTAGATATCGAGCACATCGCAGCTCGTTAAGTTTGTTGTTCATACAATGAATACATAATCTACCATACATTTATTAATATTTATTATGTAGCTAATAAAGCCAAGAAGTTTTATCAAGAGCGGTCAAGCAGTTTTGTGGGATGCTCGACAACATAGACTTACACGTCTATTAGACTTACCTCACAGCTCAGTTGGTGTAGTAACTCCGCCTTCTGCGCTTTAGGTAGTGGGTTTGATTACCACCCATGACAAACATTTTGTGTGTCGTGTATAATATATTTATACCGTCTCAGACCGTCTTCGTGGATGGCACGTCTATAAACCTTAATATGTTGCACGTACAGATGAACGTTCAGAAACGTTGTTAGAGATAGATACCACGTCAGTTAAACCGGACCGATTAAAACTCCCGAAATCAGAATGATAATTAAACAATTACTATGGTGGTATAAATAAGAACGAAAAATTAAATAAGAATAGCAGAAACGGTCGAACTTTTATTTTAGGAAAATCAATTTTATGTTTTCAATGTTTAGGAAACCTTATAGCAAGCTAAGTGAAAAGGTAATAAAAGATTCCATCTAGTCATCAGTTAGTCACAAAAAGCGCGGGCAAGCTACATATAAAATAACAATACACTTTTAACATCGTAAGATATATTCGGGCACTCAGACACAATGTTTATTCTGAGACAGAAACAATTAAAAATTCAATAGTTCTAGCGCGCATCTGTGTAGCAGATGTTCCAATATCTATGACTCTAAAGTACACATTTATGCAAGAAGCTTTACTGTTATTTACAACAAAAAATATAAATCATAAGAATTGAATTGAATCACAAAGAACCTGGCGAAATGCTTATAATAATAATAAATAAATAAATAAATATTGGTGGACATTTCACACAGCGCTATCTAGCCCCAAACTAAGCTAAGCATAGCTTGTATCATGAGAACCAGACAACTAATGTAATACTTATATACTTTTCTTTTGTAAATACATACATATAATACATATTAACACCCAGACACAGAACAAACATCAATGTTACAAATGTCACCTAAATGTTTGTCCTGAGGGATCGAACCCACGACCTACAGCGTAGAAGGTAGGGTACTAACCAACTGAACTGTGAGGCCAGTCAAAAAATAAAGTTCAAAGGGGCTATGCGGGGTTATTTTTGATAAAAAATTGTCTTTAATAAGTTTCACGTTCCTACTACAGCGTACTAAAGGTAAAAATGACCCTTCGAAGCCCTGCCTACCTCTACGGGAAAAAGGGATTTAATGTGTTCTGCGTATGAGTAAATCAGTAAAGTTTACCTGATAGTTTTATTGATGTTCTTCCCCATGGAGGATCGAACAGGCATCACACTTATCAATAAGTACGCGTGACCTTATTTTTTGAATAATATTGACGTTTCCAAGCAATTTCTTTATGAATTCTATGGAAATAAAAGTTTTGACTTTGACTTTGACTTTGATACACCCTGTATAATAGATAATAACGTGAACACTGATATGGCGAACCCTAGAGAGTAACGCCTACTGCCGCGCTATAGAATTACAATATCATGATGTTGATTCGAATAAATTTCTACGACATTCCGAAAGGGGCGGAAACTGGACAATGATAAATCGATGACTGTTTATTTATATACTAATTTTATTTCATTGGTACAAAAAACAGAAGAGGGAAAGTTTGAGCTGAGGATGCAGTTGAAGACCTCAGTAGCGTAGTGGTTTGAGGTATACATAATAATTGGTAAACCAAGATCTTAATATAGTAACTTTTGTTGGACAATATTGGTGGACAATTCTCAAAGCGCCATCTAGCCTATTAAGCATATCTTGTACTATGGGAACCAGACAACTGATAGAGTACATTTTTTTTTCTAAGTACATACATATAATACATATTAACAGCCAGACACAGAACAAACATCTATATTCGTCACACAAATATTTGTCCAGGGTGGGAATCGAACCCACGACCTACTGCGCAGAAGGCACGGTTACTGCCAACTGAGTTGTGACACTTGTCTAAACTATATACATATCACAACAATAAGGTGTGTTATGATGTACGTGAGTGGTGTGTGGTGTTACAGACCTGCGTTGCGCGTGGTGCGCTGCGCGGACAAGGCGGTGCGCGCCGCGGAAACGCACCTCCCACGCGCTTCCGTCGGCACCCAGCGCGGACACCGCCCACTGCTGCTCAGAGATCTGGAAACAAGACACACGCTACCTCTGTAAACCATCTTTAACCGACTGCAGGAAAAGGGAGGCGGTTATCAATTCGGTTGTATTTTTGTTTTGTTTGTTACCTCATATCTCCGACATTAATAAACAGATTTTGATAATTCTTCTTTGATTTGAAAGGATAAAGTAAAAGTCAAAAACTTTATTTCCATAGAATTCATAGAGAAATGGCTTGGAAACGTCATATTCAAAACATAAGGTCACGCGTACTTATCGATAAGTTTGATGCCTGTTCAAACCCTATCCGACCCTCCATGGGGAAGAACAGCCAAGAAACCCCTAATGGAGGGATTCCTTTTTTTTCGCGAGCATACATTCAGAATGGTCCCATAGAAATTTCATCAAAATCGGTTCAGTCGTTTGGTTTTCAAATCAAAATAACTTGAAACATATTATGTCTTCCATATACGAGACAACGAAGATTAAGATTAATTATATATAAGATATATAAGATAAGATAAGATATATAAGATTAATTCTCGTTCATAAGCGATGAAGTCGTTTTTTTTTTCGTTTTAAAGGCGAGAGTGCGCGCCCGCCCTACATATCGGTACATAAATAAATAAATAAATAAATAATGGTGGACATTTCACACAGCGCCATCTAGCCCCAAAGTAAGCTAAGCATAGCTTGTACCATGGGAACCAGACAATTGATATAATACTTATATACTTTTATTTTGTAAATACATAATACATACTAACACCCAGACACAGAACAAACATCAATGTTACAAACGTCACATAAATGTTTGTCCTGAGTGGGGATCGAACCAACGACCTACAGCACAGAAGGGTTACTAACCAACTGAGCTATGAGGCCAGTCAAACACATGTATACCTTGTTGAGTATCTCCTTGTAGTCCCTGACGATGGGCGTGCGCCGCTGCGCTTTGTCGGTGTGGTGCGCGAGCGAGAGTCGCGCGCCCGCCCACCATATCTCCAGCTCGCTGAGCGCGCTGCGGACCGCATTCTCGCGTGACGCTGATGCGCACACTTTCTGCGATCAAATATTATTAGTTTACTCTTTAAGAGTTTAGTTAGTATGTAGCCCCCGGTGCGCAAATTAGATGGGAAACTAAATCGAGTGTTAACAAGAATCGTTGTCTAATGTTGCACCACCGCGCAACGTTACAACGCATCTTTTACTGGGAAAATGCAGTCGTTTTTAGCATTTTTAGTTATCAATATTAAAGGAGTTTTGAATAACTGAATTAGACTTAAATCGTAATTAAGACCATATTTAACACTGAGATTTGCTGACGACTCAGTAGATCCAACTACAGTTTATAAGTGTCTTATAGTCAGAAACGATCTCCACTTAGACTTGAAAGTATTTCAAAACTAGCTCCGCCCCGCGGTGAGTAAGTCAACCCACGGTTGCACTTTTCCGGGATCAAAGTAGCCTTAGTGTTAATCCAGGATATAAGCTATATTGGTACCAAATTTCATCCAAATCCATTCAGTCGTTTGAGCGTGAAAGAGTAACAAACATCCATACACACTTTCACCTTTACAATTTTTTTGATTTTTTATTTAATACAGTTATGGAACGAGCCGACGGCCCACCTGGTGTTAAGTGGTAACCTCGGCCCATAACAACTGATGCGACTTCGGTCCTCCCCTACTAGGTACGACAAGACCCAAGTCGCATCGTATACGTCCGTAACTCTGAGACGTTAAGGTGGAATGTCTCATGTGCCTGTAATTTCACCGGCTAAACTATCTTGGTACCAAATTTCATCCAAATTCATTCAGCCGTTTGAGCGTGAAAGAGTAACAAACATACATACAAACTTTCACCTTTATAATATTCGTAAGATAACGAAAAGATCCTTTGTGTCTGTGACTGGTGGAGAGGGGTAAGTAACGGTAGAAAGTGACCTGCAACGCCTTGAGCTGTTTCTTGATGTGGTCAGCGACGGCGAGCAATTCCCGCAGCATCAGCGCGTCAGGCGGCTTATACTCCATGCCGAGCAGCGAGCAAACCTCCCTCCAGTGACGTTCCGTGAAGTCAGTGCCGCGCACGTACTTCAGTATCGGAGTTAAATCCTACATTGATAATATACATATTACTGTTTCAATTAATGATTTACTAATTTTAATAGATAAGAATATAAGGTACTCTATTGCATTGGGTATGCCCGTAAAGATAGATTACATTTATGAATAAATAAATAAATTTAGGGGCCCTCGTTGCTCGCGTCCGTATGTGATTACCGTTTGAATCCATACACGTGTCCCCCGGGTGGTGCAAAAGGAGCAACCCAAAGTAGCAGTAGAACTTGTGCTAAGTTCGCCCGGAGAAGTACTGCCACCACACCTGGTAATGTGCCGCCAAGCAGTGATGCACTCGTGTCGCTGTGTTCCGGTGGAAGGGAGTGGGTGCCGGTGAAATTGCAGGCGCATGAGACGTAACATCCCCGTCTTGGGGTGATGGACGTAACGCAATCCGACTTGAGTTATCTCGTACTTCGGTAGAGAGGAGGCGAGTCGTATTGCTGTTCACTTAACATCAGGTGCGCCACCAGCTCGCTCTATCACCTACATAACATAATATATATAATACGCTATGCACATGTCCTTACGGAATATGTATCCAACTCTTGTTGAATGAACAAAGTGACTGAAGTGAACGGCTCCAAACGGCCCCTCCATTTGCTCGTGAACTCATCGAGCAGATGTAACTTCTTCTGAAACACCAGCCACTTTTGTCCGGATAACGATTCCAATTCTGTACAAAAAAACTATTTAATTGATACAAAATAGCGTTTGTTGAACTTGTTGTGTGGTTCTCTCGAACTAGTGTGGTGAAAGGATTTTAAGTGCGCCTCAAAGAGGCTCCTTTCGTGCACTTGACACATGTCTTCGAATTTTTAGTTCTAGGACATGTCGGTTTCCTCACGATGTTTACACCGTTTTTAGAACGTGATATGCGGACATAAATCTTTCAATCTAAAAACATAGGTACACGTCGGGATTTGAACCGGCGACCTCCGGATTGAGACTCGGGGTCAGTACCACTAGACCGCCGCACTCTCTATTAACAATTATTATACAGATAAAAAAATAAAATTATTACAAAATGACATGTCACAAAAGCGGTGATATAAAAAGAGATTTTGTAATTTTTTTTTATTAAATGAAAAAATTATTACATATACTTAATAAAATGTGTATCATGAATAATCACCTTCATTGTAATCTCTGAACACGCTCCAAAGCGCAACGTATTCTTGTATCATCTTCTCGGCTTCGTTCCACGAGTCCGTTATTTCTATCTCCATGTTGAATTTTTCGCATTCCCGTCTGTAACATATGCAATATAATGTTATATTTTGACTGGCCTCATAGCTCAGTTGGTAGTAACCTTGCCTTCTGCGCTGTAGGTCGCGGGTTCAATTCCCACTCAGGACAAATAATTTTGTGTGACGAACATAGATGTTTGTTATGTGTCTGGGTGTTAATCCAATCCAATCATTTATTTATAACAACATGTTGCAAGTCATTACATACGGTACATATTATATTATAATAATGTGTGACCTAAGAATATGCATTAAAATTATATAAAACAATATAAAATGTATATTTAGAGAATGATTAATAAATCATTATCATAAAAATATTATCTAAATAATTGGCATATTGTAGAACTCGTCTAACGTGTAAAATGCGTGTAATAATAACGTGTAATATGTATGTATTTACAAAAAAAGTATAAAAGTATTATATCAGTTATCTGGTTTTCATGAAACAAGCTATGCTTAACTTACTTTGGCTGTTTTATTTTGTAGTCATGTTATTTTTAACCATGTTTGGCAAAATAACTAATTATGAATAATTATTTTGTCTACAGCACAAGAGACTAAAACGCACACGAGTTCCTCTTTATCGGCGACTAGTTTCTCCCACTGCGCCTTCGCGTCGAACACAGAGCGGCATGTGTCGACCATTTCGTCGCGTGTCGCCCTCGGGGTCTCTAGGCGGGTGCGCGCCTGCCCCCACCTCGACACCAACGCTTCTACGCCCGTCGTCAAGTTGTCCCATTCTCCTTTGAGACTCGACTTCACTATTTCAGCCTGTAACAATATACAATTATTTTTTTATTATTTTTTATTTTATTAGGATACGGAACGAGCTGACGGCCCACCTGGTGTTAAGTGGTAACCTCGGCCCATAACAATCGATGCGACTTGGGTCCTCCCCTACTTGGTATGACAAGACTCAAGTAGCACCGTATGCGCCCGTAACTCTGAGACGTGTAGGTGGAATGTCTCATGTGCCTGTAATTTCACCGGAAACCAAATTGAACGGAAAACAATTTGGTGTAACTTTGTATCTATGGAGTAGGATATAGGAAAATATGGACCAATCCAGTATAATATTAACACATGCAACGAGTGATGAATTCTTTAGCGATCTACAATGTATGATTAAACAAATGATGTATGATGAATAAAGAAGGATGAGGAGAAAATATCTCCAATGCTTCTCCATTAAGTAAGCTAAGCATAGCTTGTATCATGGGAACTAGACAACTGATAAAAACTAGTATACTTTTTGTAAATACATACATATCAACACCTGACACAGAATCTCCTGGGTGGGAATGGAACCCACGACCTACAGCGCAGAAGGCAGTACTACCAACTGAGGTGTGAGGCCAGAAGGCCGTGGTGATTACCTGGTGCTGGAACATCTGCTGGTGTGCGGTCATCAGGTCGCGTACCTTCCGCCACTGGTCGAGCGCGCTGTGAACGGTCGCGTCGCCGCCCCACGTACGCAACATAACACCTTTCCTCTTTAGCGCTTCCATTGTTTTTTCCATCTGAATTTTTGTCCATAAGTACTCAGATTCTATTTAATAATATGGAAGTACACAAATTATGTACCTAGAATCAGTATCGCTGTGCCCTAACAGGGTTTATGTTTGTATCCTATCATTGTAACAACATAGTCCAATAAATGCTTTGAATTCGAATTTGTAAATTTAATTAATTAAATTGTTCTTAATGGCTGTCATGTAACTTACAAATCCTAAATTGTCCCACAATAAATTTGATTTTCTACGCTTTTGAGCTCAATGGCCAAAAACGATATGTGTAAGTAGATCAGGATGAATTGGGTAAATAAGAATAAAACTCATTCAACTCTGTTGCGGTCATTTTGTAATATACAGAGGCTATCGCTAGGTTGTTCGTTGTGTTATCAGAAATGCGTTATCATTTTAAACCGCAAAATAAGAACGAGAGACGTTACGAATAAAAAATTAAATAACGTGCTTGATATGTACCATTTATCCTAATGAAGTTAATTATAAAACATGAAAGGTTATCAGATATTGCTGATCTAATAATCTTTTACAACAATATAATCTTTTACGAGATTAAGCAAAAATTTGTTCATCTCGAAAGACTACTCGAAGTCTATGTCTAGACATAGTCATGGAGGCTATGTCTCCATCTAAGCCCTGAATGTCAGGTATGGCCTGGAAAAGTGCTTGTAAGATTTTTGATCGCCTATTTGTTATCTGTGAACGCATAAAGTCACAGAGCACATTAACAAAACTGAACCATACACACACACAACTTGTGTGTGTAGTTCTCTTATACTGGCGCCTGAAGTTGGTCACAAAAGGTTTTGTCTCTTGACCATGCCAGAGACATGAGACTAACATGTTTTATATAATTTTAGTCCTTAATCGCAAGTTTCAGAATTGCCATGATCCACTTCACGGAAAGTACTATACCTAAAAGCCTAATCTTTAGTGGCCTTAGAGCGTAGTTTTCCAAAAATGAGCTGTGGCACCTATGCCATTTATTTTTTTATTTGATACAGTTACGGAACGAGCCGACGGCCCACCTGATGTTAAGTGGTAACCTCTAATAAAACCGATGCGACTTGCGTCCTCCCCTAATAGGTACGACAAGAACCAAGTCGCATCATATGCGCCCGTAACTCTGAGACATGTAGGTGGAATGTCTCATGTGCCTGTAATTTCACCGTCAACCACACCTTTCTAACCAGCCACAGTAACTCGATTGCGTTACTGCTTGGCGGCAGAAATGGGCTTGGTGAAAGTACTTTCCCGGACGAATTAGCGAGATTTCTACTGCTCTTACATTTTCTCATACTGCTGTGGTTTTCTAAGTCCCGGTCTCACAAACAACGCAATATGGTCGGTGGTTGCAGAATTCATAACGTACAGCCCCAACCTGGCTTCGCGCAGTCCTAGGACCCGTTGTCCGCCTTCACAAGGCGGACTATTATCTTGTGTCCGTACCACCGAGTAACCTCGCTAACATACAAAAAATACCCAGCTCACAAGCAACTAGCCTCTTAAAACCAAGAAAACGTACCTCCGGCATTTGTTGCTGCAACGCTTGCTGCTTCCCGCTGATCTCTGCTAACTCCTTGGCGTTCTTCGGCATAGTGTTGTCGTCCAGCATGAGCGTGGCGCTGGCCGTGAATGCTTGCAGCGCGGCTGCGTCGCGCGCGCAGCTCGCCTGCAGCGACCACACGAGCGACGCCCACAGGCCGCGCGTCTGCGCCTCCAACTCGCGACGGAGTATCGTCGTGCCCACGGAGATCCACTCGATCTTTTCATCGTCACTGTAATGTATTATAATAATGAAAATGCGAAAAATAAAACAAATCTTAGACTTTAGTAGTATGATGGGTAGTCTTATCGCTATAAAGCGAT
Source organism: Chesias legatella (assembly GCA_947359385.1). Taxonomy (NCBI): domain Eukaryota; kingdom Metazoa; phylum Arthropoda; class Insecta; order Lepidoptera; family Geometridae; genus Chesias; species Chesias legatella. The sequence goes on along the minus strand of OX375768.1, from coordinate 1,624,565 downwards.
CTCTTCCAGACAACCTAATATAATAACTTAGTATAGTTGTGATATTGGATGTAAAAAGGTTTATTAGGCATTAGCTGACAGGCACCGCGCTGGCAATTCCTCGAGTGTTGCAGGTATCTATAGGCGATGGCAATTACGAGGTACTTACCAGCAAAATTGTGTGCCCCATCATTCAAATAAAAATAACCATTACCTGGTTTCATTTGGTCGGTATGGGATTATTTTTAAATACCTAGTTAAGTAAGCAAAATCCCAAGTCGCATCAGATTGTGCCTGACCCGGAGCAATGAAGTTAGAATGTGTCTGGAATGTGTTAAACACGGCAATACAAGTACACCACTGCTTGGCGGTGAAAATGAATATAGGGGAACTAGTTTTCCAGATAAACGTTATGTGCAACCAGTGTTTATCGTAATCCATTCCACAATATGACTAACAATAGTCCTAAGACTAATTAACTACAAGTTGAAAAAATACGATCAAAATCAAGTAGTACCCCACTCTCTCTAAGGACTCTAAAAATTTAGTAAATTTATAAGTATCAACACTTACAAAGTCATCTTGGCGATGGCCTGCCCATACGCCTTGCAAGCCTTGAAGTTGACCTCCCAGTGGTGCGGCTCAGTGAGGTGCGCGTCGCACAGCGCGCGCACGTCCGGCACGCACGCGAGCGCGGCGCGCGCGCCCCACGCCCGGCACGCGCGCTCCACCGCCGACAGCGCGGCCTCTAGCTGACGCACCGCCTTGTTGCCGAGCCAACTGTGTCTGTAACAGCAGTACAACTCACGCCAACTTCGACCGGGGAAGTACTGCCACCATGCCCACTTCTGCCGCCAAGCAGTAACGCGTTCGCGGTTTGAAAGGTGTGGTTGCCGGCGAAATTACAGGCACATGAGACATTCCACCTACACTTCTCACAGTTACGGGCGCATACGATGCGATTTTGGTTTTGTCGTACCTAGTAAGAGAGGACCCAAGTTGCATCGGTTGTTATGGGCCGAGGTTACCACTTAACACCAGGTGGGCCGTCGGCTCGTTCCGTAATTGTATCACATAAAACATAGCACCACTCTGTCACTACTTACTACTTACTGTAATGAAACAAAGCTTGCTGATTGAACACTGTTTTATTTACCATCTGCAGTATCTACCCACAGTCAAGTGACGTTACTACCCTCAACCATTTAGTGACATGCCATGCCAACAGCTCTCTCGAATCAGTGTAGTGAAAGGATTAAACGCGCCTCTAAGAGGCTTCATTCATGCACTCGCCTCAAGCATTTGACTTTTTGGTTCTGGGCCATGTCCGTTGAATGTATGTTTCACCATTGTAGTAGAGAGAACTCGAAAGAGTCTGTCACTCGTAAAGGGTTAGTGCTAGTGAACATTTGCAAGAATTGTAGAGAGAAATACACTCGCCCCAGCTATCACAGCGCCACTACCAGCATGGCTTTGTCGCTAGCCAACTGTCTCTATATACAATAAAACAATTTTGATGTGAAACATCTATAGCCGCACGTAAAACCGATTTCTGGCTTGGCGACGCGTCGCCACGGCATGAGCGCTGATTGGTCCGTTCAAGGTTACGACAAATCATAAACATTATTAGTGATGGGGTACTTAGTTTCTTACAAAATAATGTCGATGTTTCACATCTGCCAGGCGTCCCGTGACGGCTCACATTTTTTTTGTTAATATACCAAAGAATAATTTTGACTAATCTTGTCAGGCTGATGTGTCCTATACCTACGAATTCTACCGCCCTGATCTTGGCAGCGCTGAAGTAGGTCGTATATCAGAGAAAAATAGACAGAAATATATATAGACAGTTTGCAGCCAAGTCCAGAACAGCCAAGATCAAGTCAGCAGTGTCAACGTTGTTTACTGACTTGTCGACAATGGTGGTGAATATGGACTCGTTGGCGAGGGTACGGGTGAGCCCCAGGAAGTGCGCCGGCAGCGCCACCAGCCGGCGCAACTGATGGTAGTGCTGCACGCGCATTTCCTCCAGCGCGGGCTGCACGCGCACGCCGTGACCACTGCAAGTGACAACTTAATAACATAACTAGGGAATTCATATTTTTGGACATTTCCCACTAACATCTAACCTCTAAGCGTAGCTTGTAGTTTGAGAACCAGACAACTTATCGAATACTTTATTGTTAACAGCAAGCCACAATACAAACATCCTGGGTTAATCAAACTCACATATATAATATTAATAATTTGAGAAAAGTTTTACATAACATTCATTTAATCACACTTCACTGTCGCCTATATTTTCAACAATTAACTGATCGGAATTTTACATAACATTCATTTAATCACACTTCACTGTCGCCTATATTTTCAACAATTAACTGATCGGAATTTTACATAACATTCATTTAATCACACTTCACTGTCGCCTATATTTTCAACAATTAACTGATCGCAACTCACCGCAATACTAAATCCACTTTGACGTGGGGGAAATGCTTGTGCAAGGAGAGTAGGGTCTTTATGTACTGGCACTCGAGAGCCTTGTAGAGCTGCCAGTCCCAGTGTGACCGCCACAGCTCAGTGTTTTTATGTCCGTTTGCCTCCACCTGCAACAGAAAATCCATTAATTACATTAAGAGGCTTTCGAACAAAAGATACACCTATCAAGCAGGCCTTGTTTTCCAATAGGTTAACGAACCTACTACTTTAGTTCCTTATTCACCTGACTTACAGTTAAATGAAATCCATTCATAGATTTTTGAAAGAAGCTGTTTCGTACTGACATGAAAGTCTTGCAAGCTCAACCCACAACCACATGATGTTAAGTGTATATCTAACGGTAGCACCACACAATTCCTGGAACTGACTCTCAAGTGAGGCTACTAGAACGCACCACGCACTCCACACCATTTCTGGAGCTGAGTCTCAAGTGAGGCTATTGGAACGCACCACGCACTCCACACCATTTCTGGAGCTGAGTCTCAAGTGAGGCTATTGGAACGCATCACGCACCCCACACCATTTCTGGAGCTGAGTCTCAAGTGAGGCTATTGGAACGCACCACGCACTCCACACCATTTCTGGAGCTGGCTCTCAAGTGAGACTACTGGAACGCACAACGCACCGTCAGGTGCTTGGCGATAGATTTAACAGTAGCTGAAGCCAGCCGAGCATTTTTTCTGTGCAAAAGTTTCCTCGCGAAGTCTTCATTCACCGGAAATTCAGTTTCTTACTTGTAGGACTTGACGATAATGGTCACAAGTCGAAGACATAGCTACAAAGGTGAAGAACTTTAATTATTTAAACGACTGAATTATTCACCTTTTCAATGATGTCTCGAATGTCTTTGACGCCTTTCTTCCACTCCCCTTGTTTCGCCAACAACTCGGTGTCCATTAACTTTTCAACGATATTTCGTATGGCTACATGTTGGCTGGTTAAGTATGAATTCTGAAAATTGAAAGATATATCATTAACTTTCTTTGGCAAACAGACTTAAAAAGCTAAATTAACGTTAAATGCATCTTGCAAATTGCAACACGGCTTTTCACGACAAATCACAGCCCTTGGCAAATAAGCAACAAGAAATAACATCCAGTGCATATTCATTGTTTTTTAAATTTGAGAATTTTCGTGCTGTTTCAGTAAACAAACTGATATTATTAGTTATCAATTCAGCAGAAAAAAATGGAAGGTGGAAAATATTTGAAGCTTGCTCACTTGTGACTCGAGCTTGAGCACAGCTCTCTTCAGTTTGTCCGTGTAGTTAGCGAGCTGTCCCGAGTCGTCCCAGTACACTGCCTTCTGGTTCTGCACCAGAGAGGAAAGCTCCAGCGCAGCCGTCAGCATCATGGGACGAGTTGACGGAATCATTCGTTCGCCCAGCGTGTTGTGGAACGATGCAACCTGTCACCGAAACAACAAGATGAAACAACTGCTCTTCTGGTAAGGGTTTGACAGGAAAATCACACAATTTGACGGCCCAACAGATGGTAAGCGAGCAGCGTCCAGGCACTTGCATCATTAGATAGTCCAAATGGGGTGCCTATCTACATTTGGTGGATGAACTTTCTGGATTTGGATCATGTGTGGAAGACCAAGCCAGGCTGTACTGTGTGTATGACCTGTTGCAGCGCGCGCGCGTGCGTCAGCGCTGCGGCGATGGAGTCCAGGGCTGCGGCGGCCGGCGGCGCGGGGAGCCCCAGCGCGGCCAGCGCCCGCGCCTCCAGCGACCACCACACCAGGCGCGGGTTGAACACCACTTCCATCATAGCGCTCTCGCTGTTGAACTCGACGACCGGCTTGTCGGTGGACAGCTGGAGAGATCCGTTCTTAGACTGCGCCTTCAATAAAAAAAAATGCTGTATTCAATCCGAAAAGCTCAAGACGAAAGCTTCGGGAAAGCAAGTGCTGTTGAAAATGAACATAACAACGTTAAGCAGCGAATCAAAACATTAGATTATAATAATAGGATACCTGCAAATCCCTACACCATTCTTCGTGTAGCTGCGTATACATCGTTTTGAGATCTTTCAGGAGTTGCGTGGCAAGTTTCAACAGTTGAGAACTACCCTCGAACTCTTGTAAATACTTTTCGGCACACAGTTGTACTTCTTTCACCTGAAAATATGAACCGTCAAAATGTTCACATACCACTAACACTCTGATGTGTCTGAGATTCTTCATTTCATGCTGGTCATCTGGTAAACGATACAGTATTGCAGGATGGAGTTTATTAAGAGCGACTTTTCTCCACAAGTATAACTCGTGTTACTAGTTCCCAAACCAGTGTGGTGAAAGAATTACAGCACGCCTCAAAGGGACTTCTTTTGTACACTATACAAACGTCGTAACGTCGTCGTAAAAAAACGTCTTCGAACTTTTAGGCTCCTAGGGCTTGTAGCCAGCAACGTTTCTATGTTTTCCTTCAAAACGAAACACTCATTGTTGCACGCGTGGAACCAAAGATCACTGGAGTGAAAACAAAAGTAAAGAAGCTACATTACCTTAGCTTCCATCTGCTTGGCCCACTGTATCTGATGTACTACAGGCGACATTTCTGGCGGCTGGTACATTTGTACGTCTACGTCGTCCGCGTCTAGTTGATTGTGAATGTTCTTCAGCATGGACAACAGGGAAGACACGAATATTTCCAGCTCATTGTTGAGCGCGCGCTTCACTAGAGGGCGTTCTATCAGTGCTTTGTACCGCATGAATTCGTACAACATCTAAAATTAAGGAAATGCCATCAATAATAATATTAATAATAACTATTTTTTGGATATGTATATTTTTGCTGTAGTTTTTATTTTGTATTTTTTGCATATGTATATCCTTTTTGTTATAGTCTTCATTTCTTATTTTTTTTCTGCATAATTTTCATTTTGTAACAGTGTCTTAGGCTGAACATGTGTTTTATCTTTCTTTCTTTCATTAACCACAGTATTATGTATTTTCTGTAATGTTTTCTACTGGTTAGGGATTTCAACAGCTTGATGAGCGAGGTACTAAATCGTGCTACACTAAACCTGTTTGGTAGAAGTGTTGTGTAGCCTCGGCTTCAACTTGTCAGCAATCTTGGCCTCAGCAGGGCGCAGGCTCGCCGAGAACTTGGTCACAGCCGTCTCCCAGGAGGCATTTGGTCCATTGCACATCCATATATTAATGCCTGAAACAATGATTAGAAATCAAAAAACGCTAATAAGATAACAAATCATTATTCAAATAATGAATAATTGAAAGAAAAATAGAATAAATAATTTTGAATAAATGCCATACTAATAACAGTAATAATTGCAAATTAATAAGGTAGTCATTACTAATAGCTATTATATCAGATATTTCATTTAATAGTTGCTAATACATTTTTTTTATAATCAGTATTTTAAATTATACAGCCCGATTAGGTAAATAATGTAAATTGGTACTTACCTTCAAATGGCGCAAATAATGTATGAGTCTGTAACTCTGATCTCTCGTTGTTAGATAGAAGTTTGTTTAGCTGACTGTACGTAGATCTTATATCCAATATCTGAAACATTAATAACTTCAGTTTTACATTAATTAAGGGATGGCAAATGGTTTAGGGGTGTCCTCTGCTCTTGACTACAAAAGTACTCAAAGTTAAAGTATATTTATTGCGTGAAAAACATACACAAAAAGATGAAATAAAGATAAAAGTATCAGTATACTCTATTTTTCAGCATGCCATAATTTGAGTACCAAAAATTTTATCTTAAAACTCCTTCACCTAGATTTATAGTATACCATGAATATACATTTTATAAAATTAATGATTTAGGATGATGTTTGGCTGATATGATGATGATGAATGAGTTAGAATAATGTGAGTGTCAATTAAACAAAATAATAAATAATATCAAACATTAAGCAAGTCAGAAAAACTACTACTACGAAGAAATACTTAGAACAGCATTAAATGCATTTGCGATAATTATTACTTTTGATGGTATCACTTAAGGAAAATAGCGACAAACTTAACACAGAAATCTTTGTAAATAGGCAGGCACCTCTCTCAGCCTGGCTTCAAACTTCTCACAGAACAGCGGCACATACGGTCTCCCGTTCCAAGGGTGGAGCGCGTAATTCGGCCAGTAAATCTCTGTCAGTGATTTGCAAGCACTGGTCCAAGTTTGGATAACTTTCAAGCTATCGGATAGAAGCGTCAATATTTCATACTCCTTTGTATCACCGTCCAACTTCCACAGATCGAGTGAAGATAATGTTTTTTGTAAAACGGAGCAAATGACATGTCCTGAAATTAATAATGACGATATGATATATTTTATATCCAGGACGGTAATGCCAACATTGTAATGGATCCCTTTCACCGACAAATTTTAGTGCCAATTTTTTTTCTTAGCTTTAGAGGTATGCTGGGAGAAAGCTCTTTACCAGCGTTTATTTAACTTGCAATGTATGTTTGCCCAGGTCAATCTTAAATCAGTTATCCTCGACCGATTGATCTAAAATGTTGCATATACGTTTAGGTATGATGACAATTCATGGTTAGCTAACTGACTCATTCTAAATCCAATATGTCGGACCGCCCAAGATGGCGGACTAGTTATTTTAAGCACTGCCATGAAATGGACAACAAATGAAAAAAGCTGGTGACAAAACGTCACTCTAAATCCATTATGGCAGGCATAATGGATTGATGCGACATCTAACCGCAGACTACGCGTAACTTGCGGCTAGATGGCGTTGTGTGAAATATCCACAATTTATTTCCTTTGTTGCATTATATATTATCGCACCCTCATTACTTATTAAAACTAGTGGAACTTTTCCAGTATGCCCACCCATCAGCTGTCACACAGTGCACCCGTATTCATAACTCACCGACGATGTCAAACACGTGTGACATACGGTGGTGTGAATACGGCGCCGGCGCGCTGGTGTACCGCCACACGTCGTCTAGGAGGCCACCGATGTTCTCCGCGGACTCTCTCATTTCAGAGATACTGCTCGACTGCAGTACTCTAACATATAACATTAATAATCATTAATTTAAAAGCAGTAGAACTCAGGCCAAGTTCGTCCGGGGAAGTACTGACACAATGCCCATTTCTGCCGCCAAGCAGAAACGCATTCGCGTGTGTTCCGGTTTGAAAGGTGTGGTCGCCGGAAACTACAGGCACATGAGACATTTCTACACGTCTCAGAGTTACGGGCGCATACGATGCGACTTGGGTCTTGTCGTATCTAGTAGGGGAGGGCCGAAGTCGCATCGTTTGTTATGAGACGAGGTTACCACTTAACACCAGGAGGGCCGTCGGCTAGTTCCGTAACTGTATCAAATAAATAAATAAAAACTACAGACGACACTTATCACAAACATTTTTACAGAGTTGTGATTTAATGTATCGAAAACCTGTGGAGTTAACATAGGTACCCAAACTAGGAAAACCTGTAAGAAGGCATACCTATGCCCTCCGCCAGAAATTAAGTATGTGTAGTTTAAGTTTAAATTAAGCAAACATTTCCTTGATTAAAAATTAAGAATACGATCAAAAAAAAACCCACCATGTGCTGTTTACTGACTATTAACGAGCCACTCACTTCCGACACATAAACTTCCAAACTTTACCTCTTTATAATGTTAGTGCATATAAGATCATACAAACATAATACACTTAAGGAGAAATGTTATTGGAACCCAAAATATCTGCAGATTGGCTGAAAAACTCAAGGATGTAAATGCGAAACTCACTTTATTTCTTCTAAGATATCTTGAAACAGATCGCAAAATGTGGTCACAGCTTCTTTCTCTTTCTTGCTGATATCTTTCTTCTGTCCGATGGTATTCCAATAATCGACTTCATCTTGTATGCTGAAGATTACTGAAATATAAAAATTTTATGTGTGATTATAATCACTATACTTTAGCATAAGAAAAGAGCCTCTTTGACGAGCACATTTATTCTTTCAGGACTTAGAATCGCGAGTGACGTCAGTACTAAGTAGTAACAGCAGTATATATATATAATATCCTGAAGTATTTAATAGTATAAGTAGATAGATACATACTGTTAACATCACCGCCAGCGCCTTTCCCGTGGGTAAACAGTTTAAGAACAGCCTCCAAGTCGCTCAGGTACTTTTGAACTTTAACTGAGTACACGTCATTTTCCTGAAATAAACATCAGTATGAATTAAAGGACGCCATTTGTATTTTGCGTATTTATTACAAGTTTTCATTAATTTTCAACGCTTTATGTTGTTATGTTTGTTTAGATCGAAAATTGCAACTGAATTTTGAACCAGTTCTATTAGCCCGAATAGGCTGAACCAAACTTCACGCAAATTCGCCAAATTCACGCGTAAACCTGATGCTGCTGCAATATTATGGTGAGCTGGAGCTGCTGCTACCAGAGCCACCTGCATACCCCTCAACTCCTCAATAGCACTCAGCACCCATATCGTGTTAAGGCTTGATAGATTTGTTTATTTTTTCAGGCACTGACTGTAAATGCTTGTTTTGGAAAAAAATGTTATTTGTGTATCAATATTTTTATAAATAATTAATTTCTACTAACGAAATATCGATCACTGGTCCCAAATAGAGGTTTATTATTATTAACAGGAACACATTTTTTGGGTCGTCCGAGCGGGCGGAGGCCCGTTGGCTACCCGAGGGGACCACTGCTGGGGAGATCAAGTGGGAAAAGATCTGCGCGAACTTCTAGCCGTCGACTGGATGAACGCGGCGATGGACCATGAAACCTGGTGGACTCTGGTGTCGGAGGCCAAGAACCACTTTGGGTCGCTGCGCCACACCAGTAAGTAACAGGAACATACTTACAGCGTTCAGTAACGGAGAGTACACTTGGTTGAGTGCGCGGTACAGCGACTCCGCAACGTTGTTCGACAGACTGATTACATTGATATTTTCCACGGAAAGTGCGCCATCTTCATCTGTTGTCGGTTGTGAAGAATTCTTGTAAAATATCAAACACTTGTCTTTGTAATTTTGGATCTGGGAAGAAGAACATACTTTTAAAAATAATTATCTCAAGGTACATGTGGAATAGTCTCGGAAGTTGAAGTAGCTTTTTTTTTATGATACAGTTAAGACCCAAGTCGCATTGTATGCGCCCGTAACTCTGAGACGTGTAGGTGGAACGTCTCATGTGCCTGTAATTTCACCGGCAACCACACCTTTTAAACCGGAACACAGTAACGCGAACCCGTTACTGCTTGGCGGCAAAAATGGGCATGGTTGCAGTACTTCCCCGGACGAACTTGGCGTGAGTTCTACTGCTCTTAAAATGCCAGCAGTAGTTACATAAAAAGAAGCAATTTTGGCAATAACAGTTTTAAGGAAGTTGATTTCTGATCTAATTCTTACTACAAATACCCAATTAACCTACCCTGATAGTAACAGTTTATAATTGTTAATCGGAAGAACCTTTAATTGGCTCTCCATAGCTAATCTATTGTTAATTCCATTATAACAAAGATGATGGCTCCCCATTTAATAAAAAAATAAACAATAAGTTGAATATGACAATATTGTTAATATTGATATTGAAAAGGAGGTTCTACACAAAAATATACAAAAACTGAAGTAAATATTGTTATAGTATAGTATAGTATATTATTGTTATAGTATAGTATAGTATATTATAGTATATTATTGTTATAGTATAGTTGAATGACGGGTTAGACCCAAACCTAGAGTAGGTCCCATTTGAGCATAATCATGTTTGGTGTGATGGCTTATTTATCCAGTTTACATTGACTTAAGAGGACCCGCCAGTTGTTTTGATAACAATATTATGGTTAACTCTGGTTTGAAGAGAATGCAAAAAATTTATATCAGAGTATTATTTCGGCTCAGATTCGATTCCCATCCAGAACAAACATTTGTGTGACAGACATAGATGTTTGTTCTGTGTCTGGGTGTTAATTTTGCATTAAATGCAAAAAAGTACAAAAGTATTCTATCGGGATATGGGCTTAGTTTGGGGCTAGATGGCGCTGTATGAAATATCCACCAATATTTATTATGATTATTATTATTAAAATATTTCATTTGTAACTTAAGGTCAACTTACTTGGGAATAAAAAACTACTTCATCATGTATGAAACAGCTCTGAATCAACAGATTTTGAGAATTGTTGATGAATTCAGACAGTGTGTCCTCTGCGTCCCCGTCTAGTTTTAAACTGGGCTTTCCGTAGAAATGCTCTGAAACATATCAGCATTGTCAATGAAGCAGTATATGGTGCATATATTACATATCTAATGAGGGTACATTTCAAAATTATCTATAAATAAAAATTTTATGCTGTTCCTTGGTAGGAGCATCACTCAAGAAACGCTGGACTGATTCAAATTATTTTTCTTAAATGGTTGTAGCAGTCCGAATAAATTTATGAAAACGTTGCCTGAAACATAATAAAATTCTAGTAAACGGACAGTGATTTTTTTTCTATGATATTATAGAAACGGTAATTAAATCAAGTCAGCTAGTTATTTAATAAAGTAGTTATAAAGCAGATACAGACAGAGGGAAGTAAGGAATTACACATTAGTTAATGGTGTAAATCCTCACATCCCTCTGTCTATTTGACTCTTGCAATTAAATGTTTCTCATTTACAATTATGCATTTCAATTTATAACTAGACACTGTGGTACACAATTTAGTATCCTAGCAACACTAATCTTGTTTATCCTTGGGACCTTCCCTAGTATTGTGCCTAGACTTTCTACAGAGGATGCCTGAACCATGGGATGTTTAATACTTACCAAAAATTTGTATAAAACGCCTGCAATTTATAAGATGACTAGAATCTGTAGACTATTCTTAAATTTTTTAAATAAATTAGAGATTAATATATATATATGCAAAAAATGTTAATTTGTAATGATAAGAAAAAAGTTTCATCAAATGCCCGATGCCGCTGCCTCAAACTACATTTAATTCTAAAAAGGATGAACTTCTGAAAATATTTGATTAAACAATTATACTGGTACCCCTTAATTCAAGACGTGCTAGACAGCAGCAACCCTAATCATAGCCATCAGTGGCGAAGGCTTTATAAAACGAGAATTTGCTGGTTTATTAGTTAGACAGACCTTATAAAGAACACTAAAACATTCCTAGATTCTGCGAGACAAGTCTAGAATATTTCAACATAAGTAAATACAATTACACACTTACCGATAGTGTTCAAAATGAAGTTGCGTACAAAGTTCATGATTTAAAGAACACAATCACATTTTATGCCGAGAAAACTAGAGGATTATTGGAGTAGCAATATTGAAAAGCAAGCATATAATATTGAGATGCCAGCCCACACAATGTAGTACACAATAGGTATGGATAGTTAAGGCACACGTTTGTTTTGATTTTGAAAAGTTTTGTATCTATCTCGTTACCATGGAAACGGACGTCATACAAGACAATCATACATTTCAATCCATCCACGAAATAAGCCCCTTGGCTGTGGCGCTAGTGTCTACGTGAAAGCACAATATTCCATTGTGTCAAATTAGTTCCTAGATTCGCCACGAGACTTCATTCGTGAAACGAATCTACGTGTCATAAGTTCTGAAAATAGATGACGCTGTTTGTAATGGCCACAATATGTATTTTCTAGCTGCGCTCCGCAGTGTTAACCGCTGTCAATAACTCATCCCATGGGACCGATTTCGGCGCAACAAATTAACCGTTAATTTTGTATATAATAAGATTCTATAGTCACAGACTATGACATGGTTTCACATTATTAAATGTGAAACCATGTCATCCGTTGATTGATCATATCAGTGCCTAAGATTATAATCATGACTCACGTTTTCCGTTCAAGTAACTTCAGGGCCTCACTCATATTTAAAGTGCAATGAGCGATTCATGAATGAGCGAAGTCGGTTAAAAAAATAGATACTATTCAACTTAGGGAATAGTGCAAGTTTCATCAAAATCGGTTCGGTAGTTTTTAAGATAGGAAATTTTAAGTGTGTATTAGTCACTCATGGCTTAACAGCTAAACTAAAAGCATGTTATTCTATAAGCGTTATTAAAATACAGGTTGTACCAAACTATGGGCGAAAAGTTAGGAATGAAAAAACTGCAGCCGGCTTTTTTAGATTTTTTAAATCATTCACTAGTTTTTATTAGAGCTGGCTGCACTACAACTGATTTCAAATTAGAAATGACATTGACATAAAATAATTAAAGACACTTCAACAAAAAATCGTAAAAAAAATATATGTAAGAAAATTTGAGTTTTCAGAAGAAATAAATTCTAGGTATTTGCATTTACAGGTTACTGCTGATTCAAAAACATCAAAATGAACATGATTAAGATGTTACGTCCACGAGTCCTAGCTACTACTGTAAGTACCCATAAAAAAATTCATCGATTCAACTTCAAAACAAAATCCCTGTTTCCAGAAATTTTGTTTTAGGTGACAGAGGTATAAGTTTACCTATGTAAATTACGTAACACTATTTGTGATTTAACAATAATGTACAAAAACAAAAAACTTTATTGCATAACACAGGTCATGGGATATTAAATAAGTAAACTGTTTCATTTGAATGGTATAACAAATCCATGCCACTATGTTTCGAAATGAATATAATACTATCTCGGAGGCCAGTATTTCATTTGGTAACATATTGTAACATCCTATGCACCTTCCCATATATTATGCTTTTGATTTATTGATTGATTATTGATATATTTGATGTATTGCCTTCTTTCTGAATGCAGCCCTTTTTATGTTCCTCATAGTGAGGGAATAATATCATAATATACACACAATTCTTAAAAAGGTAAATTCCTAGGTAACAAAATAGTCAAAATAAATAATAAAAATATATTTTGATTATTACATATACAATTTTCAGCCGTTGAATACACTGAAGAAAATCAATGTCGCCTTGTTGAGCAGCACAACAAACACAGTAGATACCACTTACATGGAGATACCTCTTTACGATGTGGAGAAACCCCAGCCTCTGGAGACGCGTAAGGCCAGGTAATAATACAATAATAGGAAAATGAAAGAAAATAAGAAGTGGTTAATGGTTCAGCTGGATGTAGATGGCCAGATCGGAGAGTATAAGAAATAGTGGAAATATATTAAGGAGTCTCAAGGCTGATTTTCACAACACTAAACTGCATATAATTTATGCATACAAGCAGCAATATGCTCACCATAAGCATCATCTGCACAATAAATATAAACATTAAACATAAATTATTCTGTGCTGCTTCAAGGATTCTAACACATACTTAAGAAGAAACTTGAGGTTGAGTGTTCGCAGTCAGATTTTTGTAATATTTTGTCATCGATACAATGTATTATTTAATATAAATTCAGTTTCACAATGTTGAAGATCTGGTTTAGGCATATGGCCAGTTTATTCTACTTCTGTGGTACATGATATTCGTAGTTATAAGTGATAGTGTATTCTGTTATTTTTTTACTTATTTGCGAATAAATTCTAAATTCGGGAAGATAAATATTTAGAAGATACTGTAAATTATCACAGAAATGCTTTTTTAATCAAATTTGTTTAATAACTTATTAAAAAAAACTTTAAATAAATAAAAACCATACTTAAAAAACTTTAACATAAAAGTATTAATTAACTTTGCTTATTATGTGTCATTTTAACTTGCAGGCTGCACTATCAGTCTCGCAAACGTGGAATGCTGGAGAACGACCTCTTGCTCAGCACCTTCGCCAAGAAATACCTGAGCGCGTTCACGGAGGAGCAGACCATGATGTACGACCGCCTCATCAACTCACCCTCCAACGACTGGGACATCTTCTACTGGATTGTTGAGAAGAAAGACACACCTAAAGAGTTCGACAATGAAATTATGAACATGCTTAAAAAACATGCCAAAAATGAGGAGAGGCGCGCCTTGCGCCAACCTGACCTCTAATCGACCTCCCCCCTGATAAGTTTGCATATTTATTTCTAGTAGCTGTGATTCTGACTAGTTAATTGTATTATAATACAGTATTTTTATTCACTCATGAATTTAAATTGTCTAATTAAATGTTGTTATTAGTGAAAAGTTTCTACTGTCATTTGACTATGTGCGTGGGCAACATCCATCTTATCACACTTCGGTTAGAAATTGAATAATTTCAGAAAATTTAGTTATTTTATAAAAATCCGAAAAAATGGTCTGGATCATACAGATGGAAATAACTGATTGAAAGTTATATAAAAATTCAATTATAATATCTTAACAAAGATTTGGTTATCCAATATTTGTAATATCATTTGTAGGATAAACTTGGTGTAGATCAACAATATAAAATTAATGGAAATAAAAGCTGAATAATATAATAATATACATAATTATAGGATGGCATTCACTATGCGATTCTCATCCCAAATATCGAAAACCTTAATTATTGACGTAATTATCCATTTAAATAGGCAGAGCGTATGATAGACAACAAAATACGTGGCTAATCCTAATCAAGAAGTCCCCCCACTATGCTGAGTGAGCGGATAGGGTGCGATGCTGCGCAGATGTAACTATCGTACTTCCGCGTGGCAGATTGCTCACACATTCACAATGCTTGTTTTGCGTGCAAAATGACGTCACACCATCTCAGTATTTCTAATGAAGGATACTGTGGCTAGGCGATAGCTAACTATAATTTAAATACGCCAATAATATTGATTAGGTTTTGAATTAGATCGGTTCACAAATATATTTGTAATACACATAAATTATTGTTTAGTA
Organism: Chesias legatella; assembly: GCA_947359385.1. NCBI lineage: Eukaryota > Metazoa > Arthropoda > Insecta > Lepidoptera > Geometridae > Chesias > Chesias legatella. The sequence goes on along the minus strand of OX375768.1, from coordinate 1,609,327 downwards.
TGTCCTTAGCTTTGAAGTATAAAGGGAAATCGGGTCACTCGTAAAGGTCAATCACCCTCCGTTGAATGACCTTTGATAACAAAGCTCATGTCGCAAGGGTGCATGTTTTAAAAAATATATTTTTCTTTAGTATTTTGCTTTTTAGGAAATTATTTTGTATGAATTTGAATTATCGTGGACTTGAATTCTCTGGCGTTTAACCATTATATAATATTGTGTGTCTTAGATATAACTTAATTTAAACTCAACTTATGCACGGTTGGGACATGAATCCGCAACTTCTTACTGTGGTCTGCGCCATAGGACAGTTTTGGCGGCAGATTTTTTAGTGTTTAATCTTAGATTATGGAGGTGAAATTTAAATTTAAAAAGTAATTTTCTCTGAAATCAAACACTGCATAAAACATAATGGTACATATGTCGGAATTCTTTGATAAATTATTATCTAAATCTAAAAGCTAAAATAACACATAGATACCTAATATTATTTAGTGGCACGGAGCACATCTTCTAGCATTTGCTTTACAAGAATACCTCGTAGAATTCCTTGAAATAATTAACCTAGTTGTTTTAATTTGGTTAACAGATACAGTGCATCTAAATTTGTTAAATTTTTTATATCTACAGCGACTTTGTATCCTTATTTTAACAGTACCTATATGAAAGTATACGAAATATTTTAAATTAAGTTATAATTTCGAAAGTGCAAGAGATCGTGGGCGTAGTGAATATTTAGAAAATATATACTAAATTTAAAAAATGTTTATTTTGTAATTTTTTCAGTTGACTGTTCCACGTCACAATATAATGTATTATAAAAGTCGTATAATTGAAGGGGCCTCGCTACGCCCAGGGCTACTTTCCACAAGCATCATACAATTAATTTATCCGTGAATATATTTTATTAATTGTATAAAAAAATACGTTGGATCGATGAAATCGTAAAATCCGTTATATCCGTCCTATTGGATTGGCAAAATAAAGGGCAGGTCTATACTCAACAGTGGGTGATTACAAGTTATAAATCGTCCCATTTAGTGTTTCATTTCATTCGCTTGTGTATATAGAATGTGAGCAATGTAAAGCGACCACGCACGTAAGTAAATCAGCATTTATTCGCCAGTGGCATTAACATATTCATTTAAATGTGTATGAACGTTGACAGGTACCCTGTGACCTAACACAGGCATTTCGCTCGACCTCTCCCGACTTCGCCGCCCCACCACGTACAGGGACTTACCTACACAGTGCGCAAACGCTCACAATCTAAATACATTTCAGTGCGTAATCAGTTTTGATCAAATAACGTTGATATTTCACATAAGTTATATTATTTACTGTGGTTAATTACAGAATATGAATGAATACGTCATTACAATCCGTGTACATAATAGGTCACACGCAATCTTATCTTTCGTTTATATGTTTGTGCTTTAGATCCAGTGTAGTCAGTGTGTTTGCAGACATTTGTGAAAATAGTGATTTGAACTGTGTAACGTTATCACCAGCGCTGGCTGTCGTTAGTTCTCAGCGGATTTGGATACGCAAAGTGCATTTCGGTGTTGAGTTTACTTCATTTCAAGTGTTTAGTTTGGTTTATACTGAAGACGTTTAAGATGCCTATCCGCCGCAGCAAGGTAAGTTGGAAAACACTTACGTATAATAAGTTATGATTAAGACTAATTTGTAATTAACTGCTTGATTGCCTGTATTGAAATTAATTGCAAAATTGTAGTAAGTTCCTTCAAAAATACGCGTTAAATTCTCTATTCTAGCTAAAATCTGTAAATTTAGGAAGCGGTAAAAGTAATAAAATTATAAATATTAATTACTGTTTTCTATTAATTAAGAAACAATAATCATACATTATACCATAATGAAAAATATACCGATATTTGTTGCTACATTCCTAACATTAGAAAGTTAACATATCTAGGTAAATACAATTTCCGGGAAAGAAACAACGTTTATATAGGGAAGATAAGTATATAAAACAAATTTACCTAAGTAATTATATAAATGCGTAGACATAGGTACAGTTTGAAATAGATTTGTCTAAAAAAAGGTTTTATAATAATAATATCGGTGCTCGTTACACAGCGCCGTCTAGCCCCAAACTAATGCTTAGTTAGCTTGTACTATGAGAACTAGATAACTGATAGAAATACACTTTCGTCAGAGTATCTTATTGTAGTGCACATGTATATAAAAAAAATTACGTTCAAACTGCCATACGTTCGGACGTCACCGTTTATTAGTCAGCGTGATTTTAGAATTTGAAAACAATATTTAAGAATTTTGCAAACATATTGTGTAAGGCTACTTTTTTGGCGTTGTTACGTAGATTGGGGCTTGGAGATTCGAATATAACTCCGCCTCATTAATCAGGATAGGCCAGACAATTTTTGGTTCTAGTGTTTTCGCTTAGCCTGTACTGTCCAACTAGAAAGAAAGAAACAACGATAATGGGTGTTAATATGTATTTACAAAAAAAAAAGTATATAATTATGTATATCATTTGTCTGGTTCCCATGATACTAGGTATGCTTAGCTTACTTTGGGGCTAGATGGCGCTGTGTGACTATCCACCAATATTATTATTATTATACTTAGCTTGTTACATCCAGATGCTTGTAAAATTAATATTTGAGCTGCAAGCTGCAATCGCAGAAGATGCGTTACAGCAGGTTGTCGCTGCGCTAGCCTAGTCTGTAGGGACGATACGACGATATTAGCTTGTTACTCCAGGTGCTTGTGAAATGGATATTCGAGAACCAGCATAAGCTGCAAACGCAGACGGTGCGATGCTGTAACTCGTCGCTGCGCTACAAGGAGGTCGAGGAGAGCGCTTCGTCCGCGCCCGAGCCCGTCGACGCGCCAGTGCCTGACGCCAAGCCACAGCTCACTCCTGAGGTTTCCTTCAAGGTATGTCTAATGTGTTTTACAAGCTTTTATTTAACTTGCTATGTATGTCTGGGTCAAATCTTGCAACTGAATTTTAAAGCATTTATCCTTAACAAATTGTGCTGACATTTTGCATACATGTTTAGTTTGGATGGCAATAGATAACTGACAACTCTAAATTCAAGATGGCGGGATAACTCCTTCGTGTGTGCTCGTTGGATTTGTCTTGAAGTATTATGGGCCTAGGTTGGATTATAAAAGCTTGTTTCGCAAAATATATTTTTCACTAAAATAAACTTATTTCATTTTTGGTACTGCTGTGACATAATGTAAAAGTGATAGGCCCGCTGCGCCGACATACTCCTAATATGTTATAGTACTGGTCAGTAATTTAGGTTTTTTGACATCCTTTTTTTTGGATATTACATATATTGGAAAATAAAAGACTATTTTTGGAAAATCTGACTAAATTAATAAAAAAAAGATAATATACTTGTCTGGTCAGATCCGTAATAAGAATCAGATTGCCTGGAGCCCAGAATCCTATACAATATGTACTAGCTGCCCGACCGGCCCGGTAAGCGTAGCAAGTAACTGCGCCGTATAGTTGTGTTAATATGTCGGTTTAACTTCTGTCCGGTAAGAATCTGACCAGACAGGTCAGTTTTTAATCATCGGCCCAGGGTGGACTGAGTAGCTGAGCTTAGGAGAACAATCTACAGGGAAATATAATTTAATTACATTTGCAAAGGTCTGACAGTGACTCATGGTGTCCATTACAGAATTTCTCTGTACCCACTGTAAAGCGCGTCTCTTAATTTCGTTAGATATAAGGAGCCCCTTTGAGGCGCACTTAAAATACTTTCACCGCAATGGTTCGAGAGTGGAAGTGACTTGAATAGAATAGATATATGTTTTACATGGAAATGAATAAAAAAAAGACGTGTGGCACTCGGAGACTGCCGCGGTAAAGCTATTGCGCGTGATATTTCAAAAAGTCATTAAAAGTTCTGGTATTTATCGATAGATGGAAAAACTAAAAAGTATCACCGCTGTGCCGGTCGGAGTGGGGGGTGTTAGGTTTTTTTCGTTACGGAATTTCTGGATTCGGTCTCCACGCTCAAGGCCCGCGATAGAAGCTATGCAATAGCTTAAAAATGCATAGAACAATTGTTCTGGAATGTTCTCATACATTTCTGAGAGCGCACAGACGGGAGTGGGTTTGTTTTCAAACGGTAACCTCATTAATGTCTCTTTTGAACCTTTTATCTTGTTTGTGTGTGCTTTATACGAGCTGATATTATTTTATTTCTAAGCTATCACTCTGTTGATTGCGTGATTTATGCAAATACGTGACCCAATCAAATTGTTATGTTACCATGTCGGTGCATTTCCTAATGATTAGGAGAAATTATATCGCCTAGGCAAGGTTCCTCTCGTCTTAAGCCTTGGTGCCTTAGGCACTCACTAGGGCTGTATCGTTTGAACAGTAATTACTCGCATTTATAGACCTAGGGATAGTTTATTTACTACCAATAGCTCCGACAATTAATTACAAAAAATAATGCTAAAAAAATGGCGGCTATTGTAGCGACAAAATTGGTCGTCACACATAATTACCTAATAATTATGAAAAAAAAGTATCAATAAAAATGTTTGTTTGCTATAGATTGTAAAAACTTATAAATCACACTTGGGATAAGGATCCTGAGCTGATTGAAAGAAACACGAGTTAGCGGTTGTTCCTTTAGATTTTACTGGGCTGTACGATGGCAGTCTTTACTACCGAACCGAATAAGAAACATAATTTATATTACAACCTGTGTATATACCATAATAATAATAATAAATCTTTATTCGTTGACTTAGTGCTAATATAAACATAGTGAGTGAGTATCGAATAAAAGGTAATAATTGTACTATGCCTGAATAAGAAAAGCCTGTCTCAGGCGATAAAGGCTAACACATTACAATATAGTAACAAATTAATCAAAAAATTAAAAGAAAATACACGACTAACTAAAACAACTAACTAAACTTAAATTTATTATATAAATAAATGAATGAATAAATAAATTTATAATTTGTAAACCGTGTTAATAATTAATTTTAACTAGATTCCAGTTATCAAAATTGGATTCGGACGATCACACTGACCACAGTACCTTATTTACAGTATGAAGACTTACAAACGAGGCTGGCGGCACCTTACCAGCTGAACCCAAAGCCTGAAGCGAAGGACCTCGGCTTCGGCAAGTACTTCTCGGATCACATGCTCAAGACGCACTACTACAAGGCGCTGGGGGGCTGGCAGAAACCCGAGATCATACCCTTTGAAAACCTCAGCCTACACCCCGCGGCGAAAGCGTTACACTATGCAGTACAAGTGAGTACTAGTTCTAATCCTGACCAGCACCAATGAGTATTGTCTCAATTATAAATCTTTCCTAGCAAGCGAGTACAAGTTCTAATCCTGATCAACACCAATGAGTATTGTCTCAATTAAAAATCTTTGTTAGCAAGTGAGTACAAGTTCTAATCCTGACTAACACCAATGAGTATTTTCTCAATTATAAATCTTTGCTAGCAAGTGAGTACAAGTTCTAATCCTGACCAACACCAGTGAGTGTTGTCTCAATTAAAAATCTTTGTTAGCAAGTGAGTACAAGTTCTAATCCTGACCAACACCAATGAGTATTGTCTCAATTATAAATCTTTTCTAGCTTACTCATCAAAGCCTGTATGTAACCAGTTTAATATACCAATTGTTTAAGCAACTTTAATCATTAAAATTTAATTATTTTATTGGTACAAAAAAAAAACTTGCAACAGATATTGTACCTCTATAAGCTAACAATGCTGTGTACACATGTTTTGGAATGCTATCTAGCTCTAAATTAGTTTTAGGATTTTTTATATTGTTTTATCTATTGTATTCTGTTTTGAGTACTAAAATACATAAATATTTACTTTGAAAAATGTATGCCCCGTTGTCAGAACGGTGAAGGAAAACATCGTGAGGAGACCGACATGTCCTAGTACCAAAATTTGAGTAGGTACGTTTGTCAAGTGCACGAAAGGAACCTCTTTTAGGCTCACTTCAATTCTTTCACCACAATGGTTCGCAGAGCTAGTGATACAATTTGTAGGTATATTTACCATCTAAGATTTCAATCATTAAGTCATTCGTTCATCAAGATTTTAAATTGTGATAAATTAATATTGGTGTACATTTCAGACAACGCCATCTAGTCCCAAACTAAACATAGCTTATATTATCATGGGAACCAGACAACTGATATAATACTTATATACTTTTTGTAATAATACATATGATAATATTAACACCCAGAAAAAGAACAAACATCTATTCGTCACACAAATGTTTGTCCTGGGTGGGAATCGAATCCCGAACTATCTACTAAGGCAGCGTTACCAACTGAGCTACGAGGCCTGTGAAATGAACAATACGTCATATCCCCCATTTCCATCCGTCCATTCAACTCAATTGGTAATAGCTCTTACATTGTCTACATTATGTACTACACTATATATTTATTTGGGGTGTGTCTTCATGACGCGCGTTCCTTACACGTAGATTCAACATTACAGCGGTAATTGTTAGTTTGTTATCAGTGTCTCTTGGTTTACAAAATATTTATACGACAAATATATTCTCTCTTTTGACATTACAAATAACGTTACGGTGATTGCGCTTCTGACAGATAAGCATTTGTAAGTGCATTATGGGATCACAGTAGAAGTTAACTCACAGCTTTTTGTTATAAATTCTACGGAAGTAGAGCTTTAGATTTTGACTACGGCGTCTTAGAGCACATAACATAAACAACTTGGAATACTTAGAATTTGCCCCACTGATAAGTGGTGACCTCTGTCCATAAGGGTAACTCTGCTTGTGGAAATAAACTCATCGATTCCGGTGCAAATCTGAAAACTTCTAAGTAGGGTTACTTTAAGTAGGGTCATGAAATGATTCCAACATGATATTTCCAGCTCTTCGAAGGCATGAAAGCGTACCGGGGGGTGGACGATAAGATTCGGTTGTGAAGTAAAGGGATAGGGAATTTTAAGTAGGGTCATGAAATGATTCCAACATGATATTTCCAGCTCTTCGAAGGCATGAAAGCGTACCGGAGGTGGAAAATAACATTCGGTTGTGAAGTAAAGGGATACAGAATTTTAAGTAGGGTCATGAAATGATTCCAACATGATATTTCTAGCTTTTCGGAGGCATGAAAGCGTACCGGGGGGTGGACGATAAGATTCGGTTGTGAAGTAAAGGGATAGGGAATTTTAAGTAGGGTCATGAAATGATTCCAACATGATATTTCCAGCTCTTCGAAGGCATGAAAGCGTACCGGAGGTGGAAAATAACATTCGGTTGTGAAGTAAAGGGATACAGAATTTTAAGTAGGGTCATGAAATGATTCCAACATGATATTTCCAGCTCTTCGAAGGCATGAAAGCGTACCGGAGGTGGAAAATAAGATTCGGTTGTTAAGTAAAGGGATACAGAATTTTAAGTAGGGTCATGAAATGATTCCAACATGATATTTCCAGCTCTTCGAAGGCATGAAAGCGTACCGGGGTGTGGATGACAAGATCCGGTTGTTCCGTCCCGAGCTGAACATGGAACGCATGAACCTGGCGGCGGAGCGCTCCGGGCTGCCGACCTTCCACGGGGAGGAGCTCGTTCGCTGCATCACGCGCCTCGTGCAGATCGACCAGGAGTGGGTGCCGCACTCGGAGACATCCACACTCTACATACGACCAACCCTCATCGGAACAGAGGTAACTACGTTATGTCATCAATACACAATGCATACTTATTGTTAGAAGTTATTATGTTTTATTTTTTTATTTATATTATATTACAAAATTAAATAGAAATAGCTAGCCAATTAAAGGTACTTCACTAATAGAAAAACAATAGAAATTCAAATGTGACACAAAACTAATCCCTACACGTACCAACAACAGACAGCTCAAGGCAATATAATAAAAGAGATAACCTAAGTTTTAAATACAGAATAGGAACTTCACTTTATTTTTTTGAGCATCTATAAAAAAAAATAACTTACTGTTTGAGGAAGACTTACAGCACATTAATAAGTCCAACATAATGAAAAACATAAGGCTAAAAACAGGTCTTCACAAATAGAATTAGGTTAGTTATATAAACAAGCAACAGTACAAGCATACACAATACAGACAGATAGTTCAAAAACAATTAAGATGGTCACAGCACTTTGCAATACGTGCAAAGAAATCAGCACTTAGCATACGTCGCATACTACAATTATATAGATCGATTGAGTTGCAATATTTTTTAATTTCACCTTCGTTTCTCAGAGTAACAAGCGCATACGATGCGACTTGGGTCTTGTTCTACCTAACTAGAGGAGGACCCAAGTAGAATTGCTTGTTATGGGCAGAGGTTACCAGTTAACACCAGGTGGACTGTTAGCTTGTTCTTTTTGTGGGCATTACGCTTAAACGGCTGAACGGATTTGGATGAAATTTGGTACCAGGAGTTTATATCCTGGAGTAACATATAGGCTACTTTGATCCCGGAAAAGTGAAGCTTTCCCGTGGGATGACTTATTAATGTTGCTCCAGCAGCTAGTTGCTTGAATAAAAATCAAATGGTTCATGTTTTGATCGGCCGCTAGTGAATATTCTACACACAACAATTACAATAACATGTTGTGAGTACATGTATGCGTCGTATGTTGTTGTTGCGTTCCCGGTTATTTATTCGCTCGCTATCTGCTTGTCTTAAATCATTATGACGTTCAAACAGAGCTGTGATATCACAGTGTCATTTTATTGAGAGCAGATATCAACAGATGCGTTCAAACTTTATTACCATCGGGATGTTCGTTTAATATGAACAAATTTTGAAATATATTGTGAGGGTAGGCAGAAGCAAAAATAGTCAATTTGGTCGAATGCATATTACCTACTGAAATAGAAGAGAAAAACTGTGGAATCTTCATTATATACAAGGAAATGTACAAGCGTTCTTTATCATCTGTAATAAGTTGAAACCAATGACTTTATAAAATGGCGCGTTTAATATTTGATAACTGTTCGCAAATACTTTTTATCTTTTAATTCTTTAGATATGCGAATTTTTTATCGTTAATGTTTTTTGTTGTTTCCTTAAAAAAATTCTTAATAATAAATGTAGTTTGCTATTTACTAATACAATTATCATTGTTCGTTAAATGTTACTTATTTTGAAAATGTATTTAAGGGTAGGTTATGTATTTAAGGCTTTTACCCCATTACTAGAATCGGAGATGCAAACGGCGTAAGTTAGTATTGGACCATTAATTTGACTATCAGTAATTTCGGTAATCTGATTAGCCACTTATAAGTTTTAAATTTTTTGCGATAATTTGGAATACCTTAGTATAATCGCCATCTTATGTATTATAATAGTTACAAAATCTAATCCATCTAATATTGACTTTCATTTTGGTAGTAAATATAGTAGATAATTTTAACCTGAACCAAATAAAATACTTCATTCTACGGACAGATTCGTTTCTCAAAGAGATACCTTACGTCATTATTATAGAAATTGATCATCTTACTATCAGCTGATTTCGTTCTGCATTCGCTTAAAACTTCTCAGAAAAATGGTATGCCTTAAGTATTTGTAGTTACTTACAGAGGTCTAACATCAACTTGACAGTATTGAGTATTTTTAAGTTAGTAAGTATTAAGTATTTTTAATCAACACCATAGATAAAATATTACATATAGGTAAGTAGGTAGCATGTGAATCAGTGTTATCTATGTTTTTATGGAGCAAATGACACGGCCACGTTGCTGTAAACAAACCCGTGGTGCCAAACAATATTTCGAATTAACTTTATCACACAATTTGATAAATATACCCCCAACAATACGATAAGGTTGTTTTCTTACAGATAATTATACGTGTCATGCGTCACCTTTCACTGATTGGCGGGTGAACACGCGTGGCAACCGAGCCCGCGTCTCAACGACGTGTCCATACCAAGCCACGAGTACTGCTGAACTAGTTCTCTTGTGATACAGTTACGGAACGAGCCGACGGCCCACCCGGTGTTAAGTGGTAACCGGCCCATAACAACCGATGCGACTTGGGTCCCCTACTAAGCCCAAAACGCATCGTATGCGCCCGTAACTCTGAGACGTGTAGGTGGAATGTTTCATGTGCCTGTAATTTCACCGGCAACCACACCTTCAAACTGGAACACAGTAACGCGAATGCGTTAGAAATGGTCATGGTGGCATCTATTGCTCTTAAAGCAGATAGGTCTTAGCACCTCTTCAGTTGAGAACTCTGGAGACAATGCAGAAGTTTTTTGTCTAACTGTCTGTATGAGCTTGAACAAGCGTTATTATATAAATATAATAAATGTTAATATTGGTGGACATTACACATCGCCATCTAGCCCCAAAGTAAGCTAAGCATAGCTTGTATTATGGAAACCATACTGATTGTGCTTTTTTTTTGTAAATACATATTTACACCCAGACACAGAACAAACATATCCACATAAATGTTTGCCTGCAGCTCAAAAGGCAGGGTTACTACCAACTGAGCTGGTCAGTCTTATGTTCCAGCTGTTGGCATAGCCGGTAACGGTTTTCTATGCTCGATTAATCTTAATATATATGATTTCAACAGCCCACATTCGGCATAATGTCCCCGGACACGGCGCTTTTGTTCGTGATCCTGAGTCCGGTGAGCGCGTACTACAAGTCGAGTACGGACGGCGCCGTGTCTATATTCGCGGACCCGTCCGTCGTGCGCGCCTTCCCCGGCGGCGTCGGCAACAGGAAAGTCGGATCCAATTACGGACCAACCATAGGTAAGTTCTGTACAATAGACTGAATGCGTTATCTAATATTTATCCCCTCAATTACAATAACAGCAAAAATATCCTTAAGGATACCCTCCAGAGTATGTCTTACCATGATACAGAGAACTTATTGAGTGTGTTAAAATAAATCTTTTTAGTTTCTATAAATTTTATTAAGTTAAGTCACTTCAGTTATTTATAAAAAATTTGCAACTACGGACTTTGTTATTCGGTCTAGTTAGTTTTTGAAATGTTTACTTTTACGTTTAATTCCAAATTGTTTACACATTATGTATACTTGTAGCTATAAGTAGGTACCTATAATAATAACAAAGTAGGTGATTATTTTACATTAAATGTTAGCTCTTCTCGCCTGAAACACAGGATTACCTAGTTCAGGCTCCCGTGTTATATATACCTATGTCTAAATAAGTTTTATGATTTTTTATATTTACCATGTTTTATTTGAATAAATTTATTATTATTATTATTATATTATAGGTAAGTGATACCTCAACTTTTCAATCGAAAGTCGAGTGCACGAAAGGAGCCTCTTTGAGGCGCACTTACAATCCTTTCACCACACTGGATCGACAGAACCGGTGACTCGAAGAAGACCTTAACTTTTTAGTTTTAACTGTTTTGGACCATAAGTTTAGGCTGGGCTAATACCACTTAGGGGCCTGTCTAAACCAGCGACGGGGAATCCCTCGTTCCGTTCGATAAACGGCTCGATTGATCTCAAGTTTTAGATTTTGTTAATTCACAATATTGTCAATTTTGTCTTCAATGGGGGGCCCTTTATTTCCCTGGGCCCTGGGATGCAGCCCAAAAAGTCCTTATATACCTCCGAACAAACTCGTCCATTCGGTGTATCATAGGGCTGATAAGCCTCTAAATACATTGCGTTCAAATGTTAGCGTATAGTTTAAATAAAAACAATTACCCTGCACTATAAGTACTTATAGGGGGCGGTAGGTCTAGTGGTACGGACCCCCAGTTTCAATCCGGAGGTCGCCGGTTCAAAATCCGACATGCACCTATGAGTTTTTCGATTAAAAGATTTATATGCACAATGCCATGTTCTCAAAACGGTAAGGAAAACATTATGAAGAAACCGACAAGTGTCTAGTGCACGAAAGGAGCCTCTTTGAGGCGCACTTGAAATCCTTTCACCACACTGGTTTGAGAGACTCGAAGACTCGAATAGAATAGTTCTAATACATTAAGGTATGTGTTGCAGAGGCGACGGCGCGAGCGGCGAAGCTCGGCCACCATCAAGTGCTGTGGCTGTTCGGTCCCGACCACCAGCTCACAGAAGTGGGCGCAATGAACATATTCATGGTTTCCATCAACGACCAAGGAGGTAACACACCATTGGTATCCACACCATCGCGCTTACTATGACATCAAACTACAAAGCTAGAATATTCATAAAAAAATTACATATTTATAGGTAGGACACAATTGCTACTATTACTATTCTTTTATCTACTATTACTATTCTTTTATCTACTATTACTATTCTTTTATCAAAGTTTAAAAATGTATTGGTAACTAACTTTCGTGGTAGCCGATGTAGTGTGCAAAAAAAGCCAAACAGTTCAGGCGTTTTTGTCTGAAGGAACAAATCCGAACATTATTTCTCATAAACTATTATTCTGCTTATCCAATTTGGAAAAATCTTTAATTATGTAGATACACAAGAATAGTTTTCTGGAATTTTCTCTCCAACGGTTTAGCTAGTATCTAGGTGGTCACAAAGCTAGAATTTTCAGCACCCTCACAAAATACATTATGCAAATATGTGAATACATTTTTAGATTTATTATATTTCATGTAAAAAGTGATATATACATTTCTTGCTGTGATAAACTGGCCAGTATGTAACATAACTAGATATGAATGTAAGTGACCCGCCAGATATAGTTATTATTGTGTCGTTATCTCGAGTGACGGCGTCTCTGTGACCCCTCGCCCGGTTAATTCTCGTTTCGTATCTGAAGCAACAATTAGGTTCACTAACATCATTTCATTATTCCATAAAAATCAAACTGTCTATGTTTAGATCTATATTGATAAACTATACACGTATTTGTTCTACAAATCGATGAAAGATGTGTGTAACTACATCATATCTTTTATGCATATAATAGCTTTTGCATAGCTTCTATCGCGGGCCTTGAGCGTGGAGACCGAATCCAGAAATTCCGTAACGAAAAAAACCTAACACCCCCCACTTCGACCGGCACAGCGGTGATACTGTTTAGTTTTGCCATCTATCGATAAATACCAGAACTTTTAATGACTTTTTGAAATATCACGCGCAATAGCTTTACCGCGGCAGTCTCCGAGTGCCACACGTCTTTTTTTTATTTATATTGGTGGACATTTTACACCTCGCTGTCTAGTCCCAAACTAAGCGTAGCTTGTACTATGGGAACCAGATGACTGATATTAACACCCAGACCCAGAACAAACATCAGTGCTCGTCACACAATGGGAATGGGAATGGGAATGGGAAATGGGAATCGAACCCACGACCCACAACAGCTCAGAAGGCAGAGTTACTACCAACTGAGCTGTGAGGCCACTCCGTCATATACTTAAAGCAAGCTTGTATTTTTCCCATTTCTGCCGCCAAGCAGAGAAGCATTCACATTACTGCGTTCCGGTTTGAAAGGTGTGGTTTCCGGTGAAATTACAGGCACATGAGACATTCCACCTTCACGTCTCAGAGTTACGGACGCATACGATGCGACTTGGGTCTTGTCGTACCTAGTAGGGGAGGACCGAAGTTGCATCTGTTGTTATGGGCCGAGGTTACCACTTAACACCAGGTGGGCCGTCGGCTCATTCTGTAACAGTATTACATAAAAAAAAAAGTGGGTATTTCGAATGGCACAATACAATTTTCATTCATTCATAACTATCGTATGATTAGTTGACATGCCTTAAACTTGTGTATGTATGCAGAGAGGCAACTGAGCACGCCGCCACTGAACGGTCTGATCCTGCCGGGCGTGACGCGGCGCTCCATCCTGGAGCTGGCTGCGCAGTGGGAGGACCTCGTCGTCAAGGAGGAGGTCATCACCATGGAGCGCGTCATACACCTCAACAACAACGGACGGGTGAGCATCACCACGGATACAGTGACGACCTTACTACTCCACTGCTGATACAATGACGACCTTACTACTCGACTGCTGATACAATGACGACCTTACAACTAAAAAATAATAAAAAAAAATACTATCAAAGCTATGAAAGGAGCCCATTTGGGGCGCACTTTAATCCTTTCATTGGTCTTACACTGAGAGAGCCTGTGGTCAGTTTAGTATACTATAACCACGTGACATCACCCTCCAGTTAACATTCTGCCGAAAACAACTTGACCGCGATCCTTCAGCCTTGTAGTTGAAGATACATTGGGTAGCGCTTCCATTACATTTATACCGGCTTTTTACCTTGGGCAGGTACAAAAAATGAATGAGGTCGATACTATAGCATATGGAGGTATTTGAGTCATTCACCAAGACACATCAATCTCTCTCATCACTGACTGGCCTCATAGCTCAGTTGGTTAGTAACCCTACCTTCTGCGCTGTAGGTCGTGGGTTCGATCCCCACTCAGGATAAACATTTGTAACATTGATGTTTGTTCTGTGTCTGGGTGTTAATATGTATGATATGTATGTATTTACAAAAGAAAAGTATATAAGTATTATATCAGTTGTCTGGTTCCCATGATACAAGCCATGCTTAGCTTACTTTGGGGCTAGATGGCGCTGTGTGAAAACAAAACAAATCTAAGGTTAACTTTATCCGTAGCTACTGGAGATGTTCGGCGCGGGCACAGCCGTGTTGATCAGTCCGATAAGTCGGATCGGGTTCGTGGACCGCGACATACGTATCCCCACCATGAAGCAGGCGGACCCAGTGTTCCAGCGGGTGAAGGACACCCTCCTCGCGATCCAGTACGGCCACATAGACCACCCCTACGCGAAGGTCATCTCGTAGTGACGTCACCGGCGAGACGCCCCCCTCTCGCACCCTCGCTGTGACGTCACAAGGTGGTGAGGCCCCGAACCCATCACAAAACTCTGTGTCGTTATGTGAGTGATAATAAACGTTATATAAGTTCGGATATGGTGCCCGGATTAGGCGTTGTGCAGCGTTTCACCGAAAGTAACGCCCACTAATGATCTTTCGGTATCGGAACTCGATTGATACGCGTTTACGGTCGCGCTGTATACAGATTTGATAACATTAATGAGACTTAGGAAAATGGTATGTGTTAGTTAAATGTTTATATTTGTGATAGATAGTTTATGTTAGATAGCGTGTCTAACTATTGCGTACTTACTAATATTTATATAGTGTTTAATTCCTGTTATGATATACAAGATGGTTGTCGGAGAGTGTTTTCAATTTATTATCTGTTTTATTAAACAACGTTTATCGACAATGTTAACGCATTATGTAACTGTCTTGGTGTTTTCAACAATTATTTTTGTTTTTACGCGTAATCTTATGTCTCACTTGTTCACCTCGTGCCGACCACGGGATGGATAACTCTGATTAATTGGTTGTGCTCTTTCCAACCTGTATCTGTAAATAAGTAAGATGTAGAAGAAATATTCACTACTGATCGAATTTTACTCAATTACTAGGTTTTAGTTTTAGAACCTAGGCCTTAACAGCTACAACATATATGCTTTGTAAGATCTATGGGCGAATAGGTTTTAGAATGGAAAACACACCAACTTGAACACTCACTTCTATAGAAATGTTTCGTTTCAAAGTTGTGTTAAAAGTCAATTCCAGATTTGAAATCCAGCGCCATAACCAAAAATCTTCCATTCAGACCCAGTTTTATGATTATGATACAATAGTGAGTTTAGCTAGTGTACACGAGCTGACGGCCCACCTGATAAATGGATACCGTCGCCTGCAACACTCAAAGTTGCCAGCGCGGTGCCTATCAGCTAAAAACTTTTTTTACACCCTTTTGAAATTAATTTATATTGAAGGAAAGATCTAGAACGGAAGTTCATATATTTATTAAAGTCTTGTCGGTAGTTATTATTTGCTTAACTCACACAATGGTGATATGAATGAGATATCTTGCCGGTACTGTGCTTTCAAATCGGTAGAACTATCTCCAAGGTTATATATTAATTCTTAAATATATAAACGTCATTTATTTTGCGTAATTTACTATGGGGAATCCCTGTATACTTTTATTGCCTTGCTCGTCTTCAAAAACATGCAACATACAGTTTTATTGCGCCAGCTAGCTAGCATGAGAAAACATACTTTGCGTGTGATAACAAAAGATAACGCATTCCTGTTTATCATCAAGGGCCCGAATCTTGCGCACTGAGATATATCTCGAGTGAGACATTCTCGAATACGAGATTGGGCAATTTCGATAGAATTTTGCTCTTAAGTGATTCTACTTTCGAGATTCATCTCGTTTTCTTAACAATCGCGCCCCTGATATTTTTTGATTGTTAATTTGTAAGTAAGGGTATTATGTATTTTATAAATAGTTTTTAATTGTAAATGTGTTAAGTGTATAAATTTTGTCTAATGTTTATGTGTGTGAATGGATGTTTTCGATCGATCTGTGACTTTAGGAACAATAATGTTAAAGCTATTTCCAAAAACAATGTTGATATAAAATGAAATAGGTTTGTCTGATGGAAAGGTGTAAATGGTTCATACAAGTGAAAATAGCTATGAATAGTTTGTTCACACAATCTCGCTATTACCTGGATTGATGACAATCGGGGCTGTGGGAGTGAAAATTTCGATAATTGCAAGGGTGCATTTGTTCCAACAGTCTTTATTAGTACCTAAGTAGCTTTTTTGATAGCTTTTCTATCACCGCCTTCTTAATTGGTGTAGTGTTTGATGACGTAAAAGAGAATCTATCCGAGATAAGTCCAGTCCAATTAAAAATAAAATTCAACGTTTCTGAAAATTGTTAAAAAATATTGTTTAATTATTTGATATACAAAGTCTTATCCTCATCGACACACGTCACATTGTCTTTTAAAGATAATATATTCCAACTTTACAGCACAAGCTAACTAAATATTCAAACTAACGGTTTTAACGAATCATTTTTATTGAAAAGGTTTTATAGTTTCGGTAAATTCCGTCTGAAATTTGCGGTTCCGAAATTCCCTATTGGCTCAACTACGCGAACAGACTATACTAGGTACCTATTTATGTTTTTAAAACTCATTTCGACATTAGTAATAAATCTTTTGTAACGTTATATTATGCGTTAACTTGTTGACGCTACCGCCGTGTAGGCACCGCGTATTTGCGTCATAGGTACAAATGCATTATAATATTTACGTCGCCATTTAATGGTATATTGAACACATTTGTAATTCAAAGTTACAAATGGTTGAATGAATACGAATAAATCGTATGTTTGTTATCTGTCATTTTGACATTTGAATGGAGAAAGGTATAAAGAACTTAAAAAAAAAAAACTTTGTTGGCTGGCTATGTGTCATTAACTGTCATTTTGACAACTATTAGAATAGAGGAACAAAAGATTTTGAAAATTATAAATCTTGTCTCTTCTTCATTCTACCAGCCAGGTAAAGACGAAGAGAGAGAGAGAGAGAAGTAAAACAGTAAACACTGTTTAGTATCGGTGCCACGGTAATTAGTCAATATACTGCGATTGTAAAATAAATAAATAGAATTGTCAGAGCCATTTTGCCGTGAACGCCTGTGAAAAAACATTAGTTGATAGGGGTAGCTCGCTGCCTATTTTTATACATCTTAGAGTGAAAATTGTTGACGCTAATTTAGAATTATAAATTTATAATTATACGCAATGAAGGAGTTTTCTAAAAAGACAATATATGTCACCATTTATAAATGACGGATATTCATTAAATGGTCACGATAACTGCCTTAACGTGTTTTTTCTTTTTAGAAAACTCCCATTGATCTGATGTGATAGAAATGGATGTTTATTGTCTAGTCTAAGATCTAATGAATGTTAAATATTTATAAATATATTTTTTAAGTCGACTCTAAGCCTTTTTTTCCGATTCCTAATCGACAGAACATACAGCATTTTATTTATTCATTACGAATCGAAATTGATTAAATAGATATCCCAATAGCTATCACCTTTATGACCTTGATAATGACATGTCAACCTAATTTTCTTTGTTTCATTTATAATCACTTTTCGATTCAACCACAGACCCAAACGTATCAATTATTTAAAAATGTTAATAAGTTGTAGTCAATTCAATCCATTTCAGAAGTATTTTTCCAACTTAATATTAGTAATTCAGTCACCTACCTTTCATTCTTATCGTAATTGATTTACGTAATAACATCAGTCCACCCGTTCATTATCAACATCAAAATATTTGTCGGAAAAATCTGGAATCACGACACATTAAAAGATAAATCAAGAAATGTATTGATAATGAATGTTGTTTTGGCTTTATCAGAACACAATGCTTTTTGTGTGTCCATGAATACATCACGCTCTATACATTTAGTGCTTAAAATTGGGAATAAATAGTTAAAGAATTTCATAGAGTACTTCAAATAAATTTTATTGGTGCACTAGCTGTTGCAAAGTGACTTCGTCCGCGTGGAATTAGATTTTATCACGCCCCCCTAGTTTACCCCTCGGAAAAGTAGCCTAAGTTACTACTTCTTACATCAACTATCTGCCAGTGAAAGTCCCGTCAAAATCGGTCCAGCCATTTCAGAGATTAGCCGGCAAAAACAGCTAGACTAAAATTAAAAAAAAATGTTGTTTTGGTATATGTACCGGGTATACATCCATATGCACTTAGTAAAAAGGTTATTTTAATATTACAAACAGACACTCCAATTTTATTTAATTGTATAGATGTTGTTTTGGCTTTATCAGAACACAAGGATTTTTGTGTGTTCATGAATATATCACGCTCTACATTTAGTGCTAAGATTGGGACAAAAAAAAAAAAATTACTTCTCGTCAATAAATTTTATTGGTGCATAAAATGGCAACACTATTCGGGGGGTAATGGTAAATCTTCATCAAACTCTTCGTCGACATGTTTCTTCTTGTTTCCACGTCGAGTTGTCCGACTAGCTGGCTGCAGCTCCTGTGTCGCACCATCTCCTGAATAACTGAAATTAATCGCAGATTTGCAGTTATACATTCAAATACAAAATATTTAGTATTGTACAGTTCTAAAGACGAATCTGGGCAACTCTACATTTGGCGGTAAAATTATAAACGATGTATAAATTCATTCGCGTTTAATGTAATTTGCCTGCAATAAGATGCAAGCTATATGATGCTATAGATTATCTATACAAATAAATAAAATAATAATATAATATTGGTGGCCATTTCACACAGCGCCATCTAGCCCCAAAGTAAGCTAAGCATAGCTTGTATCATGGGAACCATACAACTGATATAATACTTATATACTTTTTGTTTGTAAATACATACATATAATACATATTAACACCCAGGCACAAATTTGATTCATTGTAAGAATTGTTGTATCATCAAAGATGACCGATGTTTCCCAGAATACTATTAAACTCTAATAAGGTCCTGAAAGAAGAGATATGGTTCAAATTTGAAGACCTACATAACCTTTAAGAATTGAGTCCAGAATAATTCCAGACGCCGTAATGTGAAATGAACGCAAATGTAGCTACTAGAGCTACTTCACGTTACAACACAGTAAATGTATTGCGTCAATTATTAAAATAATGCAAATACATGGATCCGTATGAATGGAGCGCGATCAATATTCAGAAAGTTTGACCCTGTGGTGTGGCGTCGCGACGCGCTTAGTCTAGATTTCTAAGTGCGCAGTAAAGAGCGTGGTGGTCTAGTGGTAGGTACTGACCCCGAGTCTTAGTCGGTCGCCGGTTCAAAGGAGCCTCTTTGAGGCGCACTTACAATCCTTTCACCACACTGGTTCGAGAGAACCAGTGACTCGAATAGATAGATAGAGTGCGCAGTACACGCTTGCGGCAGCTGTTTCGACACTCTAACCTTAATGACACCATTACATAATTATGGCAATAGTACTATTAAAGAATTAAAAAAACTAACTAAATAGTATAAAACAGAATCGCTATCTGCCTCTGTCTTTTTTATGATATTTTGGTGGCGGAACGAGCTGACGGCCCACCTGATGTTAAGTGGTAACCGCCGCCCGCAGACAACAACAATACGACTCAAGTCCTCTCCACCGAAGCGCTGTGTGAATTGTCCATCAATATTATTATTATAAATGAACTCCGCCAGCTCTAAATACTAAGTCTGTTTATTGAGATCGTTTATATTCGTGGAAATCATTAAATAAGTCAAAGACAAAACTTTATTTCCATAGAATTCATAAAGAAATGGCTTAGAAACGTCAATAATACGTATCAGTACCTAACAAAGATAACATTTACGAACTGGCGCCTGCTTCCTCATTCTCGTTACTGTTACACACAGCGCGATAATATTGTTAATTTACTTATTTTATAAGACAATGTAATTAATGTAAAAGTCGTGTTTTGGTGACTCTTAAATGTGATACAAAATTAATTCATAGGAATCATGGCATCAATCTGGAATTATATATGTAATTATAAATAAGTATTGTATTAAATTCTGTCAGTTCAGTTATGTGAAAGAAGATCTAGTAAGAAATTGTTTATAAAGTTCTGTTCCATAAATAAGTTACGGAACTGTACTTAATGTTAAGTAAATACATCAAAACAGAAATATAAAAAAATATTGTTGGACATTTCACACAGCCCACCTAGCCCTAAACTAAGCATTGCTTGTACTGTGGGAACCAGACAACTAATAAAACACATAAATATTATACATATAAACACCCGGACACAGTACCAAACATCTATGTTCGACACAGATATGTTTATCCTGGGTGGTAATCGAACCTGCGACTTACAGCACAGAAGGCCGAGTTACTACAACTGAGGTGTGCGGCGAGTCAATAATAATATAGTATGTAAGTTAGTGTAATACATTTTATATACAAGATATAGTATATATATAGTATGTATATATATAGACTCACGCAGTGGTCCGCGTGAGGGCGCTGTCGGCGCGTGCTGCGCTCCCCATCCGAGACATACCTGAAATACAACAATATTATTACTAATAGTACTACTCCTATTACTACTACTACTACTACTACTACTACTATTACTACTAATCAGCGAAAGGATTTTAAGTGCACCTTAAAGAGCATTTATTCAAGTAAGAGAACTCTTTGGTGCACATCGAAATTTGAACCGGCGACCTTCGGATTGAAACTCGGGGTCAGTACCACCACGCTCTCGAGCAACAATATGCAACCATGCCCATTTCTGCGGCCAAGTAGTAACGCATTCCCGTTACTGTGTTCCGGTTTGAAAGGTGTAGTTACCGGTAAAATTACAGGCACATGAGTTACGGGCGCTTATAATGCAACTTGGATCTTGTCGTACCTAGCAGGGGAGGACCCAAATCGCATCGCTTATGGGCAAAGGTTACCACTTAACACCAGATGGGCCGTCGGCTCGTTCCGTAACTATGTCACAGCCATAAGACACGGGTCTTCCCGGACTGCGCCCTTCGTCCTGGGAATTAGATATGTTTAGGTGTTATTTGATTACATAGAGCCACTGAAGTTACCTCTAAACTGATCGATCGGCGACTGACTTGTTCCCGAAGAGACGCTGCCTGCTGATGTCACCGACACTGAAATAATTCAATGATTTCACTATGAATTCAAAACGAAATTACCATTTTTATAGGACAGTTATAAAAAAATATTGGTGGACATTTCACACAGCCCCAATGTAAACTAAGCACAGCTTGCATCATAGGAACCAGACAACTAATATTCTTAATAATTATATACTTTTTGTAAATACATAGAAATAATACATATTAACACCCAGAACAAACATCTATGTTCGTCACACAAATATTTGTCGGAGGTGGGAATCGAACCCACGACTACAGCGCAGAAGGCAGGGTTACTACCAACTGAGCTATGAGGCCAGTCATTTGTATAAGCATTTATTATTATGCAAATAAGCTAGGCATAGCTTGTATCATGGGAACCAGGCAACCGATATAATACTTTTTTTTGTAAATACATATTGACACCCAGACACAGAACAAACATATATATTCGTCCTGGGTGGGAATCGAACCCACGACCTACGCGCAAAAGGCAGGGTTACTACCAACAGAGGTGTGAGGCCTGTCTGAGTAAGGACGCATACCTCTCTCGTGGTGTTTGAGTGTGGCCTGCGCGCGCTGCAGCTCGCGCGTCCACGCGCTTGTCTCCGCCAGGCCTTGGTCGCCGCAGAACTTCACAATCAGCTTCAGGCCTGGCGACACAACACGTTACAACGCATACAGACTGATGTCGCTCTGCTCAACGACACACAAAACATCTTGTAATATCTTATTTCAGTGTTTTATGTAGTCATAAATGTAACATAGATCTAAGTACTCAGTTACAAGGATCGTGCTCGCGAAAAAAGGAAACCCTCCATTAGGAGTTTGTTGTCTATTCTCCCCATGGAGGGTCTGATAGGGTTTGAACAGCCGTCAAACTTAGCGATAAGTACGCGTGGCCTTATGTTTTGAATATTATTGACGTTTCCAAGCTATTTCTTTCTGAATTCTATGGAAATAAAGTTTTTAACTTTGACAATGAATTTCAGTAGCAATAGTCCGGGGAAGTAATTTCAACGTATCCATTTCTGGCGCCAAGCAATAACGCATTCGCATTACTAAATTACAAGCACATGAGACAATCCCCCTTTACGTCTCAGAGTTATAAGTGGAAACAATCAACTTGGGTCATGTCTTACCTGGGAGAGGACTCAATTCGTATTGCTCGTTATGGGTAGAGACTACCACTTAACACCAGGCACGAGCAGATGGCCCGTTCCGTAACTTTATCGTATAAAAAATATCTGTAAGCACAATTTTATTAATAACCAGCGCCCCGTGACTTATCTCGGGTAGCATTAAGTATTTACGGCTGGAGGTCACCTTCATCAGAATAAAACAACCCTCAGGGATAATGCAACTTCCTATTAGTATAAGAATTATTAGAGTCGGATCAGTAGTATTAGAGATTATCTCCTACATACAGACTTACAAACTTAACCTTTTTATAAAATAAGTGTAGATATTATAGTACCTGGGTTCTACTCAATAAGCTCAAATCTAAAACCGGTGAGGGTAGTTTGAGAATTTCTTACTCTGAAATTGTACAACTATTAATTGGTCTCGTAATATGTACTTAGCTAGCTTATACGTAACTTTAGATAAGTTACATTTTCCCTTAGGGGTTCGGTGATATACAACTCTCCTTACTAATAATAATAATAATAACAATAATACTACAAATGCTTACACTGCACGTTGTCAGGGAAGCGAGCGTTCATCTTCTTGTAGAGAGTGAGTGCCTCCTGATATCTCCCGCTCGCGCGCAGACAACTGCCCGTAAGCAGACCCCACTTGGGCTGTTCACATATATATTGGACATTGATCAATTCATGACGTCACTAGTAAGCCTGTCTACAATATATTAGTCAGATCGGTCGTTGCATTCAGTTCCGCCAATATTTTGGTCGCAATACCAGCTCGTGGTATTTCTTTTTATAAAGCTTGGTCGACGTTTCACACAGCGCCATCTAGCCCCAAACTAAGCATAGCTCGGTCTATGGGAACCAGACAACTGATGGACCAAATTCTTTTTTTGTAAACACCTACATATTGACACCCAGACAAAGGAAAATCATCGATATTAGTGACAAAAATATTTGTCCAAGGTGGGAATCGAACCCACGACCTACAGCGCAGACGGCAGTTAGTACCAAGAGCTGTGTGGCCTGTCAAAAATTGAATCAGTGCTTCAATGTAGTCAAATTCAAAACGTATGGATAGATGGTCTCACATTGGTAGGCTGCAGTCTCGCGGCGCGGCGGTAGTACTGCACGGCGGTGTCAGGTGGCGCCTCGCTCGCGAGCCACTCCAGCGCGGACACGTCGCAGGGCCACACCGCTTCCACCTGCGTACCATACCGTACCATACTGTACCATACCGTACCATACCGTACACAATGTCAGCCATTTTTTCTATAACGCGAATAAGTCACGGTACGAGTCAGATGGACCCACTTGTTGTTAAGCGGTAACCTCTTTCCATGACTAAAGCAAACGTCTTGATTCCTCTCCTAATTATAACTCGGTATACGCAATGCCTGCCTTTCTGTGTAGTACTGACCTGGCGAAGGAATCGGCGACTATGGTTTTCATACAAACAGTGAAATTACTAACTCTATACACTTCATATTTTCTGTGATGAATGCGACTGACATGGTATTGTCATTCCAACTTCCAAACATTGACACGACAAAAATAAGAAGAATAGCGTAGTGTTGCATTTACACTATCCAACTCGGGAATAACTATATCAAAATCGAAATAAACTATATCCAACTAGGCCCAGAAGGAGTAGAGTAGTAACGATTGGATAGGAAAGGGATGCAATTAAATTTGTAGGGCGTATACTGCAAAATTTTGCCCCAGAGGATTCGGTTGGTAGGGCCATAGGAGGTGGTGGGTTTGTCCCTATCGAACTCGGGCAAAACTTCCGCTAACTACACATGATTAAAGGAACTCTATAGAACTTTGTGATACGTACACGAACCAACCTTCCACAACAATACAGAGACCAGCGCTGTGTGAACTAAAAGTTACTAGATACGAGAGTCTTTGTTTATTTAAATGTGTGTGTCGGAGTTGTAGTAACATACGTCTTGGTAATGGTGTTTGGCGGTCTGCGTATCGCCCATCTCGCTGTGGAGCTGCGCCTGCGCACACGTCACACTCGCGTCCCAACTGCCGATCAGGCTGTACCTGACAACGCAACAAACGAACAACATTACCAACCAACAAAATTATTGGATAAATAGCTTCGAAATAACCGAACTTCGAAACCGCAATAAAATGACACTTAATGCCTCTAAATGCTTTCATTTAAAATTCAGTCGAAAAAATAACTCCTACTCCGGCCACATACAAGATCGAAGATACTCCAATCAATGAAGTTTCTCATATTCGTGACCTAGGTGTTATTTTAAATCAAAAACTGTGTACTGTGTACTCTCGCCAAGTTCGTCCGGGGAAGTACTGCCACCATGCCCTTTTCTGCCGCCAAGCAGTGACGCATTCGCGTTACTGTGTTCCGGTTTGAAAGGTGTGGTTGCCGGTGGAATTACAGGCACATGAGACATTCCACCTTCACGTCTCACATCTACGGGCGCATACGATGCGACTTGGGTCTTGTCATACCTACTTTGGGAGGACCCAAGTCGCATCGGCTGTTATGGGCCGAGGTTACCACTTAACACCAGGTGGGCCGTCGGCTCGTTCCGTAAGTGTATTACATAAAAAAAAAAAACTGTGTACTGTGTACTGTGTGTGTACTCACCAGTGGTCTGCAGCGGGCAGGTCATGCGCGGCGCGAGCTCGGCGCGCGAGGGCGGCGGCGGAGAGCGCGCGCAGAGTGGCACCGGATGCGGCGCTGCGCACGCGCACCCACCGCGCCTCCGCGCCTTCCGACCCGCTGCGCTCCAGCGCCAGAGCTGCCGACCCAATAAAATACACATCATACAATCTAAAAACATGACATATGTCTGGGTGAGCCGTATAACAACGCAAAGTTTTATTTTCTTCCGTTCGATTCTTATAATTAATACATGGCAACGTAAATTTTTGGCATAATTTTGCGTAGCGATTGCTAAGTTTAAAAAATTAGACAATTTAAGTATATAAGAGGTCTCAAGAGCATAAAGAGGTCTCTACATAGCGATTATGTCGGATGAATTGAAACGCGCAGCGGCGGAGAGCTGAGAGGGCGTGTAGTTTTCCTACAAAATTAACAATAAAAACATAAGTGACCCAAGTCGTGCGTTGCGATGAGGTCGGCGGGGTCGAGGTGCGACGCGGCGGAGAGGTGCGCGCTGGCGTCGCGCCACGCCGCCGCCGCGTCGCACGTGACGTCGTGCGCTGCGACGCGCGCGCCCGCCAGCGCGGCCGTGACGCGCGCCGCAGACGAGTACGGGTCGTCGCGTGACGCCGACTCCGCCAGCGAGCGCGCCTCCGCGTAGTTACCCGACTGGAACACGATGTTATAACGTCAAAATACACCCGACAAATAATTCGACCCACCTCCTCATATCAGAAATGGAAAAACAAGAGTAACTATATCGAAATTTTTGTTAATGAATAAAAGCAAATGTGTGTAAAATTTAGAGATAAAGCATTACAAAACATATTGGAATTTGTTAAAACATTGCTTAGTGATTAATTAAATAAGAATTCAAAACTCTCTAAATATGTTAAAGAGAATTAATGATTATCTAATAAACGTTTGAATAGAAGAACCGTATATAAATGTAACTGACGGCGTACGCGACGAAGGCGGCGTCGGCGTGCGCCTCGGCGCGCAGCACGCGGTCGTGCGGGTGCGCACGCGCCACTGCACGCAGACGTTGAGCGGCGCGCGCAGCGGCGGCGGAAGCAGCGCGCGGCGCCCGCAGCGACGCCAGCGCACTGCCCAGCTCGAGCCGCGCGCCCGCCGCGCTGCCCCCGCTGCCGCGTAACGCCTCCACGCACCACGACATACCACTGGAACGTTCACACTACATTTACGGTTATATCATTTGGAACTCCCGACCTCGAGTCCGGAGTACCAAATCGGTCCGTCCAAACCGACTGGACTGATCCGTTTGATCAAGCTCACATCTCGGAGCACAGTTTGAAGGATTTCCCGCTCTGAAATACTGTCAGGCTGATTTGAAATCGAAATTGATGTCTTTTCATGAGTACAATGCCAAATTCCTAGTTATACGGACCACGTGTCTGTATATACGTACCTGTCGTCGTCTCTGTGAGTGGCGGTGGAGAGCGCGGCCGGCAGCGCGGCGGCCGCTACAGCGAGACAGCGCTCGGCGTGCGCGGCGGCGCGACGCGACCAGCGCGACAAGCGGTCGCCGCGGACCACGTCGCGGACCACCATTGAGTACGCATCGTTCTCCTGGAATGTACGTTATACACTACTGACTGGGGTTATATTCAGTTATACTCTTATTCGTTGCTGTACATTAGAGCTTAATCTGTAATAACACCAATCCTTGTACGTTTTTCCGTTTTCACGATGTTTTTACTGAGTATCCGCTGCAGAAAGCGATTTAGTATTTACATATCAAATAAAGCCCAAATTTCTGCCGTGTAAACAGTAAGGCTCTTCCATATTGATTGCTTCAAAATGAATTTACTTTGATCTAGAATAAATATATAACAATTTACATCGATGTTTTAGACAGCAGACAAGGTAACACAAAACGGAAACCCTGACAGAAAGTACCCACATACTCGTATCATGAGTTAAAAACAATATATTTATATAGAAGTATTCTCACGTCATCAATTGCGATGTCTTGGTGATAGGTCGGCGGCTCCACGTCGAGCATGGCTTGGAACGCTGCTTTTCCGCCTTCCGCGTCGTTCAGCGCCACCGAACACAATACCAGATGCAAACCTGAAAGATTTCAATGAGCGATTTTTAGAATAGTGGGTGATACTAATAGTGAGTGGCAGATATAGTGGGTCATACTAGTAGTGAGTGGCAGATATAGTGTTTGATACTAATAGTGAGTGGCAGATATGGTGGGTGATACTAATAGTGAGTGGCAGATATAGTGGTTGATACTAGTAGTGAGTGGCAGATATAGTGGCTGATATTAGTAGTGAGTGGCAGATATAGTGGTTGATACTAATAGTGAGTGGCAGATATGGTGGGTGATACTAATAGTGAGTGGCAGATATAGTGCTTGATACTAGTAGTGAGTGGCAGATATAGTGCATGATACTAGTAGTGAGTGGCAGATATAGTGGTAGATACTAATAGTGAGTGGCAGATATAGTGGGTCATACTAGTAGTGAGTGGCAGATATAGTGTTTGATACTAATAGTGAGTGGCAGATATAGTGCTTGATACTAGTAGTGAGTGGCAGATATATCGGTTGATACTAGTAGTGAGTGGCAGATATAGTGGTTGATATTAATAGTGAGTGGCAGATATAGTGGGTGATATTAATAGTGAGCCATCAATAAATGTATGTACGAATGAGTTGACTAAAACATTGCGTACCAGTTTGGAAATCCCCCTGTTCGTGCATTATGTGCTGGAAGTTGGTGACCGCGTCCCGGAACTTGCCCATGCGCACCAGCAGTAGACCGATGTTGTGCATCACCTTCATCCTGAACGAACACAACATCATATTATACAACAAGCCGTTCCGGAGGAGTTTTAAGAAGAGAGTTAAAAGAGTTTGTTTTGTTAAGTTCGTCCGGGGAAGTACTGCCACCATGCCCTTTTCTGCCGCCAAGCAGTAACGCATTCACGTTACTGTGTTCCGGTTTGAAAGGTGTGGTTGCCGGTGAAATTACAGGCACATGAGACATTCCACCTTCACGTCTCACAGTTACGGGCGCATACGATGCGACTTGGGTCTTGTCATACCTAGTATGGGAGGACCCAAGTCGCATCGGCTGTTATGGGCCGAGGTTACCACTTAACACCAGGTGGGCCGTCGGCTCGTTCCGTAAATGTATTACATAAAAAAAAAAAAAAAAAAACAATGTGTCACGAGAATTTTATATATTAGATTTTACCTTAGATCTTTTTCAGCCGTAGGTGTCTGGTCCAGCGCCATCCTGTACAATTTCAGTGCTTTAGGATGCTCACCCATTTTGAAATAAATGTTGCCCATATTGACCTAGAAACACAAATGTATCCCATATTGGTGTCAACGTCAATCACGGTGGCGTCAGACTAAACTAAAAATTGTATTGACAGCCCTAAAATTATTGCCGTCTCTTACTCCATATGCAATAAAGCAAGATGGACATGATTATCTCTCTTGAGAGTTAAAAGAGAAAACCATTTTAATTCATCCCAAACAGAGGAGAGACTACATTTGAAGTCTCAAATTAAATTCAACGAAAGTAATAGGTGACCTCAACATATGGTTATGATTGTTTCCAAAAAATTAATTTACTGACAGTTCTGACAATGTTTTCTATCATATGTACGTAATACATATGTATAGGCCTTACCTTCAGTCTATTGGCGTGGGGAAACAGCTTATTCCTAGTGAGCAATTGGTATGTATTGAGTGCTTCGGTGTACATTTCATTGAGAGCGTATTGATCAGCCAAATTACAAAGCACCTGGAAAAAAGGTAACAATAAAAATGTTTTCAAAGAAAGAAATAGAATATTTATTTGTAACACAACAAATATCAAACATTTGTTTTGCAGATAATATTATCCGGCAGTACTTCTACGGACGAATTTTAGTCCTAACTTTACTCCTTTCACTAAAATGGTTCCGACAAAGTGACGGAGACAATGTGCTTAGCCTGTTATGTTGTCAGTGGCTAAGATATAGGATTCAGTTCAGTTCATAGAATTACAGCGAGAGCGTAGTCTACTGACCCCGAGTTTCAATTTGGAGGTCACCGGTTCAAATCCCAACGTGTGCCTATGAGTTTTTCGTTTGAAAGATTTACGTGCGCTATACAACGTTCTCAAAACGGTGAAAGAAAACATCGTGAGGAAACCGATATGTCCTAAAACAAAAAATTCAAGTGTCAAGTGCACGAAAGGAGCCTCTATGAGGCGCACTTAAAATCTTTCACCACACTGGTTCGAGAGAACCAGTGACTCGAATAGATAGATAGACTTACAGCAAAAGTGAGATCTAGATTGTGCGTGTCTCCTAGGTTCGCTTGCTCCTGCACGCGAATCAGTTGGCGCTCCAATGCCGACGCTTCTTGGGCCTTCACCAGCGCCTTGAGAACATTCTCCAGGTGAGTAAGAAAAGTAAAACGTGGTCAAATCAGGTGAGATTGTGGTCAAATATTTACCCACCGCAAATAAAAAAGTAAGAAGGTTTGAGGTAAGCAAACATAAATTTTTTTGGGTATGCTGAAAACCAGTTTGATGAGTGATCCACAGCTCAATTGGTAAACTGTCTTCTTCACTGCTAGTCATGGGTTCGAAAGATGCAACGTGCACCTACAGAAGTTTTTTGTTTTTTAGTTTAATGAAATTAGTGATTCACAGCTCAGTTGGTAATAACTATCTTCTTCCCTGCAGGTCATGGGTTCGAAATAATGCAAAGTGCACCGAAAGAAGTTTTCGCTTACAAAAATTATAAAAGATCACATAAAGTAAAAGATGATGATGAGGATATCTTCATCATCTTTTATTATGTTCTGTGCCACTCTTGTCCAGTGGGAGCTCTACCAGACTTCCTCGGATGCGCTTCATAGCTTCAGTCTGAACAGATGACTTTTTCGACTGGCTTCACAGCTCAGTTGGTAGTAACCCTTCCATGCTGCAGGTCTTGGGTTCGATTCCCACCCAGAACAAACATTTGTGTGACCAATATAAATGTTTCTTCTGTGTGTGTAATGTGTGTTTACAAAAAAAAGTATTATATCAGTTGTCTGGTTCCCATGATACAAGCTATGCTTAGCTTACTTTGGGGCTAGATGGCGCTGTGTGAAATGTCCACCAATATTTATTTATTACAACGTGCGGTAAGTAAATACCTGAGCTAAATCTGTCTCCCTTTTGCTAGAAGTCTCGTCATCGGGATCCGGCCGCGCACTCAACATGCACGAATCTTCCACCACCGCCATTATTCGCGCCTCCATGTTCTTGATTTTATCTTCTATGCTGAAAGACCAGTAGAACTCAGGCCAAGTTCCTCCGGGGAAGTTCTGTCACCATGCCCACTTCTGCTGCCAAGCTAACGCATTCGCTTTACTGTGTTCCGGTGTGGTTGCCGGTTTAATTACAGGCACAAAAGACATTTTACCTACACGTCTAAGAGTTACGGACACACACGATGCGATTTGGGTCTTGTACCTAGTAGGGGAGGGGATCCAAGTCGTATGTTTCTAAATCGTGATGAGGACACATGAAGTTATACTTCTAATCTGATCTATTTTATGCCATGTGGTAGTGGGTAATGGGTAGTGGGTAGTGGGTAGTACATACGTATCCTCTCGGTCCTCGCGGGGCGGTGCCTCCCTGCCGGCGGAGGTGTAGCCGGCGGCGCGCACGGCGGTGACGGGGCGCGCCGCCGCGGTGCCGGCCCGGGAACCGACCCGCACACTCACAGTGCCGAGTCGCATCTGTACAACATACAGCCAGGGTGTGTGGACCCTCTTCAGAATACTTAATAATTTACTAACGCTATAAGTTATTAATTTAAATATCTACAGTGTTACGTATCTTAATTAGCTACGAATAAATAAATAAACAATAAATATAGGCGGACATTTCACAAAGCGACATCTAGCCCCAAAGTAAGCTTATCATGGGAACTAGACAACTGATATACTTATATATATTTTTGTTTTCACACAAATGTTTGTCTCGGGTGGGAATCGAACCCACGACCTACAGCGCAGACGGCTGTTACCACTGAGCTGTGTGGCCAGTCAATATGCAATGTAAGTAGCTATAGTGCTTACCCCTGTACCCATTCGGCTGGGCACTTTCCTCCCTATCCCGGCAGTCTTTAGAGTTTCCTGGAACGCCTCGTCTTCCCGCAGATTCCTCGTGTCCAAAGCAGGGGACACTTCGTTGAAGCCCGCGTACAGTTCATCATCATCATCGACTATCATCGCCGTCCGTGGCTTCGCGTCAGTGCCCAGCCGCGACGCGCTATAGTACCGAGAACTCAACATCTCAACATTGAGATCACAAGTTATTATGTAGGCCAGTGTTCGGCTGCGCCCTTTTGTTGTGACGCTGTTACCATGGTAACCATGTCACGAGACACGTGGAGGCTAATTAGGTTCGTGGTGTACCTAACCAAGTTTTATGGTGAGGTTAAGCAAGGTTAGCGCATATTGAGAGATAACTTTACGTGTTGTAATTCGCGCATTTTTTGAGGTTTTTCACTTTTAATTGCAATTGACCTTCCATTTCGCGTCACAATATATATATGATGATTTCATATGCATATAATATATACATGTTAAATGTATGTAATGGAGCGTAAATGACGCTAATCACGGCTAACAAGTAATACTCTAATTGGTCTGGTCTGGTCTAAATTACACAAAATTATGCACTCTCTTCTACTGAGATTTTTTTTCACAGAGTACTTGACCTACTACTCGAGTCACTGGCTACCAGTGTAAAGAAGTAAAGTGCCCCTCAAAGAAGCAATTTTCGTACACTTAACACAATCCTGTCTTCAAATTTAAAGTCACCAGTTTCCTCACAGCGGTTTCTTTCACATCATCATTCCACACCTGGTAATCTCACTGCTGTATGCATGTCGTATTGCTGTTTTTCTACTGCGGTATTGCTGCGGTGCGGTTACCACTTAACAGCAGACAACAGCTCGTTCAGCCATCTGAATCACATGTACTGCCTATGTGCTGCTATATAACTACTGCCACCATGCCCATACATATATTGTATTCCGGTTTGTGAGGTGTGGCTTCAGGTGAAATTACAGGCACTTGAAACAATCCACTTTCATGTCTCAAAGTTTCCCATACCTAAGTAGGGGAAGATCAAAACTTGCTTTTGTTATGGGCAGAGAATAACATCAGGAAGGCCATCTAGCTCGTTCCTCAACTTTATAGCACAAAATAAAATGACTTATTATAATAAAAATGAAGTGTGGTTTGAAAAAAAGACACATTTGACGACCAATATTTATTACATAACCTATTACAATCCTATGCATTCAAGTATCATCTCTTTCGTCACACCAATAAAACAAAATAAATCCTAACATTACAAATGACTGAAAAAACATGAAAATACATTCCACGCAAATACAGGCAAGCCATACAGCATATCAAACAATATTCAACATTTTCATTCGTAACCATTTTCTGTAGTTAAGAATTATGTCTTATCCTCCCTGATAACTAGGTTACATAATTTACCTTTGACCATGTACAGAAATGCTGTTGTTTTGCCCATTGTGCGTGGAATTCAAAATGCATCACAAAACAGCGCTACTGGAAGACACTGATCAACTATTGTTTACAAAGCGATACAAAGTAAAACTTATACTACGGACCAATAACACGAACATATTAATGAAGGCAATAATAATCCATACATCCAATAACTAGTATTGAGAAGCGGGTAACGCAGCGATAGCATTTGGATGTATAGATTATTCTTGCCTTGATCCATTTTTTCGTGTTATTTGTCATCAAGCGACAACTTACTGAATACATGTTTGTTCCAACACAACGTGCAAATGGTTACTGAAGTACGAAGCTCAGTACTCACGGAAATTTGAGGAGATTCTCAAGTAATTGAGATACGCGCTCGAAATTTGTCTAAATCTTGTGACAGTAGAGACAATGTACACTAAGTTATGCAGGAAGTCAAACTGACGACTTTTGCGTCCGTAAATTATTCACTTAGATTATATTAAATTATGAAAAAAAACTTATAGTGAATCCTTCTGAACATACTGATGATATCCCCCACCCGTGCCTGTCTGATCTGTTCCTTTCATTGATCACGTAAAATCTTTCAATACATCTGATATAAAAATAAATGGCTATAAAAGATTTATTTGTACCACCATCCGAAGTGATGAAACACAAATTTATGTATAAAAACAATGATTTTAATTGTATACGTATTTTTATAATTCCTTATTAATAATTAATATTTTTCAATATTTTCCTAATGATAACTATAATTAATTTACAAACTAGGTAGGTGTGTAGCTATTTTTAAATCAAAATTGACTGATTGATTTTTGAAAATGATTTTGAAAATGAACAATGAGAAATTAACATTCGTGACCCTAAAAGACTAGTATGAAATGGGAATAATAATGTATTTTTGTACATTTTTCACTTATCATTAAGATAACACCGGATAAAATTATAGATGGCTTAGTTTATAAATAACAAACAACATTTGTCAATTCTTTAACCGAATTATACGTGTGTTTATGTTTACAATAACTGACAGATATAAGTTACTGTGTCTTATTCATATTGGTGCATCCCGACATACGTTTAACCCGAAAAGTGAATCAACTGTTCCTAAGTACAGTACTGAACATGCATACCAATTAACATGTATGCAATTTTGATAGCTTTCGACAATAGTGCTGGTGCCAAACAAAAAAAAAATATATTAAGTTGCATTCTTCTCTACTGTTTTTTTTTTTTTTTCTGTGATACAGTTACGGAACGAGCCGACGGCCCACCTGGTGTTAAGTGGTAACCTCGGCCCATAACAACCGATGTCACTTGGGTCCTCCCCTACTAGGTACGACAAGACCCAAGTCACAGACGGCAATAGTTTTACATTTTTCAAGTCAATTTCAGTTTAGTATGATGCAGAATCGACGCAATAATTTGTCATCTTAGATTTTATTTTATATACGTATTCGGGGAAACAAGCACTTAGACCCACCCTCCTTAGGGGATACTAAAATTACATCCGTAAATACATTTTATAAAACTGTATATACGGGGGGGGGGGGGGGGGGGGGTGAAATATTTTATCTTAAAGTAGCTGTAGGAAGGTTTAGGACAACCGACGTATAGTAAGACGTCGACACTGGAAGACAGTCACCAAGCCAATATAGTAGCGGCCAAGAAATATCTGCCATTTTCATAACTATCACTTTGAAAGGCGAGCTACACGTAAATCCCTTTTAGGGTTGAAAAGGTACGATCAAGGTGGCATGGATTTATTTTAAGTTGACCTCCTTTTCACCCCTGAAAAGCATTGTACTGAAGCAGTGGAACACACATTTTCTTTGCAGGTTTACAGGTCTATTCTCAACAAGTGATAGTGAATGAGGCAATATGAGCCATATATATCATTTCAGATGAAATTATTAAGCCCTCCAAGTCTGAATCAAGCGCTAAATGTGAAGTATGTGAATAAATTATCTTTTATCTTTTTTGAGCACCCTGTCTTATCGCAAGATCGAGTTGTATTCACTGCAATATGTTACACAAAGTTATTTATTCTTTAACAAAATAGCTACCATAGTGCGTATGAGGATCAAAGGCTGAATTTGAAGTGGGCGGGACACTTGGTTAGGAGAAAAGACGGACCGTGGAGCAAGGCGGTCACAGAAGGCCAACGAACTGTAGCAGCCGATGGCCGGATGACATTGTCCAAATAGCCGGAAAAAGAGAAGAGGAGGCCTATACCCAGCAGTGAGTGCCAACACACTGAATTGATACCACAATACACTGATTTTTATCTCTTTTACAAATATTAATATGGAATACATAATTAGCTTGCCCCTAGCTCACTGTGACATGATCAGAGAGACAGATCAGTTAACTACAGCTGGTGAAAAAAACGTACATAGATATCGGATAAAATATATTATCAAAACATCGTATCAGTCGTCATTTGAACTTATTTAATATACAGATTTACTTTATTTCTATTGAAAACACACAATTATTAAGGCTCTAACGGAGAATTCAAATCACTTACATAATATTAGTAATCTGAAGCTAAATGTAGGGTCACCGTGATCACATTTCGAGCACCAAAATATAAGGCTTCACAAACTCAATCACTCTGTATAACGCGTGCATACCATGAGATACATTATTAATTTGACTGTTTGTTACACGAATCTTACAAGCTAAACACACGACACTACGCTAAAACGAATTTTCGCGTTCAATTCGCATATGCGAATGAACAAAAATGCGCCAAAAAGGTCCACCTAACGTTCCTAGACGTGAGACAACTCAGTACATATAAAACCTATACTTATCCATGGGATTACTTCGGCTGCCAACGCTACTAAGTTTCCGGTGGCCGGTATCCTCTTCCCGCAACGGCGACAGTCCATTTTCATCTCTTTCTAATATGACGTGATTTTCGACCAATCCCGTGGCTCAGCTGTGACGGGAGGACAGTACCTGGTGGGGGTGGCGGGCGGGGCGGGGTTCGGGGGTCGGGTGCGGGGCGCTAGATCTTGGTGGAGAAGCGCGGGCGCGGCAGGTCGAACGCGTCGCCATGCACGGAGCGCGCGAGGGCCTGAATGCTAGCCGCTATGTCTTGCGGCTCTTCGTACTCCTGCGATCGGACAACACAATATCTTCACAAGCTGCGGTCTCAAGTTTTGTAAATACATCTCTCGTAACTTTGAAAGAAGAATATTTATTGGAAAACCAAAAGCGTATTAAAGTAAAACATGAATATGGAACGGACACTGATTACAGGTTTACCAGTAGAAACGCAATTGTATGTTAAACTGTGAACACCAATATACATAACAAACCAAGGAAAGAAAATTATCAGAACAAGAATCTCGCCATTATTAAGTAGAAAGGCGAAGAGCGACCCCAGACTTTTTATTATACATTTCACACAGCACCATCTAGCCGCAAAGTAAGCCAAGCATGGCTTGTATCATGAGAACCAGACAAATAATATAATACTTATATACTATTTTATAAATAAATATCAACACCCAGACACAGAACAAACGCCTATGTTCGTCACACAAATGTTTGTCCTGGGTGGGAATCGAACCCACGACCCATAGCGCAGAAGGCAGGTTTACTACCAACTGAGCTATGAGGCCAGCCAATATATAATCTATACCATATTAATCGCCATAATTAAGGGCGAAAGGTCTCTAGGCCGGTCCTAGAGACTAGGATTAAGCAATACCTTCCTAGTTTGGGGAAGTTTGAGCGTTATTGGTTGGTGTGAGAGTTGGGAGTTGGTTGGTGTGAGAGTTGGGAGTTGGTTGGTGTGAGAGTTGGGAGTTGGTTGGTGTGAGAGTTGGGAGTTGGTTGGTGTAAGAGTTCGGGTTGGTTGGTGTGAGAGTTGGGAGTTGGTTGGTGTGAGTGTTGTGAGTTGGTTGTGCTTACGTCGTGGTTGAGTTCGCGCGTGTTGGACCGCTCGTTGGGGAACCGCGCTATGTTCATGGGCAGCGAGCGCGCTATTTCGTCGCCGCCGCCGCGCGGACGCGCTATCTGTATACCCTCGTCGTCGCTGCCGTCTGCGATACATAACCGCAACATTAGTACAAAGTTCCAATACAAAACGACAAAATTAGTCCAGAGTTGCAATACAAAACGGCTAAATTAGTCCGAAGTTGCAAAACAAAACGGCTTTATTAGTCCAGAGTTGCAATACAAAACGGCAAAATTAGTCCAGAGTTGCAATACAAAACGGCTAAATTAGTCCGAAGTTGCAAAACAAAACGGCTTTATTAGTCCAGAGTTGCAATACAAAACGGCAAAATTAGTCCAGAGTTGCAATACAAAACGGCAAAATTAGTCCAGAGTTGCAATACAAAACGGCAAAATTTGTCCAGAATTGCAATACAAAACGGCTAAATTAGTCCAAAATTGCAAAACAAAACGGCTCAATTAGTCCAAAGTCAGAGTCAGTTATAAAAAACTTAGTTTCCACAGAATTAATAAAGAAATGGCTTGGAAACGTCAATGAGTAATTCAAAGCATAAAGTCATGCGTACTTATGGCTGATACCTGTTCAAATTCAATAACTTAATTTTATTTAGACAAAGTTTAAAATCACTTCACCCATTAACATGATAACGTATCGTATTACATTAGTGGCGATTCCGTTGGCAACCAAACGTATTGTAGATTCATACATCTCTTTCTATAATTAGTGATCTGATGAGATAGTAACCTAATAGAGTTAGGTAGCTTACGATGTCAGAATCACAATAGACTTACCATCAGAATCGTAGTAATCCTGATCAGAATTGATGTCGTCCCTGGCGTCCATTCCCTCCAGGTCGAACAGATCTTCCGCGTCTAGGGAATCCTCTTCGTGCGGTACGCTTCTGTTGTTCTGAACACAAAACAAAACCTGTCAGGTGCATGCGGGACACACACACTGGGGGTTTTGGAACACATTATTAATTATATGAATTTACATTAAAATATACATATATTTACATTAAATGGGCCTTGTTATGCAGAAAGCAGTCATGTGGCATTTTTTCCAAAAATGAGTTATAAACGCGGCCACACTAATTTCGACATGACGGATTTTTTGCAAAGACAGCCATGTCGATATCTCTATTTTTTAAACCAATACAATATATTAATCAACACATAACTGAAGTGCAACCATCGACAGAAAAATGCTTATAACTCAGTTTGTACTTTTCCCATTATGGCTGCTTTCTGCATAACACGGTCCATTAATATCAATAAAATCATTTATTTCCTGCGAGATTTGTGGAATTTTTCGACTACTAGGGCTGCTTCTGACATTACATATCATCTATCACATATTTACTGTTAATCGAGTCGCTACCTTCTCGAATCAGTGTAGAAAAGGATTAAAGTTCGCACCTTTCGCGCACTTGACACCTGTTTTCGAAATTTTGATCCTAGGGCATGTCGGTTTCCTCGTGATGTTTTAGTTCACCGTTTTGAGAACGCTACAGCACTTAATTTTTTTAAAGTAATGAGGTTCGAACCCCTGACTGAAACTCCGGGTTTGACTAACTAAACCCTAGAAAAGCTCGCGAGGTACTGCGGCTTATTGTCCACAAAACAATTAGTAAAAGAATATTTGGGATGTATGTTATTAGACAACATGATGCCATAATTACTTGGCCACTTGTTTCAGTTAAGTAAACTTTAACACACTTAAATCTGATTAGCTTGCTATTCTTGACACCTTATTGCAATGGCAGAAATTAATAATGTATATTAAAATGTGTCTTTCATCAGTTCATGTAATGCTGAGCTGTAATAATTTAACACCATAGTATCAACAAAACCACTTTTAAAATTAAATGAAAATCCATAGTCCATAAAGACTTATACGCTAGTGATTTCACTTATACAGCATCCAGATCTTATAATACAGTAATCGAGCACATACTGTTCTACCAAATCACTTTACTACCAAATCAGACTAGAATAGAAACATCAGCAGAACAAGGCATCATCTAAAACCACAAAACAGAACAAAAATGCTAGAAAAATTGATCCAATAACTGTTGAAAAATATTAGAATTACCTTAGGGAAATTGTGTGTGTGCTTTTTGGCATCTTTAATAGAGGAGAGTCTTCTTCTCTGCAGCGGAGGCAGCTGCGGGGATGGCGGCCCGTTCCCCAGTCCCACATTTGACTTGTCCTCGGGAATCAGTGCCTTACTTACAATTCTGTAACATTCATATATAAGTTTATTGGGATAAAACATCTTCAGCCCTTACAGTCACAGTTAAGTAACTAAGTTAAGTGACTAAGTTACTGAATGAGCAGATGTATACCTGGTGTTAAGTGGTAACCTCTGCCCAAAACAAGTAATGACTTGGGTCCTCTCAAGTCGCATCTTATGCACCCGTTACTCTGAGACATGAAGGTGCAATGTCTCATGTGCTTAATTTCATGACAACCACACATTTCAAACCGGAACACAGCAATGCGAATGCATTAATTCTTAGCAGCAGAAATTGGTATGGTGGCAGTACTTCCCCAGACATACTTGGCATAAGTTCTACTGCTACTGTCTAGTGATTCTTTTTTTTTTTTTTTTTTTTTTATTCTTATTTTTTTTTTTTTTTTGAGGACTTGGGTTCTTTAATTAGAACATGTCAGTCCCATACATGTTACAATAAATGATTAAATAATTAACTTAAAATAAGATTTCACTAGGAGTCCAACAGTGTAGACGTGGATCTGTAGAGTATGATAGCTGCATCTGAAGTCTGTGAGGCTAACACACTCTGGTACAGGCCCACGTCTAGCCAGTTTACATTCATCACAGAAGCCAGGTTGTCTCTCAGCAAACCGCTCCGGACACACTCCACTAAAAAGTGATATAAATCCTCCCTGACCCCACATTGCTCACAGTTTGGGCTATCCACTTTCCCCATCAGAAACTTAAAACTGTTTAGTGGTATGTGTCCAGAGCGGAGCCTGTGAGCAGTAACAATATATTTTCGGCGCAAGCTAATGTTGGTGAACCATGGGATATGAGGGGGCTCTGACTGCATGGTGCGATACCAGATGCCCTTCTGCCGAGAGGCAATATCAAAATATTCTTTCCATTTCATCTTGTTATCTCGCTTATACTTTGCATTCAAATCGAAATATTCCGCTTTTACAAATACTTCGGTTCCTTTTAATATTGCCTCTCGGGCAAACTCATCCGCCCTCTCATTTCCCTGTACTCCAATATGCGACGGTATCCACTGCAACCTCAGGGACGCTCCCCCAGATACCAGTGTCAGACACTTATTTAATATGGTGTAGGCAATCGATGCACCTCTGTGGCCAGAGGCGCAACGAGCCACATGCTGCAAGGCGCTTCTGCTGTCTGACAGAATTACCACCTTTTCAAGTCCTGTTCCGATAGCATGAGACAGCGCCTCTGAGATTGCATACAGTTCAATGGACATTATACAATTATTTACGCCATTTAATATTTTAAAACCTTCTTTTATATTGAGTCTGGGGTCATAAAATGCTGCACCACTTCCATTTGTGGTTTGGGATCCATCAGTATAAATACAGTGCCATTCATCATAAACAGAGTTTAACATATGCAAAGTGTTATATTTCAAAGTACTATGATCATAGGTATTTTTTGGCTGTAACACATTGTCGACATTCATTTTAATAAACTCCATATTAATATTTGAGACCCATGTATCCAATGTGAACATTTTTAACGGGTTACATTTGTTCATAATTTCATTTCTTGTATGATTATAAATAGTGGAGAGGAGCGCATATTTATTTCTATGAAAGTAAGGTGATTCAGCCGTTTCAGAAAGCTTTTTCAATGTTTCTATTGTTAAATTAGTTGACCACGCTTGGGCTTTTAGACAATACTTAGTGGCTAGCCACTCTCTCCTTAAATATAGAGGAGGTAAACATAACTCACACTCCATCACATGAATAGGGGTGGTTTTAATGAATCCTCCAATTGCGCGCAGTGCCATGTTTTGAGTTTTATCTAGTTTCAAAAGGTGTGTTTTTGCTGCACTATCGTAGATAAAGCTGGCATAATCGATTCTACTCCGTATGAGAGAAATATAGATCCTTCTGAGATGTTTTGGGTGTACCCCCCAGGATGATCCCGCCAAAACTTTAAGAATATTAACTAGTTTAGTAGATTTTTGAATTGTTTCATTTATATGCCTGCTCCATCTGAGCGACCTATCCAGCCATACACCTAGATATCGCACGCACTCCACGACAGCCAAAGTGTGACCATCAACAATCACATCAGCCTGATCATGTTTCCGTTTTCTGCTAAAAACACATAACTGTGTTTTTGGAATAGATATTTCCAGGCCGATTTGTCCGAGCAGGGATGATATAGAGATAATGCAATTTTGTATAGCGTTTGAACTATTAATGGTATCATCATTCTGCAAATAAAAAACAAAGTCATCAGCATATTGTAGATGTGATATGTTGCTAAATGACTGACAGAGTTTGGATGTTATTATATTAAACAGAAGTGGAGATATTGGGTCCCCCTGTGCAAGGCCCTTGCCAGTCCATCTCATCATACTAGTATTATTTTCATCATTCCCATAATCCCCACTGATCTTCAAACATCTCATTCTAAGAAATTCATAGATATATTTACACATTTTTGCTCCCACTTTTATTTCATCCATCATCAGGACTAGCTGTTCAAGCAAGACATTATTGTAGGCCCCATCTATGTCTAGAAAGCATGCCAGTGTAGGAATATTCTTTGAGAAGCCTATTTGTATCTGGGAAACAAGTCTAACAACACAATCAATACTCGACTGACCTCTTCGAAAGCCAGAAGTAGTGGGTCCGAGTATATTATTTCTTTCCACATACCATTCCAGACGTCTGTGAATCATTATATGAAAGATTTTACATATGCAAGACATTAAAGAAATAGGTCGAAATTTTGGATTTGCATCATTTTGTGTATTAGGTTTAGCAATCGGTATGACTTTTATATTTCGCCACTGCTCTGGTACTGTGGAGGAGTGAAAAATTAAGTTATATATTTTTAGCAGGAATGTTTTACATTCTAGGGGTAGATAGTAGATCATTGAATATGTGATGTTATCATCACCGGGTGCAGTGTCCTTTTTCTTAAGACTGTTATACAGTTCTTGTGGAGTGAAATCGCTTTCTAGTTGAATATTCTCTGAAGTTAACACAGGTGGGGGAGGCTGTACAAAATCAGGGGCTAGTGATCGCAATAGTTCTTCTTTTTTATCAACTGAAGCGTGTACTTTTTTTCCCCGGATTCCTTTCATCCAGCACATTTTTTGCCACATTTCAGAGGGGCTCGTTACCTCGTCTATTTCTCCACAAAATCTCTGCCAACCGATTGTTTTTCCTTGTCTTATAACTCTCTGGGCGTCAGCGATGCTGTTATTCAAAATATCAAAGTTACCTGGGGTAGGGTTTTTCCTGAATTGTTTTAGAGCCAAACGCCGTCTAGCGATAGCATGAGACATTGATGGGGACCAATAATGTTTAGGCTTAAATGACTGAGATGGATTTGTACAAATCTTTTTGTATGGTATGGATAGGTCAGCCGATTCATTAATATTTTTAATAAAAGTGTCATACATTGACTGAACCTCAGAATTTAAAGGAAAATTAGGAGAATTTTCTGAAAACCGGGTCTGGCAGGTATTGTGAAAGAGCTCCCAATCAGCTAATCTGAAGTTGCGGCGCCTCACGTATGAATAGGCTTCCTGATACTCTAAACTATATTTAATAAAAATGTGATCACTTCTAAGACACTCATTTGTCACATGCCAGCTTTTAAAAAATAGTGCTATGTCGGTTGTTGCAAAGGATATATCAGGAGTGCTTTTTTGTAAGATACCATTAACTAGTTTAATCCTTGATGAATCACCATTATTAAGACATATAAAATTATTATCTAAGCTAGAGTCGAGTAGCTGCATTCCTCTACAATCAATCTTATTAGACCAATTTGAATGGTGTCCGTTAAAGTCTCCAGCTATGATAGCTTTCTCGTTAAATTTAGAAAAAAGTTCATCCCAATCATTATGTGTAGTCCTGACAGACCCTGGGCAATAGATTGATGCAGCGAACTTAACATATTTACAGTTAAATATTTTCACACATATAATCTCAATTCCTAGGTTTGTGACATTGAATGGATACAGTTGAGCTTTTATTGAACTATGTACTATGATTGCTACGCCACCATAGCCATCATCTCTGTCATTCCTATAAACAGTATAGCCTTTGAAATATAAGTCTGTTTCATAGTTTAACCAGGTTTCACTTAACAGGCATATACCTATTTTATCCTGATTCAACAAAAGCTCAAACTCTAGTTTTTTTGGGACGAGGCTCTGAGAGTTCCACTGCCCAATATGTAGATACTGGGGAAAAGTACTACCCGAGCCCCGTCGGTAACATTTTCTTGTTTGGTTGTTACAATCCATTATGGAGAAGATTTATTAGTTTTTTCAAAATCTCTCCATTACTGACAGCTCTTATCAAGAAATTAACTGCTTCCTCAAGTAAAACTTTCAAAACTAACTGGACTTTCTCATAAAAATTGATGTTTGAAAAAAATATTTGCTCCAATTTACTTAGTATACAGGGTTACAGGAAAAGTCGTGCTAGATCCGTTAAGGGCGTGGAGTACCCATCATTTCTGACTTATTTCACTATGAAACACCCTACCCTAAACTTAACCCTTTTCGAGATATTCGACTTTTAATTTTTTATTGAATAATGCCGATTTTTAGGCTACGAAATTTATTTTTGTTTATTTTGTGTATCTTATTATTATTATTATTGCATTTTTACATGTGTAATAAGATGCTTTAGGACATCAATCATTAAAATAGTGCATAAGTTAATTGAATAGACCGTAGTAGACAAGTGAAAGTAAAAAAATAAAAAATATATTAGCAAGCTTATTTTTCTCTAAGGGATATCTAAAAAAAATATTATGACACTTGTTCGGCAGATATTTTTTAAAATATCTACGTTTCATCAGCTATCTAACGAGGTCTAACAATCTAGGGTTTGTATTACATTTCGTGGAAAAAAGTAGAGAAAGACCCAGATTTTCTAAGAAATATCTTGTGGACGGATGAGTCCAAATTTGATAAAGATGGCATAACCAACTATCACAACGTCCATTACTGGGCCCCAAAAGAACTAAGGAATCCCAATAAGAAAAGAGTGAAAGGGTCCCAACGAAGATTCAGCGTGAATGTGTGGATGGGCATTATCTCTAATCATTTGATTGGACCTTACTTTCTCCCGGATAATCTAAATGGGGAAAGCTACGAAAATTTCCTGAGAGCAGACTTGAGTGATTTGCTGGATGATCTGCCACTCAACCTGATCAGGGACATGTGGTTCCAACACGATGGCTGCCCTGCCCATTTCAGGAGAAGTGTCAGAGACTGG
Organism: Chesias legatella; assembly: GCA_947359385.1. Classification (NCBI taxonomy): domain Eukaryota; kingdom Metazoa; phylum Arthropoda; class Insecta; order Lepidoptera; family Geometridae; genus Chesias; species Chesias legatella. Next base: position 1,564,965 of record OX375768.1, on the reverse strand, counting down.
CTGGACACAAATTATCCAAACAAATGGATAGGACGAGGTGGGCCGTTGCCATGGCCAGCAAGAAGTCCGGACCTAACTCCCATGGATTTTCATGTATGGGGGTGCATGAAAAGTCTTGTGTACAGCGAGCCGAATCCAGTTTTGTCTGTGGAAGACTTAAGAGAAAGGATTGTGGATGCAGCAAATAAAATGAGGACCACGTTGACCACTGGAGTAGTGAAGACTGGTCTCCGTAGAAGGATGCGACAATGTTTCAGAAATAGAGGCGGCCATGTTGAACATGAACTGTAGAATAAGAAAAAGTTGTGTGAAAACCTTTAATAAATGACATTTCATGCATACCTAATGTTTTATTTTACTTTTTAGGGCTAAGTATAAATTTTCTTCTCCACTGTCGCCTATGAAACTAGTTTTTTTCCAATGCATTTGAATAAAACCCTAGATTATTATACCTCGTTAGATAGCTGATGAAACGTAGATATTTTAAAACATATCTGCCGAACAAGTGTCATAATATTTTTTTTAGATATCCCTTAGAGAAAAATAAGCTTGCTAATATATTTTTTATTTTTTTACTTTCACTTGTCTACTACGGTCTATTCAATTAACTTATGCACTATTTTAATGATTGATGTCCTAAAGCATCTTATTACACATGTAAAAATGCAATAATAATAATAATAAGATACACAAAATAAACAAAAATAAATTTCGTAGCCTAAAAATCGGCATTATTCAATAAAAAATTAAAAGTCGAATATCTCGAAAAGGGTTAAGTTTAGGGTAGGGTGTTTCATAGTGAAATAAGTCAGAAATGATGGGTACTCCACGCCCTTAACGGATCTAGCACGACTTTTCCTGTAACCCTGTATAATTAAACTTATCTTGTTGGTTTGTACATCTCTGATCTTCTCTCTTCGTTTTGTTCTGAGTTTCATTTCCCACTGATCTAGTTTCTGTTTCTTTGTTTTGCAAATCAATCTTCTTTGAAGATTGTACTATATTTTCATGATATATTTTCTTTTGGGTTTGTGTTTTATTTTTGTTTTTCTTCTGTTGTGGTGCTCCATTTGTATTGTATTCATCATCACAAATACTGGTGGCTGCATTGCCCATACAGTCTCCAACTTGAACATCTGTCGAAATCCCTGGAAAATAGGATGTTTCAGTCACTGTAACTTCTAACGGAGGGTATTCCTGGATACTTCTTTCTTCAGATGGGATCGTATTGTATTTATCATTTTGTCTTTTCTTCTCTCCTTGTGGTTCTATATATTTTAATAAGGCTACTTTGTAAGTGCAATTTTGTTCCGACATGATTTTTCTTATTTCTTTCTCCTTCAGAAAAGCAGGACACTTTTTCTCAAATGCCATGTGGTCACCTTTACAGTTTATACATGTATATGTTGTAGTTTCACAATTTTCATGGTCTCCGCAGCACTTGGGACACTTTTTTTTTGACAAAGGGCACATCCGAACCAAGTGACCAAACTTCCAACAGTTTGAGCATTGATTAACCGGGAAGGTGTAGGTTTCTACTTTGAAACGGCAGTCATAGCCGTATATATACTGCGGTAACGTAGAGCTTTTAAAACAAAAGCGTACTGTTTCACAGGCACTCCATACTCCAGACTCATCCATACGTTTAAGCCGTTTCACAGATATTATATTAAATTCACATCTAAAAGACTGCATCAGCTCTTCCTCTTCTATTTCCAATTCAATGTATTTTACAATGCCATAAGTAGTACTAACTTCATTGGTAAAACGACACTTAATACCCATTTCTTCAATTTTTTTATTGTGTATAAGTTTTTCGGCGTCTACCTTGCTCTCGAATTTCATCAAAACTTTATAAGGGCTTTTGTATTTTATCTGCGTAATGCTCGGGATATTTTCTGATTTCAATAATTTTGCGAGGCCTATCTGTTTCGGCAACAACTGATTTGATGTCATGCAAACTTCAAATAGGCTTGAAATATCGTTTTCTTGCTCATTCAACGAAGATTTATTGGACGATCTACCTTCAAAGCTTTTCACTGTACTTATCTTCGGTTTCTTATTATTTTTCTTTCTGTGCACTGTTATGAATTCCTGTGAATCAAAAACTGGATCCTGCTCATCACTCTCACTTGTCTTGCTTTCATTGTCTCTCTTCCGCTTCGAACAAATATATGTCTCACTGACATCACTTTGTACACTCATTTCATGGGCATTAAACTCATCCAACTCGCAAACTATATTGTTTCCAGGTTCATCTTCATCACTCATGTTAGTTTCCCTGGATCGAGGTCTCGGGACCTCGTCCATCACGGGAGACGCAATTGAGGGTGGATCCAAATATAAATTTCGCGATGTAAACAACCTTATGCCAATACGTGCGTACACTGCGGGGTGACGCGCGCGACTGTAGTGATTCTTGAAATATGCCATATTTATATTATGGATATTTATACACTCAAGCG